>JAWNOF010000023.1:3977500-6377500 GCA_035046165.1 Drosophila rubida | reverse complement strand
ATTGCAAACTACGCCTTAGCGCTGAAGCAGCCCTCGCAACAGTTACGCACACACACAGCCACTCAAAGGCCCACACACACTTATCTACAGATATATATATGTATATATATATGTATGTATGTATGTGTGTACATATGCGTATGCAGCACATTGTAAAATCCGTTCCGTTTTAGAGGCCCAACTCCAGCCGCTGGCAAGCAGCAATTTTGACAGCAGCCACAGTCACAGCCTCCTTCTCCGTCTCCGTCTCCGTCTCCGCCTCCGTCTCCGCCTCCGTCTCTGCCACCGCCTTAGCGTAAGCATCGTGTGTCCATTCACAACACTTGCGACGCACAATGTAGCCTACCTCAGTGCCCGCGCCTTCCTCTCCCCCGGCCCCAAAAAGCACTCACACACACGCATTGAGGACGTCTGCGTTAGTCCTTTCGGCCGCTCACTCTGGTCCACTTATGATGAGTTTACATTTTGCAAAAGCGAGACATGAAAATGAAAATTGGGCAAGGAAACTTGCCAGCAGCAGCAGCAGCAGCAACAACAACAACAAAAGGAAAGCGCCCTCAACTCGCACGCATTTCTCATAGTAGTAGTCCTTGTTATGCCCGGTCCACAGCGTGGCAAGGGTATGCTAGTTTACGCCAAATAAAACTATGATTGCAACTAGACATATATATCTATACATATTCGCAATTGAAATAGGCAAAAGTTGAGTGACTAAATTTGTATAACTGGAAGGAAATTGCTGAGGCAACAATTCAATAGTAATCTATTAATTTGATAGCGAAACTCTCGCAATCGTTTAGCGGGTATTGCAGAGTCGTTCACAGGCCGCTGTTGCTTGCCAACTTGTTGTTGTCGCTGTCGTTGTAGGCGTGGCAGTGGGCGGCTGTCACACATTCAAAACAGCTCAAAGCAGCTCGAGCAGCTGTTGCGGGAAGGAGAGGAGGGGGAGGGGAGGGGAGTTAGCTGGCGTACAGGAAGCCAAATGTGGCCCGTAGCCCTACGCACCCCTTGCTTCCCCCTCACTCCCCTCCCCACTCGCTAGCTGCCCGTTACGTATGCATATTTTGCGTATTCTGTGGGGAAGGGGAAGAGAGGCAGCCTGAAGCTGGCGATGGAACTGAAGCTGCGGCCAGACGACGAGGCAGCCAGCGACGGAGACTGGCGGCTGGGGGCTGGGGGCTGGAGGCTGGGGGGTATACGCGACGTACAAATGAGCTTGAGCAAGGACGCAAGATGTATGTGTCCGTGTGCGGCTTGTGTGTGCGGCAGCCAGCAGCGTAGACGCTGGCCAACTGATTGCCGCGGCGAGCGGGGCGAGCGGGGCGAGCGAGAGCCAAGTGAAAGTGAAGTGTAGTGGAGTGGAGACGGGGTGTGTGCTGGCTGCAAGCGGGCGAGAGGGCGGCGGACGCGCGGACGTCGTGTGGACGACGGCGATGCTGACTTTGAATGTCCATGTAGACATTTTGCAATTTTGAAATACATGCGCAGTCACACACACGCCTCACACACACACACACACACACACTCTCACACACACTCACACTCGCTCACACACACTCACTCGGTTTTACGCACACTTGTGCGAAATGCTTTTAACATTTTCTAAGATTCAAATTTCGTAAATTATCCCTTTGCGAGCTGCTTTTTGTGCGTGTGTGTGTGTGTGTGATATGTGCGACGTGTATGTGTGCGCTTGAGTGTGTGTGTGTCGCCGTTGTTGCTGTTGTTATCGATGGGCGGCTCGTGTTGCGTCCATTGGCCAAGAACTAAACATGCACGAGTCACGATGTCGCCTTCTGTAGTTCACATGCTACCCCACGTCTACCACCCCCCCCCCCCTTCCGGTTTCATAGTGGAGTATAGACGACCCCCGACTCCTTGCATAACTACTTTAAAATACAACATCCCCGCTTAGTGCCGTCGTAATTTGCCGCCTTAGTCAGGTAAGCGAAAGTACAAAACATTTGGCAACGACAAAAACATTTCCATTGCATACTTTCAGGCGTCGCTGGGAAGGCAAGCTAACGAAGCGTATGCGTGATGCACAATGCAGAGATCTCTGAGACAATGGCATTTTAAATAGATGCTGCTCAAAGTGCAGCTATCAAACGCCACAAATTGTGGTGCAATAATACACATAGTATAATTTAAAAGCTCGTATTCAAATTTTGTAAGAGATTTGATTATGTAAGAGATTTGGTCAGCATGAGATATTCCCGAAATGTGTTCACATGGTACTATAGTGCTTGCACTGGTTCAACTACTTAATAAATCGCTATAAATCTTTTAAAAAAATCTAATGCAAATTTGATGAAATTTGAAGCTACATTTTAAAAGGAAAAATTGAAAAAATTAATGATTGATCACTACAAAATTGATTTCAAAGGAATGAGCACTGCAAAACTGGTTGGGAAGTTAAGCTGCTCTTAACTTTTATGGTGGAACTGCTGTCATCAGTTGCCTTCAGCAATTTGTAATGTTTGTAGTTAAAGCCAGTGAACAAATATTAATGACAGTCCTGGTTTAAGCTCAACTAATAGCTTAAGTGCAAATTGAACTCTTTGTTGTTCTTTAATGCAAGTAAAAAACAAGCTTACTTCTATAGAAGCTCTTTAAATGAGCTGCAAACTCAATTCAAATTTTTAGATTTATATACATTTAGTAAGTCGTTGAATCAGTATATGTATGTACTATAGTAATTCGGGCATATATATCACAAAGGCTTATTAATTCAAATTGTAGTCTAGTATGCCCTTGACTAACTATAGTTGAGATGAAACTGAATCGAAGTTTTTAAGCTGCAGTTGCAGCTTAGCTCGATCTACTGCTTTTGTGGTTTCCTTAAGCTTTCGCTAAAGCTTAAGCTGGAGTTTGCAGGCCTCTACTTTGTCATTACTTTGCTGCAGACTCCTCTCTTTATGTCTGTTCCCCTTTCCCTTCATTCGCCTGCCTGTGGTTGATTACCCCTGCCCAGCATCCAGTCGCTTGCTGTTATTGTATTGGCCACTCTCCGCTCATGTGTGTAAGTGTATGTGTGAGTGTGTGTGTGTGTTGAGTAGTTCAAATTGTATTTACTGTGTGCGCTGGCACTTTGCATACTCGCAGCAGCTTTACGTTTGAAATTAATTTATTTTGCCAAAGCGCGATACACACACGAACACACACAAACACACACCCATACACTACACACATGTGTGTGTATTGTGTGTATGTAGATACAATTGGCCATTGGCAAAGTGAAAGTGTTGGACGTCGACGTTTGGCGCTCATCTTTGTGCCTTTTGCCTCAATGTCCGCGCTTTTGGTTGGCTGCCAACTGAACTTTACGCTGTCATCCGGCAAGTGTGTGGGTGTGCCCATGTGTGTGTGTGTCGAGTCGAGTCGAGTGTGGGTGTGTGTGTAGTTGCCATGCGGTTAAAAAGGTATCTCAAAGATACTAAATACTTTATGCATGAATGTGCCAAATAGATTTACGAGAAACCAGAAACGAGAACGAGAACGTGAAGCGAGAAAGCAACAGACAGCCCTTGGCCAGTCCATGTTCCCTCTCCCTCCCTCCCTCGCTCGCTCGCTCGCTCTCCCACTCCACAGTGTCTAAAATGTGTGTGTGTGCGAGTATGCGTGTGTGTGAGCCACCACCACACACACACACAGGCACACACAAACGAACGTACGTCGTGTGCGCGTCGATATTAAATTTAAATTGGCGCTTGGATATTTTAGAGTCAGCAGAGCAGCAGCAGTGGGCAGCAACGATGAGCAGGGCAGGATGGGAGGGGGAGAAGGTGGTGGGAGAGAACGGTCACGATGCCTTGCAATTAAGCTTTATGTGAGCGCTGCATGTGTGTGTCTGTGTCTATATGTGTGTGTGTGTGTGTGCGTGCGTGTGATATGTAGCTTGGTTAGTTGTTCATTTGCTTATGTGGCTGTGTGTGTGTGTGCGTGTTATGTAAAGCCTTAAATATTAATAAGAGTTACAATTTTTAATGATTAAAAGTTGGCGCATGTGTGTGTCTGCACAGAGGCAGAGCGACAGACAGAGAGCGAGCGAGTCGGCTTAGCAAAAGTACAGTCAGACAAAAGTGTCAGTCAAATTTTCGACAAGTGGCGTTCTCCTTCCACCCACTCAGCAGACGCCAACAACTTGCTTGCCTAAGAGGAGCGCTGCAAGAGAGTGCAAAGAGAGTGCACATTGCACTAATTAAAGAGAGCCAAGCTAATTGCCGAACAGTGGGCAATGTCAACATCAACAGCACTGCACCTGATGATATGCTAATAGTTGGGGTTAACAGAATGCGCGACAGCTGTACACAGCTGCTACAAATTAACAGTGGACAAAGGGCGGTCAGCTTGATTAATGACCGACCACAGCAGCGACAAACAGCAGTAACAAACACAATGCAGAAATGCAAACTGCACTTGTTGGACATGCAGCAACGTGTTGCATGTTTATCCGGCGCGTCTGTTTACGTTTCCTTCCATAAATACGCCACAAACGTGCAAAAAGGCAAAACCGAAAAAGGGAAGAGCGCAAAAATAGGAAAAAATTTAGAGCACAGGGGGGGAAACAGACAAAACACGTAGAATTTGTATTGGCGACGTCGACAGCGCTGCTGCATTTCTATGTCAGATAAAAACATACTCGTATTTAACAGCCCCTCTCACTCATTCAAACACGCACACGCACACGCACAACGCTCTCACTCTTCCACTGTGACTGCATTGCTCTTTTAGCCGTCACATTCGCTGCTGCAGTCGCCGTCGCCGTCGACGCTTGTCGCGCTGACGTTTCATTGCCATTTTGTTGCAGTTGGCGCGCAATGCGTTGGCATGTTTAACGACGGCGATGCCAATGTAAGCATGTGTATGTGCGTTTGTGTGTGTGTGCTCATGTGTGGCTCTTGCATTGTTTGCATTTCAAATTGAATTCCTTTAAACTTCAATTCCTGCCCCTATGCATGTGTATTTGTGTGTGCGTTGTGCATCTGCTGTTTTTTCTGTCTCTCTGCGTTTTGTTATTTTTCCCATTGCTTTTGCGTGTTACGGCTGTTGTTCTTCTTGTTGTTGTTGTTGTCGACGTGCATTTTTCAATTATGATTGAGCAGCATTTGTCGTTCGTTTTGTTGTTTTGGTTTGGCTTAGTTCTTTTGTTAGTGTACGCGTCTGTGTGTCTGTGTGTGTGCGAGTCTTTTAATGTCTGTTTTCTCACTTTTCATCCATGCTTGTTCTTTTGCTAGCGTTTCTTCATTATTTTTTCTCTTTGCTTCTGTGTGGCTCAATATTAATAAGAGAGGTGAAAATGATCTAGCTAAAAATCATAGCAAAATCTCTAGAAATATGTAAATGAGAGAGACGTAGAGAGTCGAGAGCCTAGAGAAGTGTTAAGAAAACAAAAATTGAACAACAAATATGACAAACAAATGGTACACTGCGAAAAAAGATTATATAACAATACTCATATACTAAATGCGCTAAATAAATGCAAATAATTATATTTCCACCACATTTTAATTATAAGAAAACTTGAAGTAGATGAAATCATCACAAATTGTATTCCACTTACTGTACTTTGAGCGTGTTTTATTCACTTGCTGCTTTTTGCACATTTTTCCTTTCCGTGTATTTGAAAATTGTCGCCGTGTGAAGAGCAAATAGATTTTACACAAGATGTTCAGCACATAGAAAAAAATAAATACTTGCACATACATAAATATGTACATATGTACGCAAGCAAACACATGGCACATTTCACATACACTTAAAGCAACAAAAACAAAAAAGTTTCACTTGCTAAAAACGTGCGCACAACTAAAGCATTCTTATCTGTTCGCGCAGCGCAAACGTCACTAAAATCACCTTATGCTAGAGGCGCGTGCGTAATGCAAGGGCATCGAAAGCTTGGAGCTTTAGGCATTGAGCTTTTACAGCCTGCTAATTCTAATGCGCACATGCAGAAAAGCTTTGTGTGATGAGAGAGTTGTGCAAAGCTCGCGGCTACTTCATTAAGGTTGACCTAATATTAGTGCCAGGCTGCAAAGCGCCAAAGCAACAAAAAATCTGTGAAGAAGGTTATTCACTATGTACACTCTTATACATACATATATTTACATACGTACATATGTGTGTGTGGCGCAAAGTCAACATCGAAATGCCAACACCAACAATAATAATAAAAATAAAAATAAAAAAAGAAGAAAAATAACACATACAGAAAGGCAGCGCAAACTTCAAGCCGGCTTTAGCAAAAAAAAAAACGAAGAAGAAAAGAAAACAACAACAAAACGCAGGCGCAGGCGTAGAGAAACCACAACAAACGGCGCAGCCGCAACGCTTATTCGCATGAAGAGGAAAGGGGGGGGCGAAAGGGCATGGCATGGCCCTGAGCCAACATGCGATCGTGAGTCATAGTAGAGGAGGGCAATATGCTGCGACAACAGCGACAACGACAGCGGCGACGGCGACGCCAGCGGCGGCGCCAACGGCATGTACGAGTATGAGAGTGGCGCTCGCGTTACATAAGCCGATGTCTAAGCCGAAAACGCAGCCGAAATTTAACGAAGTTTTTTCTTTCTCAAACTGAAGTTGGAGCTGGGACTGCGGCGGCGGCTTAAGCTTTTGTTTGTTCTCACTCCCGCTGATGCTCAGCTCACACTCTCTCTCGCACTCTCTGACGCTCTTTCCGTGTGCGCTCTCTCACGTAATTAAAAAGTAACAGCGCAGACTATGACAGCTGTACGCGCTCAATTAAAAAGTCATTAACTGGCACACACACACACACTCAAACACATCGTAAAAGCAGCGTAAGTAAGAGAGCGAGACCAGCAGTGCTCTGGACACTGGACACGCATTAAGGACTTGCAATCGTGCGCCGTGATTGACGCTAACACGCAAGGCCTCTGTCGACGTCGCCATATACACACACACACGCACGCACCTTGTAATTAGAGTTAGGTTAGGCGACGTTGATCTACCTGCACAGCGCGCAACAGTTGCGTGTCATAAATGCGCCATAAAACTGCCTAATCCCACTGTGCACACTTGAGCCGGCTGCAGGCTGCAACAGACGGCATCGCAGCATCAGCTGTCTCAAGATCATAACTAAAGCCACTACCTAACCCAACCCTACCCCACCCCACCAGCAAACCACCTCGCTGCAGAGCAGGCAGCTTTTAGTCTCTCTTAATACAATTGCCGTAGTTCGTTCTCTTGTTGTTGTTGCTACTCTTATGCTGCTTTTACTCATTCTTCGGCTATTTCGTGTTCTGCTGTGACTGCTGCTGCTCCTTGGCCTTGTCTTGCACGCTGTTGCTGTCGACATTAGTGGTACATACAGTGGGCACAGTTTACCGAATAATTTGGGAAATTTCAAAACTCAACTACAGTTTATCTTCTCTTTATGCAAGTAATTCCACGTTTATAGTTTTGTTTATAAAAATAATTCAGCCAACATTAAAAATGTAATTTCATTTGCTTTATAAAAATGATAAAAGTAAAGTGCTTTTAGGTATATTTTAATTTACTTATATTACGAAAATTGTACAATATTTTAAAGTAAATTTAATTTTTATCTCGCATATTGTATTATAAGTATAAATATTTAAAGATGACGAGTTAAGTCATCGCTTTAAACAAAAAAATTGTACAAGAAGACAGAATATGCCAAGTTAAATAATTTATTAGTGTGTATTCACACTGTACCATCATCCTTTCTGTCGAATATATGCGATACCGCCTTCAACGTCAGCCCACTGTACCCACACATATACACAAACGCGTGGATCCAGCGAACGCTGAGTGCGAGGGGGAGAGTAAAAAGAGATTTTTTGAGCTTGCGAACCGTTTTGTGCCCATACTTTTGGTTTTTTTGTTGTTGTTGGTGTTGTTGTTGTTTTTGGCCTGCCTCTTGCGTCGACGTTGTCGTTGTCTTCGGCGTCGTCTTCTTTATTGTTTTATTGTCAGTTTAGGGATTTGACAATTTGCTTGCTGATTTTTTATGACAATCATGTATGTAAATTTTCGGTGTGCCTTTCCCTCTCCGTCTCCCACTCCCGCTCCCGCTCCCGCTCGCTCTCCCACTAACACTCACAATGTTTCGCCTGCTCTTCAACTTCAACTCTTCCTCAAGGCCCCCGCATAAAATACGTTATGTGTGTGTCCATGTGTATTTGTATCTGTATCTCTCGACGCTATTAGCTCGTATTTGGCTTACGAGATTTTTAAATACTTTTGGACCCAAAAACTTAAACTCCAACACGGACAACGGACTCTCACCCCTTCTTGCAGCTATTTTTAGTCTGTCCGTTTTATTTGCGTTGTTGTCATTTTTTACGGTGTGTGCATAAAAGTTGAGTTTATTAATTTTAAAGCGTTGACAAGTTTTACGAGACCAGCGACGCCCCTTAAAAAGCGAAGAGCTACAGCAACAGCAACAACAATAACTAACTAAAAACTAGGCTAGTAGTGTGAGGCGAACGTGCGATTCCCGGCCTGATATCGAGACTCTGAGTCAAGCTGGCTAATAGAGCAAGAATGTGGCCCAAAAAAATAGGAAGAAAAAAAATAAAATGCGTATGAGAACCAATCAAGTCAACTTAATCATGCAAAAGCGTTCACAATGAAACAGCTGTTGGCTTTACACTTTTGAAGCGTGAATCAAAGCAATGCCATTAAAATTACAAAAGAATCTCACAAAAAAGCAAAAACAAATTAAAGCAATTTTTAACGCAAATTCGACTTTAGAATTTTGCTCATTGAAATAAAACGAAGCCATGCATGAAATCATATTTTCGACTTAAAGTAATTTACCCGACTTCTCCAGATAATCAACGATCTGTGCTCTAATGGTTTTGCTTTAACCAGTTGCACTTAAGCTGCGTATTGCAAGTTCTTCAATTAGCTCGTTCTCGACAAACTCAAAACAATTGTTTTTCGCTATTTTAAGCCCCAAGTTGCTCGAAAAACCACAACTTCAAGCCGTTTTATAAGTGTTTCCTCATTAAACTAAAACGAACCCATATTTGAAATCACTATAGAAGTACAAAAGCGTTTAAGACTAAGCGAACACAATTTGTTGCATTTACGTAGCTGTTCTACGAGCCGAGTTTCAATAGATTGGTACTATGAAGCTCGACTTGTAGACCGGCAAAAATCACTCCATTAGGCTACATCAGGGACATGGAAGCTCTCATCTTGTTCAAGTCTACTTACTTTTTTATAGTATATACGATATAAAATGAAATAAATAAATAATCAAAAGCAAATCAAATGCAAAAAAAAAATATATACGAAAAATACAATGCAAAAACAGCGCAAAGCAAAAACAAATGCAGTAGAAGAAAGAGACAGCTGAAAGAGGCGGCGAGAGTGACAGCAACGACGACGACGACGACGACGACGGCGACGACGACGACGACGACGACGACGACGGCGACGTCAGCGAAAACACAAAAACGCACACAGCACATAAACGCTGCCTGCGCTATATACAAGACACACACACACACAGACACAATAGCAGCGACAGCGACAGTGGTTGCTGCCAGCGTCGCTGTCGCTGCTCTTGCTGGCTGTTATGCTCGCACATGTGTGCGTGTGCGTAAGCGTATGTGTGTTGTGTGCTGGCCGCTCTGCCGCTGCCGCTGCTGCTGCTGCTGCTGGTGCTGCCGCTGCCGCTGTCAGAATGCCGCTGCCGCATGCACGTCGGTCATTTGTATTTGGAAACACAATTGCGTTCCGTCATTTGTATTTGGAACGCCGTAGCAGCAAGAAGGACACGAGCGAGCGACTAAGCGACGAAGCGACGTGTGAACGGAGTGTGGAGCGGCTATTTTAGCTTTTAGCGCCCTTTTTTGTTTCATTTTCTTTAACTAAAAACTTAAAAAAAAAACAAACATCAACCAAATATACGGCAAACAACAACAAATTTTTGGCAACATTTTCGGCACAAAAAAAACTATTTTTCGGACTAAAACAAAAATCAAAACAAAAACGAGAAGCGACAAGAAAAACTTAAAAGTTTTACGTATAATTAACGCGTTTTGTATTGTTTTCTATATTGTGTTCGTAAACATAAAAATATATTTTTTTTTCTGTTCTTAAACCCAATAACAACAAAAAAAAAACGAAATCGACAAAAGTGATCGTGTTAACCAACAAAACGAAGAAAGAGCAAAAATTAAGCAAAGAGTAAAGAAAAACTTACCGGCAAAACAAACAAAATAAAAAATCAAAATTCGAAATTAACAACAAAAAGCAAGAAATCGAAATCAAAGCAAAAAGCAAAGTTTCAAATACAAACACAAAAATAATACAAAAAACGAAAAGTTCAAAGTGTTCTTCGGTATTTTTTTTATGTTATTATTCTTCAGTTGTTTTGTGTTTCGGTGAAGAAGAAGCAGCCGAAGATCAGCAACAACAGCAGCGGCAGCAGCAGCACCAGCAAGAGAGAAAAGAAAGAAAAAGACTGCACAAAGCAAAAGGCGCAGCAAAGTAAGCAAAGCAAAAGCAACAACAGTAAATTGCTATCTTATTTTTTTTAACTTGCGTGTTTTTATGTGATTGTGTGTGAGAGAGAACATGCAAAAACTATAAAAGAGTGTAACAACAATTGACATTTGCATTGAAATCATTACTTTTTTTGACTGATCTCGCTCTTTGGTTCGTGCGCTCTTCGAGCGAAGAGAGAGCGAGCGCTTAAGTGCAAGCGAAAACAATAAATGCTGTCGAGCGAGCGCAGTGCATGCAAAAACAATAACGTAAATGTGTGTGTGTGTGTGTTCATGTGCAAAGTTGGCATGGAAATTAATCAAAATTAATTGATATATTTGCAGTACAAATACAACAACAAAAACCAAATACAAAAAATATAACGAGCCGGCTCAAGCAGCCAACGAATAACAAACTAAAACAAAACTGAAAAAAAACCACAACTGCAGCAGCAGCAGCAACGACAACAGAACAACGAGCTAAGTAAAAAGCTTTAAAAGCGGGCCACATGAGCAGCAGCGCGACGCCGACGTCAACGCCAACGTCGACGACTTATGTAGCGTTTTATGGCGAGCATAAAAAGTGAAATGCCGCCACTGCATGCGGCAGAGGCGCTCGCCGCCAGCAGCAGCAGCAGCAACGCCACGGACAGCGGTGGCGGCGCTGCCGTTGATGCTGCAGCAGCGACAGCCACTGCGGCCACGGCAGCAGCCACCACGACGACAACAGCAACAGTTGCAGCTGGCGCTGTTGCAGGCGGCAGCGCGCCAGCAACGCCCAATGCGAATGCCACCATCAGCGCCGCCGCCGACTCCAGCGATAATCAGCCGGGCACGCCACAGCCCACTCAACAGCAGCAGCAGCAGCAACAGCAGCAACTCATGGCTGCCGACGCACAGCAACAACAGCAACAACAGCAGCAGCAGCAGGCTGCGGGCATAACGCACCAGCCGTATGCCACACATCACATGTACGCCACAAATACACAGCAGCAACAGCAACCGCAGCAGCAGCAACAGCAGCTTTACGGCGGTCTCTACGGCGGCGACATGCAGCAGCAGCAGCAACAGCAGCAGAGCTACAGCTACATCAACAGCTACGAACAGTTCTACCAGCAGCAGCAGCAGCAGCAACAGCAGCAGCAGCAGCAGCAGAGCGACTACAACAGCGCGTACAACGACTACAGCAAGGCGGCGGGCGTGCGCTACCATCCGTACTTGCAGCAGCCGACCTCAGTGCTGCCAGCATCGGCGGCAGCGTCGGCTGTCGTGGAGGAGTCGACGGCGGCCACAGTTGCCGCTGTGAGCACCAGCAGCGGCGCCGCCGTGGCCGCGATGTCGCCGCGCGTGGTGAGCAGCAGCAGCCCGACGTCGACGTCGTCGCACCTGCAGCTGGGCAGCGCAGCGCCCAGTTCGCCGGGCGTGAAGCTGCAGTGCAAGAAGTGCGGCATCCTCACCACCAACGAGTCCGAGCTGCAGGAGCACATTGCCAACGTGCACGGCGAATCGCCGTACGGCAGCAGCGGCTACGCCAGCTCGCCGTACATCAAGGAGGAGATGCCCACGCCGACCGCCGTCGCTGTGGCAGCGGCCGCCGCCAGCGGCGAGCTGCTCGACCTCGACTCCCAGAAGATGGTCTACCACCAGCAGATGCTGCAGCAGCAGCAACAACAACACCAGCAGCAGCAACACCAGCAGCACCAACAACAACAACAACAGCAGCAGCAGCAACACGAAGCCGTTGTCGCTGGGCTGCCGTTGGCGCTGCCCGATCCGCTGCACTCGATGCAGTCGATGCAGCAGCGCGCGCTGCACAGCTGGGAGCAGGCACAGCCGCTGCAGCAGCTGTCGAGCAGCGAGGGCCTGCCGCCGTACATGCAGCCGCTGCTGGAGAAGTCGCCGTACGCGTACTCGCCGAAGCAGTCGCCGTACCATCAGGCGAGCAGCATTAAGCAGGAGTATGCGATGATCAAGTCGGAGTACGCGGACTCGCAGCACTACGTCGACAAGTCCTTCGATCCGACCAATGCCGGCGACGTGGCCACCAGTCCGGCGGAGTTCCCCAGCACCACGACGGCGCCCGACAACGGCGTCGGCGTAGGCGTCGGCGCCGCGACGCCGTATCGCGGCTTCGAGCCGCCCAGCTCGAGCTCGGTGCTGCCGGCGAACAGTTTGACGGCCAAGGCGGCCACCTGGAAGTCGAACGAGGCGCGTCGCCCCAAGACGTACAACTGCACGGCGTGCAACAAGTGGTTCACCAGCTCGGGCCACTTGAAGCGCCACTACAACACCACGCTGCACAAGAACGCCGTCAAGTCGAGCGGCCAGCCCGACCCGGCCACGCTGCCCATCTCGGCGCACCACCATCCGTCGCGGGATCCCGTCACCAAGACCAGTCGGCGCGGCAACGCGGCCGCCGCAGCAGCAGCAGCCGCCGCGGCAGCAGCAGCGGCCACAGCGGCCGCAGCAGCGGCAGCGCAGGAGACGCAGCCCGTTGCAGTGGTGCAGCCACCGGAGCCACCGCGCAGTCCGCCCGACTATGGGGGTGGCGTTGGGGTTGGTCTGGCGACGGGTGTGCAGCAGGTGGGCGCCGCCATGTCGCAGTACTCGGCATCGCCATCGCCCACCATTGCCGCCCAGCAGCAGCAGCAGTTGCTGCAGGGCAACAATGGCTACCATGCGAGCAATGGCCATCACTACCACGCCTACAACATGCAGCAGCAGCAGCAGCAGCAGCAACAAGTGCAATCGACGACAAACGCTTCACCACAGCACGCTAACAACAACAACAACAACAACAGCGGCGGCGGCAGCAACAACAGCAGCAGCAGCAGCAGCAACAACTCTTCTTCTTCTACAGCCGTTTTGAACGGTCACCCAAACGGGCTAGCAGGTCCCTCCGCCCCAATCAACAACATCAACAACAACACCATCAACAACAACATCACACAAATGCCGTCCTCCCAAATGAGGGGCCTGCTGAACAAAACAACAACAACAACCAACAACAACAACAACACCCGAGCAACAGCCACAACACCAACAACAACAACAACAATAGTCACGCCGGCAACACAACACACAACAGTCATAGCTATAAAGAGCGAACAATTGGAGGACAGCAACAACAGCAACTCAGCAATGGTCATGGAACCGCAGCAGCAGCAGCAGCAGCAGCAGCTGGAGGCGGAGGAGGCGGAGTTGCAGCTATTGGAGGTGCAGCAGCATCGCCAGGAGCTGCAGCAGCAGCAGCAGCAGTTGGTGGCGGAGCAGCAGCACTATCTGCTGTCGCGCCCATATCACAGCAGCAGCAACAGCAACAGCAGCACGCGCAGCAGCAGCTCGCCCCTTAC
Organism: Drosophila rubida; assembly: GCA_035046165.1. Classification (NCBI taxonomy): domain Eukaryota; kingdom Metazoa; phylum Arthropoda; class Insecta; order Diptera; family Drosophilidae; genus Drosophila; species Drosophila rubida. Next base: position 6,363,663 of record JAWNOF010000023.1, on the reverse strand, counting down.
TATATGCCCCCAGGCGGTCTACCACCAACACCAACAGCTGTTGCCGCCGCTGCCGCAGCAGCAGCTGCTGCAGCCGCTGCAGCAGCAACACCACCTGGATCATCAGCAGCAGCAGCAGCAGCAGCAGCTGGAGCAAGCAATGGATTTCTCGCGCACAACGCCGCTGCTGCCGCCGCCGCCTATGGGAGCGCTGCTGCCGCCTATGGGAATGGACTACAACATGCAGCTGGCTTTGGATATGCAGCAGCAGCACAGCAGTATGCTGCAGTGCAGCAGCAGCATCATCAGCACGCCGCCGTTGCAGCAGCCGGTTATTACCACCACGCCCACGCCGCCCACCACGCACACCACGCCCACGCCGCCCACGCCCATGCCCATCACCACGCCCACGCCCACGCCCATCCACACGCCCAGCCACTTGCACACCCCCATAGCCACGCCCACGCCCACGCTCACGCCCACGCCCATGGGCACCCACATGGCCACCCACATGGCCATCCCCATGGGCATCCACATGGCCATCCAGCATCAGCAGCAGCCGCTGCTGCCGCCGCCGCAGCAGCAGCACACCACCAGTATGGACATGGCATGCACCACTATGCCGCTGCCACAGCTGCCACCAGCAACGGTGGCCCAGCAGCAGCAGCAACAGTATCTGGAGCAACAGCAGCTGTCGCCGCCGCAGCAGCAGCAGCCGCAGCAGCCACATCAGCTGCTGGACAGCAGCAGCAATCACAGTATGGCCAGCAACCATACCAGCCACAGCAGCAGCACACCACCACCCCAGCAGCAGCAGCAGCAGCAGCTCATCCACAGCAGCAGCAGCAACATCATCAGCAGCAGCAGCAGCAGCAGCAACATCATCAGCAGCAGCACCAACAGCAGCAGCAACATCATCACCAGCAGCAGCAACAGCAACAGCAGCAGCAGCAGCAACACGCTGCCATGCTACCAGCAACTGCCGCCGTTGCTGGAGCACACAATGAGCTATCACACTATTATTGGTAACGATGCCACGGCCTACAGCAGCGACGGGCAGTTGCTGCAGCTGATGCCCACCTCGCTGTTCGCCCCCTACGCACCGCTCTCGCCGTACTCGGTGGCAGCGCAGCGTTCGCCGCAAGAGGGCGACCTGCCGCCGGTGCACACGCTGACAACGGCGTTGCACGCCCAGCAGGAGGCATTGCTGCCGCCGGCGACGGCAACGCTCACATTGCTGGCGGCAGCGGCCGCCACGCCCACCGCCTACTCGCCCACTGTGAGCAGTTCGCGTGCAACGCCCGCGCTGGACATGGACATGGTCACACTGATTGCCCAACAGCACCAGCACCAGCAGCTGCAGGACTACGAGCTCGAGCAGCACTATCAACTGCAGCAGCAGCAGCAGCAGCAGCAGCTGGAGCTTGAGCAGCAGCGACAACTGGAGCAGCAGCAACTGGAACTGCAAATGCAACAGACGACGACAACGGTGGCTGCTGTGCTGCCCAAGAAGCGTCGCCAGGCGGCCACAACGGCGGCGGCCAGCTCCTCGAGCGGTGCTTCGCTGGCGCCGCCGAGCAAACGGAGGCGGTACAGCAGCGTGGGCTCGACATCGCCGCACTCGACGACGCTGCCATCGGGACGGATCAAGTGCTTGGAGTGCGACAAGGAGTTCACCAAGAACTGCTATCTGACGCAGCACAACAAGAGCTTTCATTCCGGTGAGTATCCGTTTCGGTGTCAGAAGTGCGGCAAGCGCTTCCAGAGCGAAGACGTCTACACGACACATCTGGGGCGACATCGCACACAGGACAAGCCGCACAAGTGCGAGCTCTGTCCCAAGCAGTTCCATCACAAGACCGATCTGCGGCGCCACGTCGAGGCCATACACACCGGCCTCAAGCAGCACATGTGCGACATTTGCGAGAAGGGCTTCTGTCGCAAGGATCACTTGCGCAAGCACCTCGAGACGCACACGCGTCCGCGTGTCGTCGGCAAGAAGGCGGCCGCCGCTGCGGCCGCGGCTGCTGCTGCTGCTGCCGCTGCTGCGGCGGCGACAGCGTCAGCGGCAGCGGCAGCGACGAACGGGGCAGCGGCGGGTGCCGCACTAAATGCCACGGTCACAGCCGCTGGCAAGGCCGCTTATCGGCTAGCCGAGGCCAAGGCGGGCGTCCTGAAACACGACACAGTCGCTGCCGACGACGACAGTCTGCTGGAGGAGGAGGAGGAGGAGGAGGAGGAGGAGGACGAAGAGCAGCAGCAACTGTTGCTCAGCGAGCACCATTTGATCAAGAACGAATTTGTTGAGATTAAGCACGAGTATGAGGAGGAATTCACTGAGGAATTCCACATGATCGAAAAGGATATTGACATCTACTGATCACACTGGGCGGGCCACTATTTTTTTTTTTTTTTTGTTCTCTTTTCTTGCTCAAAAGGGGGGACCGGGGGGGTTGGGCAGGGGATAACGTAGTTTATATAGCCAGGGCGGGCAGTACACGTGTCTTCCAAGGCGCAACGCTTTGTGCCACTTCGATTCCCATTCCACTTCCATTCCCGCTCCAGTTGCCACAAAAAGGGGCGCCAAGATCCGCAGTTGCATCTTGCTGTCTTTTGTAAAACGCATTTTTATTGCGACACTAGGCAATAAAACTTGTTGTTTTGGGTACAAATATGTTTCAATTCGCTTTCTGTTGTTGTGCCAAAGCGCGCCGCCTTTGAAGACACGCCCACTCAGCACAGCTGTAATTAAACATTTTGCCATAAAACAAACAAGCAACAGCACAAAATTTGAGTACACGAATTTTGGTTGTTCCAAATTCCTAATTGTTGTCGCAGCAAATTTAATTTAAATTAAATGTAATTTAATTCTAATTGTATTTGTACTTGTATTTGTAATTATTATAATTATACTGCATTATTTGTAATCCATTTTTTTTTTTTTACTATTTTTGTTTGTTTTTTTTTTTTTGTAATCGTAATTTCTGTAAGGGCCGCGCATACCTCAAGCATGATGAATGAAATGATAAATGATAAAAGAAAACGCAGAAAACGCTTAAAACACACACAACACACATACACAAACATATATATATATATATAGAGAGAGAGACACGATCAGGGCAAATCAGAAGCGAAAAGAATTAAACAAAATAGCACACTTTAGTTGATTTTTGTTTGAATTCTTTTTAATTGCTTGTAATTTTACATTTTAATTTTTGTTGTTTGTTGTCGTAACCAATGTGTAAACAAATGCCATATACATAATTTAAATAAAAACCAATTCTACTAAACAAAAGAAAGCAAACAGCAACGCAATGCCAATTGATATATAGTTGATTATATATAGTCGTTACTACACTAGCCTACAAAACGCCAAATTGTCCAGCAACGAAACGCAAAAAAAAACAAACGCAAGAAATCAGGGATATTTTATACTTACTTACCATACATATTAATCTCTTTCAAATTATACGATTGTCGCATGTGGATCTATATATGTGATTGATGCATTATATATATAGATCTACATGCACATCTCATCCAACTGTATGTTTATTTATTAATTGTACGTTTTAATTTATGCCACAAATAAAAACATCATTGTATTTACTTAATTTTAGTTTCCTTTTCAAATGTACGCACTCCATTTTTTTTTTCTCGAATATGTCCTAAACAAATTTTTATATATAATTTGCATTATTTTACAATTTACACTTTCGAAATACTCAAATCAAAAAACAAAACAAAACAAAACAAAAAAAAGAAAGAAAGAACGAAAAGACAAGAGAGATAAACCCGATCGAGGAGAATTTTTCGTAATGATTCGCCATTAGCTTTATGTTTTTTTATGGTTTACTGCAAATTGTTAAACGAAAGATATAGTTGTACGAATAGCTTAGAAACAAAACAAAAACAAACAAAAAAGAAAAACAAAAGAATTATGTCTCATTTTTATTGCTGATTATTTTTTTGTGTAACTAGCGCAACAAATTTTTTAACTATATATATATTTAGCGATATATCTAGACCATAACTAAACCATCCACACAACACAATACAAACAAACAGAAAAAACAAAGAAAGACATGAAAAAAAAAAAACGAAAAAACATAGCAGGGAAACACGACTTTAATAAATTATTGAAAATGTTTCAAACCAAAAAAAAAAAAAACAAACAAACAACTTTTTATTTTTCTTCATTTCGCCTGTATTTGTTTCAGTTGATTTATTTTGATTTATTTTTTTTTACAGTTGGTTTTATTGCTCGCAACTGCTTGTAGTTACAACATAATTAGTGGCAAATACCCTATACAAGTTGAGGTCTCGACGAACTACACAGAAGTTCTCTCTGTAATGTGAGATGTTTGAGAGCGCATTTAGAGTTCGCTTTTGCTATTGCAATCGCGCGTTGATTTCTCGTTAATTTTGTTAATTATTTTTGTTGAAATTTCTGTTTCAAGTTGTTGTCCGCTGGTGGGCATTGTTGTCGTTGTTGTTGTTGTTGTTGTTGTTGCTAGTTCCAGTGAAATTACGTGCGTGTGTTTAAATATATTTCTTCTGCCGCAAAATGAAGGCGAATTTTAGCAACGCAAAGAGAAAGACAACGAGTAACACACACAGCTGCCACATACAGACACGTACACACACACACACACACATACTGGTGTATATGTGTGTGTGTGTATATAAGCGCAGAGCAATAGCAAGTTCTGTTTCGGTTCCGTTTTCTGTGCGCTTCGCTTTGTTCGAGTGCATAGAACAAGCCATATATTACTTCTTTTTTTTGGAGGATATAATGCGCAAGAGATTTCGCGTTTGCAGCTGATTAAAAGTGGTAACTTGGAAGACTACTCTCAGAGATTCTTAGGCATCTTCAATTGTTGAGTTATAGCGACTAGTGGAAAGGACAGCCACAGCGAATCCTAAGCAAAAACAAAGTATCTGGTAGATGTATCTGGCAAATGCCAATCAGACAGCAACATATCACGCACACATGTTCTGCCCCTGGTCCATGTGTGTGTGTGTGTGTGTGCAGGAACAGCAGTAAATAGCCAAAAAAGAAAAAAATGAAAGAAAGAAAAAGAAGAGATATACACAAAGACAAAGACAAAGTAGAAGAGCCAAACGAAATTGTACACGAAACGAACGAAAAGTGCGCGCCACAGCAAGCGGCAGCCGTCGTCGTCGTCGTCGTCGTCGTCGAGTGTATCTCAAAGATACGCAAACGCAAACAACCGAAAAAAAAAACGAAAAACTGAAAATCAAAAACCGAAAAAAGACGTTGAAGTTGCGCGCATGCGCAGAGCCCAACGACGACGACGACGACGCAGCCGCAGCAACGGTGGCAGAGGCAGCAACAGCAGCGTCGTCGTCGTCGTCGTCGTCGTCGTTGTTGTCTTCTCTTGGCTATGGCTATGGCTACGGCTTTGGCTATGTCATCATAACACACAACGTCTTTGTCGTTATTGTCTTTGTCGTTTGTACACTGCGAGAAAGTTCTGACCTTGAGCAAAGGCAACAAATTGATAGCATAGATAGATAGCTCTGATGTTAGCAGCATAGTTCACAATAATTGCAGTTTATGCAGAATTTTGCAGTGCCAAACGATTAAAATTAAACATAATAATCTTTCTTTAAAAACTGCAACTAATTTGCTTTCAATGTCTACTAAAGAGTTTATTTCTTTAGCTAAGAAATTGAAGCACATAAAAAGGGATTTGTGCAACAATTCGATCATTTTGCTAATTGCAGTTATTAGACTCAGTCTTTTGCTCCACACTCATCTGGCTTCTTGTAATACTTTTCGTCTTATTGCTTACTTCATTCAAGCAATAACTTTAGCAATTAATTATTGATATAGTTCACTAGTTTCGTCTGACTTATGAATGAAAGCGTTGTGTGGGAAACATTTACAACAAAGCATCAACATAGATTTTGTTTAAAGAACTTTATCTTACTAGCTGCAAAAACAAAGTAAATATGCCAAGTTATGGCAACAACTTTAAACTATCTGCTCTCTGAGCTTTCGATGTTGCTTTTTGTGCAGTGTATCTACATATATCTGTGAATTTCTACTTGCTGCTGACGCTGCTTCTGCCCTTTGGCTGAATGTTGTTGCTGTTGTTGTTGTTGGCGTTGTTGGCGTTGTTGGCGTTGTTGCTGCCGCGTTTGTTCTCGCTGTGCGTTTTTCTTACGCGGTTTGTTTGTTGAACATAAAACTGGTTTCCTGTACATATGCTCATCCAGCAACAGCAACAACATCGCACAGCACTAGCAACAACAACAACCATCTGTAATTTTAATTTTTCGGCAAGGCAGAGATTTCGATCGACGACGGCGACGTCGCTGCCCAGGTAGAAATTGTGTACCTTTGTATTGTTTGCTCACTCTCCACATACGTGTGTGTGTGTGTGTCTCTACTGTCTTCAAGGTATCTACAAGATACACACACACACACACACTGCTTTGTGGTGTGCGTAATCCTTGCTGCCTTTTCAAGCTGCTGCTGCTGCTGCTGCTGCTTCGATCGCCTGTCTCCCTCGCCCGCTCGCTCTTCCTCTCTGTATGTGCGTGTCTGTGTGTGTGTGTGTGTGTGTGTGGCAACATTAACCGAGTTACCATGATTCATAGTTGTTGCTGCCGCTTTATATACCACAGCCTGACTATATCATGTATCTGCTGCTCCTTTTTCGACTGTCCAAAAAATACCAACACACTCACACAAGGAGCGAAGCACACAGCAAAGAGGAAGAAAAGGAACAGCGAGACACACAGAGAGAGAGAGAGAGAGAGAGAGAGAGAGGAAGAGGAGACAGCGACAAAGGCGAACTTGGAGAATTTTCGGGGCACTCACAATAATAGCGCGTCAGGCTTTGTCTTTGCTTTTTGCTGTATCTCGTATCTCTGCATCTGTATCTGTAGCTGTGTCTTGTGTGTATCTGAGTGCTGTAGTTGTGTGCAAATATCTGTGGCATACATTCTCATAGAACAGCCGCCTCATCTGTTTGCCAGTTGCTTGCCTCCTCTTCTCTTTCTGTTCTGCTGCTGTTTGCTGTTTTTCTTTCTTTTTTTTTTGCCTTTTTTTGGCAATGCTTTTATGATGAATGTGGCAGGATCGCAGTTGCCCCAGTTGCTCAATCGATCAGTTCTTCTTGCGCTCTCCTTCCATCTCTCGCCTTCTTTGTCTTTTGTGTCTTGGGGCAGTGCCGAACCTCCCCCATTCGCTGCCTAACTGTGCCTCAGCAAATGCTTTTCCTACTGCCCCTAGTTCAGCCGCAAACTGTCTCCTACTTCCCTAATTTGCTTTCTAAAAATACTTGTAATTTTGTGGAAATTTTTGCAACATTTTTGGGCTCCAACTGCTTGACAGCTGATTAACCCATGTCGCCGCGCACATTACTCGCAAATTAGTTAGTCCAGAAAAAAAAACACAACATGAGAAAAATAAAGAGCTGGGTATTAATAAAAACATGTTCAGATTGCGACTGACATCGAACACAAAAACTCAATCAAATTAGCTGCAAAAGTGTTGCCATCTAAACACCCCCATTCCCACTCTCACTTCCCCCCCCCCCCCCATCCCCCGCTGTGCAACGCCCACACAACTCAACCTCCAACGCTGAAAATACTGTCAATCCTGAGCCTAGATTTTCCAATGAAAACTGTTAATTTATCTCAACGCTTCAGCTGTTTCGAGGGGGGTTTCTTTTTTGTCTTTTAATTACAGCATCCTGATGCTTATATTGTGTTTTGTCTATTAAAAGTAGACACACACACTCACACACACGCACGCAGCGTCTTAGCCTTTTTTTGAGGTTGGCTTTTTGAGAAAATCTGGCTGTTGTGCGTTTGCCGCGCTCAGAAAAATTTCAACCCCTGAAATAGCGTTAGATATTTGTGATTTGTTTTTTCCCTTTTTCGCCGTCGAGTCTCAGAGAACACAGCACAGTGAGAATAAGAGCTATAACAACCGCAGCAATAGTAGCATGGCCGCCATGCTGCATCATCATCATCATCAACATCATCGTCGTCAGTAACAGCAACAACATCATCTTGAATTTTGTATCTTGAGCATCTGCCAACGCCTGTTCAAGTTGTCTCCTCGTTGTCTTCTTCTCCCTCTTCCACTCTCCGTCTCGGTCTCGGTCTCGGTCTCCCTTATTCTTCTCTCTCGCACTGTTCTCATTCCGCTTTTGTGTCTTCCCTAATTGTGAATGCGATTGCAAAATAATTTCTGTTATAAGCATATGAATCTTTTATTTGATTCCTGCAATACTGTTCAACAGTCGCCTCTTCTCTCCTCTCCTCAAAATGGCCCTTCAAGTGCACAATCATGTTGTACAGTTAGAGGTCTGTATGCTCAGCTGTCTCTCGCTCTCTATTACAAGCTATAGAACTCATAAAACTCATAGAACAACTTATAGAAAGTAACCCAATATCTACCAAACTATTTTCAGTTTAATTCAAGGTTTATATTAGTAAAATAAAACACTTGCCAGCTACAGCAATTGTGTGTTCCATATATGTATCTGCACAATATTTAAATGGTTTTCTGCAAGAATACAATATGAATATTATGCAATGTGTAGTTATAATACTATCGATCTTTTTTAAGTCGCTTTCAAATGCATTCTAGGCAACGCAAATTATGGCATCATACTAAATTCCTCAATGGGACCAGCAAAGTCGAAGCTTTTACACAATAGAGCAAATCAAATATTGTTGCCAACAAATGATGAGTTTATGATGAATCAGCTTTTGACGTCTCAGTAAATTCGACTTGGCAATTTAATAGAATCATAATTATCCTTGTGTTGCAATGCCAATGTGGGGATCAATCACAGCGCTAATTACAAGCGCAGCCATTGATCTGAGACCGACCAGAATAAAGTATAATTTGTCAGGGCGGGACTGAACATACCCCGAAAACCAAAACCCAAAAACCAAAAAAGCAACTGCACTCTCCACATGGACGTTGCATTACGTAAGCGCGCAGCTGTGCACACCTACATATACTCATGTGTGTGTGTGTGTGTGTGTGTGAGTGTGCTATATTGTTATTAATTGTTTGCCACCCACCCGAAATGCAAATCCCATCGCAGGGCTGAAACAGCTGAAGCTCAAACAAAAGACTTAGGCAACGAACTTGGCCGCACTCGCTTCCTCGCTTCAGCATAACAACAACAAGAACAACAAGAAACGAAACGAAAAGAGAAATAAGCATACAGGCTGCAAGGCTTGTGTGTGTGTGTGCACACACTTTGCGGCATATAATATATCTATAAAATTATGTGTGTTCGCCAAGAAGGAGCGTCAAATGGCGCACAGCTGCGCAACAGAGCAACATTTGTTGTTGCTGCCCAGAAATTGTTGCTACATTTGGCTTGTTGTTTTGTTGCTGTTATTATTTCATGTGTGTCCTAATTCCAATTCAACAGAAATTTTTGTCTCACAATCACAAGAAAAACAACAACAGCGAACTAAAACGAAATAAATCTTAGAGCCGAGAGGCGAGCGAAACGAGTTGAAAATAAATATAAAAAAAAATTAAGAAAAAAAAAGAGAAATACGACAAAAAAAAAAAGAGTTTAGGCTAAAGTTTTGTAGTTGCTGTTGTTGCTGCTGTTGTTGTTGTTGCTGTCGGCGCTTTATCCGATTTTGTGCTGTGCGCTGCTTGTTTTTTATGACGAGTTTCCGCTAATTGCTGATGCGCTGCAGATTAAATGAAGCAGCGACAGCAGCAGCAACAGCAACAGCAACAGCAACAGCAACAACAACAACAGCAGCAGCTGCCGCTGCGTACAAATGGGGAGCGACCCCAGGGCTACAAGACGCGAAATGTAACACGAAAAGCAGCCACAGACCACAAAAAAAAACTCCAATTTTTAAGTCAAATTAGAAAATTAAAAGTTGGCAACAGATTTCGATATAATTCCTAGAATTTCAACGATATTATGTGTATTATCATAATAGAAAAGCCACTGAGAGAGAGCGAGCACGTTGAATAATTTGATAATTTCACACGCCACAATGACAAAGATCATGCACATTTGATGATCACGCTCACGATCGCGCTGATGCCGCTGACCGAGTCGAGTGAACTGCATTGAAGCGTGGCGTGCTTGTCACTCAGTGTCTGTCAGGATCAGATCGACAGTTTGCATGCGCGCTACAGTGCAGCCAGGTGAGCACATCGCCTAACCGCACCAGCACTCACCTCTGCTCTCCTTAGCAAGTGCTCACTGTACACGCAGCGCATGTAACAGTCGTCGAGTATCCAACTGAAAGCCTCACTCGTGAAGAGTTGTCGCACAAAATCTATTGCGTGAGTGATCTAGATTGCACTGCTACAAATTAGGGTCGACTTGCAGTCGTTTAAGTTGTTACTTTTAAGGAGTTAACAGACTAAGCTGGAAGTTGTTGCTGTTAAAATAGCAATTGAATGAATAGTTATGAGGGAGCTTGGTATTAGAATATTACAAGTATAACAGGTAAACTGCGAAAACAGTTGCATAATTGTGAGACTTTAATGCTGAAATTAGAGCATCCAACTTACTCCACACTACAATCATGAAGAGTTGTTGCACAATCTGTGATAAGTTCGAAGTTGATGCTGTTGAAAGCAATAGCAATTGAATCAATAGTTATGAGGGAGCTTGGTATTAGAATAATGAGACTTTAATGCTGAAATTAGAGCATCCAACTTACTCCACACTACAATCATGAAGTGTTGTCGCACAATCTGTGATAAGTTCGAAGTTGATGCTGTTAAAAGCAATAGCAATTGAATGAAAAGTTATGAGGGAGCTTCGTATTGTAATATTGAGAGTAAAACACATAAACAGCCACTGTAAACCATTGCATAATTGTGAGACTTTAATGCTGAAATTAGAGTATGCAACTCCACGCACAAAATCTACTGCGTGAGTGATCTAGATTGCACTGCTAGTAATTATATATATCGATATATATTGCTTATTTACTTTAAGTTGTTTAATGAGCTGTATATTAAAAGACAGCCTAAGCTATGATAAGTTAGAAGTTGACACTTAATATCAATGGAATGAATAATTATGTGGGTGTTATGATATTGAGAGTAGAACAGACAAATTATGGCTTTAAACTGTTGCATACGACTTTAATGCTGATATTGAGGCTGTATAAATTTGATGAGCTGTTATGTCATATACTTTACAATATCGCAATATCGTATGCTACTAATAAAAAGTCTTTCAACGGGAACGGGTCGATGTTAAAACTTTATAAAACAAGATATGTGTGATATTATATTCCTATAACAAAACTACTACACAACTGTTATAATTGTCGATTGTAATGCTAGTTATTATAATTTCCATTGAACACACTTGCATTTTCGAGCAGTGTATGGCGTGGCACACACACACACACACATATAGATGCGGAGCAGAACCGCCGAAGACGCGGCTAACCGAAATTAGACAAAAAAAGGAGAATTGAAAATGAAAAAAGGCGTAGCAGCGAGTTGTGTGTTGCTTCATTGGTTGTTGCTGTTGTAGCGCTTAGATTGTGGGCCATCATCAGCAGCAACAACAACAACAACAACGACAACAGCAAGCAGATGAGAATTATAGGAATTATAAGAATTACGCTGAAACTGTAGAGAAAGACATCTTATAGATATCAGATTATGGCGTTTGCCTTAACCTAAGCTAATAATTCTAGCACACACGCGCATAAGTGTGTGTGCGAGTGTGTGTGTGTGTGCATAGAGCATAATGAGCTATAATTGGATTAAAGATTTATTTATTGTATTTCTTTTGTGTACAACGAGATTTTTACATTCGCCTTGTGCCAGCTGCGCTGAGAACAGACGCTCTGTGAGACACACACTGAGAACTGCGAGACTCCGAGCTCCGAGACTCTGAGAAACGACAGCGACCGACTCCGACTTCGACTCAGACTCGACAACGACAGCGACAATTCTCCCCTCCCAATTTCGGACATTGACTAATTAGCGGGCATTTGTGGGCAATGTTTGATAATTACTGGCAAAACATTTGCATTAATCTCGTTCTTCTCTCTCTCTCTCTTTCTCTTTCTCTCTGTGCATTGCAGCCTGGTCAACAACGAAGCGCCAATACCAATACCCACAACATCAACATCAACAGCAGCAGCAGCCGCAGCCGCAGCCGCAGTCGCAGCAGCAATATCAGTATCAGAATCATAACCAACATTATACTAGAGAGAGGAGCAACAATTACAATGCCCAGAAACGGCTCAAAATTTAAATTGAATTGAATATTTCGGCACAAAAGCACCGGGGGCGATTCTAATTATACTAATTATACACACAAAACTAACCAACTAATGAACACGAGTATTTATCGAATAGTTTTTAACTAAACAATCATCTTCCCCCTACCCCTAAGCAATCCCAACTCTTCCCCCCCCCCCCCACAAAGAAACATAAAGTAAATCGAAGTATATGTGTTAAATGTGCCAGCAAGTTAGCAAAAAAAAAAACAACAAAAAGTAAAAATGGCATCGATGTTTTCAGTTTTAAGTTTAAGCAGCACAATTAGTACATGCACTAAATATATTTAGTACAGTCGCAGGACAACGGCGTTTAACTACACTTCCGTGTGTTCCCAGTTTACTGCATCCACAAAACAAAGAAAAACACGAAATTTGTTCTGCGAACGATGCATTAAATTTAGAACACATGCCAGAAGTACGAAATACGCAAACAGGGAAGAAACGTTCAATCAACTGTCACGAAGCAATGCTATTAATTGTACTAAGTCTTCTAAATTCTACACAACGTGAAATTTAGTTCATGGATGTACTAAACGTTTGATAAAAATGTTTGGCTATTCAGCATGTTGAGTACAACAGCAATATAAAATAAACAACGTACTAAAACTGTGCTAAATTATCAACCAGCAAAGAAGAGTGAATAATAGCTAAAAAGAACGAAAATGGAAAATGAAAAAAAACCGTGCAATGTACATATGAAATGTGTATGTGTGAATTTTGTTCGTATTAATTAATTAATGAACTCATTGATTTGCATATGCGTTTTTCAGTTGTCGATTAACGGATCAAGCAAAACTATATAGAAAAGACCTATATCAACATAGTGCATATCATTTTTGGAGCAAATTAATGCAATAATTAAGCGTAAATAGCAAAGGTTAAATTACTGAACAACAGCAGAAGAATGGCAATAATTTTAGTTCAATTTGATTTTTCAAAATGTTTTTTAAAACTGTGCAATACCAAATGGAAAATGAATTGCAAAATCGAAGAATATATTACAAAATATACTATATACAATAATTTTTTTTTTTGATGTATGTATAGAAACTATAAATGTAAGCAAATGTTTGATGATTACCTCAGAAAAGTGAAGCAAGTGAAGAAGAACAAGAAGAAGAAGAAGCAATGCGAAGGGGAGAAAGAGAAGAAAATGAAGGAAAGTAACAGTAAATCAACTGCAGCTCAAGCAACTACCTCGTTAACAATAAAATGCAAACTGAAGAAAACCAATGCAAACACAACGTCAAGCATATATACATATATATATATATATATATTAACTATGTATGTATGTACTAGTATATGGTGTATCTCTCACGAAAGGCAACTAATTATACGTAAAACTAAAACAAATAACGATTTATACGAATTGCGAACAAACAAAGTTAAATTAAATGTACATTAAATTTAATTGTTTATATATACAACAAATACACATTTATATATAAACATTATATATATATATATATACATATTATATTATATACATTAACGTAACAATTTACGCGGCACCCGCCCCCGTCCCGCCCTCCAGTTGTCATCGGTTTAAATTTGATTATCTATTTAACGAAAAAAAAAAAAACAAAACAAAAGAAAACACACTTTGGCCAAACACAAATTGTTGCACACATATGACAACGGGGCGTGCCACTGGGCGTGGAGCAACCCCCCTCTCCTTCTCCTCCAACCCCAGCCCCACGCGCAACCGCAACCGCAACCGCAACCCGAACCCCTTCTCTACCCCCGATGAAAATGTTTATCAATTCTTAAATGTAGCAGTTGTAGTTGTGCATCTATTTCAACAACGAAAACTAATTACAAATTATTAATAAATTTAAAATTTAAACAAAATTGCAAAGTGGTTTAAGCGATATTCAATTTGTTTTCGATTTGCTTTCCAATACTCTGTAGCCAGTCCAACCGTGTATATTTAAGGCAATATTTTAACCGATTTTACACCCAATTTTTTTCCAAAAATATCTCCCATTATCAACTTCAAACACTGGTATCAAATTACTTTTTCGCGCATAAATCGAATTTAAAACTAATTGCAAATTGGCTACCGGGTATCTGCTGGTCGATGATATCGACTAGCGCAGACTATATATTTTTTTTGAGACATTTGTTTTTTTTGTGAAATTCGAAGAAGCAATATCCAAAGCAGGCGAATTTTGTTCAGATTATTTTCCGAATTGAAAGCGAAACATATTTAAATTATGTAGCAACTACATGTTAAATTTTAGCAATTAATTATTATAAAAAAAAAAACAAAACTTAAGCGTAATTTATGCAAAATTATGCGCATAATTATATATACACATGAATATATTTAAAAATGGAAAAGATATTGAAGAAAAGAGAAGAACACAATACATAAAAACGTAAATCAATTTTCAAAGCACCAAGTGAAATTAAGAATTATGTAGAGAACTTCGGAACAACCGAAGCGATGAAACCTTTGCAGATCGCTCAACGCTGCTTTATCAAGTCCACCAAAGAGTTGGAAGTTTCAAGCAGCTTGAATAGTAAAAGGCTAAAAGGAAAAAACTCTGCCAAGGTGTCTAAAATGTCGAAAAATCGAAGCAAGTCTCAATTAAAACGTAAAACTTCTTAAAGCTAGATTAAAGAGCGTAATTTGAATAAAAATACAACTACAACTACAACTACAAACTACACACCAACAAAGAAAGATCAACAACAATTAACAATAAATAACAGTAACTATGAACAAGGAACCGTGTACCTCTCAAACACCTGGCTAAGGGCAATTCGAATTTACATTCCGATTTCAGCTTCTAGTCGGCGTAACGTATGTGTGTGTGTGCGTGTGTGTGTGTGCGTATGAGTGTGTGAGTGAGTGTGAGTGTATTTGTACATTTTTACATAATCGAAAAAAAGCCAGATTTAACAAACATTCGAAGCATTAACAGAATTACGATCTGAATCGATACAGATTTTTTGTAGCGCACAAGGAAAAAACAAAAGAAAATGATCTATGACAAGAAAAACAATTGGCAAATCACTTCAATTGTCACTTTCCATATGTATAACAATTTTCTTCCAAAAAAAAACCAAAAAAAAAAAACAAAAAAAACTATATAAATGTATTTTCAAGTATTTGGTAATGTGTAGTAAACAAACTTGCCACAAACGGTGGCGAACAAAATTCTCAGCAAACAAATGCAGCAACAGCTTGAATTTAAAAACAATCCAACATGGTCAAAAGATATGTACATAAATGCATATTTAATGAAAAACAAAAATCAGTCATATATATACGATAAAATATAATGCACACAATGAAACACCGAAAACGAAAGACATAGAACACAACAACTCAATTGTCATAATTTAAAATCGTAAAATATAAAATGGAAAAAATTTAAAACAAAAAAAAAATATATATTTAAAAAAAAAAACACAAAAAAGAGAATCGATTTTTTTTGAGCCGAAATAAAGCATAAAACAATGTAAACTACAAAAAAAAAGATAACGATGCAGTTTTATTAAGGGCTACGTTTGGGGTTCTAAGCTAATAACATAAGAGGAAAAAAGAAAAAGTAACTTCGGAAAGTAGTTTCGGCTTATTCCTCGTTCTATAAGGCTGTGAAGAATTGCTGTATTTAATATGATTTTGTTGTCGTTCAGCAGAAGCAAAAAATGGCATCCTAATGCACAGACAGTTGCCAATTATGATTATCTCATTTTGGCATCATTTGTCAGCGCTAGAGGACAATGATAAAAATGATGCATTAGTGATGATGATGTTGAACTTGAAGTTGTGATTCTCAACTGATGCAATACAATTGCAAGTGCCAGACTATCACTCAAACTGCCAAACACTCGAAAGCACTCACTCCCCAGGGCACTGCTGCGCCGCGGGAGGGGGGCAAGGGCAAGGCAAAAGGCCGAGCTGAGCCGAGACTAAGCCGAGTCGAGGCGCAATCACGCAGACCGTGTCCAATTAAAAGGCGCCGTACATCATTTCGAATGCAGCAACAGCGAAATGGAAAAATCTACAGGTGGTGGCGGCAGCACTGGCGACAGCACGACGACGACGACGGCGGCGACGACGACGACGACGATTTTTCAGATTTGAGTTTCCTGCACGGCAAAAGGAAAATGAAAACAGACAGAGCGAGAGAGAGAGAGAGAGAGTGGAAAAACAAAAAGTAGGCGGCTATCGGATCGGACAGGACAAAAGATAGATGCAACAGCAGAACAGACGGCAGCTAAACAGGTTGCATTCACACACACACAGACACACACACACATATGCAAGCACTCACACTCTGTTAAAGCAGACACACACACATACACACTCAGAAGAAGCGAATGCACAAAAAAGCAATACAATCAATGATCGCATCAGTGTTGACAGCCTTTGGCCCGAAAAAAAGCTGTTTTCAACGGCACAGCTAATCTTTATGTTTTTAAAAAAGTTGTGTCCAACGTGAAGTAAAAACTAGTCTACAGGCTTGTTCTATTCGCACGCTAGATAATTTACGCATAGTTCATTATCTAATTTTTAAAAATGTACAATTTTTAGATAGATATTTTTAGTGGAATAAAAGTGTAAATTGGTTATCAAATTACAAGAAGACGTATTTTCTAGAAAAGTAACCAAGGCGAAATATAAAATAGACTTCTCGCGTTCTACAGTTTCCAAAATATTGCAAGCCAAATCTGGCGGGAAAAAGTTGAAATCAAGACAACACTGATCGTATCGTATCACTTATATGCATTGCATTTCATTTGGCCGTCCGTCTCAATGTCCCAGCTGACGCTCGCTGTTCCCCCACCCCACACACTCCTAGCGCTATGTCAAATTGTTGTAATTTATTATTGCATGCCAAGTTAATGAGTCCTGTGTGCTCTCGCTCTAACACACAGAGCGCAATCACGCTGCTGCTGCTGCGAACAATGGTGGAAAAAGAAAATGACGAAGAAGAAGGAGCAGCAGCAGCAGCTGAAGAAGAAGAGAAATATTTCAGTGCACACCTTCCTGCCAGTTAATCCAGTGGAAAATCAAGAAAAATAATGCGTTAAGGGACGGGCAGGTAAAAACGAACAAAACACAGTACACAAAAAAGGAAAAACTGTTCAATGTGCATGTTCTTTGATTGTCTTTTTCAACAACGCATCTATGCATGCGTCAGTGTGTGTGCGTGTATGTGTGTGTGTGTGTACATTGATTGAAAGTCGTCGTCGTAGTCGCCGTTGTCGTCGTCGTTGTTGCTGTGCTTCTTGATTGCATTCTCAGTTGAAATGGAAAGCTAATAAAAATTGAGGTGGGTCAAGAGAGCTGACCGAAGAAGCGCATTAGAAGAGCAAGTAAGAGAGCGAGAGTGAACGGTAGCTGCGAAAAGTTCATAGCTCTGAGCTTTGCCGCACGCTCTCTCTTTGGGCTGCGCTCTGAGCGAACGGATTAGAAGCCCAGCTAATTGAACGGCCCGCCGGGGGCCTCTCTTTTTTTTCGTTTGCTATGTCGTTCGCATATGTTTGCTGCTCTTAAGGCCCTCCTTCTTGTTGTTGTTGTTGTTGTTGTTGTTCTTGTTTTGCTGAATTGGAAAACCTTTTAAAGCGCTTTACGCTGTAAGCAGCCCCTAAAAGCAGCTTAGACTTACGCACACACACACACGCAAACAACGAGGCAAAAAAGAAAAAAAACGAATGCCAACATTTTTGCATATAAGCAGGTTAAAGGGAGCGGGGGCAACTTACAGAAGATGCCCCAGAGAGCGAAAGTTTTTTCTTCTTTTTGCACGATTGCGTTGTCCTGCCCCTTTCACGCCCCCTGTCCACGCCCTCGCCCTTGCCATCGCCGTAGCCGTCGACCATTTAACCCGAGGCAAGTGGGCGCAACATCCCCGATCGCCACCCTTCACTCAACTCCTATCTGCCTTGCAATCCACACATAATCACATAACTTTTCATTGTGCAAGTAATTCCTGTTCATGTGTGCGTGTGTGTGTGTGTATGTGACAATTGGCATGTGTGTGTGTGCGTGGGTGTGAAAACTAATAGAACTAGATTACAAAGGGCGATGATTTTGTAAGGATTGAAATCGACAGAGCGCCTGTCTCAACTTAGCAGACTATGCAAATGCCCTCCAAATTAAAAACTCCTCACTCAGCTGTAATTACATATGTAGAACTCCACACATTTCGTTCATTTGTTTTAGGCAACTAGATTGTATTCTAAGCATTCAATTATCATATTTTTTAATTACTTATTTTTACTGAGACTTCAAAGCTCTTCACGTGCCTAGCTCGACTCATTGCTTAAATAACTAACCCATTGTTTAACTTTTGTTACTTCATATTAACATTATATTATGTAAAAAAAAAGAATGTCGCAGATTTGTTTGAAACAACTCTACACTGCTGCTGCTGTTAGCTATCCACTTTATTGTATATGTCTATTATATTTTGTCTATCCTATTTTCATAGTTTGCTCGTTTCCTTTTCCTCCACATTTCACTTGACCAATTGACCACACAAATGAGCATGACTGGAGCATGATTTATGCTCAACTTGCTCTGTAGAGCACAACGACAACAGCAACAACAAGAGGTATCGCATATTGATCCAATACAATAGTATATCTAAATTTTGCATAGATTAAATATATAAATATATCCACACACACACACACACACACAAGCAGGACCTTGAAAGCCGCTCAACTCGACGCAGCGACAGAGACGCCACCCACAACATGGAGCGCTGTCCAAGAGCTCTGCTTCCGTTTTTGAATAAAACGCATTTTTCAAAGCTCCAGCTCCAAAAGTGCCAAAGTGTGCGTATTTCTGTTTGCGTGTGTGTGTGTGTGCATGAATAATGTACACACACACATACACGCATACAATATACAAGCAGCAAGAAAGTTACAGCCCTGTGAGCTCGACTTCGAGCTACCCGCTTCCTTTTTTTTACGAATAAATAATACTACATTAAATACTGTAGTTTAATACTACATTAAATGTTGAAGTACTCGATCTCTTGACAGTATTTGATATAACAAATATAATATATACCTAACAAATATAATAATATATAAAGACAGAAGGAGATCTCGTCTCTCTGCCTTGCTTGCCATAGTTCCTCTTACTACAAAGCTATCATACCCTTCTATCCAATAGGCAGCGGGAATAAACACAATTTACATATGCACACGCATGTGCTCGTGCTTGTGTGTGTGTGTGTGTGCGTGAGAGAGTGTGTGTGTTTTACATGCTGTCGCTGTGGGCGTTTTGGGCAGTTGGCAAACAGAGCAGACCGACAACAACTCGTCGGAGGCAGCTGCCCCAGGGCTCCACTAACAGTGCTAGTCGCACGCCCCTAAGCTTCCCCTCCCGCACCCCCGCCCTGCCAACCCTATGCCAATATTGAAACTTTCAACTATACACACACACACACGCGCGTTCGCTCAAATTTATGTGTGTGTGTGTGTGTGTGTGGAGCACTTTCACTTTTCACAAGCTTGGCTGGCCTCCTGGTCGAGACGATAAAAAAGCTTAGGCTTATGCTTTCGCACATTTTAAGCCATCCACCCCCTCGACCCTTAAACGCCCCCTGCCCAGCGAATACTGCAAGAGCATAAGGAACGCTCTAGTGCAGAAGCATGCGTAATTATACCCATCAAGTGCTCACGTAAAGGGTATAACAATTTAATGCCAAGAACAAACACACATCTTTTAAAAAGAAGTTATTTTTCAAATGTATGTTGTATAAATTGAAAATTAAATTGTTTGAACTATCTCCAATCTCTACAATTTACAATTTTGATTAACGATATGAATGAATTAACTTAAAATGAATTGAGGGTAGCTTACAGTCGAGCATACTTCTCTTTTGAATTTGCTTTTTTGGTGGGTGGCCATTGTTTGTTGACTGTTGTGCGTGTGTGAAGGGGGTAGAGAACTGGGATTTCGGGTGGTGGGGGTGATAGCGCACACATGTGCCCCTGGACGTGTCCCTGCCACATTTACAAGCAGCAACAACAGCAACAGCAGCAGCAGCAGCCGCCCTGCGGCTAAGCTGTCCAGCAACGCATTTCGTTTTGATTTTGCATGGACGCAAAAAAATGTATACGCCATTTGAAATGAAGCGCACGTGTGTGTGTGTGAGCATGCAGCTGATTTTGATTTAAAATTTAAGATTCAAGTTGGGGTTGACTTAAAGTTGTGTTGTGTAAGGAAATGCAATAAATAACCCCAAGCTCATTAGCCTAATGCACAAGGGCATTTCCACTAGAATAACAACAATAAGAATATCAACAACAACGGTTAACAAGATATGTCATAAATGTCAAGTGAGTGTGAGTCTGTGTGTGTGTGTGTTTATTATTCTTAAGCAAGTTTTGTAATTAATC
Source organism: Drosophila rubida (assembly GCA_035046165.1). NCBI lineage: Eukaryota > Metazoa > Arthropoda > Insecta > Diptera > Drosophilidae > Drosophila > Drosophila rubida. The sequence continues at coordinate 6,343,005 of JAWNOF010000023.1, read as the reverse complement.
GTTTAGCGCCACAGCAAGCAGTCGACACATTGCTTTTGACCCCGCTGGGTGTCGTTTGTTATCATGCTGTGTCTGCGTATTGTCAAGAAAAGGGTTGATTCCTTTCCTACAAGGCATAGAATATTAAAAACAAATTTAAAATAGGCGCTTTCTTCGAGGCTAGCGTTGCCAACTTACAAAATTAAACAGCCTTGCCAACTGTGTAAATACACGTTTGTCAATGTTGCCAACGAATACAAGCGTTGCCAACTAATTATGAAATATTTAGCAAGTAAGCCGACATAAAAAAAATACTGAAAACACGAGAAGTGTTTTAATTATAAAACATTTGCTATCTGTTCAGTCTTCCGTTAAAAGTATACATTTTCAAACAAAAATAGCGTATCCCAACAAAGGGTAACAGCAAATTATCATACCAACCATTTTTCCTTTCATACGAGGATAGGTGGAAGCGTCAAAGCTCAAAAAAAGCGCAGTCACTTTCGGCAACATATTAAATGCGATTGGTATAGTAACAAATACTTGATTGTAAATTAGAGCCAATAAACAGATACGTACAGCTTGTAAATACGGCACAATTGGCAAATTAAAGATAAATTTCACTTCCACTTTATTCGCGCGCACTCAACGCAACAAAAGTTCACGACAACTCAACCGGCGCCAAAAAAAAATTGAAACTGCACATTAGCGACAAGCAGATTCGAAAACACAGAAGCTGAGCCACAACAAACGTATAGTGCGCAAAAAGCTCTCTAGCTTTGAAATCCAACAGAATTACAATAAATTAGTTATTGAAAATATCGTGTTTCATTGCAATTTATTCGCGCGCACTTCATCCCATAATGATTCACAACTGAAGAACCAGTACAAAACTATCGATAGAGCATGCGCACGATAATTGGAGTCGGAACCACAAAAATGAGCAGCAACAAATACACGATTGTGAACTACCGCCAAGCGAAAACAATATTCGAATAAAACTGCTGCGCCGTAAAATTTTGTAAAAAGAAAATTAAACTTTTTGCATATTGAAAAAGCAAAAAAGTGCGCATAATGAGCGTGCAAAGGAGCCACAGTGCCAACCACACAACTACAATCAGCAATCATCAGAATGGCGATTCGCCGATGCAAACAATACTTCCCCAACAACAACAACAGGACGCTGCACTTGCGCAGTGCATTGGCTATGTGCGTGAATTCAGCAGCCAAGCAGCGGCCTATCATCTGCACAAGAGCGAAGAGACGCTGCTGCATTTGCAGCGCAGCATTGCGCTGCTAAGCACCAAGGTGCCGTCGCATTGCTATGCCGCCGCACCCGGCAACCTGGAGCTGGCCAAGTTCTTTGTGGAGCTGCATGCACTAATGAGCGCGCTCGACGGCGACAGCGACACGCTGTGGGCGTGCGTGACGCTGCTGCAGCACTGCAGTCGCAATCTGGAGGCGCGCGCCGACATCGTCCAGAAATACTGCTTTGTGCCGCTTCTCAGCTATTTGCTGCAGCGCACAACGCGGCCGGAACGCCGCCTACGTCTGCTGCTGCTGCTACAGGACTTGACGTACGGCATTCACATCGGCTGGGAGGAACCGTACCTGGTGGTGCTGCTCGAGCATCTGGTGGATGTGGTGCATAGCGTGGAGGATGCCGATGGTGATGCCAACACGAGTGATGTCGACAACTCGCATGCCCAGCTGGCGCTCTCGATCTTGGTGAATTTATGCTACAAGAATTTTGTGGTGCTGTTTCTGTTTCTGCGCAGCGTCAACATCTCCAGCTTCAGCCGACGGATTCAGCACTATGGATTACTAGCCTACAAAATGCTCATTATACTCTCCGAGGATGTGCACTGCTTTGAGCCGCGAGAGCTGCACACATTTCTGCGCACCGCTTTCGCCGGCATGGAGGATTGCCTCAAGCAATGGCATGTGCCGCAACTGCGCCACATTGTTGACTTTTTGTTGGACGCCCAGTGTCATGCGGGCTTGCAACGCGCCATGCTGAGCCACACGCACTTTTGCGACGACATCGAGCGACTGCTCAACGTAAGTAGCGCTCTCGTACTGTCAATCAAATGCATGTAATGTAGAACTTTCGATTTCTTTGGCAACCGACAGCAAATTGAGGCACGCCAGCACATGGACGACGCCAGCGAGGACACACGCAAGCAGCAACAGCTCTGCATGCAGCTGATCTTTCAGCTAATCAGCCACATTCTGCAGCTGTCCGCTGACAACGAAGCCATCAGCTTGGATGCCATTACACCGCGTCTCTATGAGTTGCTCGCCGATTGGCTGGAGTCCGAGCTGTGTGGCGTGGCCGCCATTGAGCTCTTAATTGCTCTGTTGAGTCTGGGGAACCGTGCTAGCGTTGCACAGCTGATTGCACGCGAACCCGCCAATGTGGTCAAGCTGATCGGCAGCACAGAACGTGCGGATACAAAGCCCGGCCAAATCACGGCCATACTGCGTCTGCTGCTCACGTTGCTGGGCAGCGGCAAGACGGAGAAACTGGTGCTGTCCAAGATCTCGGACTCGTACTTCGACAAGATTTTGGCAGCGCCATTGGCGCTTCTGCCGCAAATGCTGAGCGCCCACACGCTCGCCCCGTCGGAGGTGGAGAAGTCCATCTTTGGGTTGCTGTTGCTGATCAGCTTTGCGAGCATTGCCAAGAAGGCGTATTGGGACAAGTGCTGTGCACTGCTGGAGCTGCCGCAGCTGCAGTATGCACTCGCTCGCGCCATGCTCAGTGGCAACGAACAGCTGGTTTCGGCAGCACTGCAAATTGCACAGTTTGAGCACTTTCCCAAGGCAGCGGTGGCCAAGGTAAAATTAGCTCTCTTTCTATTCCAATAAATGCTTCAACGAATGAATCTCTGTTGCAGTTCGTCGCCAGCATCGGCAGCAGCAGCAGCAATGCTCAAGCTGCGCCCGGTTCCAGCGCCGAGCAGGCGGAACAGTGGCGCAATCTGAGCGCTATTTTGAAGAGCCATCGCACATTCATTGACAAGGAGCTGGCGCAGCGTGTGAACGCTTTGATCGACAGCATTGGAGACACGTTGCGACGCAACGAACTGCACTCGGCGCCTGTCTCCCAGGTGATTGAGTTGTATAACCATCGCATCGACAGCCTGAACTGTGCCGCCCACAATATGCAGCAGCGTCTGGAGCAGGCCAGCGTTCAGCTATGCAACAGCACCCAGCTAACAAATGTGCAGAATGCCGAGCTGCAGCGGTTTCAGACCAAGAACTTTGAGCTTCTTATCAGCCAGGAACGGTAAGCGGCAGAATATTTAAGATTTTCTCAAAGCTAACAAATATTTACATAATTTAACGTGGGCTATATTAGGAAAGCTATATTAGGAATTACGTTCACACACGTGTAAATTAAATGTTGCGTCATTTCGTGTAGGCCCAAAATCTAAAAGCAATACTAACACCAAATTAGGTAACTCGAAACGGAGTAGATTAGAGACTACTCCATTTCGAGTAGATTAAAGACTACTATATTTGAATATTGTTATTATTATACCAACATATGTTATAATAAGCACATGCAATGCCTTGTTCACAGCCTGCAAACACAGTGCAAAGATCTCAAAGCGCAGGCGGCACAGCTGAAGGCGAATCTCAGCGATCTGCTCAAGCGTTGGTCCGAAACCTCTGAGCAGCTCCAGGCCAACGAGCGGAGGCTGTCGGTTAAGCAGTCGGAAATTGTCGAACTGCAAAGAGACTGTGAAGAGCTGCGACAAAATCTCAGCGCCAAGAGCGATGAACTCTCCAAGCTGGAGACACTCAGCAAAGACAACGTAAGCTAATCCTATAGTCAACTGCTGCTGTAATTAGTTGAACATCGATAATTTCCATTTGTAGAGCACACGCATTGAGAAATTGAAGAAGACTGTGCATGCCTTCGAGCAGGACATCAAGGACAAGGTGCGCACCATTGAGGAGCGCACAAACGACTTGAGCAAGACGCAGAAGGCGCTCGAAGAGCAGCGTGAGGCGCGCAAGAAATCCGAGGACCTTGTCAGTGTGCTCGAAACACAGCTGCAGGAGAAGAAGGAACAAATCGATAACCTTGAAATGGAGCAGAAGGAAACCGAAGATCTGCGCAAAACGATCATGAGTCTCATGGAAAGCAAAAAGCCCAAGCGCAAAGCTTAGACCCAGCACCACACATATCGCAATTCCAATTCCAATTCCAATTGACTCTTGACTTTGTTTTTAGCTCTAGTTCGATAAGACACAAATGCACTAATTTTACCTATTATTAAAATATCAAATTTTTTAAATTTACAATTACAAAACGCAATCGCATTTGACTTAAAATGTTTCACACGTTGAGACTATGTAGATAGACTGCACAGTGATCACAAAGTCTGGTCGTTAACATTCGCATATAATTCGAATTCTCTGGTAAACTTTGGGGCAAATGTCAAAAGGCTTATAAACTATGAAGTTATACTGCGAATGGCGACTCAACTCAGTTATTGAAATAAAAATAACTTATTAATGCAACCTTTCAAAGAGCTTCCGCAATTAAGTTTAACGAGGTGAAAGTTGGCAATTTGTACACGACTTGCTGTGCAAGAAATTCAAAGAGGAATGAATTAAAAATCGTTGTTGTTTATTTTTGTTTCTTTTCTTTTTTTTTGTGTTTTATATACATTTGAATGCAATTTGCACAGACAGCATGCATTACAATGACAATGCATAATGTATTTTGTTGGTGTGCAAAGTTGAAAAAAAATCCATTAAAAATTCCAATTTAACCGACAAATAGTACAAAAATTCAGATAATAAAAAAATATATAAAGAAGGATAATGTATATTAAATATAAATTACGAAGTATTGCATATACATGGGCATGTGTGTGTGGGTGTAAATTTACTAAAACGTTTGCTATATAGTTGATAGTTGATTGACGATTAACGCAAGTCATTTTTTTTTTGTTGTTTACTTTAGACTCTTAAATAACTAACACCAGATACATCTGCTCACATTTGTTGTTGGGCAAAGGAAAAAAGTTTAAGGATAAAACGCGAAAGCGCAGCAGAGAAGATAAAGTACAACAATTCAAACAGTCACGAAAATCAAATAAGAACTTGGAATGGCTGCAGGTATTAATCAAAGTAACTGCTACAAATATATTATTATTGTAATCATCGTCAATATATGTACATTGCACCAGAATGAGCGAGACAGCGAGAGGGAGCGAGAGAGAGAGGGAGAAGCGAAGGAAGTTACAACGGATGGAAGGTAGAGACAACACACAACGAACTCAAAACTACCGCTATTACAACACAGATTTCGATTTCCCCTAAATAGAAGATACAGCTTCTGTTGCCCGATTATAATTGTTGTTTTTGTTGTTGTTGTTGTTGCTCAATGATTGATTGATTAATTGAAGGCTATTGAAGTTGACGTTTGAATGCGCTGCTTACGATCCAAAGTGCTCCTTGTCCTGATCGATGGTCTCGAACTCATAGTGGCCACGCCCATCGAACTGCAGATAGTAATCGTGATGCACCCACAACGATTTGCGATGCGACACCGTGAAGAGCGTAATGCCCGCCTCACGGCAATAGCTGTACATCTTGCCCTCCACATCCACTGAGACGGCGCTGGTGCACTCATCGAGGATCGCAAACTGTGGCTTGTGGTAGAAGAGACGCGCCATCGCAATGCGCTGTTTCTCGCCACCGGACAGCACATCGATCCAGTCCTCAATCGCATCGAGTCCATTCTCGCGCTGCTCCAGATACGTCAGCTGCACAATGTCCAAGAAGTGCAGCAGATCCTCATCCGAGCGGCCCAGACGGCGCATATCGTCGCGTGTATGCGGGTAGATAATCTGCGTACCGAGAAGAGAACAGTAAGAGAGATGCCTATCGAAAAGGAAGAACGCCTATTCATATGGGATTAATGCAGATTTACTGACTACGTTAGCTGCGTTAGAGCAGAAATGTAAAGTCTTGATATTTCAAGTATTAATCCCATATTCATAGTGTTCAGCTCCTATTTTGTGGAATTTACTTGATCGCGCAGGCTGCCCAGCGTCATGTAAGGCCGTTGAGGAATGTAGAAGAGCTTGCCACGCGACGGCTTGGTGACCTTGCCACCCCACGTGGGCCACAGCTCGCCAAGGATGCGGAACAACGACGACTTGCCACAGCCATTGGGACCACAGACGAGCACATTGGTGCCAGACCTAAAAAAAAACACGAAAGATAATTAAAATCGAAACGATATAAAGTGTAATATATTAAGCGCACTTACTTGACTTCGAAGGTAAGCTCCTTGAGCAGCACATCGCCGTTGGGCGTAACCAGCGGCACCTTCTCGAAGCGAATGATATTGTCCTCAAAGCACATGATGCCCTTGTTGGGGCCAAAGCTGCCAGCGACGGCTGCGTCGCCACCGTTCAGTGTCAGGCTATTGCCATTGACCATAGTGCGCTCGTAGGTGCCCTTATTGAGATCGCTGAGCACCTTGATCAGCTCCGTCATGCGTGCCGTGAAGCCAGCCAGGCGGGACATCTCACGTCCGGCCAACACCAGGCGGCCAATAGCCTCGGCCAGCTTGATCAACATGCGACCATACGTGTAGTAAGCCTGCAGACGTTCACCGCTCTTCTCGCCGGACAACAGCGGATGGTTCTTGGTGAAGAATGGAATGGACACCGCATAGAAGCCCACAATCGAAGCAAAGTCTGCAAGTCAGAAAAGTGATAATTATATTTGATTTTCTTTTCCATAGTTATTTCTTTCTGATTTAACAAAACAAGTTATACTCACATTTGCCCACAATGTTGTCGACAATGCCCATGCTGACGCGGAACTCGAGGAACTTGCGCAGATGCGAACGCAGCTTGGAGTAGCTGGCCAAGAGCGTGAGCTTCTCGCGCACGTTGCCCTGATAGAAGGCCACCTCTTCAGAGTTGGTGATCAGCCGGCTGTTCACGTAACGGAATTCACCTTCAAGCTTCTGCTCCTCGACGGTCAGACGACCGGTGGGACGACGCAAGCGTGTGAGGAAAATGCCCGCAAATAGCAGATACAACATCAAAATGGATGGCGTCTTGCCGCCCAGATTGACCGTCAATCGATAAACATAAATAAAGATGTCCAGCACCGGTTTACTAATGTTCGAATACAATTCTGTTGCACTCTCGCAGAACTTGTCAATGTCCGTCGTCAGCAGCTGATCGGCGTTGGCTATTCGGTTATCCAAGTTGGACATTTTGTAGTACGTATAACCACTGCAAAATAGTTTTAAATATGTTAATAACTTGCAGCCACTCATAAGTTTCATAAGTTTGCGGATTTGCTCCCTCAGATATTTGATTGCATTTTTAAATAATTTATTGGAATCATGACTTCCTTGCGCTCGACGCATTTTTCGAATTACACTACTTGAATAAAAACTGCAAAAATATTCTATATGTCCGCAATATTTGCCCTCTACATATTAAGTTTTATGCTTGAAATTTGAAAGATGCGCGGTCTATCTATATAATAAAATGGCTTTCAGCTTAATCCAAAAATACTGAAACAACTCTTTCAACTCGCTTGGCGTCGACTATCGATCTTTATAACGTTACTCCAATGTGTAAATTGCCTCTTGAAAGAAAAGCCTACCTTGCTATGTACAAAAACTATTCCACATGTTCATAAGCACTCATAGCGCTTCAAATATGATAGTTTGCTTTATCTATCTTGAAATTAGCTTGATATAATCGAAAGATATAATTCTTCAAACTACACATTCCCCTTACGATTTTCCGATTGACTTGGACTTGCTGGCCAACTCACTTGAGGTATTCATTGTACAAATGATGCGTCAAATTGGTCCGGAAACGCAACTTCAGTTCGCCCAAACTCCACTTCAGTATATTGGTGACCACGGAAATCTGGAGAAAGACAATAATTAGCACGACATCATAGGTAGAAGAGTGCAAGGCAAACTTACCGCTGGCAGGGCAGCAAGATATTTGAGGAGCGCCGTCTTGAACTTGGCACGGTTCATGTGTATGATCGTGCTCTCCACAACGGTGGCATTCTGAATCATCCAGATGTCGCTTACCGAACGTCCAATCAATGTGGCAGCAATCAGCATCAGCAGACCCGTCTCCATGCTCCAGAATCTGGGCACGAGTATGGCTGCAAAGAAAGTCGACAACCTGGTCAGCAGCTGGACAAGATTAGGTAAAGGAAAGCCGACTTACGCAACAGCTCTCGCAGCTGCTTAAAGAATACTGAATTCACATGCGCCTTGCTCGTCTTTTTGTCCTTCTTCTCCGAGATGGTGTACTGAATTTTGTCTTCATAGCCCGATTTCCTGCAGGGCGAAAGCAAAGAAATTCATTAGTAAAGTAGCCGGAGAACTTGGAGAATGAGTACTTAAAAAATTGAGATTAAATATATTACTTAACTTTACGTCACATAAACTAACATTTTTTTGCATTTAAGTGCTGAGGTAGTAAAGCACATTTTACCATATTTAACACATTAAAGATAACAGGCCAAACATGCTTGTTTTATGGAATGTTAATTTCAGTTAATTGCATCTATGGAATTACTGCCAATTTTTTGTGCGAGGCAGTTAAGTAGTCCTCTATACTGTACTACTCTTTGCACTGCTGGCTATCTCAGCTGTCAACTTTATTTGTAAACACCTTTTTTGCTTACAATTTGTGTAAATATTGATGTTACATTTCGGATACGTATATAGTGCAGTGCAGGTGTAGTTTAGGTATTTGAAATCCTAAGATAATCAAATCGTAACGACTGCTATTGGAACTCTTTTGTAAAATCAAGTTGCATATCATTTGTTTCTAGGTTGATTATTGGGAATTCATTTTGCTGGCTTCGTGTGACATCGAAGAAAATCCAGGTACACGTGTGTGAACAAAATGCTAAACCAATTCCGCGAAACTTTTCAAACACCAATAAAAGTAACGAAGGCCCAACAACGGCATTGTTGTGAAGCACCTTTGGACCATTGCTTTCCGCACAGAATAAATGCAATTAAAAATTGTTAATGAGTCACAAAGAGAGAGCAAAATAAAAAAAAAAAAACAAAAAAAGTAAAGGTTGAAAATGTTAATTATCGCGTTTACCGTCAATATAAACCGGAATATCAAAGTACTATCTGGCGAATGTCTCAGTCTTCATAGATATGCATAATCTATTGCGACGGCACGAACCGAGTTGTTTTATAGTTGTCGCGAGTAAATGAATGATATAACATAATCATTGAACAGCAATAAAAGAAGGCTAATAGCGCAATTTGGACTTTGCGATTACATTTAGCCAGCCGCGGCGGACGACGGGCAAAGGCCAAACTAAGCCCTGTCAGCCGCTTATCAGTGACTGGGTCATGGTGTGTTGTGGACTGTGGATTCTGGAATGTGGATCCTGGCATGTGGGTGGTGGGCAAAGATTGCGTTCGCTTATCGGCTGCCTGCGCTAAGGTGTCGCATGCTCAGCCTTCTTGCGGCGATCGCTGGTCTTATACAAAAAGTTGATGATTCGCGATGACTTGTCGAAATTGCTGTGTTTCATCTTCAATACATTCTTGTTTTCTATTTTTTGCTATTCTTAATTTATTTATGTATTTTGTTAGTGGGACTCTGGCTAGCCGGTTAAGCTTTTGTTGCTGTTGCTTTCGCTGTCTGTTGTTGCCATTTGCTCATTTCTATCAATTCCAACGCATTTACAGACACTACACACACACACGCACACAGAGACACACATTGTGTTTATATTAAAGCTCATTTGTGGATCATGCATTTGTGTTTGTACGTCTGGTATGTGCTGCTGGTGGTGGGGGGATGACGTGTAACACGTGTTCGGGTCCGTAGGTCGGTCAATCGCATTTGATGCCCAAACTTAGAGATGCGCGTTAATTTGCGAAGATCGCCAAAATTCTAAATGATATCATTATAATATACAATTGGTTATATTCCAATTTCTTGTTTATTCGCCTAATCAAGTTTTATTTTAAGCGAAATACTAATCACGATCATTATTTCTAATTATGTTGACAACATAATAAATTAACTATTGCCAAACTAATAATTAGATCGGTCTAGATCAATGATTTTCAATTCAATTCGTTCTAAGTGTGCAAATTTATTTAATTAATAAAGCAATCAGTATTTTCGATGACCGATAATTTCATATAGTATGCTTTGTCAAAAAGCCCTCTAATTTACTAATTTTATCATTTTCTATTTCACAAATTTAGTTTTCCCTAAATAATTTGTAATCATCCAAATGCTTGCAATGGTTGTGTTCCAATTGGTTTGAAGCCCTTTTTAATGTCACATAACGCAGAAACGGTGAAGGTAAATAAAACGCAATTTATCAAACAAAAACAAAAAGGTAAATATGGAAACAGCTGTTGTTCCATTTGACCAATAATTTTCTGGGATTTGTAAGTACAAAAGTTCAAATACGTTTTCCCCATGCTTATCGAAAAGCGCCTGGTTACAATCAATCGCTTGTCGTTTCGTGAAAACTTTGCACCACGACCATCTCTAATCAATACCTAATGTTTGGGTTTTGAAAAGTTTGGTGTGTGGTGTGTGTTATCAGCTAGTTGGGTTCTGTTGTTAATCGTTGTGATTAATCTACTTAACTTAACTAGCTCGAAAGAAGCCACAGCAACTAAAATCTCAAAAATCCCAAAAAACAATCGGCTTGCAGGTGTGCTGGAGCAATTAAGATGGGGGAAGAAAAAAACAGTGCTGTAAATATCTAGAGATATTGCGTACGTACACACACACACATTATATGTACATATATTTTTTATATATAGAGAGCAACAGGCGATATGCGAATCGCGTTTTGTTTGTGCTTTCGCCCATTTTGCCTCTTGAAGTTTGACCAGTTTTTAGACCAAGCGAATTCACTGTTGATTAACACAAAAGGCAGACAACGAAAAACAACAACAATCATAATAGCAAGAAGGCTACGTCAGAAATACACTAACAGAAAATCATTTGTGCGTGTGTGTGACCATTGCTGCCGGTATTTTATTGTCGACAGACAAGTTAGCACACACACACATGCAAACAGCCACAAAGCAATAGAGCAAAGAGAAGAAAAAAACTGATTAGAAGTTCGCTTCGCATGTCTGTGTGAAAGATCGACAGATTTGTAACGGCAGTTTTTGCCGGGTGCAAAGTTCAAGCATCATGCGCAATGCCACTGTTGTTGGATATTTAAATACACACGTGCGGCCCAAAACTACACAAACAAATATTATGACAAATACTTTTTATCATGATTTGTTTTTGTTATCTAAAATTGATAAAATGCTTTTTTTTTTCAATGCGCTTCCTGTCTGCATTCTTGTATGTGTGTGTATGTGTGTGTGTATGTGTGTGTGTATGTGTGTGTGTGTTTGCGTTAGTCACAGGGTGAAAAAGTTTTGAACGTCTTGAGTTTAGTGCAATTTCACGTTCTTCATAGCGTGCATATTGCTGTTTCTAATTTTTTTGTGGGCAGGTGCATGTGTCAAGCAATTTGAATTATGCAGATTCGTCTTTAAAGGAAAAACTTAGCATATTTGCATTATCAATGCACTGCCACTGCATTAAAAACTGTAATATACACGCACAAAGACAAACTTTATGTTGCCAACATTTTCGTTTGCATTGCTGCATTTTAACAGCACTGTACAGTGCTAATAGCGCTGTTAGCATTCAAAGCTGTTACATGTTACTTATGTATGTATGAGCGTGTGTACCTTTGCGATGCTCATCAATGGCAATTAATAATAAAGTTTGAAAATATACGTGGATTGTCAAGCACAAAATAATTACGCAATAGGCGGCAATGAAAGATAAATATGTACCTGTAGCATTTGCTTTGCCGAAAAGTAAACAAAAATTAGCATTCATTCGGGCAATTGTGTGAACTCCAAAGGCGGAACAACCACAACAACATCCATATGCTCAAAGCACAAGCGCAATTAAAGCGCAAGCATTTGCTGTTAACAAATGCGTTGCCAAATGCTCGCAATTCACTGCAAAGTCGATCGCATTGGCAACGCGCCTTTCCAATGCGACGACTATTGCAAGCTAACGAAACATTTCAAATCATGGTGTAGAGCTTTTGAATGTGCATGCGTGCATATCAGTGTTGCCAGTTGCGCTTTTTTGACATCAAAACTGACTACTTCTTTTCATATTTAACCTTTTTATAGTGCAGCGCATCACATATGTTTGAAATATAATGCAATAATTGTTTTCCATTTTTTTTGTTACCTTCTTTTCCGCTAAAACAGCTGTATATTGCAGGACTAACACGTAATCAACAACCTCAAACGCGAAATGGCAATACTCATACTCATCAATTGAGGACAGCAAACAACCATAACTGACAACACCCAGCAATAACGTTTATTACGCGAAGAGCTCTCGCACACACACACGCGCCCATACGCACATATGTACATGTGGTTTGCACACACTTGTACACTTGTCATCAAATTATGACACACGCCGGCAATTACACGTATGTGTTTGTACATTTACATTGAACCGGCAAGTGCATAAGTGTGTGTGTGCGTGCATTGATTGGCTTTTGTCGCCGTGTCTGCAACATGTCAAAGTTGTTGTACTTTAGCTCTGGCGATTTGCATAAATCGTTGTTAACACCTTTCTTTGCCAATTGCTTTGAATACAAAATTGACAATGCAAATGAATGTGTCGCATTAGTAGGACAGCAAGTGCACAGGAGGTGGAGGACACCACGCTATTTAAATTAAATGTGTGCTGTAGGCTACAGTTTGTTTTGTCATTCATCTATTAAGAATTTCAAATGTTGTTCTTTTCCCCTCATTTCATTTACAAATCTATTCGCTAGTTATGCGTAATCTATAACTCCATATCAACGTAGTATTAGGTTAATGTAATTACTTAACAGCACGAGTCAACAACGCTCGCTAACAGTGGATAACTACTCATCATTATTGTAATGGAAAAAGTTCGAGATCTGCGCGATAAATGTACTCTATTGTAGTATGATTAATTGCATGCTTTCCCAAGACTAATGCAATTTTGAAAATATTTGTCCCCTCTCTCCGCACCCCAGCTCAATCCGCTTGGCAACTAACTACTTAGTCTAATTGTCACTGTCATGGGCACAAGCGTTTGATCACAATATTTCAATTAATTAGATCAACAATACTAGACTCTTTTCTATATATTATACGTTATTCGTTTTTTTTATGGATTTGTGAGGCACTCAGACGACAATTGAAATTTGGCGAGCAATGATTAGATATTGGGTTTATTATTACATTAAGCGAATAGGAAAAACTGTTCCATAACGACAAATTAAACGCCCTTTTACGCTTATCGCCATGTGAAATCTATTAACAGCGCTGCTATCAAATAACAGCGCTAAGCCCAGGTGATGGACAGGGAACAAGGGGCGGACTGGTCAATTTAATTTGTTACCTACATACACTCTCACGCTCACACGCATAAAGTAGTGAGCTATTAAAATGACTGAGCGGGGTCACTCTGGCTGACACTCACGAACTAAAGTCCGCCTCTAGAGTCACACACAAATAATTGCGATCTCTTGCAATCAGCTGAAGGGCACCACTTGCCATAGTTATCGTTATCGATGTTGTTGTTATTGCTGTCCTTGAAAAGCAGATGGTTGGCGCCTTCAAAATGGGGCAACCAAAACCAGTTGGAAGCGCATCATGCGATCCACACACCGACACACACTCGTGTTCACAAAAACAGAAATCTTTCAATGTCAATCAATTTTGGAGACCTTTCCCAATGTTGTTTTTTTTTTTTGTTTAAGTGATCTTACCTCTTTTTGTTGGCCATTTTGCCGTATGCAATTATCCATAGCGCTGCCGTTATTCCCGCCACGCCGACAATGGCGCTTTGATTGTGCGCCAATTTACTCAGAGCTGGAGCCATTTTTTTCTTTTATTTGCGCAACACACACGCACACTATTAAACGTGACTTTCCTACGCACTAACACACACACTTGGAGGGGGACACTAGAAAAAAATGTTTTGTTGCTATTTCGTTATTTATCCTGCGTTGCAACCCTGCTGCTCTCTCCCTTCTTCGCGTAACAAGAACAACCCAGCCCTGGTCTCCAACTCCTGGAAACTGCGTTGGCGTTTGGGCGATGTGTGTGTTTTCGTTGGAAATTCGTTAGCTAGTCGCAGTTATCTAGCGTTGCATTATTATTTACATAGACATTAAATATTATGCATCGCTCGCTTTGCTGTTGTTGTTGTTGGAAGCTCGAGTTTACTGTGAAAGTGTCCAAGCGGGCGCCTTGTGTAATGCAACTGATCAACAATTAACAACAGTTTTGCGTTTCTTAATACGTTGGACTCCACCGTTTGTGCGTTTTATATACGTTTCACACCCGCATCAAGCACAAAAAACAACACGTCCGAACTCCGGCGAAACAACAACAAATGTGAAGATTACCCAGCAGCGTGACCGTCAAGCAAAATTTTACAAATGCACCATTTTATGGCGACAAATATACCAAAATATACTACTTTCTTTAAGAGTTGGTTATATCTGGAGTGAGGGACATTTTTGGCAACTTTGCTTAAAAATGTACAAGTTTTTGTTTTTATTTTGAATTAACATTTAAGGACGCCAATCACATAAGCATACTTATAAAACAATTTGAAAACAATAATTGATTACAAATTTAATGTTGTTGGAAAATTTGCTTTTAATTTGTGTAGTCTCCAGTTAGTTTCGATAGTTTTATTTAAATTTATAATAATAGTGTAGCTTTAAAGGTTGCCATAGCTTCTCGATTAGCAATTATTAGTGCTAGGTAAAATGAGTAGCTGAGTGTTTCGCAACACTGGAGTACGCAAAGTTGCCAATTTATGTATATTAAGAAAGTGGCAACGCCTGTCAGCTGATGCAAATTCCATGTCGTAGGCAAATTCAAAACATTGGAGCACACTGGCGCTATTTTGTTTTCTCGAGGTGAACATCGCACACACATATACACACAAGCGCACATAGATTGGCGAATTTATTTACGAAATTATTGCTGTGTATAATAGCGGGGTATGTGCAGATAAGTTTATTAATAATTTTTTTTACTTATAAGTAGTATATATGTATGTAAGTTGCATGGTTTTGCACATGTGTGAGCATAAGCGTGTAATAGCTCTTTTTTTGAATTCTCTGCTCGTCGTCATAACAAAACAAAACGCCAGTTGAATTGCCGACGTCGTCTTTAAAACGTCGCAAATCGCTGCGTTTACCACCACAGTTAGATAATCGAGAGCAAGCAGACCAGCCCCCTCCACGCAGTTTCAAGTTCACGAGGTGCGTAACAAATTGACCCAAAACAAAAAAAAAAATCGATGCAGCTCTCGTGCATTTTTCTGCATCTGCATGTTCTTGAACTAATTGCACACATACATGTGCATACCAACGGTGTGTGCGAAAGTTGGCAAAGTGTTGCCCCCACACCAGAATAAAAAAACTTAACCTCAAGTGCTTAACAAAACAACAAACAAAAAACTGAAATTGCTACGCGTTAAACGGTAATAAATTGTCGCTCCTGATTTTGTTTGGTGTTTTGCGTGTCGCATTCAATTGAATTGCGTGCAAAAGAGCCGCAAATTATTGGGCCATCACTATGTGCGTGTTCGTGTGTATGTGCGCAACAGCTGTTTAACATGCTAATTACCAATTTGACAGCGCAATCTACGCACCGCACGTTGTAATCCAATCGGATCCGATTGCCTTCTGATTGGAATTGCTGATGTGTCAATTGAAATTGTAGCCGAAAACGTTATATACCTGTATATGAGTGGGAGTGTCTCTGTGTGTGTGTGATATTAATAATATTTCATATTTGTTAAACCGCTGCAGCTGCGTTAAGCGTTTAATTAATAAGCGCACGCTATCAGTAGTCCTATCAGTTGTCGCTTATCTGATTGGACATTTGCATAGCAATCCTATTGCATAAGTTTCAAAACAATATATACCACAACAGCCATATCATTTATATATAGCTTCACATGTATTAGCTATTTATTAACGCATCATTTAACACCTGTGTGCTTTGATATTTTTCATATCATTCCCCAGAATTTGAGCCCAATATTTATTTGTTGTTTATCGTGCACTCAAATTGTTGTTTATATAAATTGAAATGAAGCCTTTGATTCTGCCTTTTTACGCCAATTGAGTGCAGCACATTTGTTCACTGAGAGAAAACGTTCGAGAGCTAATAATAATGCGCTTTTTGTGTAGATCACTTTTATTTACAATTGAATCAAATAGTCAGATTTCGCACTTTATTATTGTATTATTAATAACAATATTATTAATGAACTTGTTTTTCAAAGGAATCGAAATAAATATTTACTGATCATTTATTCATGATTTTTTACAATTATGCAGTAATTTTATATACATTGAAATTCAGATGATGTCATAAACATATTTATTTAATTAATTTATAATTTCTTAACGCAATTCACAATTGAAAAAGTTAAATTTGATCTCAATAATTATTTTCATAATATTTGTACTACAAATTCAAGATTTTTTAATGCAATTGAGCAAAGTTTCTAGAGCACTCAGTTTCTACAGCTTTAAAAGTCATTTAAAGAAAGTATACAACTTTAATGTTTAAGCATTCTTAGTATTAAGATCTTTTGCTTTGAACAAAAAGTGTAATCAATTCTAAAAACTGAAAAACATGTTCAATTCTTATCTTGGAACTTTTCGATCAACCTAACCGAAACTATATAAGCTTTAACTTGCACTTGAGTATAGGAAGCTCTTGGCAAAATACTTGCAATAAAGCACTTTGATCTCGATTGAAATGTTCTTGAAATTCAGCAATCACACTTGTATTAATAGCAGTGTTTACCGATTGTTCAGCAAATGGAAGGTGTACGTAATTTCTTCCCATTATTGTCATACTTTTTGGCATTTCAATTCTTTTTTGGCACAGTCTCTCCTCCTCTCTTGTTCTGTCTGTCTTGTCTCATTTCACTGAGTTGTCTCATTACGCAATTGGGGATTCAAAGTACAATAATTGCCAGCTAAAACCTTGTGCGCTTGTCTGTTGTGAAGTGTCGACTATATATGTATATGAAGTACACATCTATATAGCATAAGCTCAGACTCTGCTCAGCAAACGTCACAGATAACAACAACGCTGAAGCTGAAAGTCGAAAGTACACGGCTCAAATAGGAGAACAACAAATAAATAAATTCATTAAGCCGTATACATAATCCCTTTTTCTTGCTACCACTGCTGTTTTAATTGTATTTTGGCAACTGGCTACATGATAAGGCTTATCTACTACAAGCTCCAAATTGCTAGACTTAACTAATTGTCTTGTTTACATTTCCAATTTGAATTGTCATTGGGCGGCAAAAGAATGATCGAATGTTATCGATAATGGCAGCGTGTCGAACTGTTCGAAACATACAGTGTGACCACATTCGGACATGCTCAAAAATACGCGGTTGGCTGAGGACATGTGTCCGTTACTCAAAAAGCTCTCAGCTAATTGCATTCTTGCTATACTTTCTTTGGGTGTTCAATAATTATAATTAGCTAATGGCAACGTTTGCCGCTTGACCACTCACTTATACACAGACACACACCCATGTATGTCTAATATAGATGTGAAACCGGTTAATTGTTTATTTATATAATTGAATTGTGACTGTTGCTGAGCACAATAAATATGTGTGTATCGATATATGGCGCAAAAGCCATAAAATGGTTTCGCTAATCTTATCTTTGATGATAATAGCACCTGACCCCTTTCACTCTCCTCTATACCGACAATACCAATGGCAATCTTAGAGCAGCAAGTATCAAAAGCACACTTCAGCAGCTCTTATAAATCAAGCTTACGCTCTTATACACATACCCACACTAAGTCGAGTGTGTATGTTTGGCGGTTCGGCTGCTTCTACTCCCGATGACGATGACGTCGACGCAGCAGCAGCAGAAGCAGCAGCTGCTTCGATTTTTGCACATTTATTAATTTCTGTTTCATCCCGTTTGCAGTGTTCTGACAAGAGGAAACGAGACGAAAAGCCGAAGCAACTGTGTGTTGTGTGTGCGAGCAAAATTCAAAAAAATCAAAATTCTCTGTTAAGATGAGCCGTCAACTGCTCAAGAATCCAGCAACAATGCAACGTGCCGCTAGTGCCTTTGCCTCCACTTGTGCCAGAAGTTTAACTACCAGCAATGGTAGCGGCAGGCGTCAGCAGCAGCAACAATGTAAACTAACGGCAAGTGTCGTCATACGCCGCTGGAAATCATCGACGCTACATAACAATAACAGCGCTCAAAGCCAGCAGCAGCAGCAGCTAACAGCAACAACGACGCTGCGCCGCAGTCAAGCTGAAGCATTGAACGCGCGTGGTAGCAGTTCGACTTTTTACGTTCCTTCTCGGTCAGTATATATTCGCAAATATTTTTCTTTATTTTTTGTTGTGTTGTTTGTGTCTCAAAAAGAAAACCGATAACTAGCTAAAAATTTACATTAACATTAGCATAACATTTGAATATTGGCGTGCGTGTTTCTCTGTTAAACAGGCGTGTTTTGTGCTTTGTTTTCTTTTGCGTTTCTCTCTCCGTCCAGCTGCTGTGCGTGTGTTTACCCTTCTTGTTTGTTGTTTTTTTCAGCTGCATGTCCACAAAAAAAGAAGACAACATGAAATGCCTAAATTTGGACAACATCAATCCCAACTTCATCGTTATGGAGTATGCAGTGCGTGGTCCGCTTGTCATTCGCGCCGGCGAAATTGAAAAGGAACTTGAGAAGGTAAGCTCTAGCCTACTGTTTGTACACTTCACACACACACACACACACACACACATGCATATGTACCTCCCCGCTCTGGCTGTGTCTGTCACTCATCATTATTCATGTTCCGCCACGTAAATTGCTCAAAAAGCGCCACCTATTGAGCGTTGCTTTTTCTCACCCTTTTTATTTACATATTTGGTTTTGTCGTTCTGCTTTGCGCTCGGCAATTATTTACATGCGCACCTGTTAATCCTTCATTCCAAATGCATACATTTTTCGTGAGGTGTTCTGAGTTGCGTACGACGACGATGCCTTAAAATTATAACGAGAAAAGTTAGCTAGGAAATTTAAAAATGGTTGACTGGATTGTGAGGGAATATATAGAAAACAATTCATTAAATACAATTGACCAATAAATTTGGGGAAAATATATGTATGTTGACGAGATACAAGTTTTTCATACACTTTAACTTCTTTGGTTCTCTATAAAATGGGATTACGAAAATTAATTACGTATTTTATGATAGTAATAATGTTTTTCGGCAATTTTCAGTTGTTGGCAATGTAGTTAGTTCAACAGTTGCGGTAATATAATTATTTTGATGCTTGATAAACTGTTTTCCAAATTAACTTTTTATTAATTTAATCGTTCTAATGAAGCGGCTTCTCTTTGAACAAATTTGTGCTGATCGTACCAATAGTTCTTAATTAGATTCACATTTTTTTTTAGATCGTTTATGCAGTTAAACTTTAAAGTTGGTTGTATTTAATTAGGGTCAAATTAACTCAAAAAGTTTCGCTGTACATTTTGTGGTTACCTCCCATTTGTTTGTTTGGTTGATTATAAGATCTAATGGGATTGGTTCGCGTTTGCATTGTTATTCTTAATTGTTGCTTATTTTCGTTGTTTATCATTTCAAATGTGGAACACATGATTTTCATTATTCTCGTTCATTGGGGTCACGTTTTTAATTATCTGCTCAGAAATACGCTTTACTCGTAGATCTTATAAATTTGTCACAACATTTACATATGTTGACTTCAATTTTGCTTAAATCTACGGAATACCACAATATTGTTGTAAGCTGTGCACGACATTTATAATTATGAAACTATGAAGCTTTTGTGCCAAGCACTAGTCAAGTAGTAGTTGATGTAATCCAACATTAAACTGAATTGAAGAGTATAAAATCTTCGGCTTGCTCAATGGCAAGCATTGGCTATTGTTGACTTTCAATTTATGTCGAGCTTAAGCTGAATTTGAAACTATAAATGCTCCAGCGTTTACCGCGGTCAGATGAGCGTATGAGTGACAGCTAGATGCGCGTGTGGAAAGTGTAAAAGTGTAATTGTAGATGGAATATTTGGCCCATTGCCCGAAATCGAAATCGAAATCGAGAACGGAGTCAAGTTCAGTAAACGTCCTTCAGAATGCCGGCAGCTGCTGCTGCTCCACAGGGATTTTCTTTGTAATTTCTCTGCGATTATGTAAGTGAAGCGTGTTTGGGGGACGTGGGGATGTTTACAGAGCAGAGCAGCAAGGATGCTGTTGGGCAATTTGCGAGGCGCTGTTATCAAACACAGACACAACAACAATTTGACAACAAACATGCGCATGAGCCGTGAAGCTTTTTTCCACACTTTTGTGTTTTGTGCTTTGTTGTTGTTCCTCAGCATCGTACAACGCAAAAAGCAAAAGACGACGAAGATTCTCTTCGAATTTTGTCGACAGTTCGTCAACCCACATTAAAAGTGCAGCGAACGTTTCGTTCGTGTCTTTGTAGCTTTCGCGGGCTCTTGCTGTTGTTCTTGTTTTCCATTGTTTGCCTTCCATTCACTTTGCATACGCATTTTATTACTATTGTAGTTGTTTGCTCTCTCACACACACACACGCAGCTTCCTTTCGCCATTCCCTCGTTCTGCTTGCGTCGACTTCCTCATTTTTGTTTTATCAAATGCCTTTGCTTGGCATGCTGTGTATGATAAGGTCACGACGTTGTCTATCCCCCCCACTCCTCCAGCATATTGGCTCGCTGCCAAAGGCGAAACTGTCAATCGCATGTGAAACATAAATCTCTGACTTTGCTTGATTCCTGCTCGCAGCGTGAGTTTGACACTTCACACCTCCTGCAGTCTGTTAACAGACGCTGGCTTTGCTGTTACGACGTATGTTAACATTTTCACAGACTGTTGCGCGAATTGCAGACCTTATGTTAAAGAGCTTTAGTCAATGTCTCTGTTAGAAACACATGTTTGATCTTTATGTAGCTTAGCGGCAGTTTTTCAATTTAAATGCTGTAATTCAATAACAAGCTGTTGCTTTTCTTTTAATACCTGCTTACTTTGCTCCATGGTTTTGTTATGCGATAACAGCGGCAAATTGTGGAATTGTTGTGGAAAGATTATTGATTTTGAGTATCGGTGCTCGGTAAATTGCTTATTGCTCCGCTATTGTTGTTTTGCTGCCCAGATTACGACACATATCACAATCGTGCAAACAGCTGAACAATACCTGAAATATTTACTATATACAGATATAGTATGTGTTTGCACTGTTCACTTGCGGTCGATTCTACAATAAAATGGCAAACTCAAAAGGTTTGTTTACAGTCTCAAGTGCCCACATATAAGTATAGAATACTTCTCTCTCTCTCTCTATATATATGTATGTATCTAAAACTATATGTATGTTCCTCTGTTCAGTCCAGTTGTGGCTGATTTAATGAGTTTGTTGTCAGGTGTTTTGGATGGCAGTTTCGCAAGCAGCTGGCGAATTCGACTTAAAACCAACTGACACATTCAGTACTCAGTACTTCTAAGTTGGCTAGTAGAGAAGGGGCACTCCCTTCTCCCACTTGCCTATCATTACATTTCCAGCTTAATATTTAAAGGGCATCCACAAGTCTCGCCTTCAGCTTGAAACTTTCAATTTGCATGATTCGTTATTGCTTAGATTTCATTTGTCGGCACTTTGAGTTTCGCTATTCGCTGGGAAAATAAAAGAAAATTGTTTCGTCTGCTGAAATGTGGCTGCCAAATTAGCAGATGATTATCGAACTTAAGTCTAGGCGCTACTTTTTGCTATTATTATCGTAGCTGTTGTTGTATTTGTTTTTGTGGGTATAACAGCCATGCATGACTGCAGTTTCAGTTTGCATGGAGCTTCCTCTCGACTTTCGTGTGTGCTGCGTGATTTTCAGTGCATTCTTATTTATCAAATCGCTAAATTACTCATACGCCCCGCCTGCCCTACAGCCCCATCTATAGCATTGCACTCCATTACTTATATACACTCACATATGTTTAGTATATAGCATGTGCATTTACGTTCGTTGGGGGTGTACGTCTGAATTGATTGTTGTCAATTGCACCAGACCCAGGCCGTATATAGCAAGTGCCTCACACAACAGCAGTCGTCTGTTTGTTTGAGTGCATGACACTGCTTTGAGTTGAGTTCTGCTGTCTTGTGTTTTTCCGGCTTGTGTACTTAAGCAAATTGAAGAGTGCAGCAAATGTGAGATAAGCTGAGGACATTAAAGAAATTAAACTGCTTGATAGCGATTGATCTAATTTATGCATTACTAGTAAATTCTCCCCACCTTCACTTAAGCTTACAGTTACTATCTGAACTCATCTATCAGTTTAGCATCAGCCTAATTAAATTACTTACTGAACAATTGTTTTTTTTTTTGCTGATTTTTTCAAAATGTACTTGTTTAGAGCGTGTACGATAAGAAATAGAGCGTTATATACAGTTCCTATCTGAAGTCATCTAACATGTTATTAACGTTTTTCTCTGAGCTATAGTTTCTAAGTTAGTAAGTGAATGAAAAGTCATAAATCAAAAGCGAAATTAATTTTTTTAACCATTTCCAAGCACGTAAATTGATGGATCCTAACTAGAAAGATTTCCAATAGCCACCTAAAGTGATTCAGTTCATAAACTTAATATATTAGGTTAATATTTATATTACTTTAGTTCGACGACTGAAATTAAACAGATTTTTGTATTGAAAACTTATAAGCTAAGCTGCTAAGCTATCCAGCGGTCTGATGATCCAGCCAATGATAACCTATGCAGCGATAACGTTGTTCCCAGTGAACGGTGTCGGATTCCATCTATATGCATAGACATCACACAGGCTGTGGGGGGCTTATTTGCTTTGTATCAAATGGTTGTAATTGGCTATGATTAGATGGCTGTTTGCGCCCGCTCAAATTGGCTCTAATAATAGAGAGCACGCCAAATAGGTGGAGCATTAACATATTTGATTTGTTTGGGCCCCAAAATCAATTGAGCACGCATATTAAAATCGCATTAGAGCCTCACAGGGATTCATTCAATTTGCACAATTTGCAACATGTAATTTGACTAATGCTTTCAATTTCTACGCAGGGCGTGAAGAAGCCATTCGACCAGGTGATTCGTGCCAACATTGGCGATTGCCATGCAATGGGTCAAAAGCCCTTGACCTTTTTGCGTCAGGTGAGTGCAAACAGTTTGACGAATCCCCAATCCCCACACAAAAATTGTGACAAATCCATATACACATATTTCTTAGTTGTTGGCTTTGACGCTGGAGCCGCGCCTGCTCAACAGTCCCGACTATCCGGATGATGTAAAGGAGCGCGCCTGCGCTCTGCTGTCCTCTTGCCAGGGCGGCTCGATGGGTGCCTACACCGACTCGGCGGGCTTGGAGTATGTGCGCCGTCAGGTGGCTGACTTCATTAAGGAGCGCGATTGCGGCATCGAGAGCGATTATCTGAATATTTATTTGACTGGCGGCGCCTCGCCCGGCATCAAGAGCATTCTGTCGCTGCTGCAGTAAGTTTTCAATCAGTCCACAGCTGCGAGACCGATATATAGCTCGTTTCCTCTCTCTCTCTCTCCCCCCCCCCCCCTCCTCCACAGCTGCCACGTGGACAACAAGACGCCTGGCGTGATGGTGCCCATACCACAGTACCCATTGTACTCGGCGACTATTGCGGAATATGGCATGTGCAAGATCGACTATTATTTGGACGAGGACAACAAGTGGGGTCTGAACTGCAAGGAGCTGCAACGCGCCTTCGATGAGGCCAAGGGCGACTGCCAGCCACGTGCTCTCGTCATCATCAATCCCGGCAATCCCACCGGCCAGGTGCTCTCGCGCCAAAACATCGAGGAGATCATCAAGTTCGCCTACGACAACCAGGTGTTGTTGCTCGCCGATGAGGTGTACCAGGCGAACGTCTACGATAAGGACTCCGAGTTCCATTCGTTCAAGAAGGTCATGTACGAGATGGGTGAACCCTATCGCAGTCAGGAGCTGGTCAGCTTCCTATCCGTGTCGAAGGGTTATCTGGGCGAATGCGGCATTCGTGGCGGCTACATGGAGGTCATTAACATGTGCCCCAAGGTCAAGGCCATGCTAACCAAATCAATCACAGCCTCGCTGTGCAGCACCACCGCCGGACAGGTGGCGGTGAGCGCGCTGGTGAATCCTCCACGTCCCGGCGAGCCATCCTATGAGCTGTACAACAAGGAGAAAACCGCCGTATTGAGTGCGCTGAAGGAACGCGCCGAATTGGTGCACAAAACGTTCTGCAGCTTCGAGGGCTACAGCGTGAATCCCGTGCAGGGTGCCATGTATGTGTTCCCACGTATCGATCTGCCCCCCAAGGCGGTGGAGGCAGCAAAGGCAAAGAAAATGGCACCCGATGCCCTTTATGCATTTGAACTGCTCGAGTCGACGGGTGAGTGCAATTCATCTAACTCAGAACTTAAAAATACGTGCATGAGGCAGATCGAGTGATTTCCGACGTCCAAAAGAGTATGCATATTCTTGATTAGCGTCAGTAGATGCCACGATACAACTATGTCCGTACGTCATATCAATTTCAGTGCTCATGTTTCTTGGTTACGTTAGTAGTAGTGTATAGTATCAATTAGTGTCACACAATATTGTCAAAGCGCAAAATGGCTAATTGACATTGCTTACTCGTAGAATTGATTGGGGATATCTGACTGTCGACTGTAGCTTGTAAACTTGATTGATTGAATAAACGGATAACTCAATTTGTTTTCCAGGCATCTGCGTTGTCCCCGGTAGCGGTTTTGGTCAATTGCCCGGCACCTATCATTTCCGCAGCACCATCTTGCCACAGACGGACAAGCTGAAGCTCATGTTGGAGAAGTTCCGTCAATTCCACTCGGACTTCATGAAGAAGTACAAGTAAACCGCTTTTGTTGCCGCGGCTACCCCTAACACCTCAACGCAACTTCAACGATCCCAATTCAATCTTCAAATCGTTTTTTTTTTGTCTTTACAAAAAATATTAAATTTTTAGAAAACACACATTCTATTCTCTTTTGATTTGCATTACAGTTTGGTTTCGATTGATTCCATGCCATAGAATATTTATTTATATTCAGGTTTCATTTATTTTTGGTTTGCTCAAAATGAATTGGATAACGATCAACAAAATTGACAATAATGTTTCTTTTTGTTTTTGCGAACTAAATAGTTGTTTATTGCTTAGTTGCAAAATTATTATATATGTATACATTGGATATTGTTAATAATAGAATGCGCGTTATATTTATCACATATTGATGTAGCCCATGTATGGAAAACGGAATCCCTATATATATCATATGTCGTACATCGCACACTTTTATATCCTTGCGAGAAGTTATTACTTGATGTTATACATAAAAATATGTTGTGTTGTTAAATATATATACATATATACCAAATGCGCGTTCAATATCGTATTCTTAACAATTGAGAGAGACGCCTGAAAGTATACATCGCTACTCCGAAAAATCATGCGGGGTTTGGACTTCTACAGAGCTCTGTTCAGTATACTTAACCGAAACTCCACATCTAAATGCATACAAGAATCTTTTAGTACTCACAAAATAAACCTACACAATTACGCCATTTTTAATGTGAAATTTGTAAGACTAAAATAAAAAGTCAAATTTGTTAAATATACGTCTACTAAATATTAAAACTGTTTCTAATTTCGACTTCAAATTGCGGCAGCGCTTGAATTGCCTCGATTACAAGCTTAACTACAACAAACCAGGGATTGCATGCAATTGATTTTATTTCCAATACTATCATGATTCTAACTCTTTACTTGACAAACCATTAGTTTTCTATAGTAAATACTTCAAACTAATGTAAATTATGCCCATGAATAGAACCAATTTTGTATTTCATAAGTTTTATTTATTTTGTTCATCTCGATCTTTTTATTTTACATTTTGTGTTTGACAAAAACAAAAAATAAAAAAAAAAAATAAATAATTCACAAATACTTGTACCTTCCGCCCGTCGTCCGTCTTGCGCTCCGGCTATAATCATGTTCTGTTCACTTTTTTGTAGTTTGTGTTAGTATTTGTAATTTGAGTGTTTAGTTTCATTTTGTTGCTTCCTGTTGATTTTTTTTTTTTTTTTTGTTTGCTTATTTTACGATCTACGCACTTATATTCTAAATATACATCCAACTTTCTAGAATCAGGATTGTTTGCGGTTGGATTTTTGAATAGTTTTATAACGTAAATATAATTAGAGAATTAAATTAGCATTTTATTTTTTGTTGATTTCTTTTTTTAGTCCAGATTTCAGGATTGTCCACAAAAAAAAGGGCTGCAATAGGAAATATTAAGTTTTGCCACAAACTGCAGTGTACTACACAAGTACATGTTCATGTCTGTGTTTTTTTGTATCTAGTTATAGTGGCGGGTGTGTGTATGTGAGTGTGGGGTATTGTTGTGTGACATTCATCTAATGCCGATCCCTGGAGTCGGTACGGCTGCGACGATCACGTGAGAAACTGCGGCTGCGAGTCCGGGAACGTCTTGGAGAACGGGATCTGTAATTAAATTGGTTTGGGGCAGGACGGGTGTCATTTTTAATTGTTGGGAAACCGACCAAGAAAGAGTGTGAAAAAGAGAGAAGAGAGAGAGAGAGAAATACAAAAATTAAATAGAATATTACACATGGCGCTGAACATTTAAATAACGATTTGAAACAATGCTGTGGAGTAAGATGCTGTCGACTCAGCAGCTGAGGACACCTCCTCGTTCTCCTCATTCTGGGTGAAGAGTTGAGAGGAGGTTGACAGTTTGCTTTCAATTGCTTTAGGTTGTTGTGGTGGTTGTGTTGAGCTGAACTAAGGCTGGCATTCAATACATTGTTTTTTTGTTTGCAGTTTTCATTTGATCAACTTATTTTTTTATAGTTGTAAATACTATTTTTAACAGTTATCTTTGGCCCCGGTTACGAAAGCGTTTGGTGTGGCATACTTAAAGTAGTAGCTTGGTGGTGGTGGTGGTGGTGGTTTGTTGTTGTGGTGGTGGTTGGTTGGTGGTATACATTTTTTTTGATGAGCAGAGCAGACTGAGAAGATTGTTGTTGTAGTTGTTTTTCAGTTGACAATCGATTGAATATTGTGGAAAGTGGTTGTTGTTATCGTGGTGGTGGCATTGTTGGTGTTTTTTGTGGTTGTGGTTTGGTGTGTTGTTGGCGATGCTGGCTGTTATTTGTTAATGTTGTTGTTCATGTGGTTGTTAGAATGCTGCAGCTGCCACACGCACACAGCCACAAATCACGCACACATCCACTGCCAGCCACACACCCACGCGCAGGTGAAGAGTAGTAGCTGTAGTAGCTGCAGAAGAGGGGCACGCAGTAGCAGAGTTGTAGAAGTGGAGAATTGGAGGAGCTGAAGAAGAGCTGAATGCTGAATGAGGATGCAATCTCCACCAGGTTGTCGATGTTGGATTGGATGTTGCGCTGTCTGTTGACGCTGCTGTTTTCTATTTGATCTTTTTTTTTGTTGTGGTGGTTGTTGTCGTTGTGGTGGTAATAGAGCAGACAATTAGCGTGTGTGTATGTGTGTGGTAGAGGAGAACAACGGCAACATACAAAACAAATCTATCTAACTAACAAAAACAAACAGTAATAACTTTAGAAAAAAAAACAAGAATAACTATTAAAAAAAAATTAAGAATAATAACTATAACAGAAAAACACAAGAATACTAACCGAGAACAAAGGGAAATTATTCAAAAATAGTATAAACAAAAACAAGAATGCTTGTTTTTTTCAGTTTTTGGCAATTTTACATACGCTTCTTGTACTTTGCAGTTGTTTTACGTGAGAGATTCGGAGGTGGTGGTTGTTGTTTTGGTGGTTGGTGATAATTGGTGGTGGTGGTTGTTGTTGTTGTAGCTGTACAGTTCGCTTAAAACACATTGCTGTTGCAGTTTCAGTAGCAGGAGTGAAGTAGTAGTAGTAGTAGTTGAGGCACTAGTTGTCGTATTGTGGAGAATGAAGCGCTGCTCAGCTAAATTTAATTGAAGCTTCAATTTCTTTTCTTTTTCTATTTTTTTGGTGATGAAGTTTTGATTGATGCTGATCGAGCTGGTCATTAATTGTTATTTTTGGGGCAAGAGGCCACACCCGAGGGGAAGAGAGGTGGTAGTAGTTGTTGTGGTTGTGGTGTTGTAGTTGTAGTTGTTGGTGCAAGACTGAGGTGATATATCTAGGAGCAAAGAGCAACAACAAAAGTTAAAATGAAAACAAACAAAGAAAACCTCAAAAAGCTCTGCTTTTCATATTGCATTGTTGATGCATGTAGTAGCTGTAGCTGTTGGTTGTAGTAGTAGTTGGTTGTTGTTGAAGTTATAGTTGTTGTTGGTGGTGGGCTGCTTGAAGATGAGATGATCTTTATACACAGATAAACATATATATATATATACATATAAAAATCTTCATATATGTCTATATATTGATGTAAAGTAGTAGTTGGGGGATAGAAGAAGCAGTTGAGCTGTGGAGAGAGAAAGAAAGAGCGAGAGGCAGCAACCCGGGCGCACGCTGAGAGGCGTCTGATTGAAGTCTGAACACACTGCAAAGTTGTCTTTTAAAGTTGTTTGTTGTCTACAGTTGTTGAAGTAGTAGCAAGTAGTAGTACATAGTAGTAGTAGGCTGTTGGAAGCGTTGATTGGTTGATTGATTGGTTGGTTGGCTGATTAATTGATTGGTTGCTTGGTTGGTGGTGTAAATTGGAGTTAGATTTAATTGCTTGCATTGCTTGCTGGGTCAGTAGTTGCACTTGCTTGCTTGGTTGTTGTTGTTCTTGGTTGATGTTTTTGGTTCTGGTTATTGTTGTTGTTCTTGTTGTTTAGTGTTGATTGTGTTGTTGTTATGTGAGAGAGCGAATGGTTGTTGTAGAAGCATATCATGAAGTATGAAGATTGTTGTTCGTTGTTGTTGCTGTTGTATTTGTTGTTGTTGGTGAAGAGATGCGACGATGGCTGTAGTTCATTGATTGACTGACTGAGTGCACGCTCACTTGCTTGATAGGTGTCAATGTGAAATTGTGTGAGAATGATTATGAGATAGAAAGAGATAGATGTGTTAAATGAATCAAGTGAGTGTTGCTATGATGTGTTGTGTGTTGCTTGTTGAGATTGCTGCTTGCAATTGGATGACTGGACTGCTCTCTGCTGATAAACATTAGCACATATACAAATATATTATGCTGTTGAGAGCTTGAGAGGAGTAGCATATGCTGTGGTAGTTGTTGTTGAGTTGTTGGTTGGTTGGTTGGTTGCTGTGGTTAAATTGCAGTCAGCGGAATATATCGTATTTGTTGAAATTGGCAATTATCAGAAAGGCGCAGAATTTTGTTGTTGTTCTTATTGTTGGTTGTGTTGTTTCTGTTGTTGTTGTTGTAGTTGTTGGTGGTGGTTGTGTTGTTGTTGGTGAAATGTGTGTAATAGGAGGAGCAGGAGCTGTTGTTGTTGTTGTTGTAGTAGTTATGAGACGTGAAGTTGTTCTTGTTGTTGTAGTAGTTGTACTTGTTGAAGGAAGAGGAGGAGTAGTAGAAGTTCTAGTAGTAGTAGTAGCTGTTGTTGTTGTTGTTCTTGTTGTGCTTGTAGTAGAAGTAGACTTTATCCTGCAAAATGATTGTGAAACCACATTAAAAACGGGCCCCATTTCGTTGCATTCGTTTTATTTTTGCTTAGTTTCTGCTTTGCTATATTTTCTATTCTAAAACACACAACAAAAAAAAAAACGAGGGGAAGTGGGTCAAAGCTTCATAATGAATTAATTGAATATAAGGAAAAAAGAAAATTAGGTCTATGTTCAATAATTTAAGTCAAGCACAGAGCGCCGCGCATTTTGTACTATTTGTATTTTGAACCGGTAATGAACTTAGTGTTGGTAATGTCTTCAACCCTCGATTATCGACAATCGATATTCTGATGCGCGCACATACTGTATAAATGTATGTATATGTATGTGTGTTAATGTGTGCTGTGCTCACTTTTACAACCGGTACTGCATTTTGTGCTGCTTCTTTTTATGTATACACACGCATATTGGCGCGCCCAAGTGTATTATGTTTTGGCTAAAATCGATTTTTCATACTTTTTGTGTTATGTATTTTTCTTTGGCCAGCTCATATGCAATGCGCAATGTTCTTTTGATGCCACAGATACACACACACACACGCACACAGATGCATACATGCATAATACGTGCGTGTGTATGTGAAAAAAAAGGACAGATGATGTGATGCGTGTGGAACTATAATGAATAACACTCACCTATAGCGTCCGCCAGCGTCGCCCGCACGAGCAGCTGCACCGCTGCCGCCACCGCTACCGCTGCGACCTCCACGACGGCCGCCGCCACCGCCTCCACCTCCACCGCCGCCACCACCGCCGCCGCCACCGCGACCTTCGCGTGAGCGACCGGAGGACATTTCGACGCGGATGCGTGTACCGCAGCAGCGAGTGCCATCCAGTCCGCGTGTTGCATCCTCGGCGTCGCGACGATCCTCAAACTCAACGAACGCAAAACCAGGGGGATTGCGGGCAACCCACACATTGCGGAGCGGTCCATATTTGCTGAAGGCGTTCTCAATCTCATATTTGGAGGCCGAGGAGCCCAAATTGCCTACGTACACTTTGCAGGCCAAGTCCCATTCGCGATATCGTGGCATGTCTTTTTTAATTTGTTGCTTTAATTTAATTTATTTCTATTTTTCGCTTTCCTGAGCAACTTATGTATTAATTGCGTCGTCGCTGGGTACACAAGAAAATTTTTCACTAGCACGCTTACGTAGAGAAAAATGAAATTGTATTTGTCTGCTATCGATACAAAGAAAAACAAGATGGCAGCCAGCTATCGCACAACACAGCACTGTGTGCCCTATCGAAAGCAAACAGCACTGCTCCATCGATAAGTATATTATCGATGACTTTTGCGTGTTGGAATCAACCCTGGGTCTATCTGACAGCAGTGGGGCAGCACCACGCACAACAAAACAGCTGACAACTAACTGCCTGCTATTATTTAATCGCACCAAATTTTATTGAATTTAAGTAAAAACTTCAATCAAAGCACACAGTACAAGATGGCTAAAAGCCCAGAAACTGTTTCGTTAGACCAGCTGGACAAGGATCAAATGAAAACAGTGAGTAATGCCGTCAACTTGATTGACGAATCCAGCGCACACACCACAAGTGATGCAATGTGCAATCTCAAAATCTTCTATGAAGCGCATGGATAACTGAAATGCAACGTGTGTATTTAGTTTTCAGATTTCCTGATGTCGTACAATAAACTTTCCGAAATGTGCTTCACGGATTGCGTTCGCGATTTCACATCTCGCGATGTTAAAGACACTGAGGTTAGTTTAGCAATTGAAAATAGAATATTGTGAAATGAATTCATTTTAATGTTGTTTTGCTTGCAGGAGAAATGTTCCTTAAATTGCATGGAGAAGTATCTGAAGATGAACCAACGTGTGTCACAGCGCTTCCAGGAATTCCAAATGATCGCCAACGAGAATGCTTTGGCCATGGCCCAAAAGACCGGCAAACTATAAAGTGAGAGAGAGAGATAGAGCTGTAAGCTAGTCTCTTTTTAGCAAGAAAACCTTTGTAGTTTAGAGTTTAATAGCACCACAAACAAACAAACAAAATACCTAAATAACAATAACGATACAATGCATTTTTCTGTTGCATTTCGTATTGTCTTTAACTAGCAATTAAATAAATACAAAAAAAACAGGCCAGAACTATTACTATTTTTAATACAAATCACTGCCATTTAATAAGCAATTGTGGTTTAGATTTTTTTTTATATAGATAACTAGAGATCGGTTTTTTATTCACTTGTTTGATTCGTTATGAAATACAAAGAACGTTATAATTTTGACACCGAAACAAAAAAAAAATATGAGCTGTTGACAAATTGGGGTATTCGTTTGATTGGTTCGAAGTGATGCGTGTCCGTTTTGTGCCACATGCATCCGAGGGTTAAGCAGTTCAGCCTCATTTGAAATTATTTTTAGATGCTTTTTGCTTTTGCCTTTCGCTTATTTGCTAAATGTCTAAAAACTATATGTTTTTTAAGTAACGTTTCGACAGTTGTTAGTTATAACTCGAAGGCGATTGATCTTTGTCACATTGATCTATCGCAGAGCACACGTTGCCATAACATTATTACGTTATTGTTAAACCTATAGAAAAGCCAGCGCCCGCGGCTTTTTGCTAGTCTCGAAAATACTTGAGGGCTACATACGCAGCACAAGGCAGCTGCTGATCCCTTCTTTGCTTGTTATGTTCAGTGGCTAGCACCGCCAGCTTCTGATGGAAATCCCTCTGCTTCATGGATCAATGCATACTCCAAGATGACACGACCTTCCTTATACCTTGTCGAAATGGACCAATGTGTGAGTGAGACAGAAAATTATATGTTATTTAGCTACTCACTTTTGCGTTTCTTCGGTGGCAAATTCATACATCCAGCCCAGCTTGGCGCCACAGCTCTTACACATCACATCGCGCACCATGTGTCGACCTGTGAGCATTACGCGTTCTTGTATGGCGCTGAACGTTAAATTGACCACGCGCTTGAAAAGATAAGCACGACCTGAGTATAACAAAGAAATTGAAATTACTATTATGAGACTTAAATGAATCAAAAATGAAAACATAAATATCTATAATAAAGAATAGGTCTTACAGTTGATCGTGATCACTATAGTACTTTTTTTTTATCAATGAAGACAATGTAATTTTTATATTACTTGTAATGTGCAATCCCTAGTGATTAATATTTGATCTGCTTACCCGTTGCGCCTGTGAAGCGAGTGCTGATCAATTGACTGCGATTAGTCAAATTCGTCTGGCACTGGGCGCAATTGAAAAGCTTTAGGCCTCCGAGGTGTTCCAAAAAAATGCGACCCATATTCTGTTGTTTTTGTTTGTAATTTATTAGAATACTTCTAGTGTCTCCCTCGCACACACTCACAATACGTGATTTCCTCGACTTTGTTTACCTGCCCTTTGTGTGCGTGTGTGATGTGTATGCGTGTGTATAGAGTTTCTTTGTTTGCTGATGCTGCTGAAAAAAAGTAACAGAAAATGTGTAATAAAAGCGATATTAGTAATAGCACGCAGCAAAATTGCGTATGTGCCTCTGTGTAAAGCTTATCTGCTAGTGCTTTTTTTTCTCTTGTTGTTGTTGTTTTTTATTGGTACATATACAAAAACATACAGATATTCGGGAGATTCGTGTTGATGCAGGGCACACGCAACGTTTAATTACAAATGCATTGAAATGGTTGTAACAAAACAGCACAAAACAGAAAGTCACTGACTTTGATTTAGAATGTAACTCGCTAATTGCGATGCGACAACACCGAAAAAGAAAAACAAAATAACACTGCAGCCAAGCAGCAACAGCGATAGCAATAACAACGCAACGCTTTCTAGGGCTACCTAAAAGTGTTGTTATCGATGTTATCGAAACTGCTGAACATATTGAATGATAATAATACTTAATTTTGAAAAGGTGAAAAATAGCATACGTGTTATCGAATAAATTGAGCTCTCGATTTCACTTAGTGCTTGCGTAGCCCTGGTCAACAGCTGTGCCTACACGTGATTTTGTTGTCGTTGTTGTTGTAGTTGCCTTTGCAAAACGAGCGGTGTGGTGCCACTTTTAGATTTAACGTTTTTCTGGTGGCAAAATGGAAGTTAAGCGGCAATAAACGTTTTTGGGGACATCTGACAATGCATTTCCTGCGCCGCAAACTACGAAGTCTGCTCTCGCTGGGCAGCAGCAGTCTGCGACGTAAGGCCTCCAGCAACGCCACCAAGCAAAAAATGGGTGCTGGTGCGCTCACGATGCACAAGTTGCGCGAATGGCACAGCAGCGCGTTTAGCAACAAGTTCCTGCTCTTCACCAACGTGGGCATCTCACTAACGCTGAGCTCTGTTGGGGACATACTAGAACAGCAGCTGGAACTGTACAATGGCGAAATCGAGCACTATTGCAGCACAAGGACCAGCCACATGGCCACAAGTGGTGTGGCGGTGGGCATCATATGCCACTATTGGTATCAGCTGCTGGACAAACATCTGCCGGGTCGCAGCATGCGTGTTATAGCCAAGAAGATTGTGCTCGATCAGGTCGTATGCTCGCCTCTGTATATTTCGGCGTTCTTCGTGACGCTGGGCATTCTGGAGAAGAAGGACGCAGGGGAGGTTTGGGAGGAGATAAAAGAAAAGGCATGGAAGCTGTATGCGGCTGAATGGACTGTCTGGCCGGTGGCGCAATTCATCAATTTTTATTGGGTGCCCACGCACTATCGCATCTTCTATGATAATGTCATCAGTCTGGGCTACGATGTGTTCACCTCCAAGGTGAAGCATTCACCATCGCATCTGCCTAAGCTGATATCAACAACCAGTACTCAGAGTTAACTATTTAATTATTTTCTGTTCATTAATTTTATATATACACATATTGTAAATAGTCTTGTGTAAATAACCAAAGATGTACCTCGACTTGCTTTTGCAACTCCATCTAATAAAAAATGGGCCGCAGAGAACGACACAACAACAACGGCAATCCATCAAAACCAAATCAAACCAATCATTTCTGAGAAAACAGTGTTTACTAAAAGGAAAAATACTATGTATGGATGTTTTAAATGAGAATGCTCGACTGAAACTGTTCCTCCTAGAATAAAAGAAATGTATTAAACATTTTTGTAAAATTCATAATATTGCGAAGATTCATTTTTTACAATTTGTTTAAAAATTATGTTCCAATAAAAGAGTACATCATATTAAGCTTAAATAGTCTAACATCCACACACTGTTCAAGAATGAATATACTTTATAGGGTCGCATATAACTACATATATTTTAGATAGCAATAGCCATATATACCCTACTTTCTCATTTTTATTGGGAACGGGGTATACAAAACAACTATGTAATTATGTATAATTAAGAGCGCTGTGACTGTTGCAATTTTTTTGGAGTTTGCAGTTACCGCAATCTTCGTGCATTGCTGTTGCAATAACACAGACAACAACAGCAACCGGTTTGACACACCTCCCTGTAATGGTGAAGTGAAGGATATCGAGTACAACGACCGCAATTTATTTTTGTTTTGGCTTATGCTGTTATTTTCGTTGATGAAAAGGAACTTTTATGAAGAACAAAAAGAATGAAAGAGGTAGTTGAAAAAATAAACTAACTGGATTATTTCTACTAAATTTGATGTCTTATGGACAGACGGTCATAAGGGAACTTTACTATGTTTCATACTCACCCAAATGGAGCTATTCATATAGACAGTCAATTAGAATTGTCAATAAAAATAACTGAAATATTTTCTACAGTTTTGCTGGAGATATATCTTATTCTATCTTTTCGAGTCAGTTTTTCCTTCTTGCGCATGCATAGTTGACTGCCACTAAATCACCTTAGAATTTCTAGGTGTTGGACGCTCTAGCCTTCTTCACTTAGTGGCTAGTATTGGGAGCTTAAAGCTCGCCGATGTCGATGCTGACGTTGTCTATGTCCGTGTAGGAAACAATACGGCTGATCTGTCGAAGTGTGTGGATGACAATGACGGCGCAATGACGCATATGAATGCGCACGCTCCAGTGATAAGAAGACGCTACTGATAGCTGATAAGACTCCTATGTGGTGTCTTCGCTCTAGGCAACAGTGAACATTGAAGATTGCTCCAAGTGATAGCGGAGACACAGCAACACGCCATATCGCCACGCCCAGCAAACGAACGGTTGCTACCTACAAATAACATCACTTTAAATTTTTGCCGCAGTTAATTATAAATCAGAGAACCCATCCAGCGCTGATAACAGCAACAAGCTGATAACACTTTCATAAATCACAAACATACTTCTCCATATAGCACATACTATAGCGCACTTCATATCCATTAATGAAAACAACTATCTGTAGCTATGGGGGGTATGACTAAAAAGAAACTCTTATCGCATCGACTTTCAATTTGCCAATTTTAGTGCTTGACATTGATAATGAAATTCCCCCCAAAAAACAGAACCAAAATAATGATAATCAAGTTAAATGACTTTAATCGAGCCTGGTCGACTATCTGACACCCGGAAAGCCGCCAAATTGCACTTTTTCAATACGTCTAGGATTTATAATTTCTATAGAATTTCTGTTTATCAAAAATATATGTAATTTATATAGTCGATAATGCTTCCTAATCCAATTGATTTTGCACAAATAATAACAAATGTCTTTAATTATTAATGCTGCAGTATTCAATGGCGACCTTGATAGTCTCTGGAACAATTTCGCTAAACTCAGCCCAGCAACAGGTGTTCCAAGTGGTTGTCGTTGTCGCACAGACTCGCGACTACATCTTAAGCTAATGTATATTCATTCATTTTGCAGCCAATTTCAATATGTATGTATACTATATACCAAAATCTCGATTCGTTCGACGATGAGCTGAGCATTTGGATTGTTTTTTTTTCTTTTTGGATTGTGTATTTTCGTTTTTTGAATACCAAAAAGCAGGACGGAGCTCATTCCAGCGGGCTTGGCAAATTTGAAATCGAAAAATCGAAACCGGTTTTCGTAAGATTAATTTCCTTTTTCAAGTTATTTTCGGGGCAGCTGGAAGAGGAAGAGAAGAACTCGAAATCGGCTAGCAACCAAAAACTCGATTGTTTGTTTGAAGCAGACACAAAAAAAACACGCATAAAAAAAAATAGAAACAACAAAAGCTAAACGCCACACGGCTCTAATTAGTTGAGTTTCTCTGCTTCAACCGTTTTGCAAATTTCAAACGGTTGACATTACCGATACATAACCGATTGCATTACACGTCAACGTAACTACCATGATGTATTTACGCAAAGATTATCAGATAATTATATTTATTTAGTTTTCTTAAAAAGTGACGAATCGAATTCAATTACTATAAAGATATTTGCTACAAATAAACAAAGAGATCGCATCACAGCGAATCGATACTTGGAGCGCATATCAAATCGGAAATGGGCCATCCACCGATATGTGTAACGCGATAACATTATCGAATATTTAGCCACAAGGTTGTTGCCAATGCTGTAATTCTAACCTATAAAAAAAGAAACAACAAAAATGCCAACTTGTTTTTGTGGTTTATTGTTGGCTTCGTCATTGACCGATCGTAGAGCGCAAAAAAGTGGAAAACAAATATGTAAGTTAAATAAATGCGGTTATTTACAAGATGCCAGACCCCCTCCACCCACCTCCCACCCGCTCGCTAAACTCTAAAAACGTAACGAGGGCGCGCTCACTCAAAGTGCGCGCGGATTGGCCAATTTTCTGGGCTCGTCTGTTGTGCCTCTCGCCGTATGATAAAATACAAACATACATATATACACACACGAAATACATACATACGTCTATCAGAATAAAGAAAACACGTTAAGCGAAAAGAGCGCGGATCGCGTGATAAATACGGCGGAGCGCGGGGACCAACGCGCAAAGAGCGCAACACACTCGAAAAAACACTAATGTAAGAGCAAAAAAAGAGCTGAGCAATTTACAACAGCAAACAGGTATTGATATATGCATGTATGTACTTATACAAACATATACACTTATATATGTATGCCAGAATATGAGTAGCATTTAAATTGGATACTGGCTCGTTTGTATGGTATGTATATATACGAATGTATGTGATGTCTGTAGCTGTTTGTGACTGATTTACTTTGTTGGTCGAGCAGATTTTTATGTGGAACTGTTTCTAGGGCTGTGGTGCCACGCGCAATGCTGTCTCTTTGCATGTGTGTGTATAATATGACACCGAGCAAAACAAGTTCAAATATTACAGAGCTCAACTGTAATATACCTGTACTACGTGCAAATTATATGCGATATTTTAATAAGGCGATAGTTGTTAACACGCGATACAACAGCTGCTCATTGATCGTATTCTGCACAAAACCTATCGATAAATGCAATTGTACTAAAAAAGTAAGTTTAGCTTTGTGTTTGTCACGTTTGTTGTCGAAGAAAGTAAGAATCATTTATATTTGATGACTGCAATTGCAAAAAGTTGGCGATATGCTTAAATACTTTAAGTTAATGAACGCAGTCAACATAATAATTAAGTCTGCTGCTGAGTGTGCAACTTTTGTTTTCCACAATTCAATTTGGTAAGTCTCCGCTTCTGCACAATTCGCAAATATACCCTTCTCGCTTGCGCGTGTTTGTCTTTAAGGGGCAGAAGTGCACAAAGTATAGTGAGTAAAAGTTTGCTTAAATAAATAAACAACGGAGACATGCAGAGCTCGCCGAGAGCCACACGTGTCGCCAAGTTTACTTTACAAACGGAGAGCCCATCGAATTACTTGCACACAGCCACACATGCAGCCACAGTGTGCGTGTGTGTGTGTGTGTGTGTGTCATATTTTTGTGATCTTAGATTATGCAACTTATTTCATACACATACTTATTTTAGCATTCTACACGTGATTTAAACGCGAGTCCATAAAAACACGCATTAATACATCGTAAAATTCTCTTTAAAGAGGATCATAAAAACCGGTTCTTAAGATAAAAGTTTGCGACCGCTGAAAGCTCTTTTATATAAAAAAAATAGAATTATAAAAAATACTCCCGCGTATCCCCCTTGACCATGTGCTGGACAGGGTTAATGATTTCGCCAGTGTTGTCGTTGTCATTAACCTTGAATGTGCTGCAAATATAAGATTGGGGGAAAAAATCGGAATTTCTTAGAAAGCAAATAAAACGAACGCTACGAGTCGAGTAGTTCTATTGGGAATGCAAAAATATCAATTAGAGAGATAGTCGGGACAGCTGGTAAACAGAACGCGCAGAAGTTTTTTATCTTATGATCTATTTTTGAATGCCAAAGCCAAAGCTCGACAGTGAACATGAAAAAAATTGACGGCCTTGAGAGCACTCTTTTTCAGAAAAACAGAATCGAGAAATAGCAAAAACAGCATGTTATATCCATCGATGAAAATAGTAGAAAAAAGAAACGAATTACTGAGGCAATTTATGTAGCGCGTAAGCAAATAAATCACAAAGCGCCCACAATTTTTGGGTATCATTAAAACAACAGACAAAAATATATAATATTATGGATGTTAATATAAAATTATGTTGGATAATATTAAACCTTTGAGTAGAGTAGATTCCCTATTTATTTGTTAATTGGTTTTTGTACCCCTAGACTTTCGATGTATATAGAATTAAATAGATTATAAATATTATAATGACACTTCAAAATAGCGTTGGAAGGTTCCGAATATAATAATAGATATATGACATTAATTGTGAAATTGTGAGTTGCCAATATTGAGTACTTAATTACTTTTTATATGCGATGTATTGATATGCTATCGTTTCGATAATGCATCGATTTATAAAAGAGTTTATTAGATTATGTTAATTACTAAAGCCCATATGCTCGTCTAGACGAGATGAATACTATAAAAATGATAATACCGTTTGAGATAATAATGTCAAACGTTGAGTATATAATTACGTTTCATCCAGACAGGATGGGACAACTTTGATGTCATATCGTTAAAACTGAATTTATTAGTCATTTGTCAGCAAATTTCTGAATCTGCGTTCAAGTTTCGTTTCGAGTTAGAATTTAACATATACACCATATATTTTTGTTAGTCTTGTCGAATCAATGATAATGACTTGCGAGAACGGTTATCGCGCTGCGAGAATGATCAGTCTAACCTCACGAGCTACCGCATTGTCATTGTCAGGCGGTACGTCTCTGATAAACTACACTACATACAATCCGATCGCGATCATGTGCTGCGAGTGTCAGTCGAAAGTTATTTACTTATCTTTTTCTCTATTTATATTTCCTTTCTTGCCTGTCTCCCTTTTTTCTATATTTTTTGTCGTTTTCTTTTTTTTATCTCTGGCCTGCTTTATCTGCACTTGTTGAACGGCCACATCTATTTGCGCAATAAATATCGGTTTACCTAAGCCCGGAAACTTCTAAGTACCTAAAGTTGAGTACCATGTTGATATATCATTATTATTATTATTATGAAGTATCATTCTAAAATTTTTTTAAATTAAACGCGATTAAATGCTAAAATAATGCGCAAACAAACGTGGCTAAAAGATTCTCAAATACACAACGCACACATACACATAATTATGTAGGGGGTGTGTGCTGGTCGCGTTGCTCGCGTTTTTTATATTTTTCCGAACCTCCTTTGACGTAAATGCTATCCAAAAAAAAAAAAATATATAAAAACAAACAGCTGCGGTAAAAGAAAGCAAAAGTTTTTTTCCAAAGATTGTACAATA
Organism: Drosophila rubida; assembly: GCA_035046165.1. Classification (NCBI taxonomy): domain Eukaryota; kingdom Metazoa; phylum Arthropoda; class Insecta; order Diptera; family Drosophilidae; genus Drosophila; species Drosophila rubida. The sequence continues at coordinate 6,302,501 of JAWNOF010000023.1, read as the reverse complement.
ATCGCATCCGAAAGTTCGTATGAGGAACCGCGTGATTGTTTGGTTAATACTTGGATCGCACATTCGGTTTAAATGGAAAAGAGTTGTATATACTAATTATCATTCAAAACTTAAGCTTTTTAACAAGACGTCATTCCAGCTCTTAACTCTTTTGCATTTGAGAATTGTTTAAAGCTACTGCGTAACTTGAATTTCATGTTTAAACTGATTTACGAATTTGATTTGAGCATTATCTCAATGCGATTCAATTTTTATTAAAATTTTTGCTATACAAAAACACAACATGATAACTCATTGGCTGTCAACTACATTTTTATTTGTCACAAAGACATTGGTTACATCGATCGAACCCTTTGGCCCCATTAAATGCATTCGTACACAGAAAAGAAAAGCAATACCGTTCCATTCTAGACATTACCTCGACATAGTTGGGAGCTTATGTACATACTATAAGTGCGTAACACCTCATTCCAAATGCAATTCCGTTTCCAATACCGCATGTTGATCAATGATCGATCGATCCGATCGATTGATTGGCCGTTCGACTCGGATGATTCGTTTCGAGGTTTCTTTATTTAGCATGTTTACGTCACATGGATTCTCCGGGTACGATGTGAACGCAGCTTTTAAAGTGTGAATCCCTTTGCGGAAAACATAAATGATATCATACCTACATAACTGTCATCGAGAGATCAGATTTGTAACAAGATAGCGACAAAATGATGATAATGACAACAACGCAAAATAACAACATGATAAATTTGCGATTACGATTTTACAATAATATTTACACTACAAGCTACTAAAATGCAATCTTAAACACAAACTTGTAATTATACTTATATCAAGATGAGTCGCATTGGGCGTGAGTTGGGGTGAGATAGGGTTAAGGCGGATGGGGGTTTGGTCAAAAGAATTGCCAGCTGACAGCTTGATGACGCGCTTTGGTTATCAAGGTGAAGACAAACAAAACAAAATACAATAGCAATAACAATAATCACAACAACAGCAGACTGCGGACTGCGCAACAACTACAACAATGAGGGACTAGAAATATACTCATATTGCGCATACGACGCGTGTGCTGCGACGCACATAATGGAATCACTGGCAAAAAAGTGGGCCCGTTGCTGGTGAACGCGCCTCCAAAAGCACACACACACACACACTCCTATTCACACACAGATACATATATACACACACACTGATTGAGAAATGTTGTTTGTTATAAGTTGACCGCTTGATTGAATTTAGTGCGAAACCGCAACTCTGATTTGCATCGCACTATGAATAACTATTTAAGCATAGTGATGAAATACATATGCGAGGGTTGTCTTAATTGTCACTGGTATTTGGCTTTAACTCTTTTCTGACATCTTGAGTTGGTAAAGTTGTTCAGCATTACTTGTATTTTGTAGAAATTTCCAACAGCTACTCAATCCAGTCATCCAGATCAACCACATAGGTTCAATCAAACTAGTTTCAATATAGGAAAATTTGATTACTTCTTTTGTTTAGATTTTTAAAAGTCTGATACCAATCAATTTGAAAGCCATTAACATTGCCAAAGTCTTAACTAGAGCAAGTATATCAAACTTTGAGTAAATTTTGCAGATATCTGTACTACTTTAACAATTGATCAATACCAATATCATTTTCAAGTGTGTATTGGATTCTTGGGGTGCTAACACTCATTATCCTGGTACCGTAGTTTTTAAGGCATTTACAGTAAGTGTCGAGCGGCCCTCAATCATATGCATGTGGCTATTGCAGGCGCCGACAATTGTGTAATTTGATAGGCCAGAGATACAGGCGAGTTACTATGGTATATGACAGTCATTTATGAACTTGTTTTTGCCAAATGACAAACAACATAGCACAACAACACCGCGGGAATGACGACAACAACAATTGTCCATGTCAACAATAATAATAGAACTCATACGTAGTATACGTTATGTGCATATATACATACATATACATACTGTGTATCGGATAATATAGCATACTGTGTACATATATAAGTATGTATATCCTATTCAAGTAGCTCGTTTATTTTGGTGCTTTGCACTTAAAGTGCCTACGCACTTAAAAAAAAACTCGAGAAACACTTGAAATCATATATAGTATATACTGATTTTAGTATTTTATTTGCACAGTATCTTGTTGTTTACGAATTGCAATTCTACTGTCCGCTGTTTCCTTTCTTTTTCGCTTCTCTTTTCTTTTTTCTGTGTATCTTTCATCTTTCTTTTCAGCCTGTTGATTGTTGTGTTTACTTATTTAGTTTCAGAACCTTGATTTCATTTAATTGAATTACTCGACAGTCAATAGCGAACTATTATAGTATTTTTGTAGAATTGGGTGAAATCAACGGCGGGCAAATTATTTGCAAAGAAAACTATAAAGTTACTGGTTTCCTAGGAAGTCATTATACTCGTTCATGTTATCGATTACTATGCAATTCGATGCAAAAACTTTTACCCAACTAATTTTTTAATGATTTCTAGTAAGTCTGAAAACTGTTTTCGGTGTATCTGGTTCTTAGCAATAAATCCCTTTAAGCCTGCTAATTTATTTTGCTTACGAAAAGTGCAGTCATTTTGCATTTTCTACTATAACTTGTCGGGCTGTTGATATGGTATTGAAAATTAGCGAAACTCGGCTGCATTGATATTTATTACGTTCTGGAACACTTACTGATAAATGTATTAAACATTTCACAGCAATCTATATTAAATATATAGTACTGTACTCAAAAAATGTTTACCACTGCTTTAATGTAGTGAGCAGCAAAGTTCAAAATGATAAATCGTGTTTACCATGCAGAGAACCCCAGAAGCTATCTGAAGACACTGTATCTTTTACTCGGTGAGCTCGCACTGTTTATGCAAATGAACAGACAGACATGTTGTCTTGGTAGTCAAGGTTAATGGTATATTTCACAATCAATCCTTTTACATAACCTTAACTTAACGACTGTTTGCAGAAAAATACGTGCTGAGCAGAACGAAAAATAGTTGTTTATCATCTGGCACTGTGTTTTTTTAATGGAATGAAAGGAAAGTAAAACAAATGAAATTGAGGTTTTGAACTTGATATGATGCGAAATGCGAAACGAAATGAGTTAGTACTTTAGTTGGGCTGAGTTGACAAGGGGCACACACCTTATTTAGTTTGTATACATATATAAATAATGTAGGGAGGCCTTCTCGTTGCCTGCTTGTGGTTATCATCTAGATATACGACTTGTTGTTTCCTATGCCCAAACAAGTCGCTAATCCTTGACACGCTCCACAACAACAACAACACAAAGGTCACACTGCTGACCCACTGAAAAAGTTCTCGCAGTGTGTCTGTTTACAACGCGTTATGAGCATATCCAACGCATCCATTCATTGACTCAATTCGTTCAGTCCATTGACATTGGAAACAACTAGGCAGATGGACAGAGAGAGAGAGAGAGAGAGAGAAGAGTGAGAGACGCATCGTGTGATCGCTGATAAGCAGGCCAGTGAATGACAGGAGGTGGAAAATCAGAAGAAAAATGTATGTCTATCAACTAGATCTGTGAGCACACAACAACGTTAAGAGCGCAAACCAAAGAGAGGCAGAGATAGAGTGAGAGAGAGACAGAGCGGTCGTGCGTACGTAAGAGCGATAGCAATCTGACTATTCACATGTAAGATTACATTGCCTTACCTTTATAACTGCAAAACTTCTTGGGAATTATTTATTTCATCATTTCCTGTTGTCAACTAGGATGATTTTGGGTTGCATCAGCCAATCTACTGGCAATGCAAAGGGGATCTCTGGGTTCGGTGTGATGGAATAGCCCACTAATTTTCCCCGGGTAGAATTTGTGCTATGTGCGTGCTTGCCCTTTGACGCATACAAGTGCGACAATTAATTGCAAATTACATCAAAATCAAAAGTCGCATTAACACACTTACTATTTTGGATGAATCATTCTTAACATGGGTTCAAGTTCAACTTTCAAAATATTCTACAAGGGGGAATTTTTCAAATAGTAAAATGAGGTGCAAGTGTTATCGTATACTTCCAAACTTTAGCAAAACAGTTTTATTCTCGAAAAAATGTTATTGGTAAAGCATGAAATTTGATTAATGAGCTGACGCAGGACAAAACTCAAAACTTCTAAAATTCTGCAGCATTCTAAAACCTTGATTCTTAAGAATGCCATATTTTGGCTCATTCATGTTTTGGAAGCATCTTATCAGCGGGAAATTCAAACATGAACCAAAACAAAATACTCAAATTGCCGCTAGGAAAAAACAACAAAATGTGCACGTCATGCTGTCCAGGTGACAGATAACGCAACGCAGTAGCGCAAAAATATCTGGAAGTTCTGCTTCCTTTACATTTTCCATTTCAAATGCGATAAACAGGCCTCAAAAACAAAACAAAAAGAAACATGAAAATGAAATGAAAAAAATTAAAAAGCAAATAAACAGAAGTACCGTTCCCTTCCCCTGTAGTTCCGGCCAGGTAGGAACATGGCTAGTTGCACTAAAAAACAGAAAAACAAAAACAAAATAAATAGAATTGGACAACTAAATAACATGTGTACGTCAGAGAGTCTACACGCAGTTTTTCCGCAAATGCGTTTCAACATATGGCGCTATTCCAATACTAACAATCCATAATAATGACATCTAATTTACTTCTTCAGCTTTTGAGTAGACAAATACTAGACATCTGCAAGAGAAGAGTTCCTAAAATAGCATTTCTTCATTTTGCTTATTTGAGTGATTGTGTGTCGCAGCGGAAAAGGAAAGAACTCGATTCCTGAAGAATGTCTTCTTATATTTTCTGGTTTTAAATCGCATATTTCCGAATTCTAATCTATAGATTTCCGTTCTAAAATATAACTTATCATATATCAGTAATTATTATTTAAGCAATGATTCATCAATCTTTTTAAATCCTAGTCACAAGCTTTTCATTTGCTGGCATAAATAATCTTATTTTCATTTATTTATTTTATTGATTTCCGACAATGATATTCCCAAGATATCAATTGAAACCAAGAAGCGTTGTGTTTGCACTCTAGGCCTACACACGCTGCTTACGGTTGCTCTCTAATGGAAAAGTACACACTGAACAATCGCAACCTGAACAAAGAACCAGAAATTTACGCGTAAAGCCAAAAAAAAGTATATAAAATATATAAAACATAACACACGAAAAAACTGCTCAAGTAGACGCGCCAAGCAATATTTTTAAAATGGAAAAAGCTGAGAGCAAAAAATTTAACTGAAACGAAGCAAATAATTGTCTGAAATTGTTTTCGGGTTTGTTTTTTTTGCAAACCAATCGACAATGACAAAATTAAATTCAAAACAAAGAGCATGAGAGGACTGATCGAATAAAAAATACGCAGTATTTGACAAAAAAGTTTTTAGGTATTTCAAAATGTTTTGGAAATTTAGCATTTTCTTCATTTGAATTTGTTCTAATTCAATATTAGTAGAAGATCTGAGAAAGTAGAAAGAATGATTTTTGAAACTTGCAGAAAGTCTCTACAAGTTTTTCTATTTCATATTTCAAGCAGACTTCAGTCAAAGTAAGTTCTAATAAGTTTTTCGCTAATATGGAGAATCTTAAATAGTTTGCGCGATTCTACAATTTATTCATTGAATCGTCTGCTACACCAATCTATAATACACCTTCTGAGCACCTTTGAAAAGCACGCGGTATGGGAAGTTCGTTGACGGCAAGAATTTTTGGGTTGTTTCGTCTTAATTCGGGCGCTTTGGTCGTCGTCACATCGCCGATTCGTCGCTCGGTTCGTCGGGTCAGCCGAAAGCTGCAATGCGCTACGTAGTCTCCAAATAAGTACGCGGTAGGCGCGCTTAGGCAACGCGAGGTAGCGCGAGCAGCCGCACCTGCGCTTCCCTGCGACGCCGCCACCGCTGCCGCCCACACTTCGCCCGCTGCTGTCTGCTGTTGAGCAGCATTAGCGAAGTCATGTTGTCTCCCTTGGCCGGCCGATCGATCGACTGCTTGCGTCTTTTGTTGCGCTCTTAAAATGGCCGTCCGTCCGCTCCCCAAGCGACCGCATTGAAGCGGCTCGCTCGCGCCACCTTCGCCTCGCTTCGTTCCCGTTCACGTTCCCGTTCCGATCGCTCGTTCGTCGGCAGTCGGCTGTCGGCTGTCGACGTCGTTGACGTTGACGTTGATGTTGATGTCGACGTTGCGCGGTAGCGTCATAATGAGCGCTTCTCTGGCTATACATAGGGGCGCGCATTGCGGCAGGAGCTCAGTTCTTGCAGAGACTCTGTGCTGTCCAGACGTATTACGTGTGACTCCGAAATAGCTAAGATAGCAGTCTACAAAACATACCGAAATCACAACCAAAGACCCTCCAATAGAGCAAGCATATCAATATATTTTTTTTTCGTCTTCTATATATGCTCCCTGATTCGCACAAACTCGAAAACTGTTTGGTGAAAAGTGCAAAACTAAACAAGTGCCAATTCTAAGAACAATATCAATATTTTTTTTACTCATTTGCATTGTTGTTGTCGCAACGACATAAACAATTCGCAGCGTGTGTGTGTCTAGAACGCTCGTGTGTCTGTGAGTGTATGCCGGAAAAGTTCTCAACGCTTTTCCTTTCATTTCTTATATTTTTTTTGCGCGCGCTCGCGTTCCGATTTATTTACCTACGTCAAGATGACCACCAAAATGGCAATTAATGCTAAGGTAAGTGAAGTCAGTTAGTTAGCTACGCTCGCAATTTATTGCTTGCCACCCACTTTCGAGCTGGGGAAAAGCCCAAAACGAACAACTGTTATCAGTGAACAATGCAACAGTTGGTTCAACACAGAAATTCCTCCGAAAATAAGACACACTATTGATAATAATAATAATGAACGTAAAAGCAACAACAATGCGGCTATACATAATATGCACAATAAATATTTAAATGAAATTCAGCGAAATAAAAGTTCAGTTCAACTCAATTCAGTTAAGCAAACAAAGGAAATCTGCTTGTTAGTCGCGTCTCCAAATCAAATTGACACCAAGTTAGCAACAATCGTGTATTCCCAAAAAAGTATATATATATAAATATATATATGTACGTATATGACAAGTGCTAATCAATAAAAGTGAATGACAAAAGTGGGTTTATCAGTAAACAGATACTCTGTACATAATTGTAATAATTCTCTCACCATCATTTACATTACCACATCCGTAAATTTACGAATAAACTGATAGTATTACACGTACACATCAAATTTGCCAGTTGCAGCTTTATTAGTTGCCAAGATCGTTCAAGTGGGACGCTTCCAGAGATAGTGGAGAGTGTATTATTTTCTTTTTTTATAGGGTACAATTTTATAAATAGTTTGTGGTGTTTTTTGTCATGACATGTGCTCGTGTGGAGTTTATAAATAAATAAATTTATAAATGTTTAGACAACAAATAAGTTGTTTATTGCAGTCTGGACGCTTATCGTGAGGACTTGCTTAACGATAAGGGAATCGGGGAATCGGAAACTCGTGCCTGCTGTGCACTCCGTCCCCCGTCCACCGTTCCCCGTCCAACTGTGTGAATCGTAGACATACCGGCTCCGTCTGGGGTCAGCTGCAAACATACAAATCACGTCAAGAGTTTGTGCTTGAACTAGTTTTCGTAGTCAATTCATTATGCTATTCGAATATGCGTGGCTGATGCAATGTGTCTCTTGAGTTTCTCAGGTTTGTTTTTTTTTTAAGATTTTCAACATTTTGATTTTGGTTTTCCGGCATGAAGACACTGCGCACAACTATTTCATCATCATATTCAGAATGCTATATGCCTGATTGAAAAATGCTGATCAAGTGTTTTTGTGATAGATTCTTTGATTAGCGCATTTTGAATTAAATAATTACCTAGTTCACAAGTCTATACTGAAATTTTGACCTATTATGTCTGAATGGAAAAGCTTACAGACTTCCATGATGACGACGCAGCTTTCAATCAGAAGGGGAATTTCTTAGTTCCATGTGTGCATAGAGCTAAGTAGTATATAAAGTGAACTTGCAGATATTGATTTCTGAACTAGAAATATCGATAAACAGTGTGAAAGTCGCGAAATGCTATATTAAAGACTGACGCGCAACATAGAAGCATACATTAAATGAATCTAGAATATCTTTCCAGAGCAGGTAATATGATTAGAATATAAGTATATCGAATATACTTGATGTTATAGGAAACCTGTGAATTGATCCTTCAAATTAGATGCTAATATGTGGAATTATTTGCATTCAGGAATATGTACAATGTGCAATACTCTAGACTTTATGTAATTAGGCGTTAACACCTGTCATTTGAACTGTGTGAGGTCTGCTTGTGGCCTACATTAGCTTACATTTCTGACAACTGCATGAATAGGGGTAAGAAGCGAGATAGCGGAGAAGAAAGAGGTCGCTGATCGGCGCATGGGCAAAGCGTGAGTTGCGAGTTGCGAGTTCTAAGCAGAGGTTGTTGAACGAGGCGACAAACGAAATCAGAATCGGAATTGGATCTATACCATAGTATATATAAATGATATGCCACTGTAAACGGCGCGCGCTGTAGACTTGGGCTTCGTCTTGCTGGCTAAATGCAAATGCGACTCGCAGTTCAGTTCGGGTTCGCCGCCTGTCTTATGGAGTCTCGTCGAATACGCAATTCACATGCAACACAAATTTTTTTTTTCGGCTCTAAGGCAATTTGCATACAAGTGAATGGCAATGTTAATTGCTTAGCTTAAAAGTGAGCCGACAAAATACAAGCAAAATGTAGAAACAACAAGTGCCAATCAATTCAAATTATCGTCGCAACTTGTACCGGGCTTGATTAAAATGTATTCCACAAGAATTGTTGTTGCTCCTCTGGCTTAGAAACACGGCTGATAGATTAGAAAAGTTGTCTGGCCGCGCGACCTGTTCCGGCTGCCAGCCTCTTACAAAATTAAAGCATACTTTTGAGCGCATTTCAGTTTGAAGCATGCAAGTATGCTGTGTTTATAGACTGGTTATCGTTAAACTTGAACATGTCCATTCTTATTTGCAGGATATCTTCCGCAACCAGCATCGCTTGATTCGCTTCATCGAGCAGTCGATCCGCTTGTGCAGCAACCAGTCGCTGAAGACTGCCCAGCAGCAACAGCAGAAGGCAGCAGCCACGCCAGACTTTGAGATTAGCGCATCGGTTAACACAGAGTACACACACGCCCCCGAGCCCATCAAGCATGACAAGGATCTGGGGCACTTGTTCAAGGCATCACAGTTGGCCGTGCGCTTGGCCACGCCACAACAGCTGCAACCCAAGCCCGACAACGATGAGGAATTGGGCTTCGGCAAACTGTTCACCGATCACATGCTCAAGATCTACTACCACAAGAGCTTGGGCGGCTGGCAGAAGCCGGAAATTACGCCGCTGGAGAATCTAGTCATGCATCCAGCTGCCAAAGTGCTGCACTATGCCGTCGAGGTGAGTGCGTCAGCAGAAGCACACGTGTGTCTACTGCTGCTTATCGCCGATGATCATTGTGATTTATTGTGTTCGTCATCATCTGCATCGCTCGCATCATCGTCCGATTAGCGGTTGCTTATCAAGTCTGTGTTCTGTTGACTGTCGTTACAGCTGTTTGAGGGCATGAAAGCTTATCGCGGCGTCGATGGCAAAATCCGCATCTTCCGACCGGACATGAACATGAACCGCATGAATCTGGCCGCCCAGCGTTCCGGTCTGCCCACCTTCGAGGGCAAGGAATTCGTGCAATGCCTCTCCCGTCTGCTCTCCATTGACTCCGAGTGGGTGCCACACACCGAAGCCGCCAGCCTCTACATTCGACCCACCTTAATTGGCATCGACGTGAGTACAGCAGCAACAACTTCGAATTGCTTCAATAGCTGAATGCGGTTTGTTGTCTTTGCTCTTGCAGCCTACGCTGGGTGTTGCCTCCTCCGACTCGGCGCTACTGTACTCCATACTCAGCCCAGTGGGCAGCTACTTTAAGACCGGCAGCAATGGCGCCGTCTCCCTGCTCGCCGATCCCTCCTACACGCGTGCCTGGCCCGGCGGCGTTGGCAATCGCAAGATGGGCTCCAACTATGCACCCACCATCAATGTACAAAAAGAGGCGGCCGCCCGTGGTCTGCAGCAGGTGCTCTGGCTCTATGGCGAGGATCATCAGCTCACCGAAGTGGGCACCATGAACATATTCATGTTCTACGTGAACGACCAAGGAGGTACGCTAGATAAAACCATCACTTGTGTCTATAGGCTTTACTTAAATTGTGCCACTTGCAGAACAAGAACTGATTACACCTCCACTGAATGGCCTCATTCTGCCGGGCATCACTCGCGACTCCATTCTGGCCATGACTCGCCAATGGGGGAAGTTCAAGGTGCGCGAGAGCACCTTCACCATGCCCATGGTCGCCGAACTGCTCAACCAAGGACGCGTAAGTAACCCAGACATTGCTTTTTGAGCTGTGGCGTAACTAATCTTCACGCTTCCCTCGCAGTTGCTGGAGCTGTTTGGCACTGGCACCGCCTGCGTGGTTAGTCCCATCAATCGCATTAACTACATGGGCCAGGATCTGTATATACCCACCATGGAGCAGGAGAAACCCGTGCACGAGCTGATTCGCGAAACGTTGACCGACATTCAGTATGGCAAGGTGGATCATCCCTGGTCGGTGGTCATTGACTAAGAGCCCGAGCAAGCCACACTTGTGTATTAGTAGGTATAGTTTTTAGAGAAGGAAAGGAGCTGGAAGTCAAAAACGAAGAGTGGAGAAGAAAATGTGCTCGAATTTTTTGTTTGTTGCATTTAACGAATGTTGCACAACATTCGAACTATACGTAAAACGCATATACTAAAGTTATTATACATATATGTGTATATACTATATATATATGTATATGTAAAGAGCTTACCTAATTAGCTGTAAGTTAAGGGCCGGGCTTTGCACCCATGCTATATAGTTACTATATACATTTACGATATTTCTATTTCTATTTATTTATATCCACTTTTTTTTTATTATCACTTTTTTTGTTTCGTTTCGTTTTTGATTTATGAGAAAATTACTTAATTCAATTCAAATCAGATCAGAGGCGTTGAGTGGATTTCATAAAATTTATGAATTACTTTTGCACGCTTTTACTTCCAATTAGCAAAACAACAATTACTAAAACAAAATCTATGAATCAAAATTGTTAAATGTGCACATGTACAATCGAAATCAAAGAAAATCTATAAATAATTTTATTGCTAGCCAAAGTCTAAGTTCAGGAACTGCAGGCCAAGCGCAGATATAAAAATCAAAAACAAAAAAAAATTAAAAACAAAAAATTTCAAAAAAAAGAAAACCCACACAAAACAAATATTATTTTGGAAACGTACCGGAGGCAAATGCATTTATTAGTCAGTAAGTTGCCAGAGTCGAGTCCAAGTTAACAAAATTTGCTAAGACACATTTCTGGAATGTTTGTTTTTTCATAAATGTTGGAGGTAAAAGCAGCCAGGAGAGCTGCAGAGCAAGCTGTGACTAAACTATTGTGTATGTATGTACATAGATGTTAGACAAATTATGAATTATGTATGTATACGATCATTAAATTTAAATGTAATATTGAAGCGAATTGAAGAAATAAAAAAACAAATACAAAACACGCCTAAAGCGACAAAAACAAAAGTATAACTACTTTATTTTCTCCACTTCTTCATCGGAATATCCTTGTTTTTTTCAAAGAATTAATTTGTTGTATGTAAAGTAGTGGACAGCATTTCAAATAGCTTTCGTCAGTGCTTACAAGAAAATAAAACAACAGCCTAAAAGCACACAACAAAATTGAAAACAAAAGCAATGGCTCTAAAACTGCAGTTAATAAAATCAATCAGGTTTTGTCAGTGATTCTTGCTAATAATGATCACATCCTAAAAGCACACAACAAAAAGTGAAATATAGCGAACACAGTTCCTCTAAAACTGTATCACTTAGTGCAGCCGCTTGCTGCTGATTTCTGTTCGCCTGGTATTTCAGCTGGAAATTTGGCTATTTGACAGCTCGCGCTGACGTGCGGCGTGTATGATGATTATGATTTACGATGTAATTGAGATACATGCGTGTATGCGTGCGTGTGTGTGTGTGTGTCTGTGTAGGTGTCAGTGTGCGCGCGTGTGTGTATAAGTGTGTGTGAGAGTCAGTGTGCGCGTGTGTGGGTGAAGTATGCATGTGTTGGTTTGGTTGGCTGCCGTTTTTCGGCTCGCAAAAAGAAAAATACCAAATAAACTACCAGGCGAACATAACTCAGCAGAAAGCGAAAAATCTGTTTTGAGTGACATTAAAATACTTGAGTGAGAAAATTCGAGAATGAGTATAAGCTTTGAGTGGTTTCAACCGATTGAGCTCATGCTACTATTACATGCCCGCTAAAAAGTATGCAATACTTTCTTGAATGCCAAATGTTTCACCACTGTCAACATGCTGCCTGAAAGTATGCTATACTTTTTGCCAAAAGAGTCACCAAAGAAATTCAAATTGCACAAAATGGAGCAACTGCGTAAACAAATATATATTTATTGAGTCTGAGCAATAACAACCTGCTTAATTTACGGATTTCACAGTCTGTGCCACATACACGGAATCAGTTGAATCAACTAACTAGTAAATTAGTGCGTCTAAGTTAAGATCGCTTAAGTTGTATGAGTGTTTTGCTTGTCATCATCATGCAGGCTACATGCGGGCAATCCAAAAGTCTCACGCTCGACATGCGACAACTTGCAGGGACGCACCTCATCGATGATGTCCCTGGACTGGGAATGCAGGACACGCATACGCTCCTCATCCACACGCCGCTCCATCTCCATCTCCATGTCCTGCAATGCCTGCTTGATCATGCGCTCCTCTTCAACGGCAGCAGCACGCAGTCGCACATTGTTCACAATGTCGGAGGCAATGGCATCATAGCTGGCCTTATTCATGGCATGGCTGGCCGCATCGCGACTGGCAGCTTGTTGATACTGTCGCTCCATGAAGCTTGTGCTGTCGCGTGTGATTTTGGTGAGCAATGCATCCTTCTCCTGGTAGAACTTCTGCTCCTTTCGCTGATTGATCAGGTCGGCGGCCACCTGCAGCTTCTGGTTGCGTCGCTTCTGTATATCCTGATGGGCACGCTTCTTCTCGCGCGCCTGCCGCTCACAGACGAGTATATCAGCTAGCATACTGTCATGGGCGTCCTTCTTGTTGCGCATCTCGCTCAGCTGCTCGCCCAGATCGTCGCTAATCAGGCGACGCCGCTCTATGTCGTCGACACGTCGCTGGAGTTCCTGCCGCAAGAAGCTAGCCGTCACAGGTCCCATGGCCTCCATCACAATGACATCCAGTTTGTCCGGCTCGTCGGGATTGGCATCGCGTAGGCTGCGCTTCAAGGCGGAATACTCGTCCAGCATCTGCTTGAGCTCGATGCGCTTCTTGTGCCGCCACTCGATGGCGTGCTGCAGATCCATGGCATGCGCCAACTCATCGTTCTGGCGCTTCTGTCTGCCCTCCTCCCTATCTGTCAGCTGTTGCTGCTCTCGATCCGCCTGCAACTTGCGTATCTGCTGCACCAGCTGCTCACTGTAGGTGTGCGCCTTTAGCTGCATAGCCCTCTCCTCGGCCAGCTTCTCCTGTCGCACTTGCTCGCGATCGGCGATCGCTTCTTTGCGTTCCTGTTCCCGCTCAAAGCCCCTCATGTTTGCGTTGTCATTGCGTCGCTTCACCACGCTCAACGTTGTCTTGGCCCTGTCGATCTCGGTCTTCAGATCGCGCAACCTCTGCGAGTTCGTGTGCAGCTGCTGCCGTCGCATGGCCTCGGCAAACTCGTGACGATTGTGTTCGGCCATCATGTGTGCAATTATCGCCGACTGGCGCTCTCGCGCCTGTATCGGGTGATAGTTTCGATTGCGATCATCCGCTATCTGCTGCACCTGGTATTTAACCTCGCGATACAGGCGATTCGTCGACGGCGACGTGGCGAGCACCAGGGGACAGGCGTCAATCGTCTTCTCGCGACTGTGTTTCGTTTCCGGCAAGCGCTTCAAGCGGCTCAGCATATCGCCGATGGGCTCCTGTGGCACGGTGGCAAACAGCGAGACGCGCGGATCATCCCAGGCACCATATTGTATGCGTGCTGGCTCCAAGCGACGACGACGTCCTCGTCGCATATCCGCAGACATTGTGTCGAGTGTGTTGTTTTTGGTATTGTCTAGAACCAAACAAAAAAAAAAGATGTTAAAAGCGAAACAAAAATTCGGTGCACAAGCGTTGTTTAGTCGCGTGTCTTTTTGGGATGGCGATTTCTATATTCTATGTTTTGTGTGTTTTTTGTGTATTATTTGATTCTCGAATCATCCGAACTAATTTCCAAGTGTGTGTGACTGAAACTGAACGAAAAGTGCTGTTGAACTGTGTTCCCCTCGTCTCGAACAAAATTCATGAGACACCTGCTGCCAGGGTAAAGCGATACCTTCAAAAAATAAATAAAATAAATGAAACCCGTTACAAGATGATTGGGAAATGTTGAAGATTTGTACTTACATCTGTGCTGCGCTTGACAGAATACATATTTATAGCAAACATTTAGACTTTCTGTATGTTTATTTTAATTTTCATAATTATTGTTATTATACCATTTGTTACTCTTTACAATTCTTGCAATTTCATTGTTTGTTACATTTTCAATGCATTTTGCGTTGCCTTTTCCATTTTCCATTTTCAATTTGTTTAAAATGAGCAAATTAACAAAGTTGATAAATTGCTTTCACTAATTTCTCGTTTATAATCGTTTAAATGTTGAATCTGTTGTTGCTGTTGTTTGTGGTCGTTATTTTCTTTTTTTTTTTTGCTTTGTAGTTCTGAATTCAATTCGAAAGAGTACAAAAAGAATTTAGCACGTTTGGCAAATATGTATTTGGAAAAAAGAATTTGTTAATTAGATTTCTTGGTATTTCATTTCGTTATTAAATTTTTGAATATGACTTGTATATTTGATCTTTGAAATGTGCGGCTTATTAAATTTTCTGCATTTAGTTAGTTAATTAGTT
The DNA here is from genome assembly GCA_035046165.1 of Drosophila rubida. NCBI lineage: Eukaryota > Metazoa > Arthropoda > Insecta > Diptera > Drosophilidae > Drosophila > Drosophila rubida. The sequence goes on along the minus strand of JAWNOF010000023.1, from coordinate 6,287,401 downwards.
TTCGTGAGCACTTTGCTATATTGTTTCTTGTTATTGTTTTGTTGTTGATAAACGTTTTGTTAAAATTTCTTTTGTACATTTTTCTCTGCTTCAATTCAATTCAACAATTCTTGTATTTTTGTTTTCTTCCCTTCTTTTTCTTTTTTGCTTTATCGTTTAACAATAAACTTAATATGCTTATAAACTTTAATACCAATTAAAAACGTCTTATAAATAAATAAACACATATATAATAATGCATTTTTCCAAATGTTTTTCGTTTTTGCATTTTTCCCTTTGTTGCTGTAGATTTGATTAGATAGAGATAGCGAGAGAAAGTGTCAGAAAATGTGTGTATGTGTTTAGAGAAAGAGAGATAGACAGGCAGAAAGGGAGAGAGGGCGAAAGTGTTTTTCATGTTCTTAACAAATTTGTATAATTGTCTATTATTATTACCATGCATTTATAATTATTTGATATTGTTGTTACAATTCTGCAATGATTTCATTTTTAATGCCATTTTGCGGCTGAGCTTTAACAACAGTCGTCGATTTACGATCGAATTCATTAATTGTGTGGGGTGTGTGTGTGTGTGTGTGAGTGTATTTTTGGGATTTCTTTCTCATAGATTATATAAACAAATTTAACATTATTATGCTCATTAGTTGGATTTGATTAAATATTATTGTTTTGTATTAATTGCAATTAACATTTATGTTCTCGTATCATTTTACTCTCTATAAATATCATTTGTTTAGTGAATTTACTTCGCCCACTCTTTCGTTTTGTTTCTTTATTTCATGCATTGTCTATATATTCTTGTTCATTTAGTGTTGCTAAACAAATCAATTGCATGTCATCTTCATTTGCATTTTCGTTTAACTATAAATTTGGTTGATGTAAAATTTGTGTCTTGTTCATTCTATAAATTTGGTTGTTAATCTCTAAAAAATACACAGTATATATATATATATATATTATATATCATGTATATATGTAATATGTAAAGTGTATATTATGCCACTCTATGCCATAATTTAGTTAAAACTGAAAATGCCTGCATTTCATAATTTGCATAAGATTTAAAATCGAAACCAAACAGCTTTTGCCTTTTTGGCTTTCTACCACACGCACGACTTAATCATAAACTAAAGTGTATATATTACTCTATAATAATAATCATATTGATAATGACTTCTAATAATTAGTGATCTATAAACTGCAACGATTAAAAGCAGAGTTAGCAACGGCAAGCCGTAGTATATAAATACAATGTAAATAGTTATACGACTCAATTTTAACTTAATGACAGACCAGACAGTTGTACAGGACACAGGACACAATAAAAGACTTTAAACTAAGTTAAGACTACGTCAATAAATAAAATTTGACATGAAATGCAGTTGATTCAATTGTTAAGGCTCTCCGAAAAACTTAGTCAATGCTGCCGCCACTGTTAATTTCTCAGTTTCGTGAACTATACAATTTAAAATTGAAAATTTGGTTGGCTTGTTTTGGTAGCCTCACTAGCAACGCTTTAGATTTTGGTATTTATTTGGTTGGTTGTTTTTTTTCTTCAGTTATATAGTTTTATAGGAGTGTTTTTTTCTTTTTGTTGTATTTTCATATTCTGGCTGTGTCTTTTCTCTTTGTTTTCGTGTTCGTAATGTTTTCATTTGATGTTTATGCCTTAAACAATTGGGGAAATTCGTTGGCGATTTCGCGCACCAGCTGCTGATCGGATGCACTGCACTCGGTCTCCTCGCAGAAAATGCGCGTAAAGATTTTCATCAGATCGTGCTTGCGATGCTGATGCTCCTGATAGTTGGTGTTGCGTAAGATGCGACGACACAGCTCCAAATAGCACGGACGTAACTGCATATATAACGCAGTGCACGAAGGGATTATTATCCATGGAAATATTTTGTTGTACAACAAAGGTACTTACCACATTGCCCGCATCCAGATCGGATAGTTGACGAACCACAATATCGATGAGCACCTTGATGTCATTCGTGTAGAACATGCCAGCCGTGTCGGGGTGACTAAAGATGTCAATAAACATGCGCAAGACGGTGTTCATGTGCTCATTGTGATGCTTCAGCAGACGTGTCGGATCATCTAAACCACACCGCACACCAATTAGTAAATGGCTCAAATAAGTAAGTGCACTTTTGTTATACTTACCCTCGCGATTAAGCAACAACAACAGCTTCTCGGTGAACACTTTTGCTGTGGGCAGATTTTGCATGGCCTCGATGATCACATTGACGGCATGCTCGCTAAACTGTTGATTAAATGCCAGTATCAGGGCGATTACCATATCTACCAATACCTCCGGATTGTTGCCCTCGACAATTTCTAACAGGAAGCTGGCGAAGTGCACGCCCAAATAATCTGCAAAAAGTTAAGTGCAAATTATCACATGGAATAAGCATTCAAATTGAAGACTACTAGTTTCAATTAAATTAAACTTATTACTCAACATTTACTCTTCCATTTTGGTAAAAAAATATGGCTCACCTTGATGATTGACTGGCATCGGCTGGCCCAGCGAGAATATGATGGTGAGCATCTTAACTAGCTGCTTGAAGCGGTCCAGATTGGCAAAGTGTGCCTTCATGTCCTCGACCTTCGCACATAACAAATTCGCTATTTAATTACTTGCAATGCAATCAATCGAAGCGCAACTCACAATCTCGAGGGGCAGCACTGAGGTAAGCAGAATGTCCACAATAATGTGATCAAGGTGACAGGCAGCTGTGAAGGTCTGAAGCAGGAGGCGTTTGATGGACCAGCGTGTCTCCATCTGATAGTACTGCACCAGATTGATGAACATCTGATACTGATCGCACGACATCTCGTAGCAGCTTATGTTCTCATCCGCATTGTTCTGTGGGGCAAAGGCAAAGAGCATTAAAAGATGTGCAACGTGCAACTGCGACTGAACTGAATTTCGCTGCTGAAAAGTCCGACTCACCAGTATTTCGACCAATTCTTCGAGAAACTGTATAATGTCCTCCTCGTCCTCGTAGAGCATCCAAGTGCGCTGCTCCGTGTCGTTTTTACAATCGGCCAGCTGTCCAAACAAATACTGCAGACGCTTCGCATCGTGCGTGATCCCCAGCAGCTCCTTGGGCGTCGGTACCTTGCCTGTCACGTGCACGGCGACAGCCTCGAGATATGGATTGATGGCACCATTATACAGCTGCTCCAGGCTGGTGAGCACCACGCGCAATGCCTCGCAAGACAAATCAAAACTGAGATTCGTGTTGCGACGCAGCGCATCGACAATTTGATACACATCCGAGGACTCAACCTTCAGCTGGCCACGCCCATTAATGCCGCCCGACGATGCCGCCGTTGCCGCAGCACCGGCAGCCGCACCCGCTGCCAGACGATGCGAAGGCGATGGACTCTCAATGCTCTCGTCGAGCGCTTGACTGTTGTCCGCATTGTTGGGGCAGCCATTGCAGGCATCATCATCGTCGCTGGCCTCCTCCGACTTATCCTCCGCTCCCTGGCTGAGGCTCAAGCTCAGCGGCTCCGCATGCTGCTGTGGCTTATGGGCGGCTGCCAATGCAGCCGATGATGAGTTGGCCGCTGTCGCCGAGCTGCCGTTGGCTGCTGTGGCACCAGTCGATGGCGCTGTTGTGCCATTGGCTGCGCTCAGCTGACTGGTCTCCTTGTAGGTGGTGACCACATCCTCGCTGGTCGTCGTTGTCGTTGTTGTGGTCTCCGATGGCTCCGAGGTGATGCTATTATCCTGCGCCATCTCCGATGCGATAACTTTCTGTGCCGCTGCTGTGGCGGCTGCCGTTGCCACCTGAGGAGGAGCTGGCAGAGGCTGCTGTTGTTGTTGCTGCTGCGGCGTTTGTATGGTGCAGCTGCTGCTCTGCAGCTGCATGCTGCCCATGCTGGGTGATTCCGGCATGGCAGCGTGTGGCACACTAACACCCACCGCTGGGCTCGACATGCTCTTCTTGCTCATGTCCAGTCGCTGTGTGGCAGGCGGACTATTCTGCTGAGACTGCAGCGCTTGCTGCTGTTGGGGGTGCGGATGCGAATGCGAGTGGCGATGCGAGTGGCTGTGGCTGCCACTCAGCTGCTTATCGCTGTAGCTGTGCGAGTACGACAGCGATGAGTCGCCATCCCGCTCAGAGCTCTCCTGCAATAAACGTGATTTCTTCATTTAATCAATCAAGCAATCTTATTAATCCTCTAGTTTCCGAATTGTTCATTGTATACAGAAACGAACTTTGTTTTCCACGAATTTGGTACTTTCGAGAGGCTCTACTTTCAGAGCGACACGAGTAATTTGAATTTGGGGACTCCCCTTTGAAGGAGAAATTTAATAGACCGAGCGTTGGGAACTATAGGGTTAATCAATCCAATCTTACCGCATAGAGACGCTCCATAGTATGTTTCTTTTCGCGCAGCCTGTCGAGCAGCTCGTCCTTGGACATAATGCCATTGATCTCGGGATCCGTGCATTTTTCCAGCGACTCAATCGATGAGTTGAGAAAACTGATGAGAAAGTCATGCTCCACCTGCAGCAAACATACGCAAGCCAATCGATTGAATCGATTACTTTGTCAACTTATTTTAAGCGCTGTTCACTCACTCACCTTAATCTTCATTACGTAATTGGATGGCACAAAGCCAATGTTGCCCTTCATGCTAACCACTTGCCACCAATTACGCTGGCGTGCCGACGTCTGATACAATATAAAATATTCGCCTTCATCGAAACTGATCGTTTTGGGATAAACCGCTTGGAAATCGTAAAGTGCTTTCAGCATCTCGATGCCGTTGCCCAAAGAGGTATCGATGCCTCCAGCTGCAGCGCCAGCGCCTACTTCACTTGACGACGTCGCTGTTGCTGCGGCTGTTGTTGTTCCTGACGTTGTTGTTGCTGTTGTTGTGGGAGATGTTGGCGCTGCTGCTGTAACGTAAGCACACAAAAAGTGTGACCCTTTTGCTAGATTTAATCGTTCTTTAAAGTTCTGCTAGTGTTGCAAAAGGGGCGTGAACAGCACACACGCACACACACACATTACTGCATGCATCAAAAGGATTCTTGCTCGTGTTTTTTTCTTCCTCTTTTATTATTTTGTGCCCTGTTTTTTAGGCTGTGCTTAAGGCCCTTCCTGGCAGCCAGGCGCTAAAAAGTTCACTGCCGAGGGCCCAATACTGACTGCTGACTGTGTTGGCATGCCTGGTCACTTACACACACGCAAACACACAGACACATACTTGCACGCACAAAGAGAGTGAGAGAGAGAGTGTGAGAGCGCACAAAAGGAATGACGCCTGCAGGCGACATAGCAGCAAGTAAAGGCAAAGCAATATTACAAAAGCGCGCATAGGACAAATGCAATTTTCATGTTTTTTTTTTAACAGTAACTGCATTGTTTTTGCCTTTTATACATACTCATACATACGTATGCAGCAGCTGCGCTAAAAGCTTCTGTCTCTGTAGCTAAATTGAAAATAACAAAAGGCAAAAGACAGGACGTCGTATCACTTGTGCGCGCTCTCACACACCTTACTCTCACGCTCACACACACTTAGTCACTCACTCTCTTCCTAATTTTGCTCTCTGCGTTCCTTTTTTGTCAATTGCTGCTACTGCGGCGGCCATTGTCACCTGCACTTACACAAACACACACCTATACACACGCATACGTGCAGTTTGCAAGTGTATGCAAATTTGTCTGAAAAAGTTAAACAACCCACTTACCCATATTTTTTTGTAGCACACAACGTTTATTCTTTCTACTTGTTTATGTGAGTAGCGCGCGCTTGTCTCTGCCTGTTTGTATGAGTGTGTTTGTGTGCAGTCCGTCTTTTGTATTGTGCTTTTTACGCCTGTTCCAGTTTTGTCGTTTTGCCGTTAACCAAGGACGTTACGTTACGTTTATTGCGACTTTTTGTCTTACTTTTGCGCCACTCGGCAACACTGTCTGCTGCGTCTATTGTTGTTGGCAGCTGATGGGCGTTGTTTGTTGTTCCTGTTGTTGCTGTTCTTTGCGGTTACTCGCCTCCCTAGGAATCGTCGTTGTTTTCTTTTGTATTCGACACTTCTTTATCGCTATCGCTTTGGGCGTGTTTCCCTATTTGTCATAAATATCTACATCTGCATGGATGTATGTATCTATGTGCACAAATACATATTTACTTATATATTGTATGTATGCGTGACGTTTATTTATCACTTGTTGTTGTCTGCCCTGCGGCGCCTGCAAAAAGAAGCACAAATTTAATACACACTCACGCACACACTGTCACACCCAACTTTGATTTAGGGAACTTGCAATTTTTGTATTTAGCGTCGCGCTTTAATTTCATAGTTTGCGCATCTCTAATGATGCTCTCATTTTACATTGGTCACATACACAAACACCTCACGTAATCGCGATGGTAAAACACGGAAGCGTTAATGCAAAGGACTCAACAGAGCATCGCACACAAAAGCATATGCATGTGTTTGTGTACACCTACTTCGCCCAAACTCACACACGCACAAACGTCGGCGCACTTGCGGTGTAACGGTACTTTGTCGTGTTTGTTTTGCTCGGAATGCGGTATGTGAAGCAAAAAACAAATCTCATACGCACATCTAAAGCCATCACACATACAAAGGTACATCTACATACATATGTATGCGTGAGAATGCAACGAACCAGACTAAATTCGATTCTTAATGTCAAAATGTGACTTTTAGCATATACATACGTATTGTATATACAAATAATAATACACTGGAACACGTGCAAACATCTAGCTGGCCATTTTCATTATTTGTTTTTTTGGCTTAATTAAATTGCAAATTTATAAACACAAAGCACCTATGTACACTAAAACATACACCACTTAGGAATTATCAAATATTTATTGCACTGTTTAGCCATTGATAGCCAAAACAAAAACACTTTGTGAACGCAATTTGTCGACCGAAAATAAAAAGAATACACATATATGCATGTATTTTAATATTGAATCTTAATCTGGCTAGATATGTAAACAAAAAGCCTACAACAACCGTAAGCTTCCCAAGAGCTTTCGACAAAAGCTGTTTCGTTAACAGCTGTGTTTGGGGTGTGACAGCAAGCAAAATTTCCAAATATATACTGATTGAAACTATAATTTCCGCTGGTTACATTTTAAATGGTATATTTGCTTTTAGAAAGGCGCGCCATTTGAAACATACGAAAAGACACAAAGAAAAAAAAAACGAGCAAGTAGCGGGATATTATTATTTCGAATGTTTGAATAAAAGTCAATGGAAAAAATAGCTGCAAATTATTGATTTTATTTGCAATTTTGTTGTGTTTGGTATACATATGTAGATAATAATATGCACTTGTTATCATTTAAATACTGTTGCGTTCATGGCCAGGGCTGGCAAATCAATATGAATAAAATACAAAGTTACAATTTTTTTCAGTTTTTAATAAATATAAACTTAAATGCTGTGCTCACCACGCCATGTGCAAGACAATATTTCAAGTGGAATACATTTCATTTAAATTGGCTAAAAATATTATTTGAACGAATTAACTGCATTTCAATTCAATTTTAGACCCGTTGTCTTGCTTTGAAAGTGTCCATTAACTTTGATTCGTTCGTATGTTAATGAATGTGTGTGTGTGAGGGGGGTGTATATAACTACTTGTATAAGTACATGTGAATTTGTTTTCCATGTTTTTTGCAAGTCAATTGTATATGTATATAGTAATGGAGCACGTTCTGATCATGCCAAAATTTAATTTCATTTACTTTACGCTAAACTAGTTAAAAAGTTCGCAACATTCTGTATTGTTTCCCTAACTGTTCGCAAATTTTAAATTTTTTGTTTTGTTCAATACATTTCTTAACTTGTTCATAACTACATTATAAGTACATCTCTCTATCTCTCTCTCTCTCTCTACTATTTTTCGTCATTCAGAAGGCATTTTATCAAAAAAGTTTCGATCGTTCAGAACATGCATATGTTTTCTTTGTATGTATGTAAAAAAGTAAACAGTTTTATATGTATATATATATAAATATGTATATAAATTGTTGTGTATAAGTCATATATATATACTATATATATACATATATGTATATGCTTTGATTATAGAACAACGGCTTTGAATGGGAATTCTTTTCATTTCATTCATTTACGGCACAAGGAATCAACGTATAATATACAATATATTCAACAATAGTTTTTAATGCTTTTTTGTTGTTTATTTTTGTGTGGCTTTCGGCCATCAGGAAACCGCTGTAATAAAGTTGCAATAATATTTCATAATAATAATAATAATTGTGTTACATATACATACATAATAAATTATAATAGTAGCACAATTTGCTTGTTTATCAAATACGTGTACAAATTTAATAACAGCAGGCCAAAAAACTATATTTATAAATGTAAGAAAACAAAGAATAATCGAATATAATAATAAACAATTAGAAATGTGATAAAAGGTTTGTATACTTTGAACTATTTGCGTTAGTTAGATTTGAGGCGCCATCGTGTGGAACGGCATTTGATTTGAGAGATTGAAGAAATATTGGATTTTTGAAGTCTACTCAATTTTGTCGTAATCGTACAATATAGATAATAATACAAAACATACATTTTGGTATATGTCTATATATAATATAATAATGATAATAAAAAAAAATTAATAAAAAATATAGAATTATAATAATAAGTAGCCAGAAGTTACATCATATTTAGTTGTATTGTGTAATAGGTTTTGTTTGCTCTTCGTTTTTTTTTTGTTTTTTGTTTGTTTGTTTTAATTTTTTTTGTTTTTCAACTAGCACTCTTCATTCAACATCTATCCATCTGCTAGTCGTTGCCGTTCAGCCATTCTTTCTTCTTTATTCCTCGACATCCATTGTTTTATACAATCCCATGGATTGCCACAGCCGCCCAAACATTTTCCTTTTTTGAATTTTTTTGTTTGCGTTTGTTTTTTTTTTTTTTGTTTTTTTAAGGTGCATTGGGCTAATTTAGGTTAATTTTGTTAATTATGCTATAAAAATAGTAATATTGATAAATGTTGCCGGGCCCCGAAAATGTGCGCTGGTCTTGCGTCCTATCCATTCTCTCATATTCCATATCATCTATCCATCCATCCATCCATCAATCGGGCGACTGGTCCTGCTGCATCTAGCAAGTTGCAGTTGCAGTTGCAGTTGCCTGCTGCCATTTGCTCACATGACATGTCCATTGCAATTTGAGGATGCCGCCTCGGCTACAGCAGCTTTCGCATCAGCCGCAACTAATGCCCAGCCACATCTTGCCACACAATATTTATAGATATATATATATAGTCAGGATACACACATATATATATATATGCATAAATGTGTTTTATGTGTGAGAGATTTGTTTGTTGTTCTATTTTGTGTGTTTTGTGTATAATTTAGATTTTGAATTTGTTGGTTTTGTGTTGCTTTTTTCTATTCTTATTGATTTTTGTGTTTTTCAGCGAATTCAAAGCGATCATTTATCCTCGCAGCAGCCAGTCTTGGCCAGCTGCTTCTGCAGCGCGTGCGGAATGAAATCTTTCGTCTTGGAATGATTACCCTGTCCAAGCAGCGCCGGGTCAATGTGCTTGCCTTCCTGGATGCGCTGAATGCACTTCAATAGATCATAGTTAATGCGCTCGCTCACCACCGAATCTTGCCTGCAAGTAGTTGTGGCATTTTAGCAAGTGTTCATTGGATTAGCGCGTTAGACAAGAGGACTTACTTGTAATCCGGATGGCTGAGCACCTGCTCGCGTATCCAGGTAGCTGTGGTGATCAGTTCACCGGCGGCACGCTTCTGTATGAAGCGCAGATACTGTTCAATGGTGCAGTGTGTGTCTGTGTCCACCTCCATGGACTGCAGATAGCTGCGGATGAGAGGCACCAGACCGGGAAATACACCAGGCTGCAAGCAATCCAAGATTATGTTAATAAGACGCCTCGTAGCATGTCTTAACATGTGCGATAACAGCACTTCAAAATGGCTGTTTAGCGGTCACTGCAAGCTGTTAAGCTAACAGCAGTGCAGTAAGCCAAGCAGTAGTCTGTTAGACTAACAGCAGTCTGCTAAGCTCACAGCAATGCATCAGCAGGCTGTTCTTTTAACAGCACTGTGCTGCTAACTAACAGCCCTGCACGAATGCAAGCAACAGTCTGTTAAAATAACAGCATTCGTAAAGCGAACAAAGCCGTTGATTTTAAATTGCAACTCACCTTGCCATTAAAGATCTCGTTAATGGTGAGCAGCTGGAACAGCTCGCTCTCCTCATCATCCGTATCGGTGTGATCGCTGTCCACTCCATTTTGAGCATGGCTGCCATTGGTGTTTCCATTCAGCCCATTGCTGTGGCCATTCATCTTGGCGCTTCCATTCAAATGCGTTTGTGGCTGCTCCTCCTCCTCGCTGCCCGCTTTGTCTGCGCCATTTGTAGCGGCCGCAGTGCCATTCTGCTTGGCGGCACGCTGCTCCGGCGACTTGGACGACTTGCGGAACCAGAACTTCTCCTTGCGACAAGCATCACGCTTCTGGGCCGTCTGCATGTTTTCGTCCACCTTGCTGATGGGCGTTAGGAAATTCAGCTGATACGAGAGTATCACACGTGTCAAGAGCACAACAAAGCACACAATGGCCGCGTTCTCAAAGTCACTGATCTGCGCCTCACACGGACGGAACTCGACACGCCAGCCAATCGAGCTGTTTGGTGGTGGCGGCTTGAAGCGCATGGTCTGCCAGTTGGTCGACTGGATGTTCTCAAAGTGATCGGTGTCCTCGTTGTCATTCTGATGCACCTTCTCGCTGAACAGCGACACGGTGTCGCGTATGAACAAATGTGCCACATGCTGGGCCAACAAATGATCGATGCCGCCATCGATGAGACGATTATAGACAGCGTCATCGTACGTCAGCTTCACGTCGTTGTACTTGGCACCCTCGGGCGACAAATACGAATCAATGGAGTCGTAACGTGACTTGGCAATGCGAAACTTGCTCTCCTTGAGCGGCTCCAGACCACGTTCCTCGGGTGTGCGACAGTCCACCGAGGAGCTAATCACGTTCCAGCGGCAATCAGATTCGGTTAAATAGCCGCGATACACGGGCGAGGCGGCGGTCAAAGCCAGCATGATGGGGCAAAGTGGTGCCAGTTGATCGTAGAGACGACGTGCCTCAGTAATGTTGCAAGCCTGGAAGGTCAGCTGCAAGCAGCAGCAGCCCATGCCAAAGCCCATGGCGTCCAGCAAGACCACGTCGGGTTCGCCAGGTGGAGCGCCGTCCACAGGCAGCTTTGTGTTCACATCCTTGAAGACTGTAAGCAGGAGGACGCAAGGTTATTTCTCGAGATATACGCACTGCACTGCTGTATGTGGCGCTTACCCTTCAACTTGATGGAAACCTTCTCGCCACGACGCTTGCGAATGTTGCGTGTCAGCGTCTTGAAGCGCGGATGGCCCGGGAAAATGGCCTCGTCGGGAAAGTAGAGCGAACGAGCCGAGCTCAACGGATCCTCGGGACGTGGTAGGTGCATGGGATACGTAAAGTTGTTGGCACCCAGGCGTGGAAAGTTAGTGATGGACATGACGCACTCATCGCTGCCCAGCAGCTCGGTTACCTCCTCACGACGATAGCGCATATTGGCCTCGACCAAATTGAAGTGGGCCATCAGGCCACCAAAAGGCTTGCCGGGTGTACCCTCGATCATGTAGGCGCCGTATTCGGGACGCCACAACGACTTTACGCCCTTGGGATCGGCGAGTTCCTTTTCGTTCAGCTTGGTAAGCAGATCCTGCGCTCTAAGCGCCACGCGTGCCACCTTCTGCTCGTCATCGAACTTGACAATGATGTACTCGACCTCGTCGCCCCACTTCAGTATGTCGCCCTGGCGATCCTTGAGTCTGTGGTACAGATTGATGAACTGATTGATGCCGTGTTCGCGCACATGATCGGCTAGTTTCTTGGTCTCCTCCCAGGAGAGTGGATTGCCCTCGCTCAACAGACCCATTGTGTGTGCTCAGGAGAATGCTGTAGAGAAAGATAGAGAAGAATTGCTGTGTGTCAAATTCAGATTCGTTACATTGAAGTCAAATTTCGAATTTTGTATTACAATTGCTGTATACAATCGCTCACTGACTATACACAGATCAGCTGCTCATCAGATACAAAATTTGTGTGTATGTACTGTGAAGTGTACAAAATTTCCTGTTCGATGAAACACTTGAGATTCAAATCGCATTCACTTAAAATAGCTTTCGCGTCCGTGTCAAATGGCTAATCGCTCAGATAATTCTCAGATAGACTCACTGAGTCCCTGTCCCCATGTCCGGCCCATGTCTGTACCATTTATGGACACAGCAACAGCAACAGCAACAGCAGCAACAGCCGCACCTGCGATAGCAGCAATTGGTATATTTCAACATTGTTTATAACAATTATTTTGATACTCTCCTCCAGTCGCTAGATTATTAATACAACTTTTGTTTATGATCCCCAATATATATTAGCCTATCTGTGTGTCTAATTGCGTCGCTCTGCACGGCGTACAGTTGAGCTGCCTAATCGTAGTTGGCTAGCAAAACGAGACAGCTCAATGAAAAGTACTTCAAAAATGTTGGGCTAACAAATATTGTCAAATGGTATGGCAACTAAGCCGCAAAGTTTCAACGAATGCAAATTTACTCTACGCATTATTAAAGTGTATTTCAAATTCGACTTGTCGCTCACTTGCTTTTTGCCTCACGCGATTTCCGCCTTGCCGCACGAGTTTTGACAACCGTTTTTCTACACTCTTACAGTCGAAACTATTTAAAGTGTCTTAGTATTGATTCTAATCATTAGATAGACAGCACTTATTTATAGTGACGATTAGAGAGTGAAGTGTGGGAGTCGTGACACGAGCTGGCACGAGAATTAAACAATCTTTCCATTGGATGTACATACATACATATGGTATGTAGATATAGAAATATTTCATAAGTATTTATAGCGAAAATCGCAATTGCTATCAGCCAAAATAAAGTTGAAGTTGTCTTGCGTTATTTCCCAGAACAGGCAACTGGACGGAATTATATTAAATTTGTCCGCAATGATAATGGTTTAAGATCCGACTCGACTGATGCTAATCGTGCATATATACACAAATGCTTGTATGTATTAGACTGAAGAAGTGAGTAATCGATAACACGCCATGGGCAACAAACCCAAAAAAAAAAAAAGAAAGAAAAGCAAGTAGAAATATTTATGAATAACAAAATAGAATTAATAAAAATTATTGATAACGATATTTCTATGTATTGGGTGGCATAGAGAAGTGCGATTTATTGGCCACAATGCGAGGCGAACTGTAGTATCTCTACTATATCGGAGGCGCTCTCGAGCGACACTCGAGTTTCGAATTGAATCGCTTGATTGAATCGTTGAACAGTGGCCTGTCCAAGACGGCGCACAACAGGCAAGTGCAGGGCGGGGCAGGCTGATCGCTGCCCCACTTGTTATGCGCGGATTTATGGCTACTTCAAATAGCAGCAGCAGCACAGCTCGAAACATTGTTGTTGCTTCAAACAACAAACAGAAATTGAAACGAAATACCAAAGACAGAGAGGGAGCAACTGCCGCTTGTTGCACACACTGTTCTGTAACATGATTATAGCCATTAGAATCACTCAGCTGTGAGATCAATCAAAGCCGCATTTGCAACAACTTTGACTGTCGTAGATTGTGCAATTGTTGCAAACTGAACTTGAATCGTTGGAGTACAACGTGCAGAGACAAACAACTCAAAAGTTCACAAATAACAAGACACTTTTGCTGCTCAATAATGATGCAATGTGTAAATGAAATTACAGTTTTCTAAACCATTCCATTTAGGAACACTCGTATTGTAGTCTCTGCGGGCTTGGGATGAATTTGAAAAAGAAACTGATTCATCGTGACACTTATCAATGAAAGATTATCACTAAAATAAGCTTCGAAATAGTCATTCAATTATTTTGAGCTAATTCATAAAATTAAATCACGCTGACTTACTGCATAACTTTAGAATATATGTGAAGACGCAACGAATCAGTAATTATCACAACCGTTCACAATAAACTAATCTTTAAAGAGTCGAAATTAATTAATGAAACGTTAGGTTCCATTTTCTAGGAAGCTTTGTAAGTAACAAAACTATAGATTCAGTTTTAGCAACGAAGTCATCAGGCAAACTGATTGAAGTACTGATGCCTCATTTGATTAATTTGCAATAGATTCGGCACAGGGCACACATGTCGATTGGCAGCTGATCATTATCATTTTATGAATAGGAATTGCGCTATATTACGAAATCAAGCTGAGAGAGAGCCGGAGAGCGACTTGAAGCGTTCAATTGCGTCATAGCCGTGTTTTATTTACATTGTAAACAAGTAAACGCAACTCGCATACAATTCAATTTCATTACGATTCACAAACGAATTGCAATTTAATTCACTTTACGTAAAACCATACAAAAAGAATACAAAATAAAGGAAATACCTTAAAAGGTTTTAAGGATGCACTAAAGGATACACTTGCACACACTTGCTTAAAGTCGTAACACAGAAATACAACTTGGTCGCTCCACGGCTAAGCGACAACTAAATATACCCACGGCCAGACTCCAGCTTAATATGCACCGGCTTCCCCTGCTGTTGCCGCACACACATACTCACACTCTCTCTAACACACACACACACCACCCACCACCATCTGCTGGCCATCTACCTCGCCACCCCCCTCCACGCAACGAGTCATCGACCGAATAAACAATCCATCGATTTGCCGATCGGATCACGTCGATCGATCGGTTGTCGACGCAGCGACGCAAACTTCGAGGAACAACAACAAGAACAAAAACAAGAAATAGAGGCTAAGGGAAACACTGCTCTTGCCACCCATCCATCCATCCATCCATCCATCTATCCACCCATTCAGCCATATCTATAAAGCAGGGCGGATGTCGTATTCATTGGTCTACGGCAACCACTTGAGAATCTATTGATTGCCCATATGTATTATAATTATTTGGACTATGTAATTTATTATGTATATATAGATATATATATGTGTGTGTACTTTATTCAATAATAGAAATAAAAATACATTTCTCGAGTACCATTTAGTTTTTTTTTTATTAGTGTAAATTTTTTTCATGAGTGTTCTTTATAGATTTAACCTGTTCGATTTGATTTATCAACACAATAAAGATTATAATTAGACGGTGTCGTAGTTCGGTAGCCACTAACTAATGCTCACTACCTCTTCTTATAAATATATAACTATATATATATGTGACGAGGGTGGATCGAAAGAATAATACAACTAAACATCATCGAATTTGGTCAACTCAAGTATAACTTAAATTAAAAATGCGTGCATCTATAAGAAACAGCATAAAAGTCATTCCAATATTTAAATAAATAATATGTTCTAGCTAAACTTTCTGCAATTTTAGTATGAATAAAGAATAATTGTGTATTTCTTCCACTGTGGACTATCTCTAGAAGTGTATAAAAACAGAACAGTTATGTTTGTGCTTATCTGTTCGCTCATTCCCATAACATTTGAAGTACTCTTTGAACTGGCCTCGAATTAAATATAATAAAATGTGAAATACTTGTTGACGCATTGTAAATCAACTCAAGCTGCAATATTTAAAGCGGAAAAGAAATTAAAATATGCCTGCACTTAAAACCCTCCAGTACTCAATGTACCATCCACAATCTGAGCAATAACAAAACAAATTCCATTTCGCACTTGGCACCGAAAGTCAGTCGTCGACACCTCTGACGGTACCTGGATCTAAATCTGGTTGTAAACGTTGAGCTATACGGTAACAATAAGTGGAATTTGGGGTAAGTGGCGTTGCAGCTTTACCATACAATTGATTTATTTAATATCGAATTGCGACTAAATTTCCTAAAAGTAGTTATTTATTGCAAGAACACAAAGCAAAGTAGCTCCGCTCCGGAAGCAGCTGGTACGGTTTAGATTATATTACAATCAAGTGAATTACTTGGCCGCCACATGCATCAGCAGATGATCGAAACTGCAGCCATAGGTGATTGTACGAGTTGACCACAGCTCTGGTTAATTATAGAAAATTCCACTCACCAAACAAAAAGTCCCATGTAATCGAATTTGATATACTCGGCGCAATTACAAAGACACAAATGAAATTAACCGGCTAATCGATTAACGGCACTCAAGTGTTTTAGAAGCGAGTTGAAAACTACAATGGCAAAAGGGAAATGTGATATGCGGGTTGGCGATAATAAATAATAGAAATAAACGGATCGATGAACAAGATCAGAAAAGGTGCAAGAACTATTGGAAAAGTCAAGTGAAATCAAGGAGTTTCCGTTTAAAACATGTGTTCGACGGAAAGCTCAAATGTATATACAAAATATTCTATGGATTTTGATTTCAATAATACAGAAGAAAGCGAGTAATGCGGAAAGACTGTGTAACTGTTCAGATGTGTTCGAAATATACCTGTTGTGTATTGTGACCTCAGCGCATGAATATATTTCTAGTCATGTTTCCAATCACCCTAAATATAAACTATTGCAGCGAGGGCAACGGTTCTGTAGTTATTTTAATGAAAACAAATATAGTGGCAAGTTTATTGAAGAGCTGATAAAAGAAGAACTGGATGAATAAGAGCTGAAGCATGCAACAATTGCTGACAGTGCAATCAATGAGTATTTGCAACTCACAGCAAAATTCCAGAAATACCAAATTACCGTGCTAGACATTTGCATACACAGCGCAATCACCCGTCAAAGTGGCAATTACAGATTGCATAATGTGCGAGTCTCATGCCAATTTGTGTTGCACATTATTTTCGCTTTTTTTTTTGCCATGTGCCGTTGAATGTGGCGGAAATTAAAAAGATACTATCAAGTGATGAATTTGAGTTCTTTGCATTCAGAGTTAAAGTTTTGGCTCATTTTGTTTACATGTTTATTGGCTGGCTGTCTTCTCTTATCGCGTGTAAGTCAACATGTGTCAGTCGCAACAGTCGAGTGGAATATGTAACGTACTTATAGATATGGATATTGTACAATGGTTGATCAAAAACAAAATGTAACAAAACCATTTGAAGCGAGATAACAAATTACATCGTGAGTGGCGCGTAATATCGCAATTATGTAAAGTCCCTATAAAATGTCGCACTTTAAATTTTGCATGCTTATCAAATACACGGCAAACTTACTACAGTGGGGCCTCGTTTTCACAGCAAATTGACGAATTCGCGGAAAGTTGATTTCTTGGAGTGTTCATTTGATTCTTTCAATAAAGGAATTTACTAATGATTATTAAGTCGTGTTTTCATGTTGCCAACAAATTTGTTACGTTATAACCCATCTCTACCGTACATGCTGTTATTTGTCAGCAACTGACCCACGCAATGCGATTTGCCGGCAAATTTACGTTGACACAAAGCAAAAAAAAAAAAAAAAAAGCGAGCATAAAAATCTTCAAATTCTGCGCCGTCATTTAAGACAATTGCCAACTGTATCTGTGTGTTTGTGAATGTGTTAATGAGTGTGTGTGTGTGTGTGTATTAAGAGTGTAAACCATAAAAATAGCGTAGGCAAATTGAGTGTGCGTTTTATGATTCACACATTTCTTTTTGTAGTTCAATTTTAAGCATTCCGATCGGTTTCAAAGAGAGCAAATGGGTCACAAAAAAATATATTTCCACTAATTAAGTTTCTCCTCTTATATTTCTGATTCTCACTGCTTTGGATATTTCAGGCTGCACATAAGCTTCGCTTCTATGCAACTTCTGAGTCATCGGCCACATTCGTGTGATAAACAAATATTTATTCGCAGCTTATTTCTTGGAATATTTGCCTTTAAACCAAAAAAATTAAGCTTTATCTTGTAAAACACATATTTGTATACTAAATATAGGATATCATTTGCATATCATTTGCGCGCAATCATCTGGCATGTTAGAGTGGAAGTGCTAAGACGCATACATTTATTGTGAAGTGATTTTGATTCTTAGTCGAGCAGGGTTCAGGAAGATATTTCTGCATCGAAATGTAAGCAATTTCACATAAGCTTTAAGGGCATCTTTTTAGTTGTCAAACTGCATTTGGCTGTCGTGTATACCCGAGGGTTATACTCTAATGATTTTGGTAAATTCTCGAATGAAATAATTGCACACAGAATGGCAATTGATAACCGTAATGGGACTGCGTGACTGTGTGCTTGTGTGGGGGGTGTGTTTATGCACTTGTTTGATTAGAAGCCTCATCATGATGAAGGCGATGATGATGATCAGAATAATTGCAATGATGACAGCAATGCTTCTAGCGGCGTTGATGACGATTACAAGCAGGTTGTTGGCAATTTCAAAGGCAAAGCATTAGCAAAGCATGCACATGCGGCGTATACGTAATATTGCAAAACGAAACAAAAATCGCAAATCAAACGCGGAAAGAAGCAATACAAAATACATGCCTGCAAACCAACTACAGCAATAACAATAACACTATGTTTTTTCAGGGCCATTTAACGTAGGCAAATGAAATAGAAAACATACAAAGTCTATTGATAGATACACAGATACACAGGCAGTAACGACAACAACAACAACGACAATAGCAATAGCTACAGATACAGATACAACTGCAAACTAAAGATACAACACATTTGAGATGCACAGCTACATATGTAAGAGTCGAAGGTTTATCTGCAATGGAATGTAAACAAATGGCAAGCACAGTTTATAGTTTACAGTTTGCCGTTGTGAATTTTGCAGCTTCGAATAGGCAATAGGAAATTGCAGTCGTTGCACTTGAAATAATTGCACGCCATAGAAGATTACGACAAGATTACGTATACGACTCATAAAACAACAAAACACAACACAAAACAATAATAAAAATATAAATAAAAATAAGTCAAATCAAAATCAAGAAGAACAAAAACGACACAACCGCAACACAAACGAACGGCCAAGTGACGACGACTTTAATACTCATTCAGTTGCAATTATGAATTGTCTATAAACAGACCTGATGAACTACACCATAAATTTAGCACTCCAACCGCTAACTGTAGTATGTAATGGGTTAACGATAGTTAAGAGAGTTATAAGAAATTTTGCAAATAAATAATATATGAGGAGTCTATTGTAATACAAAGGTAAACCAACTAAACTGAGAGCTGCGTTCCAATAGCTGGGCATTATTAGAAAGTGTTCTTGCTATGTAAAGTCCGGCTGAAACTTAGAGAGAGAACCTAGTCAAAGTTTGCGCTTAGAGTTCAGTCAGTTAACCGACCTTAGGCAGGCTTCAATTGTATATGAGTCAGATTGTAAAGTCCATAGCGTCACATCTTTAATGAGTGAACTATAATGCCATTTGCGATGGTGTATAAATGAATTAAATTGTCTGCCGGCACAAAATTGCGACGTAATAGAAATGTAGGACAGACTAGAAAGAAGAGAAGGCAAACATAGCTAAAATGTATACACATACACACATACATATACATATACATATACCATATATGCTTGTATACTATACATAGGACTACTCCTAGATGCATAGACAGACGGGCTCGACCGTTGGGCAAGTGAATATACAAGCATGCATACATACATATGTATATGTTCTGGGTGTATTTGAGTACTCGTATGGTCTTCCGTTGGCAGCTGTCAATTTGAGCAGCAGTTCTCTGAATTCATTTGTAAATTGATGAAACAAGTACCCGAAGAATAACGCCCAGGCAAAGGCCCAGGCAATGGCAAATGAATAATTCGTCGAAAATACAGGGAAAGCAGTTTACACCAATCTATATGCGAATATGTTTCAAACAAAATATTCGCAGTAATCGATAAATTACGATCTACATCGCAACCTAGAGAAATATTTACATTATCTACATGTGGACACGTGGCAACCAAAAATAACTATTCGCATAGTTACGTCGAATAATTATCATCCAGTTTTCTAGTCATTCTTTTATACCATATACATCAAAGCAGAGACAGATCGTAAACTGATTATTTGACTTAGCCAAAACTAAATAGATTTATTAGCTGTTGTTTATCTACTCCACATGCATATTTATGAAGTTATTTTGTCTATTAATTCGTGCGAAAAAATCTGCATTGAATGAATGACACCACCACGTGCTTGACGACAATGTCTGTGCCACTTTTGTTTACAGTTGTTATTAATAATAAAGCCTGCACAATGTATCGAACTTGATATCGAATTCGCTGTTCGCTGTTCAAAATGGTTGGATTCGTTGAAGCACTTGTGCAAATGCAAATGACGATGAAGCGTCGTTTGCTCGTTTCGCTTATTTATTTTGGTGACAATTTGTTAAAGCAAGTTTTAATTAGTTACCAGCGTTTCACGCAATGCTTGCCATACCCTATAAATTATGGACCACGGTGAAGTGCGGTATGCCGCACATTAATAATGACCAAGGAAAACGATTCAATTGTGGTGACTGCAATTTTGTTATGCATATGGAAGTGAAAATGAGCTTGGTATTCTATTAATTTCACAACGATTTCGTTGCAGGGCATCTTGTGGTCGTGCACTCTTCGGATGCCCATTATTAATTGCTGCTACTGTCATTTGCGTTTCGCTATTGCGTAAATTGTGAAACGGAACAACAGCCCTTTGAATGACGCACTTGAAAATACAATATAACCTCTCCTATAATTGCAGAACAATTGAATCATTATGAACATAAGGGTACAAGAGAGTAAGAATCATGCTCATTATGATGTTTGTGACGCACTGGAGCGATACTAGATACTCCCTGCTCGCTTAGTGTATCGTTTTAATACTACATACACCCCCCCCCCCCCTCCCCGTTACACAACTCAAATTAAATTGAGCTGACAAATCAGACAGCAGCATGACAATTAAAGCGGGGTGTATCTGAGGTAGATACGTAATTTGAATTTGGTATATGTCATAGACATGTTACACACTTAACACACATGTGACGTCGCAGTTGCGAAATCCAAAGTCTAGGCTATAAAATACCCTAGCAATATACGAGGATCAAAGATTGTTAACGTAGTTACAGGTATTTTAGCTAATACTACATACAGTCTGATCTTTAACACGTCAGGGCGAAACAAAGGTGTAAGGTAAGCAATTGAAAACGAGATGAAACATTACAAACTCACACCAATGTGTTTGTCTTAAAAAGGAATGCAGCACCAAGAAATTAATTCACTCAGAGAGATTTTTCTATCCATAGTTTTTGAGGAATTTCTGAAGTGTTTAAGGGATGCGTTTAAAAATATAACAATGACAATTAGAAAATGCCAGGACTGCAGAGCAATGAATATTATGCAAGTGACAAATGCAAAACAAAAGCAAGCAACAATTGCAGCAGCAACGCGGAAACGTTTCCACAAGTTATCGCAAACGTTTGATAATTCATTTCCCTGCGACGACATTTAATTAGCAAGGGCACAAAGTTGTAAAAGGTGAAAAAGGCAACTAATGACGAGAACGAGAGGGTTCTGAGGGTATTCCCCCCCTCTCAACTTTTGCAATATCGGAACAGAGTAGAGTGAGAATTGCTAAACTCATACATATGTATGTATGTACATAGTACAACGATCTAGGGCAACACTTTGCACTGCTTTGGAAGCTACTATTGCGTTTAATTAGAAAGACAAGCATTCCGAGAATGCTGATGAAGATGTAGACGATAATCATCTTATCGAGGGCATAAAGATCAACAACAAAAACGCGCTAAGTTGGGAGCATTTATCAACACGAATCTTAGATATTCGAGTACACACAATTACGACGGATAAGATAATTAGCTAGAAGTAATACGAAATACGCACTCTGGATAGTTCTAGAGATATTCACAGCTATATGACATAATAGCCAGAGTTCTATCAAATATTTTCTACAAAACTGAAAAATGTATTTATAGACATAAGTTCAAAATGCTTGCGTTAGCGAGTAAGCACTGTAGTTTGAAAAGCTTCGAAGAGACAGCGAAAGAGAAAGAGCGAAGTGTCTAATTCAATTATTTTATATTTAAAGGGTATTGGTAGTCGGTAGTCATTGTCATTTTTTCTACTTCACAGTTGTTTGACATTGCGATTAGCCCAAGGAAGGTGTCTAACGCTTTGGGGCCATTGAGGCTGATATTAACGAGTTATTAAATGCCAAGGCCGGAGCACACACAATAGATATACATTCACACACACACGTGCTCGTCTAATTATCTATATATATATATATGAGCTTCACTATGCGATAACGCACACATGGCACACGGCACATTTTTTTCTTTTGGTTTTTCGATAACAATTGATCGAGTTTATGCGCAATTGTCATCTCGAGGCCATCGAGTGTCGTGTCGTCTCGTGCCCTGCGCGTGAGTCATGTTGCGTTAGATGTTTGTGCTGACTCACGATGATCTTGCATTGCCACCACACCATGATATGCTAATTCTCCAAATTTGTTTGTTGTCGTTGTTGGTGTTGCGCTAATGTTCTCTTTAGTTGTGGTGAAATTGCAGCGCGACAGCGAAAATGCAACTCTCCCCCGCTCTCTTTGCTTGCGAGTGCCTTGAACTTCACTTTCAATTGCCCGACAACAACAACTACTTGTATTGCAGCTTGATGTTGATGTTTAAACTTGTTTTAATATTGTTTGGGACTTTTTTGTTCCCCTCACACGCGACTTGTGCATGAGTAATATTAAAGTGAAACAACAAAAAATAATGACGTCACAACGCATTTATGTGATTATCATTTTTGTTTTATTTTTGTCTTAAGGAATTGGTTTCTGTTCTTTCTTTTGTGTTTTATCAGCTAATTACTGATCAGATTGAAAATGAAGCGTGTGAATGACTTTACAGAAATGCGTCGACAATTAGGAACTATTCAAACCTAATGTGTAAGGCAGCATGTGAAATTGATTAAAAGAATCAAATTAGAAGTTTCCAGACCAAATAGTCAAGGCCAGCTGCTGCTATTCCAGTCCAATTGGACAAATGCCGGCTGCACGCTTCACACTCTACGCACGCTCTGCTCGGTGCGCTCGCTTTCACACACACGCACACATATTGGGCATGCACATAAATTTGAATGGAAGGCGAATGTCAAGGTTAAGCACGGCCGCGAGAACGAAACAGCGGCGGCAACCGCGGTTCCAATAAGAATAAGAACAGCAACAGTGACTTGATGTAAATCTAATTGTCATGTAATTGTCGAAGGCGACCGCAAAACAAAAATCAATACTTGACCAATGAAAGGGCAAGAAAGAGGAAAGCTGAGACCTCTTGCTAGTTTGGAAATTACGCACTTAATTTCTTTAATTGTTGTGTATACCGAAAAAGTGTCGACTCAGCGTTTATAATATGTTCAATACTAAGTAAGAACTTACCGGCAAAATGCAGAAGAATGAATTCTACTAAAACAGTTAGACAACAACAAACGCGCTCTCTTTCACTCTCTTGCTGTGCTGTTTGTTCCAATTGGAGTTGGACTGCGCTCAGCTGTTGCTCTCGTTGTTCACAAATAATATATTAAGAAGCTCCAAGCCGTGATGCTGCGCTGCTGCTGTCAAAACAAAAGTGACCTGTTTGTTGTTGTTTGTACTGCTGCTGCCGTCGCTCTTGCTGTATTGTCTCTCTCTCTCTCTTCTTCTCTTACATGCACTGCTGCTCTGTGGGTGTGTGTGTGTGTGCCTGCGTGTGTCTGTGTGACCGCGTGCTGATGTTTTTCACACACGTTTTAATGCCCGATTCAGAATTTAATTCTTGTTGTTGTTGGTTGTGCAATCAAATGCTTAGGCAACTGACCAGCGTCAATTTCTTTGATTTTTTGCCGTTCTTTCTGCTGCTTGTAATTTGCACTTCCCGTTGAATTATATTGCCACGATTTCACAATTTGCTTAATAAACAAAAGAAATTCATATACAAATACATTTACATTATCAGCATCTATCTATTCAAATACGTTTTTGTTGGTGTATGTGTGTAAGTATGTATGTATGTGTGTGCGTATCAGAAAACAACAAAATGTGCGGCCCGCGTGTTTTAATTTAATACTATAATCTATATATGTACATATGTTTGTCTTTTGTAATAACTTCCCTTACAGCCAGTTCTAATATTTGTTAATAATAGAAACATATACAATATTTATTATATATATATGTATATTGTAAACGGCCTTTTTCCAATTTGCTTCTATGTTTCTATCCGTATAATGTAAGTTTGTATGTGTGTTGTGTTGTTCTAAGTAGAAGACGCGCTGCTTTGCGTTACATGTGTGTGTAAATGTATGTGAACTGCATTTGGAGGTGTATGAGTGTGTGTGCTGGGTGTCTGCTTACTTCTTATTTGAATCTTATTTTTGTGTTTTGGTTTGCCGCACAAACAATAATTTCACAATTCCACTAAAATGCTCACAACAATTTGCGATTTACTAGAAGTTTCACTCGATTTGCATTTCAAATATGATAATACACTTAGATAAATTTCGGTTCTGCCGCTCAATATTATTGTTACTTGATATTTCGCTTTTTTCTACGCTTGATTGGTTGGTTGGTTGCTATTACCCGCAAATAACGAGCACGACGATTGTTAACACAAAAATTCCAAAAAAAAAACTATAAAAACCTGCCACTGCGCGCGGCTATTTATGTAAAAAAAGTTGTACGCATTTAACGTACGGCGCTGCCAGATCGCCAATGTTTGCCAACACACACAACACCATGCGGTACAAAACATGGCAGCACTCGCTGCAAACAGCTGTTGCTCAATAGTGTTGCAAAATTTGGCGCGCTTTATAAATTTCAAAATTTGGAAATATTCGAACAGCAAATTTGTAAAATTTTTATTTTACGCTAATACAAAAAATAGGTACAAAATATGTATAACAAATTAGACTTGCAAATAGAGTATGGCATGTGCCGTTAGTATGATAATCACTTTAGGTGCCGTCACAAGTCCCAACACCTCGCCAACATCATCGGGCAACGTCACCAAATGCTGTTTGCCAATCACCACAGGCGGCCCATTGCGATTACGCAGTCCGCTGGCGGCCTCGTTGCGCGGTTTATAGATGAATACATGCCGATAGCTCTCACAGATGACCGCATAGTCCAGCTGTGGACAGCAGTCGACGAATTTGCGTTGCTCCTTCGAAGCCTGCACATAGCCAAATGCATGCAGTTGTCCCTCGTGACGCACGCTCCAGTCGTCTGGACGTGCGGGCTGGTATTGCTGCAACCAAATGGCGGCATCGATGTCATGACGTGTGGCAAACGCAGCCGGAAAGCCGGGGCGCAGCGTGCTGCACAAAATCGGCGGTGTGGCGCCCAGGAAAATGGTGTGTGTAACGCAGGCTTTCGGCAAGTTGAAACGTACTAAATAAAATAAAAAATGGAGTAAGCTACGAAAACTGGAAAGTTATTCGCTAGCTGCACTTACCCATCTTAATGTCATCGCTGCCATTCATTGGTAAATCGCAGTCTTCGATGGGCTCCTCTAAATTAGGAATCGGCAAAGGTGGCTGCAAATCTGGATCTTGCTCCTCTCGTTGCTCGGCAGCTGCGTAGAGCAAGCGTGGCCAATGTTTGGGCTGCCGCTTCTTTAAATTCAATTCCAGCTCACCGCTCTGCAGTGTCCAGTGGGTCAGTTGCTCATGCACATGAGCAAATAGAGCGCCGTCCAGCAGTATTTCCGACTTGTGCTCGACAAGCAGATGACTTGCTGTGCTGTTGATCTTCACGTCATCTCGAGTAGCGTTCGTTGCTAGTGTGAAACGCACGGTTACCTCCGTCTCCGACTGCTCCCAATCATAGAGTGCCACAGCGTCGGCTTGTGCCGCAGCTGCGGCTGCTTCGAGAGCCGCCTTGTGTTGTGCTGGCGTTTGCAGCTCGCCGTTGGAGCAGATGATAAGCGATTGGGCGCGCGGCTCAAAGGCACAGTAGTAGATTGAGCCCTTGGCGGCTAGCTGTTGGCACACCTCGTAGGACCAGGTACCCGCTGCGGCCGCTTCTTCGTCCGTCCAGCTCCAACGCGACCAGATGAGTTGCGAGACGAACTCGTCGCCCTGCTGACGCCGCCCGATGTGGGCGGCGACCAGTGAGATTTGCTTGCGTTCCTGCACCACATCCAGCCGCGCATCGTGCAGGACAAAGCCGCGTTCTATGCCATTGGGGGTCACCGGGGAGCGTGTAAGAAGCTGCCATGTTGCGCCGCGCTCGCGATCTCCGGTATCGAGCAGCATGTAGGTCAACATTCCGTCGCAGAGCACACAGTACTTTTCGGAGATGAAGCGCAGCGTGTAATTGTAGTCGCCCACGACATGAGCGTAGCCGTCGCCATGATCTGCGCGCTGTATTTCGTAAATGATGCGCTGTTGTCGCGGTTGTCCCTCCTGCTCATTGTAAGAAGACATCAGCAATTGATGAGAGGCGTTCATGAAGTAGCAGTTGTTGCGTGCCCACGGATCACTGAACAACAGATTGTGTTTTGCAAACAGCTCTGTGTGCAGCAGCGAATATTGATTGGCGTGCGGCTCCAGTCTAAGGGGGAAGCGATCAAGCGATTGCCGCAGCACCGGCACCGGCTCGAATGACAGCTTGTAGCCATCAAAATTTGGACAGATCAGTTTACGATCTACTTGCAAGTCCACTACCGGCATTGTGTCGCGGTGTGTCGTCTCGAATTTACTCGTTCAAATGAAAAAAGTTAACAAAAATGTTGTAAAAAGCTTTGCGGCTTGAATTTGCAATTTGAAGTGCAGTGTTGCACAGTACGAGAAAACTTACTGAATGACTAT
The DNA here is from genome assembly GCA_035046165.1 of Drosophila rubida. NCBI lineage: Eukaryota > Metazoa > Arthropoda > Insecta > Diptera > Drosophilidae > Drosophila > Drosophila rubida. The sequence continues at coordinate 6,260,562 of JAWNOF010000023.1, read as the reverse complement.
GTTACAAGTGACGGCTTCTACAGTGCCAGCTGAGTTGGCCTCAAAGTGTACTTGATTGAGTAAAACCAAAGTAATGCATGTTTGCCTGTCTTAACATTCACTTTGATATATATGATGAAAGTGAGTATAGCTTGCTATGTTTAGCGTATTACTTTTGACTAAAACTCAGCTGGCACTGTTAAGGCTGCTGGTAATAACAGACATTAAGCCTCAAGCAGATCAGCTGTTGCCATTGTTGCCTGCCAACAGCATTTGCAGTGCTGCACAGTGCGAAAAAATATTAATGTTAAGAGTGACGGCTTAATCAGAGCCAGCTGAGTTTTTACATATTAATGTAAACTCAGCAACGACATCAAGGGAGCAGTGCGCTAATTGTCAACAGCTGTTGTGGCTGTCGCATGTTAATAGTATCAGCTCAGTTTAGAACAAACTTCGGCTAGTTTGATTTGACAAATAAATGAGCATATTTGTGCAAAGATCTAAACATATTTTTATGTGAATTCCAAAATATATTAAACAAACGCTTAACGCAGAAGTTGTCAGCTGATGTTATTGGGTGTCATAACAGCTGTTCGTTGCCGGCTGTTCAATTGACTGTAGATAAGCACATACGTGTTCTTTGCAACTCTGCCCGCCTAGTGCTGGTAAACACACAACGTGAGCGACCAAAAAAAGTAGTGTTGACACGTTGACACACAGAAGAACATTTTGGCGAGAATTAATAAACGCTTCATAATTTTGTTTAATTTGTTATTTTTAGCCAACGAACGATTGGGGCAAAAATAAATATTTGCCTGTTAATTCGTGAGTGCATTGCAAGAGGTGAGTGTGCAAAATGCTAAATAATTAGCACACACAACAACAATTAATGCGTGTCTGTGTCGTTTTTTTTTTCTTATTTTTTATGCTGTCAGTTGATTGCAGTTGAAGCTGTGGCCAAAAGAAAAAACAGCGGCAATACGATTCTCACGTAAACAGCCAAATACCAAAAATGCAGAAGTACCAAAGCAATAAAAAAACCGCCGCCCACAACAACAGCAAAGCGACAACTTCAATGTTGTTGCTCAGCTGCTGCTGCTTCTTCTTGACACTGCTGCAGTGCAGCAATGCCGTGGAATTCACCTTCGATTTGGCCGACAATGCCGAAGACTGTTTCTACGAGGAGATCAAGCGCAACACAAGCGCTTACTTCGAATTTCAAGTGTCGGCGGGCGGACAACTCGACGTGGATGTGGTGCTGAAGGATCCCAACAATCAAATCATCTATTCGCTGGATCGCGCCACCTTCGACAGTCATCAGTTTACGGCCGAGACAACTGGTGTCTATACAGCGTGTTTCAGCAACAAATTCTCGGCGTTCTCCCACAAAATCGTCTACGTGGACTTTCAGGTGGGCGAGGAACAGGCGCTGCCCGGCGTCGACGAGCACGCCACGGTATTGACCCAGATGGAGACTTCGTCGCAGGCCATACACAAGGGTCTGAACGATATACTGGATGCGCAGACGCATCATCGTTTGCGTGAGGCGCAGGGCTTTAAGCGTGCCGAGCTGATCAACCAACGTGTCATGGTCTGGGCCTCGCTGGAGACGGCGTCGGTCGTGTTGATCGGTGTGCTGCAGATTTTGATTCTGCGCAATTTCTTCACGGATCGCAAACCCAGCCAGTCGCGCTACGAACGCTTGTAGAATCAGACGGTTGACAGGGAGGAGCAGGAGACGAACGAGAAGTTTGCAGTGGGAAGTCGTAAACATTAAAGAAATTTCATCTTGCATACATTTCCTTTTTTTTATACTATAAATATACATTATAATTATAATTAATGAATTGCGCTGTTAAACCTCGCCTCGAAAAATTCAAACTTTGTTTTATATCCTGTCACGCATCCTTCACCAGAGAAAGAAGGAAAAAAACACACGTAATACGATAGAAAATTATCCTTATATCCTGCCACTCAACTTTCCAACCCAAACAACAGAAAACAAAAAAAAAACTAAAAAAGAAATACAAAAAAAAAACAAATATAAAAAAACGAAGAAAAAACGTAATACGACAAAAAATTAGAAGAATGTCTATCAATTATTTATGTTAGCTGGTTTCGTAAGCCGAGATGAGCGTGGAGAATGGCGCCATAAATGGTTGCCATCAATTATCCATGTCAACAGCCATTGGGATGGCAAAGGAGGATGCCGCTCTCTGTCTCTCTCTCTCTCTCTCTCTCTGCTGTGGTTGTCGTTGTTGTTGTTGCTGGCACTTTTGCAGGAAGCAAAGCATTACGAAATAGGCGGAAGGCTAGACAAAGATAGCAGCTGTTACAGCGCCTGTTACATCTCTGCTGTTATTGTTGCCGTGGCATTTATAAAGCAACAAAAACCATCATCGTCGAAATTTGATCGAAGCTTCGTTTCATTTATGATCAACAGCAGCAGCAACAGCAACAGCAAAAATAACGAACGCCACAGGGCCAAACAAAACTTAAACGAAAAACAAAATAACAACTGTATCAACAAGCGAACTGTGCCTGTGACTGTGTGTGCATGTGTATGTGACACGACACAGCGCATGGCGGCGAATTCGATGCGGCAATTTTATGTTTGCTTTTGTTTTTCCTTTGCCGCTGAAGCGAAATACAACCAAACACGTTTTGTGCCAAAATCTAGCAGCAACAGCAACAACAATATTACGACGATAGCGTTCATTTAAATGAGACGCAGCGGCAGCGGCAGCGGCAGCGACTTGAGCTGTGCTTTGAACTGAGTTAAGCTGACCTGCTGCTCCACTAGATTTACAGCAAGCAGCTGCCTCTCACTTGCACACTCACACAAACGTATTTGGCAGACATGGTGCACGTGTGCCTGTGTGTGTGTGTATGTGTGTAATACATAGGTCGAGGTTGTCGCGATTTCTTGGCTGCTTCCTTGTTGCCAGCCCGCACCGTGGGCTAAATTTAACTGCATTGCATTTGGTATCTTGATATGGAGCACAAATCCCATTCAGTGGCAATTTTTAGGTATTTTTTTTTATTATTTCTAGTTTTAATATTTTTGATCCTCCAATATTTTTCTGTACTCTTCAATAGTTTAATCTGAAAATCCAAGTACGCCCAAGAGCTGTGTCCTCACTGTATATCTAGCTGGTCTTCAGGCCACGCAAGTGCAACTTATATTAAAAATTTATCATGATTAGGTTGTAAATTTTTATAGTGAAGTATTTTATGGTGTTCTTGTGGATATTAAGGTATTGTGCAAGCTAATGCAATTTGTAGCGCATTATGCAATGAGAAGCGTTACTAAAGCTCATTAGTTCAATCAATTTCGAGCAATATTATATGTTATCTTGATATAATCATATCATATCATATCTCAAACTGAGCAAGACTCATAAAATGTAGCGCCTAATTGTGCTACTCGCCCTTTTCACTAATTATCTGAGCAGTTAATGTAATGTTCCCCCTTGACAACGATACAGCTTCACTGAAAGTACGCTCCTAAAATTGGAAATGTCGCTGTTAATGAACGAAAACCAAAAAAATGTATGAATATTGTGCTTTTTACACGCGCAAAGCTGACAAAACAGATGCTCAAGTTTGGGCCATAAAAAATGAAGCTGGGAATTCGCGGTACTCGCAGTATTCATGAGGTGATTTGTTGCCATTGTACAGTGTGACTAACATTGACTGTTGTTGCCACGTGAGGCGGGTGCTGCTGTGGCAACCGTTGCTGTTGTTGCCGTTACATTTTGATGAAGTTTCGCATATTATGCATAATACCACATACTTTTTTTTCAGTTTTTTTTTTGTTTTTGTTGCATCTGTTGCATGCACTTAGCTTAGTTTAATGATTTGCAACTGACATTAGAGGCTGCCTCTAGTCGGGATGACTCTTCGGCTTGTCTCCCACTTCATTTGACTTTTATTTACTCTGCCAGTCTGGCTATCCGGCTGTCCGATTGTCTGCCAGCCTGTAAGTCATCTCTTTGCGGATTGTGTAAGCTCATTGCTGATTGCGATTTATTATTGCATTCGCTTCAACTTGGCGACATTTCGCCAGCATTGTGCGTACACATCTCTAATTACATGCCAGCCTAATAGTTTTCTCTATAAGGGCGATGAGATTTACTGTAATCAATTTGCAAAGTGTCTAATAACTATTTTCAATAAAAATATTCATTTATCGATTGTCGATTGTTGAAATCACTTTGGCAGCGGTCTTACAAGTTTTCCCAAAAGTATTATTGGGCTTTTCGCTGTTAGCTTTTCCAAATAGCCGACAACATGCGCATTGTTTTGTTTATTTGACTATTATGCAAGTGAGGCTCGACTGTTCAACAATAAAGCTTTTATTTTATATACATACGTTGACTATTAGCTAATATTATTTTTGAAGTCCATCATTTTTCATTTTAAAGAAGCCTAATAGTTTAATTTCAACTGCTTTTTACTTTTAGTTGCAACAATCATTAATCTGGGGAGCTTAAAATATATTATATTTCGACTTAAATCCATTTTGAAATCCATGCAATTATAATCGTTTTTATTTAGTAATATAAAACAAGTGGAATATTTTGATTTGCTCATTTGCCTATTTTTATTTTGTGGTTTTGTTTTGATATTTCTTTTCTCTCTAGTTGAAGTTATCTTATCAAGAGTTAACCTTATCGTCATATTTGTGCTTGAACTAAATTGCACTTAGCTAAATTACGAGACGCTCTCCACATTCTATCAGGTGCTCAAGTACGTGATGCTATTGTGTGCATTATTTGCAACTTTAATGATTTTTCGATTATTACGATAGCTAAATGAGGAGTTGTTAATGAATATTATTAGCAAACATCTTAATAAATGTTATCAGAATTATTCCATTATTCTATTCTAGTCAATTTAGTTTGAGATTAATTAAATTGTATAAACTAAAGTATAAGAATGCTTGAATGCCAGTTGAATAAACGTTAAAACATGTTTCGTGTGCCTTAGTTTGATGCATAAAAGTGCAATGAAAATAAATGAAGTAATAAATAGATGTGTTTAGCTGCTTCTGTGCTCGCTGTTGGCCAATTGAAGGAGCAGCCAGGTGGCCAGTTGTTTGTTCCAGGGCCAGAGATCATTTGATGCGCTGGCACAAAGTTGCTTGACCAGCCGAAGGTTGTTGGCCCCCACGCCAAAATGCAATTAACGCGACTAGCTGAAGGCTGCGCTGCAGTTCTACAAACTCGAAAACTCACGTTTCCACAACAAAGAAAAGAAGCGAGTAAGCGAATGGTGGAGCACATGGCGTATGATTGATCGCATTGCGCATACGCAGCGTGCGCCACGTTCTTGTCGAGTGGCACATCAAAAAAGGCAACACAAAAAGTGTGGCAGACTTCAAGTGACGTGCAGACTGGCAGATGTAAATCAAGCAATGAAATGCAAGAAAAAATAATACAAAATGAAAATGTAAATGGGGGAAAAAAGGGGCAACAAGTTGCAAGCTGTGCTTATGTAATGGGAAAGGTGCAGTTAATGCTGCTGCTGCTGCTGCGGCTGCCTGCTGGCTGTCGGCTGTTAGTCGTTGCTTTGTTGTTGCTTGCTATTGATGCTGCCTGTTGTTGCGGATGCAACACAAACAAGTCGCCACCAACGCTGTTGGCTGTCGGCTGTTGGTTGTTGGTTGTTGGTTGTTGGCTGGCAGATGTTGCAGATGCGACAACAGCAACAACTGTTATGACTGCAGCCGAGTCTGGCCAGAGTCTCACTTTCGCCTAATGGCAATGATGCGGCAGCATTTGGCCCATATTGCCCGTGAGACAGCAACACACACACACTCACACACGCACACACACAGCGACAATGTTGCTGACAAAACCACAGCAGCAATAATCATGACAACGGCGGGAAAAACGCCCCCTGGCCCCTTCTCGACTTCCAGGCGCAACGAATGCTGCGGCAGCGCAGCGTTTTTCCGGTTAATGTGCCACACAGCGCACACAACACAAGAAGACCGAGCTTGCAGTTGCAGTTGCACACAGTCTTGTTGTTGCTTTTTGTGGTCGGCTCCTATAAATGTGCGGCCTGCCAACGTTGGTCATGTCAGTGTTCATTCGCCTCGCAAACAGTGTTGTGTGCAGCATCATCATCTTCAGGATTAATCACTACAAACGACAACCTCCAGCAATGAAAGTACGTCTCGTATACGCGATCTTTCTGCTCGTCTCACATTGCGCCTCAAATTGCGCATACGCCGCGTTCTATTCCAACTTCTTTTTTTTTGCTTTTCTTTTGATTTCAATGTTTTTTTTTTGTGTTTTCCGTGCGCTGTGCTAACAAAGTGAACTTTTTTTTCTTCCACTTCTCTTCTAACTCCTTTTTCTCCTGCTCCTTGCTTCCATTTATTCCTACATTTCTTCTTAATCCTTTATATCCTGCTTGCACTACTCTACTCTTCTTCCCGTTCCACATTACTTCATCTTAACTCTCTTACTTCTTATCCTGTTGTTTACCTAATCCTGCTGTTTTCTTCACGTCTTCACTTCCTTTTTCTTCTGTGCACTTTCCTTTATCTTCCTCTGCTCCTAATTCTTATCCTTCCTTCCTCGTGCAGGCCTTCGTGTGTCTTCTGCTGATTGGCGCTGCCAGCGTTACAGCCAAGCCCAAGCCTAGCGGCTGGTCCTCGGGCGGTGGCGGAGGCGGTGGTCATGGCGGCGGCGGTGGCTGGTCTTCGGGCGGTGGTGGAGGCGGCGGACATGGCGGCGGCGGCGGCGGTGGCGATGTTCAGGTCATCAAGGTCATCACAGAGGGCGGCGGCGGCGGTGGCGGCCATGGCGGCGGTGGAGGAGGCGGCGGCTGGTCCTCAGGTGGCGGCGGAGGCGGCGGCTGGTCCTCGGGCGGTGGCGGCGGCGGTTGGTCCTCAGGCGGCGGTGGTGGCGGTGGACACGGCGGCAGCGGCGGCGGTGGCGACATCAAGCTCATCAAGATCATCAGTCTGGGCAGCGCTGGCGGCGGCGGCGGCGGACATGGCGGCGGTGGAGGCGGTGGTTGGTCCTCGGGCGGCGGTGGAGGCGGCGGCTGGTCCTCGGGCGGCGGCGGTGGCGGACATGGAGGCGGCGGCGGAGCCACCAAAGTCATCAAGATCATCAAGCTCAGCGGTGGCGGCGGAGGAGGCGGTGGTCATGGCGGCGGCGGCGGCGGCGGTGGCTGGTCCTCGGGCGGCGGTGGCGGCGGCGGTGGCTGGCAGCCAGCTGGTGGCTGGGCCTAAGTCGTGCACAGCGCACAACTGGGCCTCGACACCCTGTAAATACTGTACATAATATGCAATTGCACAAAAAAGCGACTACTATTATTTTTTTTTTTCAATCTTCTTCCTTCCTGTCTGAGGCTGCGCAATGCGAGTTGCGACAATGGCATCAAATTCATAATAATTATGTTATATAACGTGTATTGTTCGCATTTTGGCATTGTTGAGATATTAAAACAATTCGCTTGTGGCCCGAAAACAGCGCTCAGCAGACAAAAACAAAAAACTATTTCATTGACAATAAATCTTATTGATATCTTATTGAAATCGCCTTTGAAATCGCGCTTCAAGCGAGGCGTCAGCTCTTTCATCTCTCTTCGTAGCATCGATCCATCTCTATAAAGTGGATTGGCTCATCAGTGCAGCGCAGTTCGAATCTTCAGGATTTAATCATGCTGGCTGCATTGTCTCGTCGTATAATAATGACATTCCATGGCGGAAGCTGAAATGGCGGTGTTGCTTTCGTTTTATTCATTTCCCCTTAAAACCGCATTCAAACCCATCAACGACTAGCAGATACCCTGCTTCATCTGTAGCTGTTCAACAAATATCTGTCAAAAAGAAACACAAACTGAAATAAATGAATTACTATGTTTTCATTGTCTTTAAAATGCAAGTTATCTTTTTCTTATTATTTGAAACGCTAATGAAATATATAAATATCAACAATGAAATAACTAAATATAATAAAATATATTAAATATATTTAAAAAATGTAATAAATAAATTTAAATAAATGAAATTAATAAATATAAAGAAATGAAATAAATGTACTATAAATCAGTTGAATGAAATAATAAAACATATTAGTGCAGAACAAATTAATAATTATTACTTTTTGATATTTTTTTTAATAATTCTCATTTATTCTGTTATATTCACTAATTTAAAAAAAAATAGTATTAATTGGTAAAGCATGGAATCTTTTAACCCTTCAAAATAAAAACCCTCCAAATATGTATTATAAAAGAATCAATATTTACTTGTCAAGTCTTTTATGCAATAACAATACCTTATAAAAGATAATCGTTATATTTTTATAATACCCTTCAACAAATACATTTATTAATTGCTTTTCAAAAAACTGCAAATTTTCTATTATTATTTTCGCATATTTTTCATTAATTTATATATTGAGACAAATTGTTTGTATACTCTAATATATTAATTTCAAGAAATAATACCCACATGCGATTAACTTGTGTGACGTGTAAGATATTTGAAATATCTCAACTAGTTACTTCTGCAGCGGAAATATAGAAATTCAGGTAGTTTATTATGCTGATTTACTCTGTCCGTGTATTTCTTTACCTATTATTCGCTAAGACATGCATCTATCTAAGTGTAGTTAACTACAGTATGCCGATAAGTCGAGCACGCTCGCCTGCAGCATTCTGACACGCGTCTTAATGTCTTTGGATGAGCTTTGTCCCTGGCTCGAGTGAGCGAGACAAGCGGACGCCATTCATTGAGCACCATTGTAAATTGCTCAATTTGTTAATAACGAATAATCAATGGTAATTTACCAAATAACACACTCGACAAAAAAAAAAAACAGAAACAAAAACAAACACACGAGTAACAATGTTAAACTAACAACTGGCGAAAAAAAATCCAAACAAAAACAAAAAACAAGTTAGAAAAAAAGAGCGCGTGTGCGTCGCGACTTTGTCGCGTTTTTAGCCGCGGGCGTTTATTTGTGTTTTAACTGTGGGCCACACACGTCGATTTTCCGCTGAGAAACCTGAGCTGCAGCGCAGAGCAGCGCAGGTGAAAGGCAATGGCAACAAATGGCAAATGGCAGCAAGTGTCTGAAGGACATGTGTAAATAAATTGGGGTCCCGAGCAACAAAGCGAGAAGCGAAAAGCGAAAAACGAAAAACGATCGAGCGATTGATTGATGTAATTGGGGTTAATCAAACTGCCAGCACAATTTGCATGCTAATTATGAATACACAACGATCGAAACATATGGATATGCAGATGTAGCTGCTACAGTGGGCCAGAAACATGCTGGCCGAACTCGGACGCTGACGCTGTGTTACCACATTAAAAGCCCATTAAAGTTGGACTCGGTGTCCCGTCCCGGGTCGCAATTTGATTTGCATTTTTCTCTCTTTGGTTTCCACATACCCATTCAGATTTGCATCCACGGCATGCATAATATGTTAGGTGATGCCAATCAATGGAAGTCTCCTATCTAGTTTCGAATCTTTCAAACCTCCCAGCCACCCATTGATTTCGCCCAGCCCAGCTATCGGTACAACAAAACATAAAACACGCCCCAAAAAATACTTGCAGGTTTGCATGCTTGTGTTTGTGCCGCCGATTTGGCTGCCGTTGTCGTCTCGTCGTCTTGTCGTCTTGTCGTGTAGCCGTGACAGATGCTGCATGCTTTATGTATCAATTAGCAATCTGTCGTTTAGCAAGCAGCCACTTGGGTGCGACAGAGAGCGATGCAGTGAGAGCGCCAGCTGGCGCTGCATTTCACAGCAGGTGCGAGCGAGACGGGTGAGCACATTAAATCCATTCGACTAGCTATGCGACACACAGGTGAAGCGAGGGGCGCACGATGACAAGATGAAAACGAAAGTTAAAAAAAAACACATATAAATAATTTTGATTGATATACAATTCATTTCGAATGGAATTATTAATTATTAATATGCATCTGTATAACTATTACTGTTAAAAGTTAAAAACTTTATTTCTCTTGAGACTTTAATGTAATATATAATTTGGGAAATCAAAATTCTATTTAATTCAGTTGAAAGACAAGTGTAAAAATATTTAGGTAAGCAAAAAAGTGCACATGAATGAATACAAGTTGAGTATGATTTGAGACCTCAAAACGCAAGGAATCTAATATATATTTGTATTCATATTTTACAAATGAAGTAATTGAAAGCGTTAACACTTAACGAAGTTTGTGTCGGCCCTCGCTATTAATTTGAATAAACATTTTGTTTTCCCTTTCTTCGCTTATTGTTGTTACTGTTTGTGTTGGTTTGTTGTCTGTTTTAACACCACCGGGGCTCCGGCAAAATATTGTTTAAACAACATTGTTATTGTTTTATGCGCATTGTGGCTACCTTATTGTTGGCCCCGGGCAATAGACGCAGGGGAATGGGGGAATTGGTTGTTATTAGACACAATGGGCCATCGGAGAGTAGCGCTCGTATGACATTTCCACGCCACACACTTCAAAATTGATAAATAGCCCAGCAATCTGTGGCCTGTAAATGCAAATGACAAAGGGAAAAAATCGACACAAATCGAATAAAACATCAAAAATGAATGACAACAGAAATTTATAGACTGGCGTTCGAGGGGCGCCATTGCGGGCATATTGGGTGTCAATATTTGTAATATTAGGGGAGATTGTATTAATATGCATACATGGGCATTATTTATGGGTCTGCATATGCATAGATCTGAACTCCCGAACGAATTCAATAGAATCCACGATACGACGGCAACAACAGCGACATGAAAACAAACGCGTTATCAATACGAAAATCAATTGTGTAATTTTTCGAACAAATAGTTTGGCTGGCTTTTGTGTCGTCTCCCTTAGGGGTGGTCAGTTACTTTTATGTCGGAGGCCCATTTGTGTGTTGGCCAACTTGTTAACGATTGTCTAATATATGCGCTAACACATACTTAAGATTATTGACCATAAAACAACATGGGCCAAGGTTAATTGATTGAAATGAGACAACGAATTACGCATCTCTTACGCGCCTTCGATTGACATTGAATTCGGCAGGGAAAACGCTTGTAAATGTTTCAAGTCTCGCTCAAACTAAAAACTCAAACTCAATAAAGGCGAAAATAGACAAAATAATTAAAGTGAAAGCCCCCCCAGAAGCCATAATGAGTGTGTGAAAAATCTTCGAATCTTCCCCATTAAAGATTCCCACAGCATATGAAAGACGCAGACTTAAAGGTCACAGTCAATGGGAAATGTGAATGCGATTGAATACCCAAGCGAGTATTTGTGGCTATTTGATCTAGTTTGTGGCGCTTCACATCACCTTCTGCTGATCTGCTCATTGGCATAGTTAACAACCGTTTTGGCCAAAAAGATGGACTGCGCATGGTCAACACATGTTTAACTTGTGATAAGTGGAACTACGCGTATTTTGCGCTACAAAGTTTTTACATTATTATTGGCATTCTTTCAACTGCTTACAAGTCGTATACTTAATGTGGAGTGCATAAGCTTCAACAGCATATGTTAAAGAAATGTGTTCAGCGCTTACTGCAGTTTGTTTTAATACTTAAACTAAATTATTTAATGTCTTTAATTTTATTATTCAAAGCTGTTTTCTAAGTTTATGTGATGTCTTTATTGTCAAAAATTGTATAGCATTTATTTGATATTTGCTATATTAAGTTTGCTTTTCCATTTAGTGAAAATGCATAATTTCAAATATTCTTCAATCTATATTTCATAATATTATTATCATTTAGATGAACTATTTTGTAACTTCGACCAATGAACTTAAAAAACAAATGCATAGACTTAGAAATACGATACGCTATTTATATCTTAATGCCCTAATAAATTAATGCAAATGGTTGTAAAATATGCCACAAATATTACGAAGTAAAAGTGAAATCATAGAACAACATTATGATAAACAAAAATCACCGTCAATAGTTGACCAAGCCTGAAGACTGAAGAAAGTTGTGAATGAGCAATGCAAAAGGCAAAAGGTAGCAAAGCAAAACGCAAGATTAGAGATAAAAAATGTGTGTTTTTTCTACGAATACACGCAAGTGTTATTAGTTGATGTGTCAGAGAGATGTGAATATTAATTAAAATAAATTAAATGAAATTATTACTGCGCTATGTTTTACGGGTGATCTATTAGATAATCCATCTGACTGTGCTCAATGCATAGCATATGAAATTTCATTCATTAATATTTATATATTGTAGATTGGCCCTCAAGGCACACCCAGCTGGGATCGCATGGACTCCATCTCGAACTTGGACTTGGTCGTGGACTTGCTCTTGGACTAGGTCTGCAACTGGCCCGTGGACAAGTGTGGGGAAGAGACATCGGATAATGTTGAGCGTCTTAACATCGCATCGCTATCACTTCCCTAATGAGCCGACACGTTTATTAGCACATAATTAATGGGCTGGTATTAAAACATTAATGCGGCTACTACATATCATTCCTCCTCCTTTCCCCTCCCACTGCAGTGGCCGCTAATGACATAATAATTTCGCCTGCCATCGTGAGGCAATGACAGAAAATTTTAGCAAATATTTTCGTAAGACTCCAATCAGAGTAGATACTCGTATGAGATATCCCAGCGCCCTCCATTAAATATGGAAAATATTCAAAAACCTGCGGCCTGCTGACTAAACTCGTGGTTACTCAGCTAATAAATTAAATGTTTATGCTAACAATATTTTGCAATTGTCTCAAAAGAGCGCTTAATTGAAATGCATGGAATTTAATGATGGTTTTTACCTTTATTGATTGATAGGCAAGCAAGCAAATCTTAAATAAAAATCAGGGTTTTTTTAGCAAGCACATTTTCAATTACATGTTAAGGTTGTAATATAGTACACAGAATCTACAGAATATTTGCTTTAAGGTTTTTGTTTGTAATTCTGAAAATGTATTCTTCTTTCAATAGCAATTGTTTCTTCAACGAACTAAAATAAGCATTTAATCAAACATGAATAAAATATTAAAGATAACTGCTCTTTAAGCACACATTGACGACACTTCCTGAGTATTTGAAATAATGCAAAAATTTATAAAAGTAAACGAGTTCCAGACACGTGCGATTATGCAAGCGGCGTACAGAGAACACATGAATTGATTTGGATGAGTTTCCAGCGGAAGGCATTTGTTGTTGCTGTTATTGTTGTTGTTGTAGCAGGTCTTCTTCTTGCCGCTGCTGTTATAGTTACAGCTGTGGTTGTTGCTGCTGCTGAGGTTAAGGCAGGCGCATTAATTACATCCGCAGTGCGAATAGTTTTGCCTATTCGGTAGAGTGTCGAATTTCGGAGCATTGCGAACGAAATGTCTATAATAACTCAATAAACAATTTGCATTTCAAGCGACAGCGACAGCGAAGCGACGAAGAGAGCGGCAGACGGAGATGACGCCGAAGACGGAGGTGGAAGACGCAGTCAGAGACTGATAAAGATGAAGCCCAAAATAGAAACACAACAGCAGCAGCAGCAGCAGCAGCCGAAATTGTTGCGCAGGCGCCAATGAATTAATGAAAGGCCGGCGCAGTGTTTGGGCCATGACTGGGATGGCTGAGACAAATACACGCTGCGCACACACACGAACATGAATCAACACGCACAGACACGCAGACACATGCATGGGCACGCACACAGCGACAGGTGGCAAACGAATGCGCGCCCTTGTATAAAATGCGTGGCCGGGTCAAGCTGGGCCATCATTGAACGGTTGGACATCGAGGGCTTAAGCACGACCAACGTGAAGATGAATGTAAGTGCAACATCAAGCAGCAACAGCAGCAGCGGCAACGAAATATCACCATCAAACACCAGCGACATCAACGGCAGCGCAAAAACACTTCAACTCAAAACGCCAATTTTAACAAGTGATAAAAGTGCCAAAAACGAAAAACAACAACACAAAACTGAATATCAAACCAAACTTCAATCTCAAAAGGACTTCACTGTGCTCTGTGTGCTCAATTAATAACTGAATTGCAAATTATTAATTTGTATTTTATTTTTTTATTTGCCAAAATACTTTTGTGCAGTGTGGCTATTTTTTTTCGCAATCACATAAATGATTTACTGCAAACTAAATGCAAGGAATATTTTTTTTTATTATTTTTTTATTGAAACCAATATAAAACTGGCTTTGTGTTGTGCGCTCAAACTGAAAAATCATCAATTCGTTAGTAATTGAACTTTAACTAAATGCTGTGAATTGTTTTCAATTTACATTGCAAAACAATTGTTACATTGCTATAATTTGTTGTTTGCGAATCGGTTTACAAACATTACAGAAACATTAGCATGTTCGTTTTGTCGTAGTATTTTAACAATTTGATGGCTCCCAATATCGTGGCTTGGATTTAACAAATTGTTGAATATCTCGCCAAACAAAATAATATTATTTTCATGGGTTGAACTTTAGATTCCTACTTCAGGCATCAAAATACAATTAGTGAATTAATATTGGTATTTCCTTTGTCCCCATGAAAGACATTTGAATTATTTGCTAATTGATTAATCGTTTGCTATGTTTTCTGTTTGCTTCTCTATTCCTCGACCTTTTTAAAGTTGTCAGTCGCATTGTTGGCGCTCGTCGCCGCCTGCTGCTCATGTGGCTTAGCAACAGCAGACATCTCGCTGAAGCAGTCGCCTCGCTTCGAGGAGAGCAACTACGGCAATTCGCGCTACCAGATCTTCGAGGTGCACAATCACTATGAGGGCAAGAACAATGCCTACTTGCCGCCAGTGCAGACGCAGACGACACACGAAGAGATTCACATCCATCACCAGGCACAGCCACAGCAGCAGCAGCAGCAACAGTTGCTGACGACGGCAACAGCGTCGGCGAATGCAGCTGTCGATGACGAGGATGATGTGTCCTTTTTGAGCTTCGCCGATGCCGGTCACCTGCAAGTGCCAGCAACAGTTGCCAGCGTGCCACAGCAGCCACAGCAGCCACAGCAGCCACAGCAGCCACCACAGCAGCAACAGGCGGTGCCTGTGCCGTTCCCCTCCAGCTATCAGCATGATTTCCAACGCAAGCAACCGTTGCGCCTGCACCCCGCTGTCTCTTACAGGGCAGCCGCCTATCTGCCGCCCACAGCTGCCACGCCCAGCACGGAGCAACATCACCACCACCAGCAGCAGCAGCAGCAACAGCAGATTTATCAGTCTGCTGTTAGCTCTAGTTTGAGCTCGACAGCACCACAGCAATTCACGCAGCAGGTGCAAAACTATCAGGCACCTGGATATCTGCCACCCACCGTCAGCAGCGTTGAGCAGCAGCAGCAGCAAGTGCAACAAGTGCAGCAGCAGCAACAAGTGCAACAAGTGCAGCAGCAGCAACAAGTGCAACAAGTGCAATTGCAGCAGCCGCAGCAACTGATCAGCAAGCCTGCCTACAGAGGCAACGACTACCTGCCGCCAACTGTCAGCACTGCGACTACCAGCACAGCAGCAACAGCTGCTGCCATTCCCAGCTATGCCGCACAGCAACAGCAACAGCAACAGCAGCAACAGTCGCAGGTCTATCGCGCGCCTCCCTATTTGCCACCAACCAGCAGCAGTATTCCTACTAGCAGCAGCATTGCTACTAGCAGCAGCATTGCTACTAGCAACAGCATTGCCAGCAGCAACAGCATTGTGAGCAGCAGCAGCGCTGCTCAGTCGTCTTATCAGGCGCCTGGTTATCTGCCACCCGGCTACGAATTCGGCAATCCCGAGATTGTGGCACAGCCCCAAGTTGTGCCGCAGCAGCAGTTGCAGTTGCAGCCTGTGCAGCAGCAACAGTTGCAGACTCAAACGCAAGCAACCGCCACAGCAACTGCCACAGCAACGGCAACCGCATCATCGACTGCTGATTATCAGGCGCCTGGCTATCTGCCCCCTGGCTACGAGTTTGCCAATCCCGACGTGTTGCCACTGGCGCCAGCGCAGCCAGTTGCCGCCGTGCCAGCAGCAACAGTTGAGTCGTATCACGCACCCGATTACTTGCCACCCAGCTACGAGGAGGTCAAGTCACAGCCACAGCAACAGATTGTCTACCAGCAACAGCAGCAAGTGCAGCAACAGCAACAAGTGCAGCAGCAACAGCAACAGGTGCAACAAGTGCAGCAGCAGCAGGTCGCAGTACAGCAGCAGCAAGTCCAGGTGCAACAGCAGCAAGTCCAGGTGCAACAGCAACAGGTACAACAGCAACAGGTGCAACAGCAACAGGTGCAACAGCAACAGCAGCTCACTCATCCTGGCGCCTTGCCAGATGGCTACGAGTTCAGCAAGCCGGAGAACTTCGAGGCCGCCATTGCCGAGCTGCACAGTCTGCAGACGCAAACGAAGCTGCTCAAGCAGCAGCAGCAACAGCAGCAACTCCAGCTGCAGCAACAGCAGCAGCAACTGCGCCAGCAGCAACAGCAGCAGCAGCGTCAGCGACATGTTGGCGCCGTGCAAGGCAGCAACATTGTCTACGGCGTGCCCAAGCAGCAGCAACTGCAACAGCCAGCAACAACCGCAGTGTACCAACGCCAGCCACAGCCCATTGCAGCAACAGCAGCGCCTGCTGCTCGCGCACTGCCCATTGCCGCTTCCGTGCCCGCCCCCGCTCCTGTGGCAGCGCCACTGCCCGCGCCGCCCACGCAGCACACACACATCCACACGCTGCGCAGCTACATGAACACCGTGCAGCCTTTCGCACGCTACGGCCAGCCACAACAACAACACCAGCAGCAGCAGCAATATGCTGTGCAGCATGCCGTGCAACAGCAGCAGCAACAGTTTGTGGAGGTGGCTCCCATGTACCGCGAGCAGTCGAAGCGTCCTCGCTTCTATGCGCCAGCCATGTCCTACGCACGCAACGCGCTGCCCACGCAGTACCACCAGCATCATCACGTGCATCACGTGCAGCGCCAACAGCAGCAGCAACAGCAGCAGCAGCAGCAGCAGCAGCCACAGCG
Organism: Drosophila rubida; assembly: GCA_035046165.1. Classification (NCBI taxonomy): domain Eukaryota; kingdom Metazoa; phylum Arthropoda; class Insecta; order Diptera; family Drosophilidae; genus Drosophila; species Drosophila rubida. The sequence goes on along the minus strand of JAWNOF010000023.1, from coordinate 6,243,608 downwards.
TGGCACGCTCAGTGTGCAGGCGCAGCAGTCGCTGCAGAAGTTCATGCCGCGCGAAATGCAAATGGCCGTCAATGTGGCCGTGGCCGCCGCAGCGCCTGTGGCACGTGGCAGCTCGCGCGTGCGCACCGTGCAGATCGTGAAGCCGCACGCCGTGCGCACCTTCAAGGTGCTCGAGACACTCGACGCGGCCGGCGTGAAGACCATCAAGATCCTGGGCACCAGCAACGAGCAGCCGACGGGGCAGCATCACATTGTCAAGGTGGTGACGCAGGACGCACACAACGGCATCGAGAATCACGTGCAGACCGTCAAAATCTACGACGACCAGCAGGAGTACGTGCCACAGTCGCCGCAAGCCACCCAGCCGCTGGCGGTGCCCCAAGTCCAGGTGCAAGTGGTGCAGGCGCAACCGCAGCGCGGCTACTTGCCACCGACGGCGGCGGGACGTCCGCGCACGCGCATCGTGCGTGAGACGAGCAACATTAGAACGCTGCGTCTGCTGCCCGTGCCGAGGCATTGAAGCGGCAACGAATTCGTCATAATTAGCACTGATTAGTTTAAAGAGTCATCCATCTATAATATCTTTGTTTTTTTTTTAGCGACTTGTTTGTTGTTTGCACTGCTCGCTTATCATTTTAGCTTAACAAACGCTTGAAAACGATGTCTTACCTAATAAATACTACTTATATATGTACATAAATTGAAGTCTCTCTTTGTCGCGCTGTCGCTTCAGCAAATAGAAATGAAGCCCACAAATTATGCAGTGATAGTTGACTCATGACGACTTTCCAACATGCGTACCATGCCAAAAAAAACACTCCCTAATCCAAATGGCAGCTGCAACATCACTTCAGACGAGCTGAACATGATTCAACGCGTCGCGACACGACTTTGCACGCCTCGCATCGAAAGTCGGCGTCTAAAGTTACCGCGACCTTGGCGTGATACAATTTCTGCGGGTTGTCTACTCACTTATCACGCAGAAGTGTCAAGTTGCAGGAGAACTGCCGCATATTGATCAGCTGACTTCGGGAAAACTATTGAGTTGTCTCTTGAGAGTTTGCAGGATGCGATAAGTTAATGCAGAATTGCACAATTTCCGGCTCATCGTGTCACGACTCAATACGATAGCATGTTGTTAACAAATCGCGCATTGCGAAACCGCAGCTTCTCACGGCTCGGCTCGGCTCGGCTCGGCTTTTTATGTAACAGATCTGGGCGATACACAAACATATCGTTATCGATAATCAAGCATGCAAATTATCAACAGCGCTGGCGTTTTGCACGCTGTTAAAAACGCATCAACCTCGTTTTATGGCTCGTAAAACACAGTAGAAAAATGTCAAATAAATTTTAGGAAATTAAAAACAGCTGCCAACCACACAAAAAAAACCCCAACTGTTGCACAGCATTTTGACCTTCAAAATAAAAGGTTTCGGGTTCGATTTTGGTTGTGGTTGTGGTCATCGTCGTGGTTTCGACGCCAGCAGACAACTTGGCTAAGAGGCCGGGCCCATAATCGAGCAGACGGCGGATGGGCTAAGTGAAAGTTGCATATGCTTAAAGCGAATTAAATCGATTTATGTTATGCAGTTGTTGCTGGCTCGAAGAAAAGCAAATGTCAATGGGCGGTGATTTGTTTCACTTGTGTGCGACTCCACGACACGATCGATCAATGGAAAATCAATGAAAACCCCCTACACACGGCGAGCCAACAAGACGAGCTCTGTTTTGACAAAGGTCAATCAATGGGCGATCAGTGGATCGTCGCTTGACCAATCGTTGACATAACTGGATGCCCCGACGACTGTCGAGGGGTTTGACAATGGTCTACAGTGATCAGTCGATCAGTCGATCAGTCGATTGTCAACACTTTTGCCCAACCTTGACAAGTGCTGGCTCAATTTATGTACACATTCGATGAGCGCGTTGTAAACTCAGTCGCTTGAACATTAAATCAGCGTTGTAATACTGAGTCAATAGGTCAGTCAGGCAGTCTGTTTTAGTGTTATATTTTTACTCTACACATGAAGAAAACTTGGGTTCTAAACATAGTAATTGCATATCTGATTTCGTTTTGGTTTTGAGACTTTCACAATCTTATTGCTCGCAAGACATAGACTTTTCTATATTCTTGTCTTGGATTAATTGTTGCTCTTGGTTCAATTTATTCCTACTTCTATTACTTTTATTTTGTATACTTTCTCAATGTACATAAGCTTCTCATCTGCGCTTAAAGTCCAGCCAAATGCCGCCCTTGTGCGCGCCCACAAATATCAGGGGATCTAGTTGAATGCCGGGAAGTGTACGTCTATCTACCAGCACCTCGTAGCGCCGCACGATCGCCGCAAGTGCCGCCTTCGTCTGCGTCAGACCCAGGCGAATGCCCACACATTGTCTCGGCCCGTTGCCAAAGCCCAGGAACACGCCCAGTTGCTGGTAGCGCTTGAGGCCGCCGTTGAGAAAGCGCTCGGGTCGAAATTCGTGTGGCTCCGCATAATAGTTGGGATCGTGGTGCAGGCCGTAGATCGGTATCATCACATTGTCGCCCGGTTCCATTTGCAGCGGACGCTTGTGATGGCTTCCGTGGAATGTGTAGGGCGTGGTGCAGGTCTTGGAGGCCCAACCACCGGCCGGATAGATGCGCAGACTCTCTGAAAGCAGGTGCATCGTATTACATATGAATTAAGGAGAAACTAAAAAAGGGAATACTGAGACACGTTTACGAAAAAGAGCACAAAGAGTACAGAGAGACAAATGTGATGGGTCTGAATGCAATAAAAGGAAAGGTGAATAAAAGTGAAGACAGGATTAATAGAAACGTTTAAGATAAAGAGCAAAATGAGAAAACGAGGAAAAATATACAGAAACGCGTTTACGAAAAAGAGCAAAAAGCGTGTGGAGAAACAAAGTGAAGAGTTTGCATACAATAAAGGGAAAGGTGAATAAAAGTAAAGACAGGATCAATAGAAACGTTTAAGAAAAAGAGCAAAAGAAGAAAACGGGGAAAAAGATACAGAAACACGTTTACGAAAAAGAGCACAACGCGTATGAAGAGACAAAGTGAAGAGAAGACAGAGCAGACAATAGAAAAGTTTAAGAAAAAAAGCGAAATGAGAAAACGGAAAATAAATATAGAGGCACATTTACGAAAAAAGAGCACAAAGCGTATGGAGAGGCAAAGCAAAGAGAAGACAGAGTAGACAATAGAAACGTTTAGGAAAGAGAGCAAAATGAAAAAACGAAAACGAAATATGCAAAACTTCTCTTGCAGCTAAATAATATTTAAAATCAGGAACATTCTTTAAAGATAGAAAATGTGTGATAGCTAGAAAAGCTGTTGAGCAAGACGAACGCTTCGCTCCACTTACCATTTAGGCAAGCACTCAAGTAGGGCAGCTCGTTGAGCACCTCAAAGTCCGGCAACAGCTGATCCTTGGCGCAGGCCTTGTCCAGTTCCTGCCACAGCAGCTGCTGGCACTTGGGATAGCGACCCAGCTGCAAGTAGAACAGAAAGTGGAGTCGAGTGCAAGAGAAGAGAGCAAGAGAGAAACCCTACCAACAGCAGGCAGTGGGCAATGGTTGAGGACGTGGTGTCGAGGCCGTCGAACATGAAGGTCATGGCATGCGAGAGCAGCTGCTGCTCGCTCAGCTGATGCTCCTGCTGCATGTCGAGCAGGTGATTAATGAAATCGTTGCGTTCCTGTCGCTTGGCGCGTCGCAAGCGAAACGCCTCGAGCACCAGCTGGCCAAAGAAGTCGTCATACGACTTGGGTATGACCTTGGGCCGCAGCCAGCGCGGCAGCTGGGGGAAGAGGCCGTTGAGGGCGCCCGCCAAGGCCAGGCCACGGTTGTCCTCGGACATCTGCTTGTTGTGCTTGGCCACGGGCAGCGGCGACTCACTGAAGCTTCTCGCCTCAATGCCCAGCACGCAATCGAAGAGGTTCTCGCTGGTGAAGCGCAGTCCGAGCTGCAAGGACAAAAGTAAGTTAAGTGACAAGTTGCTTAGATTGAATAAAGTTTTTTAACTGAAAACGAACTCTAGGTATATTCAAATTGGCTTTGCCTGGATTTTTCAACGCTCGTTTAAGTCAACAAACTCAAAGATTTCAACTTTCGCGCTTTCTCTTCTTACATCCATGCCGTTGTGTGGTTTGCCGTTGCCAGACGTCTGCTCGATGTAGTCGCAGAGCCGGCCGCAGATGCGTTGCATGTTGCAGTAGGCATTACGTATACGCCCGCTGGTCAACAGGGGCGAGAAGATGCTGCGTTGCTCGCGCCACTCGTCGCCGTCGAGCACGAAGGGATTGCAGGCAACCAATTTGTCCTTGCTGATGTCAATCATGCGCGACGCATCGTTGTTCTCAAAGTGCCGAAACGCCGACACGAACACCTCGTTGACCAGCTTCGGCTCCAGCAGCAGCAACTTTGGCGATCGCAACAGAAATGTGCCCACATAGCTGTCCGTCTCGCGATATTTCCTGCAGGCGACAAAGCACACAGCGATGTGTTATCAACGATTGCAAAGATTGCCAATTGAAGCTTAGTTATAGACTCACATGTAAATGTCGCGCATATCGTTGGTGAAGTGCTGGCGGGGCCACACGATGTTCGGAAAGGAGCCGAACAGCGGCAGTGCCCTCGGCTCGCGAACACCACGACGCCGCCAGTGGCCGAAATTCCAGACGAGAAACTGATGGATCAGCGCCATCAGCCCGACGAGGGTCAGCAGCAGCCATTGCCACATTTTGCGGGGTGTCGCTCGCGAGCGTTGATCACCAACTGACGCAGTGCTCTCTCCCCAGCCCAATGGCATTAAGTGGCAGCAAGCCACCCACTATTGGGGGGGGCGTGACTGTGCTGGGTTCAGAGTCTCTGGGTATTGCACAATGCTGCCGCAGCACGACAGCTTTCATGTCGTTAGTTGCGATGTCATTATTGAATTAGACGCTAAGTGGGCGGCTCGACGGGTCTGTAGAAAATTTGCTATTGCCGCACTTGGTGAATACCGCCACACACTTTGATCTGTTCCAAGATTCAACTGAATAGATAGCTCGATAAATTAGGCAGAATAAATATTAGCAAGGAAGCGAACAGTGACGAAAACTAGCGAACTAATAGTAGTTTAATTAACAATTGATGCTGTCTGCTTGTGAAATGCAGTTGATTGCTACATTCGGCCATTAACTGAAACATGACAATCGATTTGTTGTTTGTCTCTTGAAGTTTCAATCAGCTGCGCGTGAACCAATTTGGTTCCGCTTTTATCAATCGATTAATCATCTTAATCGCAGACTGGCATCATTTGTTCGAGCAACACTCGGGAGCTGACTTCATAAATCATTAGACGGACATCTGTACATAAGTTCAGCTTAGTTCAAGTTATTCGCAAGGTCAGACATGCAGATAATCCCCATTTCACCGCCATCAAGCGACCCACCAACGACGACGACGACGACGACGACGACGACATTGACATTGTTTGAGCTGCGTGACCAATTGAACCGTTAACTGCCCGGGCAATTGAGTGCCTACATTGGGAATCTAGCTATTAAAGTCGACTCTCGTTTGAGCAGCTTATGCGGGGAATTACAACGCTACGTATACGTAATACATTCACGTGAAACTGGAATGTGACTCAACGCAACGATTGATTGAGTGGGCATCAATTTTGTATGTTCACAATTTAGAAGTTGAAGCCTCTGAAAAGTGCAAGAAACAAACGCAATCACTCAGTTGTAGTTTAAGTATTTATTTTATTTAATAAAATCCTTTTATTTAGCTTCTCATGAATTTATGACACTTGAAAGTATACAAATTGATGTTGCTGGTTTATTCTGTTTTGCCGATCCTTCGAAACGTATCGAAATCAATCGAATTACGAGTAAAGTAATTTAAGTAAACTATGCAATTAAGCTAGTTAGTTAGTTCGAATCGCAATGCCAATTGTTGTACTTATTTAACTAATACAGAAGCACACACATATACATGCATTTGTATATATATCTTCTATGTAAGATCCTTTAGACCACTAAATATATGTATATATATTGTATGTTCAGTTATCATCAGTACTTAAACTAAAATATATATTTTTCTTGTTGTTGTATTGAAGAAGTATAATGGTAAATAGGTATATAATATATAAATCATTTCGCATCGAAGTACGAATTACGATTAACATGCGCATGGAGAAGACTTTCGATGACAGGTATAAAAAATATGTTTGCTTATTTGATTCTCTTTTGTTTTTGTTTTTTCTCTTTCGACTTTATTCCACTTTTTGTGTTTGGTTTATTTAAGTTCCTGTCCAGCAGTTTGTCCAAAGCGAATCGAACTATATGTATATGACTTAATCTGTGTGTATTTCGTTATTCTTGGTGGATCAGGAAGTGGTAACCTTAATGCACATGGGCTCTACAACGGTACTGTACTTTTTCAGCATTTTTGTTTTTATTTTGTATTTTGTTTGTTGGTATGATCATATCTAAATATTTGTGTTTACATTTATGTAACTCTGTAATATATATATATATATATATATATGAAAAAATATATATTTATGTACGCTCGCTTCTGGTAGTATATTTGTGTTACTTTTATTATTATTGCTCAGCCCATGTTGTAATTTCGACTCTTTATGGATCTGTGTGTAAAAATGGATATGTTTCATTTTAAACTGTTGGATTTTGTTGTTGCATTTTGGAATGAATTGAACTCAATTGTTTGTCGTTTCAATAGAAAACTGGTATTTTGTTTTGTGGCATATATAGTATAAAATATATATAAAAAATTCGGTACCAAAAGTGATTTTCATTTTTTTTTCATTTTCCTTCTAAGTCTTAAATAAAACTAGAGCCAAAAAAAAAAAACGAAACTAACAATAGAAAGGGAAAAGATAGGGATAATATGGTATGGTAGTAAAAGTGTTAAGGATATCTATTCTCAACATGCCCACGTTTCACACACACAAGTTATATGTATACAAATATGTATGTATAAGTATGTACCGTATATATGTATATTTAGATATATAATATTAATTATATTTAATCTTTAATAGTTTATGCGTGTATTGATCGCCTTTTCAATGCATTTGCATACATAAAGTATCTAATATATATATATTTATTTAGTTTTTTTTTTGTTTTTGTAATTTTACTTCACTTTTGTTTTGTTTTTTTTTTTTAGGCATATTTTGTTAATGTTTATTTATTTTTTTGTTTAAATTTTATTTTAAATATCACGGCATTCAGCTGAGGTCTGATCTGATCTATTTGTTTTATATATATTTTTTTAATATTTCTGTTAACACTTTTTGCTTATTGCAATTTTATGAACTGTGCTATGCGTTTTTGTTTTACATTTGTTTGTTAACAATTTACTTTAATGAGTGTGGACAAAAAGGGGGGTGGGAAAACAACGTTGAATAAAATGAGAAAAAATTGAACTAAGCAATGCGTTTGATTAAATAAAAATGACAACAGCTGAAAATTGACACCTTGACATTGCAATATTGCAGAGAACAAATTGAAATCCTTTCTCAACATCACTCTTAGAACTTTCAGCTTAAAATGTACTTGCATTTCAATTGAGCAATGAGCAGAAATTAACGACAAGTGTTGGAAAACAAGTGCCACTGACCATCAGCAGTGTTGCGTAATTTATGAAGTTAAAGCGCGCTTCTTGCTGAAAGTTCTCTAGCTAGCTCGTGACAATAATAATAATAATATATAGCATTGCATAGGATGTCGTTGAATGGATTAATCGTGGGCTTAAGTGCCAATTGCAGCTCATGTCATTGGGAACTTACATCGAAATTATAAAACAAGCACCTCGAGGGGGGTCTAGGAATTGTAAGGAGTTTAAGGAGTTGCGTGTGCACTTTCACTTGATGTTGTTGTAGATGTTGTTGTTGTGGCTGTACTTGTGGTTGTAGCTGTTGTTGTTGTTGTTGTTGTTGTGGATGTTGTTGTGGTTGTAGCTGTGTGTTTGAACAATTGAACGCAAAAGCGCCGCAGATTAAAATTGTCGCCAATCGACGTTGCACGCTGCATTAAACGCGTCGCCGTCGGCCTCTGAATTAACTCTCACAACTTTGGCATATTCTCGCCGGCCTGCAAGCCGCCGGCAACGCAACGACCACGACGTCCATCACCAACTCTATCAGCATCAGCATCAGCATCATCGTCATCAGCATCGTCGTCGTCATCGGAATCAAGTTGGCGACTAGCTGCGCCACTTGCATCGCCCTCGTCGACAGCAACTGCGGCGGCGCTTTCGCTGAAATGCATCAGATTCGTGTCGATGAGGCCGTTGCAGAGGCTCAGCGGCGGCGACGACTGCGAGGGCGGGCCCTCCAATGAGAGGCGACTGTTGGTGCTGATGCTGCTCAGACTGAGCTGGTCGTCGAACACATCAATGTTCACCACAGTTGCCAGCTCACCATCAATGCCCACCGCCGCCAGATTGCTGTGCGTCGCCTTCGCAGCAATTGTGGCAGCCACGTTGCCGCCACTGGCAAATGCAGCTGCAGCTGGGGCAACTGTTATGGGCGGCGGCGTGATGCTCATCGGTTGCACGTCGCGTAGATCTGGCTGCTGCTGTTGTCGCTGGGCTGCGTTGATGGCATTGTTTGGCTTACGGTTGCCCGCCTTGCTGCTTGCCGTTGCCTTTGTCGTCACATTGTTGTTGTTGTTGTTGTTGTGGATGTTGTTGATCTGCTGCAGTCCATCCATCTGATCGATGCCGAAGAAGTTGCCTGTCGTAGCGAAACAAACGAGATCTTCAAGTTAGAGTTGGCTCAAACATTTGCACACAATACGCTAATATATTTGCAAAACACATAAAACAATAAAGATATCAATATTTACAATGGGCACATATGAAAATTATTGAAGAAAAATATGCGGATTGTCCGCTGAAACCTCGTAGAATAAAAACACAGACAGTCTTATGGTAGTTTTAACTAAAATTGCATTTATTTAATTATACATATTTAATTTAATTAATTTTTAGTTTTATTTTGCATTTTTTCGTATTTTTTTGTTTACTCAATATTTTTGTTTGAAAATCATAAATACTGCAAGTTATATGTACAGAAAAACTATTATTTCTTTTGTTTTTTTTTTGCGTGTTTTTTGCTTAAATCGTTTTTGTGTTTTTTTTTTTTACAACATTTCGAAAGCTTTGCCAAAGTTTAAACATAATAATTACAAAAAAACTCTTATAAGACGACAAAAATATATAGATATACATTTTTGTATATAATAAATTAACATAACAAACATAAAAAATATCTTTAAAAAAAATCAAATAAAAAGCGCCAAAATTTTTAACGAGTCGCAGGTTCTTTGATACTTTTTCTAAATTATTTTTGAGAGCGTTTTTTATTGTTTTGCTTTTGCTGTTTGTGGTGCAGAGTTTGTGTGGGTGGCTGTTCCTGTTCCTGTTATTGTTAGTGTTGTATTTGTTGTTGTTGTTGTTGGCATTATAAAACTTAACGAAACTTAACGAAAGCAAGCTCTATAAAGTGTTTGTAGAGAACGATTGTGGCTTTGGACAATTGTGTTTTTGTTTCCTATATTTTCATTTGATTTTTCTTTTCTTGTTGTTGGTAAAAATTGTTTGCATTTTCTTTTTCAAGCTGGGTCGATCAGTGTGTTTGTGTGTGAGCAATTAGTATTCCGTTTTTATAGTTTTTTACATTTGAAAATTGCGTGACGAGTGTTGTTTTTATTTACAATTTTTAAAAATTACTGTTGAGTTTTTTTGTATTTTTTTTATAGTATAGTTTAATATAATATTATATATTCATAAGTGTGTGTGTGTGGAGTTGTTGTTTATCGCTAGTCATATAACTTTTGCACTTAAAAATTGTTAGCCATATTTTTTTGTTGTTGCCTTTTTTTTAGTTTAAACGAATTGCTAAATACGCGTATTATATATTACTTTTTTTTTGTTTTTTGCTGTTGAAATCACATTTTTTTTTTGTTTATAAACATTTCCGTTTCTTGAAATCAAAGTGAGGGGCACGTAGAGCTATAGAAAGAGCGAGAGCGAGAGAGGGTGAGAGACATATAGAGAGGGATGTGGTTGTTGTTGTTATTGTTGTTGCAAGCTGTGTTTCGTTTTGTTGTCCTGTTTGTTGCGCTAGGTGGCGCTGCTCTGCTGCAGCTGCAACTCCTGCGGCTGCTCCGCTTGCGGTTGCTGCGACGACAACGGCAACGGCTGCTGTGGCGCCTCCGGCTGCGGCGCCTGCTGCTGCAGCTGCTGGGCGCGCGGCAGCTCGACGACATCGGAGGCAGGATTGGCATAGAGATGCCACAGCACCACCAGACTGAACACGCACAACAAACAAATTGCTAATTCTTATCTCTTGCGCCGCTTCGTCTTCTTCTTTGTGGCACTCGGCTGGCCACCCGACACGCCCACGCCCACGCCCACCACGGTCGTGGCAGCAGCAGCTGCAGCAGCTGCAACCGTTGCTGCTGCAGGCGACACGCTTGCCACACTCGTTGCTGGCAGAGCGAGAGCAGCTGGCAACTCCAAGTCGGCAGCTGACGTTGTGCTTGCCACAATGTTCGTGGTCTCCACGCTGCTCTCCTCCGCCGACGATGTGGACGACGAGGTGGCCGCCTCGATGGCAGCTATCAAGTTGATCTTATGCTCCAGCTTCTTGGTCTTCAGCTTGTGCGGCACACTCGCTGGCGGCAAGCAGCTGGCGTATAGCTGGCCGTCGTCGGAGGTGGTTGCCGGCAGCGGGCCATCGCTGTCTGTGGCAGTTGAAGCGGCGGCGGCGAAATGCAGCAGATCCTCCTCCTCCTCCTCCTCATCGTCCTCCTCCTCTCCGGGCAGTGTTTTTTGTGGCGCATTGTCAGCAGTGTCATTGTCAATGTCATTATCAATGTTGTCGTCTTGGGTCATGCTGATGCTGATCAGCGGACGCAGCTCCTCGTCCTCGTCATCCACCTGCTCGTCCTTGGGCTGCGACTTGGCGCGCTTGTGTTTCTTGCTCTTGCTCTTGCTCGGCTCCTCCATGAGCAGCAGCTCCTCGCTGCCCGACGAATTGTTCGAAGTGGATGTGGACTTGTTGTGCTCCTCAATGGCAGCTACCGTCGCCGCTGTCGCAGCTGTCGCAGCTGTCTTGCCCAGCAACTGAGCGTACTCGTTCTCGTAGTGCAGCGAACCGCACAGGGCCATAATCAAATTCTGCTCGGTGAAGCCACGCGGCGGTGGCGTGATTTTGCGCGGCATGGCCGCATTCTCCTGCAACGGACTCTCGAAATTGATGAGACTCTCCGGTGTGGCGGCGACACCACCAGCCGCCAGATCCTCCAGCACTTGCAGCGGCTCCAGCGCTGGCAGCGGCGGCAACGCATCCAATGGTTCCAGCGGCCGCAAGGCGCCCAGCAGAAAGTCGTCAAAGTCGGTTTTGCCGGGCAGCAGTTTCTCCTTGCGCGACGGACTCAGGCTGGGGAAATCACTTGCAGTTGTGGTTGTTGCCTGCTTGCTTTCGAGACTCTTCCACACGTTGGGCGCCACGGGCGCCGGTGGTGGCGGTGGTAGCATTTCAAGCACGTTCACACTGTAGCTGGGAGGCAGCTCTGCTTTGCTTTTGTTCTTGATGGCCTCCTGCAGGTTGAGCGGCTTGCTCTTGCCCAGCTTCACTTCGATTTGCGGCTCCGGCTCCTTGAGGGGTTTACACTTGCTCTTGAGTTCCTCCTGCAGATTGAGGGGTTTGCTTTTGCTCGCTTTCACGGGCTTCGCAACATCGACGACGACCTCCTGCAGTTTGTGCGGCTTGCACGGCTTGACTGCTGTCAATTCTTCGTCTGGTTTTTGCGGCCACTTGAGCGACTTAAGAGACTTGTCCTCCGACTCGGACTCTTCCGACTTGACTTTACCCAGCACCGACTTCAATTCCGGCAGCTCTTTCGCTTCCTTCTGCAGCATCAAGAGCTTGTTTCTGGTGTCCTTCGGCGGCTGCAATGCCTCGGGTTCATCATGCTCCTCTTCCAGCTCGATGGGCTTGCTCGTGGCAAGCTTTCCTTCCTCCGCTTCCCTGCCCTCGTCATCCTGCAGCTTTTGAGGCTTGGTCTTGCCAAGCTTTCGGGCAGTTGGCTCTTCCGGCACCTTTTCATCTAGCAGCTTGGGAGACTTGCACTTGACAATCTTGACTTCCCGCTCTTCCGATACTTGCTCAGTTTGCAGCTTCTGCGTCTTGTCCTTGCTCAGCTTGAGTGGTTTTATCTCCGACTCCGCTTCGGGTTTGGCGCTCTTCGGCTGCTGTAATTGCTCCTCTTCCTCATCCAGTTGTTTGCTCGACTTGCTTTTGATAGGCTTCAATGGTTTAAGATCCTCGTGCTCCTTGATCTTCTTTACTTCCTCCTGTTCGGCTTGCGTCTTGATCTTACCCAACTTCGGCGCCTTCAGCTCTCCGACAGCCTCAGGCTCTTGCTCCGGTTCCGGTTCGTAGTCAGCTACGGACTCAACTTCGGGCTGTTGCTTCGGCTGCTCCTTCGGCTGCTCATCGAGCTCCGGCTGCTGCACATGCAGCGCTAATCCCTGCGCACTGGCGCTGCTCATCATAACCGCCGCAATGGTCTCCTTGTTCTCCAGCAGACTGTCCGCCGGATCCGGATCGGGTTCCTTCTCCAGCTGCTGTTGCTGTGCTTGCTTCTTGTCTTTCTTGTTGCTGCCCTTGGGTTGCTGCTGCTGCTGCTGCTGTTGCTGTTGCTGTTGCTGTGTGGCAGCTGCCACCTTTTGCTGCTGCTTTTGCTTGGCCTTTGATTTTTTGCTGGACTTTGTCGACACTGTGGAGCTGATCGATGTCTGCATTTCTTCCTCCAGTGTCTCATCCTCGCTGGCAGTTGTTGTTCCTGTTGCCTGTGGCTTCAACTGGCTGGCAGTTTGATTAATCGAGTGCTGTTGTGGCTGCTGTGGCTGCTTGGTCGGCTTGTTGAGGTGCGAGAGCTCGGCGAAGCGCTGAGCCTGGGCCGCATCCTCGGCAGCCGCCTGCGACTTCAGGGACTTCTTCTTCAGCTGCTTCTCCTTCTGCACAATCACCTCGTCCACCTCCTTGGCAATCACAGGCACAATCAGCTTGTTGGCCAGCACCACGGGCGGCTTTGTCAGCTCCTCGCGTGCAGCGCGCTCACGACTCGCCGCCTCCTCGTCGAGCTGCTGCAGCTGCAGCTCGTGCTTGCGCTGCTCGGCGAGCTCATCACAGAATATGGCCACCACTGGGCGAAAGAGCGCCTCATCGCAATTCTCATGGATCACACAGTCCTCGGCCGCCAACTGTCCCACCACCTCGTCCAGCATGTCCGTCTGCAGTTCCCCGCTGATGCCAGCATGCACATCAGTCACCGTGCCCAACGGATTCACGATCTTCTCGATGCGCGTTGTCTGCGGCGTTGTCTTTGTGGCTGGCGCGTGCTCGTAGCTGCAGATGTTGGGCAGCACACTGGCCAGCGCAGCCATGGTCACACTGGCCTCGTTGCTGTTCGCCTGCTGCTGTTGCTGGTGGTGCTGCTGTTGTTGCTGCTCTTCGGCGTCGGCATCGGCATCGTGCTCGGCGAGTGCATCGTAGTAGCAGGCATTGTCGCAGCTTGTGGCGCTGGCCACGTTGCAGCCACCGGAGGCGGCTGTTGCACTGCTGCTGGTCTCGGCTAATGCAACGCCGCCTGTCATTGTTGATGTTGTTTGTGTGGCAAAGGACGAGCGGGCGGACGGGCAGACGGTCAGACGGTCAGACACGGGCACAGGACAGAGAAGAGAAAGAGAAGAAAACAAATTATGAGAAAAGCGCATTTTTTGTTGGAGGAAACAAAAAGCCAAAGGCGAATTATTTACTTAGCACGTTTTTTTTTGTTCTTATTATTTTATTGTTGCATTTCGAACTTATCTTTGTAAGCATACAAAAACAAACAATAACTGTTATGCAACATCAGTTAACAAAATTAGGCAAAATGCACAGAAAAGTACAAAAAAAAAAGGAAAAACTATCAAAAATAAACGAAAAAAAAATAATATTGATATTGCATTTTTTTACAATTTTCTGTTGCTTAATTAATTTTTGATTGATTGCTAAAGTGAAATGCTTGCTACTAGTTTTTATTTAAAGTGTATTTTTAATTTTTGATTTTTTTTTGAGTGAGTTTTAAGCGTAAAAAGTAAAAGCGCTTTTTGGAAATTGACTAAAGAAAGTAAATGCATAAAGAAAAAAACATAAATTAAAGAAGTTTGCATTTTGTCCATTTAGTTTCTTTAATTTAGTTTTCTTTAGTAATATTTTTTTAACGAAATTATATGGCTTTGGCTTTTTATTCAAGATTCATGTAGATAGTTTATGTGCTCTTTCTTCTCAACTGTTCTCTCTCTCTCTTTCTCTTTCACGCTCGCCCGCTCCCTCTCTCTCGAATTCTCGTTCGCTCTCTCTCGCTCTCTCTCTCGCTCACTCTGTCTCTTTTTCACTCGCACACACATAAAAGCATTGATATCGTTTTTTTTTTTTTGGAAATTTTGACGCGACGAAAGCATAAAACGAGGGAAACAGCCCAATGTAAAAAGAGGGAGAAAAGCAGACCAAGATGATGAAGAAGAAGATGTTGAAGTAGAAGTAGTAGTAGAAGAAGAAGCAGCAGAGAAGACACAAGAAACCGCCTTGAAATTTAGGCAATTGCAGTGGGGAAAAATGTGGTTTTGGGGGAGGGGGAGAGGTGTTTAGGGGTCAGTTCAGTGGCTCTAGCTGAAAGAGAAGCACAAATGTTTTCTTCACAGTTGTGTGTGTGTATGAGTTTTAGTGTGTAGGGGTAAAAATAAGTACAGTTTGTAGAAGAAAACCCCAGGAGAAAATAAAGCAAAAAGAGATTAAAATCGACAGTGCAAAATGATGGAAGATCTAAAGAGAAGAATTCATTTTTGTATTTGTTTGAAGTTTGCAGCCAATTGGAGTGTGATAGAGTGTGTGAGTGTGGTTGTGAATTGCTGTGATAAAAATTTTGATTAGCTTAAACTTATAGATTAATAAGAGATTATAGATTAAGCTATTAAACCCGCAGCCAGTGTAACCGTACCACAAAACACCAACACAAGTAAGTATAATGAAAATTGCTTAAAAATTTATAAAACTTTGTTCATTTGTAAGGCAAATCACACACACGCGCGCACACACACACACACACACTTGCACACACATTTCATGAGGAGGAAGGGGGCAGCGCGGGAAGAGTGGGAGAGGGAGGATGAAGCTGACGATGATTGATTATGATTGATTGCACTGCAATTGCCGGCGGACAACAACACTGGTCAAACTTAAGAACCAAATGCCAATTTCGTGGTGTTTTCAATATCATGTGTATATAATTCACCATTTTTGTTGGATTCAACAAGTTTCCATAAAGCGTAATAGATATTTCAAATCAACATCAATATATATATATATTTGGAAAATAGAACTTATCGAGAAAGGCGAACAGATAAAACAAAGAAACTCGCAACGAAACCAGGCACCGCCTTAAAACAAAGAGGCATTCGTAAGCGACGTATTGCAGAATTAACGAAAACAAAATCATTGCAGGAATTAAGAACAAATGAATTGCAAAACGACGATTACAGCGTGTATTCAGAGGTGATTCAGCGTCTCCATCACAGTTCTTTCAAATGTTCAATCACTTGATTAAAGCATTCGACAAATGCAAGTTAAATTACATTGTTTTGTTTGAATCACGTCTGAATAGCTCAGCGATCAGTTCTACACAGTTAGTTAAACTAGACACACAGAGAGTGGGTGCCAATCAAATGGATCTTTGGCTGTGCAACTCACCGGTCTCGCGGCGCGCAGCTGCCGTTGATGGTGACTCGCGCATCGCATCGGCGAGATCCTCCTTGAGACGCATGTCGCCGTGTCCGTAATCCGAGTCCAAGTGCCCATGCCGGAAGCGATCCATCAGCTTGGGACTCTGCTCAATGCTGCCTGCAACAGAATCGCAAACACACAGTTAGCAATGCCAATTTGCAATTACAAATTCATGATGATGAGTGCACTTACTGTACGAGCCAGACTCAATGAGCACTGGGACCGCGGAACGTCCAGTTGTTGCCACAGTGGCAACACTGCCGACGGCCGCACCGCCAAGTGGCATATTCAACGGACTGGAGCGCTCGACGGCGCTGATGACAGCGCCACCGGGCGTCAGCGTGGCACCCGATGTGGCAGCCGTTGAGGGCAACGACGTGGTCGTTGTCTTGGTCACACCAATCTCCACAGCTTCGGCGTCCACATGATTCAAATTGGAGCTGCAACAGCAAAGCGAAATGGTGTTTATTGTGCAAGCAAATAGTTAGTTAAAGATGCAACTTCAAATGAAATTCGAAAACATTGGGAGAAGTGTTGAAATCAACTTTGAAATTGCTTCAAACATTTGTGGGCTGCGCTTCTTACCCGCTGGGCGTATTGTAGTTCTTGAAGACGAACTGCGGCCCCATCCAGAGGCGACGATGCGGACCCGCATGCGTGATAATCTCGACCTGTGCCAACCAGCTCTCGGCAGCGCGCTCGTCCTGCTCATCGAAGTGATGGGCGCTGTCCATCAGCAGGCTGGCATGGCGATCCTTGATCAGCCAATTGTCCAGTGCCAGCGGTGGTATGATTTCTTGAGATCCATCCTTGCGTCGCCCCAGATTCCACTGCGCCTTGGCCTCCACCTCCAGCTCGATGGGCGTATCATCACAAATCTTCTCTTTGGCAACATCTGTGTTATGCAAATATGACAGACATTATTAACGCATGTGAATACACAGCTGACTGGCACTTACTTGAGGCTAACTTCGTGTCCAGATCGTATTGTATGAGCGCACCATGGCCGGCCATCACGAAGAGCGAATCGACTGCCTTGCGCTGCACGCGATGCGGTGCCTCGCGCGTCGCCGTCGGCGGCTCCAGCAGCCACGATCGCGACTTGGCGAACGTTGCACAAACGCTCAACGGCTTGCCGCTGTCGTCGGACAGCGAGGAGAGGCGCTGCCGCTGATGGGAGCCAACGCCGACGCCGTGGCCATGATGCGAGCCGCCGCCGTGCGCATGCGAGTGGCTGCCACCGACGCCGACGCCGAGGGCGGCGCTGCCGGGCGGCGAGCCGAGCGTGAATGGCTGACGCAGCTGGGCCAGCGGCTGGACGACAGCGGGTCGTGGAAATGGCGGCAATGTGGGATTGTGGTACGGCTGCAGCGACTGCACGAACGTGGTGCTCTCCGAGTGCGAAATGGGCGAGCTGGAGCGGCCGTCGGCGCCGAGGCCGGCGCTGCGATGGAAGCGCGACAGCTTGTTGACCACGTGCAGGGAGGTGTGTGTGCGCACGCCCATGGCGCCGCCGTAGGGCGTGATGGGGAAGACGTGTGTGGTGCCGCGCAGCGTCGACACCGCCGCCCAGCGCGAGTCCAGCGAGAAGGCGATGTGCTGCACCTTGGCGCTGGTGTCGCCGCGATGCAGCACATACAAATGGTGCACGGCCGCCAGGCTGGAGCCCACCGGATGCGGCTGAATGCGAAACACATGGAAGTCGTGACCGCGCCGATCGGCCGTCAGCAGCAGCATGCCCGAGCTATCGAACTCGAGCGCCACCAGCGCCTCGCTGTGCGCCACAAAGTGCGCCACAATCGGATCGCCGCCCACGTGGCCGCCGGTGGCCGACAGCGGTGTGCCCGTCGTCGGACTGTAGTCCTTGATCGGATGCTGCAAATCGAAATCGAAATCGAAATCGAAATCGTTTAGTGAATGTGCAGCAGCGCAATAATTATGGTACTCACCTTGACATCGATGATGGTCACCACGCCCGATTGCTTGGCGTCCACGCCGCCGGTGGCCGAGTCGAAGCTGCTGCTCTTCGAGCTGTTGCCGCTGCCGGCGGTGGTGCCCGTCAGGCCGGCGGCCACCTGTTCGCCCAGCTCGCGCAGTCCCTTGCCAAAGGACTTGGCGGCATTTAGCACCGTCGCCGTGTAGCTGGGCACGCCCTCGCCATCGCAGCCGCCGCCGCTGCGCTTGGAGTGGAGCAGCTTGTGCTCCGCATAGGCCAGCCAGCGCGGTCCGAGCGCTATGGGGTTCGGATTGATCCTGGCGAGCAAGAAGATCACAAAATCAGATTAACATGCAACCTTACTATGCACAAGAGTCAAGTCTTTAAAGCTTAAGCTTCACATTTCAAAGCTGCTGCGCTTCAAAGTATTACTCTATTAATGTGCTTTCAAAGCTGTGCAAATTTTGGTCTCCTAATTTGAAAGTTAATGCGTTTTCAACGCTGCTTGGTTGAACCAACTAGCATTAATGCGCTTTAAGTGATTTAGAGTTGAATCATAAGAGATTTTACAATACAATACAATACAAAACGAACTGAGATTAAGACTCAAGTTTTGAGCTTAAAGTAAGGCTAACAATTTGAAAGTTAATGCGCTTCTATAAGTACTTCAATTCCCCAAGTCTGAAACAACAATACTGTTATTGACTTTAGTCTCTGAATTTCAAAGTTAATGGGTTTTCAACGCTACTTGGTAGATCGAACAATAAAGCAAGCTTTAATGCGCTTTAGCTCCTTTAGAGTTGAATCATAAAAGCTACTCAAATTTTTTAATTGATACAAAACGAACTGAGATTAAGACTCAAGTGCTAGGCTAACAATTTGAAAGTCAGTGTGCTTTTAGGAGCACTTCAATTCCCCAAGTCTAACAATTTTTAATGTAAAGAAAACAAACTGGGATTAAGACTCAACTTCTAGGCTAACAATTTGGCAGACAATGTGCTTTTACGAGTATTTCAATTATGCAAGTCTGAAACATTAATACTGTTATTGACTTTAGTCTACGAATTTCAAAATGAATGCTAATTTGTAGATCGAACTATATAGCAAGCTTTAAGGCGTTTTAGCTGCTTTAGAGTCAATCGTAAAAGCTTATTAAACTTTTGAATTGAAACAAAAGAAACTGAGTTTAAGACTCAAGCTCTCAGCTTAAAGTCAGGCTTAAATTTGAAAGTCAATGCGCTTTTACGCGAATACTGTTCTTGACTTGAAGTGCATTTGAAGCTTTCAAGAGCTTTGTGTGTGCTTTCGAGCTTTCGATGCGTATCACACGCAACGCTTACTCACCCCGGACTGGGAAAGCAGGTTGTAATTGTCAGGCGATCCTCCAGCGTGCGGGCATCGAAGACAGCGAGACGCTCGTGGAAGCTAATGACGACCGCCGAGCGGTTGGCCTGTATGTCCAGCACGGGATTCTTGAACTTGATGGTCTTCACCTGGGCGCCCGTCTTCAGCGACACGAAATTGACGGCACTGAAGTGCGACGAGCTGCCAGCGGAGGCGCCAACCCCGGCCGACGAACCCACGCCCCCAGACATGTGACCGCCGTGAGCAGCGCTGCTGCCGCCACCGCCGCCGGACAACAAATTGCTGGCCGCTGCGCTGCCGCCGTCGACGAGGGCGACCAACGGACGCTTCTCGGCAAACGCGTCCTGGGGCTCATCGGCGCGTCCCGTGTCGTCCAGCGCCGACGCCGGCGTCGTCGGTGTGGGCAGCACGCGAAGAGCGGTGACGACGCCGTGGCGCCAGGACAAGACCTCAACGGCCTCACCGTTGGCGGGTATGGCCCAGACCTGAACGCCGAGACCGTAGCCCAGGATGAGCAGCAAAGGGGGCGCCGCGTTGCCCTCGAGCTCCCAGTCGTCGCCGAAGCGAGGATCGCTGACATCGGCGCTGGTCTCGAAGCGTGCCCAGGTGATGGTGTCCTTGGGATCCTGCAGCGGCTGATGCACCAGTGTCACATCGTTGATGAAACCGATGGCCGAGTCCAAAATGGAGCGATCGCTCACCGCTTGGGGTGGCACAATCGCTGGCATGGCGAGGCCACCGCGCAATCCCAGGCTGCTGCTGCCGCCGCCGCTGCCGCCTCCACCGCCCGCAACACCGCCTACGCCGACGCCAGATGTATGGTGATTGTGATGATGATGGCGGCGTGGCGAGTCCGCTGACATTATACAATGGTGAGCCCTTGTTGCTTAATGCAGTCCTCCGTCCGTCCGCCTAGTGCGCGCCCACGTTCTCTCTGTCCAGCCAGCTAGCGAGAGCGAGACGGGGTAGAGTGAGTGTGTCCCTCGTTGGAGACAGACTGTCTCGTTGAAGCGGCGCTGCTGCTGCTGCGCTGCTCAGCTGTTGTCAACTGCAAAGAGAAAGCATAGAAGCAAAGGCAAAAATAAATAAACAAACTGCAAGCTTATATGTGCAATTTTACGCTCTCTCTCTCTCACGCTCGCTCTCTATCGGTCTATCTCTCACTCACTGTAGTAGTGTGTGGCATTTCAATTCCAAACGTTGCGTTTGTCGCTTTTGCTTTGTCTCAATCAAATGCTTTTAATCTTTGCACACTCGTGTGCCAGGCCCTTCGCCTTCCCCTTCCCACCATCAAGCACACACACTCACATGGCCCGCACCCCTTTTAAGTTTTATTAGCGTATTACGTATAGTTGTTGCCTTCTCTAGCCTGGGGGCGACAGCCATTCCATGGGACGTAAATTAAGTGCAATAAAACAATACACACACACACACTGAAATGTTAATATAGCTAGCTAAAACAAATTGGTAAACAAATTTGTAACGTGCTTTTCGCTTGTTTTTGTTATTCGAGTTGAAGCAAATCAAAACTATTAACACGCGTCGGCCATTGGAAAAAAGTTATCATCAGGCCACCAGCAGTACCAGCAACAGCAACAGCAACAGCAACAACAACAAGCGAAACAGAAACAGAAACGAAATGAGAAACGAAACGCAAGCAAAAGCAGAGCCAAGCTTCAAAGAGTGAGTGGGGAGAGCGGGAGAGCAACAGCTGGCCGCAGCAAAACACACAGCACAGTAGAATGCACAAAAGCAACAGTAACTTTAACCCATGTGCGGGCCACGTGCATATTTTCGACACAAATACACACGAATTGATGCCAACAATTCACATTTTGATAGCTGACCAAAAGGTTAAAGGTTGAAGCACTTGTTGTGAAATTGTAAACAAATTGTTGTTGTTGTTGTTGTCGCTTATCAAGCCGATAATAAAAGCAAATACAAATGGCTAACAAGTTGTCTAATTATTTTGCTGTATAGGAAACCTTCAACGTATTTGTGTTATAATTGTGGAACTGTGTCCACAAGTCACAGAGATCAGAGATCAACGTTTTGAAATGCGCATAACTAATAAATGTACAGCCGATACATATCGCCTATGTACTGCGCGATATACGCGTCAAGAGATTGCCAGCAAATTTAACAGTGCACTTGGATCACATTGTAAGTGGTTAGGGTCACGTACGTATATGGATTAGTTTAATCACTTTACTTGTATTGCTTGCTCAGCTTTTATTAACTTCGCGTGGAATTACTAAAAAAAGAAAAACAAAGTGTTCGAAATGACTTTTCTTTGACAAATTGCAATTGCTGCGTAAAATGCATTTGCACTGCGAACTTTGCGAAGCAACGCAATCGATTAAACGACTAGAGAACACATTGTGTGTGTTTCGACAGCAGCTATGAATGAATGTGTCATAATGCAATTACACAACTTCATTGTTGGCTTATGGGGTGGTAAATATTTGTGGGCGCTGTTAAGGGTTAAGGCTAAGCCAAAAACTATTTCACAAAGCGCATGACGCATGCAAAGTTAATGTTGTGATGTCGATGGATGGAACGCAGCACGAGAGGGAAAGGACGGAGGGAAGAAGGCGCAATTTCTTTGTGTTGCAAAGTGAGGAGAAAACGTTGCATTCCTTCAATTGACTTGCGCACACGCGCAACAAAATAACAAAATAAATAACAACAGCTACTAAAAGCAATGTCACACACACACAGGCATACGTTTACATAGACAATGGATCTGTTCTCCCATCTCCCTCGCACACACAGTGCCATGCAGCCACCCAGAACTAATGCAGTCAACGGGGGCCCGCAACGCATTTTGTCTTTGTTTTTACAATAGGCGAAAAAGAAACAACAGTAACAACAACAACGTGAGCAACGCTGACCGTTGCTTGTGTGAGAGCTTTTGTTGGTGTGAGTGCAAAAGTTTCGACTTTTGTGCCAGTGTGCGTGTGTGTGCGTGTGTGTGTGTGAGTGTGTGTCAATGTTAATAAGCCAGCTAGTCAGCAAAGTTGTGCGTTCGATTTCTTTGTGCACGCAACACAGACAAAACCTTATACGTATAGTTGCGTATGAGTGTATCTGTGTCTGTGTCTGTCTGTGTGTGTTATTGTTTATGCTGTTTCATTGCCAAAGCCACTTGACAAAATCTACGCAAAGCCAAGCGCTTTTTTCGGTTGGACAAAGGAAAACCACAACAAAACGCAACACCATCACACACACTTATACACTGAACAGGTGTCACACACACACACACACACACACACACACACAAAGAGAGAGAAACCCAGAGAACAGTCGTAAGCAAGCAAATTGCCATGCAATTTGAAGACACACTTATAAACACTTGTCCCACCGTGCAGTGGTGTGGGTTAAGTTAAGGGCGAAGTGCGTCATAGGACAATCAAGGGACAAAATATATTGCTTGAGCAATATTGTACTCAAACTCAGCTGGATTTCTCCGTTTGTAATCGATACGAAGAAAATTGCAGGGAAAATTACCACGAATGGGAAACCGAAAAGGCTTAATAACGAAAATCGCTGTATTTGATTACATTTGATTGCATTCCTTCTTTGTTTGTGTGCAGCGAGACAAACTCGTTTTTAATCATCAATCAAAAATGATAATTGTCTTGCACGTGCAAAAATGCTATTGCGAATTACTCATAATTAACGTAAAGCTTAAGTTCTTTTTCCCATTTCCATCGCAACAAAATAAATTTAGTTTTAGTTTTTAATTATTTTACATATTTGCAATGCACTCCAATTATGTCATACTGAGAACTTGTTCAAAATTGCATTTAATCAGTGCAAATCTAATCATTTCTAAAGTATTCCATACTCAACTAGAATTAGTATAAAAATATAAATTAGTAAATCTTTGAAGAGAATAGGCATGATGCTTTTAAATGTAGTTTAACTTAACTATAATGTTACTCTCAGTAACCTATCTTTCATACAATCGTACAAGAGGTGTTTTATTTAACTGAATGTTTCTACATTCAATCCCAAATTCATCAGTTGAAGTTGAGCTTTATTTGGTTGAAATGCGTGGAAACAATACAATGGAATGCTCTGTTGTTGATATTACGACATTTGTTGTATGAATTTATTTTTAAAGTGCTCTCATTGCATTTCTGATCACGTACCCAACGTACACGCACACTGGGCTTAGTGTAATCCGAAAGTAAAGCGTTTAAGCTGGCAAAGCTCCGCAGACAAAAGCGTACAAATAATCGAGCAAATTATGTATCAAAGAGAAGATTGCTAAATTTATTTATGGTTTCAATTGTCTCAGCTATTTCTCAATCATCTGACAAACATATATTTCACACCCACTCACCAAAAATATTTGGCAAACATTTTTCTAGTCAAAACCAAACCAGAGAGCGAGCAAGTATGCGAGGGAAAGAGATGCAACATCTTTATGCGCTTTGCACTTTTCAATATCAAACAGAACGAGAATCCATTAAAATGGTCGTTGAACGTTGTTGATGTGCTCGCTTTTAATTTCGTAAATTAAGCGAAATAAAATATATAAAAATATGTATGTGTGGCAAAAAAAACAACAAAAAAATGAAGAACAATAAAATTGGTGTCATATCAATGCAGTTTGTTGTTGTCTTTTTCTACGTTGTTTTTCGATTGCTTTATTTTTAGTTGCTGTCGCTAATATTTGTTTTTTTTTTTTTTTTGGAAACGAAGACAAAGACCCCCACAACCAAATAGCAATTATCAAAACAGTAAAGTAAAATAAATAAAAATAACAGAAAGCAAAACAAAATCAGCTGCATCGAAATGTTGTTTTATCTGCTCCGCTCTCTATCTCTCTCCTTGTTGTCTAATACCTCTCCGTAAGAGAGAAGAGCGCATAGTGGTCTAAGAGTACAAGTACAAAGCAATCAAATAACATAAACAGTACATTGTATACAAATATGCATGTGTATTAGCATTAGGTCATTGTCTATATTGCAAGTACTGTTATAATGAGTGCTTACGAAAATAATCATTATATATTTGACGTGGAACAATGTTTCAGTATATGGTATTTTTTCAAATATTTTTGAAAGTGTTTTTGAAAAAATATCTAGTTGCAAATACTAGCTTTAAGAAACTTTCTAATCAAATTCGTATTGTAATAAATAATTTATAATTCATAGTTCATTCAAATTATGTAATAAATGTTACGTGTACTTCAATTTTCAACGTTTTTCTATTATTGTTTTATATTTTAAATACGTTGTAATTGAATTAAATGTCAAAATAGATTTAATGATTGATAAAAATTTACTTTAATTATTTTGTTTTTTATATATTTATTTGAACCTGAACAATGACGTGTTTAAGCGAACTTGAAGCACTGTGCCAGAGTGTTTCACTATCAGTTCGTTTCATTTACTCGCTGTGCTGTGTTGTTGCTGTCGTTGTCTGTCTAACGCACACTGTGTACATACTTCTCTCTTCTGTACGTGCCCGTATATGCGTGTGTCTGTGTGTGTGTGTGTGTGCGGTGATGTCGACTATATGTGTATCTGTATGTGTGTGTTTTTGAAAGCAAAGCAAAATTTTGAGGCAACGAATTTGTACATATATATTCACTGCGTTTACAAAATGTCTTATGCAAAATTTATTAAATAATTATGAAATCGCGTAACACAAACACATAGTGCATTTATTTAAAAATTTTATAAGTAAATGCCAACACACACACACACACACACACACGCAGATATACATATGCGAATGAATATCGTGTGTGTGAGTTTGTCTGTACTTGAAATAGTTTCGAAAACGAACGTCACAGTCAGATAAACAAAATAAATTGCATAAATATTACATTTGACTTTCTATACACACACACACACGCACGACGTATACATAAACATAGGTGTGCGTGAGTTTGTTTTGCGCCTCAACGTTAACGTTGAACAAAGTTAAAAAGAGAGAAAAGTAAAAATAATATCAACAACAACTAAAAACTTACCACTTGACGCTGCTGGTGTAGTTGTTGCTGTTGTTATTGTTACGACGTCGTCAAGAAACAGTTGAGAATTGGTTGGTTGCTTTGGTGGGCAGCAGCAGCAACAATAACAGTGACTGGTTTAACTCGTTCCTGTTCCACTCGTTCCACAGCTTTGACTTGCCTATTATTACTGCTGACTGCTGTTGTTGTTGCTGCTGTTATTGCTGCTGCTGAGAGAGCACAAAAACAACAACACAAACAAAAATCATATGTTTTCAGCTGTTGTCGTGTTAGCGTCCTCTGCTGCTGCTTCTTCGCTATTGTTGTTGTTACTGTGTTTGTTATGTGTGCTATTCTTCTTCTTGTTCCTCTTCTCGTTCTCTTCGTTGTTGTTGTTCGGCAGCAGCAGCAACAGTAAATGCGAGTTGTTTTTATCTTTTGGCTGGCAACAAACAAACTGCGTCTTGCGTTTTTTACTCTTTTTTGTTTGGCTGCGTCAATACTGACACGCCCACCGCCCAAATCGTTTGCTGTGTTGTGTTGTTATTGCTGGCGACTGTTGACGCCCACACACACACACGCATACAAAGTTGAGCTTAGAAACAAACTTTCAAGTGCAAAGCTTCCGCTCCCTCTGCCCGCTGCTCGCGATTGTTTGAATTGTGTCAAAAAAAAAACACAAACACACACACCAAAAAAAAAAAAGACGAAAAGAGCGCGTTGTTCTCTCCTTTGTTGCTGCTGCTGCCTTGCTCGCTCTCCCACGCACACACACTAGCACACTCACACTCACACGGCAGAGAGAGAGGCAGGCTGCGACGGCTGCGTTGTACGTTCTTTCCTTTTGCTTTGCTTGCTCTGCCTCAGCTGCTGCTGCTGCTGATGATGATGTTGTTGTTGGTTTTGCTGCTGCTGGTGGTGTTGTTGCTGCTGCTGCTTCTTCTTGCTAGCACACAAATTAACTGCGACATTAAAATAAATCTCTGCTTTGCTGTTGCGTTTTGTTTTTATTTGCGTCTGTTTTACTCTTTTATTTTCTTCTTTTTCGATCCAAGTCTTTTAAGATTGTGTTGTTGTTGTTGTTGTTATTGCTGCTGCTGCTGCCTGTATTGCGTTTATTAATCGATTTCACTTTTCTTCTCAGTTTCTTCTACATTTGCTGCTGCTACAACACAAAACAACAAACAAATCAAATAAAAAAAAAAACAACCCGTCGAGAACAATCACAAATATTGCAGAGCTATTTTTTCGATTTTTTTTAACGCTGCAACCTTTCTTCGTATTGTTTTATTTTGTAAAATATTCTGCACTGTACACAAAAAATTGATTCTGTTGTGTGTTGTTGTTTGTGGCGCTGTCGTCGTCGTCGTGTGCTGGTGTTTGTTGCTGCTATTTTGCTCAAGACTAGAGGTGGCGAAACATCAATGGCACTATCGATGTATCGATGATTTTGCAACTTATTTTAACCATCGATTTCATATGGTAAATGTCGATGTTTTATTGTAATTTACAATACTTTATTGTATTATTTTATTATTATTCTATAAATTGCAGACGGGATTTATCTTAATTAAATACAACGCATCAACTAATGGCCACAGAACTCAGCAAAAAATATTATAGTATATTTCCAGAACGCTCATAAGGGCGCGAAATTTTGAACATTTTTTCGTATCTACACCAAATTTATCCTCATCTGCCGCTAATCAAATGAGAAGTGTGTGAAAATTAAAAATTGGGAATTAAGCAGCGGCATTTTTCCTTACAAATGGTAATGAAACAAAGATTGGTATTTGACAACAGTTTGAAGCGTACAAAATGTCGTAAAAGCAATTCTGGCAATTCCAGTATTTTTATACCTCAAAGTGTATAACACCAAACGCAAAGTGAGATTCTGTTGACTCTCTGTTACCGCAGTCAACCATCCAACAGACGCAATATATGAGTCATCTTAACAGCTGTTTTAAAACTTCCAGTAGCGCTGTTAAGCTACTGGAGATGTATGACGCAATTTCTAACATAAATGCTAAAAAGAACGATAAATTGCCAAATAAATGTAATAAACAATAATTTTTCAATATGTTCTATGATAATAAATATAAGGTATTGATTTATAAAGCAATAGTTTTGCTCTTTTTTTTTTATTGATGCAATGTTAATGAACCGATAGCGATATTTCCAGCACTGTCCACTGCAAAGTGCTGGGAAAGGTGGATTTCAGTGCTGTAAAATGCAAAAGCAAATTTAAAAGTAACGAAACCCGCAATTGCATGAATTATCCTTAAACAAAAGTGAGTAGAATTCTTAAGCTGCTACAGAAAAATAAGCAGAAATCTAGTCATAATGAATAAATCAATTTTATAATTATAATTATTTTTATTGTCTGTGAAAAACAATTATTTGTAACATTACAAGTGTACTACTACAAGGAATTGCGTTTGAAAGCTGTTATACTAGCGCCAAGATTGGGCAGCACTGTCCAAAGGACTGAAAATAAAATGACTCTCAACTGCGCGTAGCGTAATCCGCGCTCAGAGAGGTGAGAGCTGTTAGTTAACATTAACAGAGACAGCAGTTAGAGTTATCCTTTAACAGCTGTTAGTTACAATGCTCTCAATTACAGTGGCATCATTTTAATTTTTTTAACAATATTTTGATGAGAATATACATAGAGACATTGCAATATGAAATGCAAATAAAAAAAAATACTATATGAATGCATTAAATAATGTGCGGATCAAAGAACAAGCACGAAAGGTGAAGAGTTGACAAATGGAGTTGAATGCTCGCGTGCGTTCCACTGTGCGCTGCCTGTTAACGAGAACATGGCCGAATAAACACAGACACATTTCTGATTGGAATTGTTGTGTCCATGGCGTGCGCATTGCCAGTTGGACGGCGTAAGAGTTAACGTCAGTAGGCAGCAAGACGTAAACGAAAATGGTTGTGTTTTTGTTGTTACGTGAACAACGTTGTTGATTTATTTATGCATCGTTTTTTTGCGATTTTTTTTTTGTGATGTGCGTGCAGTCGTAACAACAATTGAATCATAATAAAGTGACCGGTATGATTGAAAATATTGCAAATTGCTAAAGATAATTAAATATATGCAACAACGACGACAACAGCAACAACAACTGCAGCAGTAACGTCAACAACAACACCAAACACAACGTAAATATATTTGTCGGCTTTTTGTTCTTTTGTTTTTTTTTTTAGTTTTGTATCATTGTTGTTTTTGTTTTTTGGTTTGCAATTCCAATTATGAATCGTGTAGTTTTTTGGGCAATGCCAATTAGTAGTGCGTTCATGTGTGTGTGTTCAGTCTTATAAGAATGAAAAATATAACAAAGCGCTGCAAAATAACATGATAAAAAAAAAACGAAACGTAACTAGAAGAAGCAGAAAAGCCGCAACGCTGACGTTGACATCCACAGAGAGAGAGAGAGAGCGCGTCAACGAGAGACACAGAGAGGCCAAAGCGAGACGGTGTGCGTGTGGTAGAACGTGGTAGCAACCTAATAAGAATAAGTTAACAAACTGACGACGTGTGTTCAGGTTCAACGTGTGCGTGCTTGTGTGTGTGTGTGTGTGCGTACTGGAGCAGGACGCGCGCTCTCTTTTAGTTGCTGCCTTTGGCGGGCGCTCTCTCGCTCTCGCTCTCTCACTGGCATTCATTGATTTTTCCACTTTGTCATCGTGGCCCAGGGATCGTCGTTGGCAAGAAGGGTGACAGAGGCGGGGGAGCGGAAGTGCCAGAGAATGAGAAAGAGCGAAGAGGGGGGCGCGAACCAAGGTGAGCGAAGAGAGCGCGCGTGAAACGAAAAGGAAAACAAAGGAAAAACTTCACAAGCATGTGCACGACTGTGTGTGTGTGTGTGTGTTTGTGTGTGTTTGTGCAGTTGGAGGTTATGTTAGGCCAAAGTGTAAATAACTTGGCCCGTAACAAGAATGTGAGCATAATAATTTGTTGCTGCCGTCGCTGCTTGCGCAGTTCGCTTAAAACTATATTTTTTGTTGCTGTTCGTTTTGTAGTTGTTGTTGTTGTTCGTGAAAAGCAACCACCCGAAACTCAAAACGGAACAAGCGCCGCTTTTGGCCACCACCAACAACAACAGCAACGGCAACATCAACGCGAATAGCAAAAGCAAACGCTACAACAACCAAAGCGAGGCAACAAAAATGCGAGCATGCTCGACTGCAAAATACCCGCTAGCCAATTTGCAGGCACACAATGAATGAATGAAACAGTTACTCTGCAAATATGCTGCTGAAGGTTTCTTATGAAGGTTTCAAATTCAATATCAATCAAATCGAATGCCTTACAGTTATATTCCAAAATTAAGTTTTCGTTAAATGATTAAAATTGAATGTTACAAATATTGCTGCAAGCAATTTTCGAGTAAACTTTGTGTTATAACAGTTTACATTGCATGCCCTTCTGCTCAATTCGCTAGCGGGTATAAACACAGGGAGAGCAAAGCAATTGAGAGCGCGCTAGCGAGAGAAAGAGAGTAAAGCCAATGGCTAAGTTATTGTTGGTAACAACAAATTCCAAAATTGAATATAATGTGACATAGAATATATAGTAGTTAATGCATGGACTCTAATTGTTAACAGATAGCATTTATTTATCACATTTCGTTCTCTTTGGGCAGTTTTTGTTGGTCGGGTTGCCATGTTAAAAGCTTAACACTTTTAGATAACATCATCGTTCAGACGGCATACGTAGTGAGATAGCAGGTGAAGCTTTTGTGTTGTTGTTGTCGCGCTCTCTCTCGCGTAAAGCGAACGATCGTTTTCCAATAAGACAGTTGCAATCGCTCTAAAGGGGCACGCAAAGCCAGCCTTTTTATACGTTTTTGGCTCTCGCGTGCTCTCGCTCTCGCATGGTGTCTGTGTATGGCTGTGTGTGTGTGTGTTGTTTGCGCTTTGCTCATTCCACTGCACAGTTTTATCACACACAGTGCAAATCAGAAAACCGGCCGCTTACGTGTCGCGTACGTAGCGTAAGCGCACTTCATTTACGTAGCGTGCCGCGATAATTGCGTTTGATAGCGGGCTCGTTTTTTTTTTATGTTTTTTGCTTCGTCAACGTCAACTTGAACGTCATTGTCGTCATTGCTGCCACAAAATGTGCCACGCCGGGTTTTCTTCAATTTCAACTTTCCACTTCAGGTGTAAATTTCTCGTTAAACACAACAAAAAATAATGGTTAATGGTAAAAGCAAATTGAACTGCAGCGATTATGGAATGTTCAAGATGGCGTCAAGTCGCGCTTAAAGTGTCAACTGTGCTACGCGATCGTAGAACAGTCGACCACCAACAGTGTTGGCAACTGCGTGAAATCTGGCTTTTTTCCCGCAGCTTTTTAGAGTTTTTATTTTCTTGGTGCAAATCAATTTGTATTGTGCATTTGCTTGCTTAAAACTTATCATTATTTTTTTTTCACTTCGTTTAAAAATAAATACAAAGTTGTAGCTGGCGTTGCACAGTTATCGACAGTGCGTGACGAATTGCCTCTATGCATAAGTTAATTTCTTTAATATGCCAAGGCACAATAACAATTCCATGACTCAAGAGACCCTCACTCAAGGGCTAAGCATTAAAGTAAATATAAAAAAATTATATGGAGGCGAAAAGACTGCAGGTGAATACGGGACACAGCGAGAGAGAGAGAGAGAGAGGGAGAGAGAGAGAGAGAGAGACAGTGCGACTGGTAGAGAGTTGATGAACGAAGAAAATGAGTAGAGGAACAATAGGTTTGTTTTATCTGGATATCTTACAGGTGTATAAAAAGTTTTTGATAACCATGCTAACAGCTCTCCCAGTTCTCGAAATAAGAGGAGTTGGAAATTCGATGTTTTAACAAAAAGAATATCATTAATATACGAAAAGTGGTGAACAAATGAAAATGTTTCAATTGTTGTAGTGGATGATATTACAGAATTGTAAATTCATTGCTTTCTCCAAAGTTGTATCAAGACCATTTTTAAATATTCTTCAAAAATTGTTTTGTGGAGAATTCTTTCAGTATTTATAAACACTTTTGCAACTTGGAGAATAATATAATATAATTATTTTGTTTGACTTCATTTGCGCTTAAAAAAAAAATGATGCAACTATTATTGTTTATTCCGTAGGAATTCCTAAATCTCTCTTTCTTTCTTTTCTATCTCTCGTTTTTCCAAGATTTCATTTATATTTTTCTAACGATTTCGTAGCCAGATTTTTGAGAGACTGCTTTAGAGACAAGTTTAATTGCTTTTTACTTTTTATTGGCATTTTAGTCAGTCGATTTAAAGGCAAGAAGAAGTCCTCAACTTGATATATATATATATATATCGTTAAGTTGCATCGGAAACTTTTTAATGCTTATTATGAGGGCTGAGTGATTTAACTTGACAGCTGACCAGTTGCAAAGTTTACATTTAACTGGCTTAATCTTTTTGCAAACAGTGCGAATAAAAAAGCAATCAAAATGAGAGATTCGCCGATGCCTTTTAAAACGGAATTCGCAAAAAAAGAAAAAAATAAAAATTGTGCGTAATTAAATTAATGGAGTGTCGCTGAAAACTTGTGCTTTTATTTCGCTGCAGGTCTGGGGAAAGCAGAGAGCCGTTTTCATTTCAGTTTTTCACGAATTTCCCTTGAATTATGCATTTTTATTACGCTGTAAATAGTTACGATTTTATGCTTATTTCAATAATGCTACTAAAATATTCCTTTAACTATATATACCTATATATATGTGTGTTCCCACTGCACAACAAACCAAACAAATACGACTGCAAATAGTTGGAAAATTTGTCATTCTCATGCATTTTGCATACGTATTGTAAATGAATTATTTTAGCCCGAATTTCTTCTTTTATTTGTCATCAAATATTTCCCATATTTTATTGTTTCTTGTATTATCCGCAATGAGATCTGTTCGCAGTTGCTGTTCGAGTTTGCTCTTAATTCGCAAATATTTTGCTAAATTCCATGAAATGTTTTCTACATTTAACACTCTAATTTGAAGTTAAGATCTTGCCAAAATCGTTTCATTTAAAAACCATAATATTAATAATCTTTAAAGTTTTGTAATTCGTTTTTAATCTTTTTTTGAAAGTTACTAAAACTTGAACAGATCTCTTTGTATCTTATTATATTTTGTATGTGAATTTGTAATTAAGTTTTTTCCGGATTTTGCATTAATTTTTGCATTTAACTCATAAGCCAATTCTCTTTTTCTCTTTCTCTTTTTGAATGCGAACAAAACCCCATCCAATATCCGAAAAAATCAAAATAAAACAAAACACAATCGAAAACTTGAATAATTGATTAACGACAATTGTAAAGTGTGCAAAAGTAAGAAGAAAATAAATGAAAAATGTAAACAAGAAAAGGCTTAAAAATACAAATGAATGTGAGAAGAATCGTTAACAACAACAAACGTTGCTCGACATGAGCGTCAGCAACAACAACAACAACAACAACAACAACAACCAAAACAACAACTTCGACAACAACAACAACAGCATAAAGCCTGCTCAACAACAGCAACAACTACAACAACAACAACAACAACAACATGCAACACAGCAACAACAACAAATGTGAAATTTCGAGCCGAAGGCCTAAAAAAAAGTGCAACGGAAATTAAAAAATAATACAACAAAAAATCAATTAAAAAAAAATAAATAAATAGAAAAAATCCCCCAAAAAAAGTTACAAATTGAAATTCGATAAATAGTTTTTTTGTTATTACCCCAGTTGGTCCTGGCAAGAAATCAAATCAATCGTTTATTGTTTAATCTATATATATATATATATATCCAGAAATCAGTATAAATAAATATATATATATTTATCTGTATATCGATGTATGTGTGTGTGCCCGTGCATTGCTGTGTGTGATCCTGTGTGTGTGTGCGTGTGTATTTCCCCAAATGTGCATTCCATCCATTAATCGTAAACACAACTCGATAATTCGATAACAACAATTACCACAAATAACTTATTAATTGCTATTTGTTTATGTGCGATTGCAAACGATAACACAACAACACCGACAAACAACAACAACAATAATTGCGAAACGTAAATACGACAAACTAAAACAACAATCGATAACACAACAACCGTTAACCAAACCAACAAAAATGGCGGACATCATGCGTCCGCCGTTTAGCGAAATTAAGCGGCCCGACGAAATTGTCAGAATGACAACCGCCGACAATCTGAAGTTTGCCGTCCTCATCGGCCTCATCGAGGTCGGCCAGGTGACCAATCGGGAGGTGGTCAATACAGTTCTACACTTGGTGAGTACCAAACGCCTCAAGTTTATCGATAACACTTAGCCAACAGGTTTTTTGCAAGCCAAAAGCTCTTATATTTAAGCATACTATCATTGTGTACTATCGATAACGCCTATCGATGACACTGCAATGCAAGTGCAGGCATTTTTACTGCACATTTATATCCTTTACTCGAAATTTAGCTTCCCCGTTGACAGTTTAAAGTCAGAGCAAGTTCAAACTAATACCAGACATACCTATCGATTGTTCTCGATTACTATGGCATCACTTTGTCGTCTTTAACGCTTTGCGCTTTGCAGGCGCCAAGCAAATATTATATATAGCGTGATTTGGGACTAGGCAAAGTTTGCGGGGTGTGGCGAAAAGCTGTTATATTTAAGCGTACTATCGTTGTGTACTATCGATAACGCCTAGCGATGACACTGCAATGCAAGTGCAGGTATTTTAACTACACACTAATTTCTGTGACTCGAAACGTACTCGAAAGCAAGTTTACGTACTTAGAGCAAGTTCAAATTAATAGCAGAAATGGCTATCGATTGTTCTCGATTACTATGGCATCACTTTGTCGTCTTGTCGCCAAGCAAATATTAGATAGAGTGTGATTAGTGATTTGGGACTAGGCAAAGTTTGTGGCGTAGGTTGATAAAGTGCAGTAAACTGAATTCTAGTTATATATACTACTATAAACACTTTCACCGTCAGCAGCGCTCATTTATCTGGCTCAGGTTTTAAATGAGTTTACAGTTGTGCCCAAATTTATCTCTTGGCAGACAAAGAGATGAGCACGAGCAGACTCTGCACTTGATTAATCGCCAGCTTAATCCTTTGAAAGTCTGCGCAAACATCTTGCAAAATGCCCCCACAACTTGCACAATTGAAACACACATATATATATATATACACGAATATGAAGTAAAAGGAATTGATGGGCGCATGAATCTGAGCACTTCGCCTGTCAATATATAAATGAATCTTTTACTTTGGACGCGCGTAATTTTCATTAGGCATAGCTGACAAAATGGCGTCTAAACGAAGTCAAAGTCGAAGTCAAAGCCGGCAAAGCGAGACAGAGACAGAGATAGGGGGAGATGCGGCTGCGAGTGCGAGTGCGAGTGAAACGTCGCTTTCATTAGCACAAAATTAACATTTCGCTGGAAGCCGCAGAGCGCAACATTGGGGTGGAGGGGGGTGGGGGCGAAGAGCACCTAGCGAAAAATCACTGTGTCTGTGTGTGTGTGCCAGGGCTGTGATTAGATCAAAGGCCAGCCGCCCCCTCGCTCCTTGAGTTGAGCGCACAGACAATATGCCTGCATACATATTGTATTATTACACGACATTATTATTAGAGAAGATTTTCAAATTTACATTTTTGGCGGGCTAAGCGAGAGAGCGGGAAGGGGGGAGGGAGAGTGGGAGAGGCGGGGCAATAAGGTGGTGTGTGTGTGTGTGGAAGGTGCTTAATGAAAACACGACACCGTCGCTCATCATTACGACTCGAGATGTTCAGATTTTCTCAGCGCAGCAAAAAAAAAAACGAAGCAGAACACGAGGAATGAAGGAGGAGGAAGCAAAACCAAGACGACTGACAGAGGGGCGGGGGAACAGCTTGACAGGTGCGCTGTGTAAGTGTGTGTGCGAGAAATTGAAAAGAAATTGAATTGAAGTTCGTCGTCTTCGTCTTCCTCGTCGTCGTCGTCGTCGTCGTCGTCGTCGTTTTTGCTGCTCACTGATAAGATAAGCAACTAGCTAGTGCGAGCGAGAGAGAGCGAGAAAGAGTCGACAACTGCTGGCGTGTGGGACAGTGACAGCAACACACACACACACACACACACACATACGTACGTGTGTAGCTGCTCACTTCTATACGCTTCTCTTCGCCTGATTATACGACAATCTGATAAGCGCGAATAGAAAATAAAAAAGAAAAAAAAAAGTGGAGCCAACAACAAAATGCAATAATAAAATTATCGAAAAAATAAATGTGCGTGGCGTTTTTTGGGGTTGACGTGTTCCAACCAGATATAATATTTGGGCGATAAAACGCATTCGATTGTGTGGCCTGCAGTTAAGCGACGAGTCGACTGCAAGCTACCCTGCAATTAGACTAAAACGTGACGAGCTCCCAGAAACTAGAGAATTTCTAGGGGTATTTTAAAACTCAACTCAAATATTGAGATAATCCAGCGTTATCAATCAAAAACTCTGGGAATATTCACAAAGATCTTAACATTCCAACCATACAAATAGAAATAAATCGACAGACTCCAAGAAAATAATTAACATTAAGTCTAGTAGACAGCAGTTTAACAGTAAGAAGATTGCAAAGATTTCAAATTCTCGATCTGCTCGATAGGGAAATTCAGAAAACTAAAGAGATGTTACTGCCTAAAACTGTCAATTCTATTCATTTAATATCAATTATACCATTTACTTATTGTTATACAGACAGATAGTAAAAAGAGAGAGAAAAGAAAATGTATAATGTAGCTATTTATAAGAACACTTCTCTAAGCAGCTGCCTGCAAAATTTCATCATCTTAACTTTGCATATTGTGGAGTTTTCCACAAGTACTCTAGGCAATGGTCGTATTAAACATACAAAGCTTACAGAACAGCAAGCACATTGAAAAGCTAAACTTTCTTTACAGGGTAGCTCGACTTATATTAGTTATATTGGGCGTTATCATTGCAGGTCGATGGGTCTCTAGGTTTTCCACAGAATTTCAACGCTTTTTGACACAATTTAATGGATGGTGTTCGGTCTTTTGTTCTTGTCATGTTGCCAGATAGCGCCATGATTTATGATCTAATCGCAATATCTATTAATCGATATTTGTTGCCGATAGATCCTTGCTTTATTTTTTGTATGTTTTTGTTCTTGTTTTTAAAGCGCTTGCAATTTGCATAGCTTGACTTTCCGGTAAATTATGCATACATTTTCCCATGCTCAGCTCGTTTCTGTTATTCTCTGCCAACTCGCTTTTCATACCCCCCCCCCCTGTCGTAGAGCTCTTGGGGCATTACTTCGCTCAGTTTTCTTCCGCCATTTGCATGTTTTTTCATGCGTTTTCTGCGTGCTTTGTTGTTGTTGTTGTTGTTTTTGCCTCTGTCTGCTGATTGATTCATAGCTCAACAGCTTGGCTCGTCTTGCCACGGCCAACATTACTCAACACAGCTGCCCGCTGCCCGCTGCCCCCCCTCTGGCTGCGTATACCTCTTTCCTCTTGAAGGAACTCTTGGCAACTTCAGTTGGACGACGCTTAATCGGTCATTGGGCCTTGTTATACAGCTCAATTATGGTCATTTGCCATGTGGCGCATGTGGTACTCTCGGCCCATTTAGTATTGAGCCACCCTTAACCTACCACCCGCCCCCTTCCCCTCTCTCCGCGCAGAGCAAAGCCGTGTCACGTGCAAAGAGGCAAAGCCTTTAATCGATTTGCCTTTCGTCTTTCGTCGTTGGCTAAAAATGTGTGTTGTGTTTGCTACTAAAAATAAACGCTTAATGCAAATCGACGGCAACAAACAGAGAGAGAGAGAGAGAGAGAGAGAGAGAGAGAGAGAGAGAGGGCTGGAGAAGTAGGAGCAACAAATTTAACGATTGGAAACCCGATTGCAAAATGAAGTCAACAACAAACAAGCTGAGCCCAAAAATTTTCAATTTGTTTGCAGTCTGCCTCTCGCTCTCCCTCTCGCTCTCGCTTGCTGTCCCGCTCGGTGTTTACATTTGCCATTACAACACAAACAAATCAACAAACAAAATGTACAAACAAACACACAAACACACACACACACAGAGAGAGAGACTGAGCAGGATGCAAAGCGATTGCGATCTACTCATATATAGAGCTCGCATAATTTTAATAACTTTACATTAAAATTGAGCGACAACCCTTGAAGCGACAACCCTTTTCTCAAATGCCATTGTCATATCATTTCGTGTGCCTATTTATCTTGACATTGTTTTGTCATCTCGCAGCGAAAGGTAAATCAAACTTGAATTAATTGCCAACGAGCAGAAGACGAAACTCAAATACAAAAGCTGCTTTCGCAAACAACAAGCCAGCTAGATTCATTTCAAATTTTCTCAAACGATTGAGGAATTAATGTAATCTAATTTAGCTAGCTTAGTTTCTTTGGCATGCGAAATCAATTTGCTTGTGAATATTAAAAATTTTGTAGATTGCAGTTGGGCGCAGTTTTGCGGAGTGAACTTTGGCGACCTCTGCTGACCTCAGATTGCCACCTGAGCGAAAGCAAAGCGATGACTGATGATTAATGACCCCTGCCCCCCCCCCCCATACCCTTGCCCTGCACGGTTGACGTCAGCTCGTCAGCTTGCAGGGTATATGGAAGTCGCAGCGGCTTATTAACGTTTTGTTCGCTTGCGGCAGTGTGTGTGGGGGGGGGGGTGGGGTAAGGAGTGGGGCGACCTCTGACCTCCACGCCACGCAACCCCCCGACGGCAGCTGGTTGAGTTCGCTTTGAAGAGGCAGCTGGAACGAAATGCAAACATATTTAGCTACTTTTACTTAATTTAATTAACGTGCTTTGCCACGCAACCTCGCCAACTTGACGTCGCCGTCGCAGTCGCAGTCGGCGTCGCAGTTGCAGTCGGCGTCGCAGTTGGGCTGTCAGCTGTTGCGAGTGCCAAAAGGAAACAATAAAAATGGGCCTTATTGTTGGCATCCGAGAAAAAAGTCGGCCACAAAGCAGCCAAATGCCAAAGTCACAAGTGAAGAAACTCACACAAAAGAACACGCCGCCAAAGGGGAGGGTGAAAAAGTGAAATGATAAGAGCATAAAAAAATGGCATAAAACACAATCGTAGACAAGAAAGCGGACAGAAACAAGAAATAGGCGCATCAACTTGTAATGCAGCTGCGAGAATTCGCCACGAACTCAGCGTTGTTGTTGCTGTGTTTTTGGCAAAACGACGAAAAAGTGACGAACAGAAATGACATTAATACAAAAACAAACACAAGTTCGACAGCAGTGCCAACCCTAAGTGGAGGACAGCGAGTGGGACGACGCCAGGACGCCAGAGCGCCGGCACACTGGCGTCAGTCTGTCCCGTCTCGTTTCGTGCCCTGCCGTCGTTTGGCTTCTGCCATGGAATGGAATGGCATGGAATGAAATGGAACGAAATCGAATTGGTTGCGGCTGCCTTCGCGCACTTTCGCCGCTGGCGCACAGCGGCAACAACAGCAACAACAGCAAGAACAGCAAGAACAACATTGCTCTGGCATCTAGAGACAGACATTTACTCGTACAGTGGCTGCCACTGGCGGGCGCACAGTGGGCAGCGCGCGGCGAAAACTGTGACGCATTTTAATGCATTTACTTCCGCTCTGAGCTTGCGAAATCAAGTGCAGCAATTTTCGAGTTTTTCGTTGGCGACAGACTCGTTAACTGCAACCCAATTTCCAACGAACTTCACATTCCATTTGCTTCTCGATAACTCAATTTAATTGCAGAGCAACCACTGTGCTGGAACGTAATTCTAAGCTTAGTCCTTTAAGCACCGAATTCTTGTCAAATGCTTTGATCTGTGCACTATTTCATTTTCAATTTAAGTTGCAAACTTTTCGAAACTTGGTTGCTTTAATTACTTTCAGCGCTTTCAACACAGCAATTTCTTGTTTATAGTATTTTGAAAAATTTTAAATGATGAACAAATTACGATGAAAGTATTCGAGGAAAGTATTTGAATAAATATTTTTCAATCTCAAGTAACTTGAGTGTATTAATTTTAAGCAATTTCGATTGATTGATTTAATTATTATAAGTATTAAGCGCTTGCAATTGCCTGCACATTTTTTTTAACTCAAAGTATTTCAATAAATTTAAGAAAAAGGGTTGATGATTTCTTCTCGAAACCAAAGAGACTTTAGACTTTTAAATTTTAAGCAATTTAATAATTATAAATTACAAAAACAGTTATTGACTTTGGGGGAAACTATTGAGAAACTTGCCTGCCAATATTTTCCAAATAATGTAACATAAGTATTT
Source organism: Drosophila rubida (assembly GCA_035046165.1). NCBI lineage: Eukaryota > Metazoa > Arthropoda > Insecta > Diptera > Drosophilidae > Drosophila > Drosophila rubida. The sequence continues at coordinate 6,204,157 of JAWNOF010000023.1, read as the reverse complement.
TAATTGTAAGCAAAAATGCGAAATGCATTTTGCCTACAAATCTTTTCGAAACCCGAAATTCTTTAGTAGTTTAAATAATTTTAGGCATTTTCGTATTTAGTATATTTCGAAAAAGATTGTGTAATTATAAATATGGGAAAAAGTTGTTGCTCTCTTTTGGAAACCAAAGTGACTTGAGTATTTGAATTTTAAGTAAATGTCGAAAAATAGTTGTTTATTTTGGCAATTTGAGTATTTTAGTTTTAAGCAATTCCGTATTTAGTATATTTCGAAAATGAATAGTATATTTCGCAATTATAAATTACGTAAAATGGTTGATGATTTCTTTTCGAAGTCAAATGAATTTTAGACATTCAATTTTAAGTAATTTCGTAATTATAAAAATAGATATTGACTTTATTTAGATATTGCCAATTTGGCTGCTCATATTTTCAAAATAATGTAATTTTAGTATTTTAATTTTAAGCAATTTCATTGTTAGTATATTTGGAAAATGATTATAAATTAGGAAAAATAGTTGATGATTTTGGGAGAAAGTGTCGAGCGGAGGCAATTTTCCTGCTAATCTTTCCAAAATATTTTAGTATATTTGGAAAATGATTGTAAATTACGAAAAATAGTTGATGATTTTGGGGGAAAGTGTTGAGCGCATGCAAATTGGCCGCTGAGCACGGTGGCCACGTAGCAGATCGTGAAGCAAAACTCGAAATTCAGTTGAGCCTCGGGCCCAGTGCGGCCAAGGGTGCGGCGGCGTCAGCGGGGGTGGGTGGCGCAAGCAGCGCGCGGCTGTGGCGCCGTTAATAGGCAGAGCAGGGTAGCTCAAGCCAAGCGTTGTTGCTTGATGGTGGTGGCGATGCTTCTGATGGTCGTGCTGATGTTGCCCCGTGGTGGTGTTGGTGGTGGTGCAGATGGAGATGAGCACGAAGTGGGCAGTGTGGTGAGCGGGGAGAGGGGATGTGGTGGTGCCGGTGAGGCTCAAAGCGAAGACACGACAACCGCAAGAGATTTAACGACCAATAAAGAACAACGCAATGTTATTTAAGGACGCTGAAGGGATTCGCATGCGGGACACACGCACACACGCACACACGCACACACGCAGCGACAGTGGACGTCGACAGCGACGCGACTGCGACGTCAATGGCGACTGACGCCGGACGCATTATGTGTAACCGGTAGCCATTTCAACGGCTGTTTGATTGCGTGGCCTCTGCGCTCAGTGTGTGGCAGGGGCGGTGGCGGGGCGGGGCGGGGTTTTTGTGTGTTGCAGGGGAGTAGTTGAACCGTAGGCGTGACACATTTATGGACACTGCCACGTTTTGTCGTTACGTGGCCAGCAGATGAGCAACGTTTCTATTTCTTATTCCAGTCTTTATGCACTGTTGGCGGCAACTTCATTAACATCATTATGCATTAGCCAACCACCCGCACCACCAGCCCCGTTGCCGCTTCAGTTGCCGAAAAGTGCATTCAACTAATTTCAATTTTTATGCGTAAACAGCACAAAAAAAAAACAAGAAACTAGAATAAAATGCGAATTTGCGCTTAGAAATGAATCAACATCGACCAGAGGGAGGGGGGGGGGGGAAAGGGGTGTTTTTGGGGATGGCTGCTTTGGGTGTTAGATTGCCCTTAATGGGAGCAGCTGTGCGGGGCGTGTAACGGCAAATTACGTTGACGACAAATGTCGAAGCAGCAGAAAAAAGCGACGAAATAGGAAAAAACCAAAGAATGTTAAAGTGCACAAAAAAAGCGAAACGCGCACAGACCGACTCGCAGATACGCTATGAAATTTTCAGAATCTGCAGTTCGTGTGTGCAACTAGCCACATTTGCGGCAAGCAACGGCGTTGCGGCAACGTGCTAAAGAGGATTGAAAAAAAAGTTGGTTAGTAAAGCTGAAATGAATGTGGATGTTTATGGGGCGGCGCGCAGCTTTTACGAGCTGTTACATGCTGCTGGCAGTAGTTAATGCTACCCTTTTGAGTAATTTTTAATGGTTCGAGGGTATAATAAAATGAAAATCAATAAAATTGAATTGAAGGCAAGCGCGCCAAACGTTTTTATGGCTGGCACTTGCTGCTGCTCCAAGGAAAGGCGAGGCAAGCACAAGACGCAAGAGGGCGCTGTCAGCAGCGTGGAGTCGAGGGGGTTGGGAGGGGGGGGGGTGAGGGAAAGGAAGGGTCGACTGGTTGACAGTTGGACTGAAATCTGTTTTAATTCCAGCTGCTTGACGGCTTTTTATTTATTTATATATATATACATTTATGTGCATATAGATGTATATATGTGTGTATATAGTGGGGCATGTATTTATCTATATAGCGCAGGCTGTGCTGTGTGTCTGTGTGTCAGTTGTGCTGTGACTTATTTATGTGGCAATAGGTCGTTGCAAGGGCTGCGTGGGTTCCACTTGAAGGGCAGCCGTTGACAGGGGCGCCACAAAAACGCCAAGGTCAATAGTGAAACAATTTTTGTTGTTGTCATCGCCTTTTGCCAGACCCCCGTCCAAGCCAAAGCCAAAGCCAAAGCCAAAGCCAAAGCCAGAGCATCTGGCCGCAGTCTACCCGGCTCACTCTATGCCCAGCCCAGCCCTTCTCTCGTCTCGTCTCGTCTCGTCAGCTGGTTGTCTTCGTTACGCTGTGTGGCGTTAATCCGCACGCCCTGCGATTGCCTTCGATACGCAAGGGTTGTCAACCCAGGAGTCCAGGACACGAAACCCTCCACCAGCCAAAAAGGCGAACATATCCATTGCTCTAGGTATGGCAATTGGATACCCAATATGCCCTTGTCGTCGTCGTCGTCGTCGTCGTCGTCGTCATCCTCGTTGTTGTCGTCGTTGCCTTACCCTCGACGGCAACTGACAACTGTTTGGGCATTAGTTGTCATTTGGCGCCAATATAAAACTGACTTCCTCTGCCCGCCCAGCAGAACTTTGTTGTTGTAGCTTCTTTAAGTTCGATGCGATGATTGGGTCAAATCAGGCCTATCTATGGCCCACGCTTTGCTTAGTTTCCCTTATTTTTGCAGTGAGGTCGCAGTCACCAGCTGTCTATAAGCTGCTGATTATTCAGGCATGCAAACAGAATTCGTAATGCAAAATCCATTGGGTTCCATGAGTAGCATTTTATTTTTGTGCTCCTCTTCTTTTGCGCTTTTTCAATGCCACTCAACAACAGCAACAACACCACAACTATTTGTGGAAATGAACCGTTGAATGTCATCAGCTGACAGCGGCAAAGCAAACAGCTGTCGTCGGCTAATTATCGATAACATTCAATCACCAGAAATTTGACTATCGTTCGATAGTAATATCTAACTATTGCTACAATCTTTACAGCTAGCAAACTTCAGGATCTTCAACACATTTCTTTGTGGTTCTCTCTGCCGACTTTCTTGTCGCAAAGCAAACAGCTGTCGTCGGCTAATTATCGATAACATTCAATCACCAGAAATTTGACTATCGTTCGATAGTAATATCTAACTATTGCTATAATGTTTACAGCTAGCAAACTTCAGAATCTTCAACACATTTCTTTGTGGTTCTCTCTGCCGACATGCTTGTCACAACTTTTGAATGTGCGCTATAAAGTTTCGAATTATTGAGCAAGACTTTGTTGTTGTGCAGAAGTTGGGCACATATTAGAAATGTCATTGATAACCGAAGTGTAAACGTTGTTTGTACAAAATGAAAAACGACAGGAGACTTGGAAAATCGAATGCGTTGGCCAACGATTGTCAAGTTTGGCAAGCACGGCAAATGGCATTAAATCAAATGTCCGCAATGCGCAGAACGGCCTGCAAGAGGACACGGCCGCCTCTCCTTGCGCCACATAAACATATAAAAATATACAATTTGCTTTTTAATGGCCCTCGCAGCCAGGCGGCAAATGTGTGTGAGATGCACAGCATTTCTGGCTGTGTGTCATCATTAAATCCTGGCTAAGCAATTTTGTAGCGCTTCCGCTTCCCTTGACGATGCCACGCAACTGTTCGAGTGTCTGGCAATTCAAGGTTTCGGCTTCGGTTCGCATTAATGTGCGCATTTTTATTTGGACTGCTGATCTAATTATACAGTGGAAAGATGCTTTCGAATTGTGTAAGTTTGATGTGCAATTTGCACTTGAAATAACTTGAATCGAATGTGATGGCTCAGTTAATTGCTTTGGCTCTGCAATGATGATGCTATCAAGTTGTTTAGTTGCTTAATATAGTTTTTAATAAAGTGCAAATAGTTGCCAATTAAACGAGACGGTTGGCAAAACATCATTTTGCAAGCACAATGTGTCCATAAAAGGATACACAATCATCATAAAATGAGGACAGACTCACACTGCCGAGCGAACTTTATGTCCTCTATCTCTATATCTATCTCTTCATCAAAGTGCTTGTGCGTGGGGCAAGTGAGTGATGGTCATGTGATTCTCTGGGCCATGTTGCAACATTCATAATTTACACAACTTTAATGAACAACATTAATATGCGAAATATGAGAAGAGTCGAAGTGGAAGTTGAAGTTGAAGTTGCGCTCTCCTCGTTTGCCCTCCATTCTATTTATACTTTTTACTAGTTGTTTGTCCGTGTGCTCTAGCTCTTGTGGGGGGACATTCAATCCTTTTGGCACAAAAGCTCGACAACACTTTGGGGGATAACATTGTAAATTTAATAATAATCCCGAGTTCATGCACAAGGACCAAAGCTATTCGCCGCATTACGCATACGCAACGTATCCGCTGTGAGAGAGAAAACCAAGCCAGAACTAACTTTTCCCGCCACCCAGCAGAACAAAAAAACAGCAAACAAAAAAATAAAGGGATTTGTGTCGTAAAAACAAAACTAATTTGGAATAAAATCAAATATGAATGCGACCCAGTACATAAATTATTTTCAGAGCTTTAAGCTTACAAATTTTTTCTGTTCTTTCGCCTTGGTTTGCTGTTCCCCCCCCCTTCTGTTTGTTTGTTTGGTGTGTGTTCGTTGCATGCTGAATTCGATGGCAGATGAAACTTGTTTCGCCACGAATTTGTACGGATTATCAACATCATATAAAATGCGAATATAAATGCGACTATGAATATGAATACAAATACGAGTACGTATATGTGTATATATATGAATATGGCAATCGCACAATAAGCCAAAGTCAAAGTCTGCGCTACACAATAGCCAAGTTAAGGCCGTGACTTATCTATTGTGATTGCTGCCAACCAGAGAAACTGACTTTATCTCTCGAGCGGAGCCGGGGAAAACAGCTGCAGCTGAGAGCAACTGTAGAATTGTGTGCAAAATGCAACTGCAACTTCATTTATATCCAAATGCGTATCATTCGTGATGCCATTAATAACAAGTACGAACGCTACAGTCGCGATTTATCGACTATCAAATACCCTGTACCACTATTGTATGAGAAGCAAACTCAATTCTTATATAGACATTGTTTTGCTTTCATCTATTCACTAACAACTACATAAAACGTCATATCGTGGTACAAAATAAAAAAAAACACAGTTATAATTGGAACTTTTGTGGCTGAAGGCTGTGAAAATAGAAAAACTAATTAACCGATCCTGGTGAAGTTTGGCAGAAACGTAGATAATGAAACACGAAAACATTTTACCAAGTCAGAAGAATATCATTTAAGATATGTGGGAGTTATTGACAAAAATCTATAGTGGGGCTCAGCGGGGGGAAATAATATAAAGAAAAATAGACTCGTATAGAAACAGAACTGGAATAATCTGGATGCCAACTTTGGTAATTCCAGCTCTTATGGTCTCTAAGAACTAGGCGTTCATACAGGCGGACGGACGGACAGACGGACGGACCTGTCTAAATCGATTTAGAACTTCATTCTAATTGTAACAATATATGGTCTACGACGTTTTCTTTTCCCGTTACAAATATAAACTTTCTATCCTTTCATGTTATAGGGAATAATACTGAATTTGATTCACTCGGAAATTTGCATTCTGAATAATGCTAGGCTACTCAACAAATTCGCCTTATAAATAAGTAAATCGAGTATAGAACAAAAGTGAAACTCGCCTATTTCATTTTGCAATTCTTTGCTAAATTAATAGAGAACTTTATTTTGTTGTACTTTGCAATGAAACGGAAATACTTCATTTAGTTTTTCGTATTTTACAAAATCCTGCCAATTTTCAAACTGTGCGTCAAAATATTGCAAATATGTGCTGGAACTTCGGTAAATTTTGTAGAATTAATTAGAATCTTGCCGTCGCTATTAGCTGTAATCAATGCACTTAAAACGAAATGGGAAATTGATTTGATTTTCGCATAAATCCGGCTGAAACGCAACTGAGCGCAATGGCTTCAAGTGGCCGGGGCTAAATTGTCCATTGTTGAGTTGAGTTGCGAGTTGAGCTGTGGCATGAAAAATGCGTAATGTGTAATTGCGAATTGCGGGCACTTTAAAGCTGGAATTTGTACGGGCGCCACTTTAAAGTGCTGTCAAATGCACTTTGACCCCGCCTATGTGTGCAGCTTTTAATAATATCAAAATAAATATCAAATTATATGGGCTGGGTCTCGATGCCCCATTCAATGTTTATGCAAAAGGTCGCAGGCGAAAGAGACATCGAAGAGAGAGCGACGGGAGAGAGACGGGAGGGAGACGGGAGACGGGCAGTCGCCCACACAAGGTTTGACAATCAATATATCCGCTGTACATTTCCGTTTTGTTCAGACATGGGGCAATGTTGTTGTCAGCTGGCCACATGAACAACGACATCAACAGCCGAGCTGGCTGTGAGTGGCGGCAACGAGGAGTGAGTGGCAGAAAAAAGGTGTGTTGCCTTGTGTCCATTGCCATTGTGTTGCCGTGTCCGAAAACCCAACTTTGATACCCTTCCCCGCCTTCCACTTCGCACTTCCCCCCCGTCCCCTCGATGGCCTTAAGCACTCTGTCCGTGTGGCAGCTACAAAAGGGGTGGCAGACACCAGTCGCCAGCCTGCCTCTTGTCCTGCCATCCTGTTGTCCTGCCTGTCGACTGTGCTGCCTGTTCGTTGGGTGCGTCCGCAAAGGGCAACATGGCCACAACAACAACACACGACACTGCGACACAGCGACACAGCACACAGGCACACAGGCACACACTCGCCACATGCATGGACAGATTTATATCGCACTCGTTTTGGCCAGTAATTAATAACTGAGTTGCGTTTTAGTTGCGGCGGCCCAGCCCAAAACGCAACTCAAACTCACACTTCAACTCCAACTCCAACTCGAACTCCAACTCGAGCTCCTACTCGATTGCTATCGATTGGCAGCGACAGCGTCTGTTGGCATCTGTCGACTTGGTCTTTGAATATTTAATGGCTAGTTGAATTGAGGCGATTAAAGTTGCATACGCTAATTGGCTTTCATTTATTTATTACACAATCATATACGAGTACTCAAAAATGCGAAACGCCAAAAATTGCAATCAGATTTGCAGCGATTAATTCACGTGATTAGCTTTACCTTTTCCATTGCAATGCCGCTTCACCAATGTTCTCAGCCATAAAACAATCTCTCTCTGTGTGTGTGTGGCAAAATAAAAGACAATAAAAGAAGGCTTTTGGGCTTTACGGCAAGTTGGTTACGTGTTCGAACACGGCCAAAAGTTGGCTGCCGCCTGGTAAACAGTTTTACGCGCCACATAAAGCTGCAGACACTTGTTAAGCAATAATATTGTTAGGTAATCGGTTCAAGCATAAGCTTCTTGATTGCACAAAATAACACATGACAAAACGCTGCGGGTATAGACTGCGTGAGACCCGTTCGACCGGCAAATAGTAGCAGCATATTTGTGGACAATAGAATAACAGCTAAATTAGCAGAATACTGAGAACCTGGAAGATTAGTTGCCAATGAATATGAACGCTGAACCAGTTTATAAGATAGTTGTTTTACTTGTAGAGAAGTGATCATGAAAAGATTTAAACTGTGAACCAGTTAAAGTTAGTTGCTGTTTTTGCTAATATATATGGAATGATTTTAACTGTGAAACGTTAAGAAGGAATAGATTTTAGATAGATAAGGAAGGATTTAAACTGTGAACCAGTAAGGAGTTAGTTGCTTTAGTTGAAGTATTTGCATGTGAATCAGTCTATAAGTTTGCTGCTCTTCTTGTAGATAAATGCAAATGAATATGGGAATATTTGAACTGCGAACCAGTCAATAAATAATAATAATAATAAATAAACTAAATACTAATACTATATATGGAAAGATTTCAATTATGAAACAGGTAATAAGTTAGTTGCTTTACTTGCTTGCTTTACAGCTAAATACTAATAAATATGAAAATAATTGAACTGTCAATCTGTGGAGAAGTTAGTTGCTCTTCTTGTATGATAAATGAATAAATAAATAAATAAGGAAAGATTTGAACTGTAAAGCAATTAATAAGTTAGTTGCTCTTCTTGAAAATACTATGGAATATGGAAAGATTTAAACTGTGAACCCCTTAATAAGTTAGTGGCTCTTCTTAACTTCTAAATACAAATACTATATATGCAAAGATTTCAACTACGAAACAGGTAATAAGTTAGTTGATTTACTTGCAGCTTAATAATAATAAATATGGAAATATTTGAACTGTCAATCAGTGGATAAGTTAGTTGCTCTTCTTCTAGATAAATGCCATTGAATATAGGGATGTGATAAATATCCTTTTGTAGCTCGTAGAACTTTCTGTCTAAAAGCTCTGCCAAGTGAAAACGTTTCGCTGACAAACTGAATGCGTTGCAGGCTCATTAAAGCTATTGGCTTTTGGTGTGATGATGTGACAAGTGCATTAAAGTGGAGGAAGTGGAGGGGGAGGGGGAGGAGGAGGAGGAGCAATGAATTTAAGCAGAGTGTACACGCAAATTTCAAGTGTGTGTCGCTTAAACTGAAACTATCAATTAAGTGTATCTGACAGTCGAATGAGCGCTGCTTCGAACGCTGTCAGCTAACTAAATTGTTTTTCTAATGGTTTTGTTCGAGCTGGTTGTGTGCTCGTTGTCTAGTCTACGAGTAGTTGTTGTTGTAGTTTTGTGGTTGGCAACTCATTTACGCTTTATCCTTTTACCAGCGCCAACGTCAATGTCATGTTGTTATTTCACTTTCTGCTGTTGTTGTCATTTAGTTGTTGTGGTTGCTCTTTTTGCTTCAACACTTTGCCGAATATAAAAAAATGCTGCAGCCTTTTGCTATCCACAACGCACTCGCAGTCTGTTTCTACTCGTTTTTTTTATATTTCATAGCTGGCGGTTGACCATTTTGCCATTGTCTCGTGTGCAGCCAGCGTCTGGCATTGTTGTGGTTGGTTTTTCTAAGCGACGCTTCACTTGCTTCTAATGACCTGTCCGGCTAGGCGCAGGAGCAACGTTTCGGCCTTTGTCTCTGCGCCAGGCACGGCGCCATGCTCCAGGACTGTCAGTCAGGCTTTTGTATCTGTTGCATTCCTGCTCTGCTGCACTGAGCCACAGCCTCCCAAATAGGGGCAAGCTAGCCGCCAGCTGGCTGCTGCCTGCTGCCTGCTGGCTGTTGGCTCTGTTGCGAGCAAGTGGCAAGTGCCAAGTGGCAAGTGGCATGTGGCATGCGGCATGCGGCATGTGGTATGCGGCCAATGCTGCAGTACTGCAAATGTGCTGCGCTTCAATTGCCTAGTTATGACTTTTGACAATCGTCAGCAATTTGTCACTGACAACAATGCCCAGCTCTCTCTCTCTCTCTCTCTCTCTCTCTCTCTCTCTCTCTCTGCCATGTTGTCTGCTGCTGCTATCTCGTTCGCTGTGTTGCAAAATCTCATTAAACAGCAGATTGCACTGGCTTAAGTGTCGCTGCAGCTGCCCATAATAAATTTCAACTGCAAGTAATTGAAACTAGTTTGATTCCACAAACGAAAAACTTTTGAGAAATGCGCATTAATTTTCATTTATTTTAGCTGCACTTATTTTCGATTTATTATTGATTTATTCCACTTTCTAATTAATTTACTTTACTATTATTATTTTATGATTATTGTACAAGCATATATATATTTGTTTTAATGTTTTTTAACTGCATTTATTCGACAGATTCTATTTTTGATTTTCTTATTATTATTTTAACTGCATTGATTTTTGCAACTTTCTAAATAATTTGTATTTTTTTCGTACTATAATTGTTTTATTTTTACTATTTTTGCCACTTTCTAATTAATCATTTATTAAGTTATTATTATTATTTTATTATTATTTTTATACAAAGTGCATTCATATATTTTTTTATTGTATTTTAGCTGCACTTATTTGACTAATTGGTTTTTTTTTTAATATTTTGGTTGCAATAATTTATTGCACTTTCCAATTAAAATGTGTTTGTTATTTCATTAAACAAACAACTTTCGAGGAAACAAAATTCATATTTATTTCAATGTATTTTATTTATTTCATTTATTCGATTAATTTGGCTGTATTGATTTTCTAATTTAAATGTATTTATTAATTGATTATTATTATTTTATTATTATACAAAAAAAAAAAAAAAGAAATATATTTATTTTAATATATTTTAGCTGCATTAATTTAACCGAATTTGTACTAATTGTTATCTATTATTTTGGCTGCATTGCTTTTTGCCATTTTGTAATTAATCTGTATTTTTTTACGCATCTGTTTTGCGATTTCCATTAGATTTATATATTATTCAAGCCATTCTATGATATTAAGTTTGATCTCCGTTTTCTCTTATACATTTTTAACTTAAATTATGAAATTAAATGGCAGCAGAATGAGTTAAGTGCTCGACAGGAACTTGTCATGTCTGCACATGTAGCTGTTAATTATTTAAGCAACCGTTGACGGCTAGATTTAATGGTTCCGGGGAATCGAACATCAACGAAAAGTTATCGCAGTGGCATAGTTTGTGGATGCAGCAAGTTTCTTGGGAATTGCCAACTTCATAATCTGTGCAACTTGCCGCACAGAGCTGCCACTGTGAGTGTAAGTGAACTTTCAACCGCTGACAGCTGTTGCCCGTTTGAACTGCTGTGAACCATTGAACCAGTTGAACTGCTGATCCGTTGAACTGGTGAACTGGCGAACTGTTGAACCACTGAACCGTTGCAACACTCTCGCTTAAAGTTTTGCCCATCGAGCTAATTATAATAAAAATATTGTTACACAAAAGGTCGTCGACGTCGTTGGCGTTGTTAATTACAAAGTTTCGACTCGGACGCAACTAAAACAAATTACTTACATCGAAAGCATGTGGCTTGGGTGGGGGACTGGAGGCGACGAGACTACAGGGAAGGAAAGGCCAACAGTTGCCGTCAGTTGGCGCCAAAACAAAAAAAATAATATAATACGATAGACGAAGCAGCGAAGGAGAGGGGAGAGAAAAGGCAGCAAAAAAAAGAGCAGCACTAAAAGTTGGGAAAATATTGTTGCATAGTTTTTTGCGAGCGAATGTGTGAGTGAGTGTTGGGCTGTGTGTGAGTGTGTGTGTGTGAGTGTTGGGCTGTGTGAGTGTGAAGTGCGAATGGGTGTTGTGATTCCCTTTGTATTTGCGGCATACTTTTAAGTGCTTTATGCGAGCTTATGTGTGTGTGTGTGTGTGTGTGTGTGTGCGTGTGTTTGAAAGCGTGAGTAAGTGCTTGAAATAATGATTGATTTGCTTTGAGGTTTAGGCAAAAGTTTCAACAGATTTTTTGCAGGTCAAACCGAGAAAAAATAGCTGAATTTTTGTAATATTGCTATGCAACATGAACAACACTTTAAGCTAACATTAAAGCAAGCGTTTTGGTAAGCACACATGCCAAATTTGCCGAGCACGACGCACGTAAACACACGGACGGACGGACGGCGGGACGGCGGCAATGTGATCAGCCCTGAGGGGGCGTCATAAGTTTGTCGCGAAACTTTGTCGCCAACTTGTCAAATTGATGTCTCGCTGCTTCATCATCTTTATGTGCTGCATATTTCATTTTGCAATTTGTGTGCGTGTGTGCGTGTGTGAGTGTGGTGAGTGTTGGGGCAACAATGTGTTGCGCCAGCTTAATTTTGCCCAGCGCAGCAGCTGGCATTTGATATTGCAATTGCGATTGCAGTTCAAGTTGCGATTGCAATTGCTTGTGACGCGCCAACTTAGAGCAGCGCAATTTTCTTTTGTCTGACGGCAGTGTTAGCTAACACAAACACACACACACACACACATGCACACGCACACTGACAATGCACCTGCAAACACACACACACTAACACACCAACACTCGTGCAGTTGTAATGTGCGACAGTCATTCATTTTAAGAGACTTGACAATGTAACTTTTGCTTGAGCAACTTTCAACTGTCGTTGCCTCGAGTTGTTGTTGTTGCGCTGCTTCCTCTGCTCACGGTAGGTGTTGTTATTCGTCTTGTTGTTGTTGTTGTTTTTGCTGTTGTTAATGTTCTTGTTATGATTGTTGTTGTTGTGCTGCTGTGTTTTCTTGCCGTGTTTTGTTACCTGCAAAGCGCAAAGACATTGTCCGCTTTTCTTGTCTCGTCTCGTCTCGTCTCCCTCTCTCCCTCTCTCTCTCTCCCACTGCACTTGTTGTTGTTGTTTTTGTTACTTTTTGCTGCCACGGCGCACTTAAAAAGCAATTTAGTCTAATTACATTAAGTATAACAACAACAACAACAACAACAACGGCAGCACAACTCACAAAGTTGCGCGTCTCGTGCGTGTGTCAATAAACACACACACACACACAGGCACAGGCACACACAAACACATAGAAATATGTGTGTGAGCTGGAGCAGAAAAAATGGCGCTTTTAGGCCATAATTACCTGAGAACTTTTGCCAGCCAAGCCAGCTAGCAGCAAGCAGCAAGCAGCAAGCAGGCGAAGCCTCCACGTTCGCTCTGCGCAGTTATTCTGTTGCTGCTGTTGCTGCTGTTGCTGCTGCTGCTTCTTCGTGCTTTCCGCTTGGCCATTGCTTGTTGAGCTCACTTCCGTTTCCTGTGTGCTCCTCTGCTCCTCTACTTGTTGTTGCTCTGTCCTTTTTGCCCATGGGCTCAACGCAACGAGCTCTTCATTATTATGTATTATTATGACTCCTCTGCTGTTGTTGTTGTTGTTGTTGTTGTTGCTCTGGCTGATTTCTTTACTTTCGGCCATACAAACAAACACACCAACACACAAACACACCAACACACACTATTACGAATACGGCGCTGCTCTTTCAATTCCCGTCGTTTTTTTCCTATGGCTGTTGTTGTGTTTTTCGTTTTCAGTAAATAAATCAGCCGTGGGCCAAGTAACTTTTACCCACAGTTGCCCCCAAGTGGCTTCATTGTTCGACCGCTGTCTTGTGCCCTCTCGTTGTTTTAGGTCGTGTATTTCCGTTGCATTTGGCACACACATTGATTGGTTAATTATAATGAGCTTAGGCCCAACAGCAAACTTAATCAACGGAAAACAACGGGCGAACGACAACTGCGAAAGTAACTTGAACAATTAGTGGAGTTAGCATATGGAAATTGAGTTAGACAACAGACGACAGCCACACAAAACTAATATATATATACACGTATATATATACTTTTATCCATCTGGCGATTGAGTAATGGCTGCCTTGATTGCGACATGTCCGTGCCGTTGTATTTATAGCTGATCAGTTCCAATAAATTACATTGGAATACTGCCGAATTTGAAATGCAATAAACTAGCATTGAGCTCGCTTAGCTAATACGCATCATTAGGGGATTTCCGCTAAGTAGATTAAAGATTTGTGGTGCAATTACTAGCAGCCTGTTGTAAGGATCAAACCAATTGATTACTCCAACATAAAATGAACTACTTTTTTCGTTATTTAATGCGCTGTCAAACCCAAATAGCGTACATATTATTGCCCCCACTCTGTTTGTACTTATGTGATTATTTAACTTACTTCGCTTTTGTTCTCCGGAGATGTGTGGCATATTTTTGCTGATGATAATTAATGCATTGGGAAATCAGAATAAAGTAGGAAGTTACTTTGCTGCTTAGCACAAGTTTGCCATACAAATTGTAATTAATTATTTAATATAGTTTGAGTAGGAATTTCGATTGCACAAACTATGCTGCTTTATAAATATACCACTTATATATGGCTATACAAATTAACCTATTAGATTGATATTACTTCTCTCTAGTTTTCATCGAAGTTGGGTATACATAAGCAGCTTGTGTCGCTTATAGTTTCTCAGCGTATTTGCGACTTGTGACTGCATTTAAATTGGCCCCAAAGTATGCAGGAGATGTGTGGCTCAGTTTTGCTGATGATAATTAATGCATTGGGAAATCAGAATAAAGTAGGAAGTTACTTTGCTGCTTAGCACAAGTTTGCCATACAAATTGTAATTAATTATTTAATATAGTTTGAGTAGGAATTTCGATTGCACAAACTATGCTGCTTTATAAATATACCACTTATATATGGCTATACAAATTAACCTATTAGATTGATATTACTTCTCTCTAGTTTTCATCGAAGTTGGGTATACATAAGCAGCTTGTGTCGCTTATAGTTTCTCAGCGTATTTGCGACTTGTGACTGCATTTAAATTGGCCCCAAAGTATGCAGGAGATGTGTGGCTCAGTTTTGCTGATGATAATTAATGCATTGGGAAATCAGAATAAAGTAGGAAGTTACTTTGCTGCTTAGCACAAGTTTGCCATACAAATTGTAATTAATTATTTAATATAGTTTGAGTAGGAATTTCGATTGCACAAACTATGCTGCTTTATAAATATACCACTTATATATGGCTATACAAATTAACCTATTAGATTGATATTACTTCTCTCTAGTTTTCATCGAAGTTGGGTATACATAAGCAGCTTGTGTCGCTTATAGTTTCTCAGCGTATTTGCGACTTGTGACTGCATTTAAATTGGCCCCAAAGTATGCAGGAGATGTGTGGCTCAGTTTTGCTGATGATAATTAATGCATTGGGAAATCAGAATAAAGTAGGAAGTTACTTTGCTGCTTAGCACAAGTTTGCCATACAAATTGTAATTAATTATTTAATATAGTTTGAGTAGGAATTTCGATTGCACAAACTATGCTGCTTTATAAATATACCACTTATATATGGCTATACAAATTAACCTATTAGATTGATATTACTTCTCTCTAGTTTTCATCGAAGTTGGGTATACATAAGCAGCTTGTGTCGCTTATAGTTTCTCAGCGTATTTGCGACTTGTGACTGCATTTAAATTGGCCCCAAAGTATGCAGGAGATGTGTGGCTCAGTTTTGCTGATGATAATTAATGCATTGGGAAATCAGAATAAAGTAGGAAGTTACTTTGCTGCTTAGCACAAGTTTGCCATACAAATTGTAATTAATTATTTAATATAGTTTGAGTATGAATTGCAAAACTATGTTGTGCTGCTGTATAAATATTTTGCCCTAATTCACATACTTTTGCTATTGCTAATTAATACGCTGCTGATACTTAAACTTTTCTATACAAATCGACTTATTTCACAAGCATTTTCCTCTTTATTTCGCTGAAGTAATATCTGCTTTGTAGTTTCCATCGAGGTTGAGTATTCTGCAGCAGCTGGTGAATGCAATTGCTTGTCTCGTTAATGCAAATGCCGTTTACAGCTTCGCAGCGTATTCGCGACTTGTTACTGCATTTAAATTCGCCTCAAAGTATGCAGCATAATTTGTAATTGGCATTAAGTGCAGACTTTGTGTATTCGTGGGGCTTATGCAAAAGGTGGACTCGCGCCATAAAAGTGCCTCTTAATTGAGTTAAGCAGTGAAACTGGCCCACTTAATGGGCTTAAGGTGCGCACTATGTATTCAAGCAGCTGAGCTCCAGCTGCTGCCTCTCCTTCTGCCTTCTGCCTCCTGCCTCGCAGTCGATGCGAGTGTAAATGAGTTTTCGACACGAGGCAACTAGAAGCGTGAGCGTGGGGGAAGCGTGGAATGCGGCGATTACAATGCGAATACGCTAGAGAAATGGCCACTGATGGAGCCGGTTCGACTGACAGACGACGCTGCGATAGTCTAATGAAAAGTTCAATGGAATTTCGCCGACTGCTCCGCCTTGAAGTATGCAACGTTGCCTGCCCCACTCTCTCTCTCTCTCTGTTTCTGGTTTTTCGTTCTCTCTCGGGCTTGTTGTTTTTTGCACGTTCTGCTTGCGTTTTTATGTGATTTACAGTAAATTGCCAAATGGGTTTGTGGCCCCCAAACAAAAAAACAAAAGCGCAGTTCAATCGACGCAAAATAAAAGTAAAATAAAACAAAACAAAACAAAACACAGCAGCAAAAAAGCACACACATATATGGGGGGAAAGGGAAATGAAAACTGGCAAATAAATCAAATGAAATTTGTGCGATGTCGCCTCGATGCTCGATCCTCCCCCTCCCCCTGGCCGGCTGTCGTGCCCCGGCTAAAGCTACGCCCCCGTTTTTACTGTTGCTTTAAAGCCCACAAGTCATTTAAGCAAAAAGAACAACAACATCATCTCTGCTTGTGTGTGTGTCTCTAAAATTCTGTGTGCGCCATTTTTATTTATTTAACGTTCTGTGTTGTCAAAGAAAATACAATGAAAACATACACACACACACACACACACATGCTGCTCTCACACCCCCGCCCCCACCCTCTCTCTCTCTCTCTCTCTCTCATGTGTGTGCACACATAATTCTCTTTGCTGTTGACCTGCTGTACATAAAAAATTATAACAAATTCAATTACCAAATATGTTTTATGAGTTTCAGTTTCCTTTTTTCAGCCCACCCCCTCCGCCTGAAACACAAATTCTATGTTTTTGTTGTTGTTGTTATTTTTGGAAAAGCTTTTAGCATTTTTCCCCTTTGTTGTTGTCATTGCTGCTGGGCGAGCAGACGGCTTTTAGACTTGAAACCAGTAGCTAAACGAGTTTCTAATTTATGTGTAAAAACGCTTTTAAAAGCGCTGCCCGCAACACACAAAAATGGCATAATTCGAGCATAATGCAATTATAGCGCCTACTCATTTTATGCAGTTTAGTTAATAATATAAATTTTGTTAAATTTTGTAGCGAATTCATGCGGCTTTCGCTATTTCGCTTTGTTGCATTTAGCTGTCAAATAAACAAACAAAGACGTGATGCAAATTGTTGGCATTGTGTGTATATTTTTTGAAACCACGAAAAATGTTGAAATTCAAGAGCTGAAATTGCAAAATGAAATGAGTTCGACTAGAAAATGTGCTGCTTATAAAATCGTTGGCAAATAAAATAGTTTACTACTTGTTGTTTGCTCGACAAATGCAAATATTTCTAATGCGACCAATTGAAAAAGGTGGCTCACCTATTTGGCATCGCATTCCTCCCGCATATTACTGGAATATGGCTTACTCAGCAGCCAGCTGAACATAGTTATGCTATAAATAAATGAATCACACACACACACACACACACACTCAACTGTGCTCGCCACTTCAGTTGATTGAAGCAATTGGAAATCTTATTTGTGGATTAGCATATTTCGGTCGAACGGGAAGAGGTCGGCCCAAATATATGCACAGTTGTTGCTAATACACTGGCAAAGTTATGATTCAGTCTGTTAAAACGACACTCCGCTCCTCAGCGACACATTTCTCAGCAGCTCGTGTGTGGCTTTCTTTCTTGCTGTTGCTGTTGTGCATGTAAATTTTTTATAATGTTCAGCCGGCAGCTTCCAACTCTAATGATGATGGTAATGATAATGGTAATGATAATGACCTTGTGCTGGAGCACAAAATTGCCACGAAAATGCTCGAATTTGCCAAAATATTACGCACAACGGCCCCCAGGGAACTTGCCGCCAAAAACAAAAAACTCCGACATGCAAAACCAAAAAAGAACTGAACAAACTTTCGCCACACATAGAGCAGCAGTGTGGTTTGACTGGCAGCGGAGGGGAGCGAAAGGGGGCGGGGAGGGGTAACGTATGCAAATCAAAGTGTTGTGCAATTTTAATGAGACCCAAAAAACTTGTAAAACGAACGCGACTCGCACACACACACACACACACACACATGCTCAAAAATATGCAACGTTTGTTTCTGCTTTTTATTGATGGCAAATGAAATGAGCAACCTTCCACAGTGTGGGCATATTGGACTGGCTAAACACCCTGCAATTCTGCCAAACAAACTCCACTTCGCTTAGCTGTTGAAATTGCAACAGAATTTGTTGTAAAATGCTAATAAAATAATTGAGTTGGAGTGAACATTGTTGCCTCAACATATTTTGGCAAAGCTGAGTTCTATGTTTGTGCTTAATTGTCATGTCGAAAGGGTTGACATAATAATTAGCTTCATTGCTGCCTCAGAAATACATTTTCAAAGCTACAAAAACCATTGTTTAGTTGAAGATTCCGTTTTTTATTTGCAACTTTTCAAGATTTGTGTATCGCAGTGCTTTGTGCTTGTGAGATATCGACAGAATGTTTGGGCAAACTTCATGAGCTTAGCTGCATACCCAGTTGACTTTGCGATAAGGGTAGCGAAAGCCAGTTGAACTGACAGTTGCGTTGAGATTGTGAGTGTCAGTGGGGCGCTTAAGCTGCTGCTGCCTCACACACGCACACTCGCACTAACACCTAACACACACACACACACACACGCAGACACACCCGAAAAGTACCGAAAAAATAAAAACAAAGACTGGCGAAAACTTGAAGCGAGTTTTGATGGCAAATCGAAGGAGCAACTCAAGTGGGCGTTTTGCCGGTGGGCGTGTCCGCCGAATGACTAAGTGTGCAGGCGTCTGTGTGCGTGCGTGCGTGTGTGTGTGTGTGTGTGTTGAAGGAGCAGCGGCAGACGATTTGCATATAAATGATTACGGAAATAAAGAAGGAAGTTGAAATAGACAGAAGCAAAGTTGTCGAGTCGTCGCCATCTCGTCTCGTCCCCATGCCCTCAACATCGATGCTCTGGCATCCTGCCCTCTTCTGCCCGAGCCTGTGCCTGTGCCTGTGCCTGTGCCGGGCAACAGTCGCTTCCTGGCGGTGTTTGCCACTCTGCTGCCAAGTGAGATGTCAGCGCATGAAACTGAAGCCAGTCGCTTCGCTTACTGCAACTGCTACTGTTACTTGCCGCTGCTCGCCCGTCCAGTCGGCATCCTGGCAAAATGGCAATGTCCTGGCAGCGACATTGCCAAAACCAGAGCACCATTTCGCATACATTTCGACAACAGGGGAGGAGAGAGAGTGGGGGAAGGCTGGTAAATGCTGAGGTACTGGCTTAACTTGGCTTAAAATTTATTCAAAAAGAAGAGAGCGCGCAGCGAAAAAATAGAAACTGAAATAAAATAAAAGCACGCCGAGAACACAAGAATAACAGTTGGAATTTTACATTCAACTTAAGCTGCAAAAACTTAAGAAAAACTGAAAATTGCTTTTTCCCATAAAATGCAAACCAAAAACAACAAAAAAAGAGAGGGCATTAAAAAAAGCAAACTGTTGACGAATTCTTTTGTGGGGAATTGTAAAAGTATTTGAAATATTATAAAATTTGTGGCAATCGCAGAAAATGGGGAAAAGCTGGGAAGAATGTAAGGGATGGATAAAGTTGAAATCGTGTGATGTTGTTAAGACGGCTTAAGCGAGGCTCTTTGCACAGAACACATTTAGGAAGGGCAAATTCAAGAGTAACTTTATCGACAATATTGCTTATAAGGAATGCAGAAATAAGTTGCATTGTTAGTGCAGACATTTGCAGTTATCGATAAAAGATTTAAAGCGATAAATTCTGCGGTTGCCTGGCAACATTGTGGACTAAATTTGAGTTTGTGCTTTAGAAATTTGTAGCCACATGCATGTTGAGCACTTGAGGCGTTTTTGCTGAGTTTAAAAAAATAAATTGTATGCTGATTTAATAACAAACAAAACAAAATACAAATTGCACCCCTCGTAGAGACTGTTTAGAGTCTGCATTAGACAGACGAGGCCCGGCAGGCGTTGCAAAAGCAAATATTTAATTTAGCACCAGCATCAAGAGGAACAACAGCAAAGCAAGAGGACAACAACAACAACGACGACGACGAGCATAACGAGCATGAGAGAAACGTTAAAGCAAATAATTGAACAAAATATTTATTACAAAATTAATCTGTCAAATTTGTTGAATAAATTCAAGTGCCGCAAAAATGTTGCTCAAGCGAAAGACAAAGAATACAAGCAGCAACGAGTGTGTTGCTGATAAATCAAGGGCAATGAATATGCGAATATGCATCAAGTATTTGCTTTGATTTCCCAGCAAGCGTCGAAAGCTGCCGAAAAATCCCAACCGAGTGGGCAACGAAGTGTGGGGGGGGGGGGGTGGTTGCAAATTGTGTGGCAGTATCAAATCAAAACCCCCCGACGCGTCGGTAAAACTGAAACCAAGTGAAAAACAAACAAATGACATTGATGAATGATGCCAGGGCGAATGATGGATTGACGCCAGCGCCGCATGATGGAATGATGCAATGACGTTGCCAATGAATGGCCGCTTGTCTCGATTTGCTTCATAGCAGACTCTGGCTGACTGAGTGCTCTCGGCGACTGAGCGGCTTGAATTGATAATGAGCCACGTCGCCATTGCCAGAGTCTTAATTAATTTTCACCGTGGCCCGCCCCCAGCGGCTCCACGCCACGCCCACTAATTAAACTTCATTTTTTGTGTTGCTGTTGCGTTCAAGAAAAATGGCCAGCAACAGCAGAAGCGCAAAAGAGAGAGAGAGAGAGAGACAGAGCGGGAGACTGGGAGACTGGCAAAAAAAGGGGCATCAACTTCTGGCCAACTTTAACTAATTTCAAATGTGGCGAATGACGATTTTGCCTGGCCCCGCAGCCATTGACCAGGCTTGTGACTGGCTGACGTATTGTTGCCACAACAGCTCAGCTCAGCTCAATGTTGGCGCAGGCGAACTTTTAATTACCAAGCAGCAGGCGGCAACGGCGACGGCGACAACGGCAACGTTGGGGAAAACTCAACACTGAGGAAAGTCGACTCGTTATAGTTTTGGCAGCGGGGGCAGCCTTTCAATTACGCTGTGAAGCATGGCCAGCGGCCAGGCTCAGCATCTGTGAAGCCAAGCCACAGAGCAGGGCAGTCGCCTCGTCGCGCGCGCCTCGCCTCGCCTCGCCCCCGCAAACGTTATTGCTGCGACAGAAAGGTGAAAAGGCGGCCGACAACAACAACAAAGGCGAGATGAGATGAAAACCAGTTGCCAAGGCACATGGCCAAAGTTATTTGCTTAGACTTGGCAGCCCAGGCAACTCAGAGTCAGGACTCTGGCAACGTGCAACGGGCAACTGGCAGCCAGCGGCGCATGAATTCAAAATGAGACGCTCAAGTGGCCCAAAAATTGTGTTTCAACGTTTTTTATTTGCGCAAAATTAGCAGCAACTGCCCCACAACATGCCACACGAACAAAATAAAATCATAAAAAAAATTGAATATATATGTATGAAAGCAGAGCAGAAGCTGCTCAAAATTCAATACGGCCGGACTCAGAGCGCAACGTTTCGCCAGCCACTTGGATCATAAGACAAAAACAACAATAACAACAACAGCAAAAATATAGCCAGTATATAGAGCGAAGGAGTTGGAGTTGATGCTGGAGTTAGGTGGGAAGGGGGAGTAAAAACTGCACCCATATGCGCCATAGACGCTGGTGCCGGACACGGGCCAAGTTTTTTTTTTCAAGTAGGAGCAGGAGGTGGAGGAGGAGGATGGGGAGGGCGGGCAAACCAAAAAGTCAAGCAGCGCCAGCAAATTGGAAATTTTATGCCGTAGTTTTTCGGGGCTGCCTCTTAAACTACGGCTACGTGAGGCGCCGACGAAGGCGAGAGAGCGAGGTACATCAGTTCGTAATATAACGAAAATAACGAACTTTATGGCGAGTCTATGTGTGTGTGTGTGTGTGTGTGAGTGTGAGTGTGTGTGTGTGCGGCAGATAAGCTGCAAAGGAGCTGATGCGAAAGAACGAGCAGACAGCCAGGATGAGCAGCGGCATCAGTTCAAGGATTCAGCATTGGGGATTGAGAGGCTGAGCCTCTCTCTCCCTCTCGCTCTCTCTCTCTCTCTCTCTCTCTCTCGCTCTCTTTTGCACTCTGCCAGCGCCGATGAAAGAGGCAAAACTTTTCGCAATGGGATTACGATAGTTGCAATGCACTTACTCTTTATAGAGTTTAACGATTCGCATCTTCTCCTGCCCCCCGCTGGCAAAAGGCGAATAAAGGATTTCGTCTTCAATAGAAATTTGTTCAAAATTTCTGCTGAAAAAAACGCAACAAAAAAAAAAAACAGATTTGCGATAATTACAGCAATAGCAAGTGCATGCTGAATAGCCAATGTTACGCCAATGTTAAGGCCATTGTTGGCAAGAACAATTTGTGCTCTTTCTATATATACTTTCAGCGGCAACTTTAACGCCAACTTGTAGTGTAGTTGTAATTATATTATTTACATTTAGCGCTTTGTAAAAACTCTTAGTATTTATGCGTAGCACACTGAAATGAAAATAAATTAATGAATAATGCATTGAAGCCTAATTCACTTTAGTGAAGTTTCACTGTGTTTACATACGCTTAACATTTGTGCTGTTATCAGCTAAACTGTTAGCAGAGCACAGTTAAGTGACTTTTTTACTATTTTAACATTTAAAATCGATTAGAGAACATTTAAAGGCTTGAAGCTTACTTTACTTTAGTCTTGGCTGTTTTTAAAGTTACACTGCGTTTACATACGCTTAACATTTCTGATGTTATCAGCACTGTTAAGTGACTGTTGGACTGCTGAACATTTAAAATCGTTTAGAAAACATTTAGAGCATTGTTGAACATTTAAAATTGTTTAGAAAACATGTAGGGGTTTGAAGCTTACTTTACTTTAGTCTAGGCTATTTTTAAAGTAACACTGCCCTTACATACACTTAACATTCATGCTGTTATCAGCACTGTTAAGTGACTGTTGGACTGCTGAACATTTAAAATCGCTTAGAAAACATTTAGAGATTTGAAGCTTACTTTACTTTAGTGTAGGCTATTTTTAAAGTAACACTGCGTTTACATACACTTAACATTGGTGCTGTTATCAGACTGTTGGGCTGTTGAACATTTAAAATCGATTAGAAAACATTTAGAGGCTTTAAGACGTTTGAAAGACAGCTGGCTTAGCGCAAACTTAGCAGGCCGCATTTGTTGCCAAAGTTCGCTGGACGCAGGAAACTTTCGACTGCCACGAAACGGGCGAAACAATCGAAGCACCCACGTGAAAGCAGTGTGCAGCATATAAAATAGGCGGAACATGTTCTAAGTTATGTGAACTTCCATTTGAGTTTTGTGTATGTTTTCGTTGCGCTGCCAACAATTTTCCAGGGGTAGCAGACGACGGTGGTGCTGAGGACTGAGGGTGGTTGGCGATGGTCTTGGTGCGCTATCTAGTTTGCTTGATTTGAGGCTCCTTGCGAAACATTTTCGTTTCGTTTCGTTTCGTTTCGCTACGTTTCGTTTGTTTAGACTTGTGTGTGTGTGTTTCTTATAAATTATTAAAAACGCCATGACTTTGGGCCATTAAGTTTGCCCAAAAACTTTCCTCTTGGCTTTAAACTGCCCTCCCAAAAGCCAACAGAAGAAGGCGCTCGCAAGACGGGAGAGAGAGAGAGAGAGAGGGCGGAATATTTGCTTGGATAAATTTTGGGAAAACAAAAGGCATTAGGTTTATTGAAACTTAACTATCGAGTGGGGCAGGACACGAACCTGTTGCTGTGAAAAATTGTGCAGTTGTCAAAAATGTTAAAGGCGTCTTTGTTACATAAATATCAGATCGAATTTGTCAGCTCAAGAATGTCGTTAAGCAGAAAGTCCCAAGAGCACCATTTACCTGTGTCACAAACACACACACACTCACACACTCACACACACACACACATACACTTCCACAGTCATATCGAAATATTTGTTGGGCATTTATAAAATATGTATGCAGTTACAAGTGTGGTGCGGACGACATCGGGCAGCCCCAACACAAGTTGCTAGCTGTTCCTTCAACATTTTAAATAACAAATTGCTGTTGAAACTTGCTTCAAGTCCTTCCAACTTCATCGTCTCCGCCTAGCTGCTGCTGCTAGTTTTTATTCTTTATTTTTCGGGCACAACCTAACGAAACTCATTAGGCATTCAAATGTAGTTGAGCTGGCAGTGGCCACTGGACGACGACGCTGTGTCACTTTTACCTGCAGCATGTCAAAATATTGCACTTGCTTTCCACATATACCCTGCACACCAAGCACACGCTTCGTTGGGTATACTTGTTTCCACTCAAATTTGTCACGCCTTCCACAATTTAATTTGCATTCTTCATTTAGAGAGTATTAATTGTGTGTGTAAATGTGAAATTAGTTCAAATATTTACATGTTTAGTGTTGTAGTCGAATTAGTCAGAGAAACCCTAATTTCATTGCAAAGAGGAGATGTTATTGGTATATTTGAACTAGTTCTTAAGACGAACAAATGCATGACACATTAAATACTCCCAAAATCGACTACTTAGTTGCGTTTAAAAGCTTAGTTTTGTATATTTCAATTCAAAGCTCTAAAGCAATCCTAATTTCATTGCAAACAAGCGACGCTCTTGTTGCATTCGAACTAGTTCTTAAGACGAACAAATGCATGTTTAACCTGACTAGTTCATCTTGTTTGTTTTTGTAGTTCAAAGATCGTGACTAACACTAATTTCATTGCCAACAAGATACGCTCTTGGTGCATTTGAACTAGTTCTTCTTGACTAGTTAGCTGACTAGTTCACCTTGCAGTAAATAGCTTGTTTTTGTATGTATTTAAATGCAATACATCTGGTTGAGTGCATTTGGTTCTTGACTCAGTTGAGCTGAACTGGTTCCAGTTGCATGCTGCACGTACAACTAGTTTGTGTGGCAATCAGCTGCATATTGTGCTGCTCATTCGTTAGCAAGTTTTTGTAATTAGTGAACCAGCTTACTGTTCATTTGAGCTAATTGCATTACAAAGTTAACAAGTTTGGGCTTAACTGAAGTCATTTCATACACAATTGCTCGTCAGCCATTCCCCTTCTCTCTCTCTTACTGTCTCTCTTTGTGTCTGTGTCTCTCTCCATGGGAATGCAAAAAAATGTTGAAAACTGTTTTTTTTGCTAATCCAAAGAATTTGAAGACTTTTAGGAATGTTCCATTGCCCTGTCTGGCAATGTAGTTGGCTGCCAAAGCGAAGAGAGAAAGAGAGAAGAGAAAGCAGAAGGCGACAAATTCGCCGTGAAAACTCGGCAACAAATGCAATGCGCTTCCAGCGTGTTTGTCGCACAGTTATGAATACTTCTGCCAACCGGCCGCACCCTCCCTCGAAACTCAGCCGATTGGCTGACAGACTGTGAGGTCGCGGCAATTGCTTAAACTAAATCCCAGCCAAATGCTGTTGCATGCAACTCACAAATTGCTCAACAGCAGCAGCGGCAGCAACGGCGAAAAAATGTAGAGAAATAATATGAAGAATAGTTGGAACACACACACTCTGCGACCTCAGCTTTGTTATTATCTTTGTCTTTTATGCGCCCACACCGAGCTGCGCTCTCCAGCTGGCTGCATAAAGGAACCAAAGCAGCCGCTGGCAAAGCCAACAAACAACTCGACAATGGACACCGCCCTTCCGTTGTCCGCCTGGCTTCCTGCAATGCTTTGGATTTTTCATAAACTTTATGCATTTTGTATACTCTTCGCTGGCGCAACTACAACGGATGCAGCTGCCAGTCCAACCGAACTAAACTCCCATCCTTGCAGTGCCACAAAAAAAGGAAAACAACCGAGTCTGCCCCACTCCCGCTGCCACTTCGAAATACTTTGAACGAAAAGCGCACTAAAATCGCTCAACGCATAGCTAACTAACCACAAAGCACAAATAAAACTGCAGCCATACATGAAGCTTAAAAATAGTTTATAGAAAGATACACACAACACCGCATTGAACACCAGACCAACACACACACACACACACACACACACACACACACACACAATACAGGGACTGTCTGCACTGAGCGAAAAGCGAAATCAATATTTTAAAATTTGAAAATAAGCAAACAAGTAATTCACAATTTCGTATTTTCGAGAGCTGCACTTGAATCAACATAATAAAAAATTGTAACTATTATCTTTATTCTATTCGTTTTTTGAATTTTTTAATTTTGTTGCAAAGTTTTGTGTGCTGAAAAAAGTTTTGAATAATTGTGCGATTTCATTTTGATGTGTAAATATTTGAACTTTATATTTGCAAATATTTCGTTGCATTAGCATAAAATTAAAAATGGCGCATAGACCGCAGAAAAAACAGCTGCGAAAAGCAACAATAACAATTTATAGATGGCATAATACCGGTCTTCGTTTTGTACTATTCGAACAATATTGCAAAGCAAACTAATGAAAATTTCAGCAATTTATTAGACAGCTGTGTCAACTGTAGGCATGAGTTGAATGTAAGTTGGCAAAATTGTACTTATTAGAAGAGGCACACAACATCTCGCATAGGCAAATACTGAGTTTACAATGCAAACACGCAGTTGGAGCCAATTTGCGCTTAATAGCTCGACGTAGTTGGATCGATATGACAATAAAGTGCCATAGAAACAAATAGAAAACTATCACAAATGAAATATGTGACGACAGTGCGCAGTGTACTCGTACTCGTATTTAAAAATTAGAAAGCTTTTTGCTGATGATATGATCTTTAATTGAAACGCTAGTTTCCCATTCGAACGAGCGAAATTTCCGCTTGCTGTCAGAAGTGAAATTTAAGGCTTCCCCGTACAACTCCCACTGCGTGCCGACTGCAAAATTACAATAAGAATACATATTTGCACTGTGTAGCTGTGGTTTTTGGGTATTTTATGTGGCTCTGGGAATTGTCAATACGGAAATCGTATAAGGGAATTTAGGGTTCGTTTCGTTTTGGGTTTGGTTCGCTTCATTTTGTGTTCAATGGGCGGGCCTCAAAAAAATCAAAGTTTTCCCACTAACTTTGTGTGTGTGTGTGTGTGTGTGTGGAGAGCAGTGTAAAACTGTTGCCGTTAGTTTACAACACTTATTGCTTGCATTGTTGCGGCGTGTTGTTGTCGTTGTTGTTGCCGTCGGCTCCAGCCATTGTTTGGTGTATTGGAATGTTCAATATACTCGCATATATATACTACGTATTGTATATGCACGTTGCTGCCCTTGGCACTGCAGGAAGTGGCAGCAGCTGTGGATGTGGCACAGTGCAGTGCAAGCGAGAGGTGCTGGCATATGGCTATGAATGCATAAGCATAAGCATAAGCATAAGAAGCAGCACGAATGCCCCGAGAGCTGCAACATATTTTCAATTACATTGCCACAACTTATGCACGTCTCGTCCTCCCCTCTCCCCTCTCCCCTCTCGCCTCTCCTCGGCCAAACAATAACCATAAGCAGTGCCCAATTCGTAAGCCCTACGAAATGAATATCTTGCAGTTATTTGCATCTAATTCAAAAGTGAGAATTACTCGTACTTCAAGTATGCCAACGATGCAACGTTGCAACGTTGCAACTCAACGCGTCGTATATCAAGTGCTCGTTGAATGTGACTGTGTCAAGTCCGTGTCTGAGCAAACTATTTAGCTAAACTTGTGCAAGGCGCATGCAAATAATTGCGAAATTTGTTACTTTTCTGGTGCCATCTGTTCGCTGTCCAGCTGTTGTCAAGTGCTCTGCCAAATGCCTTCAAGTGGCATTCAAATGCTCCCACTGCTGCGGCAAGGAATTAAAGTGCTATTGATAAGATTTATTACATCGCTTTCAAATGAACAGAATAAATAATGTTGATGCATTTTTACACATGCTTTTAAATCATTGTGAGCGACATTCCAACAGCTGAACGCACTATTGATTGCAATGGTTAGTTTTAGTGGAAAAGGTTACGTTTCAAACTATATAATTACTTTTGCAGTTATTCATATGAATACAAAAGTATTTGTAGACTATTCCAAGTTTATTTACGTACTCTAAGCATTTGAAATAATTGCGATTGCCTCACTAACTTTATGCTCTCTTCCATTTTTAGGTAAGTGCTACTTCTGTCTAGCCAAATCAGGCGCTCAGTAAGTAAGTCGAAATAATTGTGCAACGACGTTAAATCCGTTTAGCACTGCAACCTTAACCTGATTCATTGCAACTCAAAACAATTACTCAAACAAATGCTGCGCGGGAGGCGGTAAACGAAAATCAATAAGTCGCGTTCTCAATTATATGTCAAACGGTTTAGACTATGGCGTGTTGTGAATGCACGAGTGTACATCACGTCGTATGCGCGATGCAATGTAGGTTAGACCTGAAAGTATGCAACACATTTTGTTTGTCCAACTGCAAAGGCGACAGCGCGAGCAATCAGCGAGGAATTCCAGCTTGTCGGGAGAGAGAGTGCAATGAAATGAATTTGGCGAAAATGGAAAATGGAAAACGAAAATGGGCTCAGCGGCGAGTCGTAGAAAAAGTGAAATTAGCCATTTGCAGCATGCCCGAAACTCCACTAAAAAGGTGAAGCGAGTGGTGACTTGGGGGGTGGGGGGGTTGGTGGGGTGTTCACGACTGTTGCACATTTGCCACATGCAATTTCATCATGCTGCATGTAACGGTACTTGGCTGGCTCCATTGTGCTTGCCATTGAACACGCACATTGACTGGGTGTAACTTCTACGCCACTCTCTCTCTCTCTGTGTGTGTGTGTGTGTGTGTGTGTGTGAACAATAAACTCACTTACAGACGCTTACACACACACACGCACGAGGGGGAGCGCCGTGGCTGCGCTCGACATGTGCTGCAAATGGGCGAATGAGCGTCCATTGTTGTTGTAATTGTTGCAATCGAGCCTTGTCGAACAAAAGGCGCACACAGAAACACAAACAAATAGACACAGACACGCTCCCTGCTAATATGAAGCATATGGTCACGCCAGCCAGCTTCATTGCATTAAACGCTAACCAACACACGCACACGCACACGCACACGAAATGAACTCCTCGAAGAGCAAGTTGAAGAGCCGGAGCACATTAAGCTGCCAGCAGTTGCACGGCAAAATTGCCCAAAATCAATTAAACATCCAAAATGAAGTTTGCAATTTTTTGCCAAATACACAAATTTTCATGGTCCAATGAATAACTAGATGCAGGGACATTAGGCGTCCTAGTGGCTAGTTTGCTTAACACTCACTTTGCCGAAACCTAATAAGATTTGTGTGTTCACAGCGATCGATGAAACTCTTGCAAATTAGTTTCGTAGCTCGAGTTCGCTTTGGCTTTGAGAGTCGACGGAAAAGCTTGAAAG
The DNA here is from genome assembly GCA_035046165.1 of Drosophila rubida. Taxonomy (NCBI): domain Eukaryota; kingdom Metazoa; phylum Arthropoda; class Insecta; order Diptera; family Drosophilidae; genus Drosophila; species Drosophila rubida. The sequence goes on along the minus strand of JAWNOF010000023.1, from coordinate 6,174,828 downwards.
AGCCTTTTGTTCTGCGAAAATCATTTGCTTATGCTAATCGCCACAAATTGAGTTTATATTGTTAGCCAGCTTTGTTCTACAACAATTCCTACTAAAGCAGTGGCCCTCGAAATCTTAACTAATACAATGCCTTGCTTCCCAAATCACAGGCACACAATATACTCACTTAATTTGAAGCATTTTCGAGGAAATCTACATTTTTAACTGAGAATCTCGTTTTAAGAACTACGACGGAAGTCTGAGCTAGAATTACCGGGAACGTTTTGTTAATGCCACGAATGAATTTAGATATAAAATGTGTGCTGTAACTGGTCTAAGCTTCCTCACGAACTTATTAGAATTAGTGTGGACTTTAAGGCCACTCCACAAATCAATCGCAGTGAAAATAGCTTTGATGAATTTTGGACTTGCTTTTTATTTGCTCTAAACATATTTTTTGCGGCTGTGTGTAGTCATGGAACATGTGTATTTGAAAGCCATTAGAAAATTGAAAAGCTTTCGTGCAGAAATGACAAATACACTCACATGCATGCCTATGCATTCACACATACACATGAATACGCGTACGCCTCGCAATTCAGTTGAATAACTGTGCGCTGCATTTGGCTCAGTTGTGAGTGTGCTTGTTTGGGTGTGTGCGAGTCTCGAGACCGGTTAGTGAATGTTTTTTCGAGTGCTCGCCTGCCAGTAAACAAATTTCAATGTGTGCGTGTGCATGTGCATGTGTGTGAAGAGAATGGCAAATAGAAAAATGAGGTCAATAACAGGTAGATTATCAAATAAGCATTAGGCAAAGACGGAGCCGGAGACGGAGACAAGGCGGGGATTAGGTGGCTGAGGACGGAGGACGAGCATATTGCTCTCCAGTCTGTATGAGTATTTCACACTCAGACACTCAAACGCTCACTCGCACACTCATTTAGTGCGGAAGATTGACAGCGACGAAGCGCTGACGTCTTGAGCATGCCCGCAAAACTGTGGAAATGTGGCACAAGCTCGTGTAGATATTTAGGCAAGTGGCCCGGTTTATGCGGCAAGCAATCAACGCCACAACAACATCGCATCGCATCCCATTCCATACCATCCCGTAGCATTCGAGCCCATCTCGTTCCATTCAATCGCAGCATGCGTGAAGGTCAATTTATCGCCTAATGACGGCGAACAATGACAGGCGGGCGGACGGGCCATTGAGTGGCAAGCAACCTCGTTTCACATGCCGCACGCTGAATTGCCTGCCGCTTCAAGAATTGAGATTTCGATTGAGATTGGACACTCGGGCTGAGCTGCTGGCTTGTGTGGTCTGCCACGCTCTCCACGGCTTGGCCTCTTCATTTGGGACTCAAGTTTAGCGCACATTTAGCCTGATTTATCTGCCTAATACGCAGCTCGGTCCGGTTCCGGTCCTGGAAATGCAATTACACTCGAAACTTGATAGGCTTTGCGCTGCTCGCATCGGCATGGCTCAATTCACGCTCTAAGTGAACAATTCATTATGTTTGAATCGCCAAATACGGGTGTTTGAATAAGCGGCCCGCTTGACAAATGAAGCTGCCGTCGCTTTTCGCTTTTCGCTTTTATAAATATGTTAGCAGCACAACATTGGCAGCATATTTACCGAGCATACTTATTAATAGTTTGCGAAGCGAGGACTGCAATTGTTAATACAAAATCGACATTTGTTTTTTATCGTATAAGGAGTAAACATTTATTTGCAATGTGCACATTTATTATAATGTTATTGTGTTTCACATGCATCTGCTGTAAGCATGCTTAAGTCCTCAAAGTGCTCATTGTATTCGCTGGCAGATACTCGCAATAAATGAGCTCTAGACGTGCACTAGGATTCAGTTGATTCATTTGGCTGGACTTGTATTCACATGCTCGCCACACACACACACACAAAACAAAGAACAACTGCAATGCGCCGAGAAGTAAATAAAGAGTCAACTGACCATTCACTTAAGGCTCAACTCTGACACGCTGTGTGCACTCGCCTGCGAATGGGTGTGAGTGTGAGTGCGAGTACCCGTTGGGCGGCAGACATAACCATAACCAAGTTAGCAACATCCTTGTTCCGGTTATAGAAATGCGTTTAAGCATCAGTTGCTCTGGAATTTGGCTTTCACCCCTTTTAGCTTGTTGGTTTGTTTGTTTGGCTTTAGCTGTATTTCTTTTCGTTTTGTTTTTTTGGCATGACGCTGTTTTTTTTTTTTTTGCTTGTTTTTATGGCTTTTCTGGCTGACTTTAGTGGAGAGGCGAGCACCTGACCAGGAGGCAGACCGAGACCAAGACAAGGATGGAGTCAAGTCAGGAGCCAAGAGCCAGGAGCCAGGAGCCAGAAGTCCTGGCCTGCCAAAAACAAATACACTAAACTGACAGAACAAACACTGGCCAAATTGACAGAGAGAGAGACAGACAGACAGAGCGAGAGAGAAAGAGAGAGAGAGTGGGATAGATCGACAAACTGGCTGCTGACAGTTAGCGAGAGAGAGAGAGAGAGAGCGAGAGGGAGAGGGAGAGCGGAAGAGATGTAGAAAAATAGAAAAAGAAAACTTATTGCTTGGCAAAGCGTGAAATGTTTACGAGCGAGTGACGATGGCGACTCAAGAGGCAGACTCGTAAAAAGATTTCTGTGTGTTTCACTCTGTGTGGCTGTGTGTGTGTCAGTGTGAGTGTGTGAGTGTGTTGGTCTAGCGCAAATCTTATCCTCTTTACTAGCCACCTCTCTGTTCGTCGCACAGCCGCTGCTTTAGCGCGCTCTCTTTCCGACTCGACATCTTACTTGACTGTGCACAATTGTAAAGAAAATGTTATTAAGGATTTTCTATTATATAACAAAAAGGCGCACTAAAGACACACATACACAGAGCGGGAGAGAGAGAGAGCTGCTAGGGGCGCCATAGGAATAGCTGCAGGGGACGAAACAAGAGCTGAGGCTGCGACTGAGACTGCGACTGCGACTGAGACAGAGGCAGAGGCAGAGGCGCACTTAGTTTTCGCTATGAGTCGCATTAAACACTTGACATATACACAGTTTTGTAGCGCTGCACTGCGCGACAAACTGCCAGCACTTTCTGGAAATACATTTCCAAAATATACTAAACAAAAGTTGAAGAAAATTATGCACAATTTTTTATGTATTTTCTTGCTGCTTCTCAAGTCTATTTTAAATTAGCTTGTTACATCTTTTTGCATGCAAATTTATGATATTGACAACTTAATAATTAATGTAATGAAGCAATAATTTTACTAGCAATCGTAATTATAATCAACTGTATATTCTATGTCATCCATTGATTTATAATTTCTACGGCTGCTTAATTGGCTAGCAACTTTAATTACAATGATAACGCTTTGCATTGTATTTAAAGCAATGTGGGTTATAGAAAGTAATACGCAACTTCAGTGCATTGCCCAGTTATCCACATTTTCATACGTTGCGGGATTACACACAATCATAAATAGGGCTGCATTGCATATATATTTAATTGTGCAGCTTCCTGTTGGCATCATCATTACGTTGTGTTTTTCTCCCTTTTTTTTTTGGGCAAAGAATGTACTTAGGGTTTGAATGCTCGGCTCTGAGACGAAAGTCGCTGCCGACAAGTCGATGGCGCGTTCCACCCATATGTCCATAAGTGTTGTGTGTGTGTGTGTGTGTGTATTTATGCTCAAGGTTCAGCTGCAGACATTAGTCAAGTGAACCCAAAATGAGCGAGCAACAAAAGCAGCGCCATTGCAATGAATGAATGAGCAAGCGAGTGAGTGGGTGTCTGAGTGAATGAATAAATGACTGACTGGTTGACTGAACGTCGTCTGGGCATATTATGTTATATAGCGACAAGATCGCCATGGCTGCCGGCGACAACCAGCGAGCATGAGAATAAGGACAGCGAAGGAGAGACGTCAAAGCAGCATGTAACTGAGTCAGAAGATGAGCAGGAACAGTGCAGCGACAAGGGCGGGGGCAGCGGCTGGGCGCGCTTGAATGCACTTTTCTTTGCGTGCATCTAGAAGGAAATGCTCGCTGTGCGCTTGAATAAGCGTCACGTGTAGTTGTGTGTGTGTGTGTAAATATCTGCAAGGCACAGTGGCCTGCGACTCGAAGGTGCTCGGCATTTTGCGGAGCAGCAGTCAAAATACAAGAACTTTGATATTTACGCAGCTTCTACTTGCATTTCTACTCTGCTTTATCGCTTACTTTTAGTTTATATAGTATTTATTCTACAACTATCCAGCAAATAAATTGTTGTAAATGATATAGTTAATAATTATGCAGTTAAGAGTTTAATAGCGAAATCTAAATATTCAAATCTTTATAGCTGCTTATTCGATTGACAAGTAATTTGAAGTGAAAAAATAACCAACAACTTCTACATTTCATTCATTTTGTGGAGCAGCTAATTTCTCTATATAAAGTAATCATGGCATTATTTGCAGTAAACTAATTGTTTGTTTTAAAAATATTCAAATAATATTAATAGCTGCTTAGATCAATTTCCTATAAACTAATCTATTTGATTGACAACTGATTTGAAGAGTTTGTTTAGCTCCAAAGAATCCCAAGCAATTTCTACATTTCATTCATTTTGTAGAGCAGCTAATTTCTCTATATAAAGTAATCATGGCATTATTTGCAGTAAACTAATTGTTTGTTTTAAAAATATTCAAATAATATTAATAGCTGCTTAGATAAATTTCCTATAAACTAATATATTTGATTGACAACTGATTTGAAGAGTTTGTTTAGCTCCAAAGAATCCCAAGCAATTTCTACATTTCATTCATTTTGTAGAGCAGCTAATTTCTCTATATAAAGTAATCATGGCATTATTTGCAGTAAACTAATTGTGCCGAATGTTGCACGAATTAAATATTTTATAATTATGCTGTTCAGAGATTAATAGCGAAAATATTCAAATAATATTAATAGCTGCTTAGATAAATTTCCTATAAACTAATCTATTTGATTGACAACTGATTTGAAGAGTTTGTTTAGCTCCAAAGAATCCCAAGCAATTTCTAAATTTCATTAATTTTGGGGAGCTTATTTCTCTAATCATGTCATTATTTCAAGTATGTAAAAAGGGTCAACTAATTGTGCTGAATGTTGCAGGAATTAAATATTTTATAATTATGCGGTTTAGAGTTTAATAGCGAAAATATTCAAATCATATTCATAGCTACTTCATTTCCTTGCTTTTTGTAATTGACAAGTGATTTGAAGAGTTTGTTTAGCTCCAAACAATTCCAAACAATTTCTACATTTCATTCAGTTTGTGAAGCTAATTTCTCTATATAAAGTAATCATGTCATTATTTGCAGTAAAAGAGTTAAAAGAGTCAACTGTACTGAATATTGTTTTCTATAAAGTGTGAATTAAATGCTTGTTGCCCGTCCAAGCTATTTAATTTACGAACTGCGAAGACCGCTTACAAAGTTACCTGGCCTATTGCTTGTTGCTTATTTTAGTTTTCACTGCTTAGATTTTCGCAGCTTAAGCTGCAGAGATAATATTGACAAAAGCGGCGAGCAGCGAGTATTTGTGAATGCTTGCGTATTTGCATTTCCCGTGTCTTTTTTGTGCTGCATGAGGCGATCAAGATAGTTTTAGTGCAATTTGCGTGGAGACTTCAGTCGTTGCCATAGTGACATTGCAATGCTATCTCTCTGGCTGCAGCGAGCAGCTTGTTATAAACATGTTTATATTACGTTTCGCAATGCTGTCGCTGCCACCGCTGTTGCAGTTGCCACTGTTGCAGCGGCAGCTGGCTTTGACTCGAACAATGTCAGCCATTTTGCTGCTTTTGTGAGAGGCCCGGGCGGAGAGGCAACAAAAATGGAGAAAAATGCAGAGGCAGAAAGGATGTAGGACAAGCACGAGTACAGGGTATGCGAGGCATGCTACAAAGGCGAGCATTCAGCTTGTGCAATTGCATGTGCAAGTGCGTCGGCGTCGGCGTCGGCGTTTGTGCGAAGGCGTTGAGAGCGTCGTCGCGTCGTCGCGTCGTTACGCATACGCCGCATCGGCCCGACAGCCAGCGAAGACTTTAATTGATTATTTATCTTGCGGTTGTGATGTTAGCGCAACTGCTGCTGCAGCACAAGTTTATGCCACACACACACACACACACACACAGAGAGAGATAGCGAATCTGGTGGGGCAAATTGGTGTGCCGTGATTGAAAACCGAAACCACTAGCTAGTCTGCCTAGCAGGCGGTTGCTTCGCTTGTCCTTGCAGCTTGCAACTAGAAGCCAGTGGCAACCCAACACTTTCCCCCTCTCACTCCCCCCCCCCCTTTGCAGCCACACAACTAAATTGCTTTCGAGTGTTGTTTGTTGTGCTTGGAGATTTACTGCCTTGTTGGGTTTTCCATTTAATTTCTTTTCACATTAGACACGCGCTCCTCTGTGTGTGTCTCTCTCTCTCGCTCCGCACTCTTCTGCCGCGTCGTCGTGCAGTTTTTAGTTGACAAAAGGCAAACTGTAACCGCAGTCCTGGGCCACCAAGTGACATTTTAAATGTTACTTAATGGTCATCCGCAAAGCTCATTATTATTATGTGGCTCTCGCTCTTGTAGTCTTCGCCTGATTTATACGCTAACATTGGCGTCCATTTTCAATTTATGGCCGCAGAAAAAAGCACATACGCACACTTGGCTATTCAGTGTAGTGAAATATTTATGTCTTACATGAGCATCGATTAGTTGCAACTGTCGTGCAGCGTTTAAGGATGTCGCACAAAGCGCAATCAAATTAGCAAAACTATATGCGCGCACTCTCTCTCTCGAGAGAGAGAGAGCAAGCATAAGAGCGAGAACAGCTTTGCTTTCACTATGCCAGCAACGTGCCAACAACATTCCCCTGCGGTCCTCAACTCACTGTCAACTCTGCTCGCTCTCTCCAGAGAGTGAATTCGCAGATGGCGAGAGAGAGAGAGCGAGCGAGCGCTGCTTGATGAAGTAATTCCGCATGTGTGTCACGTAGTTTGCAATCGCGTGGGGAGCACACAATTTAAATGAAGATTAAATTATTATTTAAGCAAAGACATTGCAATAAATGACAGATGGGTGACAAGCAAAGCTTTAAACTTCGTTTCTACTGCATTGCGTCAGCTTCGCCCGTTGGCCGAGAAAAATCTGTTGGCAGTGTGTCAAGTGGATTAACGAACTGTCTGCCGCATGATTTAAATGCAGTTGCATGCCAAATTTTAATTAGTCGGCCAGCGTTGTCAATCATCCCATTGAATACTTGATGGCGTTCGCTTTGTTGTTGCAGCTAATTAAAATTGCTTGCACTTTGAAGTTATACGTTAATTTGCCCCTGCAGCTAAAGCAGCCTGGCAACTGACAAACTCAACACGCTTTGCGGCCAAGTTGATCAAACTGCAAAGCGGTTGGCTTAAGTACTCGTTATGCTTAACTTATCGGCGAGCAGCCACAACAACTCACTGCCAACTATCTTCTGGCCACTTCTAGCTATCTCTCGCTCGGCTGCTTCACAAACTGTCGTCGGCTGGGACGTGGCACATCCTGTTGTGTCGTGGCGCGGACAAGTTTTCCTATCGCATTTATCACTAGTTCAAGCGTTAACTTGGCCAGCACCTTGCCAGCGGGTTGCAGCCCAACCACCTGACTGCCAACAGCTGTTGAGCATTGCCAGCGACGTTGTCGTTGCCTTTTTAAATGAACCCGAAACAGCCACAGGGGGAGCGTGGGGGGGGGGGGGAATGAATGAGGGCAGCGACAGCCACGAAAGTAAATAATTAAAAAAGTTACACAAATTACCAAGGGTTTTGTTGTAGGCGTTCTGCACGCCACGCCCACTCGCCGACTTCGCTGACGACTCCCCATTCCCCAACACGGCTAAACCCTGTACACATTATGTGGCGCCCCTTTTTCGTGTGGCTGTAATTAAATGATGTTTATTAAATGCGCGCGCTGTCATTCATTCATCCATTGTTGTTGCTCCGACGTCGTTGCCTTTGCCTTTGCCCTCGTTGTTGTTGTTGTTGTCAGTTATACAAACAACGCTTAAGTTGTCGACGTCATCAGCAGCGCGTTCGCCGTTGTTATTCTGCTGCTGCTGCTTGTTGTTGTCGCTGTCGCTGCGCTTTTCACGTTTGATGGCCACTTTAAAGTTGAAATGGCGCGCCACAAAACATGAAACCACCAAAAAATGCCGTTGACAGCGCACCACCATTCACTGACTCGCAGATACCCTGGCCAATATCAAGCATACCACACGTTGTATTCTTCAAGTAAATGGCGCATAATCGCAACTATTTTGCTATCTATATAAAATCTCTTGAGCGCATATCAAGCATACGCAGTGTGAATATTGTTAAATTACTGAATGCAAATTAATGTTATAGCGCTTTTTATAGCAACCGCTAGCAATGTTGCAATTAATTCTAACGAAGCTGATATTCACATGATTTTGAAGCAATGTTGCCACAAACATCGACCACTTTTTAGCGCTTTTTTTAAGTGAAATTAAGTCAGAAGAGTTGATATTTATATTCACGTGATGTTGAAGTAATGTTGCCACAAAAAGCGACTACTTTTTAGCGATTTTTTTAAGTGAAATTAAGTCAGAAGAGTTGATATTTATATTCACGTGATTTTGAAGCAATGTTGCCACAAAGATCGACCACTTTTTAACCGATTTTTAAGTGAAATTAAGTCAGAAGAGTTGATATTTATATTCACGTGTTGCCACAAACATCGACCACATTTTAGCGGATCTTTGAAGTGTTGCAATTTGTTGTAATAGCGTCCATGCTTTGTGCGTAATGTGCTGGCACAAAAAGGTTACCATAACTCGACACACTGTCGACGCGCTATCAAGTATACGCCTTGTTGCGGCATTAATGTGTGGCTGCCTTATCGATAAGCGCTCTAAAAAACTCGTCAACAAATTTGCGAATAGTGAAAGCGATGGCAGCGAGAAAATACGCCCAACTTGAATGCGCATAACCATCTCGGATGTCAAGTATGGGCCGCATTATGCAATCTATTTGTTTTTATCGCCTCTGGCGGGGGCGAGGCGGTGGTGGTGGGGGGAGTGGCGCACTTGCAGCAAGTTATCGATAGCATAGCGATGTGTATGCGAAAGTATAGTATAGCATGGCATAGCATATATACCCTGACGGCTTGGCGTGCTGGGCGTGCCGCAATGCCAAAAACGCGCTGACTCTAGCTTTTATGGTCTTTGAGATCTGACCGCATTGTTACGCACACTCTCACACACACAGAGTCTGGCAGTGTTGGTTAACGGGCTACAAAAAAATTGGGCAGCAGAAAAGAAAGAAATGAAATCAAAGCGCCAAAAACACTCACACACACACAGACATAGTGACGGAGAACGCAGCAACAAAACCACAAAAATGCCGCCAATGACTTTGGCCTGGCAATGTTGCTATTGTTGCCGTTGTTGTTGTGCTGCCGACGTCAAAGGCTTGCCAAAAATTACAACGACAGCGCCGCACGCCTAACGGGACATTCGGAGGGTTGACGCTGAACGCCGGGATAAAGAGTTGTCGAGAGCATGGGATGTGTTTTTTTTTTGTTTTTTTCTCTCCTTTTCGTTTTTGTGTGTTTTTGGGGTACATTGCCAAGGGCTCGGCAACACATCCGCTTGCCCTTGCGGCGCTTCCTGTCGCTTCCTTCCGCTGGCGCACACCTTCCTCCCTCCCCCCCCCACACACTCATCTCATTTCCCCCGCCAACTGCCCCCCGCCCGCTGTGGCTGTCGTTTCTAAAAAACACGCAAACCCAGACGCCCTGTCAGTTTATCTAACACGCACTCCCGACTGCGTCTCTAATGTGGAGCAACATCGACTGCGTGTCTGCGTATCTGTGTGTGTGTGTGTGTCTGTGTGCGAGTTGGGGGCAATAACATCGTGGAACAATGCGAAAAAGGCCGGCCGAAAGATGGATAGGGTTGGCGCATAGATCGAGGATAGATGCAGAAAAAAGGTTACCCCGAAAATACGTAAATTAACAAAACCTGCCGCCAATCATGAGTGTGCTTTTGTGTGTGTGCGTTAAACGCACAAAACTGACAAAGCAAATGCTCGATAGCTGCACTTCATATACACTAACTCGGCAAGCTGGAGAGAGAGAGAGAGTTGATGAGATGAAATGAGTTTAGCTTCCACATAGAATGAATTTCAAGCTGAAAGCAAAGTTGGGGCGGAAATGTTAACTTGCAAGTTCTTCAAGAGTTTTATAAATGTATTCAAATGGATAATCCCGACTATTCAAATTGAGTGCAGTAATATTGTAAGTTTAAGTGTTATATATGGATTTATTTAAACAGGCAATCCCTACTATTCAAATTGAGTGCAGTATTATTGCTAAATTTGACTTTCAAGTGCTTTTAAACGTGGGGTTTTTCAACACTTTTATTTGAGTAGCAAATATTCTTTGAGTAAAATCAATATATAGAGATATTATAATGGATAATCCGTACTATTCAAACTGAGCTCATTAATCTTGCTAAATTGTAGTTTCTAGTTTTTTTTTTAGGGATTTTTCAACACTTTTATTTGTGTAGTTAATATTCTTTAAGCATATATAGATTTATTTAAATGTATAATCCCTACTATTTAAATTGAAAGCAGTAATATTGCCAAATTCTACTTTCTAGTGGGCTTCTTTTAAACGTGGATTTCTACAAGAGTTTTATAAATGTTTTTAAATAAACCTGCCTCAAATCCTCTTCAAATTAGCAATGTTTTGCTTTGTTTTAAATCTAAAACGGCTTCCACTGCATAACTGTTCAGATGATGCAACGGAAACCAAGGGTTGTGAAAAGCACTTGCTCTTGAAGTTGTCATGGTTTTGAAAATAATGCGCTATTTGATATTCATTAGGCAAGCTAGTCAGGCATGCTGCCTCGAATATGTGTCTAGATTTATCGTGCAGCCGAGCTCTAGGTGCAACTAATGCAGTATTTTTGTTGCTTTGCGTGTTTGCTGCGTCTCTTCGCTTGACGGATCGTTTTTCAATTTTGCACGCGCTGGCTAAAACAAAAGGAATCACTTTTAACGAGCTCACTAACAGTGGCCGCCGCAAAGCAAAGAGTGGCAGCAACAATGCTGCAGCAATAGCAACAACAGGCTGACGGCGGACAACAAAGGCGGCCTGCAACAAGCTGTTTGCAAGACCGCGTTTTACATTTTGCAACAACAATGCCAAAGCCCTGTCAGCGATAGTTCATTTCGAGCTGCCCGATACATCAGCATTTTGCCCTCTCTCTCTCTCTCTTGCGCTCTGCCCCTTTCCTTTTTTTCCAGCATGTGCGTATGCACGGGGTTGTGGCATGCAACAGCAGTAGGGCAGCAGCGGCTGCTGCTATTTCAAAATCACATTGTTGACCATGAGACACAAAGCAGGGGGCAGAACCATGTTAGAGAAACAAGCTGCGCGTTGTCGCTTAATTGGTTTATTAAGCCGCAAATATATAGTTGAGGTATGCTTAACGGATTCACGTAATTTAATACTATAATAAGGGGCTGCGATAATTGGAAGCTTGTTGAATTTCATACGAAAACATATTTTAATTAAACATCATTTGCTGTATGCTAAAAGCTTCACATATCAACTTAATTATTTGCAGTTTTTGCTCTTTGTCAGCATCAAAATCATATAAGTTTTTTATTTTTGACTTAAATTAGATACAATTTTGTTGCTTGAAATTTGTGTAGTTTTCTAGTGCAGATTGTAAATATTTTTATATTTAATTTTAATCACGATCTGAATAGAAATTCAAAACCAAAATTGAATATTCACTTCCATTTGCGATTTCATACAAATTCAGCGTGTTCTTGGTCTTTAGATATATAGTTTTGATCTGCGCTGCAAATTTAATGTGCCGCTTTAAGTATGTGCCACATGTGGCGCTGCTGCTGCTAAAGGGTGTGCGAATAGTCGACAGAAGCTGCACAAAATTCAGCTTTTGCGTGGTCTGCGTTATTTCACATTTTCATTTTTTTTTTTATTTTGCCGCTTTTTGCTTTGTGCACGCTGCTTTGACAGACGCCTCTCTAAACAACCGCCGCGAATACTACACACAAAGCAAGTATAAAAAAGGGATGCCTCTCCCTCAATGTCTGTGTGGGCTGAAAATTGAAAAGCGGACTCTGTGTGTGTGTGTGTCAGTGTGTGTGTGTGTGTGCTTGTGGGCGATTGCGTGTGTAGGAAAATTAGTTTAGGCAATGGGGCGCATTTTTGAAATTCATAAACTCACCGGTTACGTGGGTTACATCGCCGCTTTTGTGTGCCGTGCTGCTCACAGACGCACACGCACTGACGCTGGCACACGCTCACACTCTGGTGTCTAAGTATGTGTTAATATGAAGTTGACTCCTTGCGCCTATTTAATTGGCCTGTCTCGCTGTGCACACAACTTAACGCCAGCCAACTAAAATGAAACCAAACAAAACGCAATCAACTTCATGCCCATGAATTAATGACTCGCACACTCAGGCCCCGCTCAACGCAACGCAACGCAACTCGAACTCGCACTCGCACTCGCACTCCGTCTCCGACTCCAACTCAAACTCAACGCGAAGGCGAGGCAACGTTGCGTATACGTAATGTGGTAGCTGGTTTTGTAAGCCGACGCAACTGCGCTTCTTGTGCGAAATATTGTGCCCCTCTGGCCACCTAATGGTTACAGCTGTTGTTGCTTTTGTCTTCGCTGTCAATCTTCATTCCCATCTTCTGCTCTTCGTAATTTGCGGAAATTTTATTGGCCAGCATATTGATATGCCTTCGTTATTTCGTTTGCCAACTTTGCGCACACAATATTTGGGTTGTCGCTGCTGATAGCTGCCAGTCAACAAGACACAATTCAATCATTTACGACAACGAAATTCAATATTTGCGACACTTTCTTTACCGTTCGTTGTGCCTAGTGTTGTCGAGAGTCAAAAGAGTTAATAAGCGAGGCTCCATTTGAAACTAATCGATCAGTTCATTGCAAATATCTTGAAGGCAACAAACTACAAGCTAAAATCGGTTTCATTTCATACCCAATTTGCGCAATACAATTGAATCAAAGCAATTATGGCGCTGTAAATAAAACTTTGCCGCCTCACGCAACGCACAACATGATGAGTAATGTGCTTAAGGTTTTAAATGCACTTACGCAGCCTGCCAAATGGATTATCCTTGGACATGTAGTTAAATAAGTTTAATTGATTTTCATTCAAATTTGCAACTGTCTCGCTCTCGCTCACTTTCTAGTTGAATTTGATTTGAAATTGTATTACGAGTATACTCAAACACTCAGTCAGCAGTCAGCAGTCAGCAGTCAGCGCTCGCTGCAGTTGCAGTTACTTTGCTGCAATTGGATTTGCAGCTTAATTGGACAGCATACGAATTGATTGTGTAATGTGTGCTGCAGAGCTGATGTCGACTACAATATAGTCTCTGGCATTCGCTGAATATCCTTAGCCTGATGCATCATGCTAATTGCCTAATGAGTGCATTCAAGCATTCCCTTCCATTCCCTTGCATTGCAATTGCAATTGCACTGCCCACGTTGGGCACATTCATAAATTTTCGTTGGCACTGAGCTTCACTGTACGCAAATGATGTTTACTTTGGCCAAATGCTCTATTGATAAATCGGCTTAACTTTGTGTCGGTTTTGTGAGCTGTAAAGTGTTCTAAGCGCAGTTGCATGTTAAATTACAAATTTGCTTTGTTCCCTAAAATTGTTGTTGAAATCTTTTGCTTTTTAATTTTAAAGTGTATGTTTTGTTTTCTTCTTTTTAATCCCAAATTGTTGTAATAAAGTCTCCCTCTTTTGCAGTATATGATTTATATACATATTTATCAAGCGTATTTGCAAGTAGATCTTCTATTGTTGTGCAGCACAGGGTATTTGCCATGTGCGTCTAAAGTGCTTAGCGTGGGCGTCTGTTGTCTTAGCTGTCGAATCACTCACTCAACTTCAAATCGCTTAAATTATTCAAGTAATTAAGCCTCGTTTTCGGAACTCTTAAAATCGCCCCCTTCAACAGCATTCAGACGCATTCATTTAATAAGCGCTCATGGCGCTCGCTGTATTCAACGCTCACGTTCCCCATTCATTCATGGCCAGTATTCATAGCTTTATTCATGGCGGGTATTCATAGCTGTGTGTAGCCTGCAGCTGTTTAAGGTATTAAGTTTTATTTCGAGCATTTCGTGAATTTATAATCCACTTGAACGGCTCAGTTCGGTTAATATGTACAAAATCGCATTCATAGTCGAATACACAGAGATCTACAGCACATACACATATATAAATATGTGATGTACATGTATATTTTTGTAAGGGCTTGACAAACATACCACGAACACTTCATTAATGCCACGCACACAGACACGCATTTAAGGCGGCATTATCCAGCGGCCTGAGTCGTATAATAAAACGCGAGCAAGAGCAAGAGCAAGAGCAAGAGCAAAACGAGATTTTAAGCTCGCGAAATTTCATTTATGCAACTTGACGGCCAATTGGCGTGCAATACAAACACAAGCACTCACACACACACACACACACACACACACGCACAACGCAGATATTCACGCAGACGCTGGCGCCTAAAAGTATGCAATAACTCTCGACGAAAGCAATGAAAACTCACGTTACATTTATGATTAACGCTCGTTTGCCAGCTCTTGTCTGATTTCGCCTTTTCAAAAGGGAATTAATTGATTTACCTTTCAATTCAGATTTGACATTTTATCAATAAAGATGGCACCATTGACGGGTACTTACCACGCTCAGTAAGTAGAACGCCGCGAGACTTTGATCATTTAATTACACGCATGAAATCGTTTTTCAAAGCGCTCAAGCATTGAAAAGTAATCAAGCAATTTTAATATGCAAATATTTGAAGAAGCATAACCTAGCAACATGCTAAGCCAACAATTTGCTAAGTCGATGGCAAATCAAGCCTTAAATTCCCAAATGTGTTTAAGTATTAGCGATAATTGCGCTCAATACAGATTAGAATGCGAAATAATGTGGCTAGCTTTTCGATAGTTATTACCATAATTTGGCACCACTTTCCACATGTTGTTTCCGCCACAGAAAACTTTGAAACTTCCGCCGTATTAACATCTTTGTTTGCCTGCCAGCGAAGCTCGCATAAAAAAGCAAAGCAAAGTAAAACAAAAAAAACATAGTAATCGTAAAGTTGAAGGTTAAAGTTAAATGCAGATAAAACGCACATTGCTTATGGTAATAAATAAACTTTTAAGTAAGTTTTTTTCAGCGCTTTCTTTTTGTTTTCGCTGCTGTTTTTTTTTTTTGTGTTGTTTGGTTTATAATGAAAGCTATAAAAGATATTGATGGCAACAGCTCGGATGCTTGATGGCGTTACAATCGTTCTGATGGAGCTCAAATGTACTTATTAATACATGTGCGTGTGCGTGTGCGAGTGTGTGTGTGTGTGGGTGTGTTTACCTGTTTTTTCCCCTCTTTTTTACTGTTTGCTTTGGCCAACGGGAAATTTATTGATACTCAACGAGAAATAAAAGCATAAAAATGAAAATGACAACAGCAGAACAGAACAAAGTAAAAAAATACACACACACTACTCGTGGGCGTACTATATGAAATGTGAATGAAATGAGGGAATTTTCAAAAGAAAACTGCGTCAATGGGGACAGGGTGGGGGAAAGGGTGCTAGGGGCTTAAGCATTTGTCAACATAACGCTTGCAATTTAACAATTTTCAGTGCTCGCACAACGTTGATGCTTTATAGTTCTTGATTTTATTTACTATTTGCCCATGAGCTTAGAAGGGTGGTAGACGGGGAGGGCGGTTGTGTAGCAAGCGCGTAAAGCGTAAACTGAAATTGGCTACAATTTTATTGGCATTCGAGCGCAGGTGACTTCAGTTCTCTGCCTCTGCCTGCCTCACTCTCGCTCTATCTCTTTCCAAGCTGACGTCGTTGGTGGCAACTACGTTACGCTATTTTATTTTGTTGCTTGTCCCCCGAAAAAATACGCTTCGTACTCGTTCCCTTTTCTTTTTTACTTTTTTTTGTGTGTGGTTTGCTGCTGCTTCTTCGCTGTTGACTGGGCGTGTGTATTTGCTCACGTAATTCCCTAATTAAATACTTAAATTGTAATTGCTTTCGAACGTTTCATGACACGGGGTTGCCCCCAAGGGGCAGGAGCAGTCCCAGGCCCAGGAGCAGGAGCTGGAGCAGGAGCAGCTACTGCGTCGGCTGCGGACTCGCAATGAATCCAGGAGTCGCCGTGGCATCATTAAAACGCGCACACACGGCAAGACAGCAAGGCGACAGCGAACAGGGACATATGCTATATGGCTTGTTATGCCCACGATATATATACACGGTTCCCCACACATACACACACATCCATATATATATATATATATGTGTATATATAGAGTACTTACGTACTACCCACATCTTAATGATGCAGCCAGCACACAAACACAGCTCTATACGGTTGCTGATTCAGTTTGCTGCGCTACTTTCCACTACATCTTACCTCTATATATATATATATATATGTATGTATCGTTCATATAATACTTATATGTATGTATTTATGTACATGTGGGAACGTAGAAGCCCGGAAAACATGGAGCTTAACTAATGGCAACCGACAAAAGACAGCGAGAGCGAGAAGGCAGCATTTGATATATTATGCATACATGAATGAGAGATTTAAATTTACATTTTCTATAATTAGTTTATAATTGTAGCCGCATTATGTGCGCTCACATGTGTGCTGCCTCTTAGCCCTGAGAGGCCTTCACTTCGCTCTCTAAGCAATAGTTTGCTCCAAGGGACTCAATCTTCAAATCTCCATGGCAGTCTTTTATTTTCCATTTCTTAGTAATTAACTTCTGAATTTAAAATTATGCACAGCAATTGAAGAGTCGTCAGTTAAACATTTATTTTAGAAATCAGAGAATTGCATAATTTGAATTTTATTCAAGACATTTATATTAGATGGTCTCTGATTTGATATTGACTTTGTTCTTTTGTAATTTGTTTTCTTCTAGCAATGTTTGAGTCGTATTTATGTCAACCAATTAACTGTGTAGTGCTTGCGAACATTTGCACACATTAGTGCTGACATTAATGCGCTTAGAGCACCCGCATATCGATAACATATCGCACACCTATCGATAGCTGTGCACTTGACAAATCGTAGACGCTTGTGTCGCGCTCGAGTGCGTTTGCCGTCGCTCCACACACACTCTCTCTCTCTCTCTCTCTCTCTCTGTCTGTTGTGCTCTCTTTCCGGCTGTTTGCCTTTAGCCGGGCAATTCCATTCGATGCACGTTAAGCTATATAAGTCATCACTTTAATTTAATTGTGCACGGCTAAGCTGGCCGCACTTACGAGCCGAGACACGCCCCCGCCTCTGCCCACACACACACACACGAGCGCACACTCGCACACAAGTGGCTGTGTGTTGTACATATGCTTGGCCATGTCCTGGCAATGTGCTGGCCACGTTTTTATGTGCTTTTAAGTGCGCAATTAAAGGTCAATTGCAGTCGAAGGTGGCCCAGAAGTATGCTATAAACTCGCACACAACACAAACACACACACACACACACACACACATAGGCAGACAGAGACACGTGTTTCTAATTGATATTTGAGCTGCGCCTCAGTAGCAGGCGACGCCAATGAAATCGATCACAAATTCTGATTTGCTGTTGGAATTTCCGTCTCGTTCCTCAAACCAAAAAAATAAATAAAAAATAGTTTTGTAGTCAAGCCAGCAAACTGGACGTTGATTCAGTTGACGATGGGCATCTGGTTGAGTTCAAGGCGGGCCGCATGATCCAGGGCCCCCATATGGTTGAGCCCGACACCCGCAAGGGCCTCATCTTCCTCTATCGCGACGCGGACTCGGACTTGCACTTCTGCTGGAAGGATCGTCGGCGGAATGTCATCGAGATCGACATTATTGTGTCGCCGAACACTTTGGAGTTCAATCGCGTCGACTCCTGCAAGACTGGTCGCATTTATGTGCTCAAGTTTCGACGGTCGCCGAACCGTTTGTTCTTCTGGATGCAGTATCCAAAATATGAGCTGGACGACGACATTTGCTCGAAGGTCAATGAGCTGCTCCTATCTAACAGCAATTCGGATGATGAATACACGAGTTCGATACATTCGATGAATACCGCGAACATAAGACCATCGGATCTATAAATTGATAGTGCAGCTAGCAGGCAGCGTAATAAATTCATTCACCACCTAGATTGGAAATTACTTATTATTGTTCTCTCTACCTTTAAGTTGTAAAAAGGGTTTAAAATGTGTGAATCACGGAGAAGGAAACGCTGTAGGCCATATGTTGTTACAACAAATATGCTTAGAATCGAATTCTAAATCGATTTAGACATTCTATCCGTCTGTCCATCCGTCTGTCTGTCCGTCCATCTGTATCAATGCCTACATAAGCTAACATAAGCAAACTTGGTATCCAGATTCTTCTAGGTCTGTCTCTATACGAGTTTATTTCTTTTTTTATTTTCCCCCCACTATAGATTTTTGCGAATAACGCCCACATTTCTAAAATGATCTTTTTCAAACTTAATAGATTGCTTTTGTGTATAATCTACCCATTAGATTGTGGCCCCTTCACCCACAAAAGTTCCAACTTGAACTGTTTTCTTTTACTCTGTATCATGATTTGATGTTTTGTGAAGTTATTAGTTAAAAGATATAATGCGAGTATAACATTTTTCCTATACAATAGAGCTACAGGGTGTTTTATAGTCGATAAAACGCGACAGTTGCGTTTACGATTGTTTTTAAATAGAATTTGTGCAGAACTTACAGATTGCTCGATTGTCCATCCACAACTGTGGGCTCAATAGCGCTGTTGGAGTTTGTTTCTCTCCGCTTCAAGCCCGCAAAGTTGAAGCACAACTTCAATACAGCAGACAAAAGAAGAAGAATCGTAAATAGAAAATGATGGAGGGGGAGCAAAAAGAAAGTAAATCGTCTTGCTCAGTGATGCATTTCGATTGTGATGCGGCGCTTAAAACTATGTAACGCCAGCAAAAAATGCAATAACTGCCTCAAAGTATCTGCAGGGCTCGTTGCACCCATCATTCCTCGCAGAAAACAAAAAAAGACAAAAAAAAAAAGGAAAACTGAGGAAAAATGGCACTAAAAAATGGCTGGCAAGGCAAGTTACGAAGATAAATGAAGGGGCATAAGTTAGACGACAACTCGAGCACAAGACGTGAAAGGAAGCAACCGACTAAAAAATAAAAATACTTAAAATTGATATAAAAGACACCCAACGACCAAAGCGAAGGCAAAAAAACAAATGTATGCAATAGAAACAAAGCGGCGCCGAAGTTTTGATACTCTTGCAAATGGCAAGGATTGCAATAGAAATGTGCTGCGACTTGCGCGCGGTAATGCAATGCTAAATTGAAAATGTCTAAGATTTCTCTAAATTGTTTATTGTCTATTCACTTTTTGATGTAACACACGCGCTGCCAAATGGCGTATGCTCGGCTTTGGGGCTAAGGAATTTGCTAAAAAATAGTTGCAAAGTGCAAAGTAAGCCAAAGGGTCGGGTATCGGGAATCAGGCGGCTCGCAAGTGCTTGAGGGGCAGGTGGAGGGGGGCTGCATTGCTAGGCATGCGACAGCAGCAAAATTTTATATTTTTTTCTTTCTTTCTTGCTGTTTTCATGTTTTATTTTGTTTTTTACTCTGCGTCATTTGCGGGTGCTTTTTGCGCTTTGCTTTCAATTTTTTGTGTTTTGTTTTTCTATTTTTTGTGTTTTTTTTTTTGGCAATTTTTTGTGTTGTTTTTTGTGCAGTCGTTTGTTGTTTTTGTGCCCCAAATGAAACTAAGTGAGTGGAAGGATTGCTCACAAGGGTAATAGCGGAGGGGTCAGAGGAGGGGCGAGGGCAAAGAGTGTTGGGCGGGGCGATAAAAAATGTCTAAAGTGCTGGCAAAATGCGAACGCAGCGTGCAGAACAAACAACAGCCGAAAAAATGAGAAAAATTTGGTGCTTGCCAAAAAGTAGACTGCGAAAAGTAAATTGTGGCGCAGCAGATACCCTGTAAGTGACAGCGAGCGGGCACAAGTCGTAGATGATGATAGCTGGGCAATTGCTAGCCAGATTTCTATTCAACTCTGGCCTCGAGCATTCTCTGTTGGCAGTGTTTAGAGGGCATCGAGAGCACACACAAATATGGCAGCGTAAATTGTTGCATAATGAAAACGCTTGAACTGCAGTAAAGTGGCAAGTTGTTGTTGCGCTTGTTGTGATTGTTGCTAGCCAAAGGCACACAGCAGCGAGAGAGAGAGAGAGAGAGAGACAGAGTCAGTCACGCAGACAGTTTTGGGCTGCAGTCAGACAAGTGTCACAGCCGTTGGCGTTTTCCAGCCATTTACGACTTTGGCAAATGCAAACGCATTATTAGTTGTAATTTACTTGATTAGGTGTGTGCGAGTGTGTGCAAGTGTGTGTGTGCGAAAACCGGCTGTAACTTTATGGCCAAAAATAGTCGAGCCGGGTTTGGTTTGCTGGCCGCTGGCCAGAAATAACCACAGGGCAATTGCTGGTGCAGTTCGACAGACAGCCGTGCTGTGCTGTGCCACGCCCACAGAGTTCGAGCTGCCGCCAAATGTGTTGCAGCATTGTTCAATAGCGTTCCGCAAAAAGTTTGGCAATCGCTCGTCGAGCGCTCTAATTGAAATTCGTGCATTCCATCCACTTTCACAGTTGTTGTTCCAGCTCATTTTATTTGATGCTCCTCCAATTGCTCTAGTTGTGGCTTCCGCGTCGTCTCTACGCTTTTTTACGACTCAATGTCACAAGTTCTTTTTATGGCTCGCCAAGTCACAGCATTTTGCGGCATCGAGCAGCTGGCTTTCGTAATTTACTTATGCATTGAATTGTTAGCCTTGCATATCTCTGGCGATATTCAATTGAATTTGCTCTAATCTGCTTAATTTGACCATTACTGCATTCGTTAATCAAAACATTTATGCATTATTTATTCAACAATTTTCTTCGCAATATTTGCAGCTATTTGCAGCGCTTCTAATTCTTTAACAGTTGATTAAAGCCTTCTCAATCAAGTGCTTAAGTTGATTTTGTCAGTTGATTGCTTTGCAGTTGTTTCATTTACCGATTATGGCAAACATTTTGAGCGGTTTGTGACTTGATGTGTAAACTACATTTTAGTTATTGTTATTTGAGACTGTGCTAATGTTCTAAGCTAATTAGCGCACAATTAACAAATCGATTGCTCTTTCAGCTTCAGGTTTTTATGAAATTCGCAGTATTCGCGCTTAGATTACATCAAGTATTTTGAGATGAGCTTGAAAACTTTGCTGATTAGCTGCTGTCTGCACAACAGCAACAGCAACAGCAACAGCAACAAGAGCGGCAACAACAGGCGGAATACTTTTCTACTCCTTTCGCATTTCACATTTTTCTTTCTGTTGTAGCACGGAAATTCCGTAGAATTTTCGCTTGTTGTTGCGTGCTATCTGCTGAGGTATGAATTCCTGGAAGGAATGCCCACTAAAACAGCAGTGGCGGGAGCGGGGGCGGGAAACAGGAGGGAGGCGGGAGGCAATTTGCTAAGTTGGTATTAAGCAACAAGCTCGAGCGGCTTTAGCGGCGGCTAATATAACGGAACAGAGCTTAATGCGTGGCCGCAGCTCAACGAGAACTGCTATTAAAATTACTTAAAAGCAGCCAACAATAAAGGGGAACGTTGCAAGCAGCTTAAATATGCCGGTTATTGATGCTACATACAACAGCAGCAATAACAATGCTAACCTCTCTCTCTCTCTCTGCGTGTGTGTGTGTGGGGGGCAACTTTGTTGACACGACTCCTTAGCACGCCACAGCACACCCAACAACATCCCTTTGACATTTGCACGCCCCCTTGCCGCCGCCTCCTTCAAGCTGCTGCTGCTGCTATGCGTGTTGCATACTAATTTCAAAAATTTGCCATTACATCTGTACTGCTCTCGCCCCGTCTCGCTCCGTCTCGCTGCTGTGGCATCACGCATTACATACAATTGGCACAAAAGTAGTTTGCTCTGTTTTTGAGCTTGATTATCAACAGACGCAGCAGCCGCAACAGCAACAGCAACAGCAACAGCAACAGCAGCAACACAAGTCCGACAAATTGTTGGCATTTTTTGTAGTCAAAGGTGAAGCAAAAGCGTCTTAACTACACACAAACACACACGGACTTACTTCCAGCTAGTTGTTGTTTGTTGCTGCCGTTGTTGTCGTTGCTTTGCTCGTTGCACTCAGCGCACTCGAGAGAGGTTCAAAGCAAATTTTCATACGCACACACTGGCAACGCAAATAAAACTTTTGCCCAAAAGGTTTGGCCCTGCTGCAACCGTATACACCTGTTACCTTCCACCCCTCCCCCGTCCCTCTCTTCCGCTCTCTCTCCCTTTCCCTGGGCGCTTGGCTGTCTCTGCCGCTGCAGCGCCCTTGGTTTAATTGCCAAGTGCTTGAAATTCCAGAAAAAATGTTGTGGAAAACTTTAAGTTTTTGCTTTGGGATGTTTCTGAAGAAAAACTGCGGAAAATGCTCGAAAACATAAGAAAAATCTATGGAAGATAGCTGTGGAAAAGCGCACATAGTTGAGCGCAAGAAAAGACGTTGATAGAGCGAGCAGAATAAAGCAAAATAAATACGAGATATATAAAGCAAGTAACTAAAATGATAATATGCAACAAATTGCCTAAATACGTTAAAGAGTGGCAAGATTGGATGTTTGGGAAACTTAAATGTGCTCCAAGTTTAATTATATTTCCAAATTGGGAATCGAGGAATGAAAAGTGATTGAGAAGCAGGAGTGATATTGGGAAGAAAACGTTGACGAAGACACGCATAAAAGCAAAAGATTTGAAGTATGAACAGCCAGACAGTCGTTTTAATTCTATAAATACAGTTGTGAATGACGGCGAGTCGCCAGAGCCAGAGCAGGCAAGGAAGCATGACTGTGCCCAAACAAGTAAGAGATAGCCACAGAGTGAGAGTGGGAGAGAGAGAAGGAGAGGGAGCTGGTCTTTAAATCGCATTTAAGCTAAGGTCAATAGAGATTTCACACAGCTTACGGCAAGGGAACCTTAAATATGGTCACAAAAACAAACACACAGAGAGGAAGAGCGAGAGACAGAGAGAGACAGAGAGAGAGAGAGAGAGAGAGAGAGAGAGAAAGAGAGGGGGAAGAGCCGCACACAAACGCAGAAGCTAAGCACGTGTCATAATTGTCAATGTCAAGTGCGCTGGGGGTAACTGTGGGCTTAGCTGGGACAGCAAACGCAGGACGAAGAGAGCACAGAGAGAGAGGGAGGGGACAAGAGGGCGGCTGGCAGCTGACCACAGCTGTAGCTTCCCACAAGCGCCCAACTCAAAGGCAGACGGCAAACTCGAACTCAAGCTCGAGCTCGAACTCAAACTGAAACTGAAACTCAAATATATTTATGCTTATGTATTTAGCAATCAGCTGCCACATATATTGCCGCATCTATATATATATATATGTATATATATTCGGATATTAAATCTAGTATCCGGCAAGCGGAAGTGCGCCATCTTTAGAGAGAAAGAGAGTGAGTGAGCGGGGGAGGGGCGGCAAAAGTGCTTTGAAGCCATCGAGCATTGGACTTGACATTGTCGCATAAAGGAAACGTCACTAGCCTCGAGCATGTCCTGTACAGGAGCCAAGCAATAAACACATTCAAAAAGCGAGACAGAGAGACAGAGAGAGAGAGACGAAGAGGGCGACGTGTGTCCAGTAAATTGTTCACAAGGCAGATCTGTCATTGCAGGCGCCGAAAAGTATGCAATAGACGACAGTTGCCAAAAAACTGTTCGAGGCGGCGTCCTTCTGGCT
Source organism: Drosophila rubida (assembly GCA_035046165.1). NCBI lineage: Eukaryota > Metazoa > Arthropoda > Insecta > Diptera > Drosophilidae > Drosophila > Drosophila rubida. The sequence goes on along the minus strand of JAWNOF010000023.1, from coordinate 6,150,913 downwards.
GCCTCTCTCTGTGTCTCTCTGTCGTTCCCGGGCCATAAACGTATCCGCATCCGTATCCTGGCCTAGTTTGCAATTTAAGCATTGCGCCTCGGACAATAATTCAGGGCGTCCGGGCGCAAAACTCGAATAAAAATCAAATAATAGCGCAAAGTGCACAAAAAAAAGAAGCGAGAAATACAGCAAAGTTTGGCGAACAAAAAAAAAAAAACAAAATGCCACATAAAAACCAAAAAATCAACGAGCGGCATGTGAAAATGTACAATAATAAAATGGTTTGCCCTCTCGCCCCTCGCTGCGCTGCAGATAAGCAGCCAAAAAGTGAGGAACAAAAGCGAAAAAAAATAAAATGAAATAGGCGACGAGAATGAAAAGAATCAAACAAAAGTTAACCCAGTTGCTGACACAGCTTCAGCTTCTACTCAGCTGCTGTTGCAGTTGCAGTTGCTGCTGCTGCTGCTGCTGGCGCAATGAATAAATTTTTGCTTAGTTTTTGTGTCGCAGTTTTCATTCAGTTTTGCAGTTTTCCAGTTTCCATCTGCCATTCGCTTCAAGGCGCCACCAAAAACTTGTCGACACACAATGGAGACACACAGAGCGGAACCGCCAGCAAACTTAGCAATGCGAACGCCGTTGATACCCTGTAAAACAAGAGAGTTTTCAAAGCAGTATTTTGTTTGTTGACAGGGGAATTAATAACAGATATTCTTGCAAATGATTTCAAGTGAATTCATTTAATTTAAAAACCATATTTTAAAATACTTGACAAAGAATTATTTGGCAAAAGTCTTTGCAATCAATTTGATCTTTGATAGCGTCAATCAATATTTAAAATTCATATTTTCAAGTAGTAAAATCAGTTACAAAGTTTATTCATTTAATTTATTTGACAACTCGTTTAAGTCAATTAAGGTAATGTTCTTGTTTGCTAATGAAACAATTTTAATGGGCCAAGCGATACTCCACGACAGCTAATTTTGTGGCACAATTGAACTTAAAACAGGGTATCAAATTTGCTTGTGGATTTTGAGAGCCAAAAGCTGAAATGCGAAATGTGAAAAGCCAACAGACAATTGCAATTTGGCAACGCTGGTTTTCGCCACTCTCGACTGCGAAATGAAATTGATAAACGTAATTAATTAAAATTTAAAGTGAACCAACGAAACATTTGCCAAAAATTTGCTGTTCGCCATTGCAGCTGTTGGTGTTGTTGTTGTTGGCATTGAGTTGACGTAAAACTTGATTCCATATTTCACGGCACTCCGGATTATGGCTTATGACGGCCACCAAACAAGCCTCGGACAAGACCAGAAAAATGTGTGCGACAGAGATGGCAGCGGGGAGCGACAAAGAGGCAAATAAATGCTGACAAATAGGCCAACAGAGCGTGGCTGCTCTGCCAGCTTAACCCTAGCAGAACAATAAAAAAAATGAAAGAGACCGACGAAGAGACGAAGAAAGCGAGAGTGGGTGGAGAGGGCGAATAATGTGGCAAGCATTTAAACAATTCTTGGGAAAATAATTCATAATAAATTCTAGGTGAAGTCGGCAAACAGTATAAATAATGGAGTTGCAGTTGGCGGTGGCCAATGTTGGCCAATAAATTCACTTAATGACAGTATTTATTGCTATCGATTACCAGCAATAATACATAAAGCTACCGCGCTGCCAATAAACTAGCACAGAGGTGATTGTCCGCTTTTCTTCTTGCTTTCCTCGTATAACAAAATTTAAGGTGCAAAAGCCAAAAACACTAAAAACACTGAAAGCACTTAAAAACACTAGTCAATAATATGAAACAAATTATTTGTCCCCAGTTTTAGCCAAAGGAAAATATTATATTCTTTTAAAAGGCAAAGTGTACGAAATCAGGCAAATAATGCTGTCCTAAAAATAAGGTTTACAAAGTATAGCGTTAAGTCTCAGACGAAACTTCAGAACTTCCGATAGACTCTGTTCCAAACTTCAACTCTAATAACTTCAACTTCTAATAATTATTGTAGTTAGTTCAAAAGCGGAATTGTATTCCATTACATAGAACATATGATATTGCTTATAGTCTCTCTCTCTCTCTCTCTCTCTCTCTCTCTCTCTCTCTCTTATATTAACAACATTCAACCGAAGGTTCGTCTATATTCTAGTTTTCTCATAATTATTATTGTTACTGTTTGGAAAGCGTGTTAACTTTTCTTAGCTGTTCATAAGTAGATTAGTCGATAGTTGATCGATCCACTTTTACAAAAGCTCTTGTTCTAATAATTCATTTTCTAATAATCATTATTGCCACTGCATAGAAAGTGTGTGTTAGGTAGTCTAACATTTCTAAAGGCAACAAAAGTTCCTGCTACATTCAGCAACTGATTACAATATCATATTCTGAACTCCAATGTCGCCCCAGCAGCTGCAGAATTTCAACAAAAGACACAAGGGGAACAGTTTAGAATCCGAGAGTTCTGCTGATCATCAGTTGTTGTTGACGATCGTGCTTCGGCTTCAAACTTAATCGAACAGCTCTTACAATGATTTGCCATTGATTAGTACTTGCTCTCAATGCAGCTGAAGGTAATTGGAACAACAATGTTACTGTCTGACTGAATAATTTGTGGGACAATAAAATAGAATTCTTTGCAAGAATCACTATGGAAATTGTTGTCTTATTATTTTAAGCTTCTAGCAAAGACTGTGCTAACAATAAATACAAATATTTGAAGCTATCGAAACACTGAAATCTCAAAATAAATAAATAAAAGAGTTAGAGGTTAGAGGTTAGTTAGAGTTAGATTAAAAAATGTTGTTTGTATAAATCACAAATTACATTTTTGGTCAATCAATCAAAATCCCAATCATAAATTACATATTTACTCTTGTGATTTTGCAGTTCTAGCAAGAAATATAAATATTTGCAGCTATTGAAACACTAAATGCAATAATCCCTCTACTAATTTATTAATATTAACATCTAAGGACAGTGACGGCATTTGCTGATTAAACGGAAACGGAAACTGAGTAGCAAGTAGTTGGACGCGCAGCTTGATCGCTGTCATAAGTGTGCGGCCAACCTTTGACACGGGCGGCACTCTGGGGTTAAGCGGACTCGTGGACGCGCTGGTGTTGGGCAAATGAACATGACACAAGTGCATTTAACAAATTAAAATAGTAACCAGAACGTAGCGAGCGTAGCCAGCGTCATGCGATAATAAAGCTGATGATGCACTGATGTCTGCTCGGGGTCTGTCGGTGGGTTTCGGTCATTTCATTCATATGCTTGTCGCCCTCATTGTCGTTCTCGTTCCCGCTGTCGTTGTCGTTGTCGTTATTGCTGTTGTTGCGGCAAATGAGCAGAGCGGAGCTGAAATGCAATCCAAGCCGGAACTGACACGCACAAAAGGATATACAACATTTACTAATAAATTTCATATTTATGAACGGACAAGCGACGGCGACAGAGAGAGTTGGAGTTGGAGTTGGAATCGGAGTCGCAGTCGCAGTCGCAGTCAGGCAGTGAAACGAGCACGGACTGCGTTGAAAATCAACGTGAAATTGTGCAGAGCCTGAGAATGGGGGCGTGGCTGTGGGACAAAACAGTGCGGTTGGCAATGCAAACAGTGGGCTGGCCAAATGGAGCGAGGTCGACGACAATGGACGATGACGACGACGACGACGACGACGACGACGACGACGGCGACGCTGGCGGTGGGAATCACAGCAGGACATAAAAAGGATGCGTGGCAATAAAAATAAGCGAAAACAAACAAACAAACAAACAAACAGTAGCACGGACAGACAGACAGTTAGTGACAGGCTACAGCGCCCAGCTGCGCGTGTGTGTGTGTGTGTGTGTGTTTTTGTGTGTGCCACAGGTCGCAATTTGCCGTCTGGCTGCGGAGTGCAACGCTCTGAAGTCGTTGCCACTGCAATCCGAGCCCCAAAAAGCCGAACAAACATAAATATTCTTCAGCGCACACAAGTCAATTAGTCGCCAGTCCAGTAAGTATCGCCATAACACCGCCCCCTCCCATTCCCCCCCCCTCCCAACGCACTCGTTCGTTGGCCGCAAAAATCTGCGAAAAAATTAACGCTACAGCTTTTGTGCATAAATGAGGCGTGGTGCAGCGAAATTGGCTTTTGGGGGGAGAGAGAAAGCATATTGAATCAGTCAATCAATCGGTCAATCAATCGAGCCCGGCGGCCTAATAGAGTTTGAATACAATCGCTCAACCCTTCAATCAAATGCCAACCGTAATAATTAGAAACGACAAAAGCAAACCCAAAAAATTATTTCAATTCAAAATCAATTTAGCCGATAATCAAAGCGACGCAGCAGTGGCAGTGGCGGTGGCAGTGGCGGTGTTGCAACACACCTTGCCACAGCACTTGTTTCAACATTTGCCGTTGCGTTAAATTTGCGGTTGCGTGCTTAAATTATGCACATTTAAGCAGCGCACTTTTGTTGTTGTTGTTGTTGCATTTTGTCGATATTAAGCTTAAATTATCAGCAAATGTTTTCAATAAGAATTCAAAGCGATAAATATTTGCGTGCATTATTATTATTTCATATCGCATATAATTATCGCTCTACACTTTTCCCATGGCCCCAAGTCTGCACCACTTTGCTATGCAGTCTGCAAAAGAGTAAAAAACATAAATGTGCCTCCATGAATCGGGTTTCCACAAATGCGTAATTAACACTTGCAACAGGCAAAAAATGTTTTCACTTATTGTTATTATAGAGTATTTGCAAATCGGCTGCTGAAATGTGACTCTCATTAATGGCTTAAATAAATGTTTATTCGCGCTTTTTACAGTATTTAATTTTGCGCCATTTATGTAAAGCAATATTTTTGATGGAAACTAATGAAGCAGCTGTCAATAGTGTTATTTTTTTTGTTGTTAATCAACTGCTCTTTGGAGCACTGTTTGTTTAGTGCTTTCTAAGCGAAATAGATATATGAAAGAGTTGGCAAAAAAATCATGCAAATATAATTGATAATGTGCTGAAACTTAATTTGTTTGTTTCACGGCTTATTAAACCAATTGAAATGAGATTTCAAGTAGTTCAAAACAAAAAATCACTTGAAAGAATCTGTTGCGCGCAAAAACAATTGCCGCACTTTGCTGGAATCAATATTTAATTTAATTATGAATTGCTTTAATTTCATTTCTTTGCTTTGTAATTAGCTTTGTGGCATTTTTTTTTGTTGTTGCTGTCAACTCGTGTTGAGTTTATTTACACATGTCAAACTCAATCGCATTTAATTCAAGAAATATGCTGCGAATTTCTATCTTCAATTGAAATTGGAATTTGTCGAGCTAATAAATGGCATGGAAAAATGTGTGCGAGTTTTATCTCGAATTTGCTGTGATTCGATTATTATTTATTATTATTTTTGCCACACTTCTAAGGGAGCGCTCTTCAAAAGGGACATTTTGCATTGTGCGATTTCAATTATTAATTGACATTGGGTAGAGATATCAATAGCATGACTCAATATTTACTTAGGCAACAACTTGACTCTGAATGGGAGCGGGGGCGATGGTCGGTGGGCGGTCGAGATTGACAAACTAACGAAATTTTGTCAGATTGCCAAGCTCGCTTGTCAGCCGCCTGACAGAGTTGCCAAAGTGTTTGCGATTGCCAAACTCTGAATGCCGAAGCTCTTGACATTTTCACGCTTCGGAGCGATGGATGTCAATTTGAAGCCACTTGAAATAGCCCGCAAAACGTCCCCCGCCCCCTTCGTCGTCCGTTTGGTGGGCAACACACACCTAATGCCCAAATTTCGAATGCCGGATTCGGCAAATGACTTTGAAATTTGTTATTGATGTCTGTGATATTTACTTATATTCGGCTTCCACTCTGACTTTAGTTTCGTTGATTAAACATTTGTGTTATGATATAAATCCACAGGCAGTCAGTCTATCTATCGATTGCTTCATCCCTGCTCCCCGCTCTCTTGCTCTCGCTGCCCCCTTGTGGGAGTGTGTGTACTTACATTTGCTTTTGATTGCTGTTTACTGGCTGACTGCATCCTTTTAGCCTTGCAGTTTTGATCCTTTAATAGAATATTTAATTTTAATTACAAACATTTGATTTCCCACTTCAGCCATCGCTCGTCGTCGCTGTCGCAAACTTAAAAATTCATGACATATGTCTCCCCATCTTCTCTCCCTCTCCCTCTCCCTCTCTCTCGCTCTCTCTGTCTCTCTTCTACGCTGTCGCAAAATTTGCGCTGAATGGCAAGCGAATTGAATGCGTGTGCATGAAAGCATAAGCCGGCCAAGTTGGGTAACCATCATGGCATCAAGAACCAACGAGAGAGAGAGAGACAGCGAGACAGCGAGAGAAAGAGAGAGCGACAACGTGAACTGCAAGCCGACTACGGAGACGTTGAATGCTTTTTGCTTTTGTCAATGTGAGACGACGCCTTACCTTGACTCCTGTCTCACTCGTAACGAGGGTCAGTTCACAGCTTGCCCTTCAATGAATTAAGCGTGTCTACAATGCTCCCCCAGCTATTCAATTAATTCAACTAATTTGCTATTGCATCAACTATGACGGGCAAAGTTAAAAACTTGCAGAGACACACAGTTCTGTCACAGTTCTGTCGCAGTTTTAATTGCTTTCAAATGTCGCACACAATAATGAGTTAAATCATGAAAAATGTTTAGCTAAATAGAAGGTACAACTGCAAATTGTGTTTGCTAAATATTTTTGCAAACTTTTAGTTAGCTAGTGAATGCTTTGTTGCCAGAAAAGTTAGTTGAAAACATTATGATGAATTGTTATAGAAAGTCAACAAATGAAGAATAAAAGCTGTTGCATTTAAACATTAATTTGATGTTGTAACCATTTTTTTTAATGATTTAAAATATTTATTTACCTTATTATTTAAAATATTTTAAATTTTATTTATAATTTGTTTATTATTTATTACCTCTAAGCCACTCATTATTTTAGGCAAATAATTGTTATAGTAGGTGTTTACTCAATCTTTGGGATAATTTTCTGTTTTTGTAGAATCGAAATCTGTATTCAGCATCTGGCAATTGAAAAGTATTGAGAATTTTGTGAGCAGCCGTCGCAAAAGTTGTAGTTTCCACACTGTCGGCTGCTTTCTATGCTTATTTGTTGATGTTCCGCATGCTGCACTTTATGTAGCATACCTTTGGGATGATAAGCTTTATGGCTGTGTGTGTGCGTCTCTGTATGTGTGTGGATGAGCTGAGAATGAGTGGGTGTGGGAGAGTGTGTGGGTAACGCTGCGATTGCGGACTCACAGCAATGACCTTAGTTGCACTTGGCTGCGTTGCAAAAGCCAACAAAACGCAAATGAAAATGAAAAATGTGAGATGCGCAGTGCGAAATGTGAGAGGGGCTAAACTCAAAACAAAAAACAAAAAACAAAAAACAAAAAAATGGGAAAACATGTCTATTAATGCATATTCGCTTACCCGCATTCATTGCGCTAACTCTGCTAAATCTCTGCTTTTTGTTCTCTTCCTTCTTGCAGGTGAGTACCACTTTGGCCATTTTCGATTTCCAACTGAATGCCGTCGGTCGGGTAAGTTGCTGGGCAATGCATCCCCACCCTGAACAGTTCCATCAACGAGATGACAGCGAGGCTTGCTGCTGCTTCTTCTAATTCTAATACTAATACTGATACTAATACTATGACAACTGCTTTTTTTTTTTTTTGCTGGTCGTGGCGAATTCAAGCTCTGCTTGCCAGTCGCGTTCCATTTGTCAATGTGCAGCACGTACTCAATCTTCTGGCTTGTCAAACTTGCCAATGTTTGTTGCCAAAAAAAAAAAGAAAAAGAAAAAGAAAAAGAACGAGAGCAAAACTCTAGGAGAAACTAAAAATTTGTTTGATGTTGACCCTCACCTCAAGGGGAGGCGAGGTGGAGGAAGGTTTTGCGCACATGTCAGCTTGTCTTTTCGCTCCCCTCAGCAAATGTTGATATACGAGTCGCAGTCGAACTCAAAGTCAGAGTCGGAGTTGGAGTCGTGGTGCACAGCTTACATACATATGAGCACTACAAACATAACATATACGTCAACGTATCCACTCTCTATGTGTGTGTCTTAGATATTTTTGTGCCAATTTGAGGGTGCTGCGTTCTATTTTCTGTCAGCTTGCCCTCGCATAACTCGCGCACATCGATTACGATAACCATCAGCGCTGAGACACTGTGTTATCGATGAGTTACCCCAAAACAACGAGCAAATGCGCATAATGTGACTTGACTTCCTTTCATTGTTAGCTGATATAATTGGGGAATTACAGCTAACAACTTTTCAAACATTATTACAAATTTATTGCAAACGTCACTTTTGTTTATTGTAACGTTGAAATGGAAATATAGAAAACAATCAACAGAGATTCATTTTAATTTAATAAGTTGCTGTAAAATTAACAATTGGGAAATTTATAAATTCATGCATTATATAGACAATATGTGATTTATTTCCATAGAGAGAATAACTGCAAAAGACTTAAACAGCATTTCAAATGAATCTGCCGCATCTGGACCCTTTTTTCCGCGTTTAAATGCCGTGGTATCAAAAGAGCAAAGAAGTGAATTCCTTCGCTTCGAAATCGTAGCTGAGGACAACGCAAAAGTAACTAAATAAAAATAGCAGCTCCATTAGCTAATCCACTTAAAGATGTTAGCTACAGTTTGGCAGCTGATTCGCAATTTACCTGTGAGCGTGGAGTCGTTGTTGGAGTTGGGTACGAGTATTGGATACTATTGGGTAATCGAATTAGAAGCTGCTTTTAGTTGTCGTGCTTTGTCGTGCGTGTCACGCTGCCACAGAGTGGACGGAGCTCGTGCTATGAAAATAATATTAAATTTGTATGATTCTATTAGCAAAACAAACAAGGACACACAACACAACACACACACACACACACACAAACACACACATACACAGTTGCCTGGCTTTGGTAATTGTGTATAAAATGCAGCAGCTAAAAATACAATGTGTTTGTGTGTTTGTGTGTTTACGTCGAGCTGTGTGCTCGCCATATAGAGACGTCCCTCACGTAGCTCTTGAGCAGGACTCTGCTGCCTGCTGTGGCATAACGAAATTACGAAGTTCCTAACTAAACATGTTGCCGATACATAATAATGCACAGACCAACACTGGTCAGACACGAGGCTGCGACGCAGGGACGTGGTCCACACGCGGCCAGGACAAGAGCTCAGAGTTCTTGGCAGGACGAAAGACATGTCTGCCTGTCAAGCAGCCAACTAGCCAAGCAGCCAGTCAGTCAGTCAGTCAGTGAGTCAGTGAGTCGGGCATTCATGCCGTCAGTTGGCCGTGCTGCGTCCAGCTTGACTGATGTATCTGCTCATTGATGGCGCCCCGCCGCCCCCGCGGCACCCGCCGAGCGTTGCCCTCCGGTTGGCCCTCTGTTTGTGTGGTCCTCATTGCTTTTCACGCTCGAGTTGCTCGCATAATGCAAATACACAATAAATAAACGTGAAATGCACTGCTACGTGATACACTCCGCTTATGTGTTACGCTAGACGTTACGTTACGCTCCACGTCGGATGGCGAATGGCGAATAACGTTCCCGCTTATGCTGTAACGAGAGAGAGAGAGAGGTGTGGTGGAGGACCAGGGCAGGTCGGCTATGAATGCCAATGCTTTGGATTTCACAACATCGATTGTTCTCGGCTCTTGTCTGCTCTATTCATATTCATGCACTCACACACTCACTTATTCAAATTGTTGCCCTCGCTGCACGCTCAAAATCGCCAATTATTTTCAGCTTTTCAGCTTCATAATTTACCAAGTGAACGCCTGCACATGACGTGCTTTATTTTCGTGCTAGTTACTATTCCCTTGACCCCCTTGCGCTCGCACACATTTCAAGTGTATCTATTCCCTTGACTCGCTTAGTTTATCAATTTTTTATTGAGTACCTTTCAGACATGTGCACAAATTTCCCATTGTTTGCCCTGTCATGGCATTGCTATTGCACACTCTCTCTCTCTCTGCACAAATTCGACTCGCTTATAGAACTTTCCCACTGCAATTTGCCAGAAATTTCAGCAGTGCCATTTCTAAGTGCTTCTAATTAAATCTAACTCGCGACAATCGCTCCACTTCAATGAAAGTCGCACATGTTTAATTAAGTGCTCTACTTTTTAGTTTTTAACTAGAGCAATTATTGTACCTTGTGGTCTATAAAATAAATAGAATAGATTGGCACGCTATTAAATATGATTCGCTGAACTCTTTTATAGTGCTCTGGCTAGAAATACTATTAAACATGATTTGCTAAACTTAAACGATTTGCACTCTGTTTTAAAGGAGTTGTGGTTGATTTCTTTTTTATATTTTTGCTATAATTTGTAGTTTTTAAACCATATTAATTATTTAATTTTATGGTCTACAAAAGTGCGCTGGATAGAAATACTTTGAAATACGATTTGCTGAACTCATTTATACGATTAGTATGGTACACAAAAGCGAACTGAAATTAATACGATTAGCCCTCTGTTACAAGCTTTTTTTTAAAGAAATTGTTTGCAAAATTGGATTAATTTTGATATGCATTAATTCTTTTTAATATTTTTGCTATTTATAGTTTTTAATTACTGCAATTATTGTGCTTTAGGATTCACAAAAGTGATCTCTCTAGAAATACAATTTGCTGAACTGAAATTTATCAGATTTGCACACTGCTACAATCATTTGTTTGAGAGCAGTTGTTTGAATAGATATACTATAAATACATTAATTTTTTAATACATTTGAACTATTGTTCCTATTATTTATAGTTTCACTTATTTATTTGCAAATTGATTTTATAAGTTCTGTACTTTGCATTGTTTTCAATTTCCACTGTAAGTGTCAGACATGACATTAATGTGCGTTAGAAACATTTGAAAACTCTGCTGCCTGCTTGCAATTGTCCTTGCACTCGTTGAGTGGCCAAGGGAGGGGGGGGGGGGCGTTTGGGTGGCGCGTTGCCATCAATTAGCTGTCCCATTAATATAGTTTCGATGTTAAAGTCCACTTAGCGTACATGTGTTTGCTGTCCACAATTTGACAGCGCTAGTTAGAGTAATAAGTCTCCCTGTCTCCCTCTCTCTCTCCACCACTGTCACTTGATCTATGCGTGTGTGTGTGTGTGTGCTTACAAGTAATTTGACGCAAAATATTGTGTTTTGTGCTCGTGTGTTTGAACTGCGCAACGGACGCTTTAAGCCAAGTTAATTAAGTAATTTGAATTCAATAAACCATGCAAAATGAACAATCGATTGGAGGCGAGTCGAGTGTTTCTGTGAGTGTGTTGGTGAGTGTGCTGCCATGTGTGTGCTGATGTGTGTGTGTGTGTGTGTGTGTGCTTGCTGTTGTTTGCAATTTGTTTAGTTGTCGTTCGATTTGCTTATTGTGCAATTTTTGTTTGCCCTTGCTCCGATATCGAGTTAGCCGCCCACAGCAGCCTCAGTCTATGTGTGTGTGTGTGCGTGTGTGTGGCAACACATGCCCCACAAATAACAACAACAATGGCAACGTGTTGGCGTCGTCGTCGTCGTTTTTGTTGTCGGTCTGACTAACTGGCTCTGCTTTTGCTGCTGTCTCAGCTGTGCCACAACCTTGAGTCTCAGCACCCAACCAGCACACACACACACTCATACACACACACACGCTTACATTCATCTAGTGCTCGCCTGTGTATGTAAATTTTGTATGCCTCTGCTGCAAGCGCCTTCGGGTGGTTATTGATTTTTGTTGCTTTCTCGTGCTTTTTTATGCTTTTTTGCGCCCATTGTTGTTGTTTTCCCCGTCGTCGTCGTCGTCGTTGTTGTTGTTGTTGGTGGTGCTGTGCACAACGCGCGCTTCAGCAGCATTATTATTATAATAAAATCAACACCAACAACAAGCAAGAGAAGCACCGAGATAGAGCAACGCAGGCAGACAGCGAGACAGCGAGACAGCGAGACAGAGTGACAGAGAGAGAGAGAGAGAGAGAGAAGGTTTTCTCTGTGCGCTGTAAAATGAACTTGGCTGCCAAGTCTCGACCGTGTGTCTGCTGTCCACACACACACCCATACACACACACACACACGCGCAGACATTCACTCTTTCTGCTGTCTTCGTGTTTTTTTTTTCTGCTTTATGACATATTTCTATTAATTTAGTTAAAGCTGTGCCCAGCAATCGCGCAGAAAACGCGCTCGAAACGCGCACAAAACGCGCACAGCGTCAGCTCATTAAAGCGAGCGTATGTGTGTGTGTGTGCACAAAACTTGTAATTTCAATAACTCAGTTTCAGTGCCAGCAGGAAAAGGACGTGCAGTTTCACCGGCTTGGCGTCCTTCGTCCTTCGTCCTGCTCTGCAGTTTGCGAGTTTTGCTCCAATTTCCAAAGCATTATGCTTATGAGAATTTATGCGATGGCATACGAGCGAGACAGAGAGGGAGGTAGATAGACACACACACACACACACACACACACAGAGGCATACTCATACACATATGCAAGGTCTTGCTGTGCTTTCCCCTTCCTCGCTGCTCGCCCCCTTTTGGCTGGTTGCCTCTGCAATTAGTTGAGCATGATAAAAATGTTGCACAGTTTCAGCTCATTTGGCGCGATTTACCTACACACACACACACACACACACACATAGAGTCGCATAGATGCTACACACGGCTTAAGTGTTGAGTGTGTGTTTTGCAGTTTCGGGGCAACTCATAAAGTTGCCCAATAACGTTAACAACTTTGTCCACTTCTTCACTTTCTTGTGGCGCCACAAAGCGGCAGTGAGGGAACGATAAAGAGACAGAGACAGAGAGAGAGAGAGAGAGAGAGAGAGAGAGAGAGAGAGCGTGGAAGACACACATAAAATTGGTATCAAGTTGCACTTAATTAATTATGTGATTTGTTGCCTTTTTACGCTATGCGGCAACCACATTAGTAAATTGCTCGCTCTCTTTTCCTCAGCTCGTTTTCTATGTGGCTCTTGCAACCTGCCACTGCCGCTTGTTGCGCTCCCAACTCTAGACGAATCACGACGCAAACAGTCTATTCCTTCAAATGCAAATTGAGTTGCAAATTACGCTGCTAACTGACATTTGTGATGCTTCAGTTGAGCATTCTTATTGTAGATTTTATGCTGCTTTGCTTCGAGTAAAGCTGCTAAGCATTAAGTTGAATCCCAAGATATATAATGCACATTTGAAATAGAGGAGCTTTTAAGCTGCACTTCGCTCAAGCTTAAGTCACAACTAACCATCAAATTATGCTATGCCAACAAAAGCTGCTTTAACGTAAAGCATATACAAATAATCATTGAAAAGCTTTAATGCACTTTCAGAACAAAATAATACCACAGAATCTTCTCATCTGCAATAAGAGCAGTTTATCAAATTAGATGTTATATTAAATGTTGTTGAATGACATCAAATGATGCTATGCCAACAATAACTGCTTCAAAAACTGTGAAGTACATAAATATTTGCAACTTATGCAAATAATCATTGAGAAGCTTTAATGCATTTACAGAACGAAATAATCTAACAGAAGCAATAATAGCAATTTATCAAATTAGATGTTATATTAAATGTTGTATTCCCAAAATAACATAATCAAATTGCAGACCACAAATAATTTAGGGTGCACATTTATTAAATAAAAGGTATAAAAAGAAATTCAATTGCAAATGCTCAACTTGAAGTTATCCTGTAGGTGAATGTAAGTCGACTTTGATGGCTGTGCAAATGTGCGTGGTATTCTTGGGCCAATGAAAATATGAATTGTCATCGAGATTGAAATGGAAATGGAAATGGAGATTGAAATGGAAATGGAGATGGCTTAATAAGGTTTCTTTACGTATTGCCTCAATTTTCAATCAAAAAATCTTGAACCGACAATTTCGCCTGTTGTCATGGTTTTTCCATTCAAATTCCACTTTCGCAATCAAATTTCTCAATGCTATTCTCGTTGTTGTTGTTATTATTTTTGTTGTCGTTGTTTGACAGAAAAAGTTTGCGACGCTTTTGTTTGGGGTCTTGTGAAATTGTGAAACCTTTTTAAGCACTCATTTCCTGTCGTTGCTCATGTTCTTATTCTTGTTCTTGTTATTGTTATTGTTGTTCTCGTCGTCTGCTGCTGCTGCTGCTGCTGCTGCTGTGATTCATTCATTAATGAACTCACTTGAAAATGGAAACAATTTTACCATTTCTCAAGTGGAGTTCTCACAGACAGCAGCAAAAAACAAGAGGCGAAGCCAGGGAAAACGAGAGAAGAAAAACGAAACTTATAGATGCGCAACATGATTAACAAATTTGCGAGTATTTTCTAAAGACACAAACACTGAGCTGCACACACCTGCCAGGGGGGGGGGGGGCGGTGTGTTAGAGGGCGGTGGCGAAGGGCGATTGTAATCATAGCATTTTTTTTTGGGGGGGGTAACTTTGAGAGGGAATTTATGCAAAGCACGGCAAAAATACAAAGCATTGCGAGCAACTACAAGAAACAGGCACAGCAATATCTAGCACAACGATGGCGATGTTGTTGATGATGATGATGATGATGATGTGGATAAAGACAACAACAACTAGTGGAAGGAGGAGAGTGGAGCTGACAAAAAAAAACTGTTGGAAATCTCGCATAAATTGCTCGGTCGCATAAGAGTATGCAATAAAAATCACAGCAAACATGTGCCGCAGCTCTCGACTTCGCACCAAACACACCTCCCCCCCCCCCCCCTCAGCGTGGGCGTGGCAGCCGTGACAGCTATGACAGCCCACCTGTTCCATTCGCTCGGCCTTGGCGCGCGTCGCTGAACCTTGCCAAAGGCGCCAAATGGCGACACGCAGCGAAACTTTAAAAACTATGCAATATTAAGCTGCCTCATGCCTGACACCCGCTTCTACAGACACCAACCTCCCCCGGCCGCTCGCCCGCTTCGCTGCTGCTGTCCCAATTTTTTGTGCACCCCCCATCAAGCCGCTGTGCCCCGCGGCCCTTTGGCGTTGTGCTTTAGAGAAGCTGTAAAGCTTTTAATTAAAGCATTTGCATTTTATATCAGCCTCGCACACGAATTCACCGCTACCTGTCCAACAACACACACACACACACAAACACAGAGAGTGATAAAAAGAGAGTGAGAGAGATAGAGAGAGGGAGAGCTGTGCGGGTGTTTTGGCCACAGGCGCGCCGCAAGTTATGCAACAAAAATGCGATGCCCCCGCAGCTGCCTTCAACTTGGAGCCATGTCGTTGCATACCGTGGCGCCAGCCACGAGGTTTCCTACCTCAGACCACCGCCCCCCCCCCCCTGTAGCCGGCAACCGAGTTGCCCCTTGTTACCGAAAAGCCGCACAACCAACAAAAAACAAAAAAAATTGCCAGCGAGAGTTGAGAGAGCGAGAGCAGCATATTGCACGGCCAACAAATTGCTGAAAGCAGCGCCAAATGGCAAGTCGAGGGAGTCTTGATCTCGGCCTTATAATGAGATTTAAGCGGCGCTACTGAAAGCGGCAAGTGTCTTGTGCATAAAACTGCGCATTTTTGCAGCCCAAATTAACTGAGTTTTAATGCAGCAGCAACAGCAGCAGCAGCCATTCACTCTGAAAATTCAGAATTGCCCTTTAATAAATGATTTGCAAAGGCGAATGACCTACAAAAATGATTAAATTGTCAAAAGCTAGCAACGTTTGCAGTGAAACACTTCAAGTCAGACGAATTAAACAAGTGCCAGCTGTGGCTAAGTTTTGCATTATTATCTTGGAGCAAGCTAACTAAACTTTTGACGAGGGCTTCAAATTGATTTCAAATACTTTTCGCTCAGTCGAATAGCAGTAAAGTCATGGAATGTGTGGAGTGGAAAGTAGAGAGTATGTGCTGCGTTCATCAGTTGGCTGAATGGCATTTTTGCACGTTTTTTCGCTCGAGTTTTTTGCGTTCACGAGCAACGTGCGCTTTTGTGTTTTAATTGATTTCGAAACTGTGTGCGTGTGCCTGAATGCACGTAAGCATGTGTGTGTCTGTGTGTAGGTGTAAGTGTGCTAATTTTATGATTTGAATAGTTGCGCAAGCGAGCGAGCGAGCGAGCGAGTGTGTGAGTGTGAATGAATGTATGCAATTAAGTGAAAAGTGCACACAGCAATGAAGTAGCGGAAATTGCAATTGTATTTGCCCAACGTGTTGCGAGGGCTTCCCGTCTGCGTTAAGGGAAAGTGAAAGACGTCACCAAAGCGGGAGGGGGAGGGGGAGGGGGGGTCTGGGGACTATATGACGAAGATAGGGGATGCCAGGACAAGTGAATCGCTGATAAGCAGCAGACAATCAACCATTATAATGCACATACACAAAAGTATTCAGCAACATCAATCCATCCATCCCCTCAGTCATCCATCCATCCATCTCGCTGGCTATCGCTCCATCTGCTATATATATATAGCATTAACTGCACGATAAGCGTGACAAGGCAGAACCGAATAATCAATATCATTCAATGTGCAACGCGACAGATAAGCGAATTGATGGCCGCCTTCTGCTTCTGCTGTTTAGCTCAAGAATCTTGCGAAGCGCACCAGATTTTGGGGTAGAAACTTTTGCCTAATGCTCTCATTATGATAAGAGTAATTGCATTTGTCCCCAAATCCTTTGGATATCGCCAGCTTACCTATCGATTATTGGACGGAGCACTGTTGTCTATCAATAGTTTGGCTCATAATGCGAGTGAAGCTGTGCTTTAAAGGCGAACTTGTCTTAGATGCGTGATTTAATGTACGAGTAGTAACTTTTCCATTCACATGGTATTTATTGGCCTTCAATTGTTTTCTTGATGCTCAGCTCGAGCTGGAGAGCTGGCGCATTTAAAGTCGTCTATCATTTGGCATCGCATCTTAATTGTGTTGTCGTTTGAGTTGCATTTTGCAGTTTTGCAAGACAATTCACGAGCTGTTGCTGTTAATCGTTGTATCTCTTAAATGGCTGGGCTAATTACAGGTAATTAGTTTGCACCATTAGTGTATTTACCTTGGCAATGCAGATCGATAATCGATGAGCTGGCTGCCGATGCTTCGAATGCGACAAACCGTTTAATCAAATGCGATTGAATGGCAATCAAATCGTTTGCTAAGCGCACATAAAGCTAATCTCATTTGCTGCTGCCCTGTTTTTCCACTGCTCTCTCTCACTCTGTCTCTGTCTCTGTCTTGTGCTCTCGTTTACTCTTTTCGCTAACGGGCCATCTCTGGCCATCTGTCATTCATTTTTGTCGCCTGCTCGACGTTCGCTTCTATTGCCAGCCTAAAAGTAGGCAATGCAAATTGCCACATCGCATGAATGTGCCTGCCGTTCGCTTATGATGTGTGCCTGTCTGTGTGTGCTTGCCTGTGTGTGTGCGTGTGTGTGTGTTTGATACATGTGCATATTTAACTAAAGCAAAGACATCAGCAAATGCCTGCCAGCTTGTCCGGGAGCTGCTGCTGCTGCTGCTGCTGCTCTGTCATCGCCTCTGTTGACTGATTGACTAAGTTCAGGTGGCAGACGCTAACTGACGACTTTGTTGTTTGTTGTACTCAATTGTAGCTGTCTCATTTGTATAGTATCATGCGACACACACACACAGACACATGCACACACTGAGAGAGCCTCTAGAACAGGCGGCAGCTCGTCGTCTAACTTAATTGCAACTGTCTGCCCGGAATGTCGCGTGTGTTTATGCATATATGATATGCAAATATTGTGGTATCAGTGCAGTCACACACACACACACACACACACACTTGCTGACACTAAATTGCCTGCATTTGGTAGTTGTTTTGAGTCGCAGAACCCAATGGCAATCTTTCGTCTAAAAGAAAACGTCAGCTGCGCTCGATTTTTCAAGCGATATGAATTGGCAAAAAACATATTTCCTAATTTTAGCGTAAGATTTTAAATACTTCTATTTCTACTCATTGTTTAGTAATTGTAAGTTTTAGTTTCTACACTGTAAACTTTACAAATTTCGTAATATTTTGTAATGTTTGTGCAGCGTCTATTAATCATTGTTTTGCCCTATGCGAACACATCATTTGGGAAAGATAATAATGTAGTATAATATAATAATAATTAATATAATGATATTATATAGAGTGCAACTATTTTCCGCTCATCAAATTTGCATACTTTAAAATGGTAGCAATAGTAATTGTTATAATTTCATTTTACTATTATTTAATTATTACTAATCGTAATCTATTTTGCTTTATTCCTATTCCTAAATCATCGAATTAAGACATTTGCTGTTGCCTTGCTGGCAACATGAATGGTAAGCAGCATCTATACGCAAATTGCCAGCGAAATGTTCTCGAGAACGATGCTGCTTAAGCAGCGACTGTGTCAGGCAATTAGTTGGCATTGGGTCTGTGGCAGCGTTGTGCTTCTTGTGCTTGTAGCTCGTAATTTTTGCTGCCACTTTGTCGTTAGCAAGCACACACACTCGCACACACACTCGCACTCGCACACACATGCATGCAGCGAGCGAGGCGGACACACCTCAGCAAGCGGAACAACAACAATTTATACAACACATTTGCTTAATTTATATTTATAACTTTTCGCACACACGCATACACAAGCGCATGTAAAGTTTAGCGCAAGAGCCCGGCTCGGTTACACGCCCCCCCGCCCCCTTTTCAACTCTGCCCCTGTTCGAGTCTCATCGGTCTGTGGTGTGCCACGCGTTCCTCCTCTCGCTCCCTTGCTCTCACTGCTCTGCGCCCCTTTCTCGCCTTTTTGTCTTTGGCATTTGCATAATCGTTGCCAATGAGTGCATGCAACTGGCAAACCGCCCACACACACACACACACTCGCACACACACACACGCACAGTCGCGTCTCCCAGGGGAGTCGCTGGGATTTTCCTGCGTTTGCGTTCTTTTTTTCTGCTCTCTGGGCACCATTGTTGAGCATTTATAATTGCAGCTGTTTTGCGTTTGATTTAAATATTTACAACGTCCAATCAGTTGCTCACTGTTGCAATGAGATTCTCCCATTTAAATGAGCATTGAGCAGCGAGAGTCGCCCACCTCCCCTTCGACTTCGTTTTGCACTCGACGTTAAAGCACCTTTCGACTTTAAGTTGCGCCTAAGTTGCACTCGACGGGCAACTTGTTGACGATTAATTGCAACTTTGTCGTGTTTTACAACACTGCTGGCGTTGCGTTAAGCTTTAAGCTTAAGTCGCTTATGTGGTTAAGTGCACTCAATGCATTTAATCAGCCGCGTGCCGCTTGATTGAGCTTTAATTGCACTTAATTGCTTTTATTAAGAGCACATTGAAGTTCTCCTGCACCCGCAGCAGCAGGAGCGTGAGCTTATGAATTATTTCAACGCAGAGCTTTTCTTGCTAGTCTAGCAATTAGCAACTTTATTGCATTTACTTAAAGCTTTAATGTGCTTTGTAGATTTCACTTAATTGATTAAACTACTTTTATTCGTGCTGCAGTAAAAACTACAAAGTAAAATAAGTAGAGCATTCAATTAACTACTCTAAATTGGTTTACTTTAAGGATTCTCATATTTTATTTTTGTATTTACTTAAAAATTTAATGTGCTTTGCGGAATTCAATGAATTGGTTAAACAACTTTTATTCTTGCTGCAGCAAAAACTGCAACATAAAAAAGTAAAGCATTTAATTAAGTGCTCTAAATTGGTTTACTTTAAATTTTCTTATATTATATTCTTTGCGGGATTTATTAATGGATTAAACTTCTTTCATTCGTGCTGCAGCAAAAACTACAAATAAACATAACAAGAAGATTCAATTAATTGCTTTTAATTGCTTTACTTTGAGGATTCTTTTATTATATTCTTGCATATACTTGAAGATTTAATGTATTTTGCGAAATTCTATTAATTGATTAAGCTACTTTCATTCGTGCTGCAGCAAAAACTGCAAAATAAAACAAGCATTTAATAAGTGCTCTAAATTGGTTTATTCTTGTTTGATAGCAAAGCAGTGTTTTTGCATGTGTAATTGGTGGACAAGCACAAAGTTATTAAGCAATTAATTCGCACAAATATATTGAAGCTGGTAATGCGTTGATGCCATGAGAAAGTGCAGCACATAATGAGCGATGAGTGGCGGAGTAACTGAGTTAACTGCTAACTGAATTTCACAATTAATTATGCGCTGAAAGTGTTCGATTTGTCTCGTCTGCAGCCTGCGGCCAAAAATTGTACAAATCGATGCGTGGAATTCAATGTTTTCGGCTTGAATTTTAAAGTGCATTTCTAATTTGCTGTTCCAGCTTTAAGCTGCAGGGCAGGTGTGAGTTGCAGAGCGGCAAGAGAGCGAGAGAGAGAGAGAGTGCTCAATCCATTAGTCATTGTGAATGCGAAAGCCAAAGTTGTTGGGGGCAGCAGCAACTCGCTTCGTTGGTTGGTTGGTTGGTTGGTTGGATGGATGGAGCAGAGTTCAGTTGGAAATGCTGGCAACGAATGCTGTGGCAAATGTTGGGATGCCTTTGCCACTTGAGACGGCAACTTCAAAATGCAATTGCCGTTTTGTTGTTGTTCTCGTTCACGTTCTCGTTGCCTTTGTTGTAGTTGCTGCAGCTGCTGTTGCAGTTGTTGTTGCTGCGGCTTTTAGCTGTTTGTTGTGTGAAGCAATTTTTAATTTGCCTTTTGGTTTTTATTGCAAATACGCCCCCGCTCGCGCCATTTGCTCATTTGCCGAGTCTCATTAGTTGCCGCATGTTGCATATACACAAATGTGGCAGTGGCAGTGGCAGTGGCAACCAAACGCCGGCAGCGTCTCTAATGATGCAGAAGATGATGAAAGGGTCCGGGCAATATATAAAATGTAATTACAACAAATTGCAGCAGCGTCCACTGTCTGCCTCGAACCTGCTTTCCTGCCTCCCGCCTCCCACAACTTGCAACAGGCAGCAGTGGCAGCAGCAGCAGCAGCAGCAGCAGCAGTGGCAGCAGTTTGCCGCAACTTTTTACAATTTCAACTTCAGCTGCAGCCGTGCCGCAAAAAATAAACGAGGAGAAAATCAAATATATATTTATTTATTTTCGTTTGCCGGTCGTTGCTGTTGCTGTTGCTGTTGTTGCTGCTGCTTTTTTATTCGCAAATAAACCACAAAGTGCAGTCATTGCCACTGTCCCCAAGCCCGACTCCATGCCGCTCCCCCTCCCCGCCCCCCTGCTGGCCACTCGGCGCGCTTCTCGTTTTTCATTTTTGTAGTGGACTTTTGGATTTATGCGCGCACTTGAATTTGCATTTGGCCACAACAAAGCGACTGCCTCTTTTGCCTCGCGTTGCCCCCCCCATTCCCCGCACGTCCCGCCAATTGCAACTCACTCGCTCGCCAGCAGTTCCTATACGATGCATTGAAGCGTATTGAGCCCGGTCCGGCTGCCAATTTTGCAGATTTGTGGCTCCTCTTTAAAGTGCGCGGCCACATCTAAGTTTTAAAGTGCGCCACACTGCGTATGATTAATATTTAAAAGCAGCGCATTTCTTTGGCATGTGGCCAGCAAATTATTGGCTCAGTTGAAGCTATGGCTTTGTGTGCTCTTCGGGTTTATTTGGTTAACCGCAAACGTACACAATAATTGCGTTTCAATTTAAAATGGCTAGTGTAATTTTAGCAGGTGGCAATGCCAGGGGAATGAAATTAAACGAATGCCTGCTAAATTTGAGTGTGCAGACAAGTTTTATTTTACGTGGCAGCATTGATGCAACTAATTTAATAATTAAATATTAATTACACAGTCGTTGTTATTGAACTATGATTGCGATTTCACATGACTTAGAAATACTTTAAATAGTGCTGACAGCATTAATGCTTGTATTATGGAAGTTCTGTAAGCTGCTTGTTGTTTCATATAGTGTAATTTGAATTTGAATTCGTGCAGTTGTCTCAATTGAATTGAGTATTTGAGTTGAAAGGCAATTCAATATGCTTCATTAGCGACTGACTTTAAAGAAGCTGGCGCTGATTGGGTTCAGTCAGTTGTTTCATGCTCTGTTCGCCGCTGCAGCCGCCGGGCACATCACATGCTCATTATACGCCGTGGCAGGGGGGACCGAGCGGGGGCCGAGGGAGCTGGCGGTCATTTGGGCTCCAACTGGAACGCCTCCCATGGCGCCAATGCGTCTTGTGCTTGTTGCTGTTGCTGTTGTTCTTGCTGCCATTGTCATTGGCAATTGGTCAGCTAATTTGCAGGCTGACTAAACGCAGCCAGTGGCGACCAGATATCTGCCCCTCCTCGCCGCCCCACGCCGCCCCCGCTGATGATTGTGATTTTGATTTCGATTTTAGGCTCTCTCTCTCTCTCTCCCTGTGAGTGACATAAATATTTGATGCCGTCGTCGGCGGGAGTGTGGGGCGCTCGCTCACACCACACAATAGCTGCTGGCTTTTGCCTGCTTGCCCCCTCCCAATGCCGCTCCCCTCGCACAGCCAGTTGGCGGCGTAATTTGATTGCTTTCCATGGCTTTGGCGCAGCATTTTTCAATTTGCGACCAAACCAAATGCAAATGCCAAACAAAAATCTATTTCTTTCGCTTTGTATACCCTGTAACGCAGCGCGCTCGCCGCAGAGTTCATCAATTTGTCCGCTTCAGTGCCTCAACAGTCGCTCAGCAAGTCGACAGCTTTGCTAATTTCGATGTGATGCGACCGATTTAGTGCATGTTGAGGGTAGTTTTGCTGTCGTTCATGTTGGGGCTGTTGTGTTTGTGTTTCATGTTGTATTTTATTATTTTTGGTAACTAATTAGACGATGTTATTTGTGGCTGTTTGCTGCCCTCGTCCGCCCCGCCCCTGTCGCGTTGGGGGCTGCTTGCTCTGCTTTTCTCCCTCGTTGCACAGTTTGGTGAGGACTTGATTTCCTTTTGCCTTCTGCTTGTGATTGACATTTGTGTGATTTAATTAAACCTCAAATGGAAATTTTTCTTCTTTGGCCAATTTATGCATAACATTGACTCTCAATGCGCCCTAAATGATGCCCTGCGCGCGTGTGTGGGTGTGACCTACTACACTAGCAGCAGTACCCCACCGCACCCCCCCTTCACGACTACTCCTGCTTCTCATATTTCGCTGTGCGCTCGGTTGGCCCTCATCTCCTTTGGGGAACCACGCTAATGCGTCTAATTGCATTTCGGGCCTCGTGATTTACTGCCGCAGCATGCGAATTATTTTCACGCGCTTACACACTCCATCTCTGTCGGTATGTGTGTGTGTATCTCTCTGTGCAGGAGTCGCCTATGCAGGCGCCTGCAGTTGCCGCATTACGTAGCATGCAACGACAAACGGAAAAAAAACCAGAAACTGGCAAAATTTCAACGCGAAAACTCGCAAAATTTTCTATCTGCATCTCGCAGGCAACTGCTGCTAATGCGATTCGTCCGCAACAGGCGACAAAAGTGACGAAAGTGTTGCCTTTGCTTTGCCTTCACTACTACGCAGCAGTCTTTAAACAATTCCCTTAGCTTACGTATCATACTTACAAGAAAACGGCAAACTGTTCTTATCGAATTTGATGCCCATTAAAGAGCCGTGAAATGTTAATCTAATCAGCTGGATTCAGCATCAATTTGAACAAAAGTTCGTTTGCTTTGTGCTGAAGTAAAATTTCGATTTCATTGACATCTTATTTGCCTGTTAAATATTTATTCAGAGCTTGAGCAACTTGAGCAACATCCCCCCCCAAAAAAACATCGAACTAAATGCGCATTCCCTCGACTTTGCTCACAGCTCCATTAACAGCTGTAAATAGACAGAAATATATTTATTTACTTTGCCTACGCTTAAATTAGCTTTAGATTCCCGTGCAAGTTTGGTGCGTGAAATTGTTATGATAATGGTATGCAGAAGTTGTCAGCTAATGATTCGGTTTTTATGTTTCTTTATTTTATTTTTGTCACCTGCACCTGTGCGTGCGTGGGAGACGAGGGAGAGAGAGCGCCCGGGGTGGAGGCATGCCGACTTTTTGGGGGAGGTTAACTACTTTATCCAGAGGATCAGAGTACTCAAGCCTTATGTATATTACTGCGTTTAAGCGTCGTTCTATGTGGCGGCATTATTTCTAATTAGTAAAGTTTGTTTCTCTTTCGTGTGACGGGCAACAAAAAAAAAAAAAAAACGGAAAAAAAAACAAGAACTCTCACAAACTTTTGCTGACTTTTTGCCAAAGCAGGCGGCAAATCAAATCAAATAAAAAAAAAACCAAAAACACAAACAGATATGTATATATGCTGGGGTAGATGCGAGATGGGGGAAACTAGAAACAAACTTGGGTGAAAAGCTAGTATTTGCAGCGCAATTGAAAATATCCAAACACACACTCTCTGGCAAAGTATGCGACATATTCGGTGTACAATGCCGAGTTAATGAGCCTACCTCTCTTTGCTGCACAGTGGCACCAAGCTATTGCAATCGCTACAAAATTCAAAGATCTCAAGTGTAGCAATTGATGGATTTAAATGAAGTAAGCCAGAAATTAGACAAGCCGTACCAAAATCGATTTTGATTTGAAGTTTTTCATGAAGAATGTAATAGCAAGGAGTAAATTATTGTGGCAATAGAAAACAACGATTTTTTAGTTCGTTAAACAGAATTTCTGTTTCCACTTAATACAGATTGCAACTAACTATAACTTCTAAGCGAAAGTTGTAAAGAATTGTCTATAATGTTCAATGAGTTGCAAGTATTGCAGTCGACTGATTTGCATTTTGCAGCGATATTTGTTCAATGGGCGCTACTGTGCTACGTGGGAGCCATTGCCTGCCCTGACTTGCTCAGGTCTCTGGCTTAGTCTGTTTGTCTGTCTGTCTGTCTGTCTGTCTGTCCGTCTCCCTCTCTCTGTCTGTCTGCTTAGCTGTCTGCTGCCTGCTGGCAACATTCGACTGCTGCTTGCTGGCGTGTGTTTCCCTTTAGCTCTCGCACGGTGTGTGTGCTTTGGCTTTAGCCTATTTCCCAGCATGTCATTTTCATGTTGTACAAGTTTGTGCGACAACTCGAAGCCAAAACTCCGGGCAGGCGCCGCATATCGACGTTGCAGCTCTCGAAACTGGAAACTCAAACACGAATCCATTGACAAAAATTGCCTTTAACTTTTTGCATTTGATTGCCTTTAACTAATATGCCACATGCCACACACACCTAATGTGTTGTGTCTGCGTTCAACTTGAGGTCTCAGCTGGAAGATGGGATTCAATTGATAGGCACAATACCTGTGATTCGTTCGCGTGCCGTGGACACGTATTTTGTTATCTTAATTCGTTTTTCGGTAATTACCATTTTATTGTGTGATTTATTCAAATTTATTCCTGATATTCGACGCGATTCGATGCCGTATTATTCAAATATCGCATTCAACGTGTGCAGCTGCTGCACAAAATTTGCGTATCTTTGCCGTATTTATTTATGCCGACTACCATAATATTGTCATTGTGTATTTCGATTTTAATTTTCAATATTTTTCGCTGCTCGCCGTGTTTTTTTTTATGTTTTTAATGCGTTTAGCTCGCTTTGACAGCACAATTTAAATGGCGAATGCAACTGCAACTTTAAAGTTGCTGCCGAAATATATGTTTTCTTATTTGCACTTCTGTTTTCTTGTTGCCACTTCGTCGTAATGTTTGATGTCACTTCGCTCTTCATTTTCACGTTCGGCGTTATTTCATTTCTTTATTGTACTCCGTTGTCATTTATTTATTAAGATTCATCTTGATTATTTTCATTTCCGTTCGTTTCATTCGATTTCCCTTTTTATATGATTTCATTATGTCGCTGCATTAATAACCGTGTTTAAGTTTATTTTATTTCTCTTTTTTTTTTTTTGTATTGATTCGCGAAATTAACATTTTCAATTGTTGTTCCCTTCAACTGCGTTGCTCACTCTGCTTCCCTTTCGTGCTGTGCCTTTTTTTCAAATCCAATTTGTTTAGATTAAAGCCAAATGGCTGCGATAAGGTGAGAAGCTGCATCTCCTTCTCTCGGCCGACGCTCTCTCACTTTCTCTAATTGGAAAATGTTGCCAAAAAAGTGCCACCATAACTATAACAGTGAGGCCAGCATAGATAAGGAAACGGAGACGGTGACGGAGACGGAGACGGTGGCGAAGACGGAGAGGGGGCTGTGTCGTTAGCGAGCATAGCGTGCGCATTGTCCGGCTTTGGGGCCATTTCTCTAGCGGCAGAGACAATAAATCTCACATACAATTTATTGACAATGCTTGGGGCGTTGAGCAAACAATGTCCTTCCGGCGTTCTGATGCAACAAAGGATGCTAGCGCTCGCACCACCGCCAGATAAATAGACAGTCAGACACAAGGACACGCAGACAGACCGACAGGATAAACGGCGGGAAGACGCCTGCGGGGTGATGGCGACGGCGACGGCGACGGCGACGGCGACGACAGCGTATTGCGTTATTTTTTATTAACAATTAACGCAACGTTCGCCGCGCAGCTTTTGTTATTGTTTTTCCTCTTGTTGTACATGTAGTTGTTGCTGTTGTGTGTTGTGTGTTGTGTGTGATTTATGGTTAGCTAAAGGATCCTGCCATTCAACAATATTATTGTGCTGCACTGCGCTCCTTGAAATACCCTGCGAACTCTCTTCGATTTATTGCAATGCTTGCCCCCAAATAGTGTTTGCAAATGAATAGAATAATATACAACACTTTCTTCTGATATGACTTGCTAGATCATTTCTGGAATACTGTAAAATAATTCGATAATTCTCATTACACAGTTGAGCTTCTATTTGTTCTCTCTGTGCCACAGAACTGTAGAGGGTATCTATGCGCCATTGACGCGAACATTTGTCGAACTTTGTGTCTGTTATTGTTTACAAGTTCTTCGCTCGCCGACTGCAGCGATTGGCCTTTGATTTTATGTGTAAATTTCCCATAGGTCAATGCATAATAATGAACGACCGCCATTTCGACCCGTCCAGCTGCAACAATACTGCTTGCAACACTGCTGCGCGAAATGCTAATGAAAGCAGCCAAACTTTGTTGCAAGCACTTTGCCAGTATTTTCTTTTAAATAGCCAACTATATTTCTGTTATATTACGAAATATTCCAAGGCGGTGCAGTTAACATAATTTCAATAATATTTAACTTCACAAATTTACTTAATTTTCGTTTTCATTTTTAATTTCATCCAGTTTCTCCAAGTTGGAGACTTTTCTCTGAAGCAAATGTTTGCACTTTGTCATCGAGTGTAGAGAAAGTGTGGAGAAAGCACACTCTGAAAGCTTTCAGAAAGCTTTCTGCTATAAAACCACACTTTACACGCGCAAAAGCTTTTTGTCCTTGCTATAAAGCTTGCGCAAGTCCTGAGCTTGTTATAATTATGGCAACAGCGCCATCTACCGGTTCCCAACTGTAGTGAGTTTGAAAAGGATACGTTAGAAGAGCAAGAAAGAAAGGTGGAGATACTTACTGGCCAAAGCACAAAGAGAGTTTGAGTATATTATTAATTAGTTGCATTAATTATCCAATACTGCTATGATATACCCTGTAATGTCGTGCTTAGGAACTAACTAAGTATGTTCGACTATAAAATACCGTGTACCACTATTGTATGTGGCAAAAAGTTAACTTATTTCTTATATACCCAGACACTGTTTTGCTTTTATCTTCTAACTAACTAGCTAACTAGCATCATATCGTGGTACAAAGTAACATAAAACAGTTCCAAGTAGAACTTTTGTAGGTGAAGGGGGCCAAAATGGAATGAGGTTTCATTGTAACGTTAAAACTAATTAACCAATTCTGATGAAATTTGAAAGAAACGTAGATATTTAGACACAATACCATTTAGAACGAAAACTAACAAAATGTCAGACTTATTTGCGATAATCTGAAGTGGAGTTCAGGGGGAAAAAAAGGAAATTAAACTCGTCTAGAAATAGAGCTAGAAGAATCTGGATACCAACTTTGGTTATTCTAGATCCAAGAACTAGGTGTTTATACGGACGGACGGACGGATGGACATGTCTAAATCGATTTATAATTCGATTCTAAGCATATTTGTTGTGACAAAATGTGGTCAACGAGGTTTTCTTCTTTCTGTTACACACATCTGCACAAACTTAAAACACCCTTTTTACCATTTCATGGTACAGGGAATAGAAGTGCAAAAGTAAAATACATTTTGGTACAATTAGCTACCACAATTGAATTTCTTTGATGTGAGAAAAACTTAGGCAGCCATTTGCACTCGAAACTGTTTGCAGGGTATCGGAATGAAAAGGGAAACCTTTAAAATGCTGGGCTTTAATTGTAGTTGTTGCCGATCCCCTGGCTGATGTCGCTGCCGTTGCCGTTGCTGTGTTGCTGTGTGTTGCCTGGGGAGACTTGCTAATAAATTTGTAGTTACAAAATTGTTGTAAATTATTTGCTGTTCAACAATTTTTATTGTCATCCTTGACTTTTGTTTTAGAGCCTGTTGTTGTTGCTGCTGCTGCTGCTGCTGCTGCTGACAACGACATAAATAAATTGTTTCGTTTGTTTTAATTTGTTGCAGTTGCCACTGTTCTGGCTGCTGCTGCTGCTGCTGAAGTCGTGCTTGTTGTTCTTGTTGTTGTTGTTGTTGCAGCCGCCTCTGTTGCTGTCAGTTTTATGTTGCTACTTTTGCGTGCAACCAGGCCGCATCCCAGCCATGCCACCCGCTGTGACATTGCCTACAAAACGGCAATAAAAAATGCAACGCTGCGGCAACTGTTGTTGCTCTCGTTGCAGTTCTTGTTATTCTAGTTGTTGCTGCTCCTGCTCCTGCTGCTGCTGCACAGTTGCCGTTGTTATGGTCATACGAAAATTTGGGTCACTGCGGCAATGTTTTTGTTGACTAACGCACAAAACTTGCAGCTAATGCCTGGATATAGCCACAGGACGCTCTGGCCCTTTGGCGCTCCCTGCTTCCCTATGTCTTCCCCGCATGTTTAAAGCGATTTACAGCAGCTAGATCCAGAGTAACTGCTGACCAGCAGCTAGCAGCCAGCAGCCAGCAGCCAAACAGCTTTGTGATTTGTTATGTGTTCGTTCTCTCCTGCTGCCTATGCGCCAAAGTCCGGCCTCAAAAACATTGGCTAATGACTCTGACTGACATTGGCATAGCCCAGTTGAGCCAAGAGTTGTGACTGTTGCTTTTCGGGGCAAGGAAACATTAAAGCGCATTAAACAAACTCCTGACACTTTTTTTTTCTGCAATCACTTTCAGTTAAACACATTTGAATGTGTGTGAGGAATATTGGAGTTTGATTTTAATAGCTTTCAAATAAATATCTGCAGCATAAAAGCTGGTTGTCTTAAAGAGCTGGCGTGCTCTAATAAAATTGCACTCAAATTGATGCAAATATGTTTGAGAATTGAAAAGAAAATATTAAGAGAATTTGAAGAGTTCTAAGAGAAATGTCTGCATTTAAAGTATTTGACAGAATTTACTTATTTATTATTGCCTATTATAATTATTATATACTATTCTATATTTGAACATCATAGCAACTGCTGCCCCTAGCAAGTTGTTAAGTTAGTGAAGTAGCGAATGCTGTTTACTTGAATATGTTTTGTGCTGCGTCTGCCGCTGCACAAGAATGTTGCAAATTAAAAGGCAATAGCCGCGAATCTGCATACAAATTGTAGCACACTTTGCAGCGCGGCGTGGCATGATGCGAAAGATGCGAATAATAGGGATGTGCGTGCATTTATCAAATTGTTGTTGCTGCATTTGGAGCGCAAATAAGTGGTTTATGATGATGCCACTCCGCTATCCGCTCTCGGCTCGCCGCTCTCCACATGCCACTTGCGGAGCCACATGGGACGCAGCTTGCAGCAATTCGTTGTTTGTTGTTGTACTTGCTGATTCATTTTGCATTTTTACGAGCAGGCAATGTCGTATGTTATTGTTGTTGTTGTTGTTGTTGTTGTTGGCTAAATGCTGTTGTGGGTGCGGCTATAAATTGTTTATACGGTTCACTTGGCTTTGGGGCCATTTTGGGATCAGCATGTTCAACACACTCACACACACACACAAGCTCACAAAGATGCATTGCCAATTGGCACATTTGCTGCATGTCTGTCCATGTATTTTGCCCGTGTGTGCGTGCGTGTGTGTGTGTGTTGTCTGACAACGCCATGTACGTTGCACGTGTTCGAAAATCTATTGAGCGTTGATAATTTCACAGTTTTTTATGAGCTACATGCACATAACTTCCTGACGCTCTTCGTGTTGCTTTTTTAACTGTGTGTGTGCGTGTGTGTGTGCTAAGTGTGCGTGTCCATGCATGTCCAGCTGTATTAAAATTTAATTTCCCAATAAAGGCAACAAGCAAAAGTGTATTTATAGAGGTTTTTTTTCATGGCCAGCAAAGTGCAAATACTCTTGTTTTTAATGTGCGTTTTTGTGCTCCTTCAGTTACAGGGTATTCGAGTAAACTGAGCTCAACTGACAGCACAAATTGTTGTCTAGAATGTGCTGTAATTGTGCAGAATATTTGCATATTCTTCTTCTACTGCATTTAAAGCTGATGAATTCTTTGATAGACTCGAAAGCTGCTTCATCGAAGGGCCATAAATTCCGCGAGCAGCGAAAAAAACAGTGAAATTTTAATTATTTCTGTTTATTTTTTTTTTCGTTTTGTTTCCTGTGGCTTTTGTTGTTGTCGCCGGCTATTTGTTATTGCTGGTGCGCACATCGCTTAATTGCATTTGAAGTCAAGCGGAATGAAATTTGAAATATGTACAACAAGCAACGGGCAACGACAACGACAACGACGGCGTTAATAACGAAGCGGCAAAAGCCAAAACAGCGCGCAATAAAAATGAATGCATGCAATAAATTGAATTAAACTTGACACCAAGTTGATAATCAAATTGGCGACGAACAAGAAAATAGCATTAAATCTTGCCAAAGTCGACGCCCAAATACTCTCAATTCAATTCGCGCATCGAGCTGACAATTGCGTTGCCAATTAAACGGAATTTCAATAAGCTTGTCAATAACAATTCGATGCACACACATTTGTAAGCTGTGCAAACATGCACAGGGTATTAGGGCAATCAATTGAAATGCGCAAGAATAAAAAGCAAAAGTAATTGCATATTAAAAACAAAAAAAAAAGAAAAGAAAAACAATGATTAATATGTGCAGTCTGTGGAAATTGAAAATGAATACCACAAAGTGCCGCAAAACATGCGATGGGCCATAAATATGAATAATTTCGCACAGCTAGTGAAATAATTATAAATGTGATGCGTTCAATATGTTAATGATAGAAAAAGCAAATGAAATAGCCGCTTAATGCAATTTGCGTTTGCCATTCGATGTGCATTTCATATGGCATTTGACAGTTGGCAATTTTCACATGTCACTTTCAGCAGTTTGCCGCTTTGCGCATTACGTATACGCGATGTGGTCGCACCAGGCTTTGCACTTCAATTGGCAAAAGCGTTGAATGCCAAATTAGCAGCGATTTAATCAGGCGAAACCATGGAGTTGTTGTCTCTCCTCCGTTATTGTACAATACCTTTCTTCTATAATATTTTTGTGTACACACAAGTGTGGCACATTCATCTTCGACCTCGAGGCAGCCATTTTGTTTCAGTCATTCTTCAACTGCTGCCGCTGCCGCTGCCGCTGCCGCTGCCGCTGCCGCTGCTGCTGCTGCTTTCTGATTGTGGCCGCGACTTTTTCGTTGTTGAGTGTGTGAATTGTTTTTAGCCATGACAACAGCAGCATCAGAGCATGGCTGAGACGCAGCCATTGCTGTTGCTTGTTGTTAACGTTGGCGTTGCTGTTGTGCCACTAAAATCTTAACCATGCCACATGAAATGTCTTGAGGCTTGAGACTTTTGAATTTCTAAGACTTGCTTGTGCTTGTGTCGTCCTTCGTCAGCGTTGTCCATGTCCGCGCACTTTGTTCTTGTTGCCATTGTTGTGTGCCAGTTTTGTTTGTCAACTGACAAGCTGAGTTGGCCAGGGGAAGGGGAAGGGGAAGGAAAAGGAACGAGGCTGCGCTTTTATGGCCTGCCATACATGGAAATTATAGGGATGCATGTGAAAAGGCAAAATCTGAACAACAGCCCCAAAAAGTGTGCGGCAAATGCGTCGCCATTTGTTGTGGCTTCCCGTTCTACTTGCTGCGCGGATTTTTAAAGTGTTGTGCGCGTTGTTTGCCTTCTAAATTGAGTCTAATTAGGGAAATGTCCTTGCTCATCTCTCTCTCTCTCTCTCTCTCGCTCTCGTTGATTGGTCTCCCTCATTTGCCGTTGCGCTAATGATTATCAAGTGATTTCCTTAATAATTAAATGAGCGTTTGTTGAATTCTCCTCCCAGACAGTTTAAGTTTAGATAGTAACCAAAAATTATGTAATTGTGTGTAGTTGAATTATTTGTTTCCCTCTTTAATTTATTTCGAATGAGTCTCGTTTCTTGTGCACTGTCAGATTTACGAGCTGGCATTATGAGCTTAGATCGAGTGCTTGCACAATTTAATTATCTATTTTTACAGTGAAATATTGCTGCAACTTTGCCACACACACAGACTCAAATTGCAGCTTAACATTCTTAACAAAGTTGTCGTGAGATTCATTTGGTCTTTTGCCCACTGCAGAGCAAAAAGCGATTTGGGGGCTTACAATTGAAATTGTTGTTGTTTGCTCTGTGTGTGTGTTCTGTTGTTTTGCCGATATTTGTTGCCAGTTTCGCAGTCGTAGTTTGCTCGTTGTCCTCTGCAGTTTGGCAATTGTTTGTGGGCATAAAACAAAATTTCAACTCGAATTTGAAACTCATTGAGAAGCGCTCACAGATTGGGCAGCCTCTGGATCTCTCTTTTCTATGTTTTGCTCGCAGTCCTCCAGCCCTCCAGACTTTCGGACGTCTCAATGTTGCCTCGTTGCTGGGGCACTCAACTGCTCGACCACTTGATGGTGGCGGCCAAAGTCAGCACAGTTTAAAGTCAAAACTCGACCGACACACAGCGCAACTTGGCAAAACAAAACTCAAGAATTGAGCAACTGGGCGATGGGGAGAAAAGTTGCAAGTTGTGCAGACACTGCCGCTTAAAAGTTAACAGTTATGACCGCGACTACTGCACGAGGCTGCCGGTGCCAAGTGGCAAGCGGCAAGCGGCAAGTGGCAAGCGGCAAAGTCGCTGCAGTTTCTATCTCTGGATATCTTCTTGATACTTTTAGCCCCAGGGCAGCTTCTGCCACATCATATTGTCCACGAGAGCTGTTTTCACTGCCTCCACTCTATCGCCTAGCTCTGCTTTTTATTGTTGCCTGGCCCGTGGCAGCTGTTGGCGAGAGGTGGGCGCGGGGCGCTGGGCCCAGCGCTGCGTCAAGTGTGGGGCCCTAATAAGTTAACTGGCCTGTAAATTGTCTGGCTCAATGGCTGTTGGCGGTATCGTGGGCACACTCGTATATTTATTAACTTATATACGGCCAACCGTGGCATAATCTCAGACCTCGCAGCCAGCTGTGGGACTCTGGGAATGTTCTGGCAGCGTTGCTCTATACTTTTTATGATTTCACAAATTAGCAGCACAATCCATCTGCTAATTTCTTAATGTTCATCATGAAATTTGACAAGTTGACAACTCATTGAAACTCATACTGAAAGCTTCATTGTCAATTGTATTCGACGTCTTTCGATTCGAAAACAATCAATTGAAATCATTTGCATCACTTAAAATACTTGTAATTGCATATTAGTCATTTTGAGCAAAGAAACAGTTTAATCACATTTTGCGGAGTGCACTTTATTGCAACACAGTTTTGCCCTTTAGGCGTTTGACTGTTTTCAGCATATTTGTTTTCTTTCGCTGCCACTTTTCGCTGCGATGCAATCGCTCTTGTCCCACTGTGCAGCTATGTGTCTCAGCCTTGTGCTGCAAATTGCATTTATGG
The DNA here is from genome assembly GCA_035046165.1 of Drosophila rubida. NCBI lineage: Eukaryota > Metazoa > Arthropoda > Insecta > Diptera > Drosophilidae > Drosophila > Drosophila rubida. Next base: position 6,117,015 of record JAWNOF010000023.1, on the reverse strand, counting down.
CCAGATTGCCAGAGTCTCAACAGTTTCTGTCTTGTAACCCCAAGCGAACTCAATCCAGCTGCAGCTTCAGCTTCGGCTTCAACTATAGCTGCAGCTCCGCACTTTGCCACGTCTGCCTGTGGCTCAATTTGTTACCGTTTTAATTAGTTCTTCAACTTTTGTTCATTGATGTAAGTACAAAAAAAAAAAAGTAGAAAAAAATGGGAAAACCATAAATAAATCAAAATAGAAAGCAAATTGCGGTTGCTGCAACTTTGTTGTACCTTATGCCAGTTAGCTGGGTTTCAATGCAATTAATAGGAGAATGCAGCACAAATCGGGAGACATAATGATTTGATTTAATGCTCAGTGCGCCTGCAAAGCGCTTGGCGAATTCCAGATGCTCTGGGGTAGAGCATAATGGAATGAAAATGTTGCAACGTCAAATATCTGGCTTCAGGTCAAGTGTTTCGAGTTGTTGTCGAGTTGCTGTTATAATTGGCAAGCGTAACAAATTGCAGGCACACACACACACACACACGCACACTAACACCGAGTCAGTTGCAGATGCATTTAGAGCAGCAACTCGAAATGCATTGAAGCGTTTTGCGTAATCAATTAATTAACTACAAAATTGTAGGCAGCGTTGTTAATGAAGTTGCGGGCAAAAAGTGACGGCAAACAACGGACGGACGGACAGACGGACAGCCGGACAGCTGGACGGACAAAAACAACAGCGAGAGTGACAGCGACACGATAACCGGCGAACACAACAAGGGAGAGACGAAGAGCGGAGGGAGGCGGGCGTTGCGTACGCTTTACGTTTTGCAGTTCATTTGATTATTTGCTGCAAATTGAATTGGCCAGAAACAACAAAATGTTGCAGTTCGACGCAGCGCTTAACTCACTTACGTGTGTGTGTGTGTGTGAGAGAGAGACTGTGTTTGTGTGCTTTGGCATGCTCTATTAAGCAGTAATGCGATTTGGTAATTGATTAAACTCAGCCCAGGTTAAAAGAGTTGCCCCGCAACCAAAGCCAGAAAAACTTCAATTGATTGATAGCAGGCAACAGCTGCAGCCGCAAAAGATAACACAGCAATCAAGCGCGTCTCGTAGATACGCTGTAAGAAACGCATCAAAGTAAAGCAATTAAATTCAACTTTGATGATAATTGCTACTAAAAATAACGATTGCATTCAATTGCCAAAGAGACAAATAAACTAACTACTCAAAATTACGAGATTAGTAAATTTGCTACAGTTTTTTACTGTGTTACTGCCATTGCTATTCATACCCTTTCGGGCGCGACAACTATGTGCTGGGTATTTGGTCAGCAGTTAGGCAAACGTTGCAAACTTGCTTTTGATTGAGTGGCATGCAACAGCGGTCACGTGTAGGGCTCGCATCAAAACAGTTTTCTCCTATTTTCGCATTTCGAACTCGAAATTCCATTGGCGTTTCACTCCCGCTCCCGATCTCAGTCTCCAATTCAGCGTCAGCTTCAGTTTTGGTTTCAGTTTCCATTTCACGTTTTACCTCCTCTATATTTTTTTTGTGTTTTGTGTTGCTCGTGGATTTTCGCCTATTCGCGGCCTTCGCTAATTTGCACAAGAGTTTTGCATTTTAATGGGCCACTCGAATGCGCCACAAAAGACAGAGCAGCAGTGTGTGAGAGAGAGAGAGAGCAAGGGGGAGGGAGCGGGCGCGTGATAGAGTGGCAAGGCAGAGCGACCTCTATTTTTGTTATTTTCCGGATTTCTTGTAGCAAAAAATCTCTTTTCAGTTGCAGTTTTTAACTGGCAATCCAGCTAAATGGAAACCCGAAAAGTGCCCAAATAACAAGGCAAAAAACGGAAGGCAAAACATACGCTAACAAGGTGAAGAGTCCGATCGAATTATGAATGCACTTTGCCAGCTACCAAAAAGAACGGGCAACAAAAGTATAGTTGTTTAATTGTACGGCGTACAGTCGATGAGTTGTCTATCAATCACTAAACTGCGCGATCTAAAAGTCAAACCGAAGTTGCACACTGTGCGTATACGTAATGCGTTTTAGTTGTGACGTTTTTCTTGCCACCCCGCAAAATAAATAATGCTCAAATGCCGCACAATGAGCGAGTTCAATTGGCAACAACTTGCGCAGCTGGCAAACGCTGAATTTTATTCGGATGTAACAATAAACAAAGCTGCTGCAGGCTATCGTTATGTGCGCGCTACAACTGTGTGTGTGTTGAGCTCGGCCAAACAGCCTCATTAAATGTGCGCAGTCTGCAATCAGCAGGCCAGCAAAAAAGCTGTCAATACACACTTGGCTGGCACAAAGTTATGCTGTAATTGCTCGAAACTAAGTGAAATTACTTTGCTATTTAAAGTACAAGTAAATAGCTGCAGATAATTACGATTTAATGTCAACTGAATGGGCTATTTTGATGAAAAATCATAGTTTATAAATGCTTTTTCAGTTCACTAGTTGAAGATACCCGCTTGCTGGGCAATCGCTGAGTATGGCGTGTAAAAAGCAGAGCATAGTTCTGAGCGCATGTTGCGCTTTTACAATTTTCTTTAATGCCCCCGAATCGCGTAGCGTGCTGGCAATGCCGTGTCTGCCCCCCGCCGTCTTTCCCCCGTCCGCCAACTTCATTTCGCTGGCTTAAAAACTAAATTTGATGGCAGCAACAGCGGCTTTTGTGTCCCTTATCTGGCCGCACAGCCAAAGCGAGTCGAGTCAGCTCCCAAAAGCAACTCCAAAAAAGCGGAGACTTTTTATTATTTATTCAAATATTTTCCCTTGCACGTGTGTGAGTGTGTGCTGTTCACATGACTTGTAACACTTTCCCAACGTTGCAAATTTCGGATGTCATATCCTTCACCTAATTTGAGTGCTCGCTCCCCCTTCCCCCTTCCCCCGTTCCCCCGGACGCGTTGGCATGAAAACTACATTATGGTCAACTTGCTGTGCTCGCTTTTCACCTGCTTCTTTGGGGCGCTTCCTCGCTGCTTCCTAACATTTTTTTAGTGGGTGGGAAGGGGGGTTGGGTTTGTGGTCAGCGCTGCGGTCAACATTTTTTAGCTACAATTAAATGTAAAGCTAGCTATGAGAAAGCACAAAATGCTGGCTAAATGCGCGAGCTCAAAGTGGGATTTTTAGCTAGACAAAAAGGGGGCAACAAATGTAACGAGTGTGTACGTGTGTGTGAGTGAGTGTGCGTATGTGTAAGTGTGTAAGTGTGTAAGTGTGTAAGTGTGTGTGTGTGCTTTTCATTTCGGTTTTCATTCTTTGTTTTGTTGTCGTCGTTATGGTCTAATTATCTCTATTTATTTATGCTATGCTACTTTGTAGCCTCAGTCGCCGTCGTCGTCGACTCCGTCGTCGTTGGCCTCGGCTTTGTCCTGCTGCTGCCTTTTGTGTGCCGCTTGCTTGTTGTTTTTGGCAGCTTTTACTTTTGCCACACACACTCACACACTCACACACACACACACGTAGACGTGGCTCACCTGGCTTTTAAGGCGGCCATTGTGTTATTACAGCTGCTGTCTGTTTGCGTGCGAGTGTGTGTGTGTGTGTGTGGAAATGGATTTAGACCGTAAAACTGCAGATAATGGATAGCCATAGCAGTGTACGAGTAGTTTTGTATGAGCCGCACACCAATTAACAACAACATGCTCCTCGCAGCAGAGCATCAACGGCAACAGCACACAGAGCGGCGGGCACACGGAGCGTATGCGTAATCACAAAACGCAACTGTTTACTTCCGGCGTTTGCTGCTTCTTTTCGTTGTTGTGTAACGTTGTTGTACCCTGTAAACGCACAACAGCTCACAAATCATCAACAATTCATGTGGTTGGCATTTGACTATTAGTTTTGTTTGTTCTTCAGCTAATTTCGAAATGCAAGCGAACTTTAGGAAATTTAGGAAAATATTTACAGAGTATGCTGTTAGTCATGCATTGTTGACTGCGATGTCGCCTTTTTTGTTTGGCTGCTTTTTTAATGAGTAGTTGAAGCTTTTTGGAGTGAAGCAAATTTACAGTCAATTAAATGCAGAGCCCCAGAGCGCCAGCTCGTCTCCACCTACCGCCTTTGCCGCCCTCTCTCTCTCTCTCTCTCTCTCGCTCGCTGTCGCTAGCAACCCTAACAACTGAATTCTGCTCTGCTTGATGATGAGAGACGACGATGGCGTCTCTTGCCAAATTATGCCTAATGAGCTGAGCCCAGAGCGTCCAGGACTCGACTAGAGCTCAGCCTGGAAGGGCTGAGCAGAACGCTCACCCCGCCCACCCAGTGTCAAGGGAGGGGGGGGGGGGAGAGCTGATGACTGTTGCCGCAGGCAATGGGCGCGTTAGCACGAATACATAATTACAATCGAAAATGCTTTTCATTAATTTCAAGTGTGCTTCAAGTCACGAAAAAAAAAACAACACAGAAAATAGAAAACCTGGAAAATTTGTAGGAATTCAAAGCTGACAGGGAGACGGGTAAAAGGGCAAAAAAGACGAGAGCGAAAAAAATGTGAAAATAATGTTGTGTAGTATTAATTTGAAAACTGAGGCGAGGGTCAGACGACGAGTCGAGCGAGACGAATTGCGGCGGGCGGGAGGTAAACTGAAGTGCCTTGAGCGGGCGGCTGGCGCGGGGAGCGAAGGAGAAGGATATAAAGCAGCTGCTAAAGGGTTCCGAATGGGGTTAAGAGCTAGCCAACAGTTTAGCAGCTTACGATTTCGTAAGGGGCGTAAATCAAACAATTTGCAGTTATTGCTGGGGCGAAGTCGGGAAGACAGCGGCAGAGCGAGAGAGCGAGAGAGCGCGAGAGGGAGACTGACACTCTGACAGGTGCCAGAGATGTGAAAGGCCAAGGATTAGCTGAAATAGTCAACTGCTGTGAAGTGTCCTCTCGGCATGCTACAGTTAGATTTCGAGTTTGCTGCTGCAGCTAACAATTTTCAGCTGGAGCAACGAGTTTAGCTAAAGCGAGCTAGTTTTTCGCCAGCAGTAATGGGATTTGGGTCGTGTGCTCATTTAGCCTGGCAGCAGGATCAGAGAATTGCCTGCAAGGAGCAAGGAGTTTGCTCTTAACTTGTCGGTGATATTTGTTGCTATATTAACTAAAGTCGCGCGCGTTGGCGTTTAATAAGCACACTAATATTGTATTTTGCCATCGCCATGGTCACTGTAATTGCAATTTCAATCTCAGTCCGTGTGGAGTTCCCATGGCAATCAACTATTGTTTGACTTCTAAGGAAATCGAGGGGAATTTATTCGCTCGAATTTATTAGGTGCTGCTGCTGACACAATAAACAGCTCAGCTCTCTATTCTCCCACTCGCACTCTGGGCATTGTCACTTTAATTAGCGACTATCGCGCCTCATTGCGCGTAATGCGTATTTGAGTTTAATATTCAGATGCCAAAGCACTCTAAGGTCTTTATTCATTACCCCCATGTACTCAATTAGCCGAAAGCGTGAGAGAGAGAGAGAGAGGGCAGTTTAAAAGTATGTAACAAATTAAGGCCAACAAAATATGCGACTAATTTGCGCACAATACGATAAGGTTGAAGGGGGACAGGGGGGCAGGCAAGCGGGGCCGACTTCAAAGTGGAAAATTTCATAAGAAACAAATGATCAAGTAGAGAAAACCACTTGGAAACGAATAGGCAGACGATGGTCCGAGTAAGCTCCAGGAGTGAGCGAGACAGGGCGAGAGGAAGAGTGGGGGTTGGGTAAAGGGGGTGGGGGAGGGCAGGCAGACAAGCAGATAAGCAGAAGAAGACACCAGAGGCTTAGCCAGTTAGCAATTTAGCAATAAACTTTTATTTAATCGATTTTAACACTTCACTGAGTGACGTGAGAAAGAAAGAGAGAGAGAGAGAGAGAGAGAGAGAGAGAGAGGGAGGGAGTGAAGGCGGCGGGCTAACTACGACAGGATGAAGGTGGACAGCGCGCAGAAGGATGAGCTGACTGAAGGCTAAAGGCTGCAGGCTAAGGAGATGATGACGACAATCAATTGTGCGGCCAACTAAAAAGCTAAAAGCGACTGCTTCCTTCCTTCCGTCCGTCCGTCCTTCGCTCGTTCGCTCGTTCGCTCGTTCGTCGCTCGCTCGTTGGCTCGTTCAGGTCATCAAGGTTCGAAGGGTCTAAACTGCCTTGCCTCCGACTGTCCGACGACGATGAAAATGTTCAGCTCCCGTACTTCGTGTTGCTGCTGTTGTCTGTCATGGAATTTCAATTCCACAAAAAAAAAAAAAGTTTTGCTGTTTTTTTTTTTGCTTCTTTTTGGTGTGTGTCGCAACAACACGAGACGAAGTTGTTTTTGTTGGTGCGGGGAGGGACGGGGGAGGGAGGCAGACAAGAGTTGCTGCTGCCATAATGAATTTTTACAGTTAGTTGGCCATGATTCATATTTTCTGGCAGCCACTTTGAAGGCCAACGGCGAGCGGAAAAAGTTGCTGGCAGTAGTAGTTTCATACCAATTAGCAAAACCCTGGGCCCAGGGTTGTCAGGCCAACGCAAACGACAATGGCGGCTGGCAACGAGAGCCAACGGCGGCAGCACCATCGACATAAATACTTAAATAGCCAATTCATTTTCGATATTATTATTGCAGGCACCGCAATCTCCAAATGGGGTTTATTGAAACATCATCAATCTCGCTCCGCTCTCCGCTCTCCGCTCTTTCGCTCTTCTGGCCATCTCTTTTGTTGTGCGAGCTTGTGCTTTTAGTTTTGTGTGCATTGTTGTTGCCGTGCCACAATCGAGACATTGCAAAATTTGTGGCACTATGCGGCATTCCGGTTCAGGTGCCTCTGCGCCTCATCTGACTTCCAGATACGAATGTGAATGTCCAACTGTAAGTGTGTGTGTGTGTGTGGGTGTGTTTGTGTGTGCTTAGGGGCGTAACTGCTGTGCAGTGTAAGCACAGATAAGAAAAACTGGAGACATCAGTTAGCACACACAACAAGAGCGCACTCAACGCACCCCAAATGCTCTATGCGCTCAAATACTTTGCACCTGAAAGTCTGAAAGCAGCAGCTAAGCGCAATTAGGCAAACACTTCACTGAAGTGCAGTGAAATATTGTGTTTGATGTGCCAATGTATTGTGAATATATTGCAAGCTTCAAGTAGTAAAAAGTAGTTATATATTCCAATTGAAACATCATCAATCTCTCTCTCTCTCTCTCTCTCTCTCTGTTTGAAGTACGCTGATGCTTTGCAGTTGTAGTCGAGCACATAAGTGTATTGACTTCGCCTGGCAGTAGTGTATTAAAAAAGGGACAAATTTGTGCAGTTTGATAGCTTTTTCTGCGCTGTCTGTTGATAATTTTAAAGCCATGCTCTTTGTTGTTGTCGAATTGGCCGAATGCTTGACCAATGAACCCAACAACCACAGCAACAACAACCAGGCCAACAACAACAACAACAACAACGACGACGACGACGACGGCGACAAAAGGACAACAAACTAGAAAAACAACAGCTTGAACCATTTTGTTCTATGCCTTGCTCTAATCGCCTTTACTTTTGCTTAACACAAAAAAGAAAAGGCAAAAACGGGAGTGGCAGAGGAGGGGGGGGGGGTACAAGAAAGAGAAGAGACAGAAAAGAATGTTGAACCATTTTTTTTTGCTCTTTGTTGCTTTTATTTTACATAATTCTGGCAAAGGCCTTGAAAATGCCCAAAGCTTTTTCATTTGCTGCCGCCTGTTTTTGTTGTTCTCTGCTTGTTGCTGCCGCTGTTGTAGTTGTTGTTGTTGTTGTTGTTGTTGGTTGTCGTGTCAGGCAGATTCAACGGCAAAGGCAAAGGTTAGATGGCATATGAGGCTTAAACGGCGAACAAGAAGATTTCCTGAGAACGATTAGGCATGGACAGAAGGTTAAACGAGTTGGCAGCACTCGAGCACTGTGGCAGCAACGGGAACGAGCGGCCGTCAAATGGATAAGTCGCATTTCAATGCCCCCCGTTCTCGAGTGGAATTTCGTTTGAAATCAAAATGACATACCTCCTTTACGAGTGGCATTTAATCTTTAGATAAATGAAGCTAATTTTTTGTGCTTTGCCCCCCGAACCGATTCGACGATTCGAAAGCGCTTCAGGCGCTTATGACGGCCCCCAAATATTTGAGGCATGCTGCCAGCAGAAAGACACACACACACATTTGTATTGACAACTATTTACAAAACGATAAATTTTTGCTGTTCACTCGATTCATAAATTGCTGCAAATAGTCAAAGGTATTTAAGCTGCACAAGTTTGTCGAGCAATATAAAGATAATTCTATCAATTCCCATGAGTTGGGCAGAAATATTGTTATTGCAAACATGATAGCATAAGTGCATAATTCAAGCCAAACTAAATATGCGCCACGAGCTGTTGGCGAGATAAGTGCGGAGCTCGTAAATTGCTCTCTATTGTTGCAGTGCTTTCCTGTTTTTGTTTTGCTCTGCGTTGTTGTTGTTGTTGTTGTTGTTGTTGCTTGTGGTGTGGCGAAACAATTATCGTAAAGTGACGCCTCGGCTCGGCACTTGGAACACGTAATAATATATTTGGGGAGCATTACTTATCAATTTGTTGAACCAGTTTTGTGGTTGTAACTATGCAAAAAGTTGCGCATACGTGGCGTGGGACGCTGCCCAAAAAAGTATGCAACAGTATTTTGCACTTTACCACATTGTTTGCTCTAATCAAACTTTTTTCTGCTCTAGCTCTGTGGGCGTGTGTGTGTGGGGGGGGGGGGGGTAAGCTGTAAGCACGAGGAGATACAATTTGGAAGCCTATGAAAATATTTTCGCAAAAATTGTTGCCCTGTGCCAACAACATCGGCAAAACAACGAAGACAAAAAAACAACGAGAGCGAGATGGGAAACGAAAACTTTGCCTGTTTATTTTTGGTGTCTATATTTTTGCCATTTCTTGTTATTTTTATACGCACACACACACACACACACAGCAGCAGCAGCACACATGTGTGCACATATTATATTATTCGTATTTTATTTTTTTATCTTTATCTTTTTCACGATACTAATGCTCGTTGCCTCTTCTAACCTTCTCGCTTTCTCTCTCTTGTTCCGTTTCTTTACTTTCAGGTGAGTAAACGCAATTTTTCTGGGGGGAGAGATACGAAATGAAACACATTGATGTGTAAAAGTGAAATCCCTTTTGATGTATGGCACACGGTACAAGGTACAAGGTAAGAAGTTTCTCCACTCTCCACACTCCAGACTCCAGCTGCGGCTGCAAAGGAGATGGAGATGGAGATGGAGATGGAGGCGAGGCGAGCTCAGCTCAGATTTCACAGTTCACGTGAGTTCAAGCAAGAAATACAAATGCCAAAATCTATTAATGGATTTTACGCTTATGCCACTGCAACTGAATTACGTCACATAAATACCAGCCGCCCCCCTTCCCCCCGCCCTATCGTGCTGCCGCTGCCCATTACTGGAAGCGCTCATTACGTGAGTGGCGATGAGGGGAAGGGGGGCTCACTACTTTATTACTAATGTATGAGAGTTCGCACAGGATATTAACCGCAAACTGGGTGCTGTTAGCGGGTTCATGGCGCGAGCGAGAGCTTATGTATGTCCGTAAGCATGTGTGTGTGCAGGGGGAGGCGGGACGGGCAGGGGGAGGCGGTGCGGTGCGGTGCGGTGCGGAAGCTTGTGCTGTGGCGCTGTGGCCAGCTGCCAACATTTGCTAATTGCTTCATTAAATGTTTGCTTAATTTCGTTCGAATTAGCTTGAACCAAAACTGCCCAGTGAGTAGTGTCGCCCCCGCTCTGCCCCACCATCCCCCCCCCCACTCCCTGCTTGTCGAGTGTAGCATGTGCAGCTGCCGGCCGCGCGCCCGCCCGCTGCCACACACTTTCCTCGAGCCGCCTGTCATTAGCGCACACGGAAATCGCTCAGCGCTTTGCGTCTGTGTTTAATTGCTGGCAGTGGGTCAACAAATGGCCAGAGACATGCCAGCACGCCAGTGCAGCAGGGGAGAGGACGCAGGGCGATGCAGGGCAGCGACAGGGGGCGGTGGTATGGCTTTGAGCAGGGTCAATTGTACTTCAACTGGCCTACTGCTCATCAACTGCTTTTTACTTGTTTTTTGAGCGTTAAGCATTTTGTAACTGTTGCCAATCGGTCGGCGTGAAGCCGACAAGCTTTCAAGCTCGGCGGCAGGTGGCGCCACCTCCACACACTGAGGTGCCGTGTTGAGTTTCCAACTGTGTTGAGTTTGCGACCCGAAGCTGCACCAAGCGTAAGCCAAAGAGAGAGCGAGTGATTAAGGGAGCCAGCGAGAGAGTGAACAAAGCTTAGCGTATTTAAGAGAGCAGCAAAAGAGCGCGGAATTGTGTTGGTTGGGCATTTGTTTTGTTTTGCTGTTCAGTGGCCTCGGCGGAGGGAGGGAAATAAGTAGTATGTTAATGTGATATATCTAGATTGTGAATGGATTTCGGCTTTGAACATTGAAAAACACCAGAGAATAAATTCACACACCGCGAACTTAAAGAAAACACAAAATAATACAAATAAAATAGAAGCATTCGAGTGGAGTTAGACACTCAAATATATAGCAGGGAATTCACTTTAAGAAGAGAAATAAAAAGTAGATTTCGCTTGGCATTATGAACTAGTAAACAAAGCAAGCAAGTTAGCATAATTGAAGATAACTAAAGAAGAAAAAGGATATATTTTGTGAGCAGTATATCAGCAGCCTTAAAAGATGTATGTGCTTAGTTCAAAGATTATAAGAGGCAGCTCGAGGCTCGACTTAAAGGTCAAGTTCAGTCAGAACTCGGCAGGAGGGGCAACGCTTTGGCTTGGAGTAAATTTGAAGCAGTTTTGTCTGATGACCCAAAAGAGATGTTAAGACCTTAAGAGTGCTCAATTGCTACAGACGCTGGCATTTTCAAAGAAATTTCTAAACGTACTCAACGAGCAAGCAAGTATTTCACTAGCTCAATTAAAGCAATTGTTTGGAATTGTGTGGCTTACAAACAAAGTATCGATTGGGCTGCAGATCGAAGCATTTAGCAACTGCTTCGGTTGTGTCTATTGTTTGGCAGTGTTTGCGCTGTTTTGTCAACAATTTGGGCACGAGTTGCAGCTGTTGTGTTTGCTGTTATTTACTTAACCGGCGCCACGTTGCGTATACGTGATCTTGGTCAAAGCAGTTTTGCTGCAGCTAAGCTTTGTGCTCGCCTCTTACTGCTGCTGCTCTTCTTCTGCCCGTTGTGGCTGTTGTTGTTGTTGTTCTTGTTGTTGGCCTTTTTCTCACCACGCCGATTATTGCGTGGGTCCGAAAAGAGCGTTGGCGTTGTGCTGTGCTGCTCTTAGCCCGGCTTTCGACTTGCTGCTTCGGCTGCCAGCAGCCGAACGTCAGCTTGCTGCGTGCGCGCGCACACACACAGCCACACACACACACACACACACACACACACACACAGATGGACGCGTACAACGGATGCTGACTGTTTGCTCCATTGAACGAAACAAAAGTTTCGCCGTCCTCGGCGTCCGCCGTTCGTGTTCGTGTTTGCTCCTTCGTGTGCCGCGCTCGTCTCTGCGCCTGTGTGTGTTTGTGTGTCTGTGTGTCCGTGTGTTGCCTTAGTCTGTGTGTGTGTGTGTGCTGCTATCTTCATGGGATGAATCTCGCAGTCTGGAGCCGCAGTCTGTTTTCTATACGGGCGTCAAGCGGTCGTCGTGCACGGGCCAAAAAAACAAAACAGAAAAACAGAAACACAGAAAACGGCAAAACAAACAGTACCAAGAACTCAGCAACAACAACAACAACAACAACAACAACCATCGAGTGTGTCAGCAACAATAACAATAACAAGCGAAACAACGTTATCAAATGACAACAAACAAAACGCAGCAACTGAAGCGAGGCTAAACATCAAAACAACGCGCTGAGCATCAAGTTGAAAAGGCGGCGCCTTTCGAAAAGAGACGCCACAGAGCAACTAACAATAACAATTGAATAACCACATGTGGTTCAACTTTTAACTCAACTGAACGCCGACGACAACGCGCGCTAAAAACTGTGCTTCGATCTAGCCACAGAAATTCCCAACAAAATTCATTTTTTTTGGCACTTTTTTTTTGGGTTTTTGGCCGAAGGCCCAAAAACAACTAAATATAAACAAATTTTTTTGTGCGTGTTAAGTGTAACTTAAAATAGCATATAAATCATATATATATATAAAAAAAATATAGTAATCACCTTAAATATACAAAGCATAAATTTGATAGATAAGCAAACAAGAAGTTTGGCGGTAAATGCAAATGAAATTTCGTTAATTAAAGCATGTGCGTGTGTGAGTGAGTGTGTGTAAGTATGTGCATGTGTGAGTGTGTGTGTGTGTGTGTGTGTGAATGCGTGTGTGAGCTTGCTTATGAAGCTGGCAGCTAAATTTAAAGAGCTGACGAGAATAAACAACACACTTTCGAGGCCCCAAGCAACAGCAAAAGCAACAACCACATTTAGTACATTACAATAACAACAACGACGACGTCAGCCAGCAAAGAAGAAGAAGCTAAACATAAGAAAGTCATCGGGTTGTTGTATTTGATGATATATGCAAGAAATCAACGAGCAACTCTCGAACTCTCCTCAACTGAACTTGCAACTTTTAGCCGCCTTTTGCTGCTTTGTTGTTCTCCACGTTTTTCTTTTTCTGCTGGTTGTCGTTGTCGTTATAGTTGTTTGGTTTTCCTTATTTTCTTATTTTCATATGCAAATTGTTAATAACAACAATATGCAAATTAGACTCGCCAACTTTTCAAACTAAACACAACAAGCAACAACAACAACAACAACAACAAAAAAAAGCAGTATACAAATATAGTTAACTATATGCATAGATATTTGCCAGCGCATTGACGGCGACTCTCCAGCACATAATCCTTGATGTGCACGACGCGACATTCTTCACTCTGCTACTTTCTCCAATTAGCCACGACTGCAGATTGCGTATACGCCGCATCTGCCGCAGCTCAGACTAAGTGCAGCTTAAACCGAACTAAATCTTTAAAGTATTACACCTCGCAGCCAAGCTGATTGATTGCCAAAACTAATTCATGAGTGAGACGACTATTGGCCATCTACTGATTGATTGATCAGTTTGGCTTTGAAGCGCCTAAAAGTTCACTTTGTTGTTATTCGTTTAAGCACAAAGTAGCTGTTAGTTTAAATTCAAATAGCCCAAAGTTAAGCTGCGTAAACAATTATCAGTTTTTCTTGCGCCCAGCGAGTGCATTTATTATTCGAAAACTAAAGAAAAGTATGCTCCAAATGTTGTATTCCATTAGAGAAAGAGAAAGCGAGAGAGAGAGGAAGGAAGCGCGACCACATTAAATGTATCTGCTTTATTCCTGTTGGTTGTAGTTGCAAAGGGCAGAGCTAAATGTGTGCGGTGGCAGCGCACTTGCCGCATGCCACATGTAAACAGTTGTGTACAAGCAAGCACTTCAATTATAAGTAGCTTGTGCACTTAAGAGGCTTGTGATTATCCGCCTTTCATTTTGTTATTTCACATGATATTTCATGCACTTTGCGCCCCCAACTCTCGCGTTCCCATTTGCAACTCACAAGCCTGGCCATTAAAGCGTTCATAAATTCATGAAATACTCGCTTCACGATTGCCAACATTTGCTTGTTTTTAGTTTGCTTCTTTGTTTGTGTGGTCCTCGATTGTGTTTGCTGTTGCTGCCGCTGCTTGCTGGTCTCTTAAGCGATTTGTGTTAAAATAAGTAAATGAGCAGCCGAAATGCTGTCAGCCGTCGAACGTGTGCATGCCTCGGTGTAAGCTGCACTTGCCACCCGCTATCTTAACTTTAGCTTCACATTCACGCCAGACACTCGACACTATAGTTACTATTCAATTCGACAGACAGTCTCTCACACAATCGAACACACGCTCAGACACTGCCACGTTTTGTGGCATCATTTACATAATTAAAACTTTGATTTTTGCTTTGCGCTCGTCTTGAGTTTGTCTTGGCCTAAATGCTTCAGCTAGGCGCACCCGAAACAAAGCAGCGTGAGTGCGTGTTGTTCTTCATTTTTATTTACTCATTTTTTTTGTATTTTTTTTTGTGTTTTTTTGGTATTTTTGATTCTCGGAAAGTTTTCTCAAGAGTTTCAGCTTAACTCAAGCGGAAACTCTGAGCGAAACTCCTACTACTACAATAGAGCTTTTAACGCTCGCAGCGTGTGCAAGTTGTTGTTTGACAAACTGAAACTTTGGCCGAGTAATGTGCGAAAGAATGACAAAGTGAAATCTTTAATTTAACTTTATATTTCCATGCTCATAACTCCATTGATCCCAAAGTCAAACAGCCTGCCTGCGCAGTGCGAAACTTGTGCTCCCTGGAGAGAAGAAATCAGTCATAGTTTACAACAGCAGCTGCAAGTTTTGCATAGCAAAGTTAGCAACAGCCAAATGTTGAGGCACTCAGCATGTTAGACTGCTATACTCTTGATTTGCTACGAGGTTTTGATTGTATGTTTAGCCACATGATGTTGCTGCAATTAAAAAGCGCGAGTGCCACACGTTTCTGTGCAGTGTAGTTTAAGCTTCGGTTAGCTGCAAATAAATTGAGTTGAATTCTCTTTTTTTTATGGTCTTTAGGTGACATTTGTTTGCTCCCCTCACGTACAGTTCGTGTGGTGTGGGGCTGCGTGTGTGTGCGAGTGTGTGTTGATGTATGGCCAAGTGTAAATAAAGAATGCCCCGTTTGGCTCGTTGTGCTGCAGCGGCACTCAAAAGTGGCTACACTCACACGCACACACACACACACACATACACACCCTCACGAATACAGTTACACAGTTGGAGTGGCACCTGCAGCCTTCGCACGTTTTAGTTTATTTTACTTGATATTCTCTTTTTTATACACATATATATTTTTATTATTTTTCTGCTTTGGTTTCTTTACTTTTATTTGATTTACTTACTTCGCTCTGTATGCGTTCGTCTCTCTGTGTATGTGTGTGAGTTTTGTAGAGGGGCTTTAGCTAAGATTTTAAACAAGCACTCGTTCCCGTTCCCGTTCCCGTTCTCGTTTCCATGCCCCGGCCTCGGCGACGTCATCGCCGTCGTTTGGCTGTTTGCACGTTTCGCTTTTTTCACTTCAGAAATCTCTTTTCGGATTGCGCTGACAAAGTGTATTTGCTTAAAAATCAATTACGTCATCATTGTTAAATGCCAATTGGATACGAAGCGTCCCCCCTCAACCCCCTCTTCAGCTCCCAGCTCCCAGCTCCCAGATCCCAACTCCCAACTCGAATACTCGCTCCACTCGTGTGTCAATACTTTTCAGACAACATTAGCGTCAATCTGGGCTGCGCTCGCCCACCTTTTGTGGCAGCATCGGCTGCCAACAGTTTTCCTTCTAGCTTCCACATCTATTTATTGCCACGTCTCGCTCACATCTATTTGTTACCCTTTGGACAGGCTGTTCACCTGTCTTGACGTCTGTTTTTGTCATTTTTCGCACATCGCTTTGTGCTTTGTGCCATATTTTATTTATATTTTGTCAATTTTGTGCAACTTTTGCTTAACGCATTGTTCTCCTCTGTTCGCTGCTCTCTCGCTCCCCTCCCCACCCCAGCCCACCCCTCGACCACTCAGCCGTCTAACCTTTCCCAAAAGGGCGTGTGTCTGTCGGAAGTTGACCCATCTACCGCCCCCGCCCCTGTCCAGCAACCTTAAATGTAATAACGCACGAATTTTGACAGCTCCTTTGGGCCATTGTCAAAAGTTCTACACACTTTTTTTTCGATTCGGTTTCGATGCGAGGCGAAGGCGCAGAGTGGAGCAAACTTGGCTGTGTGCTGTCAGCAATCAGGACTGTTATCGATAATGGATAACAAGCAAGAACCGCAAGAAAACTACTCTTGCTGCTATCGAGAGTTTCCAACTCACTGTCTATAGCATTACTTGAGTTTTTGATTGTTTTAAATGAATGTGTTTTGTGTAAGCTGAGGCAGCAATACACGGACTGCATTTGATTAGTGGCTGCGAAGTCTATTCATTGAGTTATTAGATGCGCCAGCAGAAGCTCTGCACACGCAGCTGTATTAAGTCCACTGAGTGCGAGCTGAATTCAAGCTCTAAATACGAAATAATTACATATTCGATAACATGGCAAATGCGTCTGCCGTATGCGAGCTTAGCTTAAAGCCCCACATATCTGCTTGTTATGACCCACTCAGCGCGCTGCCGCTGCTCGAATTGTGTCGATAGTTTAATCGGCTTTCGGCGAGCGCTCTTGTGTGATTTATCGACAATGAATTGTGCTCGTGTGTGTGTGTGTGTGTGTGTGTGTCGCTCGTCGGATGCTGCAGGTGGCACAGCCAGTCGCCAGATAAGTCCATCGTTGTTTGTGCAGCAGCACATAAATGTAACACACACAATTGATATGCTGGGGCAGTGTCTGCATTTGTGTTTGTGTTGCACATTTTCCACCTTTCTTCCGTTTGTTTTTTTTTGTGTCATTCATTTGCATTGGTTTCCTTTTGCCTGTTTTTGCGCTGCTTGCCGTTTGCTGTGCTCGCTGCCTCATCAGGATTATTAAACGCACCGAGAGCGGACAAACATATTACGCGAAACGCCCTTCCACCTACAGCTGGCCTTCGCCGAGTTCGATATCTGACACGCCCAGCAGTCCAGCAGCCCACTAGCCATGTAAACATGTGCGCCTCTCAATAAATATGAAATGTGCTCGGCTCTGCTCTGATCTGCGGCGTAATTCATTTAGTGCTCGCATACTTGCCACATGAAAACTCCACTTTGCTCTTGTCCCCCTTGCATTTGCTTTCAAGCTGTCCTCACATGAAATTTCATATTTTTAATGACTGCCACTGAGTCAATACCATAACAAACAGCGACAGCAACAACAACAGCAAGAGCAGCGACTGCAGCTGCCACAAAAGGCATTCTCGGTTCCTTTTCATAAAGCTGAAAGCAAACATTCGCATGTTCGCCGAAAATATATGTTAAAAAAAAAAGAAGAAAACATGCACACAAATATGTATAATCGGAGAAGCGAAATACATGTGAATTCAAAAGGAAATTAAATAAAAAATAAAAATCAAACCGAACACCATGTATATATAAGTTGAGTTCATGTGCGAGTCCGCACATGAAATGCATATAGTTTATATACACAGATAAATAATAATGCAACAAACAAGCGCATCAAATATGCAACATGCAGCAAGCGTTTCCTTTTGAGCAGCGCTTTATCCAATTCCATATCCTGTAATCTCTGCACAAGCTTTCACAAGACTTTAAAATCACACATGAATTTGGCTTCGGGGCTACTTAATTTCCTCTTTTTCGCAAATTAATTTGCTAATGATGTGAATTAATTCATCTTGAAATTCAGTTATTTGTTGTGAGGGCATTGGCTCTTCGTTGCTTGCAGTTGGCGCTCTTTGATTTGGCATCGATTTTTGCGCGCATTTCATTCGCTGGTTAATTATTTTGTCTGCCCGCAGCCTCTCCACTCGGACAGACAACCCTTCCCCGCGTGGCCCTTATCGCTTGTGCCGCCGGCGTCGTGGAATGCTCTTAATGGTTTGAGTTGTTTGGCTTGCAAATTGAACGAAAACAATTTCGAAAGTTTGCCCGCCGCACTTTAAGGCACTTGAATGCATGTTAGACAAGCAGTAACGCGTCGAAGAAATGCGCCCGAAACGGGGAGTGAGCAAAAGAGTCAGTCGGTAGCTGGCGAAAAGTTGAGTTATGGGTTAAAACGCTCGTTGCAATCGTTATTGATAATGTGCGGTTCGCATATCGTTTGTTTTGTGCGCAACTTTGCAATTGGGGTGCTTGCCACACAACTAGTTAACTTCAGCACAAATTTCCGAGTGTCGAGTGCGAGCACTCTGCGTATACGCAATATTTTTTGCTTACCCCGTTGTTGTGCATATTCTTGGCGAACTGTAAGACAAAGCTGCAAACTCAAAAATGATTAACTGAAGTATTATTGAATAGCAGCAAACTTGCTGTTAACCAACTCAATGCCTTGCTGCTACTTTTAATTAGGTTTGCAATTGCAATTTGCTAATGCAATTGAGGTTCAATTATTGACATCTTCAGCGCTCGGTCGCTCTGCCCGGCAAAGAGTTAGAGCAACTGCTACGGAGTGGGAACTTAATATGCTAATGGCGCCTCATTGAGCTGACCGCAGTTCAGCGGTTCAAAGTGCTCGAAAATGCGCTGCTGGCGCTGTTGAGGCTGCTGTGGTGCCCGATACGGATGCGAATACATTTACGGGCACTGTGTGTAGACCGCAAAAGTGCGTGGCATAATGACCATATTCAATGGCTTTGGCGGTCAACTGGCAGTCGCCGCAAACTGATGCACTCGGGCCGCACACAGCAAAGTGCATTACATAATGCAATTCATTTGTTTGCAATTGCAACAAATTTCGTAATTGTTTTCCCCCATTTTTTTTCGTTTCGCCTCCGTCTCGACGTGTTTTGTGATTGTTGTCGGTGTTGTTGGGGCGTGTTGAGTGTGCAGCCATGCAACAAGGTGAAGGTTGCTGCAGTTGACAAGCCGCAGCAAACAATTTGCAAGTTGCTGTTGTCGCAACGCAACAAAACGGGGCCCGGTCGAGGGGCGGCCACTATTTGGGGCACATTTAAAAATTTATGCTGCAGGCAAGGCCAACAACAGCAGCAGCAACAACTGTCTGTCCTTTAAAGCGTTGCAGCAGTTGCCTGGCTCGCCCCGAATAAGGTTAACATGGTTCAGGCCCAAAGAGGCAAACAGCAAGAACTAAACACAAAAACGAAAAAAAGCAGAGAAAAAAAGAGCGTACAAGTCTCTCCGCCTAGGTCCACATAACAATAACAAGAACGGAAACGTCGCAACACTTATGTTGGTTTACTTTCCAGCAAAGTTCAGCTGCAGTTGACAAAATGAAGTGGCTGTGGCAGTCAACAGCAACTGCAGCTCTACAGTTGGCAACAGATACTGCTGCTGCTGTTGCGGGGGTCACAGCGCCCAAAAGTGCCCTGCAAATTGTTTACTGCTTTCGTCATTTTCCGTTTCCATTTCTGTGCCAAAGGGTCATGATAACTTTCGCAACGGCTTCGCTCCACTTGCCAGCGTCGCAGTAAACTCTGCAAGCGCGTAATTACACCAGACAGTTGACATTTGCGCCAGTCACAGTCAGTCAATTACTATCTTGCCCACTGCCACTTCAAGCATTGCGAAAAATCTAGCACAAATATTTACAAATATCTTAATACTCGAATTTATGCATTTTCGATATTAATTTTGCTTGAATGCTTTGGGGCATTAGCTTTGCTGGCTATTTGATTATCTAATGTCGGCTAGAAACTCTAAAAGTTTGCAGAGCTTTCACAAATTTGCGAGCCCGCATATTTGGAATTTTTGCGCTCGGAGCGCATCTAATGTTCGTCGCCGCCTCGTTCTCTTGTTGCCCTTTGTCTTTTATTGGCTCTGCTGCCTGCTGCCTGCTGCCTGTTGACCATGACATGAACACATGCTGCAACTATCTGCTGTCCCTCTTCACTACACTCCCTCTCTCTCGTTGGCGCTGTCGCCGCCCGCTGTGCCGTGTTCTTTAATTAAATGCTATGCAAAACATGCAGAAACGACGAGTGAAATATTCTGGAATTTAATTTCATAACAAAAAGGGCTAAATTAATGCTTTTGCCCGAGCCCTTTTTGTACATTCTGTCTGCTGTTATCGCTGTTTGCCGCTGCCGCTATTGGTTTTGTTGTCACTTATTGGGTTACAGTCTGTCATAGCGAGAGGGGTGGGGGGGTGGTAGTTGGGGAATGTCGTTAGCGAGCCAGACTATTAGTTGAAGGTGTTCTTTAAGCGCATAGCAGGCGATGTTATTACAGCTAAAAGCTTTGATGCTACTGGAGCAGCAGATATCCAGTAGTGCTGATTACACGTCTATAAATTTCGACAGATTGTCATTGAGCCGTGCCACAGCACCAGCTCGTAACTGCGAAGATCGTTAAATTGTGAGGAGTTGAAAGTATGACAGTCAACTTATACTGTTTATGTTACTAGTGTAATATTGTTTTGCCATTCAGTTCGTGGACTAACCGTCGTCCAGCATAGTAGAGGGTATTTTGTGTTGCAGCTGCAGCTAGCGATATTATTTGCCTTTGCGTCTAATGATTAAATTGCGCTTGATAAAAAATGCTTGCCATGATTGCCGGTTATTGTCGGGAGACGACTGCAAGTCCATTGTCCATTGTCTGAGACGCCGTCGCCGTCGCAGTCGTCGGCTTCGACGACAATCTTGTAAAGTTAACGTGCGCATAAACGGACAACTTGCAGAGCTTTGCAGTGGGGGCAAACTGCCAATTTCAATGTGCAATTACTTGGAATTTGTTTGAAGTTGAAGGAAAAACTTTTCACTGTCCCTCACACACACAAATATACACAGAGACAGACAGTTGCACATTAAAAATTTAATTAGAATGCCTTGCATAATAATAATAAAAGCCAGCAGAGAACGAGGGTAAAGAAATCAAATTGAAAATCGAAACAAATCGAGCAAAAGTTGCCAGCAAATTGAGTTGAAACACGAAACGTTTGTAACGTGCAACAGCAACAGCGGGAGGCACACTCCTGTGTGTGGGGGGGGGAGGGGGGTGGTGAAGCAGTTGTTGTGTGTTCATGTGGCAGGAACAGCAGCAACGGCAGCAATGACAACGGCAGCGGCAGCTCAGCAATTTGCCGAGTTGCATAAGCTCAGGCGATAGCTGGGAGATTACAGCCGCCAAACTGCAATGAAAAGGGTGTGTGCGCGGGGGGAGGGAGTAGCAGACAGACTGCTGTGTGTGTGTGTGTGTGTAGAGTTTACGGCTTGCATGGGGGCAAGCTTCGACTGCCTGCTGCCAGCTTGCCGGCTTGCCGGCTTGCCAGCTTTACCAGCTTGATCTGTTGCCTGGCCTCGCAGCGCGGCTTATGCGTTGTCAAGTCAAAGTCGGAGGCAGCGGGTGCAAGAGAGATGGGTAGTACTGTTTCGATTTGTGGCTTTAACGGTGGCAGCATCGCAGCTTGCTCCCAAAGCCATAAATAACGACACGTTGTGCATTTTGATGTGACCAACACAACGGCAAGCAACTAAAGCTGGAGCTGGAGCTGGAGCTGTGACTGTGACGAGAGCGTGATGCGGGGAAGTGGGAGGGCTGGCCACACTATGTGACTGTGATTGCTTCACCCTTTTCCGCATCATCGATTGCGTGTGTGCGCCCCCAAAAGTGGGCGGGCGGCAGCAGGCACATCATCTTTGGGTTGAGCTTCGTTGCGCGTCGTGGTATTTTCCTTTCCCAAAGTGTTTTCATTTTCACTTTCCGTCTGCTTCGCTTCTCGCTGCCTCCTTCGCCCTTGCAACGATTCGTAAATATTTCTTGTTTCTTCCAGATTGTTATTATAGCTGCAAATTGCTGTAAATATCTTCAGATGCTTCATTCATATTGCACATCCAATTGCCAATTGCCGCATTCGCCCTGCGTTTGCCGCCCATCAAAATCACTGAGCCAATGTGCCTCCGATACAAGTGATTCATGATTCATAATAATAAGCATTAGATATGCGGGCTCAGGCGATTCATGTGAAACTTGCGTGCTTGAGCTGAATCCAAATGCCCTTCAATGCCCTGCTATTTTATTGCGCATAGTTTTCAATGTGCCAATAATTGGGGTCTAAGCTCTGGCAATCGATCTATTTCGTCTCCAGTCCGCTGTTAATTGTAAATGTTTTGCTAGTTTTACTGCCAAATAAATATGCCATTGATGCAATTTGAATAATTGAAATAGCCAGCTTATCGCTGCCTTTTTTACTCGCCATATTTCACCAATATTGTGGCCTAATGGAATGTGCAAAAAAATTAATGTAAATTTATGTTAGTGCGCTGCACAATATATGCAAATGATTCGAGAGAATCGCCATTGTTGGCGAATGCATTTCAATTAAAAATATTGTTTTTTTTGCTCCCATTATTATTTCAATTAGCATCTTCAATTCATATGCGCATTTATGGCTCAACAATTGCTGTTGCGCTTAATTGATAAAATCGCAATTCCATTGGCCAGTCGATGCAGCTTTATTGTTCTACGGCCAATCACTGGGATAAGAATGGCCCAAAATAATAATCGAAATTTTGGCCAAACATGCTCGTGTGCCTTACACAATGTTCGATTTTCAACTCTCATCTTGTAATTACAGGCTACTTTCGTTAGATCTTTACTCCGTTCGGGTTTCGGCAAATGCTATCAGCAAATTTCAGAAGCTTTCTTCAATGCATAATCTGCGATTTTGGCAAAATGCATATTCTATAGAAATGTCTGGTTTTGCGTTGCATTTTGATTTTGCATTTACCAAAATCCGAGATTAGGTTTACTCATTCAACAGTGCACACACATTGAATTTCAGATCAATTAGGGGCTTAAAACATTGTACGCATCTCATTGTTCTACTTCCAACAATCAAGTCTGACATTCATAAAGTAAACTTCGACTTCTCAGTGTGTCTCTGTGTGTGTGTGTATGTGTGTGTGTGTTGGTGTTTTAATAAACACTCGCAAAATGCCAGTGCAGAATGAAAATCTCAATTGAACTCTGCCAACAGGCTTACTGCGCTGAAGCAGGCATTTTGTTCAGTTCGGTTGCCTAGCACTCAGCGCCCAAAGAGATAATAGAGAGGGAAGATGGAGAGTGGGTCCTGAGTCTGCTGCTTTGGGGTCTGTCTCCTTTGTCCAGCCATGGGCTGCATATTTTTGATGACTCTGTCGAGCTGTGATTTTCGGATTTCCAAATGATGTGAAAGCACAGCATAAAGCAGCTACAAAACAACACTATTCTTCACCCTAGGAGTTCGTAACACTAGATGATTGGTCTAACCCTTTTGGCCGGGCCCCTTTGTTGTGTGTGCTGTGTCGTGTTGTTGTTGGCATCTCTGTTTTGTCATGTGAACAAATAGGCATTACAATGGCCATCGAACTTTTCAATGGCGGCCAGCAGACAATGAAAAAGTTGCAACGAGTTGCATGCAAAAGCTCAAAAAAATTTTATGTTTTTTCTCCCCATGCGTTTTTGTCATTGGCTATTGCATTTTTTCTGGGGTTTTTTGCGGCCTGTTAAATATCACAAATATTGCTGCAATTTATAGTTTCGTTGTTTAAATGAATGCAGTTACGATTTACATTTATTGCGCTGCAATTCACAAGCGTTTTAGAAATAAACACGGCAAAGTTTGAAGGAACTTCGCCCACTTAAAATGTTGTTCACTCAAGCATTGTCTTGGCATTGAATCACAATTTAATCTGTGCCTTCGCCAGCCCAAAAAAACGCAGCAATTTAAAGCAATTTCAAGCTTCGACCAACCCCAGAAAAAGCAAATAAATTTCAGATTTTAGATAATTTGATATGTGCCTAAGCTATGTAATTAAATTTCCTTGTGTATCCTGGAGAGAGCGAGAGTGGCGGCTGTGTTAGTGTGGGCTTTTCTTGTTGAAGTAATGCTGGTTGTTCGTGAAGTTGCCGCAACTACAACGCAGCAGAGGGTCGTGGCTTCTACAGTCTACAGTTTGCTTGGCTGTTTCGGCATTTTGTGGTCCATTTCTATACAGCAGACGCCGCATACGAAACGGCTGTTTAGGGGCTTCTCAGCTGTTTGTTAAGTTTATGAGCTGCTCGGCCGCAGAGTGTGGGGTGTCACGGGGTTAGGGGGGGGGAGGTCGGAGGGGCAGCCTTATCTTTAAGCTGTGCTTAACAACGCCACCAAAGGCAACAAAGTTGCAGCATTTTGTTTGTTAGCTTCCTGTTTGCCTTTATTTTCGTTTTTTTCCGTATTTTTTATGTTTTTACATTTTACTTTTGGTTTTTATGCGCGTTATAAACACGCACGCACACGCAGACGCACACTTAAGCACACACACACACACACACACACAGACACGTACGCACGGCACTTGTGTGTTGCAAGTGAAATAAAAGAGAGGAAAAAATCACTGCATACTTTTGGGCTGCGCGTCAAAACACATTTGAAAGCGCAATCTTTATGTACCGATCTATGTAAATACAAATACAAATACAAATACATATGTATGTTGGCTGGCCTGCTGTTTCATTCTCACCACGTTCCGCACACCAACACACACACACACACACACACACAGCAACACACGCACAGCTAAAATAACAAAGCAAAACAAAAGAAAAAGTTTTCCGAATCTATTTCTATGTGTATATGTATCTATGTATGTGTTCAATGTATGTGTATGTGTTTGTGTACTATATAAATAGTACTAATTGTATATTTGTATATATCTAACTATGCATCTCTATCTGTCAGCGAGAGAGAGAGAGAGATAGAGAGCGGCATTTAATTTATGCAAATGAAAAGCGCACAAAAGGCAACAACAACAACAACAACAACGAGAGCAACGAGCAGCGACAGCAAACAAATTCGAAATTAATTTGCGTTGCATAACAAAAGAAGAGAAATCGCGGGGAGCATAATGTGAAGCCAAATGGAAAGCCGAATGAAAATGAAAATGAAGTGCAAAAAGTGTCAAGCAGAAGGAATTCAATTCAAAATATCAAAGCGTTAAACAATACGAACAACTGCGCCAAAGACAAGCCAAAGAAAAAAAGCAGCGAACAGAATACAGACAGACAGAGAGAGAGAGAGAGAGAGAGAGAGAGAGAGAGAGAGAGCGATAAAAGATAGCAACGCGAAGGAGACAGCAACAGCGCGAGCGCGAGCGAGAGGGGAGACAATCAGAAAGTGACGGTTGACGGTCGTTTCAATTGAGTGTCGCGTTTCATTTCGTTTGCGTTCCATTCCGTTTCATTCCCTTCCGTTCCGTTTCGTTGCATTTCGTTTCGTTTCGATCTTCGGCTGCACTTCCAATGGCTGTCAGTTCCTTATGATGGAGACATTTCTTGTCCTGGGCCTGTGTTTTATCCTGTACGAAGCATTGGATTTCTTTCAAGGCTGCATACACAGCAACACGCCCTCGCCGAGCGACCAAATCGAGGCCTACCGCCGCGAACTCGACGAACAGCGCCAGCAGCAGCAGCAGGAACAGTTCCTGGCCGGTCTCACTCCACTGCTGGGCGCCCAATTCGCAGCCGCAGCTGCCGCTGCCGCCGGCTCCCAATCGACGCTCAGCAGCACCACGCCCACCGCCTCCACGGCCAGCGTCATCAGCGACTCCTACGAGCACGAGCACTCCCAGTCGCTCTCCCAATCGCAGTCGCAATCGCAGTCACAGTCACAGTCACAGTCGCAGCAGCAGCCGCACTCGTCGAGCACACCGGGTCTGTTTAGGCCGGCTGCGTTGGGCTACTACGATCCGGAGGATCCGTTGCATGCCACATCGTCGCTGCCGCGCGACTACTACTATCTGCAGCAGCAGCAGCTGAAGAACAAGGCCAGCTCCAAGTCGCTGCTCTCGAAGTTCTCCTCGACCAACTCGGACAATCGCATCCATCCCGAGGCCGCGCACGGTGTCTTGGGCGTGCCGGCGTCGGCGGTGATCACCGCACAGCCGCTGCCAGTCGCCGGCGAGTCGGTGGCCAGCTTGGGTCTCTTCGATTGCCAGCCGCAGTTGGTGCCGCTGCTGCCAGCCTCGCCACTGCTGCTCGAGCTGAAGCGCGCCATCATCAGCACCGGCAACAACAGTCACGGCATCGCAGCTCAGCAGAAGTCGACGCACTTCAACGAGGACGACGAGCCGCTCAGCGACAACGACAACGACAACGACAACATCTGTCCGCAGTGCGAGGAGGAGGCGGACGACGACGATCTCTCCTGCGGCAGCAGCTCCAACTCCAACGCCAGCTCCAACTCGAACTCGCCAGCGGGCGCCGCGAACAGCGAGCCGAACATTTGCGCTGCGGCTGCCGCAGTGGCTCAGCAGCTGCCGCGCATCCACCACATTGCGATCGACGACATCGGCATCGGCGGCATCGGTGGCCAGTCAGCGTCCAGCGGCGAGGCGAGCCACAGCCTGGCCACGGCCAGTTCCAGTTCCAGTTCGCACGCCGACTTCCGGGAGATCGAGTGCGAGCGACTGCGACGCAAGTGCGTGAGCGTAAAGCGCATCTATAGCATATCGGAAAAGTTCTAAATCAAATTCCAATTCCAAATCAAAATCAAAATCCAAATCCAAATCGCAACTCAACTCGTTCTCATTCTGTACAAAATAAACCAAACCAAAACGAAAACAAGAAAACCAAAACCGCAAAACTCACCATTGCACCACAGCAAAAAAAGAAAAAAGAAAAATAAGAAAAAGCAAATCGAAAGAAAAGAAGCAAAAACCAAACAAGAATCAACCACAAAATCGCAATCAAAATCAAAAATACAAATTGCTCGAATCAAAATCGAATCGAATTCAAAACTTCATCAATCGAATCGGATCGAACCAAATCGAATCTCAGCCTCAATCAAAATCCCAAATTCAAATTCAAACTCAAACTCAAATTCAAAAACAATGCAAGCAAAATCACAAAATTTCCATATGCGAAATACCCCACACAAGGTTAGCACAACATCATCAAACGCTACAGCAAGCAAACCAAATTGCAAATTAATCCAAACTAAAGAAATCATGTATAATCCCGTAAGCTGAAACACTCAAGAGCTGTAATCCTCCTAAAAAAAAGAAAGAACAAAGAACAAAACAAACATAATTGCAATTCCGAATTACAAAGAAATTGAAATTTGCCAATAGAATTTGCACTGCATTCTCAGCTCATTTTTTGATTTTGTTGTTTTTATTTTTCGTTTGGTAATCAAGTTCGTTCACGTTCGTTCACGTTCGTTCACGTTCACAATTGTTGCCACGCCTCACATTTCAAGTTCGCCTCTCACCATGCAACAACAATTAAATAGAAGTCACCTCAACTCACTTCGCTCACGGTCTAGACGTCGCTTACGCTGTTCTTAGACTTGATTTTCTTTTTCACCATATGCTATTCACCATATCTCACACATTTCACACCGATTTGCCGATTTGCCTGCTTTCAGTCTCTCACTAGCGTCTAATGCTTTTTAAAACTTGTTCCAACTGATTTTTTCCAGCCGTTTTGGTGCAACCGAAACCCAACACAACAGCTCCACACGCATTCGCATGGTATCTCCCGATTACTAGTAAGCTTACCTTGCGTCTCTGAGATATGTTAGCTTCCCTTTTCGTATGCTCCGCGACAGCCCTACACGCTTCCACTTACTTGAAACTGAGCTAGCGTGTCGATACATTGCGATCGCGCCACCTTGGGCGCCATACCACGTTTGGCGCCCAACGTGTGTTACCCCAAGTTGTAATTAGTGATGGCGTTTACTTGAAAACCAGCTCGAATTTGTCCCTACTCTATGTTTTAGTTGAGAAAGTGCAACCCAACTGACTGCGATTGAAGCCGGGCGCCGGTGACTGGTTCGACATTTGCATTTAATGTCTGTCAATGAAATCAAAGTTGCAAAACTTTTGTAACTGAGAGATAATGATAACTGTACACATGTGGCATGCCACTTGCATTCATAACTTTTGCCTCCCTCTTCTAGCACAGCGAGCACAACATATTCAGAGCTCTTGAAACACGGTTCTCGTTCTCGTTCGCGTTCTCGTGCTCGTTCTCGTTGTTGTTGTTTTGAGTTTTGCTTTTTCGAGATTTCGCTCACAACAAAATGCTAACTAGCTTGACAACTACCCGACCACTCCCCTCTCTCTCCTATGTGCGTGTGTGTGTGCCCTTGTTGGCGGTTCTTTGGCTAAGCCACAAGCTGTAGCCAGGCAACTTGAAGCTGAATGTTGCGCTCTCGAGTGTTATGCAAAGTAAATTGTACATAATTGTCAGGCACTGGGGCACAAACACAGCTCTCTAGCCAGCTCGCTATGTACACACAATACACATAAGTATACTTATCCACATACATATGCAAATGTGCGGCGAGCTGTGCATAAGTCGCCCGCCTGCCCGCCTGCCCCCCTGCCCCCCTGCCTGTCTGCTGGGTGAGCGGGGCGGAGGCGAACTCGCTTCGTGCGGGACAATGACTAATTTTGCTGTCATTGTTGGCTCTGCTCGGCTGCGACGCTGCTGTCATAGAGCATTACTATCATATCTTACAAATTGTCGCTTCAAAGTGCCAGCTACAAAACCATCCGCACCGCTCCGCTCCGCTCCGCTCCGCTCCGCCCCGTCCCTCCCTCAACACCCTCTGGCCACTTGGCTCATTTTGCGCAGCTTGTGCGAATCCTTTCAATTATTCGATATGTGGCAGCATTTGCTCTGGCCCTCTGTGCCATTCTCATTCTCATTCACATTTTCATTTTCGTTTTCATGCTTCGGCTCAACCCTCAACTTTTGCTTCGTTTTCATTTCTTGTGGCCAACACACACACACACACACACACACGCATTTACTTGCTTATATGGCTAGCCCTAAGACCCGCATTATTTTTCATTTCCTTTCGCTTGCACACACAGAGTGCGGGCTCGCATCGATTGTGCGGACTTCGCGTGGTTCACAATTCGGTCGCGTCCTCCCCGCTGCCCTTTGCCATGGAGCGAGCATCAAGTTGCGAGTCCTGGCGAGTCCTGGCGCGTCCTGGCGCGTCCTGGCTTGCCTTCAATGCTCGTAATCTTTTGGTCTTTTCTTCATCATCGTTTAGCTTGATGTGGTTTTTCCGACTTAATCAGTTTTACTATTGTTTGTTTTTACCACACATATTCCAGCTTTCTCCTCGGCCAGCACACACAAGATATGTGTAGTTCTGTTGTCCAGCTCCCTCTCTTGCTCTCTGGCTGGGGCTGATTGGGTCCAGTGGGCGGATTGCCATCGTCCTGGCAATATTCGGTTATACACACTCGCACACTCGCACACTCGCACACATGCATATGTCACAATGGCGCGCTAAAAAGTATGCTATGCTCTTTTGCTTTATACACACAACAACTTGGCTGCGTGTGTGTTGCCATGACAGTTTAGCACTGCCAATCTTTCGTCGTAACTACAAGGGAAATAGACTCAGCCGCCGCTCCGACGCAGCGTCATAAATGCTTCATCATTGCAGGCGATGCGAAGCGAAGCGATGCCAACACAACAACAAACAAATCTGGAAAACAAAGCAAAACAAAACAACACGAAGCGAAACAAAGAGTAAGAGAGCGAGAGAGAGAGTAGGAACAACATCTTGCCCGCCTTGCTTGCAATGCCTCAAATCAGTCAAGGGTAATATTCTTCTACATCATTAGGCCGCAGCAACACAGCAAAAGCCACAACAAATGGCCACGCATTCAGCTCGAGACGAAGACCGACTGCGACTCCAGCTGACCCCGCCCCCCGCCCCCGACCCCACTACTCTACTTACACTCCTTACTCCTTTTTGTGCCGTGTCTGCTTTGTGTGTTGTCCGCCAGCAATGCCGCAAATTGCGAGCAACATATCGCCAGATACAAAGCGGAAATTGTCATCAACCTGAGCTGCAATTGAAAAGCTTTACATGCCCCATCTACTCCGTCTCATTTGTATTTGAATGCCCGTTGAACTCGCCTTCTTTATTCAGCAGACAATGCAGCACATTTCTTTCATACATTTCACAATAATTTCTCGTTGAAGTAGAACTTTTAGTTGCCGCTTGGTGACCGTTTGAAGAGCCTGCTATCGATGGCAATGCGGCTATTGATTAGCTTATGTTGTGCATAGCCAAAACTGATATCAAGAGATTTGTCAGCGTTGTGCGTTGCCACAGTGATGGGTTAATCTAATCTCGCAAGATGTATGGGCTGTGCAAATCTGAGAGGCGAGCTTAGGCGCGAGACAATCCGCAAATCCAATTCAATTAATCAGCGACTTTCGACTTTGTGCAAACTGACAGCCAACTGAAGGCCATACAAATTGCCGAGCAGCCTTCCCCGCCCGCCCGCATCCCCTGGCCGTCCTGCACCTGGCAACACAAAGTTTTTGTTGCTGCGTCGCTTGCGAGTCGTCTTTTAGTTTGGCTCTAATGATTGTTCCCGATGTTCTTCCTAATGAGCTGCACATGCGTGTGTGTGGTCTGTGTGTGTGTGTGTGTGTGTGTGCCTGCTGTGTGTGTGTTGTGAAACTTGTTGAGTTAAAAAGTCTGCGGTTGACAGGCTCAATGCCCCTTTCAGCGTCTGTAGCGCGCGGAGAACAAAAAACAAATTGTCGCCGCAAAGTATGCTTCAAGTTTTAATGCCGCGCATCTGTATGTGTGTGTAAGGGTGTGCGAATGTGCATGTGTGTGTGCTTATGCCATTGCCATCAATTGTGTGTGTGTGTGGTTGTCTTGCTGTTGCTGTTGTTGCTGTTGTTGTTGTTGTTGCCACTCCACATGAACGAAATAACAACAAGGACAACAAACTGAGTAAACAGACCAACAAATGAAACACACTCCTCCTCCTCCTCCTCCACCTTCTCCTTCTCCTTCTTCTTCTCCTACTTGCCGCTCAGCTACGGCTGGAAGTGATTGGAGAGCTTCTTGTGGGCAGCGCTCGCAACGCGCCCCGTCAGCGACTGGATGGCGTTCTGCGGCAAGCAGCGCTTCTTGGCCAGCTCGTCCAGCTTCACGCTGATCACCATGTCGATCTCCTTCTGGCGCTGCTCCTCCAGCGCACGCGCCCTGTCGCTCTCGACGCGCTCCTGCTCGAGGTCGCGTCGCCGCGCACGCTCGTGCTCCTCCATCTGGGCGGTGACGCCCTGGTGCAGGCTGAGCTTCTTGCCCAGCTGCTGCTCCTGCTCGACCTTGCGCTGCTGCTCGTAGCGGGCACGCTCCTCCTTCACCTCGTCCATTTCGCGCTGGCGCTGCGCATAGTAGCAGGCCTTCAGCTTGTTGATCTGCTCCATGGCCTGACGGTTGCCGTGACGCAGCTCGGCGACTAGGCGGCGCCGGTTCTCGACCGCCTGGCGCTCCTCGAGCCGGTACTTGCGCTCGAGGCGCTCGTGCTCGGCGAGCAGGCGCATCTCCTCGCGATTGTCCTTGGCGTCGAGGATCTTCTGCTGGATGACGTAGAGGGCGTCGCGCTTGCGCGACTTGTCCGCCTCAACGGCCGCCTTCTGCTGGCGCTGCTCCAGCCGCTGCTGCTCCTTCTTCAGCACGTACTCGTTGGCGCGCAGCTCGTCGCGTCGCTCCTGCTCGCAGAGCAGCCGCCCGAAGTCCTGGTGCAGCTGGATGTAGTGGAACAGCTCCTTGCGGTAGTCGCGCTTGCGCTGTCCGCTGGCCAGCGACTGTTCGGTCTGGAAGCGCTTGAACTCCTCGAAGGCGTCCTGCATCTGGCGCGACTCCTCGCGCCGCCGCTCCTCGGCCAGGTGGCGCAGCTGGCGGCGATCATTGATCTGCTGGCGCACCGCAGCGCCGAACTCGAGGCGCTTGTTGTGCGCCAGCAGCTCCTGATGCGGCAGCGTGCCCCACTTGGACTCGTTGAACTCGGTGTCCTTGCGCGCCTGCTCCACGTCGTGCTCCTCCTGCAGCCGCTCCATCATCGCCCGCTCCTCGATCTGCGCCGTCCACATCGCGCTGCACTTGGCCGCTCCAATCGCCCGGATCGCGGTCTGCACGCGCTCATCGGTCGCGTGGCGCGCCTGCAATTAGCTCAACATTAATGCTCTGCCGTTCACTACTTGCATCGATCAGTATAAGTCGCGAGCTAACGTGTTTATTGAGAGCAGTTTGCCTGCACTAAGAGTGGTCTAATGAGACTGCTTGGGTTGAGTTTGTGCTGATCAATGCGACCAATGATCAATGATCGAGCCTTACTATCGAATGCAACTATCATGTTGTAGAGAGCAGATTGCCTGCACTAAAAGTGGTCTATCGATGAGACTATTTAGATTGAGTTTGTGCTGATCAATGCGACTACGAGTCGAGTCAATCCTTACTATCGAATGCAACTTCTTAGGTCATGATTTACATAACAGTTTTGCAAAATGGTTTACCTTCTACTTAAGCTACTTCAACTTACAACTATTTGTCAGCTAGATAAATGACAATTAATGTGCAATAAGGTTTGCTTAATCCAACTAAGTTGCAACGATGTGATAGCCTACTTTCAATCGATCACTATACGTGGCATAGGAGAGCAGATTGCCTACACTAAAAGTGGTCAATTGTCGGGACTCTTTGGGTTGACTTCATGCTGATCACAGCGACTATGAGTCTAGTCAATCGTCACTATCACATGCGGCTTCTAAAGTTGGTTGCTCATTTCACATTGATCTATAGTTTTGAAGAATAGTTTACCATCTACTTAAGCTACTTCGACATACAACTATTTGCCAGCTAGATAAAGATAATTTGACTAATTGAATGTACAACATGTAATTAAAGTTGCATCGATGTGAGAGCATTGATCATTGATAAGCAACAACTAGGACCAAAGAGTATTTCTAGATAGTTCACAAATGCAAAGTTCTTCTATTTGTCAATCCTTAGTTAATAAAGAGCACTGAGAGCTGCTTAGCTACATTGCTGCCTTTTACCTTAACTATTATCGAAGTGCGAGCATCAATCAGAATCAAACAGGCTGACAGTTGAATGTTAAAATACAAATTTATAAGATAAATCAAATTTCTGAGATTCAACAATCAACAAAAGAGCGATCTGAGAACTGCTTAGCTGCCTTCTATCTTAACGACTATCGAGGCGAGAGCATTGATCATTGACAAAATAGTTAGCAAAGAGTTCTGGCTGATATTTGAGTATTGCATACATATGCCACTAAATGCAAAGTTCTGCTAATTGACATTATTTAATTAATTATCTGAGAGCTGCTCAACTGCATTGCTGCCTTCTACCTCAACGATTATCAAAGATCATCGGTAAGCAATAGTTAGTAGCAAAGACTGTTAAGTGGAGTTTGGCAGGCATCTGCGAGCTGCTCTACTTAAGTGCTTTAAGGACTCTCGAATTGTCCAATGTCTTCGGCGATTACTCGCAAACAGTTGCACTAAGTTGTCTCACCTGCAGCGACTTGTGGAGCACCATGAGGCGGCGTGCCTCGGCCGCCTTCTCCTCGTCGTCGTCGTCGGCCTCGGCGTCGATTTGGCGCTGCACTTCGAGCTCGCGCTCGCGGCGCGCCTCGTCGATCTCGTGGTAGTAGGTGCGCACGCGCTCCTCCTCCTCCTTGTTGAGGCGCTCCTCCTCCTGGTGCTTCTCCTGCTCGGCAAGCAGTTCCTCGGCGGTGGGCGGGCGAGCGGCCTTCATGCGATCGACCTCCTCCTTGGTCAGCTCCGCGAATCCCTTCGACTCCCACGGCTGGCCCAGCACATGGAAGTAGGTGGCCTCGCCGCCGCTGCCCTTGCGCTTCGTCGGCTTCGCCGGGCGACGCACCACCATGCGTGGCTCGGGCGGCGCCACGGTGCCGGGCGGCAAGGCGCGCGGCTTGGTCAGCGACTTGGAACCGGGGCCGGCCGACAGCTGAAAGCCGACGGCGCGCTGCTGCTGCAGCAGCGACTCCTGCTGCTGCTTCTCGCAGATGCGAATGCGCAGCTTCTGGGCGGCGCGCTGGTCCGCCTGCAGCAGCTGCTGCTTCGACGGGCGCTTGGCGCGCTCCAGCTCGAGGCCCAGCTTGCGGCCGAGCCGGTCGTAGCAGTCGGGGTTCAGGGTGCGGTTGCCCCGACTCACGCATGGCATTGAAGTTGGCATCCTTCCCTCTCTCTCGCTCTCGCTCTCGCTCTCTCTTTCGTTATCTGTTTGGCTTGATGTTTCTGTGGCGCTTGTGTCCTCCTCTCTTGTTTCCCTCTCTCTCTCTCTCTCTTTCTTTTTTTGCCCGATTATTTGTGTCTCGAAAATATATATTGCTTGTTTCGAGCAGCGTGTGTTTGATGTGAATAACTCTGTGTGATTGAGCTCAATGCTCCCCGAAACAAACCTACTCTCACATCAGCCTACTGCTCACCCAACGCTACGAAAACTGCCGCCTGCTTGTTTGATTTTAAGCAAAAGAAAAAACTTTTATTTGACGAAGAGTCAGTGATGATTATCACTGAACTTTGACAGCATGAAATGTTTTAGTGTTAAGCAAATTATTTAAAGTGAAAACTGATTTACTTCTGGTTCGATTAAATACGAAATTCCAATACTATTTATCATCTAGATTAGTTAGAGTGTTACTAAGGCAGTAGGTTAGAAGCTATTGGGACTACAGCTGATTGATTGTTTGATTTTAAGCAAAAAAAAATCTTTTATTTTGCATTCAATTTGACAAAGAGTCAATTAAGATTATAAGTATACTTCGATAGCATTAAATGAACTAGTTAAGCAAATCATTTAACATCAACACTGATCAACTTTCTGTAAGCTTCAAGGCGAAATTCTAAAACTATTTATCATCTAGATTAATAAGAAGGCAACTATTGCATTTACAACAATTTATTCTAAAATTATTCGAATTTATTATTCGAAATTCTAAAACTATTTATTATTTATTTATATAGTTGGTTAGAAGCTACTGCGCTTAAAACGCAGCTGATTGACTGTTTGATTTTAAACCAAAAAACAGAATGAAGATTATTAGTGTACTTCGACAGCATTAAAAGAATTAGTGTTAAGCATTTCATTTACAAACGGAACTGATCAACTTAACAATAGCTTAAAGATGAAATTCTAGTACCATTTATCATCTAGATTAATTCGAAGGCAACTATTGCATTTACAACAATTTATAGCTACTTGATTTGCCAGATTATTCACAACATTCTCGGGTATATTCTGCAAAGAACTGTCGAACGTAAGTGACTCGTAGTTGTAATCAAAATGATTGAAAGCATAATGTTAATTAGATGTTGATTGCAAGACTGTGAATTGAAATTCAATTCAATTACACATCGTAAAACACAAAGTGCTGGCGATTTGCAAGCATAAAGCATTTGAATTCTGCCAGCAAATTGCGAGAGAGCGCGACAAAGTTGTGCAGCGGCATTCGAGTGCCGCTGGCCAAGCTCTGGGCTGGATAAATAATTTGGCGAGCTGCAAAACAATGCGCTGCCTGCCTGCTTTGATCAATCTTTTATTGCGCTGGCATCTACGACTGAATGCTGAATGCCGAATGCCGGCGAGTTGCTTGCGCCTGGCCAAGGATTGTTGTAAAGTTTGAATGGAATTTGTAAAATTTATGCGTTGTGGCTGCCAATTCATCACATTTCGCTTTCGCTTTCGCTTTCGCTTTGACTGCGCGTCGATGCTCAGTTTATGAATATTGCAAACACTTTACGAGCTGCTTGATTGAATCAAAATACTACGAGTCGAGTCGTTCTGCAAGTCAAATCGCCTGACGTCATGCGGCTCCATAAAGAGGCGACTGCCAACGAGGGGGTGGTGGAGGGGAGCGAGATGAATGGGCTTACTTATCTGCAGGGCAGACTCTTCTCTTGTTCGTGTCGTGTCTTGTTTGTGGCGCCTCAAGTGCCCCAAAGTCGCATTGTTTGTGCTGTTTATTTGCTGTTGTTGGCGCTGCTCTTGTGTCGTCTTGTTGTTGCTGTTGCCGTTGCCGTTGCCGTTGCCTTGTCTTGTCAGTCACACATGCCAATGGCCAGAAGCAGCGGCTTCAGACAACAAATATAATTTACTTGCCGCTACGTGTCCTGCCATGCCCTATCTCACTCCCTCGCGCTGGCTGGCTGCTGGCTGCTGGCTGCTGGCAATGAACTGAGCGCCTAGTCGCCAGTCGTCGCCGACAGCCACAAATATGAGTTACGCATTTGGATTCTCATATTACGCATACGCCACATACGCCTCGGCTTGCGTTTGCCTTTGTCCTTTTCTTGTCGCTCGCCATTTTTCTGTGGCCGGCAAAAGTTTTGCACATTTCAATGGCAATAAAAGTGATTTAATAATGCTGCGTTAAAGCCCCGAGACGACAGCAACGGCAATAACACGAGAAACAAAAGCAAAAAAGCGAGCGAAATCAATTTGATTTGTCGCCGCTCGCTTTCACAAAAACTGTTTTGTTGTGTGCGGCGAGGCGGGCGCGGGGGCGGGGGCAGTGGCGGTAATAGGCGTAGTAGTAGGTGGTGCGTTCGCCACGCCCCGTGCGTGTGATTAAGTGCGCGTTTAATGTGCATGCCCCGGCCCATAAAACAAATTGCATGCAATCGTACGGAGGCCGATTTCTATGCTCCTCTCTCGCTCTCGCTCTCGCTCTCTCTCTCGAGTCGAGTCGAGTCGAGCCTGAGTTATGCTGCCCCGCCGTCGCTGCTTTCTTCTGGCATTTGAAATTCAACTCATTGTTTTTGTTGCTGTTTGTTGTACGCTTTGAAATGTAAATACGGCTCATTATTTCAATGCCCAGCCATTCATTTGCAAGGATTCCAGTTTGAATCCCCCTTTGTTCAGCCAGCAGCACACGACAGAGAGAGAAGGGGGGAAGGGGAGGGTAGCAGAATTTGAGACTGTGTTCGATAAGTTCGTTAGCCAGCATTCACAATGGCGCTGAGCGAACGATAAAAGCACACAAATCGTAAATGAATACAAGAAATAAAGCTCAAATGTCAGGGCATAAAATAGGCAAAAGAAGAATAGGGAGACATTAGATAAAGCCAACGAGATATAACTGAGATATGAATGCGCAAACACAACGCCAAAGTAAGTCACACACACAGCTCGACTTGCGAGTATAAATTTAATTGCTGTCTAGGCAAGTAAGTTAAACAAGGGCAGACTATTTAAGGCAACGCTCGAAAGGAAAGTTTCAGGCTTAAATGAATTCATAAAACGTATGAATAATAGGCAAATTATTTGAGTAGCGCGGCAAGTTTATAATCAAATTAACAGCTGATGTATTCCATAAATATTGCACTAGAAAAAGGAATATTACTACAAAGTTTATGCTGAAATTAATATTAGAGAAAACGATATATTTCATAAATATTTTAATAGAAAAAGCGAGATTCAAATAGAAGAAGTTTATGCTCAAATTAATACCAAAGAAAATATAAATATTGTAAGAGAAAAAACAAGGTTAAAATATAGAAAGTTTGTACTGAATTTAATATTATAAATTTCACAAATACTTCAATTGAAAAAGCAATATTAAAATAGATATATAATAGATACGATATTTCAGAAATTTTGCAATTGCAAAAGCAAGATTAAAATAAAGAAAGTTTGTACTAAAATGTTATATTTTATAAATATTTTAATAGAAAGAGCAAGATTAAAATAGAGAAATTGTATACCCAAATTAATAGCCAAGCAAAAGATATTTGTCATAAATTTGACAATAGAAAGAGCTAGATTAAAATAGAGCAAGTTAGCGCTCAAACTAATAGCTGAGCAAACTATTATATTAAATTAATATTTCAATTGAAATAGTAAGATTAAAATACAGAAATTTTATATTGAAATAAATTAAGCAGTAAGGGGGAAGCAGAAGAGGGAAAATTACTATAGAGAAGAACACCAGAGAACACAGAGCAAGTGTTTTATAAACTACGAGAAGTTGTAAAGCAGTTCAGGGAATTTATGGACATTTTATTGACATGCTGAAACAAGAACTTCTTGCTGAAGTTTGCTTGATAGAATAATTTACAAAGCAAGGAAGTCGTTGCTGTTAATTGAGCGCGTTAATCGAATGATAATATTTGAAGAACTTCTTGAGAACATTACGCCTGCTCTTCAGAGTCGAACTGCTACAGTGAGCACTTGCTTGCAACTCACATTTGCCCCACTGTGCAAGGTCAAGCTTTAATCAACTCTAGCAGCAAGTAGGGCCTAATGCATGTGTAATGCTCTAAGACGACTACAAAGCACCCGCCGCTCCCCTTCTAGCCGTGTGTTTGTATCTCTACGTTTTGCTTTCTTGTTCTGCTGCTCATGGGTTTATTATTTTCACTTAATTTGTGCTTGATTTAATTTTTTCCCTTCTCAATTTCGCCCGCAACTTTTTGGGGTCGTCTATGAAATTTACGTGTCTCGATTGTCCCAGAAAGTCAAATGCCGCATCATCGCAGCTATGTGCAGAGCAGCAGAAAAAAGAAGCAAGAAACCTTTCTTCCCTTCTTGTGTTGTTGTTTTTTTTTAGTCGGAGCTCGGTTTTTTTTTTGTTTATTTTATATACAAATTCGTTTCGTTGCGCGTCTGGCCCCAAAATGTGTGCTACGAAAATGTTGTGGATGCTGTGGTTGTTGCCCCGTCGACTGTCGCTGTTGTTGTTTATGTTCAAATTAACTTGGCACGGCCAACAGACAACAACAGGCAGCAGGATGACAGTGCAGGTAGCAAAAGGTAGCGTGGCCTAGGCCGGACGTTGACTGGAGGGCGAGCAGCAGTGGCAGGGACGGGGTTTAAAGGTCGCCCCGTTGTCGTTTCCTGGCCACGAGGCAGAGAGGCAACAAAGACAGAGCGACAAAGAAATGTTTCGCATGCTGCACAATGGCAAATAATTCATAACTTGGCTCAAAAGTTTGATTTAGCTGCAGTTAATACACTCCACTGTCCTCTCCCCCCACCCCGCCGCTCGTCACTCGCTTGCTTGCCCTCAGAGTTGCTGGCAACTGTTGGCCATACGTTTGGCCTGCATAAATTTTTGCTCTTCCTCCGTCGCCGTTGTCCCGTTGTCCCCGTTGACAGCCACAGCAGCCGCACATTTTGCCAGCAGATAAATTACGCTCGAAGCGCCCGGCGAACGGCAGCGGAAGAGCCAACAGCTCCGACAGCAGCATGAAAGAGGACACAAGGACGCAGCCCAGTCACAGTTATACACAGACAGACAGACGGACAGATGGAGAGACTGTGGCAGGATCTAAGGTCTATAGACTTGCCATTCACTCACTCACTCGCTGAACGACGACTGTCAAGCGAGTGTATGCTTATTTTTCCTTAACTGTTACTGCACTCTACACACACGCTTATGTGGCACGTCCTGCCAGGCGACATAAATAACATACTGCTTTTGCAGGCCCAACACGACATTGAGAAGCCGTCCCACTGTTTGTCTTATTGCACTGCGAGCAGCGCCCATTAAAAAAAAGGCTTCACAATATTGCAAAGCTGCTCTTAGATAGACCTAAAGTTGCATGTGTTGTTTGCTAAAAGTATATTGGGTTTGAAGTTTGTGTTGTTATGGTACTTAATTGAAAAGAAAAACTTGTATTTTAGATTAGAAATGATGTGCAGAGCTTACTACGTTTGACGATCAGTTTTTAGTGACTTACAGAGCACATTCTGTTCTGCAATGCATTAACTGAATTTAGATTGGTTTGGACTATTTATTCAAATGTTTCAGCACTCAGCTTTGCTCTGTTTGTGTGCGAATTTTGTCGCCTGGTCAACTGCCAAAAGATGTTAGTCTTCTTCAGCTTTTTTTTTTTGTCGTATGCAAGTAAGGCAAGTCTGCCTTGCTTTGCCTCTTGCGTCTTCCGTCATGTATCTCCGTTTTCTTGTTGTGCGAGACCGAGTTTGCAGCTATAAATTTTTAACAAACATTTAACTTGCATTTTATTAGTCCCCAGCCAGAAGAGTTACCAGACACAGCACGAGCAACAGCCATGGCCAGAGAACGCAAAAGAGCGAGCGAGAGGGCGAGCGTGAGCATGAACAGTTGTTGTTGCTGCTGTCTCTGTTCTGCTCTTTGCTTTTCTTCTGCGCCTTCGCTTCTTTCGCTGTTTGGTTTTTTGGGTCGTCTTCGTCGCTGTGCTCCACTTTATTGATAGTTGTTGCTGCTGCCTGCTGCTCTTCAGCTGTTCAGCTTCGGTTCGTTTTCGGCTGGCAGGCTCAAGAAATGGAACTGGAACTGGAACCAGCTCAGTTGCTGCTTGGCAGTCGACTCAAGCAGTCGCACAGTCAGTTGGCGTTGCTCTTTGCCTCCATTTGTTTATCTCTCTTTGTATTATTATTTGTTGTGTCGTTGGGTTCGTTCGTTCGTTCGTTCGTTCGTTGGCAAATTCCATTGAGTTTTTTAGTTTTTGCGTAAGTTTTCGTCTAACATTCCCCCCACCCCCCAACCCGCGACCACCGAAACCAACCCAAACGAACCACCTCAACTCCAATCCACTCTGTTTTTCTCGCTGTGCAATCCACACACGTTTTGCAGTTGAAGAAATGTGTGAGAAGCAATCAAGCGGCCAAAGACAAACAATAAAACAAAACCAACAACCATAAAAGCAAAACGTAAAAAGCAACAAAAACAACTACAGCAACTACAACTGCAAGTACAACAACAAAAACAAGTGCAACGACAACAAAATCAGCGAAACAGAAAAATTCACAAAATGCGCAAACAGCAAAGCAGCCAAATTCCACAATAACTGTAAAAAGGACAACAAACAAAAACGCAAAGCAAACAAATCGAACGCAAAGCAAAGACAAGCAGCAGCGATAACCAGTGTCGTTAATCGTGCAACCGATAACCGATAACCGATAGCAGAAGCCATGGACTCCCTGGAGCGTCTAATGCGCGCCGCCCCCTTGCCCCGGATGCTGACGAGCGGCGTGGTGGCGACGGCCGCCGCTGCCGCAGCGAGCGCCGCTGCCGGCGTCAAGGGCGTCGTCGGCGTCGGCGTCGGCATCGCCGGCGGCATGGGGCAGCAGCAGCAGCAGCGCGCCCTGGTGCATGCCTCGCTGGCTGCCGCCACAGTGGGACGCAAGGGACGTCATCTGACCGGCACATTTTGCCTGACCGGCGATACCATGGAGGGCATCATACAGTGTTTGGTCTTTCTCAAAGCATTCTCGGTAAGTGGGACACACACACACACACGCACACACGCATACAGGCACACAAACACTCTGATGTGTGTGTTAGGCAAAGTGGACTCAAAACTCAATCTGATATCGCCCAACTCTCTTTCCCTTCTCTCTGTCGCTCTCGCTCCACACGTGCTGTCTCGCTTCAGCTCTAGCTCGTGTTGCACAAAATTCAATTTAGTTTTTGGTTTGCGCTTGACTAAGTTTTTTTTTGTGAGTCTCTCTCTTTGTCTCTCTTCCCTTCTTTGCTCTCTTGCTTTGCTGCTGTCTGCTGCCCTGTGGCCCCCTTGAAAGTTGCCATGTAACGGCCATCAAAATGTGCAATAGGCTGTAAATAGGCAAATACATTTGCCAGACACACTCACACACACACACACACAGACACCACACGCACACACAGACAGTTGAGCGTCCCTCTGTGTGTGGCTGATTTTGGGATTTTAGCTGGTGAACTCACTTTGATATGAATTTTATAACTACATTTACAGTGAACAGAGCCCCCAGGCTGCCCCCCCCCCCACCCTCCTCCTCATTCTTGCCAGCTGCCGCACCTTGCCTTGCCTTGCCTTGCCATATCGTGCACTAACCATGTGCCATAAGCCGATATTCATATAATAAAATTTAACTTGTCTGCATATTTTTTTAACACATTTTCCTCATTTTCTCTCCGTCTCGTTCTCTTTTGCAGGTGAGTTGGGCTGCTGGTCTTTTCTATTTTCTTCATTTTCCTCGTTGCCTGCGCTTTTCCGCCCGGAAAACGAAAGCAAACGAAACGAAACGAAACGAAACCAACCCCTGTCACATGCCTTAGTTGCTGCCACTTTGTGAGTACAAGATTCAAGTTAATTAAAAGCAAATGCTTAACGTGGCCAGAATACACACACTTATACACACATACACACACACACACTCAGACATAATTTAATTGCAGGTTGTTAAACACACACAGTTTGCATTAAACATTTCAAGTTCCATCGCAAATTGTCGCCTAATGCAATGCATTATATCATCTAACAGCCAGCTGTCAATGTGTGCTTTGGTGGTTTCTCAATCCCCAAATCAGCTTTAATGCTTCACTTTGTCATTATTCTACTTCAAGTCGCAGTAGAGGCAAGCTTTGAATGAAAGAAGTGCACTCAACTATTAGAATTCCATCTTTTGTCTCGCCACTCTTAAGGATTATTGCAACCAAATTTGCTATAAAGAATTTACTCACTTAACATCGAGTGACTTTAAGCTACTTCAATCAATCGTCTTCGTGTGTTTACGACCAGAGAGTGTTGTGATTTTATTGATTATGCCTCGATGTGTCAGTGCTTATTATTGTGCGTGATTGCATCGCATCGATCTGATTGCATTTCCCCCACATTTTAATGCAATTTGCTGCACGGCTTTATATCGAGTTTGCTGTCGATTGCTGCTGCTGTAATCGTCGCATTTATAACTCGATTTCCTTGACTTTTGCTGGCTTTGCAAATTTGATTGATTCACTTCTCATCTCGCTTCTGTTTTCCTTATCACTCTCTCTCTCTCTCTCTCTCTCTCTCTCTCTCTCTCTCTCTTTCGTCCACTTGACTGAGTTGTTAATTAAGTTGCATTCGCATTTCCATTTATCGACTGTTTTAATATTTATTTGCATACGCTTTGCCGTCGCATTACGACTTTGTTTTTTACTTCTCGTTGCTGCCGCTTGGCTCAACTTAATTGCAATTTCTTCAGCATGCTCTCATCTTTTTCTTGTTGCCTCTCGCTGCCTCCGCGTGTCCTGCGAAAGTCCTGCGCCAACCTCGAGACAGCCGCTGGTTTCCTTTGCCATTAACGGCAGCTTTATTAATCGACAGTCTTCTTTAGACGTTGTCAATCAAACGCAGCGCCCGCCAGCTTATCCTGACTTCCGTCTGTCCGTCACTTCAAGTATCGCGCTCGCCGCTTTTGTGCGACTGCAGAGATTGTGCAGGGTATTTGCGAGTCATGCACGCTCAGTCACTTTCTTCTATGCTTCAAATTTGTTGGGCGGAGCTGCACTTAACACGCAATCGTTTTTAACGTTGGCTGCCGTCTGCTGTGAGCATTTTCATTTTGTGCATTTTACAACACTCACACGAACACACACACACACACACACACACAGATACAGTTACAGTGTTGTGTATTAAGCGCTGTAAGCAATTGCAACGCCATTAAAACTGACACATTGCAATTTCATTTCACATGAGGCTATCAAATAATTCCCCGCCCAGGCACAAAAAGCACACACACACACACACACACACACACAGACTGACACACACACTCACCCTCACACACATTGATGAAAGCGGAGCAGAGGACTTTTTACGCATCGTTAATTTCTCCCCGTAGACAGAACTCAACGCCTGGCGACAATTCTGTCGCATATCTCGCCATCGTATCGCGCTCTCTGTTTAGCGCTCGCCGCGCCTGCTGTCTCGCTCGCGCCCACTGACTGCTTGCCACTCTTTCACTCAATCAGCCATTGGCGCTGTCTGGCGCGTATAATGATGTCTGCCTCGTAGGCCTTTTACTTTGACATCAACACCACCCAAAAAAGCAAAAAAAAAAAAACGGCGAAGGAGAACGAAAAAAAGCGTGGGCAACCACCGCAGTCGTGATTTACTTACTACTCCGTGGCCAAGGCGCCGTCTCTCTCCCTCTCTCTATCTCTCTCTCTCTCTCGCTGGTGGTGTGCGTGTAAATTTAAATGTTGCACAAATATGAAAAGCAATTTACATAATATTCTGCCAAGTGTAAAATGATTGTCAATGCTCGGGCCCAGCGCCTGTCAGTCGCCAGGCAGCCAACCACTGCACCACAGCCACACACAACACACAACACACAACACACACACACGCATTGAGCACAACAACAGCCAGGCATTTTGTTGTGGTTCAGGCGACTGTGTAATCGATTAGAGTCGAGTCCATAGATCGCAAACAATGCCAACTAAAGCGCAGACTAAACGCAAATTCGAAAACGATTACAAGTGAAACGCTGGCTTACTACTAATTGCGCATATCGATAGCTTTAGCTGGCAAACTATCGATATGTTGGTAATGTGCAGTCTAAACCACGACATGCTTAGAAATCGTTCTGCTTGCTCTAAATGCCTTCAGACTAATAGCTAATTTGTTTAGCGAAATACAAGTTTTGATCACACGTGATTTCCAATATATGTTTAACTAAATCTAAATTGTTCTTTAAATTTGTATATTTTG
Organism: Drosophila rubida; assembly: GCA_035046165.1. Lineage (NCBI taxonomy): Eukaryota > Metazoa > Arthropoda > Insecta > Diptera > Drosophilidae > Drosophila > Drosophila rubida. The sequence continues at coordinate 6,073,091 of JAWNOF010000023.1, read as the reverse complement.
TTATTTGGAATTTGCACCGAATCGATAGTGATCAAGAAAATATAATTTGTTATTAATAAGACAATGCTCAATGTATTTTTGTTTATTGTTTGCTTTTTGAATGAAAATTAATGGTCAAGTAATCAATAAGTTTAAATTGTTAGTGTCAAGAAACAAAGGTGATTTTTCAGCTTAAATTTTCTGAAATTACGAAATGAAAAATCGGCTTATGATAGTTACAACTTTGTATTCATGCTTTAAAAGTTAAAAGTTATTTTATAGGCTCCAAATTTTTTGAAATACAGAAATAAAAAATCGGCTTTTGATCGTTCGAAGTTTCTATTCATGCTCGCCAAATGTTTGCTGTTTACCAACTGCGCAATGTGATCAATTAATATTTATTAAAATCGATAGCTTTAAAGTACACTTAATGTGCAGCCTGCCTGACATGCTCTTCCCCTCTCCACACTTGAGAGTATTTACCTCTATCTATCTTGTTGGCTGTGCTGCAACTCGCAGCGACGTCAACATTTTGGAATTGATGATGTCGACGCACATTATGAGGTTCAATATCCTGTATAATGACGACAAATTGCGCAATATTTGCAGCAAGCCGCAAACAGTAGATGGCAAATGATGCTCGAGCAGCACAGTCGCCGTGCCATCAGCCAACAGCCATCAAAATGGAAGCCAGCCCCACAAGTAGACGTAGTTAGAATTGTGCGATGGCGGAGGGAGGGGCGGTGAAGACACACGGCTATTTGCTGCTGCTGTTGACTCGACTTCAGTTCAGTTGCGTTGCGTCGAGTTGCGTTGCGTTGCGTTGAGTGTCTGATGGCGTGTCCTTGTAACTGCCAACGAACCGTCTGTGGCAACGGTCAAACATGATTGATGAACGCTAATTAATGTGGCTACACTCTGCACACTCTGCGCTGCTCTCCTCTCTTCGATTTGCGCAGCAAATTGTGTAATTAATTTGCAGCTCAAGTGTCCCTACACATAATTATGACGCGATCCCAGCATTGATGCCGCCAATCACGCCACTCTCGCAACGAGTCCAGTGTGTTTGTACTGTGCACAACACTGCAATGACACACACAATGCCCTACACTGCTTGCCATGACTAATGGCTGCAGGTCTTGCCATGACAATGGCTGAAGATGCTCTTCACTATTTGAAGTGCGATTGCGAGTGCGAGTGCGAGTGCGAGGCGCCATAAAAGTCATAATAATAATAATGCTGTTTGATGTCTTCTTTATGAACGCACACACAGAAGTTATGGCTTGTTGCGTGGCTACAGCAAATCAGGCACAACTTTCACTTCTCTACTATATTCTCGAATCTTATTTTTCATTGTGTAATTAAGGAATAGTTGAGCAGCACACAGAATTTGCTTTTTGCGCTTACTCATTTAATTATTTTGCACAATTCTGCTGCATTCATGACAAAGTCGTGGGGGGGGGGGGCTGGGGGGAAGTTGCTGCTCCAATCTATGCAAATTTGTGTGCACTTGAGCAACAACAACAACAGCAACATGCACAAACACGCAGCGCCACTCGAGGATGCAATTCTGCAGACGCAAGCCACTTGCACACGCAGAACATGTCCCCATCCACTCTCTCCCACTCTCTCTCTCTCTCTCTCTCTCTCTCTGTCTCACTCTTGTCTGTCGCTCTGTGTGCCCTGCGGCGCAATTTGAACAATGAGCTGGGCTGGCCGAGCAGACGTCAGCTTCGACGACGAAGGCGGCTGCTAAGCTTTGTGCATTTGAAAACTTAAACAGTTTATGAACAGAAGATGCAGTCTCAGCTACAGATGCAAATAAAGAGCAAGATGCAGATGCAGATACAGCTGCAGATACAGTTGTGCATGCGAATGTCGTTTTAGATACTCGAAGCTATGCAAAGCCAGCATTACGTCTGCCTGCCGCTGCTGCTGCTGCTGTTGCTGTTTGTGGATCAGCTTATTACACGGACTCGGCAACTCGACTCCCATTTTAGTTGTTGCCCCCCCAGCAGCTCCCTCTCTCCCTCTCTCTTTCTTGTGTGGCTTTGTGGGCAGCTGGGCTTTCATTTTCAATTATGCTGCAAAAAATAAATGTGCAGTGTGTGTGTGTGTGTGTGTGTGTGTGTGTGGCGACTGGCTTGTGCATTCGTTTTAAATGCTTAAGCGCAGCCAGGCGTAACTGTACATTGAAGTGGCGCATCTGCGTCTCCAGCTGCATTTGCATCTCTTAGCATACTTTGGAAGCCACCTCAAACGCTGGCGGAATTTCACTAATTGCTTTGCCAACTCGCACGCTCTTAAGCTGCGCTTAACTCGCAAAAATCAAGTGGCCAACAGTTTCACAATTCATTTCAGCATTCCACCCACAAGCCACAGACTTTTAGTGCACATTTTTAATAATGTCGTTTCAAAATGTCCTGCATTTCATTGTATTTATTTCACTTATTTATTGAATATACATTGCATACTTCGGCGCATTCAATTCATGTTCATTTGCTGCTTTCAATTTAGCGTGGAGTTCGCTTTGCTCCTCATTCGTTCGCTTCCAATTCCGCTCTCTGCTCTGTGTGCTGTCTTAATAGCATTAGTTATAGGTTGTGCCCGAATTCGGGCACTTGAAATTCATTGCCTGTTCAACATGAGAATGCAAAGAAAACCGAAATGAAAGGCAGGCGAGAGCGGAGCAGCAAAACATGCGTTCCTGTCAGAGGTGTCTGTTGTCGTTCGTTGTTGCAAACAGTTTTGTATGCCACACACGACGACGCCAGGAACCTGACAATTTCGCTAGTTTACAGCAACGAGCGTGAGTTCGTGTGTGTTTGCTTGGATCCTGGCAGCCAGGACTAGGTGCGCTCCTCCGTGTAGGCCTCTGCAGTGCCTGCATGTGTGTGTCGCCTTTCAGTTTGCAGCATCATCTATCTAAATGGATATCGCGCTTTGCTAGACAACAATAACAACACGACCTGAAATGGCAACGTTATCTTGAGCACATGCTCAGCAAGTCCACGACTCCCCCTTCCACTACCACCCCCCTCAACTCCCCGACTCTCTCGGTTTTGTATTGTTGCACGTACATGTCGTAGACTTCTACTTTTGCTAAAACTTCACTAAAAAATGAGCATGGCATGGCGTTGAGCATTTAAACTAGCTACAAAACACCAGACATGAATCGCAACACCCCAAAACCATCCAAAGCAGCTCCCTGGCAGCCAAAAAAGAAGAAGTCGAGGGGGAAAAAACATAGAATAGAGAAAAGAGAAAACAGAAAGCAGCAAACGAAACAGGCAGCTAGCTAGAGTCAAGGTAGAAAGCGGCGTTTGCTACGTGCACGGCATGCACAAGTGGACATATGTGTGAGTGAGCAGCCCCTCGCTGCTCCGCCGCCGCCCCCGCCCCAACCCTCGCCACCGACGTGAGCTGTGCGCTGTGCGCTGTGCGGTTGCCAAGACAAAATGCGGCTAATGTCCTTTCTTCGGTTTAGATTTACAATACAACGTAAAATGTGTTGTTGCGAATTCGCTGATGTTTTTGCTCCCCTTCCCCTCTTGTTGTGCTTGTCGTCAGAGCAACACAAGTCTGTATGTGTGTGTGTGTGTGTGTGTGTGTGTGTGGTTGGCCCATTCTTGTATGCCATGTTGTTTGCGTCGGCTTCGCCTGGCGCCAGCCAGTAGTGGAGCATCAAAGAAGAGGCCGCCGCTTAAAAGTATGCTACAGTTTATTTGCGCCGCGCGCGCTCAAAAGTATGCTTTGCTATTTGTTGACCAGCATATTACGTATACGCATGTGGGCGCGGCGCCTCGTTGCCATAGCTGTTGTTGCCGCATAGTGCTCTGCGGACGGCCGTAATAAAGCCCATTTGATTGGGCCTCGTTGTCGGTTATCGCTAATTGTTTGCCATTTGCTTGCTCACATTTCTTTCTGCTGTTGTCGTTGTCGCTGTCGTTGTTCTGTGCGTAGCCGAAGCGCAATTGAATTTTGGTTTTGTTGACTTTCGAAAGTTTCGTGGCTAATGCGCAAACTTTGCTGCGCACCAAAATCAAATTGACTTCTGCCCTTGCCGCGAGGCATGCGGCAATTGAATGGCTTAACTTCACGCCGCCATGGCCACTTTAATCAGCATTATGCGTCTACTATTATTGCTCAATTACTGCAGTCGCGGCGCTTAACTCATTCGTATGCAAACCGCTGCCAGAGTGTGCCCACTTCATTTTGCGCTCATATGCGCAATTTTTCACTTGCCACTTGCCACTTGCCACATTCTTGTGAAATATTTGCACGTGCTGCGACTCAACGAATATGCAAATGACAGGCGGCCACGATGGCAATTGTTTAACAACTTTTTAAGCAACTTGCGCAATTTTTCAGAAGTTGCCCAAGTTCTGTGCTTCTCGCCCCTCCCCCTGCTGCCCTGCTGCTGCTGTGATACTTGTCCCGGGCTTGCGGCTGACATTTATGCTGTGTACATGGTTGTTGTTGTCAAGCGCAATATTATTGCGATTGTTGTTGTGCCAAACAAAACTAAATGAAGCAACAACGACAGGACAAGTCAACAAAAGCCAAAGCAATTTGCCAAACTATGCGAACTAAACAGCAAACGAGAGGCAGCGCATTACGAGCAGAGAGTAAGAGAGAGAGAGAGAGAGAGAGAGAGGGGGGGGGGGGGCAGTGAGGTTTTCGGGTAAATTGAAAGCACGATAGAGTGCTAAAGAGAAACTGGCTGCTCGGCGAGTTAGTAAGAAAGTTATGCCAATTCATTAATTAGCCAGCCAGTGGTCACGCACACACACACACACGCACACACACATTGGGGCACACACACACATACACATACACATACACAGAGCAGGGCAGTCGCTGTCTGCTAAAGTTTGCGCACGCAGAGTGTGTAACTTGATATGGTCTTCTTACTTAATAAAAGGGGCTCTTCGCGCAAGTTGTTTTTGCTATTGTTGCTGCTCCTTGTTGTTTGTGTTTTGACAGGCATATTCCATATTCAATACACACACACACACACACACACACGCACACACTCGCAGTGAGTTGTGTCCCTTGCCTTGGCGACCCGCTCGCCTCTCGAGTTGCGCTCGTTTATTTGATTAGTGAGTGGGTGCCGTCTGTCCGTGTGTGTGTGCGTGTGATTGAGTAAAGTTTCGGCAGCAAATATGGCAAACAATTTCACAAAGTGGCCCAGCCAAAAGTTTCTGCAATTGCCAGCGCTCTCGTCGCCGTCGTCGTCGTCGTCGTCGTATTAGCTAATCGTTGACTTTAACCGCAGACGCAGCTGCTGCGCCCCAAAAAGTATGCTATATAATTTGCTGGCATTCTTTTTACGGCACGTCTTCAGCCACCTAATTAGCCGACACACACAGACACACACACCCACGCACACACGCAGCTAGCGCGAGCGATGATTGTAATTTTGTGGCGACTTCACCTTCAACTCAATTCACAATCGCATTTCAACTGTGAAAATACGCTCGCCTTTTCCAGCGCATTCAATTAGTCAATTTGTATCCCAGTCTGCCTCTGTGTATTGTGCGTGTGTGTGTGTGTGTGTGTATTCATTTAGCAAATTTACTTTGTTTGCGCTTCAGTGAGTCGGATGCAAAAGGCACTCGTATCTCATCGCTTGGCGTCTCTGCAATTAACTCGTGATACCCAGTCGAATGCCGCTCACACTCGCAGGCATTCACGTTGTCCTTCGTCTTGTCTGCTGCCCCGTGACCACCTCCCCCCCCGCGTGCTGCGTGGCATGTCATTAGCATTCATCCATTTTATGATATGCGTTAGATCATTGAGTGTAGTGTGGCATTTCGGAATTATAATACACAATCTATATGGAAATATGCAGCATTAGATGACCATAATGTTGCTTATTATGCAGATGCCTCCGCTGCACCACCACCTGCCCCCTGGCAGCCTTAGATTACACACACAGACACACACACAAGCAAACTGCTGTGCGGGTCACTTGATTCGAAAGCTGCCAATTGCAATTGCTGAATTCGCAGTGAAAATTGTGCGAAAACACGGGGCAAATAATAATCATTTCAGCCATTAGCAATGACGATTGCAATTGCAAATTGACAGTCGCCAAATTAGGCATAATGAGCAAGGATAAAGCAAATCGAAAGAGCTGCAGAATTGCATAAAACATTTATAATATTATCATAATCATTGCATGCAGCAGCGACTATTTAAGCTCACAATCAACCAAATTGTTTACCTTGCTGACGTAATTTACTTTGATCCCCACACACACACACACACACAAACACACATGAGCACACACAAATAACTGGCCAAAGACCGCAAATTAAAGGCAGCCAAATTATTGCAAACTAATTGCATTAATCCTCGCTTCTCATTTGCTGTAATGCAGCCCCTGATTAATGCTGTTTCTGCTGCTGCTGCTGCAACAATAATTGAAATTCACTTTATATAATTGCATATTAATGAGTCTGCTATACAGATGATTAGATAAAGTCTATGCTAGTGAAAAACTATAGAGTTGAGCTCTTCATTAAATATGAATAAGCAACATTCGCTTTGTATTTTCTACGTTCTTTGTTGTGCAACTAAATACTTGTTTGCAAGTTGTCATTGCTCATTATTGCAAGTGATTATGATTGATTATTTTGTCAGTCAGTTCACAAATGGAATAATAAATTCAACTCCATTTCAAACGTTTGCTCTCCATTACAATTCTATTTATTCAAGTCTGCTGCACTTTTATCTTGTTGATCGCTTATTTTCGATGTTTTCGTTTTTATTTGACAAGCTGAAAATGTTGAATTTCATATTGCAAGTGATTATTAAAGTCTTATTCTCGTACACACAGCTACTTGTAATTGGAGTAATGAATTAAACTTCGTTTCAAAAGTTCGCTCTCCATTACAATTCTATTTATTCAAGTCTGCTGCACTTTTTATCTTGTTGATCGCATATTTTTTATGTTTTCGTGTTTATGTGACAAGCTGAAAATGTTCAATTTCCATTTTAGCTGAAAATTGTTAAAGTTTTTGCGCTGATCGCTCGCCAGTGTTTGCCTGGTTAGTTTCTGCAATGTGCTGCTATCAGCGTTGCCAGATCTATTGCAGCCATTGTGGCAGCCTTTGCACTGAGCCAAAGCCTTTCACTGGCTGAGCACTCGACTGGGCTGCTTTAAGCGCTCTTAGACGCTGCGATAAGTTGGCAGCGGGGAGCGAAAAGCGAGGCGCTGGAGTGGGCAACTTCGTCGTGGACTTCAGCAGTCGCCTAATCTGGCAACGCCATCGTTTCCGCTTCTATGCATTGCGTCTTATCTAAAGCACACATCGCTCTCACACACACACACACACACACTAGAGTGTGGTAGTGAGGCGAAGGAAGAAAAGTTTGCGACGCCTTTTTGGGGTTTTTCTCGATTTTCCTCAGCCCCTTGTTGTTCGTCGTCGTCGTCGTCGTCGTCGTCGTCGTCGTCTTGTTGCTGCTGGCTTTTCATTAAAATTGCGCGCCTATCTCGACGCGCAAATCTTTTGGCTATGAGAGTTCAACTGCCCCGTGTCTAAGTTTCTGTGTGTGCGTTGACTTTTGTTACCTTTGTCTAAAGCGCAAAATTGTCGAGTTTTGCAGAAATTTTATTGCTGAAAGGTGCTAAAATGAAAAGTGCTGATGCTGCTGCTGCTGCTGTCGGCAGGGGGGGGCGAAGGTAGTCTACTGTGTGTTGTTTTCGTGTGGCAAGACTGCGCTCGGTTTCCGGTGTGTCGTCATCTTGGCAGTGGTTGCTCCAGCTGTCGCCTTGCTTTAATTATTTAAATTAAAAATTGCCACAAACTTTGCGGGACTTCGTTTGACTCGCTCGTCGGTAAAGAGGCGTAGCCACTTGGCACACTTTTCAATCTCTTGCCATCTTTTTTAGCGCTGCAGTGGCAGCAACAACATCAAGTGCCAGCTACAACAACTGACGCGTTTAATTAAGCAAAGTGGCTGGCCAAGTTTCTGCTGGGCTTTTGGTTTTGCCTCGGCTTCACTTTGCTTTGGCTTTGCCTTTAGCTTTGCCAGCTCCAGCAGCAGCTTTTGGCTTTTGGTTTTGCACTGCTTTTGGTTTCAGCTCAACCGCTTCTCCCCCACTTCAGCACTACTCTCCACCACACCCCCCCCCCCCACCCGCACCGCTCTGCTCTGACGACGCATTCTTCTGCTGCTCTGGCAGCATTTTTGCTAATTTTGTCTAATTTTGCTAAAGCGACGGCTCAGGTCGTTGGCTTTTAGAGTACACACACACACACACACACACACACAGACACGGACACATACCTGCCACAACTATCTATGAGCAGCTACCTGTCTCCGCTCAACCCTTCCGCCCGCTGTCTGCAAATATTTAATTTCTTTGGCGCTGTCTTTTGTCTTAACTACTTCGTGAGACATAAAGCAACTGCAACTGGAAAGTGGCGAGGCGGCATGCGGCGTGTGGCGTGCGGCATGCGGCATGCGGCATGTCGCTCTAAAAGCATGCAACAAATTGCGAAAGAGACAAGAGAGAGCTTCAGCAAAACACATTGCACTTTTTACTGCGCATTAAGTTTCGGCATTCTCGTGTCACGCGCCACACAAAGCAACAAAAACTTCGCTGCTCGGCAATTTGCGCTTTTTTCGCTCCGTGCAACTCGAAGGGGAGGGGCGACAATAGCGCTTTTGTGCAGCAATTGTGATTTCCGCATTGGCTAATGAAATTAAGTGCATTCGTGAGTCACGCGCCTCGCGAGCGTGTCACGCGCAGCTGCAGCGCCAAACAAATGCTGCATTTGATAATAAATTCGCCGCGAGATTTAAACGCAGCTTCAGTTGAATTCCTGGCAGAACGCCAAGGCAAATTTACTGCAGATTGACAAAAAGGTTTTAGTTTTTACTACAGTAATTTTAAATCATCTTAAACACAAATTATTGAAAGTAACTGCAGCTAACTTTCAGGTAGAAAATCAATATAGTGAAAAAGGTTTTAGTTTCTATTAATTTAAATGATTTCAATTGTTTAAAATTTAAATCGTTTTAAACGCAAACTATTGAACATATCTATAGTTAATTTCCAGATAAAAATTCATTAGATTTTTACTGCAGATGTTGTTCATCTTTACTTTAAGTTTTCATTAAATTAGATTATTCGTTTTTTTTCAAAATATAATATCACCCTACACAAAACTTATTTGAGCATATAATTAGTTGAATTACTAAGAAATATTATTGAATAGTTGAATTCCGGAGAGAACGAAGAAGAGTTTAACTGGAATTAGAAATGAACAAATTGAATTCTTTTTTTTTGAAATGAAATCTAAGTCAACAAGAATGATTGAGTTTATCTATAGCTAAATTCTGGGGAAAAAGTGAAGAGAGTTTTACTGAGCATAGACAGAAGGGTTTTAGTTTTTATTTATTGAAATTATTTAGGTTTTTAAGTAAATGAAATCACCTTAAACACAAATTATTGGAACATATCTTTAGTTGAATTACGAACAAGTCAAAAGAATTAATGCAAATAGTTCAAAAGGTTTTAGTGTTTATTGAATTTAAATAAAATCAACTTAAGCAACTTGTTGATCATATAGTTGAATTCCGGGCTGAAAGCCAAGAGAGTGAAAGAAAATATTGAAAATATCTTTAGATTTATCAAATGAAATGATTTTAGTGTTTTACAAGATATGAACATTTTTGACTAAAATTACTGAGCATAGAGAAAGTTGAATTGTTAGTTAAAAAGGTTTTTTGTGTTTATTGAATTAAATTAAAATCAACTTAAACTCAAATAATAGATCATATTTATAGTTGAATTGACACACACATTATTGATAATATATATAGTTGAGTTCCGGGGAGAGCCTAAAGAGTTTTACTGCAAACATTTAGCAAGGCTTTAGCTTTTATTAAATGAAATGATTTGAGTGTTTTACAAGATGTAAATTGTCTTTAACAAAAACTACTGAACACACCTAAAGTTGAAGTCTGTTGGGCAGAAGAGTGCACTTCCTAGGCGCATTCAGCAGCGAGAATAGCAACAATGGAGGCGGGTCAGTCGGCAAAGTGAAGGCGCAGGACATGCGTTCAAATTGTAGCAGACGCTCCGAAGACGAGCTCAAAAGGGATCGACAGCGGGGCGAAGTGTCATATTAATATCCTGTCGCTTAATGCGGACTTGATTGCATTGCCATTTGACCAAGGCGCCCGAGCTCGTCCTCGTCCTCGTCGTCCTCGTCGTCCTCGTCCTCGTCGTCGTCTGGTCGCTCTTTGGCCTCGTTGATTTATTGCCCGGGTGCAAGTTGCGTTTAGAGCTGCATCATTCAAAGTCGTTGGCATTCTTTCGACCTGTCTCGCATTTTCATTACTTTTATACTTTATTTTTCTCATTGCGCGCACAGCGAGCATTTTCTTAATTTCACTTCCTTGCCTCCTGCTGTCCTGATTTCCTCCACTGCGTCTCTCTACGACTGTGTGTGTGTGTGTGTGTGTCTAGGTGTGTGTGTGTGTAGTTGCCCTTTTGTGCAGATTGAAAAGCGCAGTCAAGCAGTGTCACGCCCCACAGCGACCTCGCCTCGCCTCGCCTCGCCTCCCACTACCTCTGGCCACGCCCCCTGGAGCATTTGGAAATTGAACAGCGGTTGAAATATATACGCGACATTATTTCTATACCCTGCAGACACACAAGGCGCTTTGCCTTGTTGTTTCTTCGAACCCATCGAATTGATTTACACATTTCTGCTCGTATTTATTTCCTCTGCTCCTATTGTGGATCCTTTTATCTAATTCCTAATGCTCACTCTTGTTTTCAATCAACTGAAGCATCGTTCACATCTTTGCTATTCATATTATTAATTATTTGTATGCTCCTCAACGTTTATTGCGTTCTCCCTTCTGCATAACTTTATATTTGCACTGAGAATCCTTTGAGTTTCCCACTCCCGATTACCTCATTATTTGCACTTACTTTGAACTACCTTATGCTGCCCTTTTAGAGGGTATCTGCTGCGTCGAAAGTGGCGCTGTGTTCGCGCGTTTCCGCTCTCCTGGCTGCGGCAAAGATTCAGCTCCGTCAAGCGGGGCGGCAATCAAGGCAAGTGCAGACGCTAGTCATTGCTCCGCTATAAATCTGCCACCTTTCGTCATTGCCCCTCCCCGCTCTTCGCTCTCCGCTGAGTGTCGCCATTTTTGTTATACGTTTTTAAATCATATTTAACGCTCAATTATTGACGCTCAAAGTCGACGCTGGCGGCAGCAGACAATGACAAACTAATGGTCGCTCCCTCGACGCGCTCAGATTGGGCTGATGAGCGAGAAGAGTGGGAGGGAGGGAATGCGGGGGGGGGGGGTGGTAGGCTCTGGCATTTTGCACTTAATACTCGTAACTCGACGCATCAGAGTTTCGGCCAGAGCCGTCGCTGCTTCCCCTCGTTCAAATGACAATTTGTAAAGCTTTCAGTGACGACGACGAAGAAGTCGCAAGCCTACAAAACGATGGCAGGACCTCTCGCTCAGTGTGTGGCAGACACACATAAATGACAGCCACTTTGTGCAGACGAAGCGGGGTTGACGCTGATGGCAGCGATGCCAGCGCCGATGATGAGGGGAGGATGTCGGTGGCGGGGCGGCTTTCTACTGCGTAATCAATCACTCAATCAATCAGCAAATAATGTGCATTGAAAATTTTTTAAGTGTCCATAATGTTTGGCACGCAAACAGCGCGGGCGTGAGTCGGCCAGCGACGGGGGCGTGCCGCAACGCGGTGGCAAAATAATATTTGTCAGCCGGCGCGCTAAGTAATTGTGTGTGCGACAGAGTGTCAGGGATTTGGCATAGACTTTTCTGCCTTATTGCCTTGTCATTGTCTCTAAGCGGCCCGCGGGGAGGTGGAGTGTGACGGGGGAGGGGGAGGGAGAGGGGGAGTAAGGGGATTAAAGTGACTGGTGACTGGTCACTTGTTTCGCAAAATGAAACAACGAATCCGTTTTCAGGGGTCAATTATTTTATGCTGTCGAGATTATGGCAAGTTTCTGTAATAGATTGCAAGTTGGAAAATTGGATTGGAGTCTACAAAGCGCAAAAAGAGACAGCCCAAGTCGAAGGACAGAGAGGGAGAGACGGAGGCAGCAGCGTGGGATTACAGCGGCGAAAAAGTCTGCGACAGCTTAGAGCAAGCAAGCGAGATTGCAGAGACGAACGTTGACTTGAGGATTTCAGCTTTTAAAGTGGAAGTGCAGAAATTGAGTGAACAATTGAAGAGCTGACGCTCGCAGCTACTTAAAGCGTTGATCGACGGACCAATTTGCCTAATGAAAAGGTCAGCTTAATACTGAAGACTTTGCAAAGCTTGTCGCGCTATACTGAAAAGACTTCTTTTAGACTGCTTCATATTACGTATACGCAATGCAGCTGCTGGCAAGTTGAACTGTTGAGGAGCAGACTGTTTGGCTTTAGCCCGATCAGAAGTTGGCAAATAAAAGTATTTTCTTGCCTTTTTTCAATTGTACTTCTATTCACATTGACATGCCGTTGCTGTCTCTGCCGCAGTTACACATTTCCATGGCAATTTCCACAGCTATTTCCCGTCTTTCCGCTTTGTGGCAACTTCGGTTTTGCGAGCGTCTCGCTGCGTTTCGAGGGAGTCTTTATTTAATGGCTGATGCCATATTTGATTTATTTTTTTATTTTCAATGACCATGCACATTTGCCAGCCTCCCTCTGCCCCTCTACCCCTCTCTCTGCTGCTGTGTGTCTCGTGGCGGGTTTCATTTTATGCTTAGCGTGCTGCAAAACTTCGATGATTAACTTTTTCGATTAACTCAAAACTCAAAACAGACAACACACACACACACACACCTACACATGCGCTGGAAAGTATGCAATGGAAGAAAAAATAGCAGAATAAACAACAACAACAACAACAACAACAACAACAACGACGACGACGAGCAGTGCAAACTGAAAACTTTTTCATAGCGATAAACAATTTTCAACGTTTTGCAGCCCCCCTCGCATTCCTCTTGCTGTGTTTTCTCTCCTATTCTTTTCGTATTTTTTGATAGCATAAATTTATTTTAATGTTTATGCTTAACAATTTCCACTGCAGTCGGCCACTTAGCCCCCACTACTCCCCCTCCCCTAGACTACGCACACTCAATCAGCCAAAGTTTCGGATGCGCCGCGCCCTCCCCCGCCTGCCGCAAGAGCGAAACTTTGCATATTGATAAGGCACAGCTAAAATACGAGTAGATTAAAGACGAGCTTAGAAACGCCAACCCCCCGCCCCCCTGCTCAGGCTTTTGATTGAAATCCCTTTGCTTGAATTGTAGAAGAATCTCTGATTGATGTCTGTCAGTCAGGAATCCTTTTATCATCTCGCCGCACAGCAGCCGGGGCGTGCCACCTCCATATGTGCCCCACTCTCTGTCTGTGTGTGTGTGTGTGTGTGTGTGTGTGCAATAATTATGGAGCATGTTAAGCCAGCGGCAATTGTTTGTGATGATAAATGATGGACGCGGCGAAAGAATGGGCATAAGCATGGCAAATGTTTGGCGAACGCCGTCCAAGGACGACTGCAGGCGCGGGGGCGTGGTCGTGGGCGTAGGCAGTGAATGACCATGAAATTCATTAGGCGCAGGTCTGTGTTATGCTTCGCTTTTTTTTCCCCCATCTTTCTCCCATCTTTTGAGCGGCCAGGTCATCTAATGGCCCCGCCAGAGTCATCAATAATGCGGCTGGGCTCGGCCAGCAAATTTCCAAACGCCGCCTAGATGGAGGTCTAATGAGGGCGCACACTACTCGAAGAATATGCTGGGAGCTGGTAGCTGGGAGCTGGCAGCTTGGGGACTGCAGTCGAGTCCTGTGAGCACTTCAAGTGCGAGCCAACTGCGGGTGCCACAGCGTAAAAAACAATAAAAAGTTCCGCAACAAAATTTCCCCAACGAGCAATTTGCGTGTGTGTGTGTGTGTGTGTGTGTGTGTGTAAATAAGAAGCAGCCAAAGTAGAGGAAGGTAACGCCAGCAGAAAAAAAAGTAAAAGAAAAAGAAAAGAAATTGAGTAAAGTGTTTGAGCGAAAAGCATTTTCAAATAAGCGACGATGAAAGCAAAGCCTCTCTGGCTCCCTCCGCGCTAGCACCGAAAGAGTCGGGAAAATAAAGAAATAGGCAACAGCCAAACAACAAGTTGAGCAGAAAGAGTTGCGCGGAAAGCCTGGGGAATGCGTTTACTTTTCAAAAACTGTTTTAAAAGCTTAACCACGAAAAACTGCGAATATTCCCTAATGACGAGCGCTTCCGAAAAGAAATGCCACAAAAGCCGAGATGAAATGCCCCCAAAATAGCGAGCGAGACAGCAAGCGACACAGAGACAGAGAGAGGGAGTTATGGAAATGGGCAAGTTCTGTGGGTGCTCGAGGAGTCGCAGTGGGAGCTGCAAAACTGGTAGCCGACAATGATAAAGCGCCCATGATAAAGCAGTCGGGGCATTAGCATCGGGCATGCCACAATATGAAGCAAAGCATTTCACATACGCAAAGCAAACATGCCGGCGATAGAGTGTTGAGGGGCGAATGGCAAGTGGCAAGTGGCAAGTGGCAAGTTGATTGCTGCAGATAACACACACACACACACAGGCGCAGGGAGAAAGGATGTCGAAATGGGAAATATTCCTGGGAAATGGGCCAGAGCTTTTGCCTTTTTCTTGTTTGCTTTTTTCCCTTTCGGGCTTTCGGGCTTTCGGGCGTGTGTGCATTTGAATTCGGCACGGAAATTTGAACTCCTCATGGGGGTAGTTAGTCAGGGCGATCATTGTTTCAGTTCTTTGTGGCCCGCAACCAATTGGGAATCGCCTGCCAAATGAAGCCAGATCGCAATTTATGCAAAATGCGAACAGCGCAGCTCCAACTTGTCCCGCACAAAGGGTCTACGCCAGTCAATACTCGACACTCGTTTCCTTGCCTTGCTTTGCCTTGCCTTTGCTTTGCTTTGTGCCAGCCTGAGCTGTTTAGTGCTAAGCATGCACTTAAAGCGATTTCTTATTTGCCTCATTGTGTCGCATTGCTACAATCTAGCTGCTTTCCCTTCTCGCTCGCTGTCGCAAACTACACGCATCTTTGACAATGGCGCCAAACGTAATTTGAGTCGAGTTCGACACCTGCAGAATGAAATTGAATTACAAAAATAATGCGACAAACTTGCACAGCAGTCGAGAGCGGCAACAAGCTTCAATGGGAGAAGTCAAATAGACTGAAAGCTACAAAGGCAATGGGCTCTGCCTCCACTTACCTCGCACCCCCCTCCCGCCCCTCTGTTTGCCACGACTTTGAGTCTAAAGTGTAATTTTCACACCTTCTCGCTAAATTTTCTGGCGGCAGCCCCTTGACGACGGCAAAGGAAACGGGCCAGCTCGGCTCGCTGTATTGTGCTGGCTGGCTGCCACACCGTGTGGCATACAAAACGCTGCCACTTGAGAACTTTTAGTGCGTCTCAATGCGCATTTTAAATAAAATAGAAATTCAATTTACTTTAAATAAGCGCAAAGCGACAGAAACACACAGAAGAAACAAGCGAGAGCAAACTCAAACACTCACAGCACGCAACTCGTGGGGCGACAAAGCGACAGCGAGGGGTGGAGAGGGGGGGGGACACTGAGACGAGGTGACAAGCAGCAGTGAAACGTCAGCGACAGCTTCTCTGTCCAACACCAGAGACAACAGCGCAAAAAAGTCAAATAAAATAAGAGCGAAAGAAATGTGCGAAAAAAGCGAGAGAAAAAAGTTTTTAAATGAACTCAAAATTGACTAAATGTGCTAGGAAAAGGTGCACGACGCGCGAGGGGGAGGGGGCGGGGGGTTTGGGTGGAGAACTCGCTGGGGAATTGCAAGAACCCAAGCTGGAATATAATTAAGCGGCGTTTAGGAACCAACTTGCCTTAATTGTTTGCCGTGAAGGCTAAAAACTTTCCGCAAAGTTTAATTTAAATATGAATGAAGCTCTCCCCTCCCTCTGTCCCTCTCTCGCTCTCTCGCTGTCTCTCTCTCTCGCTCTGGTCGTACAAATCTCATTTTATTTTAATTTTTTATTGTATTTACACATTTTTTTCGCCTCTGTATTTTCAATTTGTTGAACTGTTGTTTGTCGTTTGAAATTGATTCGCGAAATTGAAAGACGCCCAACTTGGGTAAACTAACGGGCATTGTTTGCTCAAGCTAAGCAAAGGTATTGCTCAAAAGTTGGAAAACAGTTTGTAGACGGTTTACGGCAATTAGCATAGTATAACAGATGTACAATAGTCGCAGTAATCTCTGTAGTTAGACTGACAGGCATTGTTTGCTCAAGCCAAGCAAAGGTATTTCTCAAATCTTGGCAACCAGTTTGTGGACGATTTACAACAATTAGCGTAGTATAACAGTTGTATAACAGTAATATAAGAGTTGTATAACAGTTGTCCCTGCTCAAGCTAAGCACAACAGCAATGATATTTCTCTTAAGTTGTAGACGCTATACTGCAATTAGCGTAGTATAACAGTTGTATAACAGATGTACAATAGTCGCAGTAATCTAACGAGTATAATCTGAAATCTGAAATCAATTTGAAAGCACTTCAAGCCGAACGAGTTGATTTGCAAGTCAAGCATTTTCCATTGTCGAACAGCTGCTTGAAGCTGCTGTCGCTTTGATTTCGCTGCGAAATCAGGTGATAAGAAATCACAGGCCCACAATGGCTGCCAGGGCATGGGGAACTTTGGCTAAAAAGCAGGCCGAGAGCGAGGGCGGAGAAACCACAGCAACCACTAGGCTGTGGTTGCGGCAAGCCGAGGCAAGGAGGCAAGGGCTGGATTTAAGGCCGCATAATTATAAAGCTGTCCATAACAAACAGCTCAAGTGCAGTCAGCCCGACAAAATCAAGGCAGATAGTTAGCGAGCACGCAAGCGAGAGGGCAGCCAAAGAGCGGGAAAGCAAGCGAATGGTATTGAGGGAAAGGGATGCGACTGGCGCCCAACTGGCGGACGCCAGCCGAAATGTTGCTAAGCCCCCCACGGCAGAAAAAAAACACACAAACAGCGAGTGGGCGGGCAAGGGAAGTTGAAAGGCAGGGGGGATGGTGGGTGGTTGGGAAGTAGACGCCGTAGGATGAAACACTTGTAACACTTGTGCTAAAGTTGCTCCTATGCTCGAGCGTGGCTCTAATCAATTTATTGAATTTATTTGCTGATTTTATTAAAGCGCGCAAAAAGCATAAAATGAATTGACACAAAATCCGCAGACTCGAGCTCGGCGTAGAAGGGGAAATATAACAACAAGAGCGAAATTCGATTGCCGATTCAATTGCCTGTCAAAAAACGCAGCTTGACGAGAGGCGGGGACAGAGGGGGACTGGGAGCGACTGGGATGGCAAGTGTGGGAAATGTGTTGGTGCCGTCTGTCGTAATTAAGTTAGAACCTTTCTTCACTTTTACTACTCCGATTGAGTTTTATAAGCCTGCTGCTGCTAACGTTACTCGCTCTCTTTTTGTTGTGAAAGGCGCGCTGATTGCGTTGCCAGGATATGGCTGGACCCCCCTCCCTCCCTGCCGTCGACAGCATAGGCAGGCCTCTGAGTGCTTAGGCTAAGCTCAGAAATGTTTCGAGACAAGAAAATGTTTATCGGACAGCTTGCTAATCCCACGCCCAACTTGCCGCATCTTAAAGCCGGCTTTAAAGTGAACTCTCATTGAAATGTAATTCGCCAGCTCGAATTACTCGTGCACAATTTGCACTCGACACTCGACATTCTATTGAATTGCATTGTTGTTCAGTAATTGGCCAAGTGAATAGCGCATCACGTCATCTATGTTTTAGCACAAATCGAATTGTGCCTTTCAGCTAATTTAATCGTTTGTCGACTGCTCGTTTTGCCGCATGAAAGGATTGAAGCCGGAGGGAATATTTTGATTAATAAACGAATCGACTGCAATATAAGAGTGACGACCACAAACGTTCATTAAAAGCCAATCAAATTAAACATTTGCTTTCACCACACACTGTATTAATTGTCTCTATTTGCTTTTTTCTAGCTGGTCGGCGGTGAGTTCGACATGGAATTGAATTTTGTGATACAGGATGCGCAGAATATTAAACATATGCTCGAGCTGCTGGATCATTGTCCGCCCAATTTGCAGGTGAGTTTCAAATCAACTAACTAATCACTTCTTTGGGCGAGTTGGAATTAGAGAAGCGCAGAGACAACCAACGGCAAATGTAAAGTTGATGGCATGAAATTCAATCAGCGTGTATGCAGCGCCATCAAAGGCAAATTAACCAGCGACAAAATGAGCCAGTTGCCGATGAGTGTGGGGGGGGGGGGGTCGGTGAGTGTAGCGGGGGGCGTGTCTCCAAATTGGGCGTAATGAAAACGCAACATGAAATGCCTTTCACTGTGCCTACTTTCGCAAGCAGCGGCGACGGCAGTCGATGTTTTTTTCATTTGCATATGAATACATATTTGCTGCCCTCCCACTCGCCCTCTCTCTCTCTCTCTCTCTGTCTCTGTCGTGCGCTGTGCGCGTGTTAAACAATATTTTACACCTGACGCTGTCACTGCGCCGCGGCAGAGCCAACAAATTATTAGCATGAATGCTGGCAAAAGCATCTCCGGCTCCCGAGCACGTAAATAACGTATATGTTAATGCCACTGCGTGTGTGTGGGAATTTGTTGCTGCCAGCAAGTGTGCATGTGTGTGTGTGTGTGTGTCGCCCACACACTGCAATTGCTCTGCGGGACAGAACACGACACGAGGCGAGGCGAAGCGAGGCGAGGCGAAAGGACAGCTTACCTGTCAGCCGCATGCAAAAGTGTGAAAGAGTAGACGCCGGAAGTTGAGTAACCGTGTCAGCACACACCACACACACCCATACACACATGCCCACTCTTTTAGAGGCGTCGCAAATGCGCGCCAATGTTGCCGCTTAATGAGTTTGTCTCAACTTTGCGTCGCGCGCGCAGCAAACAAAGCACACAACAGCTGCGAAACTTGTTGCAATTTCAACCAGTTTTTCACGCCCACCAATAGTTGTCATTCTATGGCCGAGAGTATTTTTGAAATGTGAGCTGCATATACATAGAATTGTATACATATCAAGAAGATGACTCTATCGCTTGTTCTTCAAGCCGTAAATTGAGAAATGTAGCGCAAACTTGCTGTTGATTCTGCATTGTGTTTCGAAGCGCGGCCCTGTGGCTTGTCTTCAATGGCAGCAATTGTGCTCAGGTGCGAGAATTTATGTGGGCGAATGCCCCTTTCTCACTCTCTCTCTCTCTCTCTCTCTCTCTGAGTGTGTTTGATTGCTGTGTGGGTGGTCGATCCATTTAAAGCCACTTACATATGCATGCCATTAAAATGCCGCTTGCCAAATTTGTGCGCCACGCTTCACAGTCTAAGCGAGAGTGTAGATGTGTGTGTGTGTGTGTGTGTGACTGTGTGTGCGCCTGTGCTCGACACGAGTTTCGCTTGTCGCTGAACAACACAAAATAGTTGCGGCTTGTGCCAGCGCGAAATTTATTTAGCTTTTTAAATTAATGAAAATTGTCACTGACAAATGTTTGCACACACACGCAATCTGTCGCGTGTGTGTGTGTGTGTGTGTGTGCGAGAGGTTGCTGTTGGCATATGTAAAACACGCATCAAATATGCATCATTTGAAGTGGCGCAAAAAGCGTTGCGTGATTTCAGGCGCCGGCTACAAGAATTTCCAGCATCGGCGGTCGGCGGTCGGCGGCTGCTGCTCGCTTCATTTGGCATGCCAAGCAGGTGCCGCTGTCAACGACGACGACGACGGCGACGACGACGACGGCTGACGTCGCCGCTGGCGGGTGGCATGCCCCTTTACGTGGCAACTCGAAATAAAAAGGAATTTACAGCCATTTTATTGCCTTGGGGGACAGCAAGGGCAGCAACAGGGAACAGTTAACGGGCCAGAGCCAAAGCCGAGCCAAACAATTTTGCATAGCCCCCCCACACACACACACACGCACACACAGGAGCAGAACTGTAACTGTGGCTGGGGGGATACTTAAATGATTTATGTGTTTAGCATCAGCGTCGCGCGCTCGCACCACTTTTTTTGGGCTGCTCCACACAGCCACTCAATTGATTCGGCACGTAACCGGGCCAAGTGCAAATAACTGTTTCAGTTGCTCAGCAGCCCTTAACCCGGCCAACGGCCCGTGGCGCACCCACCTGCTGCCCCCCTCTCTGCCACCACATCGGGGTCGTTACATTTTATACTTGACAATAAATTTGCAAGTCGCTGCTCGCTTCGCTTCAGCTCAGTTCAACTCAGTTCAACGCAGCTCGGCTGCAAGCCGACGCGCAAATCAAAGCGTCTTTAGAAAATTAAGCCACGTTATGGCTGCCAGCTGCCTCCGCTCTCTCACTCTCTCACTCTCTCTCTCTCGCTGTGTGTCTCCCTCTCAGTTTCAGGCTAACCGCACATTTGTCCTGCTCGCCTCGATCGCTGTGTCGCAAACCTTTGCCGTCGGCCTAATAAAATTTTAGAGCCTTGTGCCAGCACAGCAATTTGACGCAGCTTCTGGGCTGCCGCTCGTTACCAGCTGCTCGTTACTAGTTGGCCGTCACTAGTGGCCGTTTACCTTTGGCCATTTGTCGACAGCATAATCACAGTCACAGCCTGGCTTGCGTCAATTTCGTCTGCTTTGCATAACATTGCAATGACTTCATTGATGCGTGCTTTGTAGCTTGCTCATGCCACGCCCACTGCTTGGCAGCCTTTGCCAGCTGCACACATTACTTGTCAAATTAATGCAACTTTACCTTACTCTTCGTCTTCTCTTATGTATTTTTGCTTAAACAATCTCGTCTGTTGTGGAGCTCTCTACATTCTATTAATCTCCTGTCTTTTTACATTTGAGCAAACTATCACGACTTCAGCTTTAATATCTCGGCATGCCTAAATAGAGGCATTTCCTGCTTGTTTCTGGTTTGCCGCAATCCACTATCTCTTCATCTATCTCTACTTTGAGCTCTGTTCGTTTTCCTTTGTAGAGCGCATCTCTTTTTGAATCTCATTTCCTGCTTTTCCTCATCCAGTGCTTCACTAGGTTTGCCCCACTTTTGCTATGTACACTTCTGTGATTATTTGTTTAACAAAAACCAATAATGACTATTAACTACTTAACAAATTGCTTTAGCTGCCAAGAGAATTTCTTTCGGTTGCGTATACTTAATTTAACTGCAACTTTAACACTCTGCAATCTAACAGCGCACTGCACTTGGCAGCTGCTTTTGTGCATTTCCAAACTCTTTTTCTGTTTGAGCGAGCGTCACAAACAGCACTAGGAAATGAATATACCCGCTGCCGGGGCACTGAGCGTTTTTATCTGGCGACTACGAGCACAAGGCTGGCTCTGCAGGGGGGGGGAGAGGTGTGTCATTGGCTTTAGCTGCTTATCTGCGTTCGAACAGTGACGTCTTGGTTGGGCTGCCACTGCCACTGCCACAGCCACTGTTACTGTTACTGTTACTGTTGCAAGCTCTAAAGTTACACGGGGGATTAACTTGTGATTATGTTGCCAAGGGCTCGCGAGGCAGCGGGACGGGCTAGATGACAAAACTTTTGCAGCGGCGGCTTAGCTGCAGCTTAGCGGCGTGTTAAAGCCAAAAAACGCTCGCATGCCACAGTGCGGCATAATAGGCAAGTGGCAAGCAAATGGAAGCGGCGGCGGCTTCTCGACTGCCGCCCGAATTTAAAGTTCAAAGCATGCGCTGTAATTATCTGAGAGTGTGGCAAATCAGCAGCACAAACAGCAAACAGAAAATGGGAAATGCAAAATGGGGGAAAATGGGAAAAAATAGACGATGGGCGGCGGTGGGCGGCGGTGGGCGGCGTTTGGGGGAGATAGAAAACAGCAAACGGAAAGCGGAAAACAAATCCAGCGATGGATATCTATAAAATGCGAATATCTCTCGCTAACCTCCCCTCCACGAATCGTATGCCACCGTGGGGCAGCACCCGCGGGAGATTAGCAACAACTTCAGCATCGACACAAGCAGCAACAACAACAGCTACAACAACAAACAGCAGCGGCAGCAATAGCCAAAGGCAGAACATTAAAATTTATTCATGAATTGAATTTGTATTCGTTGCAGATATTTTATAAGTTTCCCATTTCCCTCCCGCTCGCACCACACAGCATACAACATACAAGAGCATAAAAAATAAGAGCAGCACTGTCCGAAAGCCGCTGCCTGCCACGCCCAGCTGTGCCCCAATAGCCTTTGGGCCTCCTTTTTATACACTCGTGTGAATTTTAGCATGCGCAGACACAGCACACACACTTTATTTGCTATTTAAATTGTAGTTGCCGCAGGAGCGAACTTCAGAGTTTCACCAGCGCCCAAATAAGTTACGAGTAATTCAACTGCTTCCCTGCTAATCACTGCCAACAGCCGAAAGTGTTTGAAGCCTCATTGTTTGCCAAGCAGTCGAATCACAGTTGAATCACAGTGGGGAATAGATTCGAGCAAACTCTACCGTAAATAATAAATACATTAGCCAGGCTGCTCTCTCAAGTAAAAACAGTTTGAATATTTCCAGCTTAAATTAATATTTGATATTGCAAAGCGATAGCTGATATATGTTGTTCTGAATGGCATAACTTTGTAGATTTATTTGGAGAATATTCAAGTTAGAGAGATTTAACATTTGTCTACTTAGCCAAAGCCAAAGATGCAGCTCGCTCGAACTCATGGCTCTCTAAATCTCTCTCTCTCTCTCTCTCTCTCTAACACATCACTCATTAAGTTCGTAGGATGACACATAGATGGCGCTGCTATGCAATAATCCATATGATTTGTAGGAAGTACTAACCTTAAAAGATATCTGTCAAAATTTCATGACAATCCGACGATTAGTTTACAAGTTAACTGTTAACTGTGTTGACATATTACTCTATTTATAATATAGATACTGTTAACGTTGCTAAAATAGTGTTAAACAATTCCATTGTTTTAAACGCTCTTTACAGTTTTGATGTGCTAAAAGCATGAACACATTGAAGTATTTTACTACTACCAAATTTGACTGCTTTGTGCAGTTCTATTCTGCACACAACTAAAAGCAAGCTATAATCTTGCATATCTGGGCTACGATGGTATAGCAATATTGCAAACTTGGTGGCCATTAGAAAGAACTTTGCTTAGTTTTCTACACGAAATTAAACAGTTTGCCATTTAGAGCAATGACTGCGCAGAAATTGATTTATTTGTAATGGAAATAATATGAATTAAGAGCATTTATTTGCAGTGTGGCACTAAAGAGCTTTGCTCATAAGCACGCTGTTCATATTTTCTTGTGGCAGCGTCAACAATCGACTGACTTTTCGCTCAGCTGTTCTTGGCAGGGTTTGCTCAAGGTAGAGCTGCTGCGAGGGGCAACGAGGGAGAGAGAGAGGGCCGAGAGTACTTACAGCTGTGGCAAATGTAAACACGTCGACACATTGCAGACAATGTTGAATGTTGCAGGCGGCACAGCAGGCCGAGCCGAGAGGGCAAAGCCAAACAATTTGAGTTGTACATTAAATAAGAATGACTTGTCATAGAGCAATCGAATCGAACTCAATGAGCACACAAGGCGAACGCATACACTCGAAGCGAAGCAGGCGGACATGTGGAGGGAGCGGGGCGGCGGCAATATTGGCCAAGAGTTGTGTTTGTATTACATTTTGTTTGGCAACACGGCCTTTTCGACGCCGCCTTCGACATTGCCACTCATCAGCGTCACGTAGTAGACCCCCCCACACCTCCCTTGCCGGCAACAACAACAAAAAGCGAGAAAAAAGCAGGCAAATAGCCTAGACAGAAGCCAATGGGCCAACGGCCTAAGCCCGGCCAAGGAAGAGGACGCCCCACCGTGTATGCTGTGTGTGTGTATGCTGTGTGTGTGTTTGTCTGAGTGTTGGCTCGCGTTCATTGCGGCAATGTGAAAAGGTCATTTAATTTCTTTTTGATTTGCTTTTCTGCGCCCCTCTCGCTCCTGTCGCTCGCTCGCTTTGTCGCGCCATTAAAGTGTAAATGTATTTTTAAGTAGACGCTTAAAACCAGCCCCCCTCCTGCGCACATTGTGAGGCCGCTCCAACGAAAAAGGGCAGCAAATCTATGGGCGAAATAGAATCAGCAAAGACCGTAAAGCCAAAAAAGCCGCACAAGTTTTAAATTTTTGCCGAGTTAATAGCATTTTAAGTACAATACAATACAAAAGCAAAGCCAGCCAGCACAGTAGATCACAATGCCGACAGAGGCGAGAGGCAGAAGGCAAGTGAGAGCGAGAGCGAGAGAGAGAGAGAGAGAGAGAGAGAGAGTGGGTGAGAGACAACAGGCCATAAAATCAAAATTAACTTACGCATTGTGAGACTGAGAATTTCAATTTGAATTGGAAACACAAAACACAAACTCAAATACAACGATACAAATAAAATGCGCAAAGTGCAGCATAATTTGATTCTAATGGGCCAATACAAAATGTATGCCGCATTTTAATGCGCATACCCTGTAATTTGCGAGCAGCAGGAGTTTATTCAGTATGCAATTGTTGAATTTCAAAATAGTGTAAAATGGAGTTTCAAATGAGAGAATAGAACTTGTTAACGAAATGGTTTTTTCTCTCTCTATTTATCTAGTTGCTAACTATTCACAATTCTGATATATCTAATATATACTCTTATACTTTTAGTGCGGAAAGAGAATATAAAAACTTGAGGCTTTCAGCAGCTTAGAGCTGCTATAATTGGCAGCAATTTGGCAGCTTGCTGTCGCTCTTCATTTATATTTTCCATTTCAATCTCTTCAATGTATGCAGCCCTCATTTACTTCAGCTACAGTTGCACTCAGAATCTATTTGAGAAGTCCGAGAGAAGTTTGCAAAATGACAATTAGAATGCGGATAGCAGCCAAAGTCTGGCTCAAACAACAAGTTGTCGTTGTTGTTGTTGTTGTTGTTGTCGTTGTTGGTTCAGTGTCATCAGACATGAAATATGCATAAAGGTCTGCTGACAATTCGGCTTTGACGCGATGCGAGACACAAATACCATGGGCCTAAGACCAACACATGCCACATGAGCACATGGGCGTGGCAGTCGACTGGGAACAGTGGCAGGCGGTGGGTGGAGGCCAGAGGCCAGAGGCGGAGGCGTGGCAGTGCTGGTGGTTCGCTGTGAAAACAGTTTGGAATACTTTTGAGCTGCTTTGCATTTTTGGCTTGTGGGCTTAGCTTCGAGACTTCACTCTCTGTCTGTCTCTCTGACTGTCTGTCTCTCTGACTGTGTGTGTGCCCCAAAGCGTGGCGAAAGGATTGAATGCTGCCACCCTGCCACTGCGCGCTCGCCACCTGCTTTGTCTCTAATGCCTACACATGCGTTTTGTCATTCAATTTGAGGCCCCAGGCTGCATGCTCGCTGCCTAGCTGCCTTGATGCCTAGGCGTCACAGCCCTCGGCATCATCGACTCATCAATATGCAAAAAAGAAGCCGCAGCTCTGCTGGACAGCCAGCCAGGGTTGCCAACAAAAGAGTTCGGGCCACAGTTCCGTTAGTCAGCCGTGCGTCAAAAGCAATGCAAACTTTTTGTGGGCGAACCCAAAAAAAAAAAAACAGACACACACACACACACACACACAAAAGTATATAATAAAAAGAGAAAAAAATGAAAGAAAATTATTATGGAAATGTCAACGTGAAAGTTTTGCACAAATTTTGAAGCTACCAACAAACATTTCTCTCTTTACCACCCCGCCCGCCTCCGCCTCCGCGTCCGCGCCCGGGACCCGCCCCCGTCCCCGTCCCCTCGGCAGGCGGCAAGCGTCCCGCTTGAGTAGACGCATATGCTCGACGTTTTTGAATGCTGCGTCCATTTTGCTGGCTCGGATTCCAAACACAATTGAATTTCATGTTTGACATGACCACCACGCCCCCCTCTCGTCCGCCTCCCCGCCTGGCCACGTCCATTGGCCAAAAGTTTCCATTGTTTTGCTTTGGGTTGCGATTTGTGCGCCTGCAGGCGAGAAATATTTAATGCGATTTCCATTGGCTTCAATTCACTGAAATCTCCAATCTCTGCAAACGGAAATCTTGACACACACACACACACACAGACACACACATACACGCATACGTATGCGGAAGGCGAGGGCACGCTCGAGTGCATGGGCGTGGCACTTTGGCTTAGATCGGATTTGCTTTCCGCCAAATATTTGCATATAAATTAATTCAAAAACGCGCACGCGTTTTAAACCACGCGCAAATCGCGCTTTTACAACTCTTAAGTGTGTGTGTGTGTGTGTGCGTGTGTGTGTGTGCTCGCAAAGCAAACTGAAAGGCTTAGGGGCGAGTGTGGATTATATTAAATGCATGTACGCCAGCTTAAATATTTTAAATCGATGCCAAAATTTAAGAAAAATATTGCCAGCAGAAGCCATTGAAATTTTCTACAGTTTTCCGCGCAGATCATCAAATATCCGGGAATACTCGTATAGCATATGCATATGTATGAAAAGGCAAAACGAGATATTAATAAATTGTAAGAGAAGAGATCTCATGTCTATTTATGGGCTGCTCTTCAATCCCCTAATAGATTTTTCGGCTTTGCCGGCTGCGACTTATTTGGCACTCGAAAAGGTGTAAATGAACTCTGGATATGAGTGCATGCTTGAATCAATTCGCACTCAGCTTAAAATCACATCAATCCAGATGGAAGCCGCCTAGCGAAAGGGGCGATATTGACTCCCTCCCTCCGACTCTCCCACTTTATCTGTCTGTCTGTCTGTCGTTGCAACCCTTTTCAATGCTATCATCCATCCCACACTCCGTGTGAGCTTTGCAGCCCACTCAGCTGTTGACTTTTGTGACACCTTTTTTTATAATTCAATTTAAGGCACGGGTTTTTGGCATCAAAAGGTTTGATGTTGATGCCGATTCGGTTGGCTGGGCGGGGGTGGCCTCCCACGGCAAGCGGCAAGTGGCAAGTGGCAACATTGCTGTGGCACGCTCGGTCCCCACGCGACTTAAAACGCGTCGCTGGCAAATCTCGCGCGTTTTTCAGAAACTCGCGCACGATTTCTAACGCCTACACGCCTCAGTGGGCCTAGAAACGTGCCAAGCACCAAACACCAAGCACCTGGTTACAGCCCAATCCTCTTCAACAAAAAGCTGAAAACAAAATGAAGAAAAAAAGTGTGCGGGTATATATAAAAATGAAGAGTGAAAAAACCTTGGGAATTGACGTTGGGCTGAGTTACATCTGAATTCCACTAAGAGTAGGACGGGGAATTGTATCTATTCCAACCCTGTGTCAAAACTTTTAATTTGTGAAATTTGTCGCAGCAGAGGAGCGGCAAAAAAAAAACCGAAAGAAAATGCAAAATAAAAAAGGGGAAATATATTTTAAAAGCATCCGCTAGCCACGACCCAATGGCAACAACCGCAAATGATGAGGACCCAACCTCGGGTCTAGGTTGGCGAGGTGGGCACCACGCAACTAGTTAATACCCTGCACTGCGATTGCCACGAAACTCTTGGAATCCCTAAACAAAGAGCTAATTGAAATTACTGCTTACAATGGTTGAGTGCACTGCAGCATTGCAAATGTTGCAGGCAATTGAAGCAGGCTCGCAAATTGAAGAAATATGCAAATGAAATGTGTGAAGGGTATCTTCAAAGTCGGCTGACGAATGTCACAGCTCCAGCTCTTATGGTTGCTGAGTTCAGTTGGACAGTTTGACGGCTCAAAGGCCACAAATGATTGCTCTTGACTTACTCCACGGCTCATTTAAAATTGCAAAAAACAAAAAGTAAAAAGAGAGAAACAAAACAGGGTGTGCAAGCGAACCCGCAATACCAAATAATTAAAGTTGAACTCTTTCTCGTTTTTTGTTCAGTTCTCGTCAAAGGACAGAACAAACTCAAAATATAAACAATGGCAAATGGAACGAAGGGAATGTGGATGATATTTTTTTTTTTTGTTTTTTGTGTTTTGCGCCCGAACGTGGCTCTGGCTGTTTGAGTTGTCTTTATAAATGGAGGGAGGGGTGGGGGGAGGTGGCAACCCTTGCCATTGCCATGGCCGCGGTTGCGGTTGAAATTAATTAAATAAATTAAAATTTAGCCAAAAATAAATTGAAATAAAACACTTTTGACAGTGCAACGTAATTAACTTTATGGCGTCAAGTGGATGCAGACGCAACGCTTCCTTCCCACTGGCAACGAACTTACTTGTGCCCTGGAGGTCAGCGTCGGTCACAAGTGATTGCCCTTTGTCAGTTGCCACTTGAGTGAGTGAGCGAGTGAGCGAGTGAGCGAGTGAGCGAGTGACTGACAGCAGCTGCCGCACACAGCGTGGCTGCAAATGGAAGCTGCCAGTTGCTCCCCAGTTGAAGCCTTTGACGGCAGAGTGCAGCAGCAACAACTTCATCATTACTGAAACAACAAATCAGGCAAGACATATCAGTTATGTCCAGGCGACAAATGTGTCATGTGTGTCTCTGGCGGCCACTCATTAAAGTTGCAACCATTTCAACACAATAGTTTAGTTTCTCTAAGTGACTGTTTAACTATATTTTGTTAATCTAACTATTTAAAGTATTGCTTTAGATTGCCTCAATGGTTTCACTTGCATCTTTTCACAACTATTTGTACACTTATGGAAATTCCAAACGTCTTTTCAATATTGCCGCATTACTTTTTTTACACTTATGGAAATTCCAAGAGACTTTTCAATATTTCTCTCGATATTTTACCACTTTTTCCCCCATCACGAAGCGTATTCCATGCTCTGAATAATAGCCAAAAAAGAAGTAAAGTGAGTGGCAGAAATATGGAAAATTTGTTGTTCAATTTATTGGGTGAATGCGGCAATTGATTGCAGTTAAATGAGCTGCAATATTGTAGAGTGAATTTATTGAGCTTGCCGTGGCTTGTTTCAGTTGCCATCGACGCTGCCGAACGGCTGAAGATGCGCAGGCAAATTGACGAATTTGTCGCCTGTCAGCATTTAGATGAAATCCGAAGTAAATGGCCTGAATGTGCGCACCGCCATCCTTCCGCCTCTGGGCTGCCACTGCACTTTGTGTCAATGTTATGCACATCAGCAACGCCAATGACATTCAGGCTCCTTGGCTGCGTCGTCATAGCAGGGGGGGGGGGGGGGCGAGTCGCTGTGGCAGTGGCACTGGCAGTGGCAGTTGCAGAGACAGAGGCCACGCTACTTAACCCGCAAACTGCTGACGTTGCTGCCACTTTTTAGCCATATGCATGTGTGCATCTCTGTGTGTGTGTGTGTGAGAGTGTGTGTGGCAGGAGCATATCCTGCCATCTCCTTGCAGCTCCTGCAGCTCCTGCAGCTGCTGCTTGTTTGCATTGCAGCGGCAGCTGTTGTCAATAATAAATTTCCGTTAGAGAAGCTGCAGCAGATTTGCAGGCAAGTGCCAGAAAGAGGCAAGTGGCAAAAAGGACAGACAGCAAACAGAAAGAGAGAGAGAGAGAGGCAGAGAGAGAGCGGGAAGGGGAGACGGAGAACAGTGAGCAGCGACAGCAGAGCTGAAGCCGAGCAAATGGCGCTAAGGAAGGAAGGAAGCATATCGTATAAGCGCATTGCACGGCATGCCAAAGTAGAAGGCGATGAGCCAGCGAGGCGAGGAAGGTGGCAGGACACTCGACGGGTAGGGGACGTCGGGGTGGAGTGGAGCGCGCAAGACGAAGGTTGCAGTTGAGCACTAAAAAGATGACATAAAGATAGAGCCGAGCGGGTGTTGAAATTGAATAGGGGGCAACTCTGGCAATGCTGGCATGCAAAAACGATGCGCTGCGACGCGACATTCTTCTCTCTC
Source organism: Drosophila rubida (assembly GCA_035046165.1). Lineage (NCBI taxonomy): Eukaryota > Metazoa > Arthropoda > Insecta > Diptera > Drosophilidae > Drosophila > Drosophila rubida. The sequence continues at coordinate 6,043,240 of JAWNOF010000023.1, read as the reverse complement.
TCTCTCCCTCCCTGCCCGCCTCCGTCTCCCTCTCTGTCTGTTTCTCGCTATTGCCATTTGGCTGATAAAGTATACGACGCGTTTGCCCGGCAAAAGAAAGCAAACGACTTTGACTGGCAACGGCAACGGCAACGGCAACGTCGCTCAGCGGGCGGCACGTTGATAAATTTATTGAAATTCTATTGAAACGAAACGATTTGACTGCGCCATGCAAAGGAGTAAAGCGGTGTAGGAGCACCGGGAGAACGATTGGGGTGACAAACAAATCGCCGATAAAGTGGAAAATAAGTGCAAAATAACAAGGAGCGGCAACGGCAACGGCAACGGCAGATGACTGCAGGGGGGGAGGGCGGCAGGGGACGTAATCAACTTCGTAAGGCGCAAAATATGTGCAAAGCTGCAGAGGAACTCAGCTGATTAAGCTGTATTGCAGTGCAATGTGTGCACGACGCGCAAGATACCCTCGCTCGAAGTGAGTGCGAAAGGACGAGTAATCGAGTAACCTTAATGCCAGCGGAATCGCATAATAAAATGCTCAGCTCTAATGGGAAGTAATCGCAATCAGTAATGAGAAATAACTGCTACTAAATTGTGAATAAAAGAAAGCCCAAATGCCGTGTGGCAATTAAACTTTGCCCATATTTTGAGGCCAACGAATCGCTTTGGCCAAAGCCCGGCACCCGAAAAAATGCATTTAATTTTGAATTTTTTCGCAACAATTTGAATTTGCTGGACTGTGTGTTGTTTTGGGTTCAATGCTTTGACTTTGCGCCGGACGATGCTCAATTTAACTTTAGCCTACAACAAGTAACGAAACAACCACAACAACGAGAACAACAACAGCAACAGCAACAACGGCGAGAGGAAGCAGCTTAGTCGCCGCTTCAGTGCGCCCCAAAAGCAAACGCAGCTGCTTCTGACTTTCATTTCCCAAGCCAGCCAGCTACTATCGTTCGTCCTGCCCCCGCCCCGCCTCCAGGCGAACTCGAGAAGCGAAGCGAAGGCCCGAAATCATAGAGAGAACTAGAGAGAGCTGGAGATGGAAATAGAAGTGCAGAAGTGCGGGAGATTCAACACTCTGAAAAAGGCCAAAAATTTAATTTGTGCTCAGTGGACGTTGTTGTTGTTGCTCTTGTTGCTGTTGCTGTTGTTGTTGTTGTTGTTGTTGCGCCATGCAGAAATTGCTACCCAATTACGTAATAAAATCTGACTGAAGTTGCTCTCTTATTATTTAATTTTTGTCTTCTCCACGCTTCGTTCCTGATTTCTTTGCGTATCTCATCTTCCCTTCTTGGGTATTTTTCTTGTTTTTTTTTTCGTTTTTTTTTTTGGTGTTTTGTGTTTTGTGCTGCCAACTTTGTGCTAGGGTAGTAATGCTTTATGCGGGCGGGAGGCTTAGCAGCAGGAGCAAAGCAGCTCGGAGCGTGGACGGGGGGAGTCGAGGGGAGCCGGGGGACGGTAACATTGCCCGCTTGGCGCTTATTAAGAAATAATGCTGTAAAAACAAAACGCAACGGCGTCAAATCAACTTTGTATTTTGCTTTGAGCAACATTAACAGATAAAACACAAAATAAAAGTCATCTATAGACCGCTGACGGACTACGCAATGCCCTGCAAAATCCCCAGTAATTCACTTGGATTCGTATACAGAAGTAAACGTGTTGATTAGCAGATATAGATTGAGCTCAAAGTGACAGTTAAATATCACAAAACCTATTGCTAATTGTAGAGCAACACTATAGAGTGCTGAGCATATATAAAAAGTTAAGAGCAGAGGCAAAATTGACATAAATATTAAAACGTTCAAAACTAGCTTCCACTCGTATACAAAAGAGTTGAACTCCTATCTCTAAAAAATTTAAAACTAGCTTCCACTCGTATAGAAAAGAATAGAACTCCTATCTCTTTAGCTCAATTTCTTTGTCTTGATAAAGAGCAAAATGAAGCCAGTCTTTTCTTATTGTCTAGTTGTCTGTCTGTGTCTTTGGCAGAGCTATTCGACCTCGTCGTGTTGTTTACAGGGTATAAATGTAACTACCATAGAACAGTGCGCGTCGCGAGCAGAGGGCATTATGTTGAGCGCTCGAAGTGCCCCGAGGGCAGCAACTTAGGCCTAGTCAGAGAGCAGCTCCGATTCGCCTTAGTGCTGCAGGGTATTGGTGTGTGTGTAGGCGAGTGTGTGTGCGTGAGTGTGTGTGTGTGTGTGTAGGTGAGGCTTGTGGGTGTCTTTTGAGTTGTTCTCTGGGCACAATTGGTGCTTGGACTGATCAAATTACGCACTGCCGAGGCGTACAGTTGCACAACCAAAGCATACACACCTCCTCGCCACACACACACTCACACACACACACACACGCGTGCGGACACACGCGAGCGAAGAAGGTGTGCTTATGTAAATGCGTGTTTGTGTAGTCAAAAGCCGCTTTTGGCGCGACAGCTGGAAAGCGGCAAAGTCTCAGGCTCAAGGACTCGCAACAGCAAGAGCAAGAGCAAACAGAATCAGTGGCAGGACCTCAAGCACGGCTCAGGGCGTTGAATGAGTGAATTTTTGTTGGCAATTTATGAATCGACGAATTAAATTATGCGTGCAGTACATTAAAAAACAACAACGACAACAACGACAGCAACGCGATAAGAAGCGAGCGACAGCAACAAGGACAACGACGACGTTGACAGCGGATGGTGGCTGAAATGAAGCGTAAAACGAGCTGAGCAACAGATAACGAGAAAAACGAGAAAACAAAAACAAAACAAAAAACACAACATAAAAATAACGCAGGAAAATTAAGCGCAGATTTCGCTTACGATTTCCACGCGGAAATCAGTTCAAGTTTCGCAAGCATTTCGCTGACCAGCCGCAGTCTAAATATAAAGTCGGGCAGCAATTAAATATAGATCGATGCGTCGATTTCGACTGCCAATTAAGTCGATCAACCACAGTCCAAATGGCAAACAGACAGAGAAACAAAGCTGCCACAGCAAAGTAAGCAAGAAGACCGCAGAACTGTTGTCAAGTTGAAGTCGAATTCGCTATAAATATCACGCATACGCAGCAGAGCCACAAATACTTGTGCTGCTCTCCACAAAAGCCTCATTATAAACACTCGAAACGTTTGCATTTTTATTGTCTGCATTTTGTCATTACAACAACAAGAGCAGCGAGAAAGGAAGAACGATACAAACCAAATAAAGGAAGAAACAAACAAACCAAAAGAAAAAAAAGCAATGAGAGCGAAATTATATTCATTTTGTGTTTATGCAATGGCCAATTCAATGTGCAATCTTTTGATTGTCTCGCTGCCTGTCTCCCTGTGTGTGTGTGTGTGTGTGTGTGTGTGTGTGTGTGTGTGTGTGTGTGTGTGTGTGAGGCAATAATCATAAAAACCGCCAAGCATTTTTTTCCTTTTCTCGTTTTTTTCGCTTGCCTGCCAAAAGTGGCTGGCGCACAAATATTGCGGCAATAATACATTCCAGCTGAAGGCACTAGAGAGTTGCCTTCCACGCGCAGCCAGCGCAGTAACAATATTCTGATTGTTGCCGCTGCCTCATAAGTAGCTAACAGCAGCAGCAGCAGCAACTCCTTGGGTTGAGCTTGCGATTATTTTGCCATTATTTTCCATTATTTTACTTTATTTCAATGACTGTTTACATTAGGCACACACTCGCTTTCCTCCTCTCTCTCTCTCACTCGCTATACCTTGCTCCCTCTCCCGCTCTCTCCCTCTCGCTCTCTTGCTTTCACACAAGTGCTGTGTGGCTTCTAAGCGCGCTGTGAGCTGAGCTGATTTCGACGTTGCTTCCTGACTTTCCGCACACACACACACACACACAAGAGGGATGATGTGTGCTTGTGTGTGTGGGTGTGTTTGCCACTTCACTTTGCTTATTGAACTGGGCAGACAGTGGAGCAGTGGCAGCAACAACAATTCAAAGTCAATTCTTTGATTTCGTAATACATTTGCCGCTTCTCTCTGCGCGTCTCCTGGGACCACACAACACTTTGGGAATTGCTTACTTGTTATGCATTCAACCGACTGCTTACTAATGCCATCTCCCTCTCTCTATCTTTCTTTCTCTCTCTCTCTTGCAGGCCGAGATCTGGAGCGTGTTTATTGCGATTCTGCGGAAGAGCGTTCGCAATCTACAAGCGTGCACAGACGTCGGACTCATCGAGCATGTGCTCGTCCGCCTGCAACGCTCCGAGACCGTTGTGGCAGGTAAGTCTTGCCACGTGCAGCACACCAGCTAACACATGTTTGCTGCATATTCATGCAACGTTTTCAACTGATTACATTAGACAAACACTTCATGCAAATGTTCAATTAGTGGACATTCCTGCAATTGTTTTAAGATTCCTTTCACAAAACATTTGGTTGACTATTAGTTTCAGATCGCATGTTAAACATTTAATAGGACTAAACAACTATATATAAATATAGTTTCAATATCTTTCAAATCGCAACAAACCAGCAGAAAGCCATACAGTTTGCTTATCATTTCTTGGCCAAGTTGCCTTTCACTTTGATTGTAGTTCCAGCTTAAATTAAATACAATTTTTGAACAGCAGTAGTAGAAAGTTGTATAGGCATGTTTGCAAAACTGTTCGCAGGGTATCTGCCAGTCAGACACACACGTTGCTAACGAAAAAGCGCAAAGCAGCAAGCCTCGAAATAAATCAAATTGCAGTAGTTAAATCTGCCTTTTCGAAGTGCCCCTGAAGTTTGTAGTGTATAGCTATTTTGTGATTCATGCCATGTGGCATGTGTCCAACGAAATCGGATCGCGGACAGTGATAGGGAGGCAGGGGCGGGGCCTGGGGCCGGGGCAGACGGCAGGAACGAATCGTCGTCGAGTGGCCGCCGAATTGCTTTTCGATTAATTTCACGCTTGTCAGCGGCCGTGATACGCCCACTGGTCCGCATACCGCCTGCCTCCCCCTCCCCCTTTGCCTCTCCCTCTCCCTCTGCCCCGCCTCCCACTGAGCCCTGCAATGTATGCTAAGCATTCTTCTGATGCCCCGCATTTGGCATGTCTCGTTGCTCCAGAATGTTGAGCACAACAAACAACGCAGCAAATTTTCTCTTCATTAGCGTGCAAGCGAGTCTGACACATTCCCCTCGCTGTCTGCCTCCCTCCCGCCCTCTCCCGCTCTCGCTCTCTCTCTCTCTGTTCACTCTTTTCGCCTCCCTTTCGCTGTGTGCTTCTCCCCTGACGAACTCCGACACTCGACGCCACAAAGCGTGTGCGTGCCTTTGGCTTTGATTTTGATTTTATTAAGTCAATGACACATCTGCGGTCTGGCAGCCACCGCGCCCGCTCCCGCTCCATCCCCTGCCAACTACCCCCCTCCACTCAGCCTAACCCTGCTGCCAGTTACAACTGTCTATCTGTCTGTCTGTCTGTCGGCATTTAACGAACTGTAACTGCTGTCAATTTGCAGTCGCTGACTTTTGAGCCCTCCTCACACAACTCAAGCTATAATTTCATATGTACGCCAGTCTGCCTGTGTGAGTGTGTCCCTGTGTGTGTGCGTGTGCGTGTCACCTGACAAATGTCGAAACGTGACACTTGCCAAGAAATTAGATAAGCTAAAACTTGTGTTGCGACGTCGCCAGATGGAAAACTGCGTTGCGGCTGCTGCTGCTGCTGCTGCTGCTGCTCGCATCTAAAAATGGCAGAAACGAGATGAGACGAGAGGCAGAAATGAAAATGAGATAATGACTAACTTTACGACACGCAACGCAACTGTTTAAAAACTTTAGATGCCACCATCAACATCATTCGAACAGTTTACAGCGGTTACGCTTTAAACCCAGCTCTCAAAATATAGAAAGTCTCTGCATATTTTGTCACGTAGTTAAGTTCGAGGGCGGCATTAAGATAATGCTATCGCACAGATCGGCGCATAAACGAAGCTCAATTAGCTCATTACAATTTCACGTTGATCACGAGGTGATAATAACCGTCTGCTCTAGATTTATAATCGAATTAAAGTTAATATAATACTGGCAATGTAGTCCTCTAGTCTTAACATACTGAGACCTTTCTGAACTGTCTGACAACAAAATTTCAAAGGCTGCAGCTGTTTTATTTGCCTCAGAGAGCTTTTGTTGTTGTGGCTGCAGGAATGATTGTCAATTCGAGGGCTCCAGAGTTGTCACAGTCGTAAAAAGCTGACAAGTTCTCGCACTTTTCATTATTTTTATTTCGTATTTTGCTTTTGTTTCATTTTATGAGTTGCAGAGCAGTTAAACTTTAGCTGAGGCTGAGAGACGGGCAAACAGATTGACAGCTCGAAGGACTGAGACAGTGGCAGCTAGACAGCCAGGGAAACAGAGACAGCCAGAGAGGGAGTGAGAGAGAGAGAGAGAGAGAGAGAGAGAGAGCTGTGGCATTGTCATTGCTCTAAGCAATCGCAGAGGACAAACACATGAGCTGCATGCGGGGCAGAGATGTGTGTAATTAAATGCTGATACTCGAGGCGGTGGCAACGCCAACTTGGGGCCAATGGGGAGGCGACATCGTCGTCCTGGGACAGCCGGCTAGCAGCGCAGGGCAGCGCAGGGCAGGGCAGGGCGAGCGGTCGGAGTTGTTACTCAATTTCTTAATTTACGCAACCCGAAACGTGTTGACGGAGACGAAGACGACGACGGCGGAGGTGGAGGCGGTGGCGGAACTGTGGCAACCGGAGCTGCTGATGTCATAGCTGCTCGAAGCGAGGCAAAACTGTCGCAAGTTTGGCCAACTCCTCTGGGCAAAAGTTCGCCTCTCTCGTTCGTACTTTCCGCTGCCTCGGTCCAGGCATTAAAGCGACCCGTGCGTCCCATTTCAATTAGTGTGCATTACAAATGAAGTTTGGGAATAGCGCAACAGCAAAGCGGGGCGCCGTCGACAAGGGCGCCAGGGCATGCCGAAGTCTGGCAACGCCGCACCGCAAGCCGGCAATGCAATTTTCAACCAACTGGCAGCACGTGCTCAGCACTCAATCAATTCAATAGTCTCAGCCTCAGTCGTAGTCGCAGTCGCAGTCGCAGTCGAAGTCGAAGTCGAAGTCGAAGTCGAAGTCTCGGTCTCGGTTTCCAGCGTCTTTACTTCGTTTTTCGAGGACAGATCGAAGGCAGTTTCCAGCTCGTTTCGCTCGCTGACCTTGATGAGGCATTTGCGCCACGCCTATCTCGCTCCCTCTCTCTCTGTCTCTCTCTCTCTCTTTCACTCTCTCTATCGCCCATTTGCCCAAAGTGGCAAATGCTTTAAGAGCGTCCTTGCCACATCGCTGCACGCGCAGTTTGCAATCTTCAGCTGCTGCTTCCTCAGCTACACTGCGCACAAAAGCTGTGCAGAATATCAATGACACGGGCTGCAAGTCAAGAGCAAGCTTTAATATTTTTAGACACAAACTAAATAAAGTCGAAAATGCATAAGACAATTGACAAATTGCAGGTTGCAAGCTGCAAGTCAAGAGCAAGCTTTAATACTTTTGGAAACAAACTAAATGAAGTCGAAGATTTGTAAGATAATTGACAAGTTGCAGGTTGGAAGCTTTCATGTGCTTGCAGTCAATAATACAAGTCAAGTCTAGAGCAAGCTTTAATACTTTTAGACATAAACTATATAATGTCGAAGATTTGTAAGACAATTTACAAGTTGCACGTTGGAAGCTTTCATGTGCTTTTAACAAAACTTTAAGCGTATTAATTTCAGAGCAAGTTAAACTTGTGTTTGAGTCTTTGCGTAGTTCACAAGCTTTCAGCATTACCTACTTCCCAAGTGTAGGCAAATAAAAGCTGTTAGATGTGCAGCTTTCAACTGATTTAAAATGAGCTTAATATCTATTTTGTCAGCTTATAGTAAGAGGAAATAAAGTTGAACTTAAAGTGATCACTATGACTGGAATATGCCTTTAAATTGTTCATGCCCCTGCGATTTTTTGTTGTTTTTTTTTGGCAGTGTGTGGCGTTTTGCACCTGCCACATGATTGTTGCACTAACGCAGCGCTGCACGTTGCGCGTTGCATGAATTTGCGCACTTTGCGCCATTTGGCTGGCTGTCAGGCAGCATCAGCAACATTTTCATATCCATTAAACACACACACACACACACACACACACAGCATACATCTAGCTATCTACGTGGCTCTGTCTCGCTCCGACACTGACTCTGTCTCGCTTTGTCTATTGCAGATTTGCTCATCGAGATGCTGGGCGTGCTGGCGAGCTACAGCATAACGGTTAAGGAGCTCAAACTGCTCTTTGGCACGATGAAGGCCAACAATGGCAAATGGCCGCGTCATTCGGCCAAATTGTTGAATGTGCTCAGGCAAATGCCGCATCGCAATGGGCCCGATGTGTTCTTCAGTTTCCCGGGACGCAAGGGATCGGTAAGTCTTTTCGCCCCGCTCTTAATGATAATAAACAACAACTCCAACAAAGAGGGGCAGCGGCAGCGCCAGCAGCAGCTGAACAATAAGCAATTTTTTTTGTTTGTTGTTGTCTTCTCTTTTTATTTTGGCCAAGTTGCAAGTTGCGCTTAACCCACGACACGCCACGCCACGCCACGCCCTTCCTCGGCCATATTGACAACTGGCAACTGAAATGACCAGCAGCACTTTGAGCGTTTACCCCCACTCTACGGTTCTAGAGGGGGGTGGTCAGGCTTTTATTTTATTGCGTCGCACTTAAATCGAATTCGTAATGTGCGCTGTCCGAAGGGGCATGTGGCACAGTCTCCCCCGCCCTCCGCCGCTTAATGTGCACTGTGTGTGTCAGTGTGTATGTGTGTGTGGGTGTGTGGGTGTGTGTGCTATCTTGTCTATGCCATAAACACATAAAAAGTGCCATAAAGCGAATTGGAAGTCAAATGCGACACGAAACGATACGAAACGAGACTCGAACGCAATTGTCACAAAATGTCCAATAAACGGGCCATGTCCTCCCCCCCCACACACACCTCCCCATCCCGCCCAACACTTAAGCATTTGCTAGGTTCTGTTTCTCGTGCCATTTCTTTGCGTTTCTTTTTTTTTAATTTTCAGTTAAGGGGAATTCCCTGCTTGATGCTATCTGCACTCGTTTAGCCTGCACTAATGAGATTTTCTCTAGGCCGCACTTTGCAATGTGCGCAGACAACGAAAAGCAGAGAGAGAGAGACCGAGATGCTGGCGCAGCGTCGTGGCAACAATGTTAAATCATGTGGCGTGCCACATGCAGCATCATTGTTGCACAATTGCTGCGATGCCTCGGCAAGACAATGTCCGTTGTGCACGATATGCATACAAATGAGTTGGCAACTTTGTTGCCGAAACCCACAAGCCAAATGAATATTATGAGTTTAAGTGAATCACTCCACAGTCCGTCTCTCTCGCTCTCGCTCTCGTTCCCTTTCCCTCTCTGTCTGTCTGTCTGCGTAGTGATTCAATTGACAATGAATGCAAGTTGAGCAGAGCGAGTGTGTGTAGGCTCAATGCGCAATGAATAACAAGTACAGCAGACGAATGCGAATGTGAATATGTATGGGAGCATTTCTTATTCGCATTCAATAAGCATTCAGTTCGTTGTCGAGTTGATTTTCGATTGTCATAAACAAAAGGGTTCGTCCCCGCCCCCAAGGTGTTGCTGCCCCAGAAGGGGGCTGCCACTCAATGCTGAATGCTTCAATGAATTGTCAATGAATATAAATTAGTTTTTGATCCATTTCATGCACAAACATATACATAACATATAGTATATATATATATGCATTGTTATTATTGCTTGTTTGCCAGCCAGATTTCGTGTCGTAAAAAGCAAACAACAATAAAACTGAAACAAAACTTATTTGCTCGATTTTGAAACGCGCAATAAAACAAAGTTCTTCCAAACCGAAACAGTCAACAATATGTTGAAAATTTGCAACGCAAATGGAATCGAATCGAGTGTAGTACGATTATATCAATTACTTTCTGAAGACGAGTTCACAGTTTTGTAACAGCTGCCAACTCGCAGATAATTGCAACTTTTGATGGACTTCTGCTGGCCGCAACTTGAGCAGCAGCAACCCCAAGTGGCAGTTTTGCAGGCAAATGCCTTGAATAAAATATCTCAATTAGGCAACTTGCTGCGAACTCGTTATCAAGTTCAATCAAATGCTGCGTGAAACACACAGACGTATCAGCTCACCCCGCAGCTGCCCCAAAATTACGATAATTAAACGGATATGAAATTTGTGTGGCAAGTGGCCAGAATAAGGAGTGGCAAGAGTGCGGTTGTATAAACATTGTAAGAACATAAATTGCGGACGTTACGAAGCATTGAAAGGGAAATAAATTTATGAACTAAAAGTAAACACAGCAGTAACATTGACGACGACGTCGACGTCGACAGCGACAGCAGTTGCAGTCAGTCATGCGCTCTCTTTCGCACATACAGAAGGCTGTCGGAGGCTATTTCGTGCGCTGGAGCAAAGTCTGTCCATCCGCTTGGCATGTGGCCGTAAAGCCACAAAATTCATGATAAATCAAATGTGCTCATTTCCTTTTTGATTTTCACTTCATTTCAGTTGCCGTTTGCGGCATTTGCGAGTTCTTGCTGCTTGCTTGTTGCAAGTTGCCAGCCCTCTTCCTCTCCCTCGCACTTGGCATGTGCTGTGCGGGTTCAAAGCTCACTCGAAAATATTCGAAAAGTGCTATAAACTTTGATTTATATTCCAGTTTTGGTTTGAGTTCAGTTGGGTTCGGTTTCCTTTTGGGGTTTCTCTCCCTTCTCCGTCTCTTGCTCCGCCTCCGTCTCACTCTCACTCTCATGCCCAGGCTGAGGTTGAGGTTAGGCAGCAGCTTGACCATGTGTTGCATGCCCCCGCCCGCTCCACTGTTGGCCGGGCTTAAATACGTATTATGAGGTTTATTAAGTTGATTGTTCGAGACGAGAAGCTGCCCGTCTAATTGGCTTTTAATAAGTTTCTGTTGTTCGCCCTCGCTCCGCCTCGCCCTCGCCTCGCCCTCGCCTCGCCCGCCAGCTGCCCACTCTTTGTTGGCTGCAACTAATTGCGGCACATTGCTAATTTTCAATTTGACTGCAATCCACAGGCCATGGTGCTGCCCCCGCTGGCCAAGTGGCCCTATGAGAATGGATTTACCTTCACCACCTGGTTTCGATTGGATCCAATTAACTCCGTGAACATTGAGCGCGAGAAACCCTATCTCTACTGGTAAGTTCGCTCGACTTTCGCTCCATCGCAAATCGCTCACACTTCCCACTCTTCGACAGCTTCAAGACATCGAAGGGCGTTGGTTACACGGCTCACTTTGTGGGCAACTGCCTCGTCCTCACATCCATGAAGGTCAAGGGCAAGGGCTTTCAGCATTGTGTCAAATATGAATTCCAGCCACGCAAGGTAAGACATTAACCACCCAACTATTGTCAATTAACAACACACTCGACCAGCTCATTTGATTTGCTTGCCACAGAGATAAGTCTATTTGGAATTGCAAAATGCTTGTAGCTGAACCCGCTCAAGCAAACTTATTGCCCTAATATTTATAAGCTGGCAAACGAAGTTGAAAGTTGCAATTCAGTCGCAGCTACAAAATGAAATGCAACTAATTATAAATTCAAATTTGACCTGCACTCCAAAGTGAACCCTGATTTTTAAGCGGATTATAATTTTCAATTTCAATACGACCAGCATTTAATTTAAATCAATATTTCGAACTCACAGCCTCAACCTTTCCCAGGTTGCTAACCGCATTACGCTGCATTCAAAAGCGGAGTAGGAGTTTGCATTTAAGTTGAGACTTTAATTTTACATGCATCAATATTAAATAACTCTACTACTTCTACTTGACAAGTCTGCGCACATTTATTGCCGTTTTAATTGCACTTTCAGTCAACTAATTGCCTGCAATTTGATAGCAATTTAAGGCTCATTCTAACTCTCTATCTTCACAGTGGTATATGATCGCCATAGTGTATATATACAATCGTTGGACGAAGAGCGAAATCAAGTGCCTCGTGAATGGACAGCTGGCGTCGTCGACCGAAATGGCCTGGTTTGTTTCCACGAACGATGTGAGTACCGCTTGCCACCCCCCCCCCACCCCGCCAAGCAGCCCACTAACTACGTCTCTCTCTCTGGCCCTCTCTCTCTGGGTTAGCCCTTTGACAAGTGCTACATTGGCGCCACGCCGGAGCTGGACGAGGAGCGCGTCTTCTGCGGCCAAATGTCGGCGATCTATCTGTTCAGCGAGGCGCTGACAACGCAACAGATCTGCGCCATGCACCGCCTGGGGCCGGGCTACAAGGTAAGTACCGCTCCTGCCGCCCCCCTTCCACCCACCCCCCCGCGCAGACCGTGAACCGAACCGAGCAAAGCTTTGTGCGTTTTGTGGCCTGTTCGCAGTACGTGCCGCGAACTTGCCACCAAGCGTTGCACCGCCTCACACTGCACACACTGCCAGCCAGCTAGCCCGTTCAGCACTTGTGTCCGGCGTTCTTGAACCCCACACCCCCCGCACCCCCTCGTTAACCGCTCTGTACAGATCCAGAGACAATGCAATGTGTTCGTGTGACTTTTATTATTTTTGTCCATATTTTTACGCTCTCTCTTTCTCTCTCTCTCTCTCTCTCGTTCTCTTGCTCTCTATTGTATTGTGCACCACTGCAACAACAACAACAACAACAACAACTACTACAACAACAACATCTACTACTTCTACAACAACAACAACAACATTGCACCAAATGGCACCAACGCTGACAATCAAACAACAACGTGTCTGTCCAATGTCAACACTCACACTCACACACACACACACACACACACCAATCGATATGCGAAACAATCGATACGCTCGTATCGATAACAAACACACAGTCGCAATTCCGCTTCGATAACGAGTGCTATCTGAATCTGCCGGACAATCACAAGCGGGTGAGTCACTTTCAACTAACCACGAGTTTGGGCGGTGCGGGCAGCCTCGACGTTGCTGCCCCCATCGCCAGCGGCGGCGTCGGCGGCGGCGGCGCTGCCAGCGGCACCGCAGCGAGTGGCGCCGCCAGCCAGCAGCAGGCGCAGCAGCAACAGCTGCAGCAGCAGCAACAGTTGCAGCTGCAGCTGCAGTTCCAAACGCTGGCCGCCGAGCAGGAGGCGCGCGCCATCGACTGGTCCGACGACCGGCTCGACCTGAGCGCGGCCTTCGTCAAGATACGCGCCGTGCTCACCGCACGCAATGCGGTGGCGCTGGCCGCCGTCACGGGCGCAACGGCCACGGCCGCGGCAACGACGGCGTCGGCCACGGCGGCAACGGCGGCAGCTGCCAAAGGGGAGGCCAACACGGCGCCGGCCACGCCCACGGGCACGACGGCCGGCGATCAGCAGCCAGCGAGTGGCAACAACAACAACAACAACAACAACAGCAGCAGCAGCAACAGCGGCAGCAGCGGCAGCGGCGGCGGCAACAACAACCACAACTCGACGGATGATCCGCTTGGCCATTTGCCAACTGGAAATGCTTCTTTTGGTATTTATTTGATTTTGGATTGATTTCACGTTAATTTGCTTTGCATTTGATTGATTTTGTTTCTTTCTTGTTTACTTTTTTTTATTTTTGGTTTGCGTACTGTACGCTGTACTTATCGCTCTATCGTTATCGCTGCTCCCGATAACGCAGAGCAACTGCGTCGCATGTCCAGTGTGACCAGCCTGAGTTCCCTGGGCGCCAGCGCCGCCGACACTGAGGAAATCAACCAGCTAAAAGCTGTAAGCAATCTTTTATCTCAATTCCCTTTCAATTTCTTCCATTTCCATTTCCATTTCTATTTCAATTTGCATTCTGCAAACAGTTTACATTACATATATTTTAATTTATATTTTGATTTCGTTTATTTTAAGTGAATTTTCAAGTTATGCGCGTTTTATTTTTGTGTTCATTTCTCGATTTATTTATGCCAATTTTTCGTCGTTATTTGCCAGTTTGTAGTTTGCTCAGCAGAAAAGTTTTGTCACTCAACCAGCACCAGCCGCAGTCACAGCCACGCCCACACCGTCAGCCGGGGCGGCAGGGGGTCAGGGAGAGGCGTGGCGCCAATTAAAAAGTTGGCTGCGTTGCGCCAGCATTGAACATTCGCGTAATCCGCAAACCAATCGCATCAAATCGAATCAAATCGCAACGAAACGTTTTGAATACCAATCTTCCACCCCTCCCCCCTCTCTCTAGTCAACTACAGTGTGCTACTCTTGCTTGCCCCTGCCCCTGTCACAGCTCCCGCGGCGGCCCAGCCGAAAAACTAAACTTCAAAGCCAATCAAAATGTTCCCATTCATTGAAGCGCAGCCTGCGCTGCTCTATTGAATTTTCAACAGGCTCTCCCCCGCCCCCACGCAGCTTTGCTTGCTCTCCACAGCCTCTCTCGCACACACACACACACACACAGACACACACAGACGTAGTCTGAGCGCAAAAGCTCTTGTAATTATGAAAATGTTTGTAATTTTGTGTAGCATTTTAAAGTGCGTCGAAGTCGGCGACTTAAAGGCTCTGCCTGCGAACAGCACTGCGAATCGGAATAGCAATAGCAATGCCTGTGTGGAGTGCGAGTGGAAGTGGGAGCAATGTGGGCGGTGGGCGGTGGGCGGTGGGCGGTGGTCGTGGCAACAATGTGCGCTGCTTGGCATAGAAATAAATGTTGCATACTTTGCAGCTCACCTGAAACCCAGACAAAGGCAATGCGAATGTAGAACTCGCATCTTGTCGTCCTTGTTGTTTCACTACAACACTTCCCCTCGCCGACTCTCTCGCCCAGTGCCTGCCCAGCGATTGTTAAGAATCTATGCTGCGTGCTCCATGTACTACTTATTCAAAGGCGGCGGGGGCGTGGCAGGCATGTATTTGAGCAGAGTTCTGTGCAGTTGCTGTGCACTCGCACCACTACTATGATTACTATTATTATTTGTATTATTATTATTATGATTATTATGATTATTATGCGCTGTAGTCGTGTGTGCGTGTCCAGCAGAGAGTGTGCATTAGTTTTGAAAGTTATTTCATGTCGGCTTGGCATCATTTGTAAACCTCGAAAATGGGTCAAGATATTAAAAATAAATATGAAAAAAAACAAGAAACAGCACACTCAGCGCGCTGGCACCGAAATGGCAACTGGGTGCATTCGAGTTGTGCTCGCATTCATTGAATGTGCGCCGAGTGAATCACTCGAAACTGCATTGCACACAATTCAAATGTATTCCAAACGCAAACAAAGTTTAGCTCTCGCTCATTTGCTGTTCCAGCTGCAGGCGGAAATAGTTTTCCAATTTATTTAAAATAAACCCTACAAATGCACACCTCACCTTGCCGCAGCTGCATAGAAATCATTCTGAATATTCAGCTGGCATTTTCACAGACTACCTTGGACTACAAAACTGGCAACTTGGGTGGTTAATTCTATTTGAAGTTCTGCTATAATTACAACGCAGCATTAAACAAGATGTAAAATGGTTTCATTATTATTTTTACTTTACCATACACACTCCCTGGAAATTCAATTGAGGTGCAGCCACGGTGGCAGCGCTGTTGAGCTGCTATTAACTTGCGGCAGACATTAAAGCTAACAGCCAAGAGCGTGCCACATGCATTAACAGCTTACCTGGGCAACTTTAATCGGCTTTGGCCAAACTCGAGGCAGAAAAGAGCTCTTTAGCTGCCCGGGATGTTGGCTGAAAGTTGCATTTTCAAACTATTTAAACTTGCTTTTTACGTTGTGGCGCTTTAACCATTTTATTTACGTTCTCAATGTTTTTTTACTCGAGTTATTCTTGCATACCTTTGTTTCGAATTCTTCGTTGCATTCTTTGGCTTTTTAGTGTGTGTTTTTCATTCTCTCTCTCTCTCTCTATGTTTAACGCAAAGAAGTATTTTTAGCAGCAAATTATGCAGCCAGCGACCACGACACAAACACACTCACACACTCACACACACACACACACATATGTGTTTTTGCCTATACGCACAGCAGCTGCTGCAAGAATATTGCGCATACGCCTCATATGATGGCCGCTAGCAACAAAAAATGCACCCGAAAAAAGCGAGAACAACAGCTAATGTGTGACAACTACAACAACTACTAATTACAACAACCCGCCGCGTGTATATATGTATGTGTGCATGTGTGCATGTGTGCTTGTGTGTGTGTGTGTTTATTGTGCGCCGTCTGCTGTACATAGAAGCAGCTTCTGTGTGAGCTCTAGCATATAAGCAGATCGATGTGTGCTTTATATGTGCGAGGTATTTACTGTACAGCACACACACACACTCGCACACACACACGGGCGCGCGCAGAGCATACTTGTACATGTGCGTGTTCTGTGTGCTCAGCTTGAAGCAACAACAGCAACAGCAACAGCAAAAACAAAAGTAAATTGTAAGCATGACCGGAAACAATTCGCCGGTTTGCCGAGCTGAATTGAAGAGAACGCTCCAAATACGCCAGATGACTTGTTGAAAGCTATGCCTAATCCAGCAACTTACACTCTCCCTCTCTCTCTCTCTCTCTCTCTCTCGCCCCTCTCTGTCGCTTCGCCGTCGTGGGGAACAGGTGCTGTACGATGGCAAACTATCGAATGCCATTGTCTTCATGTACAATCCAGTGGCAACCGATGGTCAACTCTGCTTGCAGTCTTCCCCCAAAGGAAATGTTTCATATTTTGTACACACGCCGCACGCGCTGATGCTGCAGGTAAGTAAACAACACACTCGCTATCTCTCTCTACCAGCCTCTCTCTCTCTCTCTCGTGGTCTTATATAAACGTTTATGTACATTTGCTTCAGCTAGTTGAGTCGAGTTCAGTTCAGTTGAGTTGAGTCCATTGCGAGGCAAGTTTAAGACCTTGCATAGTCTCACAGCCAGACGAGGTCTCAGTTCACATTTACACACACATACACACACCCTCCATCGCTCACACACACACCCACACCCCACCCGACGCACGCACACACAGACAGAGTGGAACATAAATTTCAGGCAGCATTTTACGACTCAAGCGCATGCTTTGGCATTTCTTATTAGGTACAATCTTTGGTCTGCTCCATGTGGCATGCCCCATGCCCATGTGTCCGCCTCTGCCGCCACCGCCTTGCTTATCATGGATAGCAGCGCAAGGCTCCCCAAAGCAGCAGAGCAGGCAGCGCGTTCCACTGGGCTAAACTCGCAAGTCTGCCAACAAAATTATTCAATAAATTTTGTAGTAATTTCTTGTGCAAACAACACAAATCATAAAGCGCAACAACAACGACAACGACAAGGGCGACGACGACGACGACCAGGACGACGACGACAACAAAAGTGACCGACAGACGCGCCCTAGCCTCTGCCTACGGGGCAGGCAACACAGTGTTGCATGCAATAATATGAAAAGCAGCAGCTGAAAATATCAGACGGGGAACGGGGCCGGGGGACAGCAAGAAAAACGCAATTTAATCGATAAATATTGAGAGAAGCTCACCAGCAATTTATGTTATCAAATTTGATAGACATTTAGCCAAATGGAAATTGATAAACAGCAAATGATAAATGGCTAACGGCAGCTTCCGTTCCACAAATCGATAATCGATTATCTTTCGCCTGCTTTTATTTCAAGCGATGCACTAAAAATAAACTAGTTTTCCAGACACTCGCTGCCGGGTTGGCTCAATGAACAGCGAATTTAAAGCTGATACAGCAGGATGACAAATCGATTAAATCGATGGCAGATACGCGAAGTTTCCAGCAGTTACCATAAATATGTTCATCTGCCCAGTTGCAGCTATGTTTGCATGCTGCAAATAGGTTTAAGACTCGAAAGCAAAAAGAATAGCTTAGAGACAGCAGACTTAGCATAGTTATCGGCGATTCTCTTTAGATCAACGATTGTCCAACAAATGTGCAGCGATTTAATTGAATTGAATTTAATCACAATCATGATATCTCCGCAGGATGTCAAGGCTGTGGTCACGCACTCCATACACTGCACCCTCAACTCGATTGGCGGCATTCAGGTGCTGTTCCCACTCTTCTCGCAGCTGGACATGGCGCACGAGGGCATCAGCGACATCAAGCGCGACCCGACGCTCTGGTAAGTCAATCGCAAGCAAACGAAGCAAGTGAAGAATCGAGGCAGCTAATTGCGTTGCTGGTTGCTGCAATTACAGCTCGAAACTGTTGGGATTCATCTGTGAGCTGGTGGAGACGTCGCAGACGGTGCAACAGCACATGATACAGAATCGTGGCTTTCTGGTGATATCCTTCATGCTGCAACGATCGTCGCGCGAGCATCTGACTCTCGAGGTCCTCGGATCGTTTCTCAACTTGACCAAATACCTGGTCACGTGCCTCTCGGCCAACAGTGATTTGCTGCTGAAACAGGTAAGTGGGCACAAGGCCCAAACTCCCACTTCGCGCTCTCTCTCTCTCTGTCTATCTCTCTATCTCTCGCTCTTTGTCTGAGACGATAATAAATAAATAATAGACATTATCTGCCGCTCTATGTTAGTGATTAAGTCATTCAAAAACTACAATATATAAATATGAAATATAAAGAGATTAAAACAGATAATCGAATCTCGCGCTCTTACACTTACTTGGAGCATCGATAGACCACTTTGAACGATTAATCGATAGCATGCGATTGACATTTGAGGGCCGCAATGTCTTGGCAAGCATGCTTACAATTTAAACTGTTCTATAATATTATAATCGTAATCGTATTCGTAAAAACTTGACACGTATGTGTGTACATATGTCTGCCTCGATACTGTATGATTAACCAACTATTCCTGCCATGTGTATGTATGTATTATACTTATTATACTTATCTACTGATCAACGTCTATGTCTAATCTTTAAGTTTATGAAATAAGTTAACTATCTCTTATCTCTCGTCGCATGCCCAGAAGCCTCGCTCTCATTTTCAGTTGAGTTCAGTTCCGTTCATTTGAATTTCAGTTTCATTCTCGTCTTCAGTTCAACAGTCTCAGTCAAATCTTTTGCCCACATATACATATATAGACAGACTCCATCTCTCTCTCTCTCTCTCTATCTCTCTCGCTCACATGCCTCTTCTTCGCTCGACTCTGTCCATTCGCAATTTAGCAATAAAAGTCCAGCCGGACAGAAGGGGAGGGGAGGAATGCTTTAGCAAAGAAAAAAAATGGAATGTTTTCCAACACACGTTTTTCTCCGTTTTCTGCGGCATGTTTTAACACCTCAACAAACAATTTTCAAATGATATGCAACAGCAGAAAACAAACAAAAATAATCGAAAAAATGAAATGCTCTCCTCTGTTGTCACTCTCTCGCTCTCTCTGTCAACATATATAAATAAATCTCTCTCTTTCTTTCTTTCTCTCTCTCTCTCTCTCTCTCTCTCTCTCGCTCTAAATCTGTCTCTTACTGCCATTCGCACTGTGTTTGCTTTTGTTGTGTGTTGTTCTTGTGTTCTTCCTCGTTTCATTTCAATGCCTTTTTCGGTGTGTGTTGTTGATGTTCCCGCTGATATGATGGCACACGTTGAACAGTTGAACACGGGCCTGCGTAATCCTTTCAAAAAAGTAAACACAAAACGTTTGTTCTCCGCATACACACGCAATTTATTTACACGCTTTTTGTCCACCGCTCCCCCGAATCCCTTTCCACCCTTTTCCAACTATTAAGTAAGTCCTCTGCACTGCTCTCCCCCTCCCTCTCCCTCTGTCTTTCTCCCTCCGAACACGCACACGCACAAAGAACACTTATCCTCAATACTCTGCTTTAAGCTCGTACACGTTTCTTTATAGCAAATGCAATACAAGCACAACAATACTATATATATATATATAAAACAATTTCTCTTTTGTTTATTCTCGATTCATATTTGATTTGTGCTTTTTATGATTTGCTCGACTCTGCCAGACAGCTAAAGTTTCTTGAACAAATATACTTCTTCAAATAAAAACTGAAATCTTCGCAAAAGGTTCTTTAAGCCTCTTCAATTTCTATTTTCCGAGCAGTTGAGCTTAAATGTCACAAACATAAGCACTTAAATTCGCATTTTAAATTTCTATGGAAATCGTCGCACACAATAAATTCAGTTCAACTACTTATATGTGAGATTTTATTTAAAATGTCATTGAACACTTTTTTCGATTCGCTCCACTTCGAAAGAGTAGCAAGATAAAAATGACAATTAATTTTGGAATTTTGATTTATCGTCAGCTGCAGCCAGTTATGAGATACGAGTAGTTTTGCTTGGCTTCGCTTTGATTAGGGGCAGTGTTTTGTTTTATTTTGCTTTCCCTGTTGCATGCTTGTTGTGTGGCACTGTTTGCCCCAAATGCCATCAGTTTTAATTGGCCAACCAAATATGTTTCGTTCTATTTATCCATCCTTTCTTTTTGCACCGAGTTTGCTATGAGTTCTGCTTTGATTCGCTGCGCACTGAAATGCAAATGAAAATTAAAAAAAAAAAAACAAAAACCACTTGTAATGCAACGCTTTTTTACGTCCAAGTCCAAGATTAATCGAAATTCAAATGTTTCTTTTCCCAGCCAAATTTGCCAAAATCATAGAGCTAAAAACAAAAGCAAGATTATGAAACCAACTACCAAATAATGAACGTGCTTTTGAAATATATACGAATATTTACTATATATTAATGTACTTGAAACTAAACTGAAATTCTACTTTCTTCTACTTTGTCTGCTCTCTCACACTATTTCTTTCTCTCCTCTCTCTCTCTCTCTCTCTCTCGATTTCTCCCACACTTACGTGTTTTCTGTTAACTTCTTGCTCACTTGCCTCATATTCATACAATCAACACACACACTCTTTCTCTCGCTCTAATACTGTCTCTGTCTCTCTTTGTTTCTATCATTCGATTAATTCGCGCATTGCGATTATGCTTCATGTTCCGTTAACGCTCTTTTTTGTGACTCGCTTTTCGTTTCGATTCCAAATTGTGTCATCTTCAAAACGCTTTGATCAACACAAAAAAATAAAAATAAAAACAAAATGAAAACCAACCAACAAAACAACAAAACCAAAAATATATCAAACTATCTACAACAGTTCTACCAGGTGAAGCTCAATTCTCAATTTCTCAAGCAAACAAATTGTATTACTACTTGTATTCTCTCTATATAAACGTTTCGTTCCGTTCCATTCCGTTCCGTTCCGTTGTATCTCTATGTATCTTCTGTAACTGTGTGTGCGTGTGTGTATTTTGTGTCTTTACCTTAAGATTTCTAACTTTAAATTGAACTTGTACAGTTGCCTCTCATCCAATCGTCATGCCACCATCATTGTTGTACTTGTATATACTCAATACTCGATACTTGTTGCTCGTCATAGTTTAGTTTGAGTATCCTCGTGTACTCTGTAGTTTCAGTCTCCTCGAGAGAACCTCAGTCGCATTCGAGTTGTAAATTGTAGGACGCATTGTAAATATTCGTCTCATCTTCATGCCATCATCTTCATTCACTTTCATCCAAAATCAGGCATTGTACTCGTAGTTTCTGTTAACATCGTACCATCATGTTCGCCTACGTCTAAGTTTTCCAATTTAAGACCATCAGAGAGTTCAATTTGCAGAGAGTTTTCAGTTGCAAGTTGACATTACCTTTTCCTTTTGCTTCTTCTTTTTCTGGTCACTTTTGGGGTTGGGGTCGGGGTTGAGTGATGCGTTCGGCACTCATATTAACAAAAATGAATAAATTTCGCATGTAAAGTTTGAACCCAACACACATTTTTTACCCTGGCTCTCCATAAATATTTCCCATGTCGCTCTCGACTGTGACTCTGATTCTGACTCTGTTAGGGATTCCATTGCCGTTGTCGTTGCCGTTGCCGTTGCTGTTGCTGTTGCCGTGGTCCCCTTATTATTACTCGTGCACAATTTTTAATTGGGAAACTTCTGGCTGGGCACGGGCTGTGGACCTAACAAGTTGGCGTCGGCGGCGCTGTTGCATTGTTTTGCTTGCTGCGGGCATCGACAACAGAATAACGCAACACACAAAAAACAAAAAAAAAAAAACACAAAAAACAAAAATGAATGAAACACAGCAAACTTTACCCTCCATCGCATCGAGTGGCGTTTGCGTCCCTTATAAGCCGAGTCATGTGTGAACATATTTTTCGCATATACCAAACATTTTCGTGCACACTCCTCGTGTTTGGCTGTGAGTAATTTTTGACAGTTCAACAATTAAAATTTCGCCGAAAATGTTCAAGAGGAATCTGGGCAGCGGCAACAAGCGACAGGCAACAAGCAACAACCGACAAGCAACAAGCAACAAGGGCCGGCCACAAGGCGGAGTGCATTTGAATGCAAATGAAATTAAATTCTGATACAATGATTACAATTTTAATGGAATCAACATGAGTGACAGCACACATCACTTGCTACGCTCTCTGTCGGGGCTTTGCCCATGTCCCCACTTGCGGTTCGAGATAGGTTCCGGTTGGGGACTCAACTTAATTGCGCATCATTTTGAAGATTAGTTTTTAGGTATGCACAACGACCTTAATTTGCAAACTTTTCTGGGGGGCAGACTATTGTGCTTAAATGGGTTTTTTTGGAGCAGCCATAAGTTTAGCTTTATGTTTATGTCTCGTTGCAGCAATTACTCTATATTCATGTTAACTATTTAGAATTAAGCTTACATCTAATTACATACTAAATATGAATATGATGATTTGATTTATTTAGCGTACTCGTAATGAATTAAGCTTAGCCCTAGCTATAGCTTTAGCCTAGCGAGTCTTGCTCTTAGTAATCGTTTAATCGTTTAATTTTGTGAATGCCATTTTGAAAGTGTTGATTACTTTGTTACGTTGACTTTCTCGTTTCTCGTTTTATGTTTTTGCGAATAATCTATGACCAATTGATTGCCGTTTTTGCTGTTTGCTGCATGTGTTAACCCCCCAAAAAAAACCAAACCTGTGTACTCTACTGTTTGATCCCGTGTTAAACTACTACCAACATGTATATGCATATGAAAAATACAACCCTGTCCAAAATCCAAATCAAATCAAACCCAATGATCAACAACAATCAACAACAATCGACATGAAACTCATGTAAACGTATGTATACAACAAAATAATCAATTCAACTCAATTCCTCCATCTTACTACTACAACTACTTCTACTACTACTGCTACTACTAATACTTATCTATCTGCATCCTTTGAACACTCCTTTTCATATACACGCACACACACTCACATGAACACTGATTATATATGACATCACACACCCATCTATGACTTCGTTCCGACTGCCTGCTGAGTTGTTTGAGGACAGCATAAGTTACTTGACTAATTCCCCGCAGTTGTTCTGTTTCTCGTTTCTCACGTGGCAGCTGCTCGATCACGTGCTCTTTAATCCGGCCCTGTGGATCTACACGCCAGCCAACGTCCAGGCCCGGCTCTACTCCTACCTGGCCACCGAGTTTCTCAGCGATACACAGATCTATAGCAATGTGCGACGTGTCAGCACCGTCCTCCAAACGGTGCACACCCTCAAGTACTACTATTGGGTCGTCAATCCGCGCGCCAAGAGCGGCATCATTCCCAAAGGTCTAGGTGAGTATCGCGCTCGCTTGCGGCCTACTACCGTGCAGCACTAATCGGCGGCGATTCTCTGGCACAGATGGACCGCGACCCGCTCAGAAGGACATACTGGCCATACGCGCCTATATTCTGCTCTTCCTCAAGCAGTTGATCATGATCGGCAATGGCGTCAAGGAGGATGAATTGCAAAGCATACTCAACTATCTGACCACCATGCATGAGGTAAGCTTTCGATATTATAAATAACTTGCAACATTGCCACTGCCTAGTATACTTATATATTGTATACTTTCTTAAATATTACGTAATTGAGCCCAATTCGCTGTCTTTGTTGTTGTTGCAGGACGAGAACCTGCACGATGTGCTGCAAATGCTCATCTCATTAATGTCGGAGCACCCGAGCTCCATGGTACCTGCATTCGATGTGAAGCACGGCGTGCGCAGCATCTTCAAGCTGCTGGCGGCCGAAAGTCAATTGATTCGCCTTCAGGCGCTCAAGCTGCTCGGCTTTTTCCTCTCTCGCAGCACACACAAGTAAGTACACACGCACACTCTAATGGGGTTAATGCCCCCCCCACCCCCAACTCGTTGCCTTGTCCATGTCGCATTTTGTGACAAACTGCCGCGTAATGCACACACTCATAAATTGTTGGCTTGTGCCTGTGCCACATGCGTTACCCGCTTTTGTCTGCTCCTGTTTAGGCGTAAATACGATGTCATGTCGCCGCACAATTTGTACACACTGCTGGCGGAGCGACTGCTGCTGTACGAGGAGTCGCTGTCCCTGCCCACGTACAATGTGCTCTACGAGATTATGACGGAGCACATCTCGCAGCAGATACTCTACACACGTCATCCGGAGCCCGAGAGTCATTATCGCCTCGAGAATCCAAGTAAGTTTTGTTGTCTCCGCCTTGTCCTGGGCTGCGAGTTGCGAGCTGCGTAGAGTTAGGCTGCCTTCGAACCACAATCGTGGCGATGGTGCGGTTTAGGCTATGCGCGAACCCGAACGCTCTGCTGAGCTGCTGTTCGTGTCTCGGCTATGACTTGACTAACAACAGTGTGAGCTACTGTTATACACTGTGATATATAGCTTGCTGGTTGGGCATAGTTTAGATGACGTTCGCAGCACTCGGCAGCCCTGACCCACTCGTTGTCCGATTTCACACACACCGTATTACAATCCGCTATCCATTTGCCCGAACCAACAGTGATACTGAAAGTGGTCGCCACGCTGATACGGCAGTCGAAGCAAACGGAATCCCTCATCGAGGTGAAGAAGCTCTTCCTGCAGGACATGACGCTGCTGTGCAACAGCAACCGCGAGAACCGGCGCACCGTCCTCCAGATGTCCGTGTGGCAGGAGTGGCTCATCGCCATGGCCTACATCCACCCGAAGAACACCGAGGAGCAGAAGATCAGCGACATGGTCTACTCGCTCTTCCGCATGCTGCTGCATCACGCCATCAAGCACGAGTACGGCGGCTGGCGCGTCTGGGTCGACACGCTGGCCATCGTCCACTCGAAGGTCTCCTACGAGGAGTTCAAGCTGCAGTTCGCCCAGATGTACGAGCACTACGAGCGCCAGCGCACCGACAACATCACCGACCCCGCGCTGCGCCAGGCGCGTCCCATCAGCACGATCAGCGGCTGGGAGCGCGAGGAGTTGCAGCAGCAGCAGAACGGACCCGTTCCGGCCGTGCAACAACAGCAGCAGCAGCAGCAGCAACAGGTGCCCGCCATCAAGGGCGCTGTGTCGATAGCATCGCTGGAGGATGTGCCGCCCGTGCAGGAGGAGGAGGCCGAGGAGCTGGAGCTAGAAAGCGTCGACGTGGAGGCGCCAGAGTCAGATTCCTGCGGCTGTGCTGCCAATGGCGAGGCAGCCGAGACGACAACGACGACAGCGGCAACTGTTGTCGAGTCGGAGCCGGCCAACAAGTCGGTGATTGCCAACATCTCGGATGTGTACAACGAGCAAATCAAAACGGACGAAGCGCTGCAGGCAACGCCCGCCGCAGCCACGTGCAATGGCAGCCTTAGTCCCAGGCCGGAGGAGAAGCCAGTGGAGCAGCCAGTTGGTGGGCAAGCTGCGCTCAAGGAGACGCTGCAGATCGGCGACGATCTCGAGGAACTAGAGCTGGCCACCGCCAAGGACGCGCTCGACGTGGAGCAGCATGTGGCGAGTGTGCTGCAAGCCTCCGAGGCGGCGCTGAACGACTGCAAGATGGTCGTCGACGATGCGCTGCAAGAGTCGTCGTCGGTGCTGAAGGACGAGGAGATCGAGCTGGCCGTCAACGAGGTGGTGCAAGGTGTGCTCAAGAGCGAGAAGAAGACCGCGCAGGACAATGTGAGTCTGCTGAACAGCAAGAATCTGCTGAACAACAACAACAACAACAATAACAATCCCAGCGACGACGCTGAGAAGACGGCGCCAACCGAGGTGAACGCCAACGAGCTGAGCAGCGAACAGAAGCCAAGCCTCGACGCCGCCGCCACGACGACGACGACAACGACAACAACGACGACGACGACGACGACGGAGCAGCAGTCGGAATCAGAGACGAAAACGGCGACGGAAGCTGTGGCTGAGACAGAGACGGGAAAAGCAGCAAGCAATCAAAAGACTGAAGATGCCGTGGCCAACAAGCTGAACAACAACGAGAAGCTCGCGGCCAGCCCAGCGACGCCAGAGACAGCGCCAGCCAGCGTTGAGCTCGAGCTGAGCTCGTCGCTCAGCACGACCATCGAGAGCAGCAGCGACGAGCTGACCGCCTGCCTAACGCCCGAGAGTCCCGAGGAGGCTTCCATGGAGCCGCAGCCCGAGCTCGACGAGCAGCCCGAGGACGTGGTTGCCACAGCCGTGCGCGACATTGTCGAGCAACTAATCGACAAGGTCATCGATGCGGCCGAGAAGGAGGCCAAAAACGAGCCGGCGACCGAAGACACAGCCGCAGCCGCAGTCGAAGTCGATGTGGAAGTCAAAGCGGTAACGGAAACGGAAACCAACAACAACGAGTTGCCGCAGAAAGAAGCCGAGAAGGAGGCGGAGACGGAGGCGGCAGCAGAAGCAAAGATCGAGACAGCAACAGCAGAAACAGCTAAGACAGAGACAGCTCCAGAGACCGACGAGGAGCCTAAGGCCAAGTCGGAGCCAGAGCCAGAACCAGAGCCCGAAAGCGTTGCTGAGGCAGCCAAGGAAATTATCCAAGAAGTCGTTGAGGCAGCCCTAGACTTGGCTCAATCGCCAGCTGCAGCCGCGCAAGAGGCCACAACGCCACCACCTGCTGAGCCTGCAACTGCAACTGCAGCTGCCGCCGAGCCGGAGAGCAAGGAGCAGGTGTCGGAGATCGTGAGTGACGTGCTCGACTCGCTGGTCGACGAGACCATTCAGGCTGTGGCCGCCGCCTCCGAGCAGACCACACAGACCACGCCCACACCCACACCCACGCCCACGCCCACGGCCGACGTGCAGCCAGAACGCGTCGAGCCAGAGCCAGCAACAGTGGCCGCAACTCCAGCGGCTGCTGCTGTGGCCACTGTGCGGGTCAAGCCCACCGAGGTGGACTCCACCACGCAGACGACACCAAAGAACGAAGCCGATGTGCACAAGGTGCTCGAGGAGCTGCAGGACGGCGACGAGGACGTCCACGACGTCCAGGGCGCCGTCGACGACGAGGAGTACGCCGTGCAGTCGCAGCAGGCGACCGCTGCAGCCGCAGCCAACGATGGCGCCGCGCAGCTCGAGAGCAATCACTACGGTAAGTTTGTGGATGCCACAATATTTTCTTGTTTTGCAATTACAGTGATATATACCTACATATGTCAAGTGCAAGTTAGGTGCTTGTGAAACATAATTGGCCAATTAGGCGTATTTATTTCGCCAGCTTCTCAATTGATTTCAATTATGTCGAAAGCCATCCACACGAACTATTATTATTTTAAATTCGTTTTAATTGCCAGCCCTCAATTGGGGCTTTAATGTTGAAAAGGCTTAATTAACTAGAGGTTGCGATGCAGTTAGCAGAATTAATATCAAACTATGTAGAGCATTGCGTTCATAATCTTTTACACAAGCTACAAAGTTCTAGTGTGCAAAAAAGTTAAAATATATTTGAGTTTATTTTTATGTAAGAGGGCTGCAAACTTATACTTTGCTAAGCTGATTTGCGTATAACGAGCAACAATTTTAAAATGTGCAATTATAGGCAAAGCATTTATATTTCGAAATTTGAATTGCTTCATTAACTTGAAGCTTTGCTACACAATGTGGAGTAGTTCATCAGTAAATGTTCGCAAGTCTTTTGCACAATGAAAGATGTATAATAGTTGGACAAAATGAAAATATAAGGTTATCAAATGTCTCCCTTTCGCCCTTTTGTCTTTTGAATTTATATATATTTGTGCATAGCCGCGAAATTCAAAAGACAAAACAGCAGAATGCAGATATTTGACAACCTAATATTTGAGTTTATTTTTATTTAAAGGAAAAATGTATGCCACAATCTAAAACGCGCAATGAAATGCAATGCACTTTAGTGGCAAGATTTAGAGCAAGTAAAGTTAGTCTATACAATTGATCTACCCAAGCGAGTAGAGCGAATGAAAATCACTTGCCTAGCATACAGTACTATTTAAGCTATACTAAGCGCGTAGTCGACATATCAATTAATCAGTGATGTTGCATGTTTCGCCCCTAACTGCAGCTGGCGGCGCTCCTGTCGCTGGTGGCGCCGAGGCCGGCAAGCAGCAGCGCTCCAAGTCCGGCTCGACGCGCCCCATGTTCAGTCCGGGACCGACGCGTCCGCCGTTCCGCATACCGGAGTTCAAGTGGTCGTACATCCACCAGCGACTGCTCAGCGACGTGCTGTTCTCGCTGGAGACGGACATTCAGGTGTGGCGCAGTCACTCGACCAAGAGTGTGCTCGACTTTGTGAACTCCAGCGAGAACGCCATCTTCGTGGTGAACACAGTGCATCTGATATCGCAGCTGGCCGACAACCTGATCATTGCCTGCGGCGGCCTCTTGCCGCTCCTCGCCAGCGCCACGTCCCCCAACGTAAGTTCGCTTCCAGCTTTCAGTAGAGCGCTCTAAGCTAACAGTGCCGTTTCTCGTTCTCGTTCTCGTTCTCGTTCTCGTTGCTGCAGTCCGAGCTGGACGTGCTGGAGCCCACGCAGGGCATGCCACTGGAGGTGGCCGTGTCGTTCCTGCAGCGGCTTGTCAATATGGCCGACGTGCTGATCTTCGCCACCTCGCTGAACTTTGGCGAACTGGAGGCCGAAAAGAACATGTCCAGTGGCGGCATACTGCGCCAATGCCTTCGACTCGTCTGCACCTGCGCCGTGCGCAACTGTCTCGAGTGCAAGGAGCGCACGCGCTACAACGTCGGCGCCCTGGCCCGCGACGTTCCTGGCGCCGCACACCTGCAGGCGCTCATCCGTGGCGCCCAGGCATCCCCGAAGGTAAGGCTCTCTAACGCTCGCTGTATGTTTTGCAACCCTCTTCGATTGTGGCCTTTTGTCTCTCGCCTAGAACATTGTGGAGTCCATCACCGGTCAATTATCGCCCGTCAAGGATCCCGAGAAGCTGCTGCAGGACATGGACGTCAATCGACTGCGCGCCGTCATCTATCGCGATGTGGTAAGTCAGGCGCTAATCATTGCGAAATAAATACTATCTAAAACTACTAAAACCACACAAATTTGACATCCATCGTGCTCTTTTCATGACTCTCTCTGTTTTTTTCCCCTTGTTTACGTCGCAGGAGGAAACCAAGCAGGCGCAGTTCCTATCGCTGGCCATCGTCTACTTCATATCGGTGCTGATGGTATCGAAATACCGCGACATCCTCGAGCCGCCCGCAGAGCCGCAGATCCAGCGACAGTCGCCGGTGCTGCAGCGCAGCTCGGCAAGCGGTAAGTCGAGAAAAAGAATTGAGTGTAGATTAGATCTCCTAGAGTTACCAGAGAATAAGTTGCGATGATTGTGGTCGTGGCATTTCCCGATACGTGCCCGACATGCTTATACTATAAGTGATCCTGGTTTCGACATGTGCTCGGGTGGGTTCCGATTTCAGTTACCGTTACCGTTACTGTTATAATTATGATTTTGGTTTCGATTACGCGATCCATTTGCAATGCTAATTTGCTTCTCTCGCTTGTCTCATTTCGTTTAGTTTCGTTTTGTTTGACTTACGTTCTCTTTTCATTACGTTCTTTTGGCCTTTAGTTCGCTGCACCAAAAACTACACAATCGTTTATTGGTTCTCTTTACGTCTCTCAGCCTTTCTTTCTCTCTACTTAACTCTCTCCAGCTCTCTAGCTATCTAACTATCGATCTCTTATGCTAACTTTACTGAATTGAAATTGAATACTCCTAAATTGTGCATTCAATTTGATTTTTTTCTTTTTGAGTTTCAATTCCGTTTCGTTTCGTTTCGATTTGCTTTGCAATTTGCATTCCGTTTTCGTTTCACAGCCGTTCAACGAGTTTTTCGTACATCCAAACAATGTTTATGGTAGTCTTGAACTCACCGCCGACCCACTAGAAACCCCCCACGCACCACCAACCAACCCACCAGCCACCAGTCACCAGTCACCAGCAACCACCAGCATCACAAGCACTACCACCTCCACCACCACCACCACATGTCTACTGTACATCCGGCCGCGTGTGCGTGCGTGCGTGAGTGTGTGCGTGCGTGAGTGCGTGAGTGTGTCTGGAAGTGGCGAGAATTAGAAATCGAAAGGCGCACGTTGCACCACAGTTACAACACCATTCAACCATTCCCCCGTTCTCACCCACTCGACCCCTCCCGCTCCACTGCTCACGGACCTTTTTAAACTAACCAACTTAATCGTACAGCAACTTAATCATTAGCTTGTAAGAAGAACACTCATCTTGTCCATCTTGTTGGAGATACTATTCAGTTCTTTCGTGTTTCTTTTCTTCGTTCCGTTTTCTAATTGATTTCATTTCACGCTGCTTTTTCGGATTTATTGTACAAAAATACCAACAAAAAATCAATTATATAAAATACCAACAACAAATAATACCAACAAATCTTTGTGTAACTTTCAAACCAACAACAAATTAACGTAATCAAAATGCTCGCCACGTCTCACCAACAACCTCACCACGTCCCCACAACAAACAACAACCTCTCTCTCTCTATCTCTCTCTATATATATATATATATATGTATATATATACGTATATATGTTCCCATATATATCTGTGTGTAAATACATCCGGTCAATTGGACAACAATGATGCTGCTAATGCAAATGAAACATCAAAAACGAACGAAATGCAATCGATAACCAATAAACAGAAGCCGCCAGCGCGCGTCCCTTGTTCCCGCAATGGTCCCATCACGTCTACCCGCAATTCCTGCCCGAATCGCATCAGAATCATGTTGCCACCGCCTCCATGCAACAGCAGCAGCAGCAACAACAACAGCAACAGCACTACTATCAGCAGCAGCAGCAGCAGCAACACCAGCAGCAGCAGCAGCAGCAGCAGCACAATCACAGTCACCATCACATGGCTGCCGCCTACTATCAGCATCAGCAACACGTCAACGCACAGCAGCACCAGCACCAGCACCAGCAGCAGCAGCAGCAGCAGCTGGGCAACATCTCGCCGCCGCCGCCAATGGGGGGCACACACTCGACAAGTTCGTCGGCCAGCTCGACAGCAACATCGCAGCCAGCTTCAAGCTCTTCGCTGTCCAGTCTCGCCTCGCAAAGCCAGCAACAGTTGCCATCGACAGCCACGCTGCAACGCCAGCAGCAGCTGCACAAGCATCAACAGCAGCAGCAGCAACACTATCATCCTCATCAGCCGCACTATGCGCTGATCAATGGTCATCAGCAGCAGCAGCAGCAGCAACAATTGCTGAATGGCAAGCACAGTCACTATGAGAACGGCAGCAACACTGCGGCTGCAGCTGCAGCTGCTGCTGTCGGCTATCACCACCAGCATCCGCATGCGGGCTACATGCGCAGCATGGCCATCAACGGCGAGCAGCAGCCACAGCCGCAAAACGGACTTGCTGGCCACGAGCAGCAGCAGCAGCAGCAGCAGCATCACCACCACGCTGTTGGCCTGCTTAATGGCCACGCCAGCAGCAATGGCAGCAGCAGCAACAATAACGGCAACAGCAATAGCAACAGCAACAGCCACAGCAATGGCAGCAGCAGCAACAGCATGCGCGGCCTGCGCAACGGACATGCCACGGCGACGGCAGCAGCGACGAGTGCAGCGGCGACGGCAACACAGGCGGCGGCTGCTGCAGCTGCTGCTGCTGCTGCCGCTGGCGGAGCTGGAGGCGGTGGCGCAGGTGGCGGCGTTGCAGGAGGCGGCTGCCTGCCCATCAGCATGGGCATGAACATGAGCGTGGGCGTCGGCGTCGGCGTGGGCGTGGCCATGGGCATGGGACTGAACGACGGAGGCGCGGCTGCGTATAAATCGAATGCCATCAATAACAATTATCGCTACAATGGACGCAACGCTGGCCCCGGAACAGGTATCGCTCGTATTGAGTGTGTAGTGTAGTTTAGCTCACGTGCTCTCTCTCTCTCTCTCTCTCTGTATCTCTATCTCTCTCTTTCTCTATCTATCTATCTATCTATCTGTCTATGTAACTAACTAACTATATATTGTATATATCTTTGACTTAACTCAAACTTAATCTTAATCTCTATTTCTCTTTGTCTATTGCAAACAATTTAACTGTTTTCTTAAGTAGTACTGTTTGCTCACTGTTTCCGTTTCCGTTCCGTTTCCGTTCCATTTCCGTTCCATTTCCGTTCCGTTTGCGTTTCATTTCCGTTTCGTTTGCGTTGCATTACATATACTTATCTTGTGTTTCATTCCATTGCGTTTCTCGCTTGTTTTCCGCTCATTTCATTCCCAAAGAATAGAACTACAAACAAATGTTGCCTCGTAAATGTCATTAGCTTTAGCTGTAGTTGCCTCAGCATCAACTTCTCTCCTATCCAACTACGTGTCTAGCTTAGCTGCCCTCTGTCTCTCTCTCTCTCTCTCTCTCTCTGTCTCTCTTTCTGTCTCTCTCTCTCTCTCTCTCTCTCTATCTCTCTATCACTCTCTCTCTCACACACACTCTCTATTTATCTGTCTTACTCGCGACGCTGTCTATGAACAAATGTGCTTCTCATTTGCGTATTTGCTCTCCTAATTTTTCTCCAAGTGTGTTTGTGTGTGTGTTGTGTGTCTGGGTGTACATATCAAAGTGTATGTGTGTGTGTGTGATGATCCATCAAAGCCCTGCACATATGTATATGTAAATATAGCAAACCATTGCCGACTATTGATTCTCAGTGTAAATTGGCATAATTACGCGCACTCGTCAATTATTTTATTTTCTCTTTTCGATTTTAATTTCCCTGACGATTTCTGTTCACCCCTCTCCCCCTCCCCACCCCCCTTGATGCCATATTTTTAATATATTTTTAATTATAGCTGCATCAAAATATATATATATGTATACGCTCATTGAAATTCCTTTTTTCTGCCCTTGTTTCGGCTTAATTGTTATTTAATGATTCCAAAATGCCAATCCAAATCAATGCAAATGCAATCAGTCGGACAGCAAATCTGCATATAATCGCTTAAATACTACCTCGCCAAAAAAAAAAAAAATATATATATATATATATATATGTGTGGCGCAAATCGAGGCAAATACTGCAAATGAAGCGATGCATTCAAAACTATTATTAACAATCCCATTAGCGCGCTTTCTCCGCGCACAATAATCGCAAGTCGATTGTAATGCGTTGCGCTAAATTGCTCAAAACAAGCATTACACTGTGCAGCTTCGCTTAGAGCAGCGCATCAGTTTCTGAAGATGCCACAAAATGTTGCACTTTGCGCTTTTCGGTTAAACAATCGAACCAAAAGTAAAAGTACTGAAATTTTGTGTTGTTATTTGGCAAACAACATTGCGCAAAACGAGCGAGAACAAATAGCAAAATATTTGCATTTTGTTGCACAGTGCACTCAGCTCGGAGCGTTGAATGAGCATCATTCGAGCTGGTTTTCGCATCAATATAACAAAATAAAACTAGATATATATGTACATATATATGCGTTTGCTGTATATACAAATATTATTTGCATTATTCGCAAAACATTTTGTTGCACAATGCACATTTATTGGTTTATTTCAAATTGCTTTGCATTTTTTATTCTATTGTTTAGTTTTTGCATTTGATTGCGCTCGTTACGCAATTGATGGCCCCAAAAGCCAATCAACAATTATTTGATTTCAACCGTTTTCTAACCCTTATTTCTTGATCAAACATGTTATAGCGTAATGCTTTCGATTGGCCTTTTGATACAACTTTTCGTGCACTCGCTGCTGAGGCTTTAATAATTGATATATCATCGAATGAATTGGTCAAACGCAATTTGAATTGTAAATTGACAGCACAACAAAATGATTTGTGTACTCATTAATTAATCATATTCGTTAGTCCCTTTCACATGTTTGTTACATTTGAGATACATTTGTTAATCACGGCTGCTTGAAAGCAAGTGTATTGAATATTCGGCGTGTGCCGAGTTTGCTGCCCAAATTGATTTATGTTTTTCTGTTGCTGTGCGCAGATATTTCTGTAATATTTGCAGAATATTTGATTTGATTTGAATTGATTTGAAGAGCGACGTTTGCTAATTTGCAATTGGCAGCAAAGCAAAATAAAATAAGAACGCAAGCCAACTACGATAGTGTGCAAGTGTGTGTGTGTGTGTGCGAGTGAGTGTGTGTGTGTGTGCTGGACAACTGGCGAAGCAGAGCCAACAGTTTTGTGTATTTGCTCTGCGAGAGAGGTCATGTGGGAAAATGTTATCCATTTATGCTTTTAAAAACTGCAATCTATCTTTGTAACTAGAAACACACACACATTGAGTGAGTGCAGCCACAATGACAGTCACATTTTTGACAGCTGGGCAGGAGGGGAGGCAGCACGTGGAGCAGGCTTTTACTCGTCATTTTCATGTGCTGTCAGCATAAATTTTATTTCATTTATCTTCATTTGCCCACACACACACACACTCCCTGCTGCCCCCTCGAACTGTACTGCTGTGGCGAAATCTAATTCGTTAATTTCGCATGCCATGAAAAATGAGAATAATGCAAAAATTCAGCAGAATTGCCAGCAACTAGAAAGCGGGATACAAGCGGAATAAAAAGAACTGGCCTGCAGTGCAAAATCTGCATACACACAGGTGCACACACACACACACACACACACACACACACTGGCAGAGGCGGAGAGAAAGTTTCCATTACCAAATTAATGGCAGCGACAAAAATGTAAATTAGTCGCAGGCGAAGAAAATGAAGCAGCAAAAACAACACGACATAATTTATTTGCCAACTGCTGAGGGCCAGCGAAGTGCCAGACGGTGAGGGGGAGGGGGAGGAGAGGGGGGAGCGACCAGGGCAGCAGCAGTTGGGACAGCTGTAAAAGCCGATAACACGCTTTCAATGTTCTACGAGTACAAAAAGTAATTTGTGGCCGCCTTTCTCTCACCTTCTCTCTCTCTCTCAGTCTCTGTCTCGCTGTGTGTGTGCAGGCGTGACTGCGCATGAAAAACGGCCACACTGGGAAATTATTACAAATTAAAAAAAAACACACACATACAGAAACACAGAGAATGAAGTAAAAAAGCGAATGGGCAGAAAGCATAGCATACTTACGGGCGCAACGAAGGCAGCGACGAGTGCATACAAGCAAAAGCCATAAATATCAATTAAAACGATAATCAACTGTAAAACAAGCTTAATAGCCTTTAAAACCACAAAAAAAAAGTGCGGAAAAACAGCGAAATCAACGAGGGGCTTACAAAGAAACGCTTGCAATTGGCTAATGAAGCAGCTGAATCATTATAAATGAGATGCGAGCGCTGAGAGCGAATGCCAGTGAGTGTGTGAGTGAGTGCGATGAGTACTTTCGTAGCTGTAGCCTTAATTATGTGAGAGCGTATTAAGCACATTGTATGGCACTTGTATTATCACCCTCGAAGCTGGCGAATGAGTGGGGGGGGGGGAGAAGTAGGAGCGAAGGCAAGCCGCAAAAGCTTTACAAATTACAAAATTACTAAAACCAGTTGGTGCACGAGAGAAATTGGACATGAGCATGGTTATTCAAATTTTAACATGCTCTGTGGGGCTCTATCTGTGTATGTGTGTGGCACAATGAAAGCAGCAGATTAGAGGGAGGCAGGCAAGGAGGGCGGGAGCAGGACAGTGAATGTTTGAGATTAGATTTTACGTTTTACATACCAAAAAAAAAAAACTAAAAAGACGGAAAGATGCAAAGATAGAAGGCAAAGCGAATGCTGCTAAAAGCAGTTGCAAATTGTGTAAAGCTCGCGTCTCTGTCTCTCCCACTGCTGGTCAACTTTTTGTGTCCTTGCCGAAGCCTTGTGTGTGTGCGTGCGTGTGTGTGTGTGTGTGTGTGTGTGTGTTTGTGCGTCGCTCTGCGTGTTTTAGGTGCTTAGATATGTAAATTTAAACTCTTGAGCTCTCGTCTACATGCAGTCAAAGCCATTTGACTAATTAATGCAAAAGTCAAACAATTTTCACACCACGCTTTTGCCCCCTCTCTCTCTCTCTCTATCTCTCTCTGTCTCTCTCTATCTCTCTCTGTCTCTCTCTCGCACACTCTATGCGGCTGTCGAGTTCCAGCTGTGCTGTGTGCAAAACAAATCTGTCGGCCAAAACAATTTCTCGACACACAAGTACAGAAAATATAAAATTCCATTTCAATTTATTCACATGCAAAGCTCACAGTCTATTCAAATATTCAGACAACATTGCATTGACCTTCCCTTAAATACAAACTATTTACTCGCAGCTCCAGTCTGCCTACAAGATAAAGCTACCTCGTGTAACTGATTCAGTTGATGGACTACAGTTGACAGCTTAATTAAATATTTCAATCCGATTAAGAAGGGAGGAGAGTACATTTTAAAATCAAACAGTCTCAAGAGTTTCAGAATGCAACAGATAATGTCACGTCCAAGAAGATGAGTTGAGCTCATCTCTTTATAGAGTGTGTCGTGTGTCGCTTTCTCTTTTCCTTTGACTTCTCGTGCCAACTTAATTTTCGTTTTTGGTTTTGTTTTAGCGTGTGCACCGCTTTGTAACAGCGAGTACTTGAATCAATTAAACCTATACAAACTTATATACATTTCTACCTATTCAGCAGACAGTTAATCGTACTTGTAAATCGTTGAAACAGTTGCCTTGCCCACATTGACGCATCTTACATTAATTGTCTGTGTGTGCTTCTTTCTTGAACAGGAGGCCGTCAGATCCAGGACAGCGATTATGAGATTATCGTCGTCGACGAGAATAATCCCTCCGTGTTGGCGGACAACGATTCCCACTCGAGTGGGCCACCATCCATCAAGGTGAGTGCCAAGTGCTGTCTACCCCAGCTGTGTGTGTGAACGAGAGCGAGAACGAATGTGTGAGCGAGTCGAAACATAGTCTAGAAGTTGTAGCTAAACTCCTGCCAAGTGCAGTCCTTTTTTTTTTTTTTGTTTGGTGCAGGTGGTGCCGGGCGGTGCAGGAAGGGGGAGGGGCTGAAAGTTTCGATTAAGTTGAGTTGAGTTGAGCACTTTGCATGGCAGTTTCGAATGTCACTTTAACGAGTAGCAGCTGAATGCCGAACATAGCCGAGCCTCGATGCCCGCAATCCTCCCCCCTCCCCATCTAAGTAGACCACACTCGATAATTACTAAGTACGTTTAAGCTAACTCGGTGTGTGCGAAAGAGAGTGAATGCGTGTGCTGAAACTATGAATATATTCATTTGCATGTTATGAATCAAACACTAAAACTATGCAACTCAATCGAAAAACAACAACAACCAAAATGTCACAGGCTCATAACAAGAACAACAACAACAGTAACAACAACAACACAAAGACTACAACAGTAACAACAACAACAACAACAACTGCAACCGCGACAACAACTGTAAAAGCAACAAGCAAAGATACAATCAAAATTCAACAACAACCATTGTCACCACCAAAGCCAATGGTCCCACTCAAGTTGCCAAAGGTAAAAGAATCCAACCCACCACAAGCTATCAATTGCAAATCGATTGCAACAATTTCGGCAATAAACTCACCCTACACACACACACTCACACACTCACACACTCACACACACACACACGCGCATACGTACCAGTAATTTGAGGAACAAGAACAACAAACAGCAAGAACAACAAACTACTTTTTTGTACTGCTACCAACAACAAAACACTCACAACATCACGCTCCACTAATTGTTGCACCCACTCAGTAGTCGTAATTAGAGCGCGCACCAAGCACACCGCCAGTGGGGCATGCCCGACTTGCCAATACCCTTGCAAAGCTGGGTACACTAAAAACATTCGGCATTTGATTTTATACGCATTTCAATTGAGCTTGGCACAGAGAAAAGTTCTGTGTGAGAAGTAATAGCAATAACTTTATTATAAAAGCACTCTGTATAACTTATATTATACCGATATATAACTATATTATAAAGAAACCTAAGATATTGAGCATTAAAACAGCTGAATGAAAGTAAAGACAAGCAGAACTTTCTTGAAGTATTGTGACAAGTTTAAAGGCGAGGAATACAAACAAATAGAAAGCTCATCTTTTGAACCTTGTAATACCAGCAAAAGTAAAAGAATTATCTATATATACAAAATAATGAATTATTGCATTATGCAAAGTTTAATGATGCATGCAAACTATATAGTTTTTTAAGTTGAATTAAAAGCTAAGCCAAATCAATGTTAATTTAAAGTATTATTGTTTTGTTAAAAAAAAGTAATTATCTTTCGGTAAAAGTCAATGCAACTTATTTGTCACTCGTTGTACTTGAATAAATCAATTGTTGACAGTTGCGTCAATAATGCCGCGCTTGATTCGTTGCCCCCGCTCTGCAAGGTTATAATAATAGCGATAATCATACACTAACTCATTTACTCTGTTGACTATTGTATGTGTTGTGTGTGTCTGTCTGTCCATGTTAATTAGTGTCGTCGATGTGCACACGTATTGTTTACAAATTGTGAATCGTCCACTGCGAATGTCGTCCTTTGTCACTATGTCTGTGTGTGTGTGTGTGTGTGTGTATTAATTGGCATAAAGACAGCATATGCTGATTTTTAATTTGATTCGATATAAAACCGTCGTTGAACAATCGAACGAACCAGTGGAAGCCATCAAAGTTCTCTTTCGCATTTTGAGCATTTGTCATTAATGCAATCAATGCGAATTCAATGAATCATTGAATGAATCAATTGCAACGTACATATGTGCCAAATGAGATGCAATTAAAAGTGCAGCAGAGAAAACCAATTTAAAGTTATTAAAACGGAAATTTCGCTTCATTGTCAATTACAATTTGGACAGATACATTTGTGATAAACAGTTCAAACAGTTTTTACTAAACGCCGATGTTGACGTATGCAAATCGTTTGCATCTTTGATGTTCAGCTTAATTCGGCTATTTAGTTTCGATCCATTTATCAGAATCGCCAAACACTCAATATTTGATTAGCAAGCAACAAAATGATTGGCGCAAAGCAAGGATATTGAATTAACAACTGCAGCTCGCACTTTGTTTTAGCAACAAATAGTTGCAATTAAACTCGCATTGCTTCGTCACATTTCAAAGGTATCTCGATGCCATTATATTGCTGGGATCCCTTTGTAATTACTTGGAATATTTAACAGCTTGACATTTGGGGTTTGCAGTCGACTGCAATCGATATTTGATTTATTTAAATCAATGCGCAAAATCACACACACGACCGAGGGGGCGATAAAGAGGAGTGTGTGCTTAGCATTAGATTTCAATGCGTGCGACATTTGATTTGTCTGGGCGTCACTTCGAATTGTCAGTGTCTGTCTGCCAGTCTGTGTGTATGTGTGTCTGTGTGTGTGTTTGCTGTGATTAATGTGCGCTAATGCGTGTGTGTATGTTAAGCAATTAGTGGCAACAATCTGCAGGAAGAGAAAAAGAGAGAGAGAGAGCGACGTTGATGGAAGGAGCAGCAGACGTCTTTAGCTGCGCAGGCAGAGCTCGCTTAATGAACTGCTCTTGCATTATTAATATATGCTGCCGAGTGTGACACACACACACACACACGCGCCCATACACACACTCACACACATATGTACGCAAACAGACGCATGTGTGTGGGCGCAGACAGCTGCAACTGTCGTTGCTGGAGACTGAAATTTGCGTTGTGGATTTTGCAATTGATTTCAGTTTATGCAACATCTGAATAAGCGCAACAGCTGCCACACACACACACACACACACACGCACGCACACATGCACATCGAGTGAGAGCTGCGTCGACACCTAAACAGCTGACATTTTGTTGTGTTTGACAGTTGACATTTGTCAAACGCTTAACAAAATTTGTCATACGACCCGGTGGCCACACGCTCTTAACTCCAACCACCCCCCCCCCAGGGTTCGCCCCCTCCCCCACTTGACAACATTTTGAACATTTGGCCTAATGCCTTTCAGATGAGCTGAGTTTTCGGCCATGGCAAGTTTTGCCATTCGATTGCGATGGCAATAGCGAGGGGCAGAGGAAAAGGGGGCGTGGGCGGGCTGCTGGCCATTGAATGGTTGAGCTGTTAGCTGTGTGCCTTTTATGCAAATCACACTCACAGCGTGGCAGGGGACGGCGAGAGAGGGAAAGTCCTTTCAACATACAATATACAGCAGACATGCATAAATGCGTATATAGATCTGAAGATAACATTTTGTGCGTGACGTTGACAAATGCATGTGTTGACGCACACACACACACACACACACACACACACACACGCGCGCGCAG
Source organism: Drosophila rubida (assembly GCA_035046165.1). Taxonomy (NCBI): domain Eukaryota; kingdom Metazoa; phylum Arthropoda; class Insecta; order Diptera; family Drosophilidae; genus Drosophila; species Drosophila rubida. The sequence goes on along the minus strand of JAWNOF010000023.1, from coordinate 6,002,784 downwards.
GCTGGGGCCAAAGGACGAGCGTCGAGCTAGAAATTTTGATTTATTGTTCAATGTGCATAATTAATGCGAAAATGATACGACACACACACACTAGCACACACACACACTCAAACACACACGCGCGCAGATTGCACATATCACGTTGACCCGCCCCGCCCACTCGCCCACTTGGCCACTCTGTCACATCGCACACCGCACCACAGCACCACAAGGCACCGCACAAGTTGATGTATAACGCACTCGAAGGGCCATCGATAAAGCCACGAAAACAAAAACCAGCAACAACAACAAATCCCACAGCACTAAAAAGCCATACTTCGGCTAGCCGAAGCCCAAATACCCTTGACGACAGCGCTGATTGCGAAATATACTAACTTTGATAGTTGTGAATAGGAAAAATGATTTTCTTTAACTTCTTTGAAGTAAAATGTTGATATTTAAAAAGTAATTGTATGCCAATGAGATTTGTTTGGTTTCCTCGCGTAATATTTATATAATTCCCGACACATTTAACTCACCGCTTATCAAGGCAGTTTTATAATTCGCATAAGTGCAAAGAGAAGACAAATTCAATTCGAGGAGTTTCTTAAACTTCTTCAAAGTAAAGTGTTGATATTTAAAAACCAATTGTATGCTATGATTTTTGTGTGTCTTCTGCGAGTAATATTTGTTATAATTTCCGAAAGAATTGACTTACAAATTCTATGCAATTTAGTATGCCTATCAACTTAGTTTCATAATTCGCATAAGTGCAAAGAGAATGCAAATTCAATTTGAAAATTTTCTTAAACTTCTTGAAAGTAAATTGTTAATATTTCAAAAGCTATCATTTTTGAGTGTAATATTTGTTGTAATTTCCGAAAGAATTGACTTACTAATTCCATGCAAATAAGTATGTTATGCCTATCAACAACCGATTCAATTCGACAGCACTTTCAGCAAGGGTATTTTCGCTTAGAGAGCGAACTCTGCTTTTTCTGGCCAACATCACAGTTCCTGCTGGCCATCGTTATGTGTTTTCCTTTATCATTTTTTGTCGTCTAATTTATGCGTGCGCTCTGTTGACCTTTTTTTCTGGCGAACGCTGTTTTCACTTATTGACGTTGTCGTTGGCCTCCCTCCATACAGAGCGTGGACTCGGACGTGGGCTCGTTGAACATGAACTCCACGGAGAACGAAGTGCCCGAGGTGGAGTCCTCCAGCGACATCCTGGCCGACGAGCACAAGCCGAGCAACTCCAACGACGAGAGCTGGACGGACGTCAATCTGAACGAGGACGCTGCCGTCCAAGCCGCGGCCAGTGCCGGACTCGTCGTGGGCCTGGTGGACGCCAGTGATGCCGGCAAGCACGACCAGCACGGCCAGCAGCAGCAAGGCGCCGGCCTGAGCATGATCGGGGCGGGCTCGGAGCGCGGCGACAAGCCCGACTCGGAGATCTCGGTGGTGCGCGTGCCCGACGGCTATGGCGCCGCAGTGTCAGCCGGCAGTGTGAGCGGCAGTGCGGTCGTCAACGCGGGCCAGTCCGTTGTTGTTGTCGGCGCCGGCCAACAGCAGCAGCAGCAGCAGCAACAGCAGCAGCAGCAGCAACAACAGCAGCAACAACAGCAGCAACGCAGCCGACCCGACGAGCTGCCGATGAAGCCGCCCGCTCTCGTTGCCCAGCTGCCGCTGACGACGCCGTCGCGCGAGGCGAGTCTCACCCAGAAGCTGGAGATCGCGCTGGGGCCCGTGTGTCCGCTGCTGCGCGAGATCATGGTGGACTTTGCGCCGTTCCTCTCCAAGACGCTGGTCGGCTCGCACGGCCAGGAGCTGCTGATGGAGGGCAAGGGCCTGACGACGTTCAAGAACTCGCACTCGGTGGTCGAGCTGGTGATGCTGCTCTGCTCGCAGGAGTGGCAGAACAGCCTGCAGAAGCACGCCGGCCTCGCCTTCATCGAGCTGATCAACGAGGGCCGCCTGCTCTCGCACGCCATGAAGGATCACATTGTGCGCGTGGCGAACGAGGCCGAGTTCATACTGAATCGCATGCGTGCCGACGACGTGCTCAAGCACGCCGACTTCGAGTCGCAGTGCGCCCAGACGCTGCTCGAGCGGCGCGAGGAGGAGCGCATGTGCGACCACCTGATCACGGCGGCGCGCCGTCGCGACAACGTCATCGCCAGCCGGCTGCTCGAGAAGGTGCGCAACATCATGTGCAACCGCCACGGCGCCTGGGGCGACGCCAGCGCCAGCGCGACCGTCAGCATCAGCAGCAGCAGCAACGGCGCCCCCGCAGCGCTGCCCAAGGGCACCTACTGGAAGCTGGACGCCTGGGAGGACGACGCGCGCCGGCGCAAGCGCATGGTGCAGAATCCGCGCGGCTCCTCGCACCCGCAGGCCACGCTCAAGGCGGCGCTGGAGAACGGCGGACCCGAGGACGCCATTCTGCAGACACGCGACGAGTTCCACACGCAGATCGCAGTGTCGCGCGCCCATCCGTCGGCGCAGCACAACAGCGAGCTGCTGGACGACGCCGAGCTGCTGATCGAGGACCGCGAACTGGACCTCGACCTCACCGGGCCGGTGAACATCAGCACGAAGGCGCGCCTGATAGCGCCCGGCCTGGTGGCGCCCGGCACCGTCTCCATCACCAGCACGGAGATGTTCTTCGAGGTGGACGAGGACCACCCCGAGTTCCACAAGATCGACGGCGAGGTGCTCAAGTACTGCGACCATCTGCACGGCAAGTGGTACTTCTCCGAGGTGCGTGCGATCTTCTCGCGCCGCTACCTGCTGCAGAACGTGGCGCTGGAGATCTTCCTGGCCAGCCGCACCTCCATACTGTTCGCCTTCCCCGACCAGCACACCGTGAAGAAGGTGATCAAGGCGCTGCCGCGCGTCGGCGTCGGCATCAAGTACGGCATACCGCAGACGCGGCGCGCCTCCATGATGTCGCCGCGCCAGCTGATGCGCAACTCGAACATGACGCAGAAGTGGCAGCGTCGCGAGATCTCCAACTTTGAGTATCTGATGTTCCTCAACACGATTGCGGGGCGCACGTACAACGACCTCAACCAGTACCCCATCTTCCCCTGGGTGCTCACCAACTACGACTCGAAGGACCTGGACCTCAGCCTGCCCTCGAACTATCGCGATCTGTCGAAGCCCATCGGGGCGCTCAATCCGTCGCGACGCGCCTACTTCGAGGAGCGGTACGAGAGCTGGGACAGCGACACCATACCGCCGTTCCACTACGGCACGCACTACTCGACGGCGGCGTTCACGCTCAACTGGCTGGTGCGCGTCGAGCCGTTCACCACGATGTTCCTGGCGCTGCAGGGCGGCAAGTTCGACTACCCCGATCGGCTGTTCTCCTCCGTCTCGCTGAGCTGGAAGAACTGCCAGCGCGACACGTCCGACGTGAAGGAGCTGATACCCGAGTGGTACTTCCTGCCCGAGATGTTCTACAACGCGTCCGGCTATCGGCTGGGCCATCGCGAGGACGGCGCCCTGGTCGACGACATCGAGCTGCCGCCGTGGGCCAAGAGTCCCGAGGAGTTTGTGCGCATCAATCGCATGGCGCTCGAGTCGGAGTTCGTGTCGTGCCAGCTGCACCAGTGGATCGATCTGATATTCGGCTATAAGCAGCGCGGTCCCGAGGCCATACGCGCCACCAACGTGTTCTACTATCTCACCTACGAGGGCAGCGTCGATCTGGACGGCGTGCTCGATCCGGTGATGCGCGAGGCGGTCGAGAATCAGATCCGCAACTTCGGCCAGACGCCCAGCCAGCTGCTGATGGAGCCGCATCCGCCGCGCAGCTCGGCGATGCACCTCTCGCCGATGATGTTCAGTGCCATGCCCGAGGACCTGTGCCAGATGCTCAAGTTCTACCAGAACTCGCCGATCATCCACATCTCGGCGAACACGTATCCGCAGCTGTCGCTGCCCTCCGTCGTCACGGTGACGGCGGGCCACCAGTTCGCCGTGAACCGCTGGAACTGCAACTACACCGCCTCCGTCCAGAGTCCCAGCTACGCGGAGTCGCCACAGACGCCGGGCTCCAACCAGCCGCTGACCATCGATCCCGTGCTCGGTAGGTGTTCCCCACTCGCCGTCGCCCTCGGCATCGTGTGTGTTCGTATTAGTGGTCTTATTGTGTTCTCTTTGTTGTCTTGCAGCTGTGCACGGCACCAACAACAACAGCAATGCGGTCAGTCGGCGCCATTTGGGCGACAACTTTAGCCAGATGCTGAAGATACGCTCCAACTGCTTTGTGACCACCGTCGACAGCCGTTTCCTGATTGCCTGCGGCTTCTGGGACAACAGTTTCCGTGTGTTTGCCACCGAGACGGGTAAGCACACTTAATTGCAGGCACACAGACACATCGCTTATCACTCCCCTCCCTTCTCCTCTCCTCGTCTCGTTCGCAGCGAAAATCGTGCAAATCGTATTCGGGCACTTTGGCGTCGTCACGTGCATGGCGCGCTCCGAGTGCAACATCACCTCGGACTGCTACATCGCCTCCGGCTCGGCCGATTGCACCGTGCTGCTCTGGCACTGGAACGCACGCACCCAGAGCATTGTGGGCGAGGGCGATGTGCCGACGCCGCGCGCCACCCTGACGGGCCACGAGCAGGCCGTCACCTCGGTGGTCATCAGCGCCGAGCTGGGCCTCGTCGTCTCGGGCTCAACGAGTAAGTGCCCCATCGAGTGACGAGTAGTGAGTCTTGTGCGTAATGCTGCTCTTTGTCTTCTAGATGGGCCCGTGTTGATACACACAACGTTCGGCGACCTGCTGCGCTCGCTGGACCCGCCCGTGGATTTCCACTCGCCGGAGCTCATTACGATGTCGCGCGAGGGCTTCATAGTCATCAACTACGACAAGGGCAACGTGGCCGCCTACACGGTCAACGGCAAGAAGCTGCGCCACGAGACGCACAACGACAATCTGCAGGTAGTAGCCCACGAGTAGCCCACTGTTTACCCACAGCACTCACTAGCTCCTCTCTCTCTCTTTGTGTTTGCTTGCAGTGCATGCTGCTGTCTCGAGACGGCGAGTATCTGATGACAGCCGGCGATCGCGGCATTGTCGAGGTGTGGCGCACCTTCAATCTGGCACCACTTTACGCCTTCCCCGCCTGCAATGCGGGCATCCGCTCGCTCTCGCTCACACACGACCAGAAGTAAGTTGCAACACTATTTGTTACTTACTGCAGCATATTGTCGACTTGTTGATGGGAACGCAACTAACAACCGCATTTGCTTTGCTCTTCTCTTGCAGATATTTGCTGGCTGGCTTGTCGACTGGTTCCATAATTGTGTTCCACATCGACTTCAATCGCTGGCATCATGAGTATCAGCAGCGCTACTAGACAACTGGCCACTCGCTCATTTGATATCAGTGCCGCAATCAAACAGCAAAATCAAAAGTGTGTGAGGGAGAGGATGGGGCGTAGAGCGCAGGCAAGTAAACGATCGGCAACAATGTACTTAACAAAGTGAAACAGCAGAAAGCGGAAAGCAGAAGCTAAGCAGAGAACGAGAACGGGAACGAGAATGAGAACGAGAGCGGAAGAACGTTCGTTGTTCAATGTTTGTTTGTTTCTTGATATGTTTTTAATATGTTTTTTCCCCCTCTTATTGATAGACATTTACAAATACTAGGCGAATAAGCAAAACAAAGCAAAACAAAAGTAACACACAAGAAAAACAAAACCTAACAAAATATATATATTTTTTTTGTCTAGCATTACTTACGATAATAGCATATTACTTAGTATTCGTATGTTTGGTGTGAGCCAGTCAAAAAACAACATTTTTTTTACTAGTTATACGGCGTGTAGTATATGTACTAAGTTACGGACGAAATCACGTGGAAGAAGTAATCGGAAACTGGCGTCGAAAGAGACCGAGCGAGAGATATAGTTGAACACACACACACACACACATAGAAGCAATTCGCCGGCTTAAGTTGAGTAGTTTTAATACAAAATATTGAATGAGAATCGACGAGTTAGTGTTTCTAAAACGCGATAAGCAAATAATGCATAAATAATTCAAATACAAATGGTAAAGATAATAATGAAAATTGAAATAATACCAATACTGCTTATAAATGTAATAATACAAATACTTCTTACCATAATAATAATGATAACAATTAAAACAAACGTAGCAAAAGTTCTCACAAATATAGATAAAGAAACGATTGAAAGCGAAAGCGGAAACGAAAACGAAAATGAAACAAAATGAAACTAAGCGGCCAAATGAAAGACAACACAACAAGTTGGAAGAGTGAAGGAGAAGCCAATTTTTAACTATGCTTGCGTCACAAGCGAACGATCACAAAAGAAGAAAGACGAGAAGACGAGAAGTAGAAAGCTTAGCAAATATATGTACGATATGTGAGACAACACATACACACACAGACCCACGGACACCAGAAGAAAAAATAATGCCAACGCAATAAATGCTAGATTTGAACAAGCAGAGAAGAGCACTTGACTTGACGAGGTGAAAAGTTAGCGACTAGCGCAGAATACGCGATATTTTAATATACGGAATAATAAAATGAATCAAAAACAAAATGATGCATAAATGCATAAACACAAACAACAAAAGCTAAAACAAAAAACTAGTTAAAAATGCAACTAACTCAAGCTAAACAAAACTAATTTACCAACACTGCTAAAAGCTAAATTACAAATACTAATAATAACGAAAGCAAAACAAGAAAAATTCAAAAGCAGAGATAATACGCAAGTAAATTAAACAAATACGATACGATATGAATACCATATGCAACTTAGCTAATGTGGCAAGAGCATAATGTTCACAAATAACACGCATACGCCGCATATCACAGCACACAAACCTCCCCACAAACACAACCGTTTTTAGTTTGTTTTTCGCTAACACTTTTTCAATTGCGTCCAAAAGAAAACGAGTGGGAAAACGAGAACGAATTGTTGTTTTGACTTTGCATTCGTTGCGTTTGCTTCGCGTTGAAAACCTTCCTTGAAAACCTTAAACATGTACGTCCAAAACTTATATTTATAGAAGCTCATGGCATGTCCCCAATTAAGATTATATGTATGCTATGTATGGCTTATAGTAGTTGTCTGCAAGACACACCAACGAAATGAAATTAGAAACAAAACAAAGGCGCTGCAACTGCAATTGGAAAGTGGAAATCGAAATGCAATTGGTCTTCCTTCTGGCTAAGGCAGGCGCATATCATCAATTGATTCTTGTTATAATTATTATTATTATTGCTATTGATTTCAATGGAAAGTGAATAAACGTATATACACACATATTATATATAAATATATAAAGATATATATATATATATATTGACTATTCCCCCTGAAAAATCCATCCAAGTCGCCATTTGCACTTACTGCTTAGTTTTGTACATACAGCTAGGACAACACACACTTTTACACCCCCCCACACACCCAACACACGCAAAGTACTTCAAGTAGAACATGAACATTCGGTTGTAACATTGGCCCCCCCAATTCTGAAGGCCACAATCAAAGTAAGCCCATAAAAGAATATTCAAGAATATTATAACTTAACTGAACATAAAACTAACCAACAAAAATACAATTAAATATAAAAAGAGCACAGTGAAAATACCCACGGAATTCGCAAATGTTTCTTGTGTTGTGTAGCAGGCAAAATATCCTTACAGAAGGTGTGTGCTCTTGATAACGCAATGGAGTACTCGTAGTCTGCCCTCTGAGGAAGGTCAGTGAATGGAAATGAACGCCCAACTACACCAACTGTTTGGCTATCAGATCTTCGGCCTGCCGAAGCTGACTAGGTGTTTTATCTTATTCTTATTCTATTTTTTTTTTATATGCATATATATATATATATACTTGTATTTGACTTAGGTTCTTTGAAACTTATCAACTGACTAATGGCATCCATCCAAAATTTATGTACTTAAAGTTGAACTTAAATTGCCGCAATGCGAATGCTGGCAAAAAACATATGAAAGCAGAATAATAATACAACGTAATCAATTATTATAATTAAAATATAATTATGCTGCAATTTATACTTTGTTTTTATTACCTAATTATGCATGTGAGTGTACTTGCGCGTAAGTGTATCTGCCTGTATGTGTGTGTTTGTGTGTGTGTGTGTGTGCATAATTTATGTTAATTTGTTGTCGGCACAGGGCAAAATTATATAAATATTTTACAACTAAATGGCAAAACAAAAAACAAGACAACTTCAAAAATCGTTTGATGCTCCAATTTGCAATTTGGAATTCGCTAAATATATTTTTGCGCCTTTATTTGTTGTTCTATTTGCTTTTCTGTTCATGAATTGGAAAAACAAATGCAAGAGGCACATAATTATTTCTGTAAATAATTTGAAAGCGTAGTAAACTAATTAAAATAAATACGAATGCAATTAATAATAATTATCGAATAAATACAAAATATATATAATAATGGAGTTTACATTTTTGGGCAAGTTAATTAAATGAAAAACCAACAAAAAAAAAGAAAAGAAGAAAGGAAAAACGTGAACAATTAAATGAATGAAAAACAAATACTACTAGTAACTTAAATGTTGTACATAAATCGAGAGCTAGCTTAAAGATATGTACTTAATTTTAATGAAATTATGTTGATTACACAAGAAGCCTAAACAAAGTAACTAAACAGCCAAAATACGCAAAAAGCAAAAAAAAAATAAGACAGAAGAATATTACAGCAAAGCAGAATTTACAAGAAACATAACATAACTGATGGTAAGAAAAATAAAGTAAATACAACAAAAGCCTAAAAATGAAAAATAAAAATATTATAATTATACCGATATGCAAAAGCAGTAACTATAATATATATATATACACTATATATATATAAATCTTTTTTTTTGTAAGATTATAATGTTTAGCTAATAAGCTGACAATGAGATGCAGTACAGCAAAAGGCATATGAATAATACAATATAAATACATAAATATTGCAAAACAAGGGCGAGCGCCAACAATTTTAAATTTATGCAGTTTTTATAGAAGTTAACAAATGGCAAATACAAGAAGATAAAAAGATAATATAACGAATACAGCAAAGCGCATGGCATATTGTAGTAAATAATTATAAAAATACTTGCATAATGTTTTTATTAAACAACAACAAATGGCTGACAATTTTAAATTTATACAAACGAAAGAAGATGAAAAAACAAAAAAAAAAAAGTAAATAAGAATTTATTCATGCACGTGCAAATTATTTAATATAAATTATTTACAAAACACACACACACACACACATTTTAAACAACGTGAAATATTATGAAATACCAGTAAAACAAAATTATTTATGTAATAATGTGACAAACACACACACACACACACACAAACACATACACACACGACATTCACTTTACCGTAAACTTAATACAAAAAATACATTTCTCAGCGCTTTTTACTGAAAACACAGAACAAAAAGTGCGCGTTAAAAGCGTAAAAATGAAATAAAATATTAAAATATGAAGAAGAAAATACGAAAATTATAAATATTGTACTTGAACATATATTTTGTCAATAATGTTAATTAGCAACTAACAAATGCAAAAAAGCAAACAAAATCACAGCCAAATCATTTCAAAGCTAAACAAAAATTATATATATATATAAATAAATATATATATGTAAACATATACAGCTAAATATTATGGTTCATTATTATGGCTAACAAAGTTTTTTTTACAAAAACCTAAAAACAACAACCACAATTTATGCATATTGATATACGCTATAATTCTAAACTAACAAGAATAAAATTAAAAGTAAAAATAAAAATAAAACTTAAAAAATTAAAGAAAAATAAAATGAAATGATATGGAAAATGATTAAATTTAAATAAATTAATTATTAATTAAGACAAAACAAAACAACAATTTAACAAGCAAGTGAGCAAGCATTAAAAACAACATCAACAACAACAACAAATTATTATGTTCAATAAAGAAAACAAAGAAATCTTACACGAAAAAATTGCTTGTTTTATTTGGTAGATATGATGGGATTTTCATTACAGATGTTATCTTGTATTTGTTGACGTGCGTCGTTACAAGCTTTATCAACTGGCCAAATTAAACCCTAATAGCACTTTTAGTTTCCGAGTAATCAAGAATTTTCGATTTTCCCTGTGATTCTGCCTCAAATACAAATTTTACAAGTGTTCAATTGAAAAGTATAGCATACTTTTAAGCTTATTTTATTATAAAATTTCGTCAAGGCCGAGGCATGAAAAATTGTAAAAAAATCAAAAATCCTTTATATCTCGGCCATTTCAAGGAGTAGCAAGTTGTCCTTTGGCACGCAGACACGTCTTGTGGCATAAAGTAAAAAATTGAAGTCGGAAGGACGAATGTCCTTGAAGTAACCAAGTTACAAGGACTTTTTTATTTAGAGAAAACAAGCGAAAACTCGGTTATGTCCTTGCCGATCCTTTCGATTCTTATGTCAATCAACGCGTCCTTGCAAGATCTATCAACTGTGCAAATTACATCCTGATAGCATATTTAGTTTCCGAGTAATCAAGGATTTTCCATTTTCGCTGTAATTCTGGCTCAAAAAAAATTGTACAAGTGTCTGGTAAAAAAGTGTAGCATACTTTTAAGCTTATTATAGTAACAATTTTCGTCAAGGCCGAGGCATGAAAAATTGACAAAAAATAAAAAATCCTTTATAACTCGGTCATTTGAAGGAGTAGAACGATGTCCTTTGGCACACAGACACGCTTTGTTGCACAAAGTACAAATTTGAAGTCGGAAGGACGAATGTCCTTGAAGCAACTAAGTTACAAGGACTTTTTTATTTAGAGAAAACAAGCGAAAACTCAGCTGTGTCCTTGCCGATCCTTTCGATTCTTATGTCAACCGACGCGTCCTTGCAAGATCTATCAACTGTGCAAATTACATCCTGATAGCATATTTAGTTTTCGAGTAATCAAGGATTTTCCATTTTCGCTGTAATTCTGCCTCAAAAAAAAATTGTACAAGTGTCTGGTAAAAAAGTGTAGCATACTTTTAAGCTTATTATAGTAACAATTTTCGTCAAGGCCGAGGCATGAAAAATTGACAAAAAATAAAAAAATCCTTTATAACTCGGTCATTTGAAGGAGTAGAACGATATCCTTTGGCACACAGACACGCTTTGTTGCACAAAGTACAAATTTGAAGTCGGAAGGACGAATGTCCTTGAAGCAACTAAGTTACAAGGACTTTTTTATTTAGAGAAAACAAGCGAAAACTCAGCTGTGTCCTTGCCGATCCTTTCGATTCTTATGTCAACCGACGCGTCCTTGCAAGGTCTATCAACTGTGCAAATTGCAGTTCGATAGCTTTTTTGGTTTTTGAGCAATCAAGGATTTTCTATTTTCTCTGTGATTTCGTCTCAAAAAAAAATGTTGCAAGTGTTTGGCAAAAAGTGTAGCATACTTTTAAGCGTATTATACTAACAATTTTCGTTAGAAAATCTTGTATAGCTCTGCCAATTGTAGGAACAGCACGATGTCCTTTGGCACACACAGACGCTTTGTTACGCAAAGTGCAAATTTGAAGTCGGAAGAACGAATGTCCTTGAAGCAACCAAGTTACAAGGACTTTTTTGTTTAGAGAAAACAAGCAAAAACTCGGCCATGTCCCTGCCGATCCTTTCGATTCTTATGTCAACTAACGCGTATTACCAAGGTATATCAACTCTCCAAATTGCACTCCGATAGCTCTTTTAGTTCCCGAGTAATCAATGATTTTCCGATAGTATTTGCTTTCTTTATTAATACACAAAATTATTTAAGAACAGTAATATCTACCCTAACTTGGCCCTTGCCAATAAAGTAATGCATTGCGGACTTAAAATGCATGGCTTTGTGAAGTTTGCAGTTGTTTTTTATTTTACTTTTGTTATTGCTTTCGCCCTTAATTTCAGATTGCACACAGTTATTTCCTGTATTCTTATCCTGGCCAATGCCTTTGATCTGTTGACTTTAAGTAATTGAATGCTACCAACAATTGCACCGAAGTCGAACGAAGGCGCAACGGATACTCAATGGGCCAAGCAATTAAAGAACCCACAGCTTCGCTTCTGCTCCTGTTCCGTTGTTCTTCTCCTCTTGTTCTTGTTGCTGTTGTGTGCGCTCCAATTCCAAGATAGCGAAGCAATAAAACCAGGGAGAGCGTGTAATGTGTCCGCCAGTAGTCGTCGAGTAGATACCCTGGCAAAAAAAGAAAACATTTACAATAAAAATTGTGTTAACAAGTTATTTAAATAAATATATATAAAAAAAAGTAAGTTCTTGTTACGTATACGCGATGTAAACTCAATAAGACGGAGAATGTTTACAGGGCATAGTCAAAGCACTGAATCAAGATCAAACCATATTGGCCAGCTGTCTAAACACGAAAAATGCATAAAATGCAGCTCTGGTTGGAACAACAACAACAGCAATAAGGAAAACTGTCGCCATTTCGCGACGCCTTCTGCTCTCATCCCCACTTTCTCCTGTTCTCTGTCTTTCTCCTGCCTTCGCCCACTCAGCTTGTCATCAAAAGTCATATCTCTGTGCATATTATTCGACTGCTCTGCTGCTCGCTGTATGCTCTGTGTTTTCTGGAGCGTGTAATATCCGCTTCCTGCATTTCCGGTTGGCGCTTTTTGCACCGCGTATACGTAATATTTCCACCAGACGACGACAGCGTCGACGACGACGACGACGACGATGACGACGACGATGACGACGACGACGACGACGACGTCGACGCTGCCACCAAATTGCTAGCGGAAATGCTGCAAAATTAACGAGCATGCAACGCAGAGCAGCAGCAGCAGCAGCAGCCGGTCTCCACAACCAGTCAAAGTGGAGGCGAGTGAAATTCGCAGTCTAAGACTGAGAGCGAGCTAGGTGCCAGCTCCTGGTTGCCATTACTTTTTGCCCACGTGAAGTGTGCGGTGGTGGTGGGGAGGCAAATGCAAATTCGCGACGTTCTTCGCCTTCTTTTGCATCTTGCAACTTCAACAGCGGCAACAGCTGCAAATTAGACGCATCACTTAACCAGCAATGACATAAAGCTGCCAAGTGCCATGAATGACGCTCGCCTGCCGCATTGCAATGCGCTGCCATCCTCAACTTATCCATATCCTTATCCCTGACAAATGAAAGCAAACACTGCCTCTCCCTCCCTCTCGCCGCAAACGACATGAAAAATATGACAGATATTCAGTGATATTCCAGCAGCGACGAAGCCACAACTGCAAACAGCACATTGATTTCAATTTGAGTAATTCTCAAATCTGTGGTCTCCCCATCACTCTGACTTTATGCAATAACCCAGCTCTCGTTGCATCCTTAACTGCAGTGTATCTATATTAATATCAGAGAGCATCACTTAACTGTGAATGATTAAGCAAATGTGCGACTTGAAAATTCAAATTATTTTCAGGTCGATGAGTAGTTTCGTATAATAAATTATTTAGCTTAAATTGTTGGCTGCAATGATGCAATGCAGAAATAAAAATAAAATTATTCAAAGACTTCAAGTTACAAACAATAGACATATCTGATTTCGCAAACAAATATCTTAAAAGCGATTCAAATAGTTTAGCATCAACTAAATTCACTTGAAATTACCAAAGTCTGTTGCTGTTCGGTATTCCTTTAAAATTGCAAGTTCCTTAAAGTTGCTTGTGCATGGATACATTAATATGCCACAGATGCTGCCTGCGATGATTTGCTTCTTACGAATACCTTTATATCTTGCAGTTCATGTTATGTATCTGCATCTCAGCCAGGCAGCCCGGCGGTTGCTTGCCGTATGCAAATCCATTGTACTTCCGCTGCTGGTCAACGGCAGAGTTCAGCTGTCTACCTGTCTGTCTGTCTGTCTGTCTGTCCGTCTGCATTACGTCTTTCCGGCCAGCTGTGTGTGTCTCTTTGACGCTGCGCTGTGTTGCACGTGTGGCATCTTTAGGACAGTGCTGAAAAGTATGCTGCGTCGCGCGCACATAATTGAGTGACAACGCGGTTAGAGCATTTGCCGTGTCACACACACGCACATTCGCCAAAAGGGGAGCAGGTCTCGGCCGGCCACGACAAGGCAAAAGCAAGAGCAAAGGCAAAGGCAAAGGCAGGACAGGAGCAGTTGAGCTCGAGAGGCCGAGGCCAGGCCAGGCCATGCCATGCCAGGTTGGGCTAGGCTAGGCACAGCCGCAACAGGCGCGGCGCATTTGAATTTGTAATGAGATTACACACACACAATCGCACACTTGCACACAAACACACACAGTCACACACTCACACGTGTGCTCGCACTGTCAGGCCGAATGAAATGAAATGTGTCGCTCTGCGTGTGTTGTCGACGAGGCCAACTGGCCGAGAACTGTCGGGCGAGCTGTGGACGTGGATGTGGACGTAATTGTGCCAAATGCAGCGCTCTGCGCGAATATCAAACTGTTAATTGTGACCATAATTAAAGTGACCTCCAGCTGGCGCTGAATGTGCGACAAGCTCATTTGTTTTATATCGCGATGTCAGAATTAATCTCGCTTCAAGCAGTTGCATAAAATTAGAGTTGCCGGGCTAAATAGCAAATTGCAAGTGCACGTACCTTGGACCAGTTGTTGAACCACGTTCCTAAACCGGTTCAAGGCAGTTCATCTCATGTTTAACAAGTTCTACAGCAACACAACTTTGGGTTTATTTTCAAGCAGATCAAAGTTACTATCAAGCATTGACAATTTACTAGTTTCCTTAAAGAAAGTGCAGCTTAGCTGTCATTAATTTTCAGCTAACTAAAGGAAGTTCCATTGAACTTCCTACACTCTTTAAATTTGTATATTTCCCAACAAAAATTATTCAAGTTCCAAATTAGTTATTGCGCATTTTGCACTAAAACTTGAGTTTAGTGCTGAATTGCTTCCCCTGCCGCCGAAGAAAAACTGTTGAATTCAACACAGCGCATCACAAGCCACATTGCAAGACAGTCAGTCGTTCCAAAACCGCATTCTCGAAGCACTTTATGAACCGATTCACTGCCTGCCTCTATTGCTGTTTCGCCAGCACAAAAATTTCTGGACTGAGCAATGAGCTTGCTTGCAGCAGGACAAAGGCGAGAAAAAGAAGTCCTTTTGCGTTTGTGCCTTGCTGGCTTGCTGCAATCCCTTTATTTTTTTTGTTGTTCTTGCTGCCTTTCATTTGCGCCGTGCCTTTGGGTCACTAGTTGAGCTGGCAAAAGAGCTGTCAGCATGAGAGATGGGGAAGCGGAAGATATAGATGGAAAGACACCTGTGTGTCTGCCTGACTGACTGCAAAGGAGAGTGTGTGAGTTTTGTGTGAGTAGCGAACCAAGTTTTAATCAACTTGGCCCAACCACAAACGTGTCTCCACACACACACACACACACACACATATGTATTTGCATTTCACTATGTGTGTGTTTCTGGGGGCAGCTTTGACGTTTGCGGCTGCCCCACAGACGCGCCCAAAAAGTTGCCTCGATGTCGACATCAACAACCCTTTCAAATCTGTGCAAATATTTATTGTGCATGCTGCTGGGCACAGTGGGCCCTCGCTAGCTGCGACTGCCAGTCAGCGGTGCGTATACGTAATCTATTCGACTCGCTCTACTGCACCACAATCGTGTTCACAGTCCCAGCACATTTGCAACTTTTTCGCTCTGGCTTGCGGAGCAGCTGCTTATCCTTCCTCACACACTAACTGTTATAAAAGAATATTTGATGATGCGACCCAGTGATGTCGTTGCTGCGCTTCGCACCTCCCCCCTCCCCAGGCAAAACACACACAGAGCCATTAACACACACACGCATAGACAGTTGCAAGTATGCACAAATTGCATTAACACATTCGAAATGATGATTATCCTGCTCAGCTGCTGCAGCTCCCCTTTCGCACTCTATCTTTCTCTCGCTCTCTCGTGCTCTCTCTCTCTCTGTGTATGTTGGCTGAGGCTACAGTTTGACGAACTTTGTTGCACGATAAATAATGCAATTTGTAATTAAGTCAGTCAGCCAGTCAAGTGGGCGCTCACATGCTGCGTGGGCGTGGCATATATGGTGCGTAATTAGAAACCATTTGACGAGCGATGAGCAGCAACGACGACGACGACGACGTCGACGACGATGACGACGATGACGATAACGGCGACGGTGAGATGAGAAGAAGTCAAGTAAAGCGAAAGGAGAGCGTGCGAAATAAAGAAGAAATGTGCGCAGCTTAATTGAAAAACGAACTAAACACCTGCATGTGGGTGTGCTTTAGTGTGCGTGCGTCGGAGACTGTGTCGCAATGTTTGCTAAATTAAATATGCAACATGTTAATTAAAGCAAATTAGGTTAACCGCAAAGGGGGCACAAGCAGCACACGATGCAAAAACAATGCAAATTATACGTCTGGGTATTGTGGCACATCAGCAGCACACACACACGCACGCACACGCACACACACACACACACGCACGCACACGCATTCGAGCAGTCATAAAGCAAAGCAAACGGCAGTTATTAAAATCATAGCATACTTTTTTGGGCAGCTGTCGACGACGCCCGCACGATGACAGCTTTCCATAGCAACTGTGCGCTTGTGTGTTTGCTTTTGAAAACGTCATTTGTTGCAGCTTATAGCTTATTGCCTACCACACACATACCCACCCACACACCCCCTCACTGCGCCTCAGACGCGCCAAGCAAATCGAGTGACTTCGACTCAACGCAACTCTCAACTATTACGCAATTGTAAACGCATTTGTGAGAATTAATTTCTTGCATTGTCCTCCAACCACGCCCTCGCCTCCCACTGCTCCGCCTGCTTTTTCATTCGTTTGCTACAGCTGTGCATTCATCGAAAACAATGAATATAAAAAGCAAGAGGCAAAAGCAACAATCGTTGAAAGTCATTTAAAAAACACTGCTGCATATGAGTTTGCTTCTGTCTGTGTGTGTGTGTGTGTGCCTGTGTGTGTGCCGGACACTGCACTTTGTTTGCTCTTAGCTGCAGACGAGAGCAGAAGACGAACGGCAACCAACACTGCTGCGAAGCAGCTGCTGCTGGAAAGAAAAAAAACTGACTTAAGCCAGGGAACAGCTAGACTTTCTCTCAATCTCTTAAGGATTCAATGGAATTACGTCCCCGGGATACAAAAAGCAGCAGAGTTAAAACAAGCAGTCGCATTCGCAGAGTATGTGTGCAGTAGGTAAAGCATTCGCTTGTTAGAGGCTTCTTCCTCTGTAAGTGGCTCAAAGCTGCTCAGTTCAAAGATGTTTCAATTTCTCATTAATGCTCTGCAGCGCACACAAAAAAACAAAACAAAACAAAAAAAATAGCCGATTACGCTGCAGCTGCGCTATAGACAATTTAAAGGCAATTTGCGAAGGGCAAAAGAAGTTTGTTAGCTTAAGTACTCAACGACTAAAGAGGGAAACAATTTTAACGAGAGCATTGAGTTGCGAAAACAAAAGCTTTGCCAATCAAATATTTACACATTTTCTAATTGGCTGTCTTACATTTTTTGCTCAGTTTCCGGTCAAGTATTGATTTCTGCATAATTTCGACTTATTTTCTTTTTAATTTAAGTAAGCCTGCCTTGCCAGCTTAAACACATGTCTTGGAATAGCTCTTTGAAGAAATGCATGTTTGTAAATGTTTCTGATTGCATTCAATGCTGCAGTTCTTGCTCACAACAAAACAATTCATTTATTTTATATAGCTGGATTTAAATGAAGTCTGAATGTACATGTATTTAATAGACGTTTTTATTTAACTTTAATTGGATTCAGCATGCTCTCTTGTTGCCAGCCTTTATTTGGTATCTTTCAGTCGAATGCTGTGTGCTGCTGCCTGCGTATTTCGTGCATTGTTTCTGCTGCTTTGCTCAATGCTAAACGCAAAGCCACAAAACGAAGCGACAGCCATGCCACACATACCAAATGCAACTCTCTGTCTCCTTCTGTTGCTGTTCTTGTTGCTGTCGCAGCTGCCTCTGGCTGCCGACTGATGGACTATGCGGACAGTGGACTATTGCGGCAGCCAGTTGAGAATTCGAATTTCGATTCGCATGCAGCACGAGGCATAAAAAGCATTTTCATTTCATTTCATTGCGCTGCCGAGCGAGCGCCAGAGGGAAGCGTGCAGATGTGTGGTGGGGACGGTTGGTTTTGTGGAGAAATATGCGCTGCCGCGGCTGCATAAATTCTTGTCCAGGTGGCAGCTGCCGCTCTGTGGAGTAAAATGTGCAGAATGCGCCTGAAAGCAGGCGCCATTTCCATGTGCCACTTTTTGTTTTCGGTGGATGGGGGCGTCACGAGATGAGCGTCACATTTAAAGTCAAATATTTAACGCCAAAGCGACACACTCTGCATATGAGATGGGCAAGTGTGTGTATGTGTGCGTGAGAGGGATATAGATGCAGGCACACATGCGTCACGGATACGGAAACGGAAACGTCACTTTGCGGTCAACAGCAGCAGCAGCAGCAGCAGCGGCAGCGTGATCCGCACATACAAATGAATATAAACAGACACTCGCACTTGCACACACACTCACTCAGTTAGCGACTGGCACATTTAGATGACTGACCAATCTGGAGCCCTTGCGACACGTTTCATTCAATTTATTTGCCATTTCCCGTTTCAATTCGTTTCGGCCGCCAATTACACGGCACCACATGGCAATGGCCCTGGCCATCGTTTGGCCCCACATTTTGAAGCTGCAGCGCCGCCAAAAATGTGGCATGAGCTCGTTGTTGTTGTTGGCTTGTGCCATTTGAAACCCTTTAACACAGCCGGCCTGCTGGACCGAGTCGAGGCTGAAAACAATCAGCAAAATCATCACAGTCACAGCCCGGGCCAACAAAGCGAGCCTTGCTTAGCACTCGATAGAAAGAGAGCAGAGCAGAGCGGAGCAGAGGAGGGGAGGGGAAGGCAGAGCGTCTGCGGCTGCTGGCAGCACATCATCATTAGCATATTGACATGTGGCCAAATTCGGTCACGTTTCATTTCATTTCGATTCATTTTGACATTTTCCTCGCCTCCTCCAACCAAAAAAAAAGGAGTTGACGAATCAATTTCCTTTCATTGTTTCACAAAACGAAAGCCCGACAACAACAACGACAACAAGGAGAACAACGAGAACAGCAGCTGTCAGACGAGTGTGTGTTGCTGTCAATCAGTTAGTCAGTCAGTCAGTCAGTCAGTCAGTCAGTCAGTTCTGCTCCACATGCTGATAAGTCAACTCAACTCGGGAGAGGTGGGGATAGAGAGACGAAGACGCGTGCGTCTGAAGACAATGGAAAAACAAAAATGAAAACGCAGCTGACAAAACTTAAACTTCAAAAGAATAGGAAACTGCTTACGAAACTAATTGTCTGCAAAACAGTGGCTGCCACTCACACACACACGCACAGCTGCAGGCTGCCACAGAGCGGAGCAGGCGGCAACATTCCCTCTTCTGTGTGCCTCACAGTCACTTTCACACTCACACGACAATGAAGAATACTACAATGAACATATGAGTTTGCAGAGAGCTCTAGCTGTGACTTGTCTAGACGCTACACCGCGCAAAAACAAGCACATCAAACAGACAAACAATTTTTTCATTTCAAAAGTCGTTAAAGGAAAGTATTTAAATTAGTTCCATTTCATTGAGAATATTTTAGTGATTACCAGTAGTAATTAACATAATCAAACATAGTTTTACTAAATTGAATATTAAATATATGATTACAAGTCCTCTACTTGTAGTCCGATGAAAAATTCTTCCAGCTGCTAGCAAATACTAGTTAAAATCGATTGTGCTTAAACCCAAGACAAATTTGAATAGAAAACTCAGAGAACAACATGAGACTCATTCCATAATAAAGGCATAAAGAAGGTATTATTTTTCCTTATTTGATAAAATTGTTACCACTATGTTGTAAATAAAGCTGTTGAAACTAATTTTAAATGAATGTATTAAACGTGCTCTGTCACAGCAAGCGCTGTTTGAGTTTCCAAGTTCATTCCGTTGTAGGAGTATAACAAAAACTATAGCTCACTTTGTGACTTAGAAAAAGCATGGGAACCCCAGCAAAGCCCAGAGAAATTTCATGAGCAGCTGGCTATTGTGTGCGGCAGGACTTAGTTTTAAGTATCTTTTAATAGTTTTACTTTTTGGACTAAGCTCAGAGAAATGTTGCAGCGCGCCGAGCTTATTTATTGGCGGCGAAATACGTATTTTGTTTAGGACATTTTATCGGGCACTTAATCTGGCTCTCATCAAGCATCTTTTTAATAGTTGGGCGCAAGTTTAATGGGTTCTCTTGCGGCGCGTGGCAGAGGCAATCGGCTTGGCAGCATAGTAGGCAGATGCAAGTTCGCAGTTCGCAGTTCGCATTTCTCAGTTGGCAGCTGGCAAGGAAAAATGTTGTGAAGCGATGCTTGTTTGTTTTTTCGTTGCCATTGAGCGGCGGCTTCAGTCGCAGTGTGGCAGCCGTTGCATGCAACGCAAACAGACACTGCGCAAAAGTAGAAGCAGAAGCACTCAACGGATTTGCCAGTCGCTTGAGTCTGCCTCGAGTCTGCGAGTCTGCGAATCGGCGGCGAGTGTGTAAGCATTTGGGCTGAACCAAGCCAAAGTATACAAACTGCCGGCAATGCCTTTGACAGGCTTTGACCTGACTGCCAGCAGCCGCCCACCCCGCTCGCTCTTTGCCTATTGGCAATCGCCTCCTGTGCTTTGTCAGCCGATAAAAGTTGAAGTTGCATCTCTCGCTCACTCTCTATCTCGATAAGTTTCGCAGGCTTACGAGTTGCCATCTTCGTTTCATGTTCATTTCCAACTCTTGCTCTTTGGGGGTCAGTGCTGTGTGCTTCTTTGCTTTTCCATTCTCCACTCTTTTATTGTTGCTGCTGTTGTTGTTACTTTGGGGTGCAGCTGACGCTGCTTTGGCACGAAATAATATTTGCATAATGGCAAAATAGACAAACTGCAGTTGAAACTCTTGGCTGCTGCGGCAACAGAGATGACAAATGACATTAAGGAGGCTTAGCTATCAGCACGCCGCATTGGAATTTGACTTTCAAAGCAAATGCACAGAGCACGAGAGCGCCCGAGAGCGTGAGAGTGGGGAAAAAGAGTGTGAGACAGGTGCACAAATTATGCAGGCGAGCCGTGTCCTTTGGCCAAGGCAAAAGTCCCGCAGACAGCAATTATTTTGTGCAGCTGCAGCGGAACGCTCTTTGATCCTCTTTGCCCATATATTTGCTAACGACAATGGCGCTGTCTGCCGCCCAAAACGACGACACAGGTATCTCTCCCCTCCCCTCCCCCCCTCTCTCTATTGGTGGGGGTGTGAGTGTGCCACGTTGTTTGTTTTATGGGCGCGCCCGCCACTTGGCCCAAGTGCAACTCTGCAGCCAACTTTTTGCCGTCGCCGTCGCTTGAAACTTCTCAATGGCACTCGGCAACGGTTCCCTCCCTGTCTACCCTCCCCCCCCCCCCCCCATCCTCCTCCGCGGCTAGCTTGCTCTGGCTGCTGTCGACTGCACTAAAGTCATTCCTAATCCTGGCTGCTGCATATTTTTACTGCTCAGCACGTCGATGGCTGCCAAATTAGAGCAAATGGAGCCAAAAGGACCTCATCGATTTGGCTTACGAGCGCAGACTTTCAACAGCAGCCGCAGCGCTGCAGCCGTCGCCGGGGCTGCCAACTCGCTTTAAGCATCGCCAGCTCAATACTTCGACATAACGATGTGGGAAAGTGGGAATGAGCAGTTGATGCAGTTGCCAGCGCGACGCCGTAATAAACTCACACTTCAATTGCCGCCAGATTGAATCGGCTGCGGGCACCTTTAACCTTTCAAGCATTCGCTAGTTGCTAAGCCATACAGGCTTAAAGCAGATATGTCATCAACAAAATTTCCTCGGCTTGCAACGGTTTGTGAATTTAAATCCTAAGAGTTCATATAACTAAAGGAAGCTCGAAGTTAGCAAGTAATTTAAAAGCTGGCAGATAAATGGCAGTCGATATTCGTAGAGAAATATTTCGATAATAAAAGTGCAAATTGTTGAATTGCATAAAAATTGATACATAGAGGAAAATATATAAGGCAATTCAATGTTCAATAAACTTTAACATTTCGAAGTTCACCTACAAATTGCTTAAAATTTTAACTGGTGAAGAAAGAGCTGCTTGCAATTTCCATTCAGTTGCATTCATAAACTCTTTATTTGTATCTTTGCATCTGCATTTATTTCAATGCGCTCCCAATAAGCAATAATAATAACTGAAACACTTAAACGCATCTCGAGGCATTTTCGATGTTTTTGTGCAAATGCTTCAAATGGCAACTTCGCATCTCATATTGGCAACATTTGTCTGTGGCAGCAACTCATGCGTCTTCGTAGACCTGGCAGCTGAGTGTATCTTAAAGCTACGCCGCTTTACAGCAGCAGCTGATGAGATACATCAGCAGCAGAGGCGCAGCTGCAACTTAAACTCGCTGCTCGTTGGCTTTTTATAGCATCCGCATCTTCGTCTTCGTCCGCGTCCTTGTCCTCGTCCTCGTCTTCGTTGTCGCTTTCGTTGCGCCATCGGAAATTGTACAATAAATTCAGGAGAGACTCGTAAATTATATTTATCTGGCCAGCTATTCACCTGCGCAGCGGTTTCGCTGTCTGTCTCGGCTACAGCGTCTACTGCATCTTCAACTGTCTATATCCTGGTCTGTCGCTCTGTCTATATTTTTTACTGCCCTTCTATATCCTTGACTGTCTGTCTGTCTGCCTGTCTGTCTGTTATAAAAAGAGAAAACGTCTCTAATCCTAAAGAACGTCAGTTGCATGCACACAATGATGCCGTGTGGCTGCCGGACGCAGTTCAGTTTCAGTTACAATTGCAACTGAGTTGTTCTCGCTGTTGTTGATGTTGTTGTTGTTGTTGTTGTTGTTGTTGTTTTCTTTGTTGTTGTTATAGGCAACAACTGTCACTGGCCATTTCGGACATTCGTTATCAATTGTCAACAACTGTTACTGTCGCCGTAGCTGCTGCTGTCGATGTGTGTGTTGCTGCTGCAGCTTTTGCAGTTTTCGCATCTTTGGCACGTTTGGCTCTTCTGCTTGTCACCTTGCAGCTCCCGTTCTTGTTGTTGTTATTGCTGACTGCAATTTTCCAATTTCTAGTTAACCTTAAAAGGCAAAACGCAGGCATATAACGAGCACTCTCTCTCTCTCTCTCTCTTTCTCCTTCTCTTTCTCTGATCGAGAACGCAGCAAAGCAGCAAGAAATATGGCAACAAAATTGCAGCTTGACAACAGCAACAACTCGTTGCGAAATAAAAGGAAAATAGAAAAACACACGCCAAATTGAAGCACTGACATATTTTCCAATTTGGTGGCACCACCAGCCAAGAGCAGCAGCAGCATCTTTTGTGGAGGCGTTGCAGGTGCCAAAGGGGCAGGCACCTTTTTGCCACAGTCGCAGCCACAGCCACAGCGACTGCAACTGTATGTGTGTGGTTTCCGCCTGCCTGACTGCCTGACTGCCTGGCTGCCTGGCAGCGTGGATGCCTGGTTGCGTCTGCAATTGCCAAAAACGTCGTTGAGCCGCCTCAACTCAACACACGAAATTTTTGCGAAGCTGCCATTTTTCATTTGCCATTTTTATGCCCTCGCCTCGCAGAGGGTATTATAAATGTATGATGCAGCATGTACCACAGGGAACTTGCCCTAAAAGCCCCATCACACACGGTCCTCTCATCTCACATCAGGCCGTGGCACTCGCCTCTATAACTCAGTCTATGCGCACAGAAATTATTGCTCGCACACCCGATACGACATTTTCCACTTCACTTCAGATCTGCAGAGTATTAATGTGCAAATCAACTTGAGCTTTTACAGTGTTTTGCATTTTCGATTTGCGTTCCAAGAAAATATGACTGCAGTAAACATGTGATATTTCACGATAATTGGATAAACATGTAATATCGCCACAAATTAAAGCTGTCAGCAAATGCATAAAACCGTAGACAATTTGTTTGTGGCCACAAAGTGCTTGGAATTAAAATATTTTGCAGATTCCCCAAGCGACAAGTATTTTCATTTTTCGTTAGCGCTGTCTGTGATATATGATATACAGACAGTAAAAATAGCAGATGACATTTCTTAACTTCACTGTAACGTCGAATATAAAACTGAGTGCAGCTTACAACTGCTGAGTTTACAACTAAATTACAAGCAAAAATTAAGCAATTAATATAATTTCTCAGAACAATAAGGTCGGACAACACTGGCGATCTCGATCGGGCGTCATTAGTTGCATCTTTGTCGTCGCCTTGGGGCAAACAGCACGCACCGAACTTTGCTGCGAACTCGCCGTAATTCTTGTTGATTTTTCGCCAGTGCTGCATGCCACACGCCAGCAGTGCTGGCAAGGCGGCAGCGGCAGCCAGTTGCAACAGTTAGACGTTGTGGCAAGTTTCAGGCAGTTTGCAGTGCCACAACGCAGCTAGCGCCAACTGCCATTCATCATAATTTGGGCGCCTAACAAAGGCAAAAGGCTGCAAAAAAAAATATGGAACGAAAAGGCGAGCGAAGCAAGCGGAGAAAAAAAACAAAGGCGCTAGAACGCAGTACTGAAAATTGGCAGGGAAAATGGAAAATGACCAACAGGCGAGGACGACGACGAAGACGACGAGGACGTCGTCGTGCAATTGCTGGCCACGGGGCGTCCTGCCTTCGCTATAGCTACGAGTATTTTCCTGTCATTTCCCTGGCTGCACTTTATGTTCATTTGTAGGCCTAATTCTGTTTTTGTTTTCTGTATTTTTGGCTTTTTGTCTTTTGCTTGCAGCCTCGACATGCTGATTTCTGCGGTTAGTCTCGGCTTAATGTGCCTGTCTCTCTTGCTTGCCGCATCATTTGCTTTCGCTCTCAATGGTTGCAGCAGCCGCAGCTGTTGCTGGCAGTTGCAATTCATTCTGACAGCGCCAGCAGCAGCAGCAGCAGCAGCAGCAGCAGCAACAAATGAACTGCAATTACAACATTTGACACATGTCGCAACTGCAACAACACCTCTCGCCTGTCTCTCCATGTGTTGCCTTGCCGCTGTCGGTCTCTAAAGTTAGAGATGCTGACAAAATATTACACTCAAGCTGTCCCCAAGTAAACAAAACTTAATTTATTGAACAACAAGAATAAATATGGTGTTTGCGCTTTTCACTATCAATAAACAAATGAATTCAGGCATTCACATTTATTAAGTATACGCATAGTTAGTGATTGAACAGCGGGTCGACAACCTGCCTCTTGTTGATAAACTATTGCCACTAAACATGCAAAAGAGTTGATGTTATTATTCCTCAATAAAATCGGTGATAATTGTGATCAACATCAATAGCTTTCTACTGCATATTTCATTTGACCAACGCCACTCAATTGCGAGTAGTTTTTGGTGGAGAAGTCTTGTGACTACTGCGAGATTTGTGGAGTGTCTGCCTCGTGTCACGAGCAGCACACTCGGCATCTCTCTGGCGCATCCTTGGCCTGTGGTGTGTCTGAAAAGTTGCACTTGTCCACTTTCTAATGCCAGTGCTGTTGCTGCTGCTGCTGCTGTTGCTGTTGCTGTGGGGCCCTAGCGAGCTCTCTGCTTGCCTCGCATAAATACAAAAAGTTTGCTCCCGCTGCTCGTCCCAGCAACACGTTGCAACCACAGCCTCATAGCCATAGCTATAGTCAGAGTCGGAGTCGCAGTCGGAGTCGTGGCGTGAGAGCGGTGCTGTTGTTAGTTCAGCCGGGACAACGTGCGTTGATGAAGTAAATTCATGAGTCGCCACGACGCAATGTAGAAACCCAAAATTAAGTGTGTCACCAGCAACCGACAGAGACAGAGACACAGAGAGAGAGAGAGAGAGAGAGAGAGAGTGATGGAGAAGGAGCAGCAGCTGCAGTCAGTTGGTGAGCAGGAAGAGGAAAGAAGGAAGCCAGCGGGGCAATGCAGACATTGGAAGCGAGATGCGAAGTTAACTACACAGCAATTTATTAACATGCTCGAAATGGAAACCAGGGCATGCAAGAGACACAGCGAGGGGGGCAAAGGACAAAGCTAGAGAAAGAGACAGAGGGAGGGGGGGGGGGGGAACACTGCGGGTCGAAAGCATGTGGCAGTGAATGTGAAAAGCGCTAAAGCGAAACCAGCAGCAACAGCAACAGCAACAGCAACAAGGACAACAGCTAGCAGCGCCTGCAACTGGCAGCTGACCATGCGGCATCATCAAAATTCATGTGCAACAATAATTTCATGCAATGCAACAGCAACACACACATGCACAGACACACACAGACAGTCCCTTGCTCGTCCCGCTGCCAGTTTCAAGGCCGCTGGCATTACGGTAATTGCAAGGATTTGTCCAACAGCTGGCAACAGAAGCGCAAAAAAAGAAAAACAGACACATTTGCCCATCGGCTGCGCTGTGGCTCAATGGCAAATATTTGTTTAATCAATTCTAGATGCATGTGTGTGCCACACACATTCTCTCACACACACACACGCACACGTTTGGTTGAATGCCTGCGGCCAATTTGCATTTGGATTGCGAATGCGATTCTGATTGGGTTTTTGGGCTTGAGATTGATGCAGCGGCAAAAGCGGCAGCTGCTTCTATTGCCGCTGCTGTGCAGCCGTTGTGGTGGGTGGCTGCCACACGAAATGGCAGCAAATTGGATTTACCATTGCACCACCCCGTCGACGAACAAAAAAAAGAAATCCGAAATAAACGCAAGCAGCAAAAAAATATATATAACATAAAATTGCAAGAGAGAGAGAATTTATAAGCAAGAAGTTCTGACTGTTCTTTTTGTGTGCGTGTGTGTGTGTGCAGTGATACACACACATGTATGCCACACGAAACGCACATGCATATTTAATTTGTACCCATATCTACAGACATTTTTTTCAATCAGCGTGCCACAGAAAATATTTAATAATTTCCGCACTAATTCACCGCGTCTGTCGAAGACAGGCTGCACTCCATACACACATATATATATACATATATATACATGTATCTATATTGCAGTATGGTTGCATAAAGCTGTGGCAGCAGCTTGCTGCTTTTAATTTCCGAGTGTCTTAAGCAAGTTGCGGAAAGCAGTATTTATTGCCGCAGTAAAGCAGGCAGCGAAATGTTAAGCTTGATGCACGTTAAATCAAAACTACAAGACAGCTTTTCAACAAAGTTCTTGACATGAAAAAGGTAAGGTAAAACGAGCTATGCTCAAAAGCAGATTAATCATTACTGTAACCTCAAACAGATACCGGCTTTGATTCGGAATTGAAAAACCTGTTTTCAATGCTAATATTGCCAGAGCGTTTTGTGGGCTCATCAACTGCTGGCAACTGCTCGAGTCCGGCCTCGCAATCGGATAGATTTAGCTGCGACTCTCGAATCGATCAGTGAAGTGGCTGCGGCCAAGTGCGGACTGTGTGCTGAGTGGGTGTGTGCGAAGGCGTTGAGTACATGTTTCAATGGCTGCGCTTGGCTGCAGGTGTGCTCAACAGACATATCCACATAATCCAGGTGAAACAGGACACGGGACACGGAACACGGGATACGGGATACGGGCACGGCCAGGACGCATAGTTATAGACAGGCATCAATATCAATGAGCCAGATGAAGCCGAGCCATTATGGTTGGCATTCGCTTTGAATCTAAACATTGCATAACCTTCGACACCAGCTAACGATGCATCCACATCGACATTGCTCTGCGCTCAGTGTGCTCCGTCTCTCTCTCTCTCTCTCTCTCTCTCTCTCTCTCTCTCTCTGTCTCTCTTTCGCTCGCCTGGTTTTTGCAGCTGCCTCATCGTTCGCTTATTCTCTGCTCTTATCCATTCCATCACGCACAAACAATTCCCAGCATATTGCGCTTGCTTTATGGCAATCACCCGAGACACACACACACACTTACACGCGCGCAGAGTGCATAAGTTAAATTATGCGACAGCAACAACAAGGGGAACGAGAACGGCAACAAATCGCAATTTCAGCGCTCGATAAGCAACCCAGCCAGAGCAACAGCAACGGCAGCGGCAGCGGCAGCGGCAACGGAGCAACGTGAACAGCGAGCGCAGCGTAGGTGTCAATGCCATCAACCTGCCGCCCGCCGCCCGCCGCCTGCCGCCTGCAGCGTGTGGCATGCTACACGCAAGCTGCATACATATGCAGCCAGCAGCCAGCAGCCAGCAGCTAGCAGCCAAGCCATATGAGAGTGTATGTTTCTGCGCTCGTATTTTTGTATGTAGGCCAAGCCCGCCAACACACAATAGACCTCTCTCGCTCTCGCTCACGCTCTCGCTCTCGAGTTCTGCGGCCCCAGACTCGCCTCCCGAGGGAACTCGGCTGTGCTCCACTCGAGCTGCCGTTGAATAAATGTCAGCTTCCGCGAATTTTGCAATTTGAAAGCCACACAAATCACAAGAGCAACAACAATGACAACAACAACAACGACAACAAGAAGAAGAGAAACAACGACAACATCCTAGCGAACAACAACAACGAAGAGCCGGTCTAGTCAGCCTAGAAATAGAACTGAAAGTCAACAAAACACGGAGGTGCCCAGTTTGCCAGTTTGCATACAAATGTTGCCATTTTCCCTCGCTCGCTGCCTGTCTGCTTTTTTGCTGCACAACAACGAGCAAATTGTTGAGCTGGACAACACGCGTGTTGCCTACGCCCGCTACCAACTATCGTGTTGTTGAACACGCAGCCTGCTCCCCCCCACTCCACACAGCTGCCAGTCTGTCTGTCTGCCTGTCTGTCTGAACTGACATCGACGCCGTGTCTTTGCTAGCAGCTGCAATTAGACTCTCTGGCATTTCACTGCTCCGCTGGCGTACGCGGCGTATGAGCAATGCGATTATTGATAAGCAAACTGCTGTTGCCCCGGCAACCCATAGTTAAGCATTAACTATTCCCATTGTTGCACAAACCTGTTGGCGGCCACCATTGTGAGCACAACACTTAAGCCTAAATTCAATCTTCGAGAACGCTCTTCTTTCAATTTCGCACAACAATTGCGCATTGAGAGCTTGAACTGCATAAGCGCTTAATGCGAATCGAAAGCGGTTTAAGAGCTTCACTTCACAGCAAGCAAATCAGATTAAAGTCGATCATTATTAAGCCCACTCTTGCATTTTCAATTTGCATTTAATTTCGCTAAATCGCATCAAGGCGAAATAAATCAAATAAAACGTGGAGCGTCCACAGTGCTCAGTCTATTTTAAAATAAAGAAATTCACATAATATTAAGCCGATGATATTATTTATCTAGCCGTGCGTGGTAATTAATTTGAAATACAATACAATACAGACTTTGTTTGCTGCAATTAAGCGAACTCAGCTGGCGAACGTATCGCGTGACGTGCGATTAAAAACTGCACTGCAAGACAATTAAAAAATTCGCCCCGCAGGTTCTCATCAGATGTCCGTTGCCTTTTCCATTGCCTGTCTCATAATTTGCACCTCATTTAATTCAGCTGATGATGCCGCAACGGAGACGAAAAGGCAGAGCTTAGTCTGCCTCGTGGTTTACGATCTCTGACTGCCAATTAATCATAATAACCAACTCATTAAGGGGCATCATTGCAATCTGCTTCACTCGCAGCACAACCCCAACAATGGCAGCATCTCCGCGCTCTCTCTCTCTCTCTCTCACTATCTCCCTCTCGCTCTGTCTTGTTCTCATTGTTTGCAATTTTTTAACTGAAGTTAAGATTTTATTTGCTGTCGCCTTTTGCATTGTTTTCCCGCTTGTTTTAATATAAATACACATTTTCTTTTATTTTCCTTCATGCATTCTCTCTTGCGCCGTGCTTTGCTTTGCTCATTAGTGAACCTCGCTGCCCACGGAACTCCCCGCGCAAAGCCACAGCGAGCACTTCGCCCGCCCCCCCCTCCTGCTGCTCAATACACTTGCTGCGGGTCTAATGCGATTCTGCTGTCAGTGCGTAACTCTACTCGATGAGAGAGTCTCAATTTCATTTTGAATTCGGGCATTTGAAATGCCTCGACTCTGCTACTCTTCGCAATACTATCAAGTTACCTGTAGTCAACTCGAACTCAAACTCATTAATGACAACACTGCATCAATTGATTTCAGATCGTGTCTAAAATGTAGAGCATTTGCAATTCGACTCGCGGCAATCGTTCGCTACTTTCTTGCTGTCTGCTTCCTTGTGCTGTTAATCGCAACATTCGCTAAACATTTGTTGCTGTCTGCCTTTCGTTTTTTTCGCTATTTTGTTGCTTGCCACATTTTGCAATTTGATTAATTTATGTTGCACGTTGCTTGGGTTAAATGCCAACCTAGCGACCAGCAGCAAGAGCAGCAACAGCAGCCTGCAGTGCCAATTAAAGCGAAGCACCAACAAACATCTATCACACCCCCGTCGCTGCCTGCGCCGCCTGCTTAGTCAGGCTGAAGTCCTGGTTCGCGTCCCCCGGCCCTTGCATCCTGTGGCGCCAGCCAGGTTGGTAATCGATAAGTGAGATGCTGAGAAATGGCTCGAGAGAGAGGGAGAGAGAGAGAGCGAGGGAGAGAGTGAGGGAGATGCGTGCGTATTTGAGTGCGAGTATTGCTCCTTCTCGCTACTTGAGCTGTCATCAAAAGCTGCTCAATTTTTGATTTTGATTTTGATTTCGGTTATTGTGAGTTTGCCTTTCCCGCCCTCCCCCCTCGCCCCTTCCCACCACACTGATTGCGCGCAACAGCAAGCAACAACAACAACAACAACAACATTTCCCCCTTTGCGCGTTTATCAATTTCCGTCATCAGCAGCAGCGATGACGATGACGATGACGATGTCGATGACGCTGACGACGATGGCATCAATGTTGTTGTCCCTCCTCTGCTTCCACTTCACACGGCTTCTTCTTCTTCTTCTACATCTTCTGGGACGCGCATTTGGATTGCTTCACTTCTAGTCTATAACTTGGGCCTCGTTGTTTTTTTGGTCTTTTGGGTATTTTGGGTTCGACTCCCCCTCTCTCTCTTTCGCTCTCGCGGGCGCTCTGTGTGTTATCCTTTTCCCATTGCCGCAAGCGTGCGTCAAGTGTCGTTGTATAGCGCATATCCTTCCGCGCGCTCTGTCGAGCCGACCTGCTATCCTAACAACGTTCCCGGCATTTCATTTGCCATACCCTTGCCGCTACAGCTGGGTAGCACAAGTTGTGCAGTTGACAGACTGTGCCACAAGTTGCAGCTCTCCAAGCACACAATAAATATATAGTTGTGCAGCCCAAAGGGCAAACAAAACTTTTCCACTGGCGGCTTAATTACTTAATAGTTTCGCCGCCAACATAATTGGGTCTCTGCAATCGAATTACAAATTTCAGCAATTTATTTTGCCATCCACCTGCTCAACTTTTGCAAAACGTGCAAGTGTCTATGTCAATAAATAGATGGACTACAAACTAATAACTAGTTGGCTAAAGTTGACCTGAATATATGTTATATAGCTGCCACTATATAGAGCATTTCGCAGTCTATCACAGGCCGAGAAATGCTCGACAACTTGTCTTCGTTTTTAGAGGAAGATTTTGTTTTGTTTTTGGCTTCGTTTTTTGCTGTTCTCCATTGTTGTTGTTGCTGTTGCTGTTGCTGTTGCTGTTGTTGTTGGCGGCATAACTTGTATGGCCTTTGCCTTTGGCAGCCATGGTGCAGCAGCTGGCCATTATTAGGCGTAGCTTTAGCTTCAGATCGATCCTGGGGGAGCTCTTAAAGCGGTCTTCCATGCCTGCGGCCCGCTTGTCTCGTGGCCCATGCAGATGGCATAGAAAACTGCAAGTCGCTTTGCCACCTTGTCGTGGCCTTTTGTGCATAACGCTTTATGCTTTATCCACTTGAACTCTTTCAGTTTTTTATCTATTAAATCATGATTGGCTACAATTCATACAAGTGGGATGCTGGGCTGCTGGGCTGCTGGGCTGCTGGGATGTTTGCGATGCTCTGCGCTCCGAGTAACCCTAGCGAACGTCTTCGGAGTGCTAGCTCAGCACAGCTCAGCTCAGCTCAACGCTGCCATGTGCTTCAAATTGTCCTGGGGATCAACAACAACAACAACAACAACAACAACAGCAGCATAAGGAGCAGAAACAATAAGCACTTCAACTCGAATGTTATAGCTGGGGTCTCATTCGTCCCTTCCCATTCTTTTGTTTTTTTTTTTGTTTTTGGTTGCCATATCGCGACCGCGTCTTTGCTTTCCACTTTGCTCCGTCTCCGCATTTTTTATTGTTTGCCGTAGTTGTTGTTTTTATTAGTCATCGAGCAGCAGCAGCGTTGTGGCACATTCACTGGCTGGCATTCAGTCATGCGTCGCCGTCAGGTTTGGCATCGACTTCAGCCATTGCTTAAGCTGCAGGAGCTGCAGGAGCCCCAGCCAGGTTCATTGAAATGCCAATGTTAAGGGTTCCATTTCGCGTGCTCTGATTGCTATTCCAGCCCTTCTTATGCGTTGCCAGCACGTCATTTGAGCTGCCCGCCAAAAAAATAAAAGAAAACAGACGTAAGAGAGCCACGAAATCGGTGTCGACGACAAACTCAGTCGCTGCTTCGCTTCAGCCAACTGCAGCTGTTTGCCACTTCCCGTCAGCTGTCACTCCGCGCCAAAAATGGCAGCTGCGGCAGACAGAGAGCGGCATACGAACGGTGAGCAAGAGGGAGCGAGATCGCTGCACATCCCACTGCCAATATTAAATGCCAATTGTCAGCGATTCTCTTTCTAGCTCTCCTGCAGATATGTCAATTACTCTCGCCCCACAGTTCAATCAATCTCCCATCGAGGAAGTTGTTATGGCAACACTACCAGCTAATCAATCTGCCAGCGAGTAACACGAATCCGCCACAAAGTGAATATATAAATAAATAAACGTATACTCTCTCTCCATTAAAGTAAATTCTGTGTTTTGCCAAAATATATTTTGTTTGCCGAGTTTTCAATTACAACGAATTATTGAAATTATTTAAATGGCAAACAAAATCACTCGATACCAATTAATAAGTGCGCAACTTCGAAATACCATAATTGCAACTGTGTTTCAACTTCACTCATATGACAGAATTTAGCCTTGATTATTGGCCAAATATTTGGTAGTTAATGCATAATTATTACTGCAAAACTAGCAAATGCAATTTGATATTATCGCAACTGCAACATTCCTGATTGGAAACCCGAGAATACACTGTGCAAAACTGAATTCTTTTCTCATTATTTATCTGCAGTTCAATCAAATGAATAACTGCAACAATATAGTATGTTGTATACATGTTTAAAAAATTAAGAAGAAAATATCTTTGATTGCTTCAAATTGCTTAAATTTGTTTGCCAAATCGTTGTCTGCAATTGCTGCTGAAGTTGCTCGGAATGTTGCCTTTAAAGCTACTCCAAATGCTTATGCTTTTGTGTTATGAATGTCTGTGTGTATATGTGTGTGTGTGTGTGTGTGTGTGTGTGTGTGTGTATGTGTGTGTGTGTGTGTGTGTGTGTGTGTGCGCATCAATTAGATTGAGAGATTGGGAACTAACTTTAATGGCAAAAGTTGTCACAACTCCCAAAGTATTTGAGGGATGCAGTGATAATATTTGATAGTCTTAGCAGAGACCAACCAGTTCACAAACTGCTCAAATATTTGCTCAATTATAACTGGACACATACACACACACACACACGCACAGACACATACTGTGAATCCATTGTGTGGTTCGTTCCTCTGAGGAGTCCTGGTCAATTCATGGCATGGTTATGATGATTGAGTAGCAATTGGTTTGGCTGCAGTCACCATGTGTGTGCGTGTGTGTGTGTGCAATTTAATTGAAACGAATGACCACAGCTTCCATGTAAGCGTGTGTGTGTGTTAGTGTGTGTGTGTGTGTGCATATATTAATAATGCCAGCCGCAATTTTATGTTTTACGTTTCATTCCATGCCATTTCATTTTATTGTTCATTTCTCTTGTGTGTTTACCCCTCTATTCCCCAATACCCCTCTCTTTCACTCTACACCCTCCCTCTCCCCCTCTGCGCTTTGGTTTAGTCCCAGTGCCCGAGTCATTGTCATGTCAGTTGGCATTATTCGCATTACAATATTATGCATTGAATGCGCCGTGGATGGGCCAGCGGGAGGGGGGGTGGTAGTGCCAACAAAACTGCGCACAATAAAAACCACTAAATATTAAATATTGATACAACAAACAAGCAGCTTTGTCAGTCATTCCATCACTCAGTCAGTCAGTCACTCAGTCAGCCAGTCAACCACTTGGTCTCAATTTTAATGTCAGCGCAATGTCAATTTTTATTAATTAAAAACGCCGCAGGCGGAAGCCGCCAACTGCAACTACAGCTGCAACTGCAATGTCCACAGCAGCTTGTGACCCCGCCGCATTTCTCAGCCCTCCGCCCTCCCCGCAGTCGCGCAGCAGTTGCGTGCATACCATAAGGATACCCTATAATTGAGTTTCATTGGGCTGCAGACAAAAGGCCGCAAGGAATTTGAGCAGCACAAAGTTTTAATTGCAATTTTGCCAGCATGCAGCAGAGCGCACGACTCAAAGCATACCCTGTATAACACTTATGTATGTTACTAAAGTAGTTCTGCAGTTTTCCTTTACTTCAACTTATACTTCAACTTCAGGTTATACTTTGTTGTTTTTCCGTCGAGCATGCCCTGCGTTGGCCACGATTTGCAGGGCAGGCGCAGAGTTAAGCTGGCCAGCGAGCCGAAGGCTGGCTAATTGTAAATTTCATATTCATAAATGCACACACTCACACCACTCAAACACTGGGCGCGCTGCTCACGGTCAAACAAACACAAACACAAACACAAACGCACGCGGCGCAAATAAATATAAAAGAATAATGTGTAAACTGAGGAGCTTTGGCTTGTCACACGTGTCGTATGAGTGATGTGCTTAATGCTTAAGTCGTCTTCTGCACTTGATGCATTTTATTGCCACATTGCTGGCTAATTATGGCACATCAACGGTAACTTTATCGTTAATCGAGGCCCTCCACAACACACAAACACACGCAAGGACGTGTATTTGATTACCTCACACTCACACTCACACTCACACTCACACTCACACACACACATGTACACACACACATCGACGCAAACTCAGAAATGGCTGCGTGTGGCAATCATGAAGCTCATTCGATCGTGCAATGAATAATTTCCGCTTTAATAAATTTTACAGCACAAGATGCGATTTGCAATATGATTTTAGCAGCAACCAAACACACTCACACACACATTACCTTTGCACACACACACATTTTGCCGCACATATTCATAAATGATTCACATTTTATTATGGCACAAACGCCACATGCCCCACCAGGCTGGCGCCAGCCAATGGAAAATTGAATAAAACGTTGTAAAAATAATTTAAAGGGTTGCATTACATTCGCCAGCCACTTGCTTGAGCTGCTGGGGCTGCGAATCGAAACCAAGCCAATAAATTTCACGAATTATATTTTAGCATAAACTTGTTGCCATTGTCAGGTTTTGTACCTCTAACATTTCTGAATTTTGCAGTGACAGTCGACAAATGAAACTTGAGTTTACGAACTCGTTTCTTGATTAAGATTTGATATGCTCAATTCTGAGTAAGAGAGTCAGTTGAGTGCAGTAAAGTCGCTCCACTGTCAGCACATTTGAAGCAAAGAGTTAACGAATTGCTTGCGCACCACTGTGCACGTGTGCTCCGCTCGTGACTTTGCCACCTGCCGGTAAATAATAACTTGACCATTTTTATTGCACTTTTCCCGCTCGCCGTCGCGACGGCCAAACGGAAGAAAGAAAGCCAAAGAATGTCGCATCGAAAATAGTTGTTCGCCATTTGGGCGCCATAATTTTTATGTGCTCGCTCGCA
Source organism: Drosophila rubida (assembly GCA_035046165.1). Taxonomy (NCBI): domain Eukaryota; kingdom Metazoa; phylum Arthropoda; class Insecta; order Diptera; family Drosophilidae; genus Drosophila; species Drosophila rubida. Next base: position 5,966,846 of record JAWNOF010000023.1, on the reverse strand, counting down.
ACGCATGTCGGGGGGGGGGGGGGGGTACGGTACAGAGAGGTGGGGGGGGGGGCGACACCCACATATCACATGCATAAGTTATGAACTTTGCAGGCGAGTGGACCAAAGGAGCAAAAAGCACTCGGCACTTTGGCACTTGGCTGGAGAGTTTTAAGCACGCGCCGCGTTTGCCAAATGCAAAACAGCAAAGCGAACCGAACCGAACCGAACCGAAGCGAAGCGAACTCAACTGAATGCTGGCGATGGGGTCGCTGTGTGTAAGCGAAACCGAACCTTATGGCCATTATATATTCTGGGCAAGCATTGCGACACCTTGACACAAGCACAAGCCCGCTGCAGATCGGGGACGAGAGCAGGAGAGGCAAGGCGAGGGCATATAAAATATTATTCCTCTGGCAGCTCGCAACTCCAAGATAAACACACTTCACACTCGATGTGCCCGCCCCCTTGCCGCTTGCCGCTTGCCCCTTAACTCGTATCTCTCACAGCTCACACACTGATTGTCTTCTATCTGGGCTGCCTGTGAATTTGACTATATAATATGTTATGTGGAATATTTTGGAGCATTACTTTCGGCATTTCCACTTTAATTAAATTGTAAATATTTTCGCAGTATCGTTGATGACCATCGACAATGCGGGGGAAATTGAAATCAAATAAATTGACGCACATGAATTTACATTTCATGGCCGGCTGCCTGCACAAGGCAACTCTCTGCTGACTCTGAATTCAATTTTCAATTGAGACATCCCTCTCTGTCTCTCTCTCTCTCTCTCTGGCTGTCTGTCTTTTCAGTCGCACACAAGAGCAGTACAACCACAACATCCATTCAGCATTTTCAATGTGCTCACGAGTGCAAATTCAAAATATTCGAATAGTTTAATGAATTACGGTATCTTAATTAAAAGTGTATATTACAATGCGAAAAAACTAATGGCTACGAGTACAAACAAACTGCGTGCAACATGCTGCAATATTCTTTGCAACTGCAATGCTCAAATATTCAACGAAATATTCATATATAGACAGAGGAGGCCTTAAATAAAGCATGTATTAACTCTGCCCTCACACGTCTCGAACATCTAGAACTAGTAACATTTTGTGAGTCACGTCAAGTTTGAAAGTGCTGCCATCTATTAGGTTAGATCTTTTGGCAGACTCGTCATCATATGCCTGCAAATTTGTTCACTGCTGTTTGCTCTGCAAACTTCTAATTGCCATTCTCATTGCCAAGTTTTCAAGCCCAATCAGCTGTTTATTTGCCTTCGCAATGCAGCTCGCTGACTAATTATGCTTTCACAAGTCCCAGCCCAGTAACCTTAAGTCGGCTCAGCGAGCTTAGTCTCTCGCCTCCGTCTGGCAGGAAGACAAACAAACAGAAATACAAAATAAATTAAAGTTATGTGTCGAGTTTAATGAATTCCATTTGGCTTTTGTTGTTGGCAATTCGCTGGCTTGTTGCTAATCGAAGCACACAGAGAGGCGGCGGCATTTTTGTGAATCATTTTTGTGTATTTCGCTGCCTTTTTGCTTGTTTCTTTGCTTAATTTCGCAGCATTATTTAAAATTTGTACGCAGCGCGAGAAATCTGCCTAATTTATAAGATTTATACGCAAAGACCCTGTCTGTCATCATTTTTGTGTCACTGCCGCCCCCTCGCCCCTCTCTTGCTTGCTGCCTACCTTTCATTATGCTGGCCCATAAAGCGCTAATATGTTGTCCTTCCTCTCCCGCCTTCGCTCTCAGCAGCTCTTTCGCTCGCTCTCTCGTTCCCTCCGTCAATCTGCCTATCGGTCTGTCGGTCTGTCTGTCTGTCGCTTGGCTCGTGTTGTCTTTGAGTATCTCGAGTCATTTCTCTGTTGTTATATTCGTTATATTTTTGTTGTCCTCGAAGCGAAAGAGCTGGCACAAGTTTTGCGTTCCATCCCCCGCAGCGCATAAATTAATAAAGTGTGTAATTACAAAGTTCATAAACTTCAGATACGCTCATCTGCAATACATGGCCGGAACAACACCAAATATAATAACACCGCCAACAACAGCAGCAACAATAGCAGCGACAACAACATCGAGGACAACCCGAAACTTGATTTGCAGTTTTCGGGTGCCCCTTCAATTGGCGTCATACCCAAGTCTTAATTATTTAAGAAGCATGCCCAGTTCGCCATGCGATTCGCAACGCCTTCCACTTGCCCTGTAATATTTCATGTTGTCCCAGTGGCATCACAAGCCATTTCAAAATATATGTGAAGAGTTCTTAACATTAAAATATATGCCATTTTTTTCAACTAACAAACTTAGTCTCTAAATAAATGAGTTTCTGTTACTCACGTGCTTCAGCTGTTTCAAGTGCCTGGAAATAAAACAAAAGAATTGCATTAGTAGCTGAACTTTGATTAAGCCAATTTTATCTCAGTGATAGAAATATTATTTAAAATATATATTTTGTATATATATCAGCGAAATAATTATGTGTTTACTTCAGTCACTTAGCTCCGAATGATGTGTGTACATTTGTATTTATATCACTTCATTTAAAGTATATTAGCTGCCCTTATATCCAGCAACAAATGAATAGCATCTGCTTGTAATCTGTTTAACTGTTTCTACTTTTTATTTTCAAGGTGTAAATACTTTAAGTTGTTGCTCTAGAACCCATTTAACTTTTGTGTAAACCAAATATTATTATACTTATTATGTTCCATGTGCAAATACTTTAAATTGTTGCTCTAACTTGAGTATCAAATCTGTTGAAGATTCGCGTATATCAAATGATATTATACCTATTACTTACAATGTGTAAATATTCTAAAGTGTTGCTCTAAATTGAGTATGGAATCTGTTGAAGATTTGTGTATATCAAATGATATTATACCTATTATTTTCAATGTGTAAATATTCCAAAGTGTTGCTCTAAATTGAGTATCGAATATGTTCAAGATTTGTGTATATCAAATGATATTATACCTATTATTTTCAGTGTGTAAATATTCCAAAGTGTTGCTCTAAATTGAGTATCGAATATGTTCAAGATTTGTGTATATCAAATGATATTATACCTATTATTTTCAGTGTGTAAATATTCCAAAGTGTTGCTCTAAATTGAGTATCGAATATGTTCAAGATTCGCGTATATCAAATGATATTATACCTATTACTTACAATGTGTAAATATTCTAAAGTGTTGCTCTAAATTGAGTATGGAATCTGTTGAAGATTTGTGTATATCAAATGATATTATACCTATTATTTTCAATGTGTAAATATTCCAAAGTGTTGCTCTAAATTGAGTATCGAATCCGTTGAAGATTTGTGTATTTGAAATACTGTTGCTCAAGTCAATTTGCTAGAGTATTTGGAGCTTCGCCTAGCGTGCTTGGCAAACTCCATTTTCATGTAGCAATTTTTTCTGTTTGGTAATTGTTGTTGTGCGCCTTCTATTAAAATTTCCCAGCACAGTCGCCGACACTGTCGCCGTCGTTGTCGTTGTTGTTGTCGTTGTTGCTTTGCCACTCAATTATTTCATTGGGGGCCGTCGACGCGTTCAGCGCGTTCAACATTCACCTTTGTGGCCCAAGGTGCGAATTGTTGTTGCCATTGTGCATATTTTATGAGCTAATTAACTGGCGCATTTGGCCAACGGCAACTAACTGTTTAGCTGCTCCAACCGAGCTCCTAACCGGGCGAGGACGAGACTTGGGATTCCGACTGCGATTGAGATTTCACGAGACAGACACTGCGCCTTTTTGGTTTTGGTTTTTGGGGATTTTCCAGCGACGCATTTTGCCCATTCTCTATTCACTTCTTTTTTGTGTTATCAAATTTCAATGTGTGTCGCTCGCTTCCCTCTCTTGTAGTTGTTGCTGCCACAAAGTTGGCAACGTTGAGCCACGTTTGTTGTGGTTTTGGCCGCATTTTATTTTATTTCAAATTTTGTGAGCACAAAAGCTGCGATTTAAATATTTAAAATTGCACACACGTGTGTCTCGCTCCCTCTCTCTCTCTCTCTCTCACTCTCTCTCTCTCTCTGTCAGTCAGTCAGCATTGCCCTCTCTCACACTCACTGTCTCTGTCTCTGTCTGTGTGTGAATAATCACTAATTAAGCTGCCGCAGACCGAGCGAGAGAGGAGGGAGCGTTAAAGACGCTTTTTACGTTGCATACTTTGCGGCGTCGCGTCGCTTGTTAAGAAAAATTACCCAACACTGACATGACTTTGCTGGCTGTCTTTGTGGGCGTGTCACTGCCCTCGCCACACCAGCAGACACCTCAGCAACAGCAGCAGCAACCACCTACACATGCCCCCATTACTCGCCACACTCCCACTCCCACCCCCGCTTCCCTTTCCCCTCTTCGCTTCCGCCAGCGCCGTGTGCATGTAAAACATTTCCGTTTTCCGCTACAAAAGTTTCGGCTTTGGCTTTTGTTTAATGCACCCTACACGCATCAAGTGCCGACTTCAATGCAGTCGCTCTGTTCCCATTCACAGCTTGTAACAATCTCTCCTTATCTATTGCTTTATTTCCCTTACCGAACAACATGTTATTCAACTAAAAAGCATTTGGAATTGTCTACGATTTTCTATCGAATCTTTTAAGAGAAAGTAAATAAATGAATATGTCAACTTACAGTTTGCATTTCTAATAGTTTATGATTTGTAATCAAATGTTTTAAGAGAAAATAAATAAATGAATATATCAACTTGTAGTTTGCATTTCTAATTGTTTATGATTTTCTATCAAATGTTTTAAGTGAAAGTAAATGAATGAATATATCAAATTATAGTTTGCGTTTAAAATTGTCTATGATTTGCAATAAATAATGGAATATATCAACTTATAGTTGCTTCACTTAATTTCCTCTACTCTTCTTTAGCTGCATATTTTTTAATAATTAATAAGTCTGTTCTCCACTTTATCACAATTTCACTTCTCTGCTGTTCTCATTCCTTACATCTCTGCGGCATTTTATTCTTCTTGATCTTGCTGCCTCTGTTTTAACAAAATTTCCTTAAGCATCTTTTCTTGTGATTCACCATTTGTGTTTGCCTCTTCAACCTGCTTCCACTGACCATTCCATTCTGCCACTTGCGCTCATTGCCCGCATCTCGTCCTGCTCAACTGCAGCGTATACGCAATTTCGTCTCGAATTCTTGAAAAATTCATTTCTATTTATGCTTCGCTTTTTTCGACTTTGTTGTTGCCGTGTCGGTTGTGCGTGGCGCTGTTGTTGTTGTTATTGCTGCTGCTGCTGTTGCTGCTGCTGTTCGCCTTGATTGTTGTTGCTGCTGGCTTTTGGCAGAGCCGCTCAGCCAAACATCGTAAATTTGTATAATTTGAGGTTTTTCGGCAAACACAACGGCAACAGCAACGATAACGACGCAGCGCAGGAAGGAAGCGGGAGGGTTGAGGCGTAGCCTCAGCGGAGTGGGAAGTGTTCCGCCTCTGCAACACGCCCCATGCTGCTCCCACCACCACCACCTCCTCTCCTGTCTCCTTCTCGCTCTGGCTGCCTGCAGCTCGCATTGTTTTGTGCAAATATGTAATTTAAATTAATTTTTGTTTTTTAAGCTTTTCATAGACGACGCCTGTTAATAAAATGTTGCTGCCACACCACATGCCACCCGACACCCCCCACTCCACACCCCTGCACCCAGCCCGGTCGACGGCTGTGCCAAACTTTCTTCATATAAAGTTTTGGCAAAGTAAGCAGAGCAGCTGAAAGGCATTTGCCTATTTGAGGGGCGAGCAGGCGATCAGGCGAGCGGGGAGCGGAGAGCGGGGCGGGAGGCGGCAATGGCAGTCGACTGCTGTTTGCTGCTGTCTATGATTTGTTTGCTGCAGCGGGGCGTGACCGACAGACAGCGGGAAAGCGGGACAGCGACGCAGCAGCGCAGACGGACGGACAACAGTCGGAGAGCGGCAGTCGAGCAATTGTATAATTTTCATAAATTACGCGCCATTAATTTCTGACGCAGCCAGCAAAAGGGGGAGGCCGCTGCTGCTGCTGCCACGCCCACTGTCAAGCTAATGCAAACACTCGAATAGCTGACTCAGCGCAGATACAGAGACAGCAAGACACAGAGAGAGCGAGAGTGAGAGGGAGAGAGTGAAGTGCAGTTGGCGACCGCATATTATTAATAAGCGGATACATTTATCTGCTTGGATTAAGTGCAGCGACGTCGACGACGACGGCTACGGCGACTGCGACGCTGGCAGCGTAATCAAAATTATAAATTACATATTAAGCGAAGCAGCGCACAAGGACAACAAGGACACTCGCTCAGCGCGCAGAGGAAGGACGACAAATGTAGTCCGAGCTGCAGCAAGTTTCACCAGCTACCCTCCCACACCTCCCCCTCCCCCCCTCCATCCCTCGGCTGGACGTAGGGCAGCTGCTGCTCTTCATCGTTTTGGCCATTATCAACGTCATTTGCAACACTTAAACTTTTGCATTAATGCAGCGCTCGAGTTGCGCCAGTGACCAACCACTGAGTCAACTGGCCATGCCAAGCATTCAACGCCGCTCCCCGCATCCCCCACATCCCCCTCTGCACTCCGCACTAAGCGCTCGTTGGGCGTTGGGCGTTGGGCATGCAACAAATGACGCCTGGACGCCATCCGCTTAATTTCGCTCATTCATTTCGTGCTTTTTATGCTCGCCGAGGACATGATGAGCGGAATTATGGCCAGGACGCCGCGTCAGGCTGCGGCCAGTCGTGGCTGGGCCACAGGGCAGGCGGGGGGAGCAGAAGTGCACAGCAGCTGCTGCTCTTAAGACGGCTGCAAAAGCATTTGCAATGCAAATGCCACGAAAAATAATTGAACCGGCTGCCAACCGGTTATGCAGCGGGTCAAACGGTAGTCAACGGCTCAAGCACTGCTCTCTCAAATAACTGTACTCACAAGTGCTGCTGTCTCACACAAGTTTGGTCTTCAAACAACAAGCTTTCAGTTAGCATAAGTCGCTTTGGAGCAACGTGCAATTGTGGCTCACTTGCTAAAAGAATAGAATACTGAATCGAAACTACCAAGCACTAACTGCGTAAAAGCAGCTGTTATCAGCAGAGCGAATCTGTGTGCATGTGTGTGTGAACGATGCCAAAAATTTATGTATATACGTGTGAAATGCACGTCTGTGTGTGTGTGTCTACACGCGGGACCGAGAAAACAGAGTGCTGAATGAGCGAGATCGACCAGGAGAGCATCGCTCTCTTGGGCTCGTCTACGACTGCTTGCTGAACTGCAAGGCAATGACAGGGTAAGCAGCTGGTAATCGCATGGTGTGTGTGTGTGCGTGAGGTGTACCAAAAATGTATTACCACATGATTATTTGCAGTTCTGCAAGAACTAGAAGGCTTCAATCGGAATCAATTGGAACCAATCGAAGCGCAAACTTATGTTATAGAACTGAGAGCTTGAAAGTTTACCTATATTTTTGCAACATTTAATAAAGATAAATTAGTGTTTTATTTGACTTCAACATAATTTGCGCTCATTCAATATACTTTTCTAGATTCCTAAGCATACGAAACTCATACTTATGTGACAGAACTGAGAGCTTGAAAGTTTACCTATATTTTTGCAACATTTAATAAAGATAAATTAGTGTTTTATTTGACTTCAACATAATTTGCGCTCATTCAATATACTTTTCTAGATTCCTAAGCAGTTATCAAAATTAAAGTACAGCTTTGGTCAGTTAAGAAATAATAGGATCGTAAAACGTCAAAAAATCGAAGCCAATAAAAAATAAAATTTTAATGACAACTCTTAGAAATCGAAAAATCCAATTTCTTTGTTCTTTGCATCACTTCTAAAGCAGTAAGAATTCCTAACTAAATTGTGTGCAAAGTAAAGTATGCCAATACAGTTTGATATAATGTTTTGAATCTGAATCTTTAGAATGTCTTTGTGCCACGCTACAGCCCATATTCCCTTTTTTGTGTTGGAATGCATGGCGTATGAGTAATTAATGGCATATTTCTAGCTATGTTGTAACTGGTTTTACCAGCTAATCGCTAATTAAAGTGAAGCAATGAGCATGATATAGATAGTGAGTACTGTGAATGAAAGGGCGCGAATGAGTCACCGAATCACTCGCCATTCACATGGGGGCAAAGAGTCATGAACAGCAGTTGAAGTTCGTTCCAACAATTGGCAACTCGAAAGACTTGCGACTGTGTGTGCCTGAGTGTGTGTATGAGCATGTGTGCGTGTGTGTTCGAGTGTGTGTGAGTGTGAGTGTGCGTGTGAGTTCGTGTCGAGGTCGAGTCAATTACGTTGGCAGTAGTCGCCATCGATGCTCAGTGCAAACAGAAATTTAAATGCGTCAGCAAATGCGAGCACAAAGGGCAGCAGCAGCAACATGAGGTCAGGGGGTCACTGCTGCTGGAGCAAAGAGCGGGGGAAGGAGCCGGGAGGAGTGCGGGTGACAGTGCAGCTTTAGACGGTACTTCCATGGCAGTGTGTGTAGTAAGTCCATCGCAGACACACACGGAGCGAAGTGCCAAAGTGACTGATGACAGCAAATTGCCAAACAACAAAAATGACAAAATAAATTAAATTGACTTCGCTTTGTTGTGCGAGCGCTCATGTGTGTGTGTGTGCGTAGAAGTGTGCGTGTGTGCTGCGCTTTCCCATAGTTCTTCCTACTGCTGCACGCACAAAACTTGGCCAGCAACAACAAAGAGCGGCGAAATGAGACAATTGAGGCACGCACCAGAGCAAAAGTGGAACGTCAAATGTCAGAGAACTCACAACCGAGCACCGTGAACTGCGAACTGCGAACTGCAAGAGAGAACTCTCTGGAACTGGATCTCAGCGGGTCACGTACTGCCGACTGCCGACTGTCGACTGTCGACTGTCGACTTGTCAGTGGCATCGCCTCTCGGCTTCATTTTCAGTTGCAGCTTCTGACTCAGTCTCAGTCTCAGTCGCCGTCTCAGGCTTCAGCGTTAGCATCAACTTCAACTTCAACTCATTCGTGGCGGCCTGACTAACAACTGCCTAACTAAAAGCCATGCAAGCAACCAAACTAAATTAAAAACGGCAGCAGCCGCAGCGACAACAACAACAACAACAACAGCAGCAGCAACAGCGACAGATAAAAGGAAATGAATAGTGAGTGTGTGAATAGTGAGTGCTGTGAATAGCGAGGCGAGCAGCAGGAAGCAAACCGAAGTCGATGCCCAAACTCAAAGGCTCAGTCAGGGCCGAACGCAAACGCAACAGAACTCCTGAAGCTGCCACACATTATGGCAATTTCCTTTTCGTCTTCTTCGCCTTCTTCGTCTCCGTCCAGGCGACAAATGCGTCACAGAACGGCTCGCAAATCTGCATACGAAAGACTTTTTTATTTACAATTTCCAAGCGAGCTAATCTTTAATTAAATAATCACAACTAAAACTGCATTGTCTGTCTCTTCAGGCGTCAAATAAACCTGATCCCATAGTTAAAGATAAATGATTAAATTGTAATAACTTACCTAGATTTTAAATAGAGTAAGCGCTTGTTTTCTAATTCTGGAAGTTCTCATAGTTAAATATAAATTGTTAAATGGAAATAAGCACTGCTAAAAGTGCATTTTCCTCAGGTGTCAAATAGACTAAATGATTGTTTTCTAGTTCTAAAAATACCCCTAGTTAAAGATAAATGGTGAAATGGTAATAACTGCAACTGAAACAACTTCTTAATATTCCCATAGCTAAAGATAAATAGTTAAATTGTAATAACTACAACTAAAACTGAATTTTCTTTAGGTGTGAAATTGGTTAAACGATTGTTTTCAAATTTGAACAAATTTTCATAGTTAAAGCTAAAGGGTTAAACGCTTGAGCAGCATTAAAGCAGTCTCACGATTATCTTGTAAATTTTTAAAAAACTAGTTCATACTTCAATTCAATAATTGATTGCTTACAAATATTATGCTTTTGCACTTAAAACGCTTCGCGACTTTGCTGCTAATTGTGATTATTATGACAATTTAAATAACTTTTCATTACTTTTCATTTTAAAACATTCTAGTTGCAACAATAGATAGTTGATCATTATTTTTACTGAACTCAGCTTCCAACTGTACTATCACATATCAGAGACATATTGTATAGTAGCTGTGGTTTATTGGTGTTCTGGCAAATTGTGGAGACTTTGAACTCGTCACGGCTTCGGACACTTTTTGTCGCCTGCAGCGCATCAGTTGTGTCTATTGTGCATGCATGTATAAGTAGACGCCATGTGTGTGTGTGCTTGTGGTGTGCTGGTGTGTGTGCGCGTATTGCGTTTGAGTATTTGTGGTTGCTTTTCCGTTACTTTACATTGACTTCCGCAGCAGTTGGCGTCGTGTGTGCGCCACAAGCGTACTCGACTCCGGCCATCCGACCATTCAACCATCCAGCCAGCCAGACAGTCCATCTCCAACTCCAACTCCAACGCCAACTCCATCTAGCCACTGCTGCTATTTGTCTTCTCCCCTTCCTCCCCTTGCTATTAACCAGCCACTGGCTGCCTCCCACCCTTCCTGCCACAGTTCACTCTCCTTGCGCCGCCGGCGCTTTGGCCAAATTTGATCCGCTGTTAGCTACAGCCGCTGTTGCCGTTACCATTGCTATTGTTGTTCTTGTTGTTGTCACAACACGAACGGCAGTGCGAAGGCACGATAGATAGTCTGCTATATCGAATCCATTCAAGTTTGTTACTTTTGCGCGTTCTCACTGCTGCTGCTGCTGGCAACAGACATCGAGTAGCTTCATGTGTTGCCGTTGTTGTTGCTATGCTTATTGTCTCATGACAAAAGCTGACGTGTCATCATTATCTATTGTTTCGCTGCGGCAGTTTGTTGTTGCTCCCACTGCTGCTAATAGCAAACACGTCAGCAACAAAGTTGCTGCAACATTTTTGCCTGCAATTCAAAACTGCTGCTGCTGCTGCTGCTGCTGCTGCTGGTGGTGGTGGTGTCCTTGCTGTTCTTGACACTGTTCCGCCTTCGGCTGGCGCTACGTATACGTAATCTTAAGCTGTCCAAAACAAAGGCGGCCAAGCCAAATCACAGGCAAAGCAAAAACAAACCCCACGCATAGGCATTAAAGTTTAATGCGAATTATGAAAAGTGAAAGTCACGCAATGAATTGCGCACAAAAAGCACATTTCAATCGTACAAATTTGATATGAAAATGTATTATAACTACACAACAAGAGGGCGGGCGGGCCAAACATCCACAAAGGTCACAGCCGCTGTCTGTCTGCCAGCTCTTTGTCTGTCTGTCTGTCTGTCGGTTCACGAAGCGAAATCTATGAGCCCAGCACAGATGGGAAAGCGAACGAAACTTTTTCGCTTAGCTTCATAAAATATTGCTGCACACTCTGAGTTTGTTGTGCAAATTTAGCACCGATGTGGAAACGGCAAATCAATCGCCTTTTAAACACTGCCAACATTTATGGATGTTATATTTGTTTGCAGTATTTGCAACACAACTTGTTGTTGTTGTTGCACATACAATATTTATTTGCAAGTGCAGCAGCTAAATTTAATTGTAAACAAGCGTTCAATTTGCATTCATCGATTCGCCAGCTGGAGAAACGACTGACAGAAGAAGACGGACGCTGCTGGCTGGCTTTCAATATTCTCAATTGTGGTTGCGTGGGAGAACTTTTGCAAATTGTTGCCCCTCCAAGTTAAAAAGCGAAAATCTAATTTACTACTCGAAATATGCAAATACACTGCAAGTGTTGTTGTTGCTGCTGCCGAGCAAAGTTGTTGTCAATTGTTGGCTGTTGGCCAACAGCAGCAGACGGCAGTCGGCAGACGGCAGTCAAAAGTTTGTGCTCGCTTTTTTTGCGCGTGGTTTCTTAATTTTAATTTTATAATGCAAAAATTTATGATTGCAGACAGCCGGCGCGAGCGAGACAGCGAGTCAGTGAGCCAGAGCGAGAGCGAGAGCGAGAGCGAGAGCGAGACAACGGATTTCAATGGTGTGCTTTGGTCAATGGCGGAGTCCGAATTGCCGCATCCCCAAAAATCATTTCCGCTTGTCCGCAGCAGCGACTGCCAGAGTGTGAGTGGGTGTGTTTGTGTGTGTGTGTTCGTGTGTAGCTGAGACTTTGCACTTTACACTGTTTTCATTCAATTTGATGCATGTCATTCGCAGGCAAAGCCAGAGTGCAGCAAGCCATGCGACACGCTGACATTACCTGCTGCCAACAGCAGCAGCAGCAGCGGCGGCAACAACAAGAACAACAATAAAATAAACTACTTTGCAAACAACAACAATGAAGAGAACTAAACGTTGGCAACTTTTCGACTGTCGCATCATTTTGCAACTTCATTCGCAGCTAATGCGGCAGCTGCAGCGGCTGCTGTTGCGCTTTATTATAATTTAAAGACAGACACACAAACAACTCTTGTCACTCGCTGTCTCTCTCACTCTCACTGTCTCCGTCTCTGTCTTTTGCACTCGCAAAACTTCGTCATTGTCACTGCCAGCAGATGTGATGCATTGTCTCTCTATCTCTTATCGCTCTCTCTAATCTACTAGGTCTAGCAGTAACTCTTTTTGCATACGCTTCTACTTAGCTCTAGGATCAACTCTATTTCAACTTTTTTAGTTTCTGTCTCTATCCAACGCTCTCTCTCTCTCTCTCTTTTTTATTATATATATTGTAACTCTGTATTGTTCTCGCAATCGCATTCTTCATATCGTTATCAATTGTTGCAGCCACCTTCGGCTTTTTTCTCTATTTTTATCTGATTTCACATCTCTTTCGCCACTTGCATCCTTCTCTCTCTAACTGCAATTCTGTCTGCATCATCGTCGCCATATTCATCTCACTCTCGCTTGGCAGCTAGACAACAATTTTCGGTGTGTGCGCATTTATTTGTTCTGTGTCAGTTTCGGTTACGTAAGTAAATTAATTAATTTTCAATTGCTTTAAATAAACAAACAGCTTGCCAAATACAACAACAACGACAACAACGACGACAAAGATTGCCATAACAAACATGCTAAAGTTGGCATTGTAGTTGTTGGCTGCAAGGGTTCGCTCGGGGGCTGCAGTTGGGGCTGAGGGGGAGGGTGGACATAACAGGCAGCCAAACATTATCAGGCAGCTCGTTAAACTCTCGCAATGTCTCACAGAATGTGGTTAAGTCACAGACGTTGACGGAGCCTTGAGCCTTGAGTCTTGAGACCTGCCACAGCCAGACTTTCTGCTAATTTCACCAAAAACTACTAATTTCACCAGCAACTGCTAATTAAGTGTTATTAAAATTGTTGCCAGGCCCGGTTAAAAGCCACGCATGGAAACAAAATAGATTTCACCAACTTGTGTCAATTCAAATTAACTGATTTGATATGCCGAGAAATTCACAATATTAAATTGGCCTAACAAAAAGAGTTTGCAAAGTCTAAAGGATAATTGTTTACTAAACTTTACTTCGTATATATACATTTCCCTTGCGTCGTCTGACAATTACAACTTCTTTATGCCACACGCCACGTCAAAAACTTTTGCTTGTCCATATTGTCAAACTTAGCCAAATAGTTTTGCCAGATGTAAAATCAGGAATTGACGACCCATCAAATATTGTCCAAACTTAGTGCAGAGCTCTTTCTCGAAAAGAAGTTTAAGCGGAAAGAAATATATCATATTCCTGAGCAGATTGAGGTCTGAAATCTGAACTTATTCTTCGCTTTGTTCGTAAACTCTTCATCCAGCGAAATTGCAATATTCAACTCAACTTTAAGGACTTCAAATTGGAAGCGCAGAATTAAAAACTAAACAGCGTCGTCGCTTGGCTAACTATTCGTTAACTTGACGATTTTCAAAGCAAAGTTAATTAAGCACTTAATATGTATTCTAAACAAAGAAGCACATGCGAGTCTTCTTTGTTGCATAAAAACTTTCATTAGCGAACAAATCAAATTGGTTTCGTCATTTGCGAAACCCCTTCGCTCTGTTTTTCCAGATTGAGTTGCTAGTTTAGAAGAAGGAATTTGTCACACAGTGGCAATGGTGGCAGGCAGCCTTCTGTCTAAGCCATTTCGCCCTACTCAATGTTGGCACAACATTTATGTCTCAATTTGGCTGCAAAAATGTAGTCAAGAATGCCGTCGATTTTGGGTCGTACTCAATGTCTTGGTCTTGGTCTTGGTTTTGGTCTTGGGCTTCTTCAGGTTCCAGCTCGTTGTTGTTTTTGGTTTTGTTTGCTGTTTCGGTTTCGGTTTCGAGAGGGAAAAGTGTTTAATTAACGGAAGTGTGACAATGCTGGCTTCAAGCATTCGCTCTTAACTGCTTGTTCTCTTATGTGGCGCCACGAGCTTTTACCACACCGAATTCACCACGGAATCGAGCGGATTCCGCTCGACTGCGCAAGTCCCACAATCCCCCTCGCGAGAGAGCGAGAAACACTTGCCGTTCGCTCTCTCGCTCGCTTCGGTGCGTAGTCCTTTGACTTTGGCGCCCAGCCCCGAACCGAATATGTTTTGCATTTAAATGGCAACTGTGGCGACGGCGACGTTGACTGCGGCGGCATCTCGCTCTTTGTTGCAATTGTCTTGCGGCGATGCTGCCACAAACAGCAGCAGCCACAGCAGCAGTTGCTGTTGCCATCACCATCGCCATCGCCATCACCATCGCAGCAGTCGCAGTCGCTGCAAGTGGGTCACTGGGGCAGCAATCAACAAACAGCGCGCAACGCAGCAATTTCAGCGCTGCGCTCCAGCGTGCCACTTGCATCCCGCAACTTGCAACTCGCAATTGAACTTCCGCTGCGCTGACGTCACAGCAACAGCTCAATCGCCTGTCTTAACCCATTTCCCCCCACAGCACCTCATCAACTGCACTGCAAAGTCAGACGCGCAGACGCAGCTTGAAAAGTTCAAGCTAAAATTTCCACATAAGCAAAGCTAACTCGAAGTCAAATGCGTTGATAATCATTGACAGCAATTGCCTAAAATAGGATTTTCATTTATCATTCAGAAAAGTTAACCAAAATTATACAGAAATGTAAAGTGAGCAGCTAAAAGTCATTATTAATGAAACTATTGATACGACAATTAGACAAAATTGTTATTTCTCGCTTAAGTTCATCATCGTCAAACAGCAAAACAACAAATATGAATCAAGAAATAGTAGCAAATTTAAGCGCAGCTAAAAGCTATAAAATTGTAAACTATTGAAATAACAATTAGCGAAGCGGAAGTCAAAATTCTTATTGCTTTTTTAAGCGCATCATCGTCAAACAGCATAGCAACAAAAATAGGAATTCAATTTATGCAACAAGAAATAGCTGAGAATTTAAATGAAGCTAAACAGCTTAAAGTTTCAAATGATTGTTATGACATTTAGCGCAGTAAAAGTGCAAAGCATTATTTTTTAAAGTTTATGTTTTGCTACTACTACTACTACTTCTTAAAGTTTCCTGCATAACCAAATAAACAGTTGCGTAGGATTTTAAGAATATGTCGCATTACAACATATATCTGCTTGAAATGCAAGTGTGTGTGTATTCTCTGACCGAGGAATCAGAATGAGAGCAGCTGCAAAGTAGGCGCGATCGAGCTGGAGAGCAGAACTGCAAGGTAATGACAGGGTAAGCAGTTGGTAATCGCATTGTGTGTATGTGTGCGTGAGGCGTGCCAAAATGAGTATATGTGTGTGAAATGCATGTTTGTGTGTGTGACTACACGCGGAACCGACAAATGTGAAGTAGGCGTGGTCGGGCTGCAGAGCTTCTTGAAGATTGCACACATATACACTTGTGTGTGTGCGTGTGTAAGTCTATATGTGTACTAGCGATCAGAGGCTGTCGCTGTTGAATAATAGCAGAAACTGTGGCCATATTAATTGTGCTTAGCAGATGCGTTTTTTCGGTGTGGACCAGCTAGAAACCTGCGTTGAACTATATGCTTCTATGAAGAGCCGAGTCGTGTGTATTATTTATTAGTTTCAATCAAAATCGTTTATATGCACGGTGAGCAAGGAATGAACGCAGCACACTGCGTGCTCTGCGCTTTGTCGACTGTCGTGGGAGGCGCAAGGCGATGCGCCACGCCCCCTAGCTGCGGTTCTTGCTGTTGTTGATGCTTAGCTGACGGAGGCGACGGCAACGCAGCTAGAAAAGTTTATCGCGGCGTCGCCAAATGTTTTTCTTATTATAATACCCTGTGCACGCAAGCACTTCGGGTATACGCCAGCGTAACTGCCAAGTCAACTGCAAATTGCACAGTGTCTACTTAAAGACAAACTAAACTAAATGATTAAGTCAATTGCTCAGCAGTTCATTGCTCAAGCAACAAATGATTACAGGTCGAGTTCTTGCACTAAAAAGCAGACTACTAAAAATTGTGATAGTCGCAGCGCCCAGCAAACTTTATTAAGTTTAAAGTGCAATATCAAATTGTAATATTTTTGTGTAATAATATAAGTCTATGTAATCCGAATTGCGTGATATCTGTGCGTCTGGCACGCACTCGGCTGGCATTAGCGTGTTTTATTATATTTTTTATGATTAAGTTGCCGCTGCTGGTGCTGTTGCACAAAATGCGGTGCAAAATGTTGGGCGACAAACTTTTTGTAGCCAGTTTGTTGTTGCTCTTGTTGCTGTCGCGGATGTTGTTGCTGTTGTTGTTTGTTGGTGTTATTGTTGTGCGGCTGTCGTCGCCGACGTCAGCCTTGTTTTTATTGTTGATGGCATAATAAGAGTGCAGCTTCTTTTTTTGCAGTTTTTTTATTATTAAATTGAAGTTGCGCGCAGTTTTAAGCGCCGCCAGAAGCAGCCACAACGACAGCAGCAGCAGCAGCAACAGCAGCGCGAACGGCAACAGCTAAGCAAATGCAAAAATAAAATGGCGTCGCAGCCATAAAACCAACAGCAGAAGAAAGAATGAAAGATACAGCAACAGCAGCAGCAGCAGCAGCGGCGGAGCGACAACGAAAAAAAGCCCAGACAAGCAGAAGGAGCAAACAGGATGCAGCGATGACAGCAGCAACAACAACGCCAACAAAGCGATGCATGCAAATTAACGCAGAGGCTCAGATTAGGCGTAGCAAATGGGGCAACAAGCGAACGAAGAAGCACAGCACTGGAGTCGCAACTCGACGAAGTGAGAGAGAGAGGGACAGAGTGAGCGCAAGATTGGAGGATGGGGGCAAAGCGCAGCTGAGGTTCAGCTGCCGACGACAAGAGTAGAAAAAAGAAATTAAACTTTATGTTATTGATGTTTACGTCGCGCGCACGCGGCGTATGAGCAATGTGTAAGCAGTTGCAGCACAATGAATAGCACTAAACACGCCAGCGACTTTAAAAGCTCGAACTTAAATCATCCGCAAGTCGCCACAACACGACTACTGCTATGAACGACCATGAATAAGCATGATGGTGGCTCGAGAGACCTCAAAATGAATAATTTAAAGGGCATGTAGATGAATTTTGTAACTTCAGATGCTTTGTTGTTAAATTATTAGCAGGACGACGGCTATTGCATATTTATGCGGCTGTAAGTATATTAAATTCCATAGTTGCCTTAGCTTGGCGCTCGCTTGTGAAGTAAATGTGTTTATAGTCGTTTATTGAATAGTTTCAATTTAACGGCAGTCCGTTCAACACTTAACAGCGTCTCAGTCCGTTCGAGCACTTTACTTATTAAAAATGAGCAGAAAGCAGCCCAGAGTAAAATCAGAAACTCCGTCAAGAGCTCTGACTGCGTTGAGAGTTGAGCTCTCAGCTTGATTTGATTTCGATTTTAGTCTGAAAAGGCACACAGAAAAGCGGCAGGCGGCAAGCTGGCAAGCTGGCAAGCCCAAGAAGGCTGAGAAGTGGACTGGAGGAGAGCGAGGTCGCAACGCTGGGCGTGTTGTGCTGGGCCGAGACTGCCAAAAAGGCAAATCAAATTGTCGCCTATTAGCGCAATTAACTGAGACACCAGCTCAGAGCCAAGTCACATGGAATCGCAGGGCAATTCAAGGGTTTGCTGCTGGCGCTCCCCTGCGCCATCCTGCGCGCCCCTTTATTGCCAGCGCTGTGTGCGAGCCAAATAAGCCGCAGCGCAGCCAACGGGGCGTATGAAGCATAAGCAAAGCTCTCATTGCCTTCCAGGGATAGACAGCGCCACATGCGTGCGTGTGTGTGTGTGCGCGCCTGTGTGCGTGTGTGTGTGTGAGAGAGTGTGTGTGTGTGTGCGTGCGTGTTCAGCTGGCAAATTGGCAAACACAAAACACAAGCAGCAACAACATTGTTTAAATTTGATGAGCATTATTAAAAATTAATCAAAAATTTGCATTTATTTATATACTACACACACACACACACTTACGCTTTCGCTCTGTCTCCTTCGCACGCGCTATCCCCGTCTCGCTTGCGCATCGGCTGCGCTGCCTCTCGAGGCAACCGCACTTCAAACCTGAAACTGAAACTGAAACTGAAACTGATGTAGACATTTACTGAAAATTACGTAAATTAAATTTGTTTTTATGGCGGACAGACGCTTAAATGTACACACACACATACGCACACACACACATATACAGGCGTTCGCTAGACACACAGCAGGCAACTGAAAAGGGCAGCTTAATAAGCACCGGCCACATACGCAACCCAAAACAAAATGAAATGAACAAAACTCTCAGAAGCAGCCGACCCACAGGCCAAGCCAATGCCAACACACACACACACACACACACACCCGCACACACACACCCTCTACACACACTTACAGAGAAGGAGAATGTTGCCATCAGCAGGCTGGCGGGGGCAACAAAGTAATAAGCCCCTCAACGGGAGGCGCCAGACCTTGGGTCATGCCCAAGCGCCCTGGTAATAATGTGGTAAACTCTGGCCAAATGCCTTCCAGCCACCCACAGAGCCACCCACAAAAAAGCGCCAGCCGACAAAAGCAGCCACCAGCAACAACAACAACCACACACAACATCACTCACTCTCTCTGGCGCTCGGACTGAGCGTGTGTGTGAGCCGCGATTGTTAACAAATAAGCGTAGCACAAGAAGTCCTGAGAATGCCAAGGGTTACAGGAAGCTATTTACATACACTGGGCCAGCCGAAAAAGCGGCAAAAGTGACCAAGCTAAACTATGGAAGCAAGAAGAAAATCCAGCTGCAGCAAGAAGACTACTGAATGCTCAAATTGTAAAGAGCAGCAGAGTAGGCAATTAATAAGAAAATACAAATCTGAAATGAATGCTAAAACATTGCCAGAAACTTTATAGATAGCAACGAAAGAGTTCAGCAGCTAATTAAAATGTGCTAAATGCAAACTTAAAATTAAGTAGTAAAATACAATGCCAGTTAAATAGTGAGAGCCAACAAAGCTTAAGCAATGATTGGATAACTTGACTGTGGTTGCGAGTGCTGACAACTCTTGGCATTGTCGCAGCTATTTTGTGAAATGTAAATAAATCGTAGGCGAAGTATCCAAAATAGAATGTTTCTGGGAAATGTCAAAAGTAATCTAAATCTTATGAAGGTCACTTTGAAGTCCCTTTCTGTGACTGAATCGGGCAAAAGATTGCGTGTGTGTATCGTCTGCTGGCAGTTTACTTATTGCCATAAATTACTTAATTTGTTTACCTTTTCAAGTCGCTTTAACAATTGAAAGCCCATTGAGCTTGTCAACATTCAAGCCAATATACCCAAAACTCGCTCGATTCGATTGCAATGCGATGCGATGTAGCAAAAACGATGACAACAACAACAAAAAAAAGGGAGACTTTCGAATTGAAGGGCTTGCCTCGTAACTTTCAATGTCGTTACGACAACAAAATAACTGGCAAAAAGTTTCATTTACAAGCGGCAGCGGCAACAACACGAACAAATATCAATGATATGTTTGTTAAAAAACACGACAACGCCAAAAACGACGACAACGAGTCGCCTCGCGTCGCCTCGCATCGCATCGCATCGCATCGCATCGCATCGCGACCCATGTCCATGGCGTAGGCGTCGACTCGAGTTGGCGAGTTTTCGGATAGGTCATGTACTTGGCAGCATCCACGAATCGCCGTCTACCCGGTCCCCGCAGGCCAACCAATTCCCTTCAGTTGTGGCAAAGTTTTTGGCCCAGTTGGGTCATGAATCCTTTGGGCCTAACATTCCTTTTCTGCTTCTATTTTTTGCCTTTGCTGTGGGTGTTTTTCTCTCGCTTTCTTCGCGCCAGTGTGTGTATGAGTGCGAGTTGACCAGCGAGTTCCATCGTTGCGCTCCTACCCAGAATCCCACCCAGCCGCACCCCAGACTCAACCCCAAAACCGTACTCAAGCCGAGCTAAACAAACAACCAACCAATAATTGTAAATTAAAATTGAAATGAATGAGCGAAAGCGCGAAACCCCAAAAACCCCAGGACCAAGCACATCTTGTTGTTTTCCTTCGCGCCACTCATTCCTGCAAATAATCGGAAAAGCCTGCACAATATTATGAAAATGTACATAGCATGAATACTTCAAAGATTGTATATGTATATGCTTGTTGTTTCTTCGAAGTGCGGCACTTAAGTACCCGTTAAAATATCCATATTAAAGACTAATAACTCAACATAAAATCAATGACATTTTATCAATATCAAGTTGCAGATTGTAATGCATGAAATACTAGCCTTATTATCGGAAATCGAGTTCAGATATTGCACTGATTTGGAAGCTGCTGTTCCATCTCCACGATAGGATGCTCAGTTTTTTCCATTTCTCTAGCTGACTCCACATCTCACTCTTTCCCCAACACTTCACCTCTCTCCCTTTCGCTCTGTCGACATCTCTCGCACGCTGATGAAAAGAAATTGAACTCACCCAGGGGCGCCACATTGTGGCTCGGCCTGAACAGCTCGCATTATGACCTGTGTTTCCATTATTGTTGTTGTATTTCCACTTGCTAATGCTCTCCTTCTACTTCTCCATCTGTTTATTGTTGTTGTGTTGCCGGCGCTTTTGGCCCGGCCTAATAGCCAACGTTTCGTCTAATTCTCGGCTCCCATTTCAGACGCTTTTGTTACATTTCACTAATGTATTTTGGCCTACAACGGCGGCATAATGCCGCCATATAGCAGCCAGCGGGTTATCAAAGCCTTTAACCTGCCGCTGCCAACACAACTTCACATGCACAGTGGAGCGTGCTTGGAAGTCTCTTCATTGGCACAGTGGGCGCAAGGCGATGCACATATTTTGCACATAGAACTTTTTAATAGAAAAAATGTTTGTGACGAAGCCACAAATTTGAAGACTTCTATTTTAAAATCTTTTGTGCATAAATATAGACTGTATATTATAAACATTAGAGTTTCATTCACTATAAGTTTAAATATTTGTTATTATATATGTTATATACCTATGATACATTACATTTCACATCTTTTGGAATGCGTACTTCAAAAATCTTTAATTATTTATTTACATGTATATAATAGATTGTCAAATATCACCCTTCCGCCTTTTTGCTTTTCTTGCTTGTTACAATAATCGGATTTAATTCAAATATGCGCCGTTTTGTTCGATAATCTGTTTCCATCTAGTCGTCAGCTTCTTAATACCCCCTTCGTAGAAGCCCCCCTCTTTATTTTGCAAAGAGCGCGGACAGCTGCTTTTCAATAAGTACGATCTTCAATAAGCTTTAATCATTTATATAGATATGTTGTAAATAGAGTTGCCCTCAAATCAATTATTTCTATTTGTAACTATCATTTTAATTATTTATACTTTAATTATGTTAAAAAAAAAAAGAGTTGCTCTTAAATCAATTATTTTTATTTACAATTATCATTTTCATATCTTTATGTGTATGTTTTTAGAATGCCTTCTTCAATAAGCTTTAATCATTTATATAGATATGTTGAAATTAGAGTTGCTCTCAAATCAATTATTTTTATTTACAATTATCATTTTCATATCTTTATGTGTATGTTTTTAGAATGCCTTCTTCAATAAGCTTTAATCATTTATATAGATATGTTGAAATTAGAGTTGCTCTCAAATCAATTATTTTTATTTAGAATTATCATTTTCATATCTTTATGTGTATGTTTTTAGAATGCGTTCTTCAATAAGCTCTAATTGTTTATATAGATATAGAGTTGCTCTCAAATCAATTATTATATTTTATATATTTTATATCTTTATGTGTATGTTTTTAGAATGCGATCTTTAATAAGTGGTGTTGTTTACATATGCGTTCAAAATAGAGTTGCTCTTGAATCGAATAATTTTTTTGCAGGACACTGTGCATTGTGCAGATTGCAACATTCACACATAGACGGCAGTGCAGCTGCGATGGATTGTGGAGTTTGGTGCGCGAGGCAGCTAAGAGTTGGAGCTGTAATTGATTTGCCCAACGGAATGCAGGAGTCGAGCCATCCACGAGCCTCGATGGTTATTGACAATCTTGGAGCAGCCTCCCGCAGCGCAGAGTAGCATACTGGGACACATACGCGTATATATGTGGTGTATGTTGTGTTGCATGTTATCGACGAGTTTATCAATTTAAAATTTCGATTTGGTTGTGTGAAAATCGACACGCATTCGGTCTCCGCTGCCTGGGCTGCTTTGGGGGCTGCGTGACAAATTTGACCAAGAGTCGACAAAGTTGCGAGCTGAGAGCAGCTGGTGTCAGCAGCTGGATGTGGCCATGGTTCTGGTGAATGTCGAGCCACCATGTGGTGCCGTCATAAATCAATTAGCATTAAAGCAAACGGATCGGGGCCGAAAGCGAGAGAAAAAAGCGAATGGAAGAGCCGCCCGAAAAGGGCAAACACTTCACTTATTGTTATCCCGGGCACATAAATAAGGCGGGCAAACAACAACAGCAACAACAGCAACAACAGCGGCAGCAGCGGCAAGAAGAAAAATGCGAATGCGAATGCAAATAAACAAGCCCAAAAGGCACTTAATTGTATCAATTTAAGCAGTTAAAAGCAACACCACCCAAAACTCAAACCCGCCCAAGAGCGCCAGCAACACGAATGGCATCAACATGACGGCATTGGCTTCTCTGGCAACAACAATTAACGGCAATGTGATGCGAGCACAACAAGAACCAGCACGACTGCAAATGATGGACCTGCAGTTACCCTACATTTACATTTGCCCTCAGTAAACTAGTCAATTGTAAAGTCGTTGATTACTACTTCAATTCCATCAACTTCATTTGTCATCAATAAATTAGTAAATTATGACTTTGAGCTTTTAGTTTGGCAAAATTACTTGCTCCGATTTAAACTCATATTTTGAGCATTCACACGAAGTTCGTTATTCAGCTGCTCTTGTGTGTTTTGTATTATAGACCACGACTGCTTTTGCTTTAAACTTTAAACACGCTGCGTTTGTTTGCAGCCATAATTCTGACACTCTTTGCTAAGGTGACGACCTCGAAGCTACCCTGTTGAGTAGTGTACTATCTTTTGTTTTCCTATCATCGCTTTAAAGTATTAGCCTGCTAACTTCATTTGAATGACACACTTTTGGTGCCCCTCACTGCTGTTTATCATATACCCCTCGTGAGCTCTTTTCACAGAGTAGAAGAGAGCCGCCCACATTTGGCAGCCTGTTTACATTTGCGCTTCGCTTTCGCTGCTCGTTTTTGGTTGTTTTTTGTTTTTCTTTTTATTTTTTGTTGCTTTCATTTCTTCCCCCTTAATTTTTTGTATTGTATTTTATGTTTCGTTTGCTGTTGGAGCTGCATGTGAAAGGACATCAAGTGGCGAGCAAAGATCCTTATGCGGGCCTTGCATGGAAAGTCATTTGCCAGCGCAAAAAATATCATTCAACTCCGGCCCGGCCTCAGACTAATGGCCCGAATGGTAATCACAGCTGAAAATGCTCTCATCTTCCCCCCTTCCTCTCTCTCTCTCTCTCTCTCTCTCTCTCTCTCTCTCTCTCTCTCTCTCTCTCTCTCTCTCTCTCACACTCTTTGTACGTTGCGCGTTGAGCAGCTCAAGCAAATCCGCAGTTCAATTTCAAGGATATTGATTGCAAAATACTTATCTATTATAAGCCGAACAATTGAAAATCCGAATCCACTTGAAATGTGTTCGCAAGTCATTCAACTGTTTGGAGTTCCCAGTTAACGAGTATGCACATCTTTAACGATGCAACTTTTGAGAGCTTCCTCACTGTTGTCCTAGAGACCAGCAAATGTATGTAATGCATTAGAGAAGAAAATTCTGCATATTCTAAATAAAATATTCCATTTAATTTCTTGACACTTTGCTATCTTAAAACCAGAACAGAATATAACAGAAATTCCATTTTGAAATAAGAAAACAATCTAACTATGAAAAGGAGTCAATATTTAATTGAGTATCTTGACAGTTAACTAATGAAAATTACTGAAGCAGTCAACCATAGTTAAGGTAAAAAGAAAGATAATCAACTTTCATTATGCTAAGCTGTTGATAAAACTGGGAGACAGCGAGAGAGGGAATTAAGTGCTTTAAAGTGCGCTCTTATAATAATTTGCCAGTGCTTGGGAGACAAGCAGAATTATGAGAATTCCGCATAAGCTAAATGACATATTTAATTAATTTAGTTTATTGGCAATTTGCTGTTTTAAAACCGTTTCGAATTCTATAGAAATTCAATTTTGAACTTAAAGAACAATCTAATTGATAAACAATGAGAATAAGTCAATAGTTAATTACGTATCTTGACAGTTAGCTAATGAAAATAAGCGAACAATTCAAGCATCGTTAATGTAAAAAGAAAGCTCATCATTCAGTTATAAATTTTCTATTGGAAACATTGCTAAACTGTTGATAAAAGAGCGTGAGAGAGAGAGAGCAAGAGCGAGAGCGAGAGAGAGTTGGGTTCTTTAAAGTGCGCTCTAATATCAATTTGGCCGTGCTGTGTTCCTACTTGAGAGAGAAACAGAATTATATAATAGATGTTACAAGAGAATTCCGCATATCAACTTTCTATTCGAAACATTGCTAAACTGTTGATAAAAGAGCGTGAGAGAGAGAGAGAGTTGAGTTCTTTAAAGTGCGCTCTAATATCAATTTGGCCGTGCTGCGTTGCTGCTTGGGTTCAATTTGTGAAATATCGAATTTGCTGATTGGATAATGCAAACACACACACACACACACACACAACACACTCGCAGAACACACGCACACGTCGCACTGGCTTTCGCAAATTAGAAAGACCGCACGCAAAGTCATTTGCATCGGCAGCAAGTTGCAACTGACAGCAACTGTTGCTGATTATTGCATTGGTGCATGCAATTTCGCCCCCAAGCATGGACCAGCAGCAAATGCATCCGAAATTGCCTCAGCTACTTTGGGCAACATGGAAAGCTCATCCAGGAAAAACAACGCAAACCCAATCAGTCAACAGCAGCAGCAGCAGCAACGAAAAACACCTCAAAGTAAACAAATTTTTGGTGAGCGCACTAATAAAAACGCAAACAGGACGCAACACCCATGTCAGGACTTTTGGACAGTGGCCAGCTTGCAGCAGGATGACAGCATTGCTGCGGTCCTCTCGTTGGCTATTAACAGCGGCAGCGACAACGACAACGACAACGACACCGCCACACACAGAGAGAAACCACCAAGAACTCTAAAATCTGGCAGCCAAACTGAATGCATAAATTCATAAATTTTGTTTCAAGATGCAAATCACATTTCAAGATTTCGCTTTGCAGTACTGCAAATTATATATAAATTGAATTATTTACTTTTTAGAAACTCATTTTGCTCTCTGTGAAGAGCGGAGAACGTGGAGCACGCACAATGCATGGCTTATGATGGATATAGACGGCGGGACAGAGATGGATAGTGAACAGAGATGCAGATGGAGATTGAGTGAGCGAGATAGCAAGCGTGTAAGGCATTAACACGTGCCGTCGCCGAGGCCTTAACACGAGGCAACCTCCAGGTCCAGGTCCAGGTTCAGTTTCAGTTTCCATTTGCGCAACAGCCTTAAACAGCATGCAACGCAACCATTTTCAACTGCCGACGCTCCCTCCTCCAGAGCTCCACACAAACCAAACCAAACCAAACCAAACACACTTAGGCGCAAAGTAGCGACATTTATGCGTATGTGCGTATCTCTCCCTGGGCAGAAGGCTGTCGAAATGGCCGAATTAATAGTGGGCGAGGAATGAGACTGCAAATGGGAATGGATGCGACATCCCAGCATGCTGCGACGGCCTGAATGGATGGCACTGCCACTGCTTGTGCGTGGTTGCGTGCTGCATTCTCTGGGCGTGGCCACGCCCCCTGAATTCCGCAACCAATTAAGTGCCAGCAGATACTATGATCACATGCCACCTAGCAGGAATCGCACTGACATAATTCCCAAAAAAATGTCAAATTTTTAAATGGTTCGTGTCTCTGATAAGCACTGGTTGAAATACATGCTATGGTTTGTATCTTAATTATAATTATAATCATAATCACTCATGAAATTTTGAGAAATGTCAATCAATTTGATAAGCTATCTTATGTAAAAATTGCAGAGCGAAAAATACAGAAAGTACAGAGAATATCGAAAAATTTGTTGAGTGTATAATTTCAATGCTTTCTCTTGAAGTAATCTGTTCTGCTTGATCTTGCTATTGATTAGAAGTTATGTTGACAAACTTCAAAGATAAATAAACCGTTCAGAAAATATTCCTCATTTTTATGCTCATTCCATTGTGCTACAAAAATTACAGTTTTCCGCTGGTTCGTTACTATTAATTTTCCATGACAACATCGCTTGACTCAGCTGACTTATCATCATCAGCGTCCTCATTTCCATACACAAAATGGAAAATCTATGCGAATTTATGTAAATCAAAGTTTAAATGAATGTGCGAAGACTAGACTAAACTATCACGCACACAGAAACTGAAATGAACAGACTTTGGCGAAGTGGATGGAAAGCAGGTGTTCGCTGGGCGCATAATTCAATTGGCATCGTCTGCGGCCAAAAGAAAGAGCAAGAGCAGAAATGGGAAAACAAAAAAGTCAACTGATGGGCAGATAAAAGCAAGCCACAAGGACATAAAGTACTGCAATAGCAGTTGCTGCTTATGGGCTGTCACCTCTGTTGCCGGCTATCGAATTTCCTTTCGGATGGAAATCAATGCAGCTCGCCAAATCGTTGAAACATGCTCCAGCTTCAGCTTCAACTCGACTCCTACTCCAACTTGCTGTAGCTGCTGCTATTCTCTAGTCATACAATATGGTGAAAATGTCAAAGGAAACACTTCAGAGGGCACACAACAATTACATTTATATATATTTCACTTTAATTTGTGTTCATGTTATCCTTTCAGAGTTTTAATTATATCAGAAAGATTTCTCAAAATTGTTTTCAATTAAATTTGAATAGACTTCTACATGAACAGGTACAGATAATTAAATGTACTTTTAATATTAACTTCAAACACTAAAATATGCTAGAATTTGTGGCTGGAAGATAAGTCTATTACTTTCAAACTTAGAGAGGCATTTTTATTATTTAAAGATATGAACAGCAAATTATTTAAGTTATTAAAAATAATTACAAATAATTGAATATAGAAATGTATTTTCCAAAAATGTTCAATCTAAGTATCATTCTCTCTTTAATACTCAAATTCAAACAATCTGTATTAAGCTAAACTTGTTTACGTGGCGCCCCCTGGCGGTAACATTGACTTCCACCAAAGCTTTTCTTATAGCAGCTTACAAGGTGCGGTTTGGAACTTGACTACAAGCTTGAACGGTGTCTCGGCAAAGTCTCCACATGTCGGATTCTTTTACGTTTGAAAATCAGCGCAGGAAAATCCTAAACAAAAGACTTTTGAAACTATAGTAAGCAGTTGAATAAAAACTCTTTCATTCGATTTTATTGTTTTTACTGCTCTGGCGATTTTTTGCGATCTAATCTCTAGACTGGTTTTCATTGTTTTTATACATATCCGCTGTTATTGTTGTGTCGTGACCCCAAAAACATGGGAAAGGCAATAACAAATCAGTAATTAAATGAAAACAACAAGGATGGATTTAAATATTTTACATTTTTGAAGTTCATTCACATCAATCTCGCTGCAGCCACAAAAAATCCTATAATCTTAGATGGGGTACATTGACTTTTATGGGTGCTTTGATAATAATTAAGTTAGACAAATTCATTTCGAAGTTAATGTCTGAACTTTAGGTAGTGTGCTTTATCTTCGTCATAATAAATTCAGCTGCAACTTTTTAAATACATGTGCTTATTAATCTCTATTGACAGTAAACAAATTACGAAAACATATTTAGGATTTTAAGCGTGCCAAAAAAAAACATGAGTAATTTAAATTGAGTGCCGAGTTTAATAAAAAAAATATATATATACAAATACAAATATCAGTTTGCAAAGTCAAAACAATCTACTACAGTATAAGTATCTACTGCTATAAGTTAGGAAATTTGGACACACTCGAGTAAATCGGAATTTCTTGAAGTGCACTCAGGTAGCCAGGTCATAGCCAGTGGCCTGTCAACGCGAGACACAACAATTTGCTAATTGGAATCAATATTGCGCGAATATAAGCATTAATAATGACTGATATGATATACCCGAAGCGAAAAGAAAAAAAACAAACGAATGACTATCCAATAATTGCAGCCGATGATTAGCTCATCCAAATTAATCCTGTTCGAATGCTACGAGCAATGCCACTCAATCAATTGCAGTTGAGGGCCAAAAAGCCGACACGGGAAACGGCGACAAAGTTCAGCCATGGCGTATTACAGGTGTTCCATACACATCGATATCGATATCTATATGATATATCATTCATGCCAAATCGCAAGTTGAATGCGCCAATCAAAACAATAGTCGGGGCAAAAACATACGTACACCAGAATAATTGCAGCTACAACAACAGCCACAAAGAGGCTAAACAAAACGTTTTGCTTTTTGTGGCAAGAAAAGACAACAAACGGACACACACAAAACACACGAGAAATATCCGAATTATGACAATGACAAGGTAGCAGAGGGTGGACAGGTGAACAACTGGCCAGGTAGCTCAATGAAACACACAAACAACAACACGCCGAGCACATACCCTGTAGTATCGCAAGGGGAATGAACAGAGGAGGAAAGATTGAAAAGAGTCGCAAAGGAAAATTGTAACAAGTTAAGCTACCCCACTCCGAGAAAGTAGAGACATTTAAAAGCGATTAATCGATTAGTTGAGATATGACACATGCACAATTATCGCTGTGAAATGACCCCAAACAATATATAGTATGCATGTGTTGTAGTCAACATATCTCTCTCGACAATAGGAATGTCAATGATTTGGCTGAATGTGGGCGTGGATTTCAAGTGGCCAGCAGAGACACACACACAGAGAGAGAGAGAGAGGGGGGGGAGATGTGTGCAATTAGCTGCGCGAGCTGCCAAATTGATATTAAAAGCTAAACATTCGTAAGAAATTAAATGGGAATTAAACAAAAAGTTGGCGTTGTTTGTGGAGCCATCAATCGGTAATTATGCAAAGCAAAACAAAACACTCTATTATGATTTCAGAATTTTTGATTAAATTTCGTTTTTATCGCTTATGACATGATATTTAAATGATTGCGAGCATTAAATTTGATCTGGTTTTCGGGCCAACATCAGCTAAATCATAACGCCTATGACACTTTTATGCCCTTTGTTGGGTTCCCCACATTTCGTTTTTGCTTTGTTTTATGATGGAAAGCAACTATTTCTTTTTCTCTTTTTCATCGCCTTCTCCCCAGTTTCGATTCGTTGTGAGTTGTCTTTTGTTTTTATTGTCGCAGACTATTGAATTGCCGAACTGGTATGCGAATTAGTGCCAGTTGAGAGATCTGCTTCTATAGATCATCAAAGGCTTTGATCGTTTTCACATAAATGAGCAAACGATTTGCGCATTAAATCTAAATACATTCATTTGCATTTCATTTGCGTTTCGCATTCATTTCAGTCTCCTTCGTATTTTCTTTAATAATATTCTATTCCAAATAATATTTAATGGGACGCCCTGCAACGCTTTTTATTGCCACGGCGTAGGTGAGGTGTATGAACTTATGAATCTCTCTATAGTCTCAAAAAAAAGGGTATAACCTTGGGCAACCAACAAATTGAAGATGAAACTTTACTTTAGCTGTGCTAATTTTGGCAATATTTAAATGCCGTCCCTACTTGTGTGGCTATTATTTATTTTTGATCCAGTGATTTGTGGAAAAACTTGTAAAAGGCGAATGCATAAATCATGCGGCGAATGAATATTTTGGCAGTTTGCAACACTTGGCACAAGAGCAGGCGCAAATCGATAACCGTCAATTCATAAATATTATTATTATGCAGATGAAAATTAAACAACAAACGATGACAACGAGAAAACAAATAAAGAAATGGCAATGATTGAAAATGGAAAAACGTGTGAAACATTTGCAAACAATTGTTTTCTTTCTTCCTTTTTTGTTATGTTTGTTTATTTTGTCAGTTCATTTCTTGTTCTTTTTGTGCAGCTTGATGATAATTTAAATAAAAATGTCTTATCGCAGTCATAAATGTCAGCACCCTAAGGGTCTCTGTGTGTGTTTGTCCTATTTAAGCAAGATTTCGAGAGGGAGAGCGGGAGAGAGTGTGTGAGAGAGAGAGAGAGAAGAACGTAGACTTTTGCATAACTAAATGCCTTGCAATCTGTATCATCTCCTCAGCAACCGCAAGCGACATGCCCTGCTTCACACACAGCCCACACGCTGACACACACACACACCCACACACACACACACACACACATACAGGCACACACACGCTGAGAACGATGTTGGCTCTTAGGTTTTCGTCTTATTTTATATGACATTTTTATTTTAGCCAACATTTTTATATGTATATTTTTCTTTGGCATGTTGTTAGTTTTGTTGCCGCGTTGTTGCTCTTCACGTTGCTGTGTTGTTGTTGCTTGCCCTGCCACACACACACAGACAGTTGGACTGTTAGTTATGCATATGTATGCGTATTATTTAGTTGGAGATGCTTTTGCGCTTTTTTGCGGTCGCTTTGCTGTGTTAATGACACTTACAAAATCCACCTAAACACACACCCATACACACACACGCACACACACACACTCAGAGGCGCCAGCACACGTCTAGAATTGTCCGCTAGCCACAAGTTGCATGTGTTTTTGAAACGACAACTGGCCCCTCGTCTATCGTCCCTTGTCCCTCGTCCCTTGTCCCTTTTGGCCGTGTCCACTTGGGGCCGTCAGCGTCGCATTTACATTAGACAGCTGAGGCGGCAATTTGCCGCTGGCCACGCCCACAAATGTCGCATATTTGAAATTAAATTACTCGCAAAAAAAGCGTGTAAATTGCCACTGAATGCCCGCAATCCATCCCTGCCCCCCTCCCTGGCCATGCCCCTTGCCGACACCTACGTAACGCCTTTATCTAATACTGAGAGCAGGCTTCTATAATTTGTTGCCTGCCCACCGTTTCCATTTCACTTTTTTGCCGTTTGACTCTTCTCGAAGCAACGGGGCGTATGCGTAATGTGCTTGGCGCTTAAGTGCGCCAATGCAGCCGCAAACGAGTGTCCGTGTGCGTGTGTGTGTGTGTGTGTGTGTGTGTGAGTGTGTTAAGTCAACTGTCCCATTAGACGCCGCTAATTACATGTTCGATTGCTGTTACTTTTTTTATTGCTCGCATTTCCTTGCTTCACTTTCCCTCTCACTTCTCCCCATTTACGTATTTATTTTGAAATTTCCCTGAGATAAAGAAGCGAGTGGCAAATGCGGCTAGCACGCGTTTTAGGCAAGTCATGCATATTAGGCAGTTGGACACGCGGAACGCATGGCAAGCCGTGCCACATGCCGTAGAACGTAGCCGTGGCAAATGGCGTTAGTCATCGCACCAAACATGCGAATAGCATTAATGCTCGTCCCTCTCAAGCGGGGCGAGGGGGCTGTAAGACACTCAACGACGACTCTACGACGTTTCTCCGAAACAAACACAAGTAGCCTACGCTCTCTCTAGCCCCCCTCTCCCCCCGCTCTCACTGTCGCTCACTGTTAAGCGCTGTTGCGCTCAGCTGCTGTTATGCAACGTGCTCTCGCTCTCTCTCTCTCTCTCTCTCTCTCTCGCTCTCTCTCTCGTTTGCATGTCCTGCGCCTTGAGTGCTTGCGCTCTCTCGTTCGCTCTCGCACAGCTGTTCGACCAGTGCTGCCCAGGCGCGCGTATAACAAAACTGTTATACGCTTGCTGCTCTTGGCGCCTCTTTTCAAAACTTGAGCAGTTCATTAACCCGCCCGTCTTTCTGGTTTTCTAAGCAAATGTTTCCCGTGAATCTCGGACTCTTTGTTGTTGGTCGTTTTGTTTTGCTGGGGAGCACGACAAATGCTGGAGTCGCAATTGGTGTCTTGATTTTACATAGACCATGCTGCTATATGGGATCACGGCGTGCTTCTTATCTAAAGCCTCAAGTCACGATTCCAATTTGCAAATGACGACAGCCTAAATCGATCTATCGATTTCATATTCAGCACTCAAAGTGGACGACATAAATCAAAATCTGCTTTGACAAAATTGCGACATAAATAACACACACACACACACACACACGCACCACAGCGGCGCACCGAAAGAGGGCTTAGAACAAATCAAAGGCGGAGTTCTTCGCCACTGTGCAAGCAACTTTTCAACATCTTCATAAATAATATACTGAATATGAATCACCCAATAAAGATAACAATAATTATTTAACTCGAACACAAACTTTACTGCAGCTACTAAAATGTTTGCTTGCATTCTCAATATTTTGGAAGCCCCTCAATGGCGACGCCTCTGTTGGTCAGTTGTGAGCCACGGCTTCGCCTTTGGCGCTTCGGCTTAAAGAGTTTTGCCGGCTGGCTTTGCGGAAATACTTGGCCAAGGCTGTCACTGAAATCTATGGCCCTTTTGGCATGCGTAGCATGTAAGTGGCCTCCACTTGTTCGATGATTAATCAGCCCACCTCGCCGTCTCGCAATTAGCCAAGCCCCACTGTCGACAATGAGTCCAGCTCCCCAATCCCCAGACACCAGAAGACGGACCCAATTCCACTCGCTTCACAACCCACACACGAACGTGCCAGAGTTGCCGCAGGGCCTGGCGTCGCGACGTCGGCGTCGGCATCGTCGTCGACGTCGACGTAGACGCAGACGTCTAGTGCGTTGGAAACAAAACTCGCTTGCAGTGCGCCAACAACAACCACACACCGACAGCGTGAGAGCGAGTGAGAGAGCGCGAAAAGTGAAAAAATGCGTGTAGGGCAGATTCCCTTGCACTTAAAGCTAGCTTTTGCCTACCTTGGTTTGCCAGCGTCGATCAGCTGCATTAACTTAATTGTGCACTAGCGTTGAATTCATTTAATTTTCACTTGAAACACAAAAATGAAAGAAATGTAAGAAATGCTGCAAATTTGCACAGCAGACACCACAAACTAGATCGCGTAGATAACAAGAACTGAGCGCAGGTCGCAGCAAGTGCAAGGCACGAGGCGAGACAGTGACAGTGAGACACAAAAGTATGCGTATGCGCATAATCATGTGAACTGCGCCAATGGCACGCATTTGTGACAAGCAATGGCAAATTGCTAGTCACAGACAGTGTAACTACTGCAACTGTAATCGCAGTTTTGCTTCGCTCATCTCCAATGCCAAAAGCAGGCATAACAACAACAGTAAAGCAGCGCAAGACAACGTGAACTGCGACGCGACGCCAACACCGACGCATTACGCATGCGTAGCGCTAGCATGCGAAGGCAGCGACTGCGACAGTGACGGCGACAGCGACGGCGACTGCGACAGAGGTAAAGGCAGAGACAGAGACAGAGGCAGAGACAGGGCTCGCTTTTGAGTCGCAGTCGCGTCGTATCGATATTAAAAATAAGACGGGACTCGGAAGCGTATTTACTTAAACTGCTGTTGTTCTTGTTGTTGCGACTGCTGCTGCGGCCTGTCGTTGAAGCTGTTGAAATTCGAGCGCAAATCGGCAAACGAACTCAGAACGCTGCGGCTGCGCAAACGCAAAGCACGCGCCAACACTTCCAATTCCCAGTCCAATTCCTATTCCAACTACAAATTCCTAAATCCAGTTGCAACGCGTCGTCTTTCAACTGCAGTGCGTGTTTTTTTTCCAAGTGCTGCTCGCAAATAGTTCGTTAATATTTCGAAAATATTTATTTTCCAATTTTTTTTTTTCGCAATTTGCAAGAAAAAAGTGCCAAAAATTAAAAACAATTCAAAAACTTTGCTGCTTTCCAAGGTAATTTTACAAATTGTAAAAAGTGCTTGTGCAAACATATTATTTTAAATATTTTCTGTAAGTTACTTGTGTTGTGTTTAATGTGCGAAAAAAAATATTTTATTTTCTTTTAATTTATTTCTTGTGTTTATTGTTGATAATAATGGTGATTTGTTGCCAATGAACATTACGATAATACGTAAACACAACAAAAAAAATGATATATGTGGATATAAGAAATTCCAATTAAATTTCCAAAATAAACTACAGTCTTACCTCGTTAACTTGAGCACTCTTATGGTTATCGTTGCAGTGTTTAATTTAGAGTGCGATATATTCGAGTAAAGTTCGAATTTTTTAAAATATTCAGTGTAATACCATTGAAGAGTTTCTAAGTCAGAAAATTATCAACTTTCAGTAATATTTATATGTGGGAAACAAATTGTATTGAAAATTTGATTACTTCAAAAGAAAGGAAAGGAATTTTATTTATCAACAGCTGAACCAATTTAGTGCATCTAAAGCTCTTCAAGATATGTAGTAATAATAGAACAGCAGCAGCTAGTAGTATGATATATCGTGCTGTTATTCAACTCTGAACAATTCTGAAACGTTTTTCGCCTTCTGTGCCGACTGTCAAAAGCGTTCAAAGTCAACGCATTTTGGGATGCCACCCGCTCGGCATACTAAAGAGCTCTCTTACGATCGGGGTAATGCACAGCACAGCACAGCAGAGGCGGGGGACTATGGAGGGGTAAACGAGGGTATTTACATACATCACACATACACATGCACGTTTGTATGCAATGCCAGTGTGCAGTAAATAGAATCCGCTACCCAGCAAGTGCTACGAGTGTTTGTGTTTACGAGTACTTAAAAAGAAGAGAGCGAAACAAAAATAACGAAAGATGTCAACTCTGGCCGGGGCCGGGGCTGGGGCCCGGGGCCGGGCATTCGGGTTTTTATGTGCCCCATGCCACAGTCATGCCACGGCAATTTGTGCATTTCAATTAGCTGCTTTTAATTGTGCACAGCAACAAATTAATTAAACAAACCTTTTGTTTCGCCCCAACACAACAATGACGCTTCGCACTCTTTGGCTCTGACTCAAGACCGATTTAGCCCGAAATCAAGTTGCTTGATACTACGATCGATTTATCGGCCAAATGCATTGTCCAAAAGCCTAATCAATTTATATGCAGCACGTCGTGGGGCGGGAGCAAAATCACCCCGTTTTTGGCTCAACATTTTTTCAAAGAAAGCAAAAGTTATTTTCTTTTTTCATTGTTTATTTTTTGTTTACACGAGTATATATTGTTGTTGTTTTTGGTTACCTCTCCTATTCGGGAAATGTTCGGTCATTACGCAAGAAAATAATGTCAACGGCTTGCTTTTACTTTCCATCATGATTAATGGTCGCTTCTCGAAGACATTGAAATAATTGCGAATCGCACTCAATATGAAAAGTAAGAAATTCAATTTAGCCATGTTCTTTGAGTAAAGTTTTCGATATTTTGCTGCTATTTCTTTAGACCATTTACCTCTTGATTAATAACAATTTTGATTCTGTGATAAACTGCCTGAAACGATTACCAGCATGATGAATGTGTAGCCCTTAAACTGTAATATAATTTATTATTCTGAGAATCAGCATCTAAAATCTCGCAAAGCCACTTGATCTATAAAACGCAACGAGAATGCGTTAAAAGAGATGTTTACAAGCCAATTATCTGG
Source organism: Drosophila rubida (assembly GCA_035046165.1). Taxonomy (NCBI): domain Eukaryota; kingdom Metazoa; phylum Arthropoda; class Insecta; order Diptera; family Drosophilidae; genus Drosophila; species Drosophila rubida. The sequence continues at coordinate 5,930,899 of JAWNOF010000023.1, read as the reverse complement.
TCAGTCTCTTTCACTCAGTTCAGTTGTTAACTGTTTAACCATCTTCTGTTGTTATTGCTGTTGCTGTTGGCCACATTCGGTTGACCTTCAATTGTGCACTTAGCCGCAATCGGAGCAGTCAATCTGGGTTCCAGTTATATCTGCATCTCATTTAAAAGTCGGCACAAACTTTTATTTTAAATATCAAAAGTGGCAAGGATGCGCAATGCCAACACTGTTAACCAAGGGTCATCAATTGTGGTCAGAGCCGCAACAACAGAGATACAAAAAAAAACGCAACTCATTTAACTGGTTGCTCCAGACTTTGGCACACTTGTTCCCACGACTGTCAAGCTCGCCAGCTGATTGCAATTAATTTTATTTCGCCTTTTATAGCAAATAAAACGAACCCGAAACGGAAATGCCTCAACGCATTAAAATGTAAGCTTTAAATAGATCACATAATCGCAATAGCAGCAGAATACTATATTTATTATGCCTGTATACAACTCTTTTAACTTGCACCTATTTTGACCTCAACGAACCCGAAGCTATAAAATGGCATAATCATAAGCAAATCAAGTTTAGAATCAGCTAAAAATACAAAACTTTTTATTTTGCATATTTTTTCGCTAATTTACGCGGATTCTGAATATTTCATGAGAAAGTAAAGAAGAACGAAATCGACACTAACAAAACAGGGTACTACCCAGTCGAGCACACTGCACACTTGGTCACACTTCTTTGTCTTTGCATAATATTAGCAATAAAATGCAATTCTTTGGCTAGCAAATTAATTGGCAATTGTTGCGCACTCTCATTTGCTTTTTGCGGTTTTTGGCAAACAAGAAAAATTCAATTGACACATTGACACATTTATTTGCCTTGAGTCAATCGTGTTGGAGAGGGGCTGGGAAAGAGACGGGATAAGGTTAGATTAGGTTTTGTGATCGCTCCGATCATCGATCGACAATCGATGTCAGTGGCTTTTCGATTTGATTATAAAATTTACGCATGTTTGATGGGTATTCCATTCCATGTAGCGCGATGCGACGTGATCTGCATTTGAATAGCCACACTCAGCATATATATGGTACAATACTCGTATCATCAGTATACAAGGGAGCCCAACACCCAGCACAGTTTTGGAACAGTTCAAACTCGGGCAAACTGCGAAATGGCAGCGACAATTTGCACGCGTTTCAAAGCAATACAGCAGCAAAGTGAAGAGTTGTAACACTTCTTCCCAAAGTAGGTTAAGAATGGAGAAGCTCTTTGCCGGGAGATTTGTGGATAACATATCGATTAGTAACTCACACAAGCTCGCTTTTGTCTTCTGATCTTCATGAGACGATCGAATTGAAAGATGATACGCAATGCGTTATGTCGACTTCTGGTTTTGCAATATCTATAATCGGCTATTCGAATGAATATATTTCGTCTTCATTTAGGAATCAATTAGCAACATATATGCTTGCTGCAGATGCCAAAGTAGTTCGTCACTCTGCCACAAATGGTTTGCAGCGAAGAACGCTGAAAACGTGTTAAATAAACAACGATTAGCTTAGCTCAATTCTGTCCAATTTGATAGACATTTCGATTCGATTGCCAAATTTATTGCATATTTATTAATGAGCTTATGAGGTCCATTAGTCGGCCTTATCGCCGGCCCGTTGAGGGCTCAATGATCCAATAAAAAACAAGGGGGTTAAAAGAGAAGACAGCCCAAGACAAGAAATGCAAATCGCTGTCATGGCAAAAGAGAAAGAATTTTTCGTTTAGTTGTTTATCTACGTTGTTTATTTATTTACTTGTTTGTCGATTTGGTTCTCTTGATTTGCTGATGATTTGTGCCAATTCTTTAGCCCGAGATGCGCGCGGGCGTCTTTCTTTTTTTTTCTGTTTTGTATTCGAGATGTTGGCCTAATACCGAGGCCAGCCGCGAACCAATCCCCCAAGAACCGTGCCCAGCTCTCTAAGCCCAATTAGTGGGTCGCTTTAATTTGCCGCGTAATTAATTCGCTCGTGCCAAAAAGAAATTGATAAATAATTCGCTTTGATGAAAGACAAACAACAACAGTAACAGTAACAATAACAATAACAACGGCAAAATCAAAACAAATCCGATTCTAAGTCCAACTCCAATGCCAATTTGTAAATCAGTTTTCGTTTCGGGAACACAACTCGACCTCGAAACCAAAATGAAAACCGAAATGGAAACAGAATCGGAATCAGAAACAGAAACAGAAACAGAACTTATAAACAATTTGTCAAGCGGCTGGCTGACGACAAGTCGTGACTTGCTCAAGCAAAAAATTATTAACGTTTTATTATTATGCGTATCAGCGCGCAAAACGGCAAACATTATAATTATTTATAGATTTCTTTCTTCGTTTTCGATTGTCGTCTGCCAAATAAGCCACTATTGCTTGAGTATTGGCGCCAACAATACGAATTTATAATAAGCTATAGATTTAATTGCTCCCTTCAGCGTGTCATCTATCTATTCTTCTACTTCTAGCTGAGCTAATTTACATTAGATAAAATATATTTCCAATATATTTCCAATTCCTTAAATTATTCATTCACGATTCATTTAAGTGAATTTCCCTCTTTCTTATTTTCTGCATTGATACTTTTATTATATCACTGCGCAAAAACAAGAAGTTAGAACGGCTACAGTCGAGTTAGCCCAACTGTCATGCACCCTGTGCCAATTGACAAAATTCAATTTAATACAAACATGTAAAATTGAAGTCCTAACTTACTTGCAATTAAAATAACTAAGCTAACTAACTAACTAAACAACAGTCAATTCAAAAGAGGTTCGTATTAAAAATATCTAGAGCTAGAACTCTAAAACTGTGGCTGCCACAGATTTTCGCAGTTTGAGGGTGGAAGCAAAAAACATAAACATGATCTACTTAAACACATATTACAACTGAATCCAAAGTTTGGTTACTCTAGCTCTTACCATCTCTGAAATTCGTATGAACACATATACGGACAGACGGACAGAAGGACGTACTTCACTAAATCGACTTTGTTTGCAATTCTAAACACTTCGGTTGCAACAACATGTGGTCTGCGACGTCTGCTTCTCCCTATTACATATGTATATTCGAACGAACTTAATATGACATTGTAGCTTTAGGTGCAGGGTACGAAAAGGAATCCATGTCGCTGTTCAAGGTGGGTGGCCCGTCTCTCTGCACTGTCAGTGCGTGTCCACCTTGGGCGATGGCGATGGCGATTGCGCAAGCGGCCAAAAAATAAATATATTTGGGCCAACATGTAAATCGGGACTTGTCAATTGCACAACACCGAGCGACCACAAAAAAAATTGTATAAAAGCGTGAAGTAAAAATAAATTTCAGTCGACCCGAAGCACATCACAACAACCAGGCAACAACCAGGCAACAACAACAACAACAGTAGTCACAATGAGCAGTCGCTTCTTTGGCAATTTGCTTAATTTACAACTTAATTTCAGCAATGATTTTCAATTTTTCGGCAGTCGACCCAAAAAAAAAAACAAAAATGAAACAAAAAGCAGGTTAAACGCACGACCAGAAAAAGTATGCAAAAAATGTCGAGTATTTTAATTTGGCCGGCAATTATGATAAACGGTTGACACAAGGACTGCAAGCGCCGCTTGCATACCCTGTGAATAAGTGAAGCCCAACTGGGAGTCAAGAAGCTCAGCAATTCTATTAGTGAATTGCATAGTGAATGGTGGTGAATTGAACCACCTTATGGTGTGCTATTCGCAGGGTAGTCGACTGTAAGTTTACTTCGCATTTGGCCCTTTTGTTTTACAGCCTTCTGCAGTTTGCCTTCTGTGTGCTAAATTTGGGGCAGTTAATCGTGCTGTTGGCTGCGCTTTTAATTTAGCAGCCGCCTGGCTGCCAGGCGCCTTCAGCAATGAGGTTGTGGCTGCCTTTGTGCGGCTCCTGCGTAGCATGCAACACGCTCATTTAACACACTCACTCCGAGAGTCGAGTCGGAGCAAACTTCTGGCTTATTGATTTCTGTGCAACGCCCATTGCAAGCAATTAAGATTCAAGTACGAGTCCCAGCAAGACTACAAGAGCGACTGTGAGTGCACGAGTGAGTGTGAGTGCGAGTGTGAGTGCGAGTGTGAGTGTGAGTACGATTACAAGTATTCATGCCTAATTACATGCCCAACGTTAATGCAAGCGCAAACACAGCAGAAACAAAAACAAACAGCGAGCAAAACAACAAAAGCAAAGCAAAAACAAAACAAAACTAAAACAAGCTGTTCAGCCAAGCAGACGAATCGACAACCTCAAATTTGCGTTTGATTGATTCGCTTTACTCAGCAAATTAACCTCCGCAGTCCTTGTTAGCAAGAACGCCAAACAAATCCAGAAGATATCACATAAATCCCCAACAAATTCGAACAGCTCAAAAACATACTTATTACAAGTTAGTTTACAACTTTAGTCCACACTCTTAGCATTTGAGTTTCGACTGAAATCACTTGAAACAAATCTCTTTTTAATTGAATTATGCCTTTTTTTTAACTTCTAAAAACATTCGTGTTACAAATTAGTTTATAATGTTCGTTTCTAGTCTTAGTTGAGTTGAGGTTGGGCTACAAAATCACTTAAAACCAATTTCTTATTAATTCTATTATAACATCATTTTAACTTTTTAAACATACTTGTTACAAGTTACTTTATTTCTAGTCTTAGCAAGAGTTGAGTTGAGGTTGGGCTAGAAAATCACTTAAAAGAAATTTCTTTTTAATTTAATTATGCCATCTTTTTAACTTCTAAAAACGTTTGCTTTGAAAGTTCCTCAGATAACGATTCTTCATGTTTTTGCATAAATGTTTTTCGATGCATAATATTACTAGTTTTCTGCACCCAATAAGCGCACAAATTTCAGCTGATGAACCCATTTAGATGCCGAGTTATGATCATTCAATCATATCGAAATCCAACTTGTGCCTTGCGGAATTCGTATGCAAATGAATGCAAACTTTATTTGAGAACCTTTGCTGGATTCTACAAAAAGCCTTGTTGTTGCTTCCGTCGAGAAGTCAATGCCCATTAAGATGCCTATCAACATCTTGCGTTCTCTCTCTCCACATCTCTTGTGAAAACTAATCAATATGTATATTGTGCATATTTGATGTTATATCGAATCAATTTGCTAACAAATTGTGAATACTGTCGACAGCAGCATATCTGATGTCATAACGAAATAACACTTGAGATTATAATGAGACTCGAGCGTGTCGATAAGGAGTTCTACGGCCTAAGCAAATTATATTTTTAGAACTTCGTCGTCGTCGTCGTCGTCGTCGGCGCCACGCCCCAAAAACACTTTACGTTGAGGGACACGCAGCCTCTTTGACGCTCAGCGGGCAAAGAGAGAGGGCGAGGTGGAAAGAGAGGTAAACCCGTTTGGAGGTCGTTTGCAGTTGTGCGTAAACTAGATGGTGATAAAAATAATATGCACAGCCACACAAAAAAACTATATTAAACAGAAATGAAAATATAAAGTAAACAAAATTTAAATTAAAATAAAAATAAAACTGTACGAAAGGAAGATCAAAAACATTGACAGCTTTTTTGCCCCCAACTCCTGGCTTGACAAGCCGACAACGACCCAACACAAACTATAAACCAACAACAAGAACAACAACTTTAACAATAATAGCAGCCAGCAAAAAGACTTCGCCAGCCGTTAAAGTCGTAAAAGCAGATCAGGTGGACGTCCTTGCAACTTGATATCGGGATGCTGCGGCACAGTGGGCACAGAGCGCAGTTCAAAGCAAAAACATATCGAGTTTACCATGTTCATCTTAATCTTTAGGCACAGAGTGCAGTACTTTCGAAGTACACAAATGAAGTTTACCATGTCTATTAATCTTGAGACACAGAGTGCAGTACAAAGTCAAAGTGTCGAAGTATACGATAAAACTCAAGTTCTCCATGTCTATTAATCTTTAGACACAGAGTGCAGTACAAAGTCAAATTGTCGAAGTATAAAACTCAAGTTCTCCATGTCTATTAATCTTTAGACACAGAGTGCAGTACAAAGTCAAATTGTCGAAGTATAAAACTCAAGTTCTCCATGTCTATTAATCTTTAGGCACAAAAAGAAGTACTTTTGAAATACAGAACTCAAGTTTATCATGTCTATTAAGCTGCAAGTCTGCTTTCCACTCTGTACAATGAAATGAAAAAGATCGTTTACAAATTGAGCCAACTTCCTTGCAAAGACAAATTTCTAGCTTCAACATTTTAATATTTTTGCAATAATCCCTAATTAAAAGCATTCCTAAGTTCGTTGTAAATTTGAAGAAAGTTGCTCATTGACTATGCACAATATTTGTGTTTAACAAAGATTTGAATTGCCCGAGTTTAATGCGCCATCTAGAGTGTAATGCCAAAGCAATATTTGAGCAGCTCAAACGCCAATTGCGCCCACTGTGGCTGTGGAACCCGTTCTGGGGAGCAAATACATTCAAATTTATGCCCGCTGATTGCTGATGCTGCTGCTCCCTTGCTTTTGCCCTTTGCAGATGCGCCGACATTTGTCAGGAGGTCCCACCGTGAAGCTGTGCACAATGCTGATCGGCCTGGTGAGTAGACAGACAGATCGCAGTCTCCCCCTCCCCCACCCCGCGCGGATTTAACTCTCGCACTTTGTGACAGACGACAGCAGTGCTGCTGCCCCTGGCCGTTCTGGGCCACGGTCGGCTGATGGATCCGCCGGCGAGGAATGCGATGTGGCGCTTCGGCTACCCCAACCCGGTCAACTACAACGACAACGAGCTCTTCTGCGGCGGCTACGCGGTGCAGTGGGAGCAGAACAGCGGACGCTGCGGCGTCTGCGGCGATGCCTACCACGTGAAGTCGCCGCGTCCCCACGAGGCGGGCGGCGAGTACGCCAAGGGCATCATTTCGCGCTACTACACGGCCGGCCAGGAAATCGATGTGGAGGTGGAGCTGACGGCCAATCACTACGGCCGCTTCGAGATGTACCTGTGCCCCAACAACAATCCGCGACAGGAGGCCACGCAGGAGTGCTTCGACCGCTATCCGCTGTTCATCTCGGGCAGTCGCGAGCACCGCTTCCTCATACCGCGCGACACCAAGAAGAAGGACATCTTCCGCTACCGCGTGCGCCTGCCCGCCTACGTCACCTGCACCCAGTGCGTGCTCCAGTGGACCTACTACACGGCCAACATGTGGGGCACCTGCTCCAACGGCACCGAGGCCGTCGGTTGCGGCAAGGCGGGTGAGTGCAACCTACCAAACTATACATGCCAAGTGCGTCGACTAAGTCTACCTCCATGTGCAGAGACGTTCCGCAACTGCGCGGACATCGCCATCATTTCGAACACGGGCGGCGGTGTGCCGCCCATTTTCGTGAACAACAGGTCGCCGTATCTGCTCTACTATCGCGACTATCGGGCGCCGGAGGACAACAACGTCTTCCCACTGATTGTGCGGTGAGTAGTAGTCGTAGTCGGCTTGCCACCGATTCACAGACGATTCAATATACCACTATACGCAGTTTAACTGCCACACACAGGTATCGAACTCGCATCGATTCAAGCGGTTAACCGCTTCGCAACCGATGCGTTACTGTTAATGTTTTTTCTTACTGCATTACTTCTACTTATCTGCTTACTCTAACTTACTGTGATATATACTACCACTCTATACTATACTACTCTACGCCTCACTCGCTCTGCTCGTTTCACTTTCGTGCATTGATTCAAGCGGTTAACCGCTTCGCAACCGATGCGTTACTGTTATTGTTTTTTCTTACTGCATTACTTCTACTTATCTGCTGTGATATCTATTATACTACTCACTGTGATATATATTATACAACTCTACGCCTCACTCGCTCTTCACACTTCACTTTTCCTCTTCTTCCATCGATTCAAGCGGTTTACCGTTTCGCAGCCGATGCCTTATTGTTATTTTTCTTTTCATATATACCTTTACATATCTGCTTACTCTAACGGCGTGATTCTGAGTCTGTATATTACTTTACGCCTCACTCGCTCTTCACGTTTCACTTTTCCGTTTCGTGCGTTGATTCAAACGGCTTACCGTTTCGCAACCGATGCGTTACTGTTACTGCTCTTCCTCGCTATACTATTATACTTATTTACCTACTCTAGCTCACTGTGATATATATTATACTAATTTACGCCTCACTCGCTATTCACTTCTTGCCGCGCTGCTCTGTCTCTCTTACGTCTTTCACTTTTCCGTTTCGGGCATTGATTCAAGCGGTTTACCGTTTCGCAACCGATGTTAATGTTAATGTTTTTTCGTACTATATTATTTCTACTTATTTGCTGTGATATCTATTATACTACTCACTGTGATACATATTCGTATTATACTACTCTGCGCCTCACTCGCTCTTCATACTTTACTTTTTCGTTTCTTGCATCGATTCAAGCGTTTTACCGTTTCGCAACCGATGCTTTACTGTTACTTTTTTCCTCACTATACTATTTTATTTATTTTGACTAAGTTTCACTCACTGTCATGTATATTATACCACTCTATGCCTCACTCGCTCTTCAGACTTTGCTCTTTCTCTCTTCACGTTTCACTTTTCCGTTTCTTGCATCGATTCAAGCGGTTTATCGTTTCAAAACCGATGCGTTGTTATTGTACTTCTCACTATATATACTTATCTGATAAGTCGAACTCACTGTGATTCTGTATATTACTCTACGCTTCACTGTCTCTCTTACTACTCTCCTACTCTACTCTTCGCCTCACTCGCTCTTCACGTTTCACTTTTCCGTTTCGTGCATTGATTCAAGCGGTTTACCGTTTCGCAGCCGATGCGTTACAGTTATTGTTTTGCCTTACTATACAACTATATATACTTATCTGCCTACTCCAACTTACTCGTTCTTCACACTTTGCTCCAATCTGTCTCTCTTCACGTTTCACTTTTCCGTTTCCACGTTTTCCTCATTTTGCACAAAACCACATGTAATAACATTTGCTTCGTTTTTCCGCCCTCTTCCCCCCACCACCACCACCACCAGCAATGGGACGCGGCTTGCGCGCAAACGCAAGCGTCCAACCGCTTAACCGCTTACCCGCTTACCCGCTAAACCGCTAAACCGCTTACCCGACACACACGCTTTGCGTAGCCGCAGCGAAGCGGGTAGAAGGTCAACTGCGACACTATTGAAAACGCTTATCGCAACAACAACAAAAGCAAACGGTTATGGTCACACCCACACACACACACACACACACACACATTTATATATAGCACACACTTGCACACACTTTAGCTGTAAATAAAGAAAATGCTTTCAAATAAACTCGAGTATATATATACGATATGAAAGAAATTATTGTTTGGTATGGCACGAAGCGGTTAACCGCTTCGCAGAAGAACAACACACTTAACCGGTTGGGGGAGTCAACAAAGGTGCACCTGAAATTTTTATTAACATTACGACATGTTGGGCGTTGAACTTTTGACCAATTTATCGCGCCAAAGGGTCACCGAAGGCTCAACGCTTGCCAAAAAAAAAAGAATAAAAGTTGTGGAAACGCAATGACAACATTTGACATGTAACACGGTGGGTTGTGGGGTTTGGGGGACAGCAAACAAACGGCACGGCACAAAAGGAAAAAATAAAGCAAAAAATAGCAAACCGACAAACGAATGAATACAACTGTAGACTGTGTGTTTTGGGGGGGCGGGGGTTCGGTGTGTCGGGGTGTCTGGTGTTTCAACAGCGTATATCCGGATAGGTGAAGGCCATGATGAGCACCAGGAAGACGGCCACCTGCACAACGCCCACCAGCACGGTCTTGAGCAGCTGCGCCTGCACCTGCGGCTCCAGCGGCACACTCTGCGGCCGCAGCGGCGTCACCTGGCGCGGTGTGCCGGCCACCACGCGACGCCGCATCCCGCTGCGCGCCAGCGGCAAGCGCTTGCAGCGCAACGCCTGGCGCTGGCACTTGACCGTCGTCGATTTGGCTGCTCGCACCACGTTCGCAACGGGCGGCTCCGCCTCCGCTGGCGGCGGCAGCGACGGCGACGGCGACGGCAACGTCGGCAACGGCAGCTCACACTGCACGGTGGCGTTGACGGCGGTGGCCAGGAGCAGGCGCGCCACGTCATCGCCCAGCCGGCCGGTGGTCGAGCGCAGCGACAGTTGCAGCGGCAACTGCTGGCCGCCGGCCTCGCGCTGCTCGGCTGGCAGCGCTGCCACCGCGGCCGCATGGCACAGCAGACTGTTGAAGAACATGGCGTCCTGCTCGAGCAGATTGAAGGGACGCGACGGCGTCAGCGGGCGCAGCTGTTGCAGCAGCACGTTGGGATTCTCGCGCAGCTTGCGGAACGAGGTGCGCTGCAGGCCGCCGTCGTGGGCCAGCGGCAGGTAGAAGCACTGCGACTCGTCCGCCGTCTTCAGCTGGGTGAGCGTCTTGGTCTCGATGCGAAACTCGCGTATGCAGCCAACGCAGCGTCGACAGCCGCGCGCCCGCGCCACCTGCCACACCAGCGGCAGCTGTATGACGCGTCGCCACGCCAGCCGCTGGATGGGCAGCGCATCGTAGCCGAAGAGCGTCAGCGTCGAGCGCGGCGTGTAGAAGATGGTGCGCGAGTCGCGCGGACTCTGCGGCAGGCTGTGCGGCGTCAACGACGTGGCCGGCGTGTTGGCGCTCGCGTGCTGCATGTTGGCGCGCAGCGTCGCCTCCAGCTTCTCGCCCAGCTGCTGCAGCAGCTTGATCTCCCGCTGCAGCGTCGGTATGTTCTGGCACACGTACTCGATCTTCGAGCTCTGCTCCGTCGGCAATTGCTGCTGCTCCTGCTGCTCCAGTTGCTGCTCCTGCTCATGCTCCTGCTGCTTCTCCTGCTGCTGCTGCTGCTGCTGCTGTTTCTCCTGCTTGTGCGGCTCGTGCTGCCGCTGCGACTTGTGGCCCGGCTGCGGCTGTTGCTCGCCCTGCGGCTCGACGACGTGCGGCTTCTTCGAGCGCGCCGTGAACTGCTCGCGCTGCGCCTGATCGGCCAGTTGCTGCAGCTGCTGCTCGCGCTGTCGCACATCGTGCAGCCGCGTCTCCAGCAGTCCCCGATAGCTGCTCGACTCGGCGCTGCTCAGCTCGGCGAACTCTTGCGGCAGGTTGAGGCTGCTGCAGTAGCTGCAGCTGTCGCTCTCCGCGTCCACCAGCGACGGCAGCTCCAACTGCACCTTGTTCAAGAACTCCTGGCTCAGCTCGTCGGTGGGCGAGTCCTTCAGCAGATTGTCGACGCTGTTGTGCAGCGTGCGCACCATCAGCAGCTCCTTCACCTTCTTCACCGGCTTGCACAGATACACGAAGCTCTTGTTCTGCTCGTCGGGCAGGCGAAACGCCTTCGCCAGCTTGATTTTGCGCAGATCGTTGCTGCTGTTGCTGAGGCTGCTGCTGGCGCTGCAACCGCTCATCAGCTGCAGCTGTTGCTGCTGCTCGACTTGCTGCTGCTGCTGCTGCTGCTGCTGTTGTTGGTGCAGCGGCAATTTGGAGGCGCGCGCATTGAGGTTGCTGCTCTCGAAGGTGCTCGGCAAATAGCCGCTCGGCCGGGGCGGCTTGCGCACTGGCGACTTGTCCCTTGCCAGCTTGCCAGTGTTGAGTAATCCGTGCGTGCTGTTCAGGTTATTGGTGCCCAGCTGAGCCACGCGCGGCAGGAAGTGAGTGCGCGTCGTGTTGCTGGTGCGTCGACTGGCGGCAACATCGGAAACAGCAGCCAAGCGATTGCCAGCGTTCAGTGTTGGCAAACGCTTTGGGTTCGTGGCAGCTGCAATTGTGTAAACAGAAAGTGTAAGAAGAATTTCGAAGTGCTGTCGAGAAAGTTATGAGACTGTGTGTTCTGTGAATGTGACAAAGCGACAATTACTAGCATACTACGATTCGCTTTTCAATATCTGTAGAAGACTTCCAAATCGAAGCTTGCTTTTGTCAGCTATAATGCTACAAGTTTTCTGAAAAGTTTAACAAGAAGGCATGCGAAACTGAATTGTAGATTAAATATTACGAATTCCTTCTGAAGAATGCAAAAGAAAATCAATAATGCAATATAGATAGAAGGATAGTGAATGTGGAAGAGAAATGTGAGAATGTGACAAAGAATCATCATCAGATTACGCGACAATTACTAGTATCCTACGATTCCCTTTTCAATATCTGTAGAAGTCTTCAAGTCGAAGCTTGCTTTTGTGAGCTATAATTCTATAAGTTTGCTAAAAGTATGAAAAGTTTAACAAGAAGGCATGCGAGACAATTCATTCTGAAGAATGCAAAAGAATCTCAAGAATGCAAAGCAATATAGATAGAAAGATAGTGAATGTGGAAGAGAAATGTGAGAATGTGACAAAGAATCATCATCAGATTACGCGACAATTACTAGTATCCTACGATTCCCTTTTCAATATCTGTAGAAGTCTTCGAAGCTTCCTTTTGCGTGCTATAATGCTACACAATTCCACTAAAAGTATGAAAAGTTTACCAAGAAGGCGAAACTGAATTGTAGATTGAATATTACGAATTCCTGCTGAAGAATGTAAAAGAATATCAAGAATGCAAAGCAATATAGGTAGAAAGATAAGAAAAGTTAAAATTGCGCAATCTTAATTGCAATCCTCTTATTTTTCTATACAAAAATTAAAAAAAAAAAACTAAATAAATCAATAGAAAACATATAAAAGAAATGTAAGAAGCAAGTAAGTTTATAGTTTGTGGTTAGTAAGGTACAAGAGCTTCACTATTGAAGTAGAAAGAAAAAGGCAATTTGCGGAAAATATCTAACAGAGAGGACTGTTCTTAAACGGTTTGAAAAGTGTTGAAATCGAGTTATTCTTTGAGCAATTCAAAAAGAGCCCAATGGAGCTCTAATCATGCCATAAAAAAAATGCAGTAAAAAAAGACAATTATGAATATTCACCTTGCGATCCACGCTGCAGCAGCTCGGCTCGTGTGTAGGTCGTCTTTCGGACCGGAATCAGTGGCACTTGTTGTGGCATCTGCGGCACTTGCTGCAACCCTTCGAGCTCGCGATCTGCCCTCAGGTGATTGAAGCGTGTGCGATTCATCTTCTTCAATGTGGCATAGACGTCCAGTTATGCAGAAAAAAGCGAAATAAGTTAAACACCCACTCTATCTCTATCCGTGTCTCACTCTCTCGCTCGTTTCCTAATTTTCCGGTCTGCTTCTCAGCTTTTACTGCGATTTACGTTGTGATTTGAAAAGAAATTTTGTGTGTGTGCTTGTGTGTGTGTGTGTGTGTGTGTTGGTAATTGGACGACGTCCGAAATACAAAACGTGTGAGACTATTCGATGAAAAATGTGTGCTAGTCCGGAGCCGAGATGACGTCCATGCCGGATGTGAATTGAGTGTGACAGCAAAATCAAGTTCCTACCACTATTTGGATTAGAATGGAGTGGCAACGTTGATTGACAGCTCAAATAATATACTTGACAAGTTTTGCGACAGCAACGTGATCCATATGATTTAGCTACACCACAACACATATATGTTGTCTATATGGCAGTTATATGCTGACGTCGGATCTGAGCCATTTAAATATATGTGTTAACGGTCAGAAAAAAAACGAAATCGGAACAAATTTCATCAATGTGCCTTCAAAGCCGAGTGAGTTGTTGGCTTCAAAGCAGTCGGACAGACAGAATGCAGCAATTTGACTAAATGTATCGCAACTTTAAAAGGACAAAAAGGGTTAGACACACAACTACCACATATGTTGATTATGGCAAAGAAACTATCGTGGATTACTTAGAATTGGTTATTCAAAAACATTTATTTATTCTGGATTTCCTTCGCTACAAAATCTGTGAAAATTTATAAAATGTTCTACAGTCTGGTTACTTGTCAGAATAACTACCAATATAGTCGTCAGACTCTCCTCTGCATACCAAATTTCTTCGAATTCATGGCAAGATCGTCACTTGTCGACTGCCTCTGGTGCAGATGCCTGATCATCTGCAGGCGCGCCTGCCGCTGCAGTGCATTGTAACGCCGTGTGATTTCGCTCTCCTCCCTCGAGAGCACGTTAATGTTGGATGCTTGCGAAGTGCGCACAGCATTAACCATCGGTCTGCGGTCAGTTTCGTATGTTTCGGATAGCTGCCAACTGTATGAGTTCGCCATTTTGCCATAGGGCAAACTGTCGTTGGAAGTCCGGGACACATAGGTCAATGGTCGTTGGCGCATTCGACACATATTTGAATCGGATAATGCATTGCCGTATGCATTTCGGAATACAGCCACATTGCGACGTCGCTGCTCGTGGCAATTGAAGGTATCCACGGCTTTTTTCAATGGCATCACTGCGGCTTCAGCTTTAAAAACGGTGTATAGCCAAATCGTCACCCAAAATTTCACAACATCAAAAATAATTCTTTGAATTTGTTTGAGCAAAAAACTAATCAAATGACAAGAAAAATTAAAACTGTTTTCACACAGTTTTCCAAAAACTCGCTAGACTAGCGAAAATACTTTGACAACAAAAAAAGTAACTGCCTTATAGCATAATATATATAACACATATCTTCCTCACGGCACTGTGATACTTTGATGAGCTTCTTCTCTGTTTTACCAGCAAATATAATACGCTTTAGACGTAAGTCGAAACATTAGATATATATAAACTGAATTCGCTAAATTCTTGCTTTTGAAATCCTTTTAGCTCAAGTCTACCAAACACTTTTCATGGTCATCACGTGCTTAAGTGAGGTTATGGCGTATATTACAAAAATTCTCATAGACGCTACTTTTTCAGATAACATTTTTTTGCTCATTCACCGATACATCTACCAGGCTACAATATAATTACAATTTATGATCTATAATTATTTTGATGTTTATTGTCGATCTGTATATATTATGTTTATATTTTAGTTTTACCAATGCTATATTATTTTATAATCATCATTTGTGATATATAATTTAAATATTTTATGGTTGTTAAGTTCCAGTTTATATTATAGCTCTACCCAATCTTCGGTAGCTGTTTAACTATCATAATCTATAAATTAACTAGTATGAATTGTTTTGTTTTGCATTTTAGCCTCACTATTGATTGATAACTGTATTGCAGCTCTTCGATAAACACTTTGTGAACTACGAACTAATGATATCGTGTTTTTCACAGCGATCAAAAGTGCATTGGTGCGCCGCCATTCCGCGCCTTGCCCGGCATCGACAACTGGTGCGAGATCAATTGTCTGCGCTATCCCCCCAACTGTCCCGAAACGGCTTGTCACTGCCCGTGAGTAGACCACAGTCGTGCCTTCTCTTTCTGCGCATAGAGCTATCCTTTTTTAATGCATGCTCTTCCCTTCTCGCTCTGCAGTCAAGAGTGTGTGGCGATTGGCGAGCTGGAGGGTCGCGAGGGAGCCGATACCTATTGCATGGATCAGTGTCTAAACTACAAGTCCGAGTGTCCGCGCGATAGATGCCGCTGCTACTAGGAAGCGAGATAGAGCGAGAGAGACAGCGTCGTAGCAAGTTGACGAAGACAGAGACGGAGTATGAACCCAAAACCAAGAAAGCTGTGCTGCCCCATTTGCCACGAACGAAACAGGAACGAGGAACGATTTCAATGAAAATATTCTCTATTTTTTGAGTATTGTCAATAGCTGCTTTTTGAATACGAATATGAATATGAATATATATGTGAATGTGAATGCGATTAATCGACTATTTACTTAGCTTACTCATGGCGAGATCTCCGAACAAGGGATTAGAAATCAGAAACAAGAAGCGAGATCTAATATGTTCAATTAGTTTACTTTAAAGTATTCTTTTTTTTTTTGTTTTTGATTATTTGCTGCTACAGCTTAACTCCGTAGTTGAATGTGAATGTGTGTGAAGGTGGGTGTGATTGTTGGGCTAGCTTGGACAACGTTTCGTGCTCATTTGGTGTCCTCGTAGAGAAAGGGACGCGTAAAGTTCTCCAGCAGATCACGTTGCTCGCGCAATCGCCGCAGCTCCGACAGCGGATGGGCGTTATGAAAGCGCCGCACACGGAACAACGAGGACACGGTGCCGGCAATTTGATTCCAACGCTCGCAGGCGCGCGACTGCAGCACGGCATCCGTGCAGCAGCTGCAGCTATTCGGATGCTGCCGATGGGAATCTTCAGTCGTTAGAGTTGGCGTTGGCGTTGCCAGTTCTCTGGGCACCACTGGAAGGGCCATGGCTGCTGGCGACGTTTTGTTGTTTGCGACATCGGCCCGCTTGAAGGGCTCACTGCGTATGAGCACCTCGGCCAGTTCCTCGCGCACGTCGTCCTCGGAATCCTCCAGCGGCAGAGCGGCACAGGCGCCGCAATTCACATCGCTGACCTGCGCGAAACTTGAGGCAATGCGACGCAGCGAGGCGGTGCCCGTTGTCGCTGCTGTTGTTGTCGTTGCTTGGCTGGCTGTGGCAAGACCGGTGTGGCATTGATGACGGCAACGCAAACGATCCAGATTCATGTTGGACAACTTGTTGCCATAGCTAATGCGCAGCTCAGCGCGTTGACGGCGCGCTGCGTCATCGGAGCCAATGGCCAATTTCCTGCCCAGCGGCATTACAACTAAAACCAACAAAAAAAAAATGCGGAGAATTTCCAATAAGTTGCCGAAATGTTTGCTACGAATTTGTGTGCGTGTGTAAGAGTGTGTATGTATGTGTGTGTGTGTGAGGCTGGGAAAATGTTGGCAGCGCCAACCTCGATGCCAGTGTGCTACTGCTTAATCCGTTCCTTTATTTTATGCGTCTACAAACTAGTTAACTTAACTCCACATGCATTCAACTCTGTCTGCGAGTGTCTTAGAATAACAGTTTCTTCTTCTGCGGCATGAAATTGCCACGCACTGTTGTCTCGACCATCTTCCGTTTGAGTCCCGGCTTCTCCAGAGCCGGGTTCGCGGCGTTTGCGGCGCCCTCCTTGGCCGCCAAAATGGCCGATGGCATCGGCAGCTTGGCACCGACGGTGGGCGCCGGCTTGTTGTGAAAGTACGGCATACTTAGCGCCTCCCGGCACGAGCAGCGCTTCAGCGGATTCATGGCAAACAGTCGACGCATTAGCGTAATCATATCATTGCCAGCCGCGGTGAAAATGTTCTGCAGCGGCGTGCCCGTAAAGTGGCGGAACTGCAGATAATCGTGGAGCTTGCTGAGATGCGGCCACTCGGCATCCGACGGTGTGCCGAGCACACTGAAGATCCGCGTTAACTGGTCCAGGTCCGAGTCGCCGGGCAGGAATGGTACACGCAACATCAGCTCGGCCAGAATGCAGCCCACCGCCCACATATCGACACCAACGCCATACTGACGGGCGCCAAAGAGAAGCTCCGGTGAGCGATACCAGCGCGTCACCACGTGATGCGTGTAGATGCGATTGGGAGAGCCGAAACTTTTGGCCAAGCCGAAATCACCGATTTTCAGCACGCCATCGCTGTTTACCAGCAAATTGTTAGGCTTCAGATCGCGATGTAGAATCCAATTCACATGCAGATATTCGAGACCACGCAACGTCATGATGGCATACGCCTTAATGTTCGCCTGTGTCAATATGATCTTGGTGTCCTTGATGATCACCTCGAGGTCAGTGTCCATGAAATCGAAGACCAGCGATATGTTCGACAGCTGGCCAAAGACATCGACCAGACCAATGATGTTCTCATGCTGCAGCTCTTGCAATATTTTGATTTCACGCAGCGCTGTGCGATTGATGCCATCGCGTGCCTCTTCGCGACTGCCCTTCTTGATCTTCTTGACGGCCACAATTTGACTTGTCACAATGTCGCGCGCCTTGTAAACAATGGCGAACTGCAAATTTGTCGACAAGTCAACAAAAAACAACAATTTTTATTGAGCACGCAAAAAATGTTGTTGGTATTTTTGCACTCACCTGACCCTCGCCGAGAAACGATAGCTTGGCATAGCGATCCTTTTTGTCATCTCCCAGGGGCAACATGTGTGCAGTTTGGCATAAAATCCAAAATCAAATTACAGCCTGTTCTTTTATAATAAGCGAAAAATAATAATAGCGCACAGACAACAAACAGAAACGACACAAAGCGCGCAAAGTGGACGCGACCGGCACAACGCTACATGTACATTTAGGCAGTGTGGCCGCATGCTGTCTTTTTGACCAAAAATTATACCAAAATATAACATATGGCTGCACTTTCAGAGAGCACGCGCCACTTTTAAAGCCACATTTTGAACGACTGAAATAGTTTTGTTGGGTGTGCAGTCGTATTTGACAAAGTAGTTTTTATTTAAAACAACATTCAGAAATAATAACCAGCCAATTAATAAAATGTAATGAAATTTAAAAAAATAAATTAGTTGACGCATCGATAACTACGTCGACCACTCAACGATATATACTCATTAATATCGATAGAATATCGTGCGGTAAACATGGCGACATTGCATTAACCATCCCTAACTCGGCTGCGACGAATTCGGCGTTTTTTTTGCGCTAAAATAAAACAAACGTTTGTATAAATTAATCAAAATCTAAATAAAGCAGACAAAATGGATGTGCGTCCGAATCAAACCATTTACATCAACAATCTCAACGAGAAGATCAAAAAGGAGGAGCTGAAGAAATCGCTGTATGCAATCTTCTCACAATTCGGCCAAATTCTCGACATTGTGGCGCTGACAACATTGAAAATGCGTGGCCAGGCATTTGTGGTCTTTAAGGAAATCGGCAGCGCGTCAAATGCGTTGCGCACCATGCAAGGTTTCCCCTTCTACGACAAACCCATGCGTATCGGCTATGCCAAAACCGATTCTGATATTGTGGCCAAGTTGAAGGGCACCTACAAGGAGCGACCAAAGAAGGTGAAGCCACCAAAACCAGCTCCAGGCGCCGAGGAGAAAAAGTTCGTAATGCTCCAATTGCTCGATATATTCATATAAAATAACAAATTTACCTTTGCAGGGACAAGAAAAAGAAGCCGACGAGCGCCGAGAACGCGAATCCAAACACACAAACGGAGCAGCCACCAAATCAAATTCTTTTCCTCACCAATTTGCCGGAAGAGACAAACGAGATGATGCTGTCGATGCTGTTCAATCAATTCCCCGGCTTCAAGGAGGTGCGTCTGGTGCCCAATCGTCACGACATTGCCTTTGTCGAATTCACCACCGAGTTGCAGAGCAATGCTGCCAAAGAGGCGCTACAGGGCTTCAAAATAACACCCACACACGCTATGAAAATTACTTTTGCCAAAAAGTAAACAATGTAAAAATTCTGCTTGGGATTAAACAAACTTATACATAGGAAGATATGCTGTGCGCTTGAAGGATTTTACTTTTGAATCGAGCAGCGTTTTAGTTTTTTTTTATTAAAACACTTTAAACTAGAATAAACTAATGCCAATGAACTGGACAAACTACAAAAAAAAAACACCGTTGAAGTTTAGCGGTAAGTTTGGCAACAAGTCAACGTTTAATGCTGTTTTCATATTTTTTGTTTTTCTTTTGCAAATTGTATACGCTAAATCCTGTAAATAATGAGAAGCATTTATTGTGTGCGTGTCACATGTCGTGTGATGTTCCCGTGTGGTGATGTCACGTGTTGCTGCATCCAGTGGTTAATTTCAATTCTCGAGTACATGCTCATCGTTGATGGGGTGTTGCACTTCCAACGGTGCATCGGTGGCAGTAGTGGTGCCGGTATCCTCGTCGTCGAGCTCATCACACATGGTGCTGCCGCTGCCAGCGCTCTCAGACGATGTGCTCACTTGCTGTTGCAGCTCATCGGGTTCATCGCCATCGCCCACATGCTTCTCCATCGATTTGACCAGCTTCTCGGAATTGCCGCCGACGAAGACTTCGAGCACCTCACCATTCTTAATGAACACAAATGTTGGCATACTGGTTATGTTGTATTCAACGGTGATGTCCTCGTTGTCATCCACGTTGACCTTGAGGACAACGGCACGTTCTGCATATTCGGCGGCCAGCTCTTCAAGCTTGGGTGCAATAATTTTGCATGGTCCACACCAGTTGGCACAGAAATCAATGACGATTAGTTTTTCGCCGGCATTGGACAATTGCTGCTCAAAGTCCTCTTTGCTCTGTACCACATGAACCATGGCGTTACTATCTATATATTTAGCTTGTTAATAATTTCGCTAAAAACCAATAGGAAAGGTAATTGAAATGGCAAATTTTGTTAAAATTTGTATGTAAAAGTTACGTACAAAAATTTTTGTAAATTTGATACGTTCAGCTCCACCAGACGGCTGAAACTAAATGAAATTTCCTCCATACGTCTACGTTGTTGACACAGGCTATGCTAAACGCTGCCAACTAGATTTTAAAATTGAAAATTATGAAATAACAATTTTGACACCAAGCTTATCGGCGCGCACATTGATTGTCTCATCGATAGCAGCGTTTTGCATACCTCGCAGTGGGCAACGCCAATACATCAAAATGCATAGTTGGCAACACCAGAACACTGCACTGCCAGTAGTTGGCAACGCCAAGGCGCTGCAATTCCAATACTTGATACTGTCAATTGTTGATCATTAGATGTTGTGCTACTGCAATAAAATTAATATATTTTTGCTTGGGCAAAATGCTAAAATGTTGTGCAATGTATTTCCGGCATTTACGTCAGCACTGCTAGTTATCGATTGGTATAATTAAAGCACAAATTTGCTATCAAATTCAAATTTACAGCGCAGTAACTTTTATTGTCATTTCTAATTTATTTCCTAAGAATTAAATTACATAAAAAAATACATATATTTAAAAAAAAAAAATGGTGCTATTTACAGAATGCCAAGTACTTGCGATGACTACGTACTGATTCCAATTATTGATTCAATGGAGAAACTCAGCTTGGGCTTCTTCGCTGTGCTCGCCGTTGTTGTTGTTGTTGTTGTGGGCGTGTGTGTGAAAAGCGGCTGCTGTTGATGTTGCTGTTGTTGTTGTTGGACGACAGCTGCTGCAGCAGCGACGGCGGCGGCATTGCCCAATAGATCATAAAAGGTGCTACCCAACACTGCTGTCGGCGGAGCCAAAGGAGCCGCTGCTGGGGCGGCAAGTAACGTGGTATCCATGGCATAATTCAGTTCCGGATCAGCGAATGCGCGACGCTTGCGCATGCGTTCCAGCAGCGGTGAGTTGAACGTGGGAAATCGCTGCTTGTATTCTGTGTGGAGGCGAGAAGAATTTTTGGGGAGGCAGGGCTTTAGCATAACTGTGAAATTACATGTGCTCTTTGATCTCTCAGTGACGTGGGCTACAAATTGCTTTCAAATTGTTTCAATTCGTTCAACGAGTGCGCGTGGAGACAACGAAAAAAGGGCGCGTAATTTGAGTCGATGCGCTCGGCCAGACAGCATGGCACCAGACTGTCTGGCCGAGCGAGATTCGGGTTTAGCTGGAAACCAGATGGAAAACTCGCCAAAGTAGTTGTTGAAGAGGTTTTTCCGTTTTCATGGTGTCGCATTACGTGAAGAGCGAGACGGACAGACAGAGTAACAAGGAGTGAGAGAGGGTGCTAAAAAGAGAGGAGGATGCCAGGCAGACAGACAGGCGAGCGGCATCCAATTACCCAGACTTGACTTTTGACAAATTTGTTATTGTTTGCACAGTGGTATCGGGCATTTCCTGCCCAACCGACCGCCCGCCCGCCTGCCTGCGATCCAGCGATCCTCAGACCTCCTGCACGCCTCGTATTACCAGACACTGTGTCTGGGCGACTTACCTTCCATGGCTGCGGTTATGTGCAGCGTGGACTGCTGCAGATTGCGCAGACGCTGCTTGTAGATGCGCTTCTGTGCCAACAGAGCTTGACGCGTGGCCGCCATGGAACTGTTGCCGCCACTATTACTGCTCGTCGTCGGACGCTGGCTGCTGGCTGCCGGCGGCAACAGCTCCTCATCGCTGTGCGGCTCCGGCGTGCAACTGGCTGCCGTGCCAGTGGGCAGCTCCAGCGCCTCCATTGTTTGCTGGCGACGCAACGCCACCTGAGCGGCCATAACACGCTGACGGTCGACGACCAGCTGACAGTTGGGGCAGCAACATTCGCGCCAGCGGCACAGTTTCTTGTGGCCCTTGACGCACGAGATGACGCCGTGATTGCGACAGCGAGCGCACTTTGGGGTGCGCAGCAGACGACGCTCCTTGCTGGACGCGGACGCGGACGCGGACGTGGACACGGGCATGGCTTTAGCTTGGACTTGAGCCTGAACTTGAACTTGAACTTGAACTTGAACGGGGAGACTAGTCGAGGAGACGCGACAAGTGATCGGTAGCTCGGCTGGCGGGCAACTGAAACGGAAAGGATGACGTGCCAGCAGCGTAGTCAGCCGGGCAGGATGGCCAGCCACTTGAGTGCGCGCAGTGCCAGACAGTCTGGCACAAGCGATCTGTCCATCCGTCCGCTGCCCGACTGTCTGAAGTGTTTGCCACGCTGCCATTGGCTGCTAATCGCTGTGGCTAAAAATAGACGATCCAATCGCGGCACAGCTGGCTGGCATCATTAACTAAAAAACTACACGACTGAAGAGCTGAAATTGGAAAATTGGAAATTCAATTGAAAACCGCACAAAGATACAAATGTATCTGTATCTCAACACATCTGTCCAGCTGCAAACACGCACTACAAAAGTATCAATTTTAATTGCTTACTTTTCCTCCGCATACCCTCTAACACGACAAAGACGAGAGGAATGAAGAGTGCTTGGCAATAGTCTATAAGAAATGTGTATCTTAGAACTGACGTATGAAATATTCTCAATACAAATTAAATTGCACCTGTCCCGTACTTATACAACCAAACCTTAACTGAGCGAAACTCAGCTTCAAAATGTAATGAGCTGAGCTAATGTGAAATGACTGCGTTAGTTGCGTGGTATTTCGCAGTCGAGCAGCAGTCGTATTCACAGTTGTCCCTTTGAAATTTCTTCAGTATTTATTTGTATAACAATCTGTAGCATTTGCATATATCGTTTACATTTATCCAATATATATAGATATATATGTATGTATATTTTGTAATGTATATATAAATATGTATGTATGTATGTAAATACAAATTCAACACCTGAAATTAAACTAATCGAGCTTAACAATTGATTTTCGATTCTTTGTGATTTGCTTTTATAAAACTGATAAACAAATGGCTCAGTTATTATATAGATCTTAACTATTCAGATTTTCAGCTATAGTTATGCGTTTTAAATTGTCCTCCACCCAAGCAGAGAAGAAATACCAATCAAGACGTCTTCAAATTTTATAACGATCGAAGGGAATTATGAATCAATTTCATCGAGTTATACATAGTATTTGATTTGGCTAATTCGGACTATCAGAAATACGTTTATTTCCACTCTGCAAAGGTATTCAATTTTGGGCGTGCCAAAAATGTAGTAATTTATCTAGATTTTCATTTAATTCTTATCGATTTCAAGTGATTTTCAAATATTAAAGCTGCTAAAAGTTTTATGTGCCAGGTTTTTTTTGTTTTGGTCATTTCTAGTCGTGGATATAGTATATAGTATGTAGAGTTTGAGCTATACATAGATAGTAGGTAGAGTTATAGAGATTGTACCAATAGGTATACATAAGTATATAGCATAGTAAGTGCAATGTGCTTCAACCCGAAATATGTTGGACAGCGTGCAGTTTTAGAGAGTTGCTTGTTTTGTTGAGTAAATTTGTTGAATGACGAAACGATTAATTATATTCTGTACTGTTTGTTGTTTGTTCTTGTTGATTACACTCGTAGTATTGTATTCTATTCTGGTAAATAATGTTTTGTAAATGCTTGCAAAGTTATTGTCTTTTGCTATTTAAATATGCCCAAAAAAGAGAAGATAACATAATAAGAATCGAACAACAATCTCTGGAACACAGTTGATCGATTAAGTGCTTTCTGAAACGAATATCGTTAATACTTTCATTACTTTTGCTGCTGGTTTCTTTTTGTTTTTGATCTGTTGGAGCTGTAATACCATCTCGTAAATATTTCCTAGATTCGAATGAATACGAATACAAATACAAATATTCTTCGTATATAATATTAAATTGTCTTGTTTTTTTGTTCAGATTTTTATCGTTTTGTCTCAATTATTATATATCACATTGCTCCAAGGGTTCCACTGATTTCCGTCCTCGTCATTATGGGCAACAATTTTGGTTACGATTCGTATTAAGTTTAATTGTAATTTGTTTAAATTTCATATTTGAATAGTTGTAACAATCATGATTGCCAGAAAACGTTGTCCTATCTATTCATACATTTGTTTGCATACATACTTTGTATTTGTAATATGGATAGATAAGTTCTTAATTACTGGAGATCGTAGAGTGCGCGCTCGACTCGGCTAACGCACTATAGACTCTTCGATAAATTGTATTATACTCTCGCAGACTGCAAGTGGTTTTTAGTGGCTGCAAGAGTATTGCGTATTCGGTGGCCCGAAACTGTCAGTCGTCTTTGCTCTTTCGTTGTTGCAGAGATATAAATATCGATAACACGTATAAATACTTGATAACAATGGGTGCGTGCATTAGATTGTACCTATGTATCTATTTATAATTCGTCTAGCAGCGTCTGTTACATTCACTAATAGCTATAAGTGTGTGTGCGTGAGTATTAACTAGCTAATAGGCTCAATATATCCATTGGTGCGGGGCGTTTAAAGGTAAGGTTTTAAGTTCGGTTAGAGAGTAAGTAATATCTGGTTGTATAGGCAATTCTTCTCGAAAAACTTGTAGAAAAGCAGGAAAATGCGCTTAGTAAATGCAAACTTGTGGACTTTCAAATGGAGGGGCTGAGAAGTAAAACGGAATTGCGCTAAGCTAAATGCAATGCTCTCTGGTTGCGCTCCACGATGAGCGGGCATCAACAGTCTGCCATCGCTACAACGAACTACAATGCGTCCTATCAACAATCCATTGTTGTCTGTTACCTGATGACTGTCGATAGCAGACAATCGATGCCCGCATATCGATAACTGGCTGCTGCCAATATCTAAACAATGCTGTTGCGCTTGGCACTCGCCCGCTGCAAGGTGCTCTGCATGGCGGCCACCACCGCCTCGGCGCCGCCCACGAACACCGGCTGGTTGACGGCCCGTCGCAGGACATGCCACATGGCGACGGGTTTGCGCAGCGACGACAACATCTGATGCCAGTGGCGCAATCCCTTGCCCACCGCACAGCTGCCAGCAATGACATGGCCCAGCGGCAGCGTGCCCGTCTCTGTGACGCCGAAGACGGTGAGGCGCAGTTGCACTGTGGTCAGTCCTTGCGGCGGCAGGCTGAAGATCATCGACTCGTTGAATGTGGGCGAACGATCCTGGCGCTTCAATGAGGTGCGCTTCTTCAGCACCTTCTTGTCGTTGTTCATCAGATAGACCTGGCGATGTAAGAGTGTGAGAAGTCTATAATAATTTATCACTATTTTCAATTCAATCCAAAATGGAATGTATTTCCACTATATCATAGCATGCTTTCAACTTGTTGATGAAAGCAACATATTGCCATTGCTACAACTTAAAAGTTTTGATTGATTTTAGCACAAGTAAACTCGAGTATAAGTTATTCACTATAACAAAAAATAGATTTTACTTTTTGTTCGACTTATAGGAGTTAAATGAAAAAAATTTAAGTATAAGTTATTGACTATAACAAAGAATTAAATGAAATAAATTCAAGTATAAGTTATTGACTATAACAAAAAGTTCAATTAATTTTGTGTTCGACTTATAAAAATTAAATGAAATAAACTCAAGATTAAGTTATTGACTATAGCAAAAAATAGATTTCACTTTGTGTTCGACTTATAGGAATTAAATTAAACAAACTCAAGATTAAGTTATTGACTATAACAAAGTATCAAATGAAATAAACTCAAGATTAAGTTATTGACTATAACAAAAAATAGATTTCACTTTGTGTTCGACTTATGAGAATTGAATGAAATAAACTCAACTATAAGTTATTGACTATAACAAAAAATATATTTCACTTTGTGCTCAACTTATAAGAATTAAATGAAATAAACTCAAGATTAAGTTATTGACTGAAACAAAGAATTGAGTTCTCGTTCATTTTCAATTCATTAAATGAACTTTGCCAGCGATATTTTGGAAGCTTATTGAGCATGGAGTTGCTCTCTCACCTTGACGAAAACGTGCTGCAGTGCACCCGTGTTGGGCGAGACCGTTTTGCGTGGCTGCCCCGCATCCCCATCCGCGTCCGCTTCGCTGTCCGGCTGCAGCTTCAGGTTGCGCGCCTTGACCACCACAATGGTGAGACGCTCTGCTGTGGGCAGGTAGCTCAGCGAGAACATCAGTTCACCCCAGCGTGCGTTGCACTTGCGTGAATCGGAGAGTGGTATCCACGTGGTCACCGGTCGTGCCATCTCGCCAATCTCCATCTCGGCCTCGCCGATCAGCGTGTGTGCGGGCCCGTTGTGGTAGAGATGGAACCACAGCGAGTGTCGGCCGTGTTGTCGCTTCAGCCGGAAGTTGAAGGTCTCATTGTACGCCGGAGTCAGCGAGGCTTTAACCACCTGTAGAAGCAGCGAAAACATGGCATTAACCCCAAGCAGACGCACATCTAACAAAGCTCAACAACTTTCAACTTGAGCTGAATAATGATATTGCTCTCAAATATATGTGAGTTCGTTTCTGTTCAATTTGCTATCGCTTAAGTTGAAGTTTGTTAATACTATTACAAATAAATAGATTTCATGTTATGTAAGCAAATAACATAAGAATTGCATATAGTTTTCATAAAATAAGAGGTAAAAGTTGAAATTTTAAGCAATTTCTTGACACTAAAAGCTTTTGCTGTGATTCTGACATTTACTTGAAATCATTAAGACATAAAACTAAAAACTACTACTTATGATATGGCACTTGATCCCGACCTGATGTATGCCAAGTTGTTAGCAAAAAACACATTGAATCTGGAAGTTACCTTGGTCTGCATGCCGCCAGCGTGATCGGGCACCAGATAGATGCGCACAAAGGTGTCCAGCGAATCGAGGCCCATGCTGAGCGGGTAGATGAGGTCCTTGGCCTCCAGCACGCTCACTGTGAGGTCCAGCTGCTCTTCGCTGTGTCCATTGGGCCTGCAACCACATAGTAATAGTAGCATACAAAAACGTTTAGAGGTTGATTTTTTATACAAAAATTGCAGCTAAAATTGCAGACGATCTTCGATCTTAGGTGCGCAGACACATTCCAAATAGTTGGGAGCGTCATTTACATTATGTTCTCATTTATTTACTTTTTTTGAGCTTTTTGACAATGCGCGATTAACATGAAAATTTGAACTATTTTTTTTGGGATTTCTTTAAACGCTTTAACAATTAGGGCGCTTACTTCTCATACTGCAGACCGACGCACAGATAGCCAGTGATCTGTGTGTAGGGCTGATCGAGCTGATCGAGGCACAGCGAGGAGGCGTCCGAGTTGACCGAATCGCACGAGATGCCGTGCTCCAAGTGAATGCCCTCCAGCGAGCCGTCCAGCGACATCTGCGAGCTGTTCCTGCGGCCCAGGCCCAGGCTCATGCTCGAGTCCTGTCGCATCAGCGAGCGGCCGAAGCACCACGTCGAGTTGCCGTTCGCCGACACGTTGCCGTTGGCGAGATTGGCGTGCCCGTTGGCGCCCAGCTTGCGGAACAGATAATCCTCCGAGATGGTCTTCTGCAGCATGTGCGGTCCCTTGACCCGTTGCGTCAGCCCCGCAAACGGATTGTTCGTGTTGTGCAGCTTGAGCAGGCGACTCGACAGGCTCTGGCCATGCGCAAAGGGGTTGCCGTTGTGCGGTGGCGCAACCGTCGGCACTGTTGTGGTCGCCACAGCCTCCACCTGTGTTTGTTCCGTCGACTCGCAGAGAAAGGGATTTGTGCTGGAGTTGCGGCGCTTCAACGTCGGCGCACGTCGCTCCGGTTCCGGCTTCGGCTCCGTCTCCGGCTCCAGTTCTGGTTGCGGCTGCAGTTGTGGCTGTGGGTGTGGCTGCGGCAGCGCTTCGACGTGCAACTCGGCTGTGGGTTTTTTGATGGCGGCAACGTCGACGGCAGTGCGATTTATGCCCTGCTGCAGCGAAATCTGACGCTTGGCAACGGGACGCGGTATCGCGGTCGCCGACAGCGTCACCGAAGCGGACGTGGTTAATCGCGGCGGTGGCGGCGCCTCCAGCGGTTGAGGTACTGCGCCACGCAGGCAGGAACGCGGCTCATTGGCACGCGGCGACTCCAAAGCGTCAGGTGAACTAAGCTCGTTGATCCGGCTGAACGAGAACGTGACCGTCTTGCTGCTTGGCCCGGCGCTGCTGGGCGCTGGTGCGGGCCGCAAAGGCTGCGGCGGAATGCTAACATCGGCCTGCGGGAGGTTCCACAGTGGTGTCGTGGTCGTATCGGCGCCATTTCCCATCAACAGCTGCTGTCCCTGGTGCTGCTGCTGCTGCTGCTGCTGCTGCTGGTGTTGTTGCTGCTGCTGTTGCTGTTGTTGATGGTGGTGGTGGTGGTGATTGTGCTGCTGCAGTTGCAGTAACTGTTGCTGCTGCTGCGAGCGATTGTAGTCCTCCTTGTCAATGGTATCGAAGCGCTTGAAGCTGCCGCTGGTGCTCAGTAGAAACTCCGAGCCGGACTGAATCTATAAGGAAATCAGAAGTGTGTTTGTTACTTGTGCGTAGTAGAAATTCCGAGCCGGACTGAATCTATAAGGAAATCAGAAGTGTGTTTGTTACTTGTGCGTAACACGTTAGTGACTCTAATTGTGGCAGAGGCAACTTGATCCCCACAAATCAAATTTCTAGCCAGTTGACTAAGTTGACTTTTAATGTTTTTCCTCGACAAAGTTTGACTTGAAAGCAACTCAAATACAGTTTTTTTTGCCTTTTTAAATAATGAATAATGTTTCTATAGCAATTCGAAGTTTTCTTGCTCAACAAAGCTCGAACTCTGCCCCTTAACTTGTCAGACCTTTTCCATTGATTCCTATAAATATCTGTACTCCACTTGTCAACAGAAATCATCAATAATAATGTTGTTTAACTAATTAATGCTCTGCGATTTATGAAGTTACTTCGACTTTGTTAATTTGGCTGCCAAATGTTATAGTTTGTGTTGTTTTGTACTCACGCTGGCCATGTAGCCATTGGGATGGAAGAGCTTGTGCTTGTGCTTGGAGAGTCCGATCTTCTCCTCCTTGCTGGAGCGCGAACGCATGCGCATCCAGCTGGCGGCACGCGGCCCCAAGCAGTGGCATGCCACCAGCAGGCACATCAAGAGCAGCACCAGCAACAAGCCCAGGCTGGTGAACGTCAGCGTCATCGGTGTGCCATCCATGCTGCAGGGGTGAAGTGGAGCGTATTGAGTAGAGTTGAGTGGCCACGCGGCTAGCAAGCTTGCAGCATTTCCTGTAAAATGCAGATACCCTGTAAGTGGAGCAACTGCCGCAATCTCTGGCATCAATGGGCACAACAACAGGGGCAACCCCTTGAGCACGTGCAGCGACTGCCACTTGGCACGGTTTTCGCTTGTGTGCGCCATAGTCGAGTGTGCTCGACTGTCAGCTACCCGCCAAACGACCACATGCCAAACATTTCAACTCTTCTTTAAGTTAATTTGAGCCAAGACACGCACCATAGCTCAAACTGCAACCAGTGCTTATCGAAGCTACGAACCACTTGTGGCTCTTTCATATATTTCAACATTATTTTCGAAAAAAAAAAACATTTTAAAATAGACACAACAGGATAATGGATCAAGAAAGTATTACTAATTTTTCTATATTGAATTGAAACTGAATCTTTAATTTAGTATTAGAGTTGGTGACCTTTGCAGACTTTTTGTAGTGCCTCTTAAATAACATAAATCTGAATTTAGCACTAACTAAGAATACCATTTTCCCTGTCTATTTCTAACAGATATCTAAAAGAAAACCAAAATGTTTTCGTTGGAAAGTGTGTGGAAAACGGGGCAAAGTGCAGGCGAGGGGCCACTACAATGCTTAGCTAGTTGAGGGAGGGGAAATTGGTAGGAAGAAAAGGGGCAACACTTTCATCTAGCATCGTTTTACAGCTGCCAGCGGGCGATTCACTATCAGCTCACATATCTCACATTGTGTGGGCAGGTGTCAGTCCCCCTCTCTCTCCCTGTCTCTGTCCCCCTCTGGCTCTCTTATATTTCTATTTCCATCTGCAGTGTGCTGCGCCCTGTCCCCACCAGCTATGTCTCACTATCGCTCGCCGCTTGCCAGTTGACAGTTTTTTGATTGAATTTGTAACCAAAGCTGCAGCATTTTCACTTCAAAGACCAAACAGCCGTCACAGCAAACAGCAAACGCAACGCAATGACGTTGACAATGATGATTAAGCTATGAGATGCCTCGTGCCGTCTTTACAATAATACGGGCATCGTTGCCGCTTCGGGTTTTCATTTCATTTCACTCGTTTTCACGATTTTGTTTTGGCAAATTGTAAATAAACCTTAATTTTCCTCTTACAATGCCTGCAACCGATATCGATACATATCGATAGTGCTCGATCATGTTGCCAAGTCTTATAGTAGAAAGCTTTCTAATGAGAGCACGAGCACACACATCGATTGCTGTTCATCTGCATACATTGGCGAATTAATGTCATTGCAGAGTGAAGTAGATGGAGATAGTGGACATAACCCTGCTGACATCATTTCTTTTTGACCAAGCGTCCATTAGCCTAATCCCGGCCACTTGCACACTCACACACAGGCACACACACACAAGTGGCAAGTCGGAAAGTTTATTTCCTTGCCTTTACTTTATTTTTTGGCTGCTCTTTTAATTATGCATCAGCATACTTAACTGCATTCTAATTAAATAAGCGTTTAATGAGCTCTTAGCACTCACTCACACACACACACACACACACACACACACACGAACACGTGACCCGCAGAACGCGAGTGCGAGTGAGAGAGGAATTGGCGGCCATGTTGGATGGCATCCCAAGTAGCTGCAGAAACAGCCACAGCAATAACAACATTTCATTAACCTACTGTGAGGTCATTCCACTGTGCACAGTGTGACAACTACTTTCGAGCAAGCAGGTAAAATAGGCCTAAGACAATGGAAAATGCATAATAGGTGAGACGGGGGAATACGAGCGAATGTAGAGAGGTATACTTGCTGTTGCTGTGGTTGTTGTTGTTGTATTGTTATCTGCATGTGACCTGCTTTTCCAGTTGGACAGTTGGTTGGTCCAATTGGCAGAATGACAAGCAAACTAAATGGGAATCGGTCACGTCACAAAGCACGACGAAATACTTTCGGTTTAGTTTTTATAGTTTAAAGCAGGCGCCAAGGCAGCGTTCCACTTCCTCCTCCCGCACCGCCTCACATAGACAACTCTCAGTAAACCAAAAAGTGAAAGTCAAAAAGAAAGTCAAAGATAACACGAAATTGGAGCAAGTTGGTGGAAGTGAAGAAACACTCACACACACACACAATCACACTAGAGATGGCAATAAACACTTTTATATTACTTTTTTGATTACCTCAAATTTTTGCACGTTTTTTTCGTTTGAAACTTTAACAGTTTGTTTTTTAGTTTTTGTTTTGTGTTTATTAACAATAACAATTGCCGCGATGCTGCTGGGCACTCGAATAACAATAACAACAACTGCGAGAGCAACAGCAACGCGTGCAACAACAATAATAACAACAACAACAACAACAATTGGCCAATTTACACTTTGACGCGACGTCCATTTCGTTATCCGCGCTGCGCGAATTCTCGCAGCCAACTAAAGGAGCGAGCCCCTAAAAGCATGCTGCAAGTTTTGCTGTTTTTCTTTTGCCAGCGTATGCGCAATATGCGCCATCTGAAGCTCCCCGTCCTTTAGGCGCTTTCTTTTCGACCTAAATGAGGGGTTTAGACACGCGCTATTGGGACAAAAGCTAACTTGCCATAATAATTGGATGATGGGTCGGCCAGCTTGAAGCAGAGCTTGGACAAACACCTGTTGCTGTGGATTGCAATTCGCGCAATTTAACGAAACTTAACAGTGCGCCACTTGACGCTATGTTAATTGGAGCTTTTTATTTAGACATGCACCCAACATTGAAAGAAGAACGTTAGATTTTTAAATTCACATTATAGCAAATAACTATGCATAAAATATATATTGGTTGCATTTGCAATTTTCTACTAAACGTAAACTGAAGCTAAAGCTACCTATAAACCATAGTCAAAATCAGATTTTGCAACGATATAAAACAATTGTTTTTATCTTTTGAATTGTAAGAAAATATAATGATTTGTGTTTGATGTGGTAAATGACACACAAAAGTAATGGAAATAAAATTTGATTACTCGAACAGCTGTCCGAAAAGTTGAAGAGTCAAACAAAACTAATAAATTGCGCAAATTCGAAAACAGAACAACAACTACAACAAGGTATTCCGCATTTAAGTATTTGTATAGCGCAATAATGCAAAACGGCAAATTATTTCAATGAAATTTCAATTGCATATTCCGACTGCCCACTATCCATCTCTGTCACACACACATAAACGGCCGCCCCGAAGCAAAGTTTGAAATAGATTTTGCTGCCAGTTTTTTGCATGCAAACAAATACAAATGCAAGCAATATATATGCACATTGACACACATATGCACAGTATATACATATATCGATAACCATGTCGATTTATGAGCACATACACACACACACACACACACATATTTTGCAAAGTTAAATTACAATTGCATTTCGGAAATTCAAATGCGCTGCAATTTGGCATTGGCATTGTGCCTCATCAGCGACGAAGCCGTCAAAGTTTTTAACTGAGTGGCAATTTGTACAAATTACGCTCGTTATTATATTGGAGCGTAAAAACTGCGGCACAGCTAAGACCGACAAGGCGAGTGAAAGAGACAGCCAGTATACCGAAACAAAGCCGTCGGCGTTTAGTTCTAATGCATGCCAATTGTAGCTGCGATTACATATGCGCCTGTCATAATTATCGCTATGCTAAAAAGTTAATAGTCTGCTCGACATCGCATAAGTTTGTCCATAAAGTATCGACAATAATCTGGGCAATCTGTCATTGGTTTAATTATCGGTTGATTGCAACAGTGGATAAATGATCGCGACAACTTTCTAATCATGCAGTGACTTCTGCAGATCAGAGCTTGTGGTTTTTAAATTTGAAATACGAAAGACAATTTCCAATGCTGCACACACACAACACACACACATACACCCACACACACACACACATGCAGGCATGCATGGATGTTGGCTCACTCAATAAAGTTTAGCATAGTTATCTGGGCGTTGTTGTTGCATAGCTGCAAAACTGGCCAAAAAGTTATTAAAATCAACAGCAATAAATTAGCATGCTTTGCGTTTTATCGTATAAACAGCTAGACTCCAGTGTGTGTGTGTGTGTGTGTGTGTGTGTGTGTGTGTACGTGCGAGGGAAACACATTTACAGCACATCGCATTTTTGGGCCAAAACACAAAGTGCGCATAAATCAGGCCAACGCAAAGACCAAGTGCCAAGTGCCAAGAAGAGAGGCGACATCAGCGGCAGCCGCCCACAGCTCCACAATGATGACTGGCGGCTAAATAGCGCGCGCAAGAGCGAGAGAGAGAGAGAGCGATGAATAGATGAATGGCACAACAAACTATCCGTAGAAATGACAATTTTACTCACAAATTTATGTTAAACAGCGCAAAACAAACAGACGGCACAGCGACTGACAGACTAACCAAAAACCAAAACAAAAAAAGAACAGAAATGCACCCCTCCCTCCGCCTTGCCGCTACCTCTTTGTGGCTGCTGCAATGCAGCACAATGCGAATGCGATATTATCTTGACATTAATTGCATAATAAAGCACTTTTAATTAGGTTTCGGACGCGAGCAAGGGAGGTGGGTGGTAGCGAGTTCATAGGGGGCGAAAAAACCCATTTAAAAAATTGTCAGCCAAAGGAATGTTTTGGGCAAACTTTTGGCGCTACCAATTGATATTGTTGTTGTCGCTCTCGTTCTCGCTCTCGCTCTCGCTGGTGCTGGGCTTGCGTCTCTTCTTCATCGCATAGTTCAGCAAACGTTTCGTCGTTGCGCTCGCCTTAAAAACCAAAAACAAAAAAAAAGGACCTGAACCAACAAATTTCGA
The DNA here is from genome assembly GCA_035046165.1 of Drosophila rubida. Taxonomy (NCBI): domain Eukaryota; kingdom Metazoa; phylum Arthropoda; class Insecta; order Diptera; family Drosophilidae; genus Drosophila; species Drosophila rubida. Next base: position 5,896,725 of record JAWNOF010000023.1, on the reverse strand, counting down.
GCTCCCCATCGCTTTGCTGCACGGTGGCGTATACGCAATGTCATGTCGCCAGGGCGACCTTCAGAGACACAACAGTGAGGCAACCGAGCGCTGTTTGTGCTTCAATTATGCCAAAAATGCGCACTGACACGTAAAAATAATGCATACTTCAAGGCGCGTCCCGCAGCAACCACAACGAACCTAAAAAAGTACAGTATAACACTGAGATTGAAACTAGGAAATGTGCACCCAGAGAAACGTTTTAAATAATTATGAACTCTTTTTTTTATAATTTTATTATACATATTATTTCAAAGATCGGCCATAACACTTTAGATTTCAAATTAATAATAATTGTAATTTAATACCACCAATTTTTTTAAATATTTACTCTTTGGTCAAAAAAAATATAAATTTACTCATTTATTTTTTTAATTCTAATCGTTACAGTCCCTGGTATTAGCTGAAATAAGCTACGACAAAAAAAAAAAAACAGCTGGAGCAGCAGCCGCAGTAAAGTTGACAATGCCAGCAGATGAAGAAAATGCATATAACATTTTAATTTCCTGCTTATTAGGCAACCCTCCTCCGTCCACACACTCTCACACACACACACACACACACTCACATAAAGAGATGCAACGACAAAGATATTGCACAAGCATGTGGCTGCGTCTGTGTCGCCTTGGCGACATCCCAACCCTCCGCCGCCGTCTACATCTTCTAACCATGCACATATTTTCATTCCACTCGTTCCTGCCCAGTGCAGCGGCAATTTTTGGAAGCTCACACACATGCACACACTCGCGCACAGCATAGAGCGAGATAGGGCAGAGACCGCAACAGCTTGGGGTGGCGCAGCCATAGTTGATAATTGAATTTACACGTGAATGATCACAACGTTCAGCCTTTGCTCCACATTTTGTGGCCTCAGATTGCAAAATGGATGACCAAAAGCAAAGTAATTATGATCACAAATCGATTACAAACGTAGTACAATGGCTAACCAGAAGAGTGCAACAGCATATTGAAGCTTTAATATATGGCTGCTAGATGGAGCCAGTGAGCAATTTACGATCAGCGTTCACGGCATCATGATATCGAAAGAGACAATGAAACATTATTATACATTCCGTCTCATGGAGCAATATGTACTCTCGAATTTAACTGCAATACATTAATTTGCTCAAAAACAACTCAACAGCGAGACATATGATTGATGACACAATCAAAAGTAGGCAAAGCCAAACAGCATAGCAAAGAACACAACAACAAACAAGCCGACTGCTAATGGCTGCGAAGGAAAGGAGGTGGAATGCATAAAACGGAGCAAACGACAAATGCAAATGCAGGTGGGCGAGAGCGAGACAGCAGCTAGACATTGCCAAATGGCAAATGGATTTCGCTATTAATTTCGCTGACGAGCAGCGAGACGACGTTGACAACATCAAAAGCAAAGAAATTCCACTGACACTCGATGCATGTGTTTGTGTGTGTGTGTGTGTGTGTGTGTGTGTGTGTGTGTGTGTGTGTATGTGTGCCTCTGCAATGCGCTGCAAAAACAGCAAAACTCACAACAACATGAACTACTTCTATAACGGCAACTCCTAAGCTTGTCAGGTGAGCTTTCGCTTTTATGGCGGACACACCTATTTATAAAAGGGTTTGCGGCTAAAGGAAGCACAAAATAAATATATAATGCTACAGAGTTTACTCGACTACATAGTACGCCTACTCATTTCCTTCTACAAATAGGGAAAGAAAAATATTTTTCCTAATTATTTACTTCCACTAATCTAAATCATAAATAACAATATTTCACTACTTGGTCCAAGTCTACTATACATATACATATATATGTTATGTTAATTTCCTTTTTCATTGATAAAGCATACCCTAGTTACACAATTTAAATTTGTTTGCTAAAAGGAATCCATTTAGAAGAAGTAGAATAGGTCTCTGACTGGACACTATAAATTTCTATTTCTATGCCTCTCAGCCCAACAACAAAAATGTATATACATAACATAGCAGTATGCCTCATATATAAATTACTTGCTACCTAATAATTCATTTTTATTTTACAAAATTAATTAAATAATTACACTTAGTTTAATCGAAATGTTTACGCACGTCGCGCAAGTTTGCGTTGGTGATAGCGCGCCAGGGCTGCATCAAACACGTCGCCCACTGTGCGTTTGCGCCAAATTTGCGAGCGATCCACAGGCGGCCCGACCTCTGTGATAAGCTCTGACTCGTTCCCTTCCTCCTGCTCCGGCTCTTTGGCATTCCCATTGCTGTTGCCTGTCGTCTCTTCCTGCTGATTCTGTTTTGTCTTTTCTTCTGTCGCTGCTCCGTCGCTCGACTTCGTTTTGGGCTTTGCATTTTCAGAAGGAACGCTTGTCTTTGGATGCTCCTCCTTCGCCTTCGGCTTCTCCTCGTCGTCACTGGACTCGTCTATACTGAAATCGGAGTCGGCATCAATGTTATTCGATAAATGTGCCTTTGTTTCCTCGCTGCCCGCTGATTTCGCTGCTGCTTCCGGCTGTTCCTCCTCCACCGACTCGCGTCGTTTGCGATAGCTGCGCTGCTTGGTGCTGCAACTGGACGTGTCCGGTGTTGGCTTCAACACCGCCTTCTGGCTGCCCAATTTCTGTTCGTACAAATGACGATAGAAACCGTCGAGATCCTTTTGCTTGGTCACATCCCCAATGGCCTCCAGATACTCGTCACGCTCATCCTGCTCCTGTAATTGGCGAATCGACTCGAGTTTTTTGCGATATGCTGCAGTTACATAGGTATCCTTGTCCTTGAACTTTTCGCCCTCGGCCTCACGATCCTTTTGCACTTGCCGCTCGATGCGCAGCTCGTTCTCCAGCTTGCGACGCTCCGCCTGCTCCATGAGACGATTAATGTATTTGGCTTTGCGTGGTTCCTGTTTCTTGGTTTCCTTCGCCTGCTCACGCTTGCTGTCCATGTCGTCGTAGAGTTCGTCATACTGGAATATAGTGGGATCCTCGGCCAAGGCTTTCGCTTGCATATTACGTGCTACGCGACGCTCCATCAAACTGGGTCCACTGACAACTCCAGTTTTACGCATCGCACCCAATTGTGGCGCATCATCTTCGCTAGCCGCACTGTTGCTGCTCTCATCGAAAACGGATGGCCGCGCAGCTGGTGTTGGCCGTTGCGGGGCAGTGGGCTTCTTCTGCTGCTGTCCGGGTATTATTAAGCCAAACCTAGCAGATGATTTAATTTAAGTTTTATTATTATTTACATTTTCTACATTTACTTACTGTTTTGACATCTTGTGCCGTATGTTTTGCAGTGTTGTAAAGTGCACAGGAGACGATTATTATTAATTACAATTCTTATTCCACCGCCTATCGGTTGCAGAGAGTAGCAACCCTGCGCTATCGCATGCAACTCTGTGTTCTGTTAACACTGACAGCTGCGCAGCTGTCAAATGTAGCGATATGGACTTCCTCTTTTCCGATACGTTCGCGGTCGTGTAAATTTGTGTTGAAAAATCACAAAATTAAATCTTAGGTAATCCGCGTTCAATTTCTACAAATTTCATCAAATAAACACGTCAAATATTGTACAATTAACCAACGCATTGAATGCGCTTCAAATTTTGTGTGTGTGCCTTGCAAATTATTTGCAAAAAAACTTGCCATCTTCCATATTCTTTATGTATTTTTTTTTGATTGTGTATGAAACCGAGGTTCAATGTTTTGTTGGAGCGGCAACAGCGTCCGGAACAAAATATAACAGTTTCAAAACATTGCCTTGCCCTCAGTGTACAAAAAACAAATGCAATGCACTAAATTAATTTTTTTTTTCTACATTTTTTTTACTGTTTCCGTGCGGCGACAGCCGAGTTGCCAACGTCCCAGTTGTTGTTGTGCTGGCCACAACTGTCATAATGTGTTGTTTCAATAGTGCCACAATTTGTTTTTTATTGCCAAAGCTCGCCGAAGGATTTTTCGCGCGGCATTTTTGAGGGGCAAAGTTGGAAAACTTCATTGTTGTTTACGCTATGCGGCAACTCTGCCAACCCTCCGTTTACGGGGTCTGAGGGGAGTTTTAAAGAACCACAATTTTGCAAGGCAACCGCACGTGTTTTTTTTACTTACACTCATTTCGCAAGGTAAACTAATTGTGATCAAATTTTTTTTTGCAGCCATGGTGCGTATGAACGTTTTGGCTGATGCCCTGAAATGCATCAACAATGCTGAGAAACGCGGCAAGCGTCAGGTGCTGCTGCGTCCCTGCTCCAAAGTCATCATCAAGTTCCTCACGGTGATGATGAAGCACGGCTACATTGGCGAATTCGAGATCGTTGATGATCACCGTTCCGGCAAGATTGTTGTCAACCTCACCGGTCGCCTGAACAAATGCGGTGTCATCTCGCCACGCTTCGATGTACCCATCAACGACATTGAGAAGTGGACCAACAATCTGCTGCCCTCTCGTCAGTTTGGCTACGTTGTGTTGACCACATCCGGCGGCATTATGGATCACGAGGAGGCCAGAAGAAAACATTTGGGAGGCAAAATCCTCGGATTCTTCTTTTAAGTCTCTTTGACGCATACAAAAGGGGGAACAGCATCAACAATCTTTGTGTGTGTGTGGGGAGTTGAGATCTATGTAAAAGTTGTTTTATATCCCACTTCGCGACAAATGCATTTGACGTTCCTCGTAAAGACAAAAAAACAGCAAACAACATCGTACGTACATTCAAAACAACAACAACCAACAGAAGAATGTTCTAAGAATACGCGAAATAAAATGATTAATACATAATTTTTAATAACAATGAGACTTTTTTTGTTTTGTATATCATGTTAAGCCCCCCTTTATGTGACTACTGCAGTAAATGATCTGTAAACCCATTTCATTGTGTCGTTTGAGTCAATTTTTATTTGTAGGCCATGTTGGTGCACGTGCAGACTACGAAATAATATTTTTTTTTCTGTTACTAAAGTTTGTAGATGTAAACAAATTGTACACTCAAGTTTTTACAATAGTATAATAGCAGAAAACGTGTTTACATGTGCGTGTCTTGCCATAGAGCTAATTGACGAACTAAAACTAAGTTTTAGTCAGTCATTTTGCTAACTATTTAGTAAATTTAAGTGTTCTATCATTTTACTTATCCAGTTAAAACTCGTGCATTAATTTGGCAACGCGCTCCAGCTGAGGCAATCCATTATCGTGATTCGATCTGTTCCCAACAATGAATATCGATAAATTAGCTTTTATTTGTAATTAAGTTTGCAAACTATTAAATCCGTTGGATATTTAGTATTTGAAAAGATTATTTAAAATTACAATTGTATTTCTCGCGCAAATCGTTTGAACATCAATTCGATCCAAAAAGAAACGAAAAACATTCGATAGTTTTGTGAAGAATCGAATTGTTTAAGTTATCGCTCTAATCAGCTGTGCAATTTTATGTGTGGCATACTTTTAGGCTCAACATTTAAATCGGCGGACCCGCGGATTAATTTAAATGAATGCGTTGATTTGGGTATTCAATTGACCGACTGCACGCAAGGGTCTTGTGGATCAATACCAATTAGCGTAAATCGAACTGTAATTAAGTGCAAATTGCGTGTTGCTCCAAAAATGTCTAGATTGATGATTGATATGATGTGTAGGGCAACCAACAAATGAAACTTGTATCCCGTATTGTCAATGCTTCGACCTAACCCCTTATTTCGTATTCACTTAACTGTATGCTACTACGCCCACGCATATAAAAGACTATCGGGGACTTATCATCTTGCCATAACCATGAGTACGTGAGCATAGGGCGCGATATTTAATTGAAAATATAGCTACCACGACAGATTAAAAACTTATCATCATGAGTCCAAAATGGCAGAACGAACACAAAATACCAACTATATTGTTGTTGTATTTTCCACACGGAATTCTAATGGCGACTATCGCAAGCCGACTTTAGTCGTTATCAGTTCCTGACCGTATACACGAGTATATTGTATATATAATTGTATTCAAAGAGAGCCATAAACATTTTGCGGCAAAAAAAATAATCATATTTAATATGGCCCGTCAGACAGTTTCAAGTGATGCACACACACACACATTCATGTCTACTACATGTACATAGCTAATATACGATTATATTTGCCATTGGAATGTCATTTCCTTGATGAAGTGCAATTCTCTTCTTTTTGGAAAGCGTGACTCTTAGAAGTATTCGAATTGAAGATCAGACGCCCTCAATTCATGAAATGAACAAACCACAAAGATGATTGGCTTTTTTAAGCCATTTCTCTTCTTTTCAAGTTTATTTTTATATGTATTATTCAATTTAAATGCCTTTCCAATTGTACTTTGCTTTTGATTTGAAATGCCAACAAAGATAAGTGAAATAGTCGTAAAGAAAAAGTGAATCAGCAACCATTAAGTTAATTGTTTGCAAATATTTCTTTCCCGGGATTTTTATCTATCTACATAATTGAGTAATTGTGTAATACATATGTATATAGATAGGATGTATAATGTTGATATTTCAATTGAAGGCATTAGCCTGTAATACATACCACACACACTAACACAGTTTCAGTGAAAATCTGCTTTGCAAGTCTATTACGCACACACACACGTGCGCATTTGCGAACTGCTTTGCCAGCTGTCAAGCTGTTAACGAACATGCTCAGCTAAATTATGTACATAAATATACACACAGACACGTTTGTGGTGTGTGTTTGAGTATTAAATAAAAACAGCCGGCAAAAAACATTTGAAAGGGTTTTGGTTTCTGGTAGCTTCGATTGTGCTTTAAGTTTGTGTGTGTTTGTAAGAAGTAATGTGTGTAAGCTTGTTCTTTTTTTCAACGTACATGTGTGCGTTTGTGCAAAAACTAGTTTGGCCAAAGAGACGGGGACGTAGACCTTGTCTTAAATGGCACAGCGCGTGATGCGCTAGAATCACAACAACAACAACAAATAAACAGAAAACAACAATGTGGCCTGTGACTGACGCATACTTTAATACGGCTTGAAACGAAAGCAGACTGACATGCAGCTTAGCACAGATGTATGCATGTATGTGTGAGTGCACATGGCACAGCTTCTAACTCACAACGAAATGGAAAACGAAAACGAGAATTGCAGTTTTTGAAGGGGGCAGTGGGCCACGAACAGCAGTCAGACAGGGACGGCGGACGCACCAACAGCTAGACAGACACAGAAGTGACGCTATCATGCTATTGCAGTAGTAGTACTACTTTTATTATGCACGCATATTAAAAAGATTCCATAATCGCAATCAAGGCTAGACGACGCAGCCAATTCATGAATTGCGCGAGACTGCGATAAGAGGCAAAGTCTGATTTTTGTACCGGGCGGCAACAGAGATAAAAAGAATAAAATAAGAGTGAAGTAAAAACCCACGTGTTTTTGCTTCTTTTTTAGTTGGTTACTATTAAATACGGCTTTTATTATTGTAGCTTTGTTATAAGAAACAGGACAAACTGTTTGCTTAAATTAAATGTATTTGTGTGTGTGTGGTACATTAGTGGTGAGTTTTAATCGTATGTTTGTTTGTTTGTGTATGTGTGTGTGAGCAGCCTCTGTTTGTGTGTGTGTAGGTAGAATAAACAGCCGGCGTTTTTCTCGTTTCTTTGCTTTTGTTGCACACTTCTAAAAGGCGTATAATATTTAATGTTTATCATTTAGGCGGAAGCAGCCTCAAAGTACTCCTTAGATTTGGTGGGATCAGCCACCATGGTCTTCTGGCCAGGCTTCCAGTTGGCTGGGCACACTTCGCCATACTTATCGGTATATTGGAAAGCTTGGACCAAGCGCAAAGTTTCCTCAACACTGCGACCCACGGGCAAATCATTGATAGTGATTTGACGCAAATTCTGCTGTCCATCGATGATGAATAGACCACGGAAAGGAATGCCGCTCGACTCATCCAAGACACCGTAGTCGCGTGCCACCTTCATCGACTTGTCGGCCAATAGCGGGATGTCCATGCTGCCCAAGCCGCCCTGTTTGCGTGGCGTATTGATCCAGGCCAGATGTGTGAACTGGCTGTCTGTGGAGCAGCCGACAACTTCGCAATTTATCTTACGGAATTCGGCCGCATGCTCAGAGAATGCAATAATCTCAGTGGGGCATACGAAGGTAAAGTCGAGGGGGTAGAAGAAGAGCACTAGGTATTTGCCCTTGTAATCGCTCAGTTTAATGTCCTTGAATTGGCCGTTAACGACAGCGGTGCCGGCAAATTCGGGAGCGGGCTTCTGAAGCTGTGGCATCTGTAAAATTACGAATCATTCCATTATTTGAACGGTTACATTTAGAATATGGTGAAAAATAAAAACAAATATGGCGGACAATATAAAAAACCCAATTCCAATTGGATATGGGTGAGGGCCACAAAGAGAAATGTGCGAGAATTTTGAAGGTCTGGCCACCTTAGTTTGTTTTGTGGTGTGATGGCATTTTGCAAAATGGCACGAAATTTCATACAACAAGAATTTATGTGTAATAAATTGTTTTTTTTTTTTCGAAAGCGTGTGCCTCGTGTAAAATTACTTCAACTTGCAAAAATCACACAAATTCCTTCGTTTCAATTGCGCCGTCATGGTTTTTTTTTTCAGCCGGCTAAAATTGTAAAAACAGCGGAAACGTTTGTGTCTGCACACGTATATGGGTCTGTATTGCCTGTATGCGAGTGTGTGTTCGTGCATTTGTACATTCGTATGTGTGCACGTAGAAATGGTGCGAGAAAACTTGTGAAATAATCATCTTCACAACAACATAATCATCGTAAACGTGATGGGTTCCATTTTTTTTGTCTTACGCTCAGCTGAAATTTCTCTTTGATTTTGTCAAGTATTTGCGAAATGTACATAATTATTAAAAGTCGTGTCAACTCCCCGTGTCCGTATCTGGGCTAAAAAAAACTCACTTTAACTTGTTAATACAATTTACAGCTGCGAATCTGGTTAAATAAGCGCGTCGTAGCAAACTTTTTTTTGCTTTTATTTGTTTACCGCGAAAGACCGGGACGTCCGTTCGGCTCGACGATTTGAAATGAATTGCTCTTGCTTGCAAAAGTGAATTTTAATCGACGAACTCAGTAACGCGTTGTGTTCAATTCGTAGCAGCGGAATATGTGAGCATAACGGAGAGCGCGAAAACTGATGTACAGAATCAGAACAAAGTTCAAAAGGAGAGGGCTGACGACGTCATTAACAGCATGGTGTAATACTTTTTGACCTGCCAACCTGGGGGAACAAGGCAATTATTAGATGTTTTTGAAGTTTGCTTATGGCAGTAAACAAACATCTAAGTTGTTTACTCCCAAAAAAAAAACTATATATTCAATATTCAATTTTCTGATTAGTTGAAAAACGAGCTTTCTGAGAGCTGTGTCGGAGTGTGACCATGAGCGAATTTTTTAAATAATATATACCAAATTTAAGAAATCTAGTTACATTACAAATGTTCATCAAACGGAAAAATTCAAGATTAAACGAGTGAAAACAAAGCAAAGATTGGTAAGTTACTGTATTTACATTTATAAAAAAACGTTACATTTCCGCTTTCCCATACGTTTACGTCTCACCATGACTTATTTAAAATTTAAATAATTTCCAAAGCATATTTTCTTCATCTCAATTATTAGCCATTATTCAATTATATTTGCCAAATGCAATTTTAGCAAATTGGCACTATTATTGTGCTGCTGCTACTGTATTTCGAAAATTTTTCACTTGTCAGAAAAATGTATATTTTATGCAATTAGAATTTGTTTCAAATGGTACTGTTAAGTAATTGATCTGGCAACTCTACCACTGTAGCCATTTTTAAAAATACGCGCTCTCCTGAAGGTAACATAGTTCTATTTTTCTCATGTCATGTTTTATCAGTAAGGCTTTGTTTATTTGTTAAGCCATTATTCGTCAACCTTCCACAAAATTTGTTGAATTGAGATTTCGGTAAATGACCCCCAAATTTTTCACGTAAGTTTCTAATCGGTTACAAAGGTGCGCTTGTGACTCAAAGTTCAGTAAAGTTCTAGAACTTGTGGCAATTGTGAAATTCCTCATTGAGCATTGCCGCAATATATGCAGGCATTGATGTAATTAGAGAAACAAGCTTGTTTTGTTTAGAGATAGTATAATAATACATACAGGAAATACGAAATTTTGTCCACAATACAACTCTCACGAGGGGCCTAAATATTTTTTGTTAACATTACATACATTTTCAGTTAACTATTATTTCGAATGTTTTAAACAACCAAAAATTGCAAATGTTTTGAAGAGGCCAGGCAGCCAGGTAGCCATGTAGCCATGAAGTCCTCTAGCCATGTTGCCATTTAGCCATGCGGACAAGCAGGCAGGCAGGCAGGCAGGTTGAATGCAGCTTTATACCATAGAATTAACGTGGGCTGCATTTTCCGGAGCTTCATATAAATGTTAAACTACGTTGGGTCGCCGTAACTAACTGCTGCTCGACGAGTTGCATCATGTTTCACTTTTGAATGGATGTTTTTGAGTGTGTGAGCTAGTCACATGACCCATCCAACCAGCCATCTCGCCATCTCTCATTCACTTTGCTGCAATCGAATAGCGGTTTGCCAAGTTTGTCATTAACACGATTATGAAACTTGCATAACCACAACGCCAGATCCTTTTGCGAATTGACATTGACGGGATTTACCTCGATGCTGTAAAATCAACCAAACGCAATTACAAAACAATATACAATAATATGAATGCTATTTAAGAAGCCTACTCGCTGCGAAAGTCCTTGGCACAATATTCGCAAGGATAGAGACGGGAGAGCACCTCGAAAAAAGTGCGCATATCGCGCTTTTCTGTATCTGTGGGATTATCCGAATAGAAGGCAGCCATCGTATGAAGCAGGCCCCACGTTGAGATGCCGAGTCGCACCTTGTCCAGTGGACAATCTTCGCGGGGATTCGCAATTCCAGTTGGGCCCACATTAAGCTTCTCATTCGCCATATGTTTTTCCTGAAATGCAAATATTAGATTTCAAATAATTCGATTGAATAACACTTGCATCACAAATTTACCTTCGCAGCTTGCGTACTGCTAATGAGCCGCTGCTGCTTGGACCAGGACTTAAAATCATTGCAGGTGCGGCAATTACTATCCTGTTTGGTGCCCCTATTACTACTACTGTGGGCGTTGTATTGGGCACTGTCGACTTGGGGTTCTGGTTCCGTTTGCTGTGACGGGGGTTGCTGATGAAAGGACCACTTGGACATTCTGGACTCGGGATCACGCAGGATGCGTAACACAGTCTTTTGCAGGCGGCGTATTATCAATCGGGCGCCCTCACGATTGGGAGCTACCTTACTCTGATAGCTGTGACGTCGAATGAATTCTTTCCACATGGGCAGTCAGCTGTTTTTCCGTTTAAATCTGGTTACCTTACCTAACTAACAGCGCTGTTACTACGCCAATTTGAGTCTGTTAACGCAAATGCGACGCGCTGTTAATGTACATAGCGGCAAACCGTATCGTTCGTAAATAACACAATCTGGCAACCTTCTGCGTTTTGAATACAAGCCCGCCAACAAAAACTTCTGTACCGTGGATGGAGAATATTTTTTTAACGCTACTACTGTTCGCTCTTGCTTTCTTTCCAACCAGGAGGGCTTCTTTTACTATTTTTTTGGGTTTTTTGTTACAACTAAACGGATATTTCGAAATTACACACAAGAATTTTTCGTTACAAATAGGTTTTTTTTTTTTTTCATTTCTTTACATCTGTCAGTCTCTGGGGGATACTATAAACAACGCTATACTTGATTAATTTTTTTTTGTTTATTAATACAAATTGTGTATAAATTTATTTAGTAACAACTACGGCAATCGTACCAAGTTAACAATTGGGCTTTGGGTTAGCTTTTTTTCTTGTAAGGCAACAACGGAATTAGGTAGGTACACACATAAAATATATCAAGACAGTTAGGAGGACATTCGTTGATCTGTGTTTCATAAATTATTATTTTTATAACAAATAAAAAAAAATATGTTCTGTATGGTTAGACAAATGTTTAGGCGTAATCTCTAAACATGGTGAACAAACTGTAAAGCACACGCAACGTTGACTTCAAATCCATGTTCACAATGTCCTCGGGACGCGCCTTTGGCTTTGGCAGTCCCACATCCTGCATCAGATCAAAGGCAAACGCAACATTGTTCACCATCTGATCAACATCCTGCGGCGTCAAATGGAACTCGTGTAATGGCACAAAGAAACCACCTAGCAGTCCCATCAACAGGCACAAATATACACCATCTCGAAAGTCCTTGTTTAAGTCATTTATCTCAAAGTTCAACTTTGCCAAATGCTTGTTGACGAACGTGATGAGGGACTTCTTGACCACGGCCAACTTGTCAGGGGCACAATCAATCAGCGTATCGAATGCATCCTTCTCACAGCGCATGCCCAGATCGTCATATTCTGATGTAATTTGTTCCAGGAATTTCCTACGGAGGGACTCGATGGTAATTTACCATTGATATGCTATTTCTGATCAAATTGACTCACTGTGCATTAAGAACGCCGGCATTCTTCTCAGCTATGACTACGGTGACAAAAACATTCTCGGGCAGACGAACGGGCGCCCGAAAATGTCGCACTAGGGCGACCAGTAAATGCAAGATTGCTACAATGTTTTTGGAGTGTACGCTGGCCACCGACCACTTGGGTATCTTTTGGTGGAAGCCGAGTGTCTGTAGAACAACCAAAAATAACCACATTAAACAAGACATTTGTCTTTCGATATATCAAATAAATGATTGCTTAAAATTCAAAATCGTTAGTATTCAAACATCGAAACTTTTACATTTGCATTTTAATGTTTTTAAATTTGTGGTTGCGTAAAAAAATTGTTAAAACCCGTGTATTTTTAAATGTTAAATATATACTATTATATACCACAAGCCTTTTGTTATTACCGAATTTAATTTTATGATCGATTTTATCTTGATATTTTTGTTAATTTGAGGGGTAAGGGCTTGATAGACGACGTAATAGACGCTTTCTTTAAATAACTAATAGAATTTCAAACAGTATAACTAGCAAAACTTAATAGAAGCATTTGGTTGTTACTTTGTCCTGTTTAAAGTACTCACATGATTAACGGCCTTCAAAACAATGTTGAGCTTCTCATGCTGTCCCTGCTCAGACTGTGTCACCTCAGGCACATCAAGTTTTTTGCCCGTTAGTTTCTCCCAGAGCTTGTGCAGCACCTGGCCATCGTACATGTCCTCGTCCAGCTGCTGGACAATGATGCGCTGCTCCGCCAACTCATCGTTGATCCAATCGATAAGTATCCTTTGCAGTTTCAGCACCTCGGGATCGTTTGTCGATTGTGGATCGATAACAGCGCGTTGTTCATGCTCGCCTAGCTCATAATAGTTAACGGTATATAATTTGTATAATTATAATGAGTAAATTGGGACTTACGTAGTGCATAATCCTCGGGTGGTATGTCATACTGATTGGGAGAACCGGGCGAGTCAATAGCGTATTTACCTTCTTCCTGGATTTTCTTGACTGCAATGTAAATAAATAAAACGTGCGAGTGAGTGAGAGAGCAACAAGGGTTCGAAACGTAAACAATAGACGATGCCGTCACAAATGTGACAGATGGTCACCCCAAGCCCCACACATTTCAATACTCGCACACACATACATACATACACCTATACATGCAGCGCAAACAGATCAGTTTTGTGTATATTTGTATGCGTCACAAATATTTAAATGACGCAATGTTTTTTTTTGTAACAAACAAAACATCTGCTTGTAGAAATGCGGACCCAGCACTTCACATTAAACTTTACAATTTCTCATGCAGTGCACTTTTCAATTTAACGTATTATAGTCTAATAATAGTAAGACTGGCACAATGTCCAGCCATATTTGGTCAGAATTTCAAAGATTTCACTGCGTTCTTCTTTTCAGAAGATTGGGAGGGGGAGGCTTACCTTCTCTAGTGCCGCGTTTGCGACCGAGTGTGCTGAATTTATCCCAAAAGCTATCTTCCTTGTCTCCCTTCTTGATTGTGGTTGGCGTGTGTGGTGATTTAGGGCGATTTAATGTCGACATTTCGAAACAGTCTAACACACAAAAAGGCGAATAAAACAAAAAACGAAGGCAAAGTGATTGAGCTGCAAAACCTGTCGATATACTAATATCGATATGGCTCTTTGAATTTAGATGCATTCGCAATCGATAAGAACGTTATCGATGCTACTGATATTTAAAAACTTTCCTTTTGTCTTGATTTATATTGATCGAATTGCAAAAAAATAATTATTGTGTTTCTGCATATTCTGTTTTTCGTAGCTTGCAACAAAATACTTGATACTTCTTTCAATACGGAATGCATTCTCGCAATCATTCGGTATTTTATCGATATACACGTTTTAATAGATATTTGAATGTTTCCAAATTGTTAAAATTAAAAAGAGCAATTGAACGTTATACAAGAAAAAATTTTGTAATTATATTTGTATAGTTTTACAGTCACTTAGCGTACGGCATGCTGCTTGATATTATTATTTATCATAGTTGAGTTGACACTGTTTGTTTTGTTTTAAATAGAGTTGGGGAGCTGGCAAGCACGCACTGCCACCAATTGCAGCAGCACAAATATAGGAGTAAACACCTCGCTGTACTCGAGACCAGTTTTGCCCGATAATTTCAGGCACAACAGATACTTGAAGATGGCAATTAGAACAAGGAAATATGTGCTCCACATAAAGCGATGCAACGCCTTTCGCTTGTTATCTGAATCCAAATACATGCGTATTCCGACAATAACACAGAAATATGCGTTGCAAATATCGATGAAAAACAGTGGACTAAAGATGCTAAACCAATCGTTCATCACATCGGGCAACAGCTTATTAAATGTGCCTGCGATTTTCAAGGCCAGCGTGACGGTGAACACCAAGAGGCCACAAAGATTCACCAAAATCTCGAACTCGGTGAGGCCAAGCCAACGCACTAGTTCCGACAGCTTGAACATGACGCGTTTCGATTACTGCTGTTGCTTTGTTTTCTTTTGCTGCTGCTGCCTGCGTTGTTGCGTTTGTGGCTTTGCTGGCAATTCTGGCACCACGATATCAAACAGGCTGCTATTGTAAATTTTAATGTGCAACGCCGAATTGTTGCGCTGGCGAAACGTTAAATCATCCTCATCGCACAGCGGATGCAGCTCATCCAACAGCTGAATGGTGGACGTGTTTATCGCGTAACTTAATGCACCCTCTGAGTTCGCAATTAATCGTAATGCCAAATTGAGGCCACGTGTTATCGAATATCCCATACAGTGCAAAAAGATTTCTTTAGCTCCTGAATTTAGCAGATCTTCGCATCGCTTTTGTTGCGCCTGTCAATCGAATAAATTAGCTATTGCTTGCTATACATAAATATTAATTATACTTACTCGAAAGTCTGTCCTGCTGGTAATATAAATATTATGCCTGTTATCGCTGCCGTTGGTTGCCGCACGCGGCGGTTGCTTGCGAACCACACGATGATTGGGATTTGCACGTTGTGAATTGTAATTTCTTCTATTGCTCGAGTTGGTGGTTTTTGGCTTTGTTCCGCGCTCAGTTTGTGGATTGCTGCTGCTGTCCATCATCGAAAACAAAACACGGAGAAATACTCAATCTCCCATCTTCCCACTTTATGCTTGCCTGACGAGTTTAATATTTCTATTAGAGGTGGCATCGATGGCACTATCGATGAGACAGCGATGGTTTTACATTTATTTTTTTTGTAAATATCGATGTTATGATAAACACCGTTTTTTTTGGTTGCAGGCAAATAGATATAAATTAATTAATTATTAAATATCACTATTTTTTGGGAATTTTATTTCGGATATATTATAAAAAGTGGTATTTTATTTAACAATTGTGTCAGGGTGAGACCACAAATTAGAAAATTATACATGCTGCAGCAGTTGTAATATACCAAAATGCAGAAACCTCTTTTGACATCTTTCATGTTGATGTCATCTATGACATTGTTTATGATTCGAATGGATGGAAAACAAACACATGTGCTATCAATTTTGAAAAAAATCTCATAGTAGTTGGCGGTAGGGAATTTATTTTATTTATTTAATTTTTCTGCTTTTGGCAACTCTGATTGAGCTGTCATAGTTGAGTTTCAGTGTAAGTGCTTATTTGAAAACAGTATTTTTTTCATTTGGATAATTCAGTCACATTGTAATTTGACAAAGTATCGAATATTTTTATTCATTTCACACGTCCCAATACATAGATTATCGTCGACCGACTGGTTCGTGTGTTCATAACAGCCAAGAAATCGGGCATCAGTTGAAAATTTTTCCTCGTACTTTCGGAACAACAAAGGTATGTGTTTGGCAGCACCAGCCGCAAAAAAGCAAAAACCTCATCAAAGCGCAACTAATACAAATTGTATACCAGTGGTTCAAAAATAAACAAAAAGTATTGCATTTATGCAACACATTTTTAACACATACATCCGCACACATAAAAAGAATATTGCCATAAGTTCGCACGCACACATACACGTAGCCACAATCACATACACACACATACAAATATATTTCCAACGCCGCTGGCTACAAAAAGGCTTTAGGCACAGCAGGCAAAAGAAAATTACATAACTTCTAATTAAATTTTACTGCAAAATAGTTGAGGTAAAGTTCTGTATTTCGGCATTAAAGTAAGTTATTAAAGTAAGCAAGCAAACATCGATTAAGTTTTTTTTTAGCGTTAGTTACATAAGAACTTCAAAAGTGTGCGCAACGCAAATTATTATATTGCAAATACAATATATTTATTTTTGTTGGCTTGTCGCCGCTGATCCTCCTTACTCCTTGTTAAGTATTTTACCTTAACCACAAAAAGTAGAAAAATCGAAAAAAAAACGTAATAATAAAAACAAAACTCCTTGCACAGCGTTTTTGGGTCCAAGTAACGTTTTGTATTCATGCGTTCAAGTTCATTTTTCCATGCAGGACGTGTGTACAAATCCGCTCCCAACCGATTTCAGTTAAACAATTACAAATGCAGCAAATGCAAAGCCGCAAAGCCAATGCAAGCGCACATAAACACAATTAAAACGCACGCGCCCCGCACCGCACCAACAACATCGCAACAACAACATCAATACCTCCAGCAGCTGCGGTCTGTGACAATAAAAGAAAAAGGGTGGCAGCACCAACGCCACCTTCAGTGGGATACTTGCTAACATAAAAGGGTGGCAGCGCCACCTTCTGGACACACAACAACAACTGCAGCTTCAACCAACGGTTAGCGGCGGCCGAACAACGACACAACAACAAACGTGGGATTAAAGAAACAAGTAAATTTTACAATTCCTTATTACAAAAAAAACAACAAGAAATTGCAAAATGCAAAAGAAAATCGAAAAAGTTGCAAATTGCATAAGGCTTATGAATTTGAAAATATTCCATAATTTCTTCTTTTTCGCCAGCCAACTGGTGTGTACCTTTGCGCTGCCCTGCTCCGTCGTGCCTGATGTCGACTACTTGCCATTCGACTAAAAAGATCAAGTGCAATTCGTATTTCTCTTTAACATTGGTCCGTCCGCTTACAGTCCTTTGCTTATGCAAAGTGTGTGTGCGTATGTATGTTCTCTAGCTTACATTTAAGCTTGCACTAGTGCAGCGGTATGGCAACACTCGCACAGTATGCTATTTGTGGACAAAGCAATATGGCAAAGTGCTTGAATGAGACGATTAATATAGTTCTAATGATGATGCCAAAACCAACAAAATATTGCTATACATGATAAAGGTTGCTTACTCGCAGCTGGTAATTATTGCAGTTCGGCAACGCAGGGCAATCAACACGGCAGGCGCGGCGAAGGTTTTGTATTATTGAAAACAAAATGAAAAAGAAGATAAAAATTGTGTGAAAAACAAAGAAGACGTCGTCAAGTTGAATCAAGCAAACAAGCAAAGCATTTGTATATTGTGTATATAATAGGTATATACAGAAAGAAGAAATCCATCACGAACTGCAAACACTGATTTGATTTAACGCGGCACAGTTTCGAATTGCAGATCGTCCAACTAACACTGCCGGGCGGCTGAGAGAGAGAGAAAGAGCGACATGTCTGCGGCACGATTACCGTATTATCAACAGCATACGTCCGATCAGCGCCGCCGCAGCAGCAGCCGTGGACGTCATGAGCGTAACAGCAGCACCAGCAACAGACGCTCGGTAGAGCGTCGTCGTCACAGTCGTAGCCGCAGTCGCTCAGTAGATCAGCGCCAGCGTCGCCGTCATAGTCGTGAACGTGATCGTGATCGTGATCGCCAGCGACGTCATCACCGTGACTCACGTGATCGCTCCTGGGAGAAAGATCGAGAGCGAGAGCGAGACCGAGACAGGGATTATGGCAGACGCAGTTACTATCAGCGAGACACACGCAGTCGCAGTCGCTCAACCACGCCACCAGCAGCCTCTTCCGTGCCAAGCTCGTCGTCGTCAGCAGCTGCAACGCGTCGCCCGCAGCTGTCACAACAACAACAGCAGCTGCAAGGAACTGGCCACCACAAACACAAACAATTGACTGATCATGGACGCATGGCGTCACTGCCCGGCAAAAAGGACAATGCGATGTCCGCCGTGGGCGCCTACTACAATCTGGACACGGATGAGCCCTTCGACAAGGAGCGCATACATCGCGAGATTGAGGAAAAGCTGCGTGAGACGCTGGCACGCGAAGGCAAAGTGTATCCGCCGCCCAAGGTGGAGCCATCGCATCCCGTGTTTGCCAACGATGGCTCATTTATGGAGCTCTTTAAGAAGATGCAGGAGGAGCAGCAGCGTCCACAGCAACCACGCCAGTTACCACTCGATGCGGCAACAGCTGCTGCTGCTGCTGCCGCTGCAGCTGCAAGTGCTGCCATCATGATCACAGATCAGCAGCAACAACAACAGCAACATCAACTTCAACAGCAGCAGCAGCAACAACAACAACAACAACATCATGCTGATGTTGCTTGTCCATTTGGTTCACTGCCCGCCATAGCTGTGGGCGCCGCCAGCAGTGCAGCAGCACCATATATTGCAGCTGCTGCGACCGGCAAATCAGCACCACCGCCGCCGATGGTGGGACGTCGGCGTGGCGGCAAAATACTTAAGACAGGCGTAGTGGCCAAGTTGAAGACGCCCAACGAACGCGACGTAGATCCCAAGGACTTCTGGTCGCTCTACTTGGCGGAGGTCAACAAATACAAGAGCAATGCCTGCGACACGGACAACGGCAAGCGGCCGCTGGTCAAGTGAAGCTTAGCAGTCCACACACTTTTTGAACTTGAACGCAGAATGCAAAAACAATCACAAGCCCTCACATATGCCAGAGACACACACACACACACACAGACTCACTCACACACGCACACACATCTAATACACTAGTAAAGCAAAGCAAAGCATGATGACATTTGGTCACATTCATTCTCAGCCAATATTTGATGTAACCTCGATATAATCAAGTACACTATCGATAAATTGCAGCTGCATAGCTTCGATCTCTTGATCGATTGCTTGTGGCTGCTGCATTATGTCTTACGATTTAGGTTAGCATTTAAGCCGCAGCTTGTACAGATTTTTAAGCCAGTATATACAGATGTAGCGTATATATGATATTAAGCATAACGAAAAACAATCTCTAGATTATATACAGCTTATTTTAGACATATATATATATATATATACAGTTATGTATATGATGATACACCAATTAACTTGTATTGTATGTGTGACGCGTGAATCACCGTCGTTCAACATGGAACTAACGTATTATCGATTCTTTATATCTATCTCTTTTTCATATCTCTCCCTCTCTTTACTGTGTGAAATCACGCAAAATCAACTTGAACAAAATGCATTGAACATTGAAATTGATTTGTATTCATTTAAATTTGAATTTTGGAATCTCTTGAATTATTTTTCCTACACTTTTTGTTCATTTTGCTTTCGTTTTCTACAACTTATTCGCCATCGTTCTCTCACTCATTCACTCTATTGCCATCTCGCTCTCTGACTCTGTCTCACGATTTGTGCCCTGGTTTATCATTTGTTTTGGCTCTTTGTTCGTTGGTTTTCTTTTTTGTGTTTTTTTTTTTTTTTTAAATCTAAAAGTCAATATATATGCAATTTTTCATGTCTAAAAACAAAAACAGCGATAAGTCGTCAACCGACATCATGTCCGCCTATAAGATGGAGACCGCCCCCTTTGATCCTCGTTTCCCTAACCAGAACGTGACACGCTATTGCTATCAGTCGTATGTGGACTTCCATCGTTGCCAGAAGAAGCGTGGCGAAGATTTCGCTCCATGCAACTACTTCAAGAAGGTGTACAAGACGATGTGCCCCAACGCCTGGATCGAGAAGTGGGACGATCAACGTGAGAGCGGCACATTCCCGGGACGCATCTAAATGAATGCTGGCCCGCATAGCACCACACCGCCCGCACACACCACCACAATACACACAACAGCACATCAGCATAACAAAATAATACCCAACACCATGGACAAATTGAATATCGTTTAGAAGGGCGCAACACCAACAACAACAAAAATACACAACAATTGTTACAATTTGAACCAAAGTCAGTCGTTTGTTTCTTCTTCACACACACACACACACACACACACAGCTACACAACCACACACAGTTACACAAACAGGCGCGCGTACGCTAAGCTATATGAGATGATCTATGGTATTTAGAGATACGATACACAAAAAACACCACAGGCAACTGTATGCAACATGTGTATTAATCAATAAATAATTGAAAAAAAAGAACAGCTCGGTTATTCGAATGTATACTGAAAATGAATTTGAGCGATCTGCAGGACCAGGAAACGTAATGACGTTTAGTCACATGCCAGATCGTTACACTGTCAATGATCTCTCAGGGGTATGCAACGAAATTTATTATTCTCCCACAGTTGTGTTGGACTGGATAAATTTAAATTTCCTATATTTAGCAGGGACCGTAACCATTATGATCAAAATTAAGTAATGTTAATTTGAATTTTAATGCTTTTACGACAACGCTTAATTGCTAAGAGTGTTGAAAATGAATTTATCGTAAAAGAAGTAAGTGGTAGTGTGATTCAATGATTTCGTGGCATGCAGAGCGTGATATATTTATTTAAGAAAAAATTATGATCATTCACCATATAGCCAGTTGATCGGCATGATCAGCGCCTATCAGCTAGTTGATGAGTGTGATGATGATGTTGTCCAGCTTCTTGGGATCCCTGGGTTTCTGCTGCTGCAAGCGCACCTTGCCCTGGCTGCACTGCACCCAGGCATAGTCAGAAGAAGGCGAAAGTATTTAAACGTTATTCGCTTCAATAACAAATTTGTACTTACAAGGTTGGTGGCAGCCATCAGATAGATGCCTGGCATGGCCAACTGTTGAGGTCTGTTGCCCAGCAAGTTGGCCATGGTGATGCTGTTATTGGCCGATTGACGGCACATCTCCAGTATTTCGAGCTCAATAGCCTCCAGCAGCGACATCTCGTAACATTAACGCAGTAAAACTGAACTCTACGATCGAGTCGCTGTCGCAGTTGCTGTCCAGCCATTGTTTATAATTGTTACCCGAGTTGGGGGGAATCGAAAAATATAAACTTGTGCATTTGTTTTGCTTGGTGTGGCTCGCATTATTTATTTTTATTTGGAATTCGATTTCGATTTCGAGTTCGATCTAGCCTCTGATGTATGTATATATTATATATATATCGACTTTATTGTATATAATATGTTTCTTGTAGGTCGTTAAATATGCATTTCCATTAATTATCATTAACTATATATATATATTATAAGCAAAAGTTTGCAACTTTTGTCGAGATAACAGCTGCCATTCTTTACCAAGAAGCTATGCTACAATCAATGTTTTGCAGATTGATAAAAGATCGGTATGATAACTACGTCTTAATTTAGAAGTAAACCCGATTAGACATTGACCCGACCGATGTCTGACTGATCGCACTGTGTAGATTTGATTGAAAAGCTGTGATTGAGGACGGTAGCAATTCTTCCTTTCTTTTGCAGGAGCAACACGGACTAACGTTTCTTGTTTCTTTGGATTTCATTTTAGCGTGTACAGAGTTGTTTTTTTTTTTTTAATTTATCTAAGTAATAAAATCAGGTCAATGTCTAATCTGCAGTTCCTCATCGTGAGTTTGTACTGCAGTTTTTTATTTTTTTTTTTTGGTTTTTTTTGCATAGATCTTACGATTGTATTTCAATCGATCGATAAGAGCGCCTTAGCTTAGCCTTAAACTTATGATAAATACGACGTGTACGGGTGCAAAAACCAATTTTGAGACATTTCATAACGTTCATTATTTTCGTTTTTTTTGGTTATTTTAATTCCTAATAGGCATTTCTTTTCTCTGATCAATCAAACTTGCAACTGTACAGATTTTTGGCGTAAAATAGGGTTCCCGGACTTGTTAAATTTATTGTACTTAATAGGTATGCACATCATATATATTTATTTAATTATTGTAGTGTCTCTATCGCTATGGATTACTATGTAGACTTGTTTAAAATCGAAGGAAACATCAGTTGTAATTAGTAGATATATGCACAATGCGTGCGTAAGTTGTAACTTGAGTTTTGAAGAGCGGGAAAAGTTGTTTCGTATTTAGACGAGAATATTTGTGTTTTGGTTTTGGTTTTTTTTGTTTTGAATATGTTGAATAACACAGATCACAAACTCATTAGTAATAATTATCGTTATTAATGCGTGAATTTCTTAGTTGCAGTTAGGAATACGCGATTCAACTTAACTTAGACCAGATACGAGTACAATAGTATATATACTATAAGAAACAATGCTTGATATACAATCCATTTTCAATCAATCACGCAAGTCGAACTTATTGTAGACCAAATTACAAACATGGCTACATTACATTCACTATATATTTAGTATTCAAATACTTATTTATCTTGTTATAGTAACATTTTTCACTTGTTATTAAAGGTCTGTACAGATCCTTCAGATTTGTTGTCTTTCTTTTTGTGCAAAGGTTTCTTAAAGTTAACGCATCACTGCTTTGGTTAATCAATCAATGGGGGCTATAAGTATGCTCTTAAAGTGCTAGGAATGCAAATACATCTTAAGTATCTTCATCGTCTGCATGCTTCAATCCATTTCGATTACTGAAATAGTTTTACTTCTTTTGCGGGAAACCAACCGAGAACTCTAGCAAGTGTAACTCGTCTCCCCTATGGTATTCTTTCAATTTCAAGTTAAAGCTTGTCTCCTTTACGCTCCGTTCCTTCTTTCATTTTCTCCGTGCGTCCGTTCGTCCGTCCGTCCGTCCGTCCATCTGCTGTCCCGCAGCTGTTTTTGTTTTGTTTTGCCATGTAGCTACATGCTGATTCCTAGTGTCTATAACCGTGTGTCCAACTCTCATCGTTTGTTATGGCCCCCGACCCGAAATTCCAAATTCAATAGTGTATCACTCGCCCCCCTTACGGATATAGTTACATGTAGCTATTGCTTGTTTGTTATCCAATGTCGCGCACAATTTCAATCTTGTCGCACAGCTCCGGATCGTGGATGGTCGTAAAGTGGGTGCGATCGCTGCGGAAAGTGTTGCGCTCATTGGAGCTCGTCTTAATTGAACGTTCCGACGGCGTCTCGTTGCCGCTCAGCTGTATGCGTTTCTGCAGCGCCGACACAAAGTTCTGCAATGCCAAAATCTCGCTTGAATCTGTTGTTCACGCAGGTGTGCAAGCACAACTTACCTGGGATATGATGTCACCGCGTGCAGTGCGCACCTGGTACAGATACCGAAACTTGCGTTGTCGCGCCTCCTCGCGAGTTTCTCGTGTGCGCGATTGAGCGCGCCGCATGGGCACATGCGGATTTCCGGGCGCCTGCGGCTGGCCATGCGTCAGTCCATGATGATGCTGGCCGTGGGCGCCGTGCGGCTGATGGTGCCGCATGTAGATGCGCTTGCGATGATCGACGCGCCAGGCTGTGATGAAGCACTGCACCATAATGCTAATCACAATGGTCACCGGCCATGCGGTGATCAGCAGGCCGCCGTAGCAAGGCGGCGGCGATGGATGTGGCTTCATATTGAGTATCTGCAGGGGCGAATACGAGAATTAATGAGCAGCTTATTTAAGACAAGATCTATAGCACTTAATGTGATTTCTTGTATTTGACTCGGGTTAATCTTTTACTACGACATAGCGCTTGAACTTACCCAGTTGATGGTCTCCAGGCCATGCATAAAAAAGTCGATGGCGCCAATGATCATGGCAGTTCCGACAATGCTGGAAGTCAGTATGGTGACATACTTGACGCAGCACAGCGTCAGCACTGAGCAGATCACAGCGCCGCCCACCACGGCCACATAGATCTCGCGGTACTGCGGAAGAGGAAAGAATGTTCGATGAGTTAATCAATTCAAATTCAATGCAATTGAGGCTACTTACTCCAAATTCATTGTCCGGCATTGTAGCGACACAAACAGCCATTGCAGCGCCGGAGAGCAAAGCGCCCGCAAAGGCGCTAATTAGAACCGACGCCACTGGATATGTGGAGCCCAAGACGGCGCCCAGCAGACCGGCGACGATGGCCAACGCCGAGTCGGCGGGCTTGCCCAGCCAGGTGATCTGAAAGTCCTGCAATATGAAGATGCCGTTGGCGCCCACCATCAAGCCGCTGAGAAATCCGACAGCACGCAAGCAGCGGTACCCCAGCAAGGCGTATACGATGCCGAACACGGCGATAATTGCCCAGAGCAGCGCGGCCAGTGTGTCGGGCGTGGTGGGTGCACATGTCTGGCTGCTCTCCAGGATGCCCTGCATACAAAAAATAAGGGCAATGGAAGGAAGTGGTTAATCAACGCGGTCAGCCATGCAAAATATGCTCTCGTGCGGAAACATAATCAGGAAACGTCCATGAAGGGCAGTTTTATTTTTACCCCTATTTTTTTTTTTTTGGGAGGGAATCTCGATTATAGCATCAAGAGTGGTTCAGGTTACATATATACGTTTGTTGTTGACACAGGTGCGTAGGGCTTGGCAACGATCGACTGAGTTCCTCGAATTTGTGTGCATAAGTAAACAAACGCCTTCAATTGCTTTTCCTGGACCCGTGTAAACTTGATACGTTGTTCGTTGTCGACTTAAAAAAAGTGTGGTGAGTGAGTCGCCAAGCAATTGGAGACATCATTGCGATTTATTTATTTATTGTCAACAGCAGCTGACATAAGAACCGAAATAAGAAACATAATCAAATTGATTGACAAATCAAATCTAAAGCACTTGTATGGGAACATCAAAGTAATTTAAAAATGTGAAAAACTGCTGAGAAGTTGAAGGTGTTTCACAGATTCGAAATTTATTTAGATGAGTTTCAAATAAGCATCATTCTTGAAGTTACTCTATAGATATGCGCTTTATTGTGAAAATGCCCTTGTATGTGATTGAGGGTAGTTTACTAATCCACACAATCCATTGCTTTGATATGTGATGTTTAGGCATACTTTTGCACTCTTAAATAGTTGGCCTAGGTCAATGAGTATAAATTAGTTACACTAAGATTTTAGCGACTGCAACTTTCCTATTGTTAAAACAGTCGCTTTCTCTTCAGTACCCGATATCTTTAAGCAACGTTTGTTTTGGAAATAAGTGTGTGTATCTACTAAATATTGAATCCACAATGAAAAGTAGACCAAAGCTTTAATTTTGAACTTGAATACCAACTTATCTTTACTTACTGATAATAACTAGAAACCCGCGAAAATTGAAGCAATGATAAACTAAAAAAAATGGGCGAGTTTTTGCTGCATCTTCATTTCTTTCCTCTTATGACTTTGTGTAACTTTCGCTTAGATCATAAAATTTGCGAACGTACTTAGCTCAAGTGTTTTGCATTCCGCTTTGACAATTCCTGTAAACATGCTCGCAAATTATGAAGAGGGGAGGCGTGAGAGCAGATAAGGGTCAGAGATAAGACAGCGCCCTTTTGCGTATGTGCTGCTTTTGTGTGTGTGCTGCAATTGCAGTCGGGCAGCCAAGCAGCGCCAATGCCACTGACACACTTGGCGCCACTTGGCCAAATGGCTGGCTGTCTGGCCACTCATTGATGACTCAGTTAACATAGTTCTCAACTGTGTGTTGACACAAAAAGCAGCCACTTATGCACATTGCCCCCTTCCGCTTGCACATGGACAAACAAACAAACATAGCGAGATAAAAAGTGCCAGAAAGAGAGCGCAACACTTGCATATTTGCATGCTCAGCGCGAACATAACCTCACAAAAAACCAGAGCAGAGGAGAGACAAAAGACAAATTGGAGTAGGAGGGGAGAGGAAGAGATTAGTGAAATGGTACGCACCTTAATTAAGAAGGGCCAATCGAGATGTGACACACTTTTGGTGTCATCATGCTCCTGGCCATCGTAGACCACATCATAGCTGTCCAGCGAATGCAAGGCGCTGTTCTCGACAGCAGCTGCAGAGGCACCGACAGCGACGTCGGCAGTGGTCGCCGCTCCACTATCGTTTCCCGCTCCCATCACTTTGCCTTCCACAGTATAAGCAAGGTATGCGAAAGTTTAGTACGATAATAAAAATGTTGCTGCGACGCCCAGGATCAAGAACAGATGGCAGCGGCTCATGGTTGCGTCCTTAACACTGATTTGCGATGTCAACGCTTGCAGCTCAAAATAGGGCGGAGTTGTTTTCTCAGCAGCAGCAGCGACGGCATCTTCTGCTACTGCTTCTTCTTCTTCGGTAATCTTCAATATTCTCAATTTACTTCAGCTATTTAGTGCATTCTTTATTTATTTGTTTTTTGTGTGATTCGCAATTACATTTTTGTGCACTCGCGTTTTTTTTTATTATTATGTACACTTTATTTTTTGGTTGCTGCGTTGTTGGAGTTGTTGAAGCTTGAGTTTTGTGTTGGGACGTTACAATCGGGGCCAAGACAAATTTGCTTGTGGTACAACAAAACACACATCGACGACAATGTGAGCGAATGAACGAAGTGTAACAAGGACAACCGACGCCACGGCTGTGACCCAAACGCAAAAAGGCGTACGGCCAGAGCGAGATAGCAATACTGAAGTAAGGCGAGCAGCAACCCTTGTTTGATTGCAAGCACAAAAGCTCAAGGGACACCGTTTGTCAAAAGCTTACAAAGCCGAGCTTTTTGCAGGTGAATATGTAAATACAATTGTAGCATACCCTCATAACTGAAGTAATGGTGAAGAGAGTATTAATTACCTACTTAGATTTGTATTAAAAATAAACACGCGATTATATTTCTGTGGATATAATATATGGTATAAGTGTTTTATTACATATTTTTAATTTGTTGCTAGATGTGGGGCGAGCGTCTCGTCGGAAAAGCTCCGAGTTGAACGCTTTAAACACGTTTGGAATGCGATTGACAGCTGATATCGATAACATGCCGTGTGATGAACAAAAAAAAGGGGAAATACAGGCGATTATAATATGTATATGTAGTTTATATATATGTAGTATATGTAATAATAGTATTTAATAATACACATCGTCATTTGGATTGATTATTTTCCGTTTTAACAAAGTTTGCAACGCGTAACACATTCAAATAACTACTCAATAATATTTATAATTTCATTTCGATTACTTGACTGCTGTAGCAGATTTAGGGCGAGCGAATGATGGCCTCGTAGGCGGCAAAAATAATGTTGGCCACTTCCACCGAACGCGACTTGAGACTGAGCGTGGCATCGGGATTACCCGGCTGCAGCTTCAATTCGAGCAGCACCCAAATATTGTTGGTCAACTTTAGGGACTGGTACAACATATCCTGACCCTCCACATTGCGCTTGGCAATCGTGAATATGTTATTGGTGGTCATCTTGCTGGCAATGCCATCTGTGGTGCCGATCACACCGCTTAAGCTGTACTGCAGCTCATTGGCCGCCGGTATTTCCTTCCAGGTGTTGAGGAACACACGCTTATCCAGCTGCCCATCTTCGGCGAACAGCACATTGCCGTGCACCAGACAGGCGAAGTAGAAGATGTCAATGTTATTCTTCACGGCCACCTGCAAATTGTTCAGCGGCTCCATGCGCTGGATGGGACCGCTGGTGCCCAGAGCCAGGCTCATTTCGGTGCTCTGATTGGGAGGCAGTGGTGGCGCTTGCAACGGTGCCGCAGGCACCAAGCCGAAGCTGTTCTTATTCAGCTGGATGGCGAAGTTCGTCATGGGTTGCATGGCCTTGTTGGTGAGCGTCATGTCCATAAAGATTTCGCCATTGCGACGCGAGAATGTGCCCTGTATCTCCAGTCCTTTGCCTTTCTCGGCGGGCAGCCAAGTGACCTTGGGTATTTGCACGCCCACCGACAACGAGGCGCCGGCCAGGCCAAATATGTCGCCCAGCAAACTGCTCGCACCGCCGCCGCCTGTATTCACTGTCTCCGGGCCAGCTGCAGGCGGGCCGCCCAACAAAATGTCCAGTCCACCGCCCAGCAGATCCACATTGCTGGTGGTGGTTGCCGGTGCAGCGGGCATGGCGGGTGCATTGATGTCCATGGACAGTAGATCGCCAATTAGCGAATCCTGATTGGGTATAACCATGGCCTCTGAGCCAGCGCCCGTCTCCGACTGTTCGCCAGCAGCATTGTTCGCGCCGGCGGCACGATTCGGCAGAGATTTGCGGACACCGGCGCCGCGTCCCTCCACGAAAGCAGTGGGTGGCTTGTGGTAGACGCTGGCCAGCGAACTGATGTGACAGATGAGCTCGTCGAGCAGCGTCGGCTCCAGCAAATCGGTCTCCTCCGATATCAGCGGCTTGTCCGCCAGGACAACTTCCTTGGCGGCCGCTGGATCCGTGGACAACAGACGCCAATAGATGAAGCCGCGATCACGCAAATCGGGATTATCGGAATCTTGCGTGGCCAGCGATAGAACGTGTTGCACCAACTCTTGGGTGTCTGAAGGACGCTTCAAGAAGAGTTTGACAACCGCAGTGAGCAACTGAAGCTGCACCTGGGCGTTCTCATCCTGGAAACCCTCAAGGAAGCTGTCGAGCAGCTCGTCGGCGTTGTCAATGCGCTCCGCGTACTCACCAATGATCCAGACCATTGAGGCACGTGCCTCGGGCTCATCCAGCGTGTCGAGATTTTCGCACAGCGTGCTAATAATGCTCTCGTATTTGTTGGGATACTTGCGGAAAATGTCCTTGATCACCACAATAGCCTCCTGCACAACATAGTTGACCTTCGTCTGTATCAGATCCAATAGCGTCGACACACAACGCTCCGCCGAGGGCTCCACTTTGATGGCACAACGACCGATAGCGCGCACCGCTTTGCGCACGAAGTCGACATCCACCTCGGTGGCATACTCCTTCAATTCACTGAGCACCTGGGCAATGTTGCTCTGATTCGCCAGACGTATCATTATGTCCAGTTTCTCCAGCTTCACATAGATGGGATCATTGTACTTGACAAAGAACACTTTCATCTCATGCTTCAAAATGTCGGGACGCTTTTGCACAATCAAGTTAATGTTGCGCAACGCAACGTATTGAACCTCGGGCTCCGAAGAAAGCAGAGTGACGAGTGGCGGTGCCAATTTCTTGGTGAGTGTAGCACAAAAATCACTATCGCTCGACAGCATCTCCAGCAGCTTCATCAGTACCTTGACGGCGCTCAGCACAACGGCCGCATTTGCGTGCGCCAAACGTGGCGTGATGCGTTCGCATATTGATTGCGCCTCACGCTCATCCTTGGGACTGTAGTTGGCCAGCGAGTCGAGTATGAAGACCTGTCCCCACTCAGTGCACTCGTTGAGCGCAGTCAGCAATTTGTTGATAGTCACCGAGTTCATCTCGACGAGCGGCTGGCCCGATTGGCTCGCCTCGTTGATCTCGCTGAGCGCTGCCACCGCATTGGCCACCACCATGGGATTGGAGTCCGAAAGCAGATCTTTAAGCTGATCGAGGAAGCCCTGATCCTCGACCATGGTGGCCGAAATGTCATACAACTTCGCAACACAAACAGCAGCCGTTTTGCGCACGTACGGATCCTCGTCCTTCAGGCATTTACGCAACGGTTCGCAGAGATATTCGGTGATCTTATCGACGCGTATGCATCCCATGGTGCGCACGGCGAGCGCACGTATTAGTGGATTCGAGTCCTCGCAATCCTTGACGAACGTATTGACAGCCATTATGGCCATATCCGGTTGCGATTTGGCGTAGTTCATCAGATACAAATAGACCAATTTCTTGAGCTCCAGATTATCGGTTTGCATGCAGTTGACCACATCGGGGAAGAGAGCGGACACATCTTTGCCCACTGTCATGCTGGCAATCACTTTCTTAACCGCCTCCTTTTTCTTCTCCTTTTTGTCATTGTTCAACTCCGATTTGAGCTCGAAGATTTCGCCCTTTTTAGTGGTCGTGAAGTACTTGGAATCGGTCATCTTGGGGCTGAAATAAGTTGAGTGCACATTAATATCAAATCTACATTTATTTGCAATATTATACAAAATGACTCAGGCAAATTGTTGTTGCTCCAAAAATTATGTGAATATTCTTGTAGTTATTGTTGTTGTCTATCGATTCGTTGGACTCTTCCTCTTCTCTGCCTGAGGGGCGTATCACAGCCTGGCTCCCACACCAATACACACTCGCGATACGGCAGTTTACTCATAAGCAAGCATATGTATTGGTGTGTATGTGTATATATGTACATCGGCTTGAACACGTCTCACACTTTTCATGCAAGCCGATAATGCATAACTACCATAATTAATGGACTATTTTGCCAGTGTTTGTTGTTTGCTATTACAGTGCTTTAATTGTGCAGCTTCTAGATTACCTTTAAATGAGCTTTTCACAAAATTCTTCGTTTGCTTATTTTGCTCTTTTACTGCTGCTGCTCGGCTGCTGTTTCTTCTTCGTCTTCTTGTTGTGTATGTGTGTATGTGAGTTGAGTAGCAGCGTTGCTTGCGCACGGTATCGATAGCAACTGAAAGTCGATTAAAATTCAAATTTATTTGTGCAACAAAAGCACATAATAAATGCATGTAAAGGAAAAGTACCGAAAATGTAAAATGCATTTTCGTGTCATTGCGTAATGCACGTAACCATAAAATATTACATATTTCATAAGTGCATATATATAATATTATGATATGTGTGGGCATTGTTAATAAATACACACATTTCTTGCGCACATCACAACTTATTTCCGTTGACTGAGTTTTTGGCGCAAGTGCAACGAAGCCGAGACAAACAAACTGCCTTCCGTCTATGTGCGAAAATTGAAATTGTAATGCGAAAAGTGCAAGACAGAAAGAAGTTTACGTGGTAACAATGAGAAAGCAGCCCAAAAAGGAAATTAAAACAATACCCAAAATGCAATTGTAGCGAATCTTTCATGCGCTGCAAAGCCAAAGAAGAAAGGAGAAGAGTGTAGAGCTGTTTAAAGTACCAATGCAATTTAAACTGTAACGTATGGGAACAGTGTGGAAGTATTCTTAGTATATTCGTACATATGCTGCATAACTGCACAAAACTATATAGGGAGAGTCTAAGATTAGAATGGTCATAAGAAGAAGAATGTGAACTATTTTATTTTGTTTAATCTGTAATGTAAATAAATTGCGAATTATACGAAATGATAAATAAGCGTGGTAAAGTATATGAGTATATTTGATAAACGGTATAGAAAAATAATGATTAAAAATAACATTTATGAAGCTCCAATTGTCAATCAAAAGAACAATAAGAACATGAATTCATATTTGTACTTTTGTAGGGTGCTCATCTAACTCGTAGAGGCCGCATGAAATTGGTGCAACCAATATGGGATGAGGGCGCAAAAGCGAAACAGCAAAACTGCAGAAAACACCCACAATCAGCATTAACATGATGATTGCCATTGCACTCAACATCCAAGCAACATCTATCGACAATGCGAATTATAAATTGCTGGTTGCTTGACGTTTGTTTTGTTTTCGCCTGTTTTGGTTGTTTTCGTTAGTTGTTGTTGCTTCACTCGCTGCACGGAAGCGAAACCGAGCGACGCCGGCGCATTCCAAACGCCACATTCCAGTTCAGTTGTGTGGTTGTGTTGTTGTTGTGCAGTCATCGTGTCATCGTGATATAAAATAATTTGGCCACACTGTGCCAGCAATCAGTCGTTATCGAGCTGCTCGAGCGGTCACATCGTTAAATCACTTTCAACGCCTTCTTAAAATTAAGCAACATGGATAATCGCAGTGCGGTAATTATAATAATAAGTGGATATCCTAGTTGTCCTAGTTACATTTCTCTGTATCACGCTTCCCACAGCTGTTGAAGCTATCGATCTTGGCTGTGCTGGTTTTAATGTTTGTCTGTGTGCAGGAAACAAATGCTGGGTAATAGTTTATTTTTTTTACTATGCGCAACACTAATATAACGGTAATTTCTCTCGCAAAACTCTGGCAGCCATCAGAAAAAAAAGAAGATTGTCATCCATGTGCCTGTACATAAGAAGATCGAGAAACATGTGCATACTGTGATCAAGCATGTGCATCATCACCACAAGCCGATTGTCCTGAAGGAGGAGAAGAAGATCATACACGAGGAGCATCGTCCCATTCAAATTCATCAGACCAAGGAACACATCCATCATCATGAAAAGCACGAGCATGCCCACCACAATCACCATAATCACGATCATCACGAGCACCACGAACATCACGAGCACCATCATCAGTTGCCCATCGCACACGCGGAGCAGGAGGAGGAGGAGGAGCACATCCATCATCATCACAATTATGAGCACAAGGATAATAGTTATATTGGCGCCCATTCGGATGCGAGCAGCAGTGAGGAGCGCTGAGTTGCTAGCAAGCAGCCCCAGGCACTGAGTGCGACGTAGACTGATGCATACTCCAAAGAAACTAGACCAAATAAAACGACGCAGCTACCAGAGTTCTGTGGGTAATTGATTAATTGAGTGAATTAATGGTGTGATTACTTACTCTTGTGATGTATTAATTTAGCTTTAGGAATGTATCCATTTTTTTTATTTTTCTTTTTTTTTAATTGCATGTAAGTTTGATTGTAAGTTTTAACTGTAATAAAAGGGGTGTTGCTACAAAAAAAATATAAATGAATTGCATTCGACTACGCGCCAATTGTTGAAATTTCAATAAGCACTTTACCAACACTTATCCGTGGTCGATAACGATATCGGCACATAGCAACCAGTATAACTATTTAAAATCTACCATAGTATGTGGTATATTCTAAGCTACAAACTGTAGTATCCTGCCAATCTTCATTACATCGTATAAACAAAACTGTTAAATTTGAAGAGGATATTGGAATGGTAAAAATAAAACATTCTAAACGTTTGCAAACTGATTATAAATTGTTTAAAGAAATCGCACCTATTTGGCAAATGGTGCATATGGTATATTTAGTATAATTGTGAACATTAAATGGCATATATTGAAATGATAATTGCGGTCACCCTGCGATAGCGACGGCAGAGACGGAAGACAAGGCAAAATAAAACAAAAAGCATAGAGGGAGTGAGTGTTACTTTTGCAAAAAAAAGAAAAGAAAAAAAAAACGAGAAAAAAAGGAACAAAAAGCCAAATAAAGAAAAGTTCAATTGCAATTGCTGAAACGATGCAGAGATGAAGTTGTGATAAGAAACAAACAACAATGACAACAAACGAAGCAACGAAGAGAAAACGGAGAAAAACCTGTAACAGCAGCACCACAAACTACCAACAACAGTGACTTCGACTTCGACTTCTCAACGGTGCACCAACTGCATCTCCACGAAGACACTCGAAACCAATAGCGACACAGCAGCAGGCATTCAGTCAATCAGTCAGTCATTCAGTCAGTAGTAACAGAGAAAGAGAGAGAAGAGTGAATTGAAATTGAAATCGATGTGATGTGATTGTGAATTGAATGCAAGCGAGCGCCGTAATCTGAAGTCTCGGAGTGCAAGTGCAGCATAACAAAAAAGGAAAAAGAGTTTCCGCCTTTGCTATATATTTATTTGTTATTCGAATCGGTTCGGTATTTGTAACATTTTTTCTGTTGGTGTTGTTTTCGTTCAGTCAGCATCTCGTTGTGCCAATTCTTCATCGAGTTCACTTTCCCCCTTTTTCTTCATTTTTTGAATTTTGAGAGAAGGCGACACACTCGAATTTCAACTTCAATGGGCTGACTGAGCTTAAAAAGCTCTCACTCTTCCCCCCTTCATTACACACACACACACACACACACACACATATATATATACGCACGCACACACACACACACACCCCCAACAACGATAATAAGAAATTACATAGAGCAACACTGATTTGCAAAGAGAGAGCGAGAGAGCAGTGAGTGACAGTGCGAGCGAGCTAGAGATAGCGGCGATCCTTTTGCTTGCTTCGATATACTCTCGCTGTCGTTGATTCGTTTGCTGTTGCGCTGAAGAGAGCGATGCAGTATAGGCCAAAATGGGTTCACAGACCTTGGAGATACTGCGCCAAGGCGTGTGGGCCTCACTGACCGGCGGCTACTTCTACGATCCGCATCAGGGCGTCTTCTGCAATGTGGTGCATCTGTATCTATGGCTCTACCTGCTCTGTTCGCCCTTTGTCGCCTATCTGGTAACTAATTCCGCACACTGCGCACATACACTGCTTACTCACTCATGTTTTCCTCGACAGTACTTTCCAAGCACCTGGCTGACATGGTGTTTGTATTGTGTGCTCACCAGCAGCACCATTTTGATGGTGAAACTCATAAATCTGGCGCTGCATCGCCTCTACGATCGGGCGCAGACCATGTCCGAGGTGAATCTGAAGAGTCAGTTCTTCAAGGTCACCAAGGAGACGACGGAACAGCGCAACGATCGCGAACGCAACGAACGTGAACGTGACGAGGAGCATGGCATTGAAATGAAGGTGATGCGTGCCGCAAGCGCTGCCAGTGGCGTTGGCGGCGTTGTCGGTGGATCACGGCTCTCCGTCGAGCAGGCCATCAATGAGGCCAGCGAGGAGAACAGCATCATGTCCATAGATAATGTGAACAGCATCATTGGTGAGCCACCATCCATTTAAGTAACAGTGTCAGGAACAAATCATTTGACTAGCGTACTTTCTGTAGATCTCAAGGTTGATGTGCATCGCAAGAACAGCTCCGAGTCCATTGAGCTTATGTTCTACGCACCCTCGATGCTGTCGACGGGCAGCCAACAGGATCAGCAGTCGATAGCCAGCAAATCGATGCGCTCGAGCATTGTGAATGCCAATACGCAGAGCAACAATATGTCCGCCAACGAATTGTTCAGCAAATATCTGGCTGTTTATCCCGAGGTCGTGCTGGAGGCAACCTCCGCCAGCGGCAGCAGCCGCAACGACGATGCTCAGCGTTGTCAGGCCGTCAATGCGACTGCGACTGCGACGACGACGGGGACGGCAACCGGTAGCGGTACCGGAAGCGGAAGCGGAACGACGACGGTACGCACTGGCCACTTGTCGCGCAAGTGCAGTGAAGTGTTCAATAGTCGTCGGCGTCGTCGCCTCGAACGTCAGAGCAGCCTGGACACGGGCGTCACGGAACAGCCGACCTTCAGTGCCAAACTGATGCGCAATCAATCAGATACGATAGCGACGACGACCACGGGAGCGGCAGCAACCACAACAGCGGCCACGACAGCATCAAGTTTTCTGCACACAAAAGCAACGCAACAACGACCGCAGACAGCTGGCAATTCGCGCCAGCATTTCATAGCCCAAAGCAACAACAACAACAACAACAGCAACAGCAGCTCAGCAACCTCAGCCACAGCCACGTCCAGCGATACGCGCTCCTTGCTGCTGCCCAGCATGCGTTCGTATCGCCTGCAGCGGCATCGCAGCTCCGAGACACACGACGAGCGCCTCAAACACCAGAGTCGCGCTGGCCTCTTTCAGTCGCTGCAGCAGCAGCAGCAGCAACAACAACAACAGCAGGGACAGCAGGCCAAGCAGCAGCTGGCCAGCGACGAAGTGGAGGACCTGGAGCTGGGTTTGGCGCGCAGCCAGGCTGGCGGCGATGCCGGCAGTCGGACGCTGCAATCCTGGATCTTGGACTCGTCGTCGGATGTGTATTTGGAAGACGATAGCTATACCAAATCGGATCTGGGCATTGAGCAGGCGCCGCAGCAACAACAGCAATCGTTGTCGTTTCGGGGCCAGCATCATCACCATCATCACCACCACCATCAGCAGCAGCAGCAGCAACAGCCGCAGCAGCAGCAACAGTCGCAGCAGCAGCATCATCATCAGCTGCATCACAATCAGCTGCTCATACGCAAGGATCCAAGCAGCAGCACAATGTCAGCTTTGCAGCTGTGCGCCAGGTCCACTGAGACGGGACCACAGTCGCTGGAGGCAAGTGGCGCTGGCAGCGGCAATCGCAGCAGCACAGCGGCCATGAAGCGACGACGACATTCCAATGCCACCAGCTATCACAAGCAGCAGAGCGGTGGCAAGCAAGGAGGCGGCAGTGGAGGCGCAGGCACTGCTGCTGGCGGCGCCACAAGCGGCGCTGGAGCTGGTGGCGTGCGTCGCATCAAGAGCGCCGCCTTGGAGGTGCTTTGTCCCCAGGCCTCCGTCTCGAATCTGTGTCCGCATCCCAACAGCGTGGAAGCCATTAGCGGGCAGCAGCAGCTGCGCAATCCGCTGCCGCCGCCCAGCAAAAGTCTCGTGCGCAATCCACATCTCAATCTGTATCCGCCGCCGCCGCGTCTGGTCGATCAGAATTACATGGAGCGCGGCGCTGGTGGCGTCGGCAGCAGCTGCAGCAGCGTCATCTTCGGCAGCGCCAGCGCTTGTGGTTCCACCACGGCGCTGATCGAGCCGCCCGTGTATCCCATTGTGGAGCATCTGGACGAGAAGCTGGGCGACGAGCAGCAGCTGGATCATCATCAGGACAACGATGACGACGACGAGCTGGACGATGTGCCGGTGCGACGGCGCACACGCGCCCTGGGCTGCAGCCAGACGCATCACAGCGCCGAATCGGATGTGGGCGGCATACTGGCGGACGACGACGATGATGTGTTCAAGGATTTCGACGACAATCTCGAGCACATACTCAACGAGCTGCAGCAGACGCACATTCAGCTGGACGATGTGCTCAAGACGTGCAAGCTGCATTCAGCGCAGGACGGCGCAGCGGGCGCTGCATCCGATGACGAGGAGCTGGACAACAATACGGGTTCGCGTTCGCCGCTGCTCAGCAACCGGCAGCAGCAGCAGAGCGCCAGGGAAATGGCCGCCGAGCAGGCGCTGCGCCAGGAACTAGCACAGCCAGGTCCAGCTGCAGCCGGCGCCGGAGCAGCTGGCGGAGCGGGATCGGGAGCGGGAGCGGGAGCTGGACCGCAACGCAGCCAGCTCATACGCAGCGAGGCCGACTCGGGCTGTCCGTCCAGCGACTGCGAGCAGGTGAGCGCCAGTTCGAAGGATCAGCTGCTAGCCGGCATAGAGCAGCTGCCGCCAGCTGCAGCAGCAGCAGCAGCAGCCGGAGCAGCCGCAGCAGCTGCGGCAACGGTGCAGCACGAGGAGGAGGAGCAGCCCTGCACCAGCCGAATGGCGGCACGCAGTCTGGGCGCCATACCCAAGGTGGTCAAGTATCGGGAGCTCGACGAGCCGCGCAGCAGTCACCTGCTGCACCGTCCCTCGGCGAATGCGTCGCGCAACTCCAGCTCCTCGAACTCGACGCACAGCATCAGTTTGACCGACACCTCCGACATACACAAGATGCTCTGGCTGATCAACGGCGGTCCCCTGGACGAGCGTGGCCGTCCCATTGCCGGCCTGCTGTCGGATGGCACGCCAGTGCTGGCCAATGCCGGCATGATGCCCTCGAACATGTCCAGTGCGCATCTGCAGCTGTACCAGGACATGTTGCAGACGCTGCAGGGCAACGCCGGCGGCAGCGTGGAGCACATGACGCACATGGAGCGTGCCCTCAATCGCGACAAATTGCGGCTGGACGCCAAGCTGATCTACGAGCAGGTGGCAGCAGCAGCAGCTGCCAGCGGCGGCGCGGCAACAACTGTGGCCAGCGAGGCGAATGCTGCCACCGTTGGCCACTCCCAGCACCTGGCGCTGATGAGCAGCGCTTCGCGTGTGGAAACGGCGGCGCTGCAGGAGCTCTTCAATCTGATGCGCAGCGAGCGACAGGCGACGCATCAGCAGCAGCAACAGCAACAGCAGCTGAGCGAAGCGAGCGCCGGACCAGGCGGCGACTCGAGTGTGGCGCTCTCCCAGCAACAACAGCAGCAACAGCAGCAGCACCACCACCACCACCACCACCAACAGCAGCAACAACAGCACCAGCAACTGCAACAGCAACAGCAGCTGCAGCTGCAACAACAGCAGCAGCAGCAACAGCAGCAGCAACAGCAGCTGAGCAGCCAGCCGATGCTCAATGTGGACGGACATTTCGCGCAATACTGCGACTACTGGCGACCGCCGTGTCTGCTGGCCGCCGAGAAGCCGGTGGCGCCCAAGAGCTTCTACAAGTACCGCTTCAAGTGGTGCGGACAGGAGCACGAGTTCAAGATCGCCATGGATCGTCTGGAGCTGTTGGCGCTCTTCGATCGCGATCTGCACTGGCTGCACGTGCTGCTCGCCAGTGTGCTCTGCACGCTGGTCGCCTGCCTGGGCGCTGCCATTCTGCAGCACAATCACTACAAGGATCTGTGTGTGCTACTCTTCTGTGCGGTCATTGCGGGCGCCCAGTACTCGCTGGTGAAGAGCGTCCAGCCGGACGCCGCGTCGCCCGTGCACGGCTTCAACAAGACCGTCGCCTACTCGCGCGCCATCTACTTTTGTCTGTGCGGCGGTCTCCTGCTGCTGCTGAAGCGTCTGGATGCCCGGTATGGCGAGGCGCCGCCGGCCTTGCAGTGCTTCTTTGGCGTCCGCTACTCGCCAGCCAGCGTCGTGACGCTGCTGCTGCAGGCGCTGTATGTGCTGCTACTGTGCTTCCCCATCATCTTCTCGGTGGGTCTGTGCCCGCAGATCAACACGTTCCTGATGTACCTGCTCGAGCAGCTCGACATGCATCTCTTTGGCGGCAACGCAGCGAGCAGCCTGCTGGGTAAGTCCTCCTTGCCCTCCAAATGACAGCTTGCCACTTTTTGCTACTGCAGAAACCTTGAGGGAAACTTTAATAATCTGACTGGGAATTCGAAACAATTACATCCTTAACTAATCATAAGCGTTAAATTGGCATTCCAAATAATTTCTTCAAGTCTCACTAGGTTCGAATAAGCAACTACTTTGGGGGCCCATTCAATTAATTTATGATATCCATTGGTTCAAGCTGCGGGTCGTATTTAATTCGTTGCCAATTATATTACAATGCTGTCAATTAATAGGAATTGAACACACAGCACGGTGGTGAATATACAGAACTCGGTAGACCATTGTTTTTGCAGCTCTTGTATATCAAGCAATTTCAAGATAAGACAATTTATGGTGTGTTAAGAATTGGAGACTAGTTTTACTTGCTGTAATAAATGCACCTATTAATTTCTATAAGTTTAGTTTATAGAAGACATCCTCTAAGACAAACTGATCCCGTTTTCGAATTCCAGGCTCGTTCCTGTGCTTGCTGCGCTCCGTGCTGGCGATCATGCTGCTCTATGGACCGCTGTACGCGTCGCTGGACCAACACCATGGCACTCAAAACATACTGTTCTCGATATTCTGTGCAATGCTCATACCGCTGGGTTATCATCTGTCGCGCTCAGCCAGCGATTTCAGTCACCTGTGGCGCCTGATCAAGACGTGCATTGTGAGCACTTATCGCGACGACGACGAGGAGAACGTCGGGCCGCTGAATGTTCACAGCTGCAGCCACAATAACAACAACAACAACAATAACAACAACAGCAGCAGCGGGCGGAATAGCAAGGAGAAGCAGCCACTGAATCGGCCCAAGCGCCAAGAGCTGTTGCGACCACGCCAGCAGCAGCAGCAGCAGCAGCAGCAGCAGAACAACACCACCGAACTGATCAGCTCGACTGCCAATAGCAATGAGCACATTGAGCTCAGCTCGCTGGAGAAGCTGCAGCAACAGGTGGACGAGGAGCAGACCACACAGCAGGAGCAGGATGATGGCGACGGCGATGGCGATGGCGATGCGGAAGCAGAGCAGGAACTGCAACTGCAGCTGCAGCTCGAGCAGAAGCACAGCAAGTCGAAGGGCTCGTCGCTGGGCAGCAGCCAAACGCTGGGCAAGACAATCAGCAGCAGCAAGCGGGCAATAACCGCATCCAGCTCGTATGCGTCCATTGGCGTCGATCCCGGCGACGAGCCGGCGGTGGAGCTGGCCGACGATCAGCTGACGAAAGCAACGCCCAGTCACAGCCACGAAGTGCATGTGTACGAGGAGCCCAAGACTGATGCGGCCCAGGACGACAAGATGTCCAGTTCGTCGACCACAAATCCGGGCGACATGTCCACGTTGACGGCTGGCGCTGGCACAGCGACCACCGATGCCATCGATGCCGATGCCCCCGATGCGGAGGCCGATGCCACGGCTGTGCCACACGACGCCGATGCCGATGCCGATGGCGATGGCGATGGCGATGGCGACACCGAGCTGGACAATGAGCTGCCCGATCCGCTGCCGCGCAAGCTGCAGGCCACCGTGACGACACGACTGAAAAACGATCTCGTTGTAATGACCCTGCTGGCGGTCAGTGTGCTCGTGCTGCACTGCAGCACTGTCTTCACCGTGCTGCAGCCCGATCTCAATGTGGTGCTCTATGCGTTCATTGGCACGCTCGGTGTGCTGTTGCACTACGCGGTGCCGCAGATGCGCAAGCACATGCCCTGGCTGTGCTTTGCACGACCACTGCTGCGGCAGAAGGAGTTCGGCCAGTTTGAGGTGTTGAACGCGCCGCAGATCATGTGGTTCGAGAAGTTCTACATCTACCTGAGTGTGTTGGAGCGCAATGTGCTCTTCCCGCTGCTGGCCATCTCATCGCTGACTGCGGACTCGCAGCTGATTGCCAACAAATTTGGGGTTCCCTGGGGCACGCTTATCGTGGCCGTTTGCGCCCTTAAATGTGAGTATATATAATCGATGTGCATTAGACTAGCGGCATCTATGATTCAAATCTGGGCAGCGCCACCTAGCATGCAAGCCGCCTGGCGCCATCTTTCGTGTGGGGGACGTGTGTGAAAGCTGCACTTCTAACTGTTGCTCGTTTTGTGTTTGTTGTTGCCTTTGCAGTTGTGCGCAACGCTTACTCGGATCCCACAAATCAATACCTGATCATCATATTCACCGTCCTGCTCTTTCGCATTGACTTTGCCATGGCCACCGAAAGCTTCATTATTGACTATTTCTTTGTTTCGCTCGCCTTTCGCAAATGCTGCGATTTTCTGCTCAAGGTAAGGCGGCATGCATTTTAAAGTTATACTCAATCTAATGCGATGCTTTCTCTATTATCCACAGTTGCAGTTTATAGTGACGTATATAGCGCCATGGCAGATCACGTGGGGCTCTGCCTTCCATGCCTTTGCCCAGCCGTTCAGTGTGCCGCACTCCGCCATGTTGTTTCTGCAAGCGGGCATCTCGGCGCTGTTGTCGACGCCATTGAATCCGTTTCTGGGCAGCGCCATTTTTCTCACCTCGTACGTGCGACCCGTTAAGTTCTGGGAGCGCGATTACAACACACGTCGTATCGACCACTCGAACACCCGGCTCAGCTCGCAGCTGGAACGCGACTTGGGCGCCGACGACAACAATTTGAACAGCATTTTCTATGAGCACCTCACGCGCTCCCTGCAGCATTCGCTGTGCGGGGATCTGCTCATGGGCAGATGGGGCAATGTCAACCAGGGCGATTGCTTCGGTAAGTATCATAAGAAGTCACAAATGAAGTTCAATTGTTAAAACTGTATTGGTTTTGTTTCAAGTGCTCGCCTCGGATGACTTGAATTGTCTGGTGCACATCATCGAGCTGGGCAACGGACTGTGCACGTTCCAGATGCGCGGCCTGGAGTTCCGCGGCACCTATTGCCAGCAGCGTGAGGTGGAGGCCATCACCGAGGATGTGGAGGATAACGATGGCTGCTGTTGCTGCGATCCCGGCCACTTGCCGCGTCTGCTCAGCGCCAACGCGATGTTCTCCACACGCTGGCTGGCCTGGCAGGTCGTTGCCGCCCAGTACGTCATCGAGGGCTACTCCATCTCCGACAATCTGGCGAGCGCAACGCTGCAGGTCTTCGAATACCGCAAGGTGCTCATCACCTACTACATCAAGGTGAGTCATGCAGCGTGCGAGAGCGTCTCGAATGTTCGACTAATTGCATTGCGATTCGCAGAGCATCATCTACTATGTGGTGAAGAATCCCAAGCTGGAGCAGTGGCTGGCCTCGGGACCCATACAGGAGGCGCTGCAGCACACGTTGAGCCGTCAGTTCGTCGATCTCGATCCAATCTTTAACTTCAATCTCGATGAGGATTTCGATTTTCGCGCAGTGGGCATCACGCGGTCCAGC
The DNA here is from genome assembly GCA_035046165.1 of Drosophila rubida. Taxonomy (NCBI): domain Eukaryota; kingdom Metazoa; phylum Arthropoda; class Insecta; order Diptera; family Drosophilidae; genus Drosophila; species Drosophila rubida. The sequence goes on along the minus strand of JAWNOF010000023.1, from coordinate 5,854,088 downwards.
TTCTGTTATGTGTACCTCAAGTGGATCAACTACTGTGTGGACAAGCGGAAGGAGCTGCAGCTGGGCAAAGAGCCAGCCGCCGCAGGAGCCGATGCAACGGCGGCAGCAACAGGCGCACAACAAACACAGCCGGTTTCGTCGTCAACCACGGCCACGCCCGCAACGGCGCCAGCAGCAGCAGCAGCAGCTCAGTCCTCAACAACCGTGGCAGGCGTGGGAGCAGTTGGTGTCAGCAGCACAGCGACGACCACAGCGAACACAACGCCCGCCCACAACGACTCGAAGAGCACACCGAATCTGTCGTCGCACGGCGGCGCCTCTGCACCGCAGTCCAAGTCGCAATCGCAGCAGCAGCTGGGACGCAGCATGCGTCCCCAGAAGAGCGCCACGATGGGCGGCAGTGGCAGCGGCAGCACGGCGCCAGGTGTGGTGCAAGAGGGCGGCGGCAGCAGCGTGCTGGGCGGCGTGGATCAGCTGAGCAGCTCGCATAGCTTCGCCAACATATCGCGCCAGACGTCGGAGAGTGCGCCCGGACTGGGCGGCTACGTGACCTACATGGACCAGAACGTGTTCGTCAAGCTCTCGAAGGCGACGAACAGCACGACGGGCAAGTCGCTGCGCAAGGAGGACTCGCCGCGCACACAGCCAGCGACAGCGACAGCGACAGCTGGAGGTGGGATTTGCCAGCAGGACGGCAATCTGACGACGATACTGCCCAGCACGGTGCCCATGCTGCAAAGCGCCGCTGTGGCAGCTGGCGTCGCGGTGGGCGCCACACACCAGCGACCTGCCCTCAAGCTGAAGGTGGCCAGCGTGTCCAAGGATGCGCCGCTGGTGTCACTCTGCCTGGCATTGGGCCTGCTGGCGCGCCGCTCGCTGGCCACCGCATCGCACAGCTCGCTGACCGGCGTGGAGTTCTTTCTGCATGGTCTGCATGCGCTGTTCAAGGGCGACTTTCGCATCACATCGCCACGCGACGAATGGGTGTTTGCGGACATGGAGCTGCTGCATGCTGTGGTGGCGCCCGCCGTGAAAATGGCACTGAAACTGCAGCAGGACCACATCACGAACCCCGACGAGTTTCTCGACCCACATGCGCTCTACGAGGCCATCGACAGCTGCTCCAAGGAGCTGGTCATCTCGCACGAAGCGGATCCCGTGTGGCGCAGCGCTGTGCTGCGCGGTGCACCCAATTTGCTGGCGCTGCGCCACGTCATGGAGGACGGCTCGGACGAGTACCGCATCATACGCCTCACGAAGCGCTTCCTCAGCTTTCGCGTCATCAAGCTGAACCGCGAATGCGTGCGCGGCCTGTGGGCCGGCCAGCAGCAGGAGCTCATCTATTTGCGCAATCGCAATCCGGAACGCGGCAGCATACAGAATGCGAAGCAGGCGCTGCGCAACATCATCAACTCGAGCTGTGATCAGCCCATCGGCTATCCCATCTACGTCTCCCCGCTGACCACATCCTACGCGGACACCAATGGCCAGCTCTGCCAGGTGATCGGAGGCGCCATCACGCTGGACACGATTCGGCAAACGGTGCTCGACTGGTGGCATCGCATACGCGAACGCTGTCGCCAGGGCTGCAGCTCGGGCTCGGCCTTGGAGGCGTCCCTGCAGCTGCAGGGCACCTGCAACTTCGGCAGCGGCGGCAGCGTGGTGGGCACCGGCTCCACAGTGGCCACAACGGCAGCGCGCGGCGCCAGCGCGGCACAGAGTAATGCCAGTGCAGCTGGCGTCACTGCTGCGGCTGGCGGCGGCGGCGGCGGCGGTGGCGGTGGCGGTGGCGGTGGTGTTGGCGTTGCAGGCGCAGCAGCAGCGGCAGCCGCTGCGGCAGGGGGCAGCAACAGTGCGCCGAACACAGCGAGCAGCACGGGCGGCGACTCGGGGGGCGAACTGGCGCCCGTGTTCATCTCGGCGCCGCTCTACAACACGCTCACCGTCAACAGCTACTACGGCGTGCGGTCGGGCAATGTGCCGGGCATAAGTCACGGCATGGCGGGCGGCTTGGGCGGCAGCTACGTCAGCGACACGTTGGCTGTGGTGCGCGGCGGCCTGGCCGTGATGCCCGTCAAGCCCACATCGACGACGCTCATCGCCGGCCTGCTGAATCGCGAGCGGGATCAGGATCAGGTGGCGTCCGGCTCGAATTTGCGCGCCAGCAGCAGCGGACCACGCAGTGCGCGCAGCGGCGGACAGCTGCAGGCGAGCGCCAGACGCGCCACCTTGCCCATTGCCAGCGGCACATCGGATGCCTTGCCCGTCGCCAAGGAGATAGCGCCCATGCGTACTGCGGATCTGGTCGAGCACGAGCCCAGTCCGCGCTCCAACAAGCTCTCCTCGTCGTCGGGCAGCCTGGGCGTCGCTATGGGCGTGGGCAACATCATTACCACGCCGGGCGACTATCCGCGCAAGACCAAGGGACCCATCTGCCTCATGGCCAGCGACATGGCGGCCACAACGACGCCGGGCAGCTCCACCGCAGCGGCCACTGGCAGTGCAGCGGGCACAGCGGCGGCCACGGCGCAGGCGACGCCGCGCAAGCCGCGCATCGAGATCTACAGAAAGGTCATCATCGTCGACGACACGGTGGTGAGTTGAAAATGCGTTTAGTCGGTCTGTCTTGTCCATGGCAAACGTGGAAACGATATAGAAATCGTTGGCAACTCAATTGATAGTTGGTTAACTATGTTGTGAATCCCTAAACTTGAATCCCTGTCAGTTCACTGGCAGATCAGTGATTTGGAATCGGTTTGCACCGATTCGCAGTTAAGGAATGCAAATAATCAGTGTGAATTGCTTCACAGATCTACGACTGTCTGGACATTATCGATGCTGTGGTCTGGCCCACGGAGCACATGCGTGCCAACGGCGGTCGCTTGAGCTGGAAGGATTGGGAGCCAAGCGCCGGCATGGTGGGACATGTGGTCCATGTCTGGGTGCCCAACCACAAGGACGTGGTGTTCCGCTCGCACGTGAACCGCTGCGTCTATCTGATTGAGATCGGCGAACACTATGTGCCCGTCGAGGAGCTGGGACTGCGTGAGTACAATCAAATACTGGGCAGCAGCAGCGAGGAGATGGCCAGCTCACGTCGCAGCTCAATGCAGCGCGACTTCCACGAGTACAGCATGCAGCAGAAGCTGGCGGGGATCGCGGCCAGCGCCAGCAGCAGCAGTAAATCGCACAAGCACAAGATACGCGCCGTCAGCAGCAGCAGCAGCAGCGACGACGACGATGACGATGACGACATGTTTCGCTGCAGCACGGTCGCTGTAACGCCGTCGGGCAGCTCTACAGGAGCTGCTGGGGTAGCTGGGACGAGTGCCAGGGGAAGTACTAGTGCTGGAGCTGGTGCAACTGCAACTAGAGTTGGCGCGTTGGCACTGCCACCCGGTGTGAATCCGCCGCCGGGCATCGACCTGATGAACTTCAATACTCTGCTCAACATGTGGAAGCTGATTGCGGACAAGAAGAAGCAAGCGATCAACATCGATACATCCGAGCCGTTTGCTGCCTTCGATTACACGGGCGAATTGCCGCCCGAGCTGATGCGTCAGCTGGAGGAGAGTCGCCTGGCACAGCAGCAGCTGCTCGAGGAGCAGCAGGAGGAGGAACTGCGCAAGCATTTACAGCAGCTCGAGGATGAAGCGAATGCACTGGAAGCCGAGCAGGCAGCCGCACAGCCCTGTGAGCCGAGCACGCCCAATTCCATTGAGGAGCTATCGCTGGAGCCAAGTGGCACACCGACGCCCAGCAGCACGCCCATTACGACGACCCCAACGCCGCCGCCCGAGCAGGAGCAGAAGCAGCTGGAGGCAGCCTCGGAGCCGCCGATGGGAGAGCTGCAAGAGCAGCAGGGGGAAGTGGCAACTGAGGGAGAAATGAAACTGGAAGCGGAGACAAAACTAGCAGCAGGCGAGGTGGAGACAACAAAGCGAGAGCAAGAGTTGGACTCGCTGCCAACGGAGCGGGCGCACGAGGTGAAAGCTGAGGTGGAGGAAACGGAGACGACAACAAAGGCTGAAGAACAGCCAGAGCAAAAGTTAGAGCAGCAACAGGACAAACAGAAGGAGATGGAGGAGAAGCAACCTGAAGAGGAAAGCGCCGAGAATGGAACCACCGTTTAGACGGAGAGGGATAGATCGAATAAGAAATATAGAGAAAGTGTGAGGAAGAGAGCGAGAGATGGAGAGCGCTTGCTATATCATTCGAGAGAACAATTACCCAGCGTTAAGCCCCAACTAAACCTAAATCTAAAATGATAATGATAACGATAACGAAACGAATTCAACAAAATACTTCCAAGTAACATACAAGTAATGTAATGTAATCAAAGTAGAGTTTTTAAAACGACTGTAAAAAGCATGGAGAAATGTAAATAATACACAACAAGTACATATTATACTATTAGCTATAGATTTGTTATACTATATATTGTCGCCTGTATAAAATGATGAAATGGAAAGGAAGCAGACGCGAATGCGGTTGGATTAGCTTTTTCACTAAATTTTAGTCGTAACATTCGTGAAGAAATTAATTAATTATGTATAGACCGAATTCTCACACTAATTCGATTCTAAACACAACACACAGAAACGCAAAAAAAAGAAGCAAAAATTACATTTTTGTTAGTATTAAATGATATATATATATCTATTATATAGCCCCCCATATATATATACATATATATATATATATATAAAGCGAAATGCAGCAGGATGCAATGGAAGGAAAAACAACTCAAAACCAAAATGCTTTTCACTAATTTTACTCTAATTATTATTACGATTATTATGATTATCTTTATTATTATTATGGTAATACCCGGTCCTTGCCCATGTCTTGTGTCTTCTTTAAACTAATATTCATATATACAACTATTGCTTTCCTAGCCAATACATAACATAAACGAAATAAGAGAAAAACAAAAAGAAAACAAAAAAAAATCAAATGAAAACTAACAAAGAATTTATATAAATTTATTGATTAAACGACAAACAAAACAAAGCGAAACACAAAACATACCAAAATTTTACTGTTAATTATAAATGTAAAAGAAAATAAAACATAACAAAACTTATCACTAAATAAACAATATATACAAGTATTTAAACTATATAAGATTAAGTTGGCAAAAACAAAAAACAAATTGACAATTGAAAGGAAACCAATTAATTAATTAAGCAAAGTCAAGAAAATTTGTTGTTAGTGAATGATGATATAAAGAAAAACTACAAAATATATATTGATCAATTGACGAACCGATCTTGATGATGATAAACGATAATGAAAAAAATGTAAAGCTCTCACGTTGCCTTAATATATTAGACTGATTTTTTCTACACACGCATACACACAAAACACACTCGTAGATAAACACACACACACACACACACACATGCATACACAGAGACACAATACACTCACAAACATACCTACACTTGTTTATATGCATGTATATAATATATATATATATATATATATATATATATATATAAATATATATATCGGATATACAGTATATACGCAGAATTCAACACACGTTAATGAAAACTATTAAAAATACATAATTAACAAATAAATACAAAAATTATGAATTCAGAATATGTATAATAATTATGGTTGCGAGTATTTACATAGCTAAAGGAATATATCATTAAAAAGGAAATACAAACAAAAATAATTAAATAAATACCCTGTAATATATGGACAAGGTGCAATGTGCATGCGCTATATAAAAAAATATATAAATAAATAAAATAACATAAAAACTAGAAAAATGCCCAAATAATTTTTCCAAATACACAAATTAAACATATTGTAAAAAAAAAACAAAACATTTATAATTATAAAACAAAAAATGATGAAAAAAAAACTGAAAAAACGTCAATGAAAGTCGAAAAAAAATACAGCACACGAACAAAAGAAAAAAAATTAAATGTTTGCCAGCAATTCAATGTACCCCATCTCTCCCCCTTTCAGCAACTGTATCTGAAACTAGCCAATCTTCAACAAATACTAAACTAAAGACGGAAACTAATAAAATGGTACAGTACAACAACAACAATGGCAACTACAAATGTAACACATAACATATTAAAAACAAAAACAAAAGAGAGAATACAAAACAAAACAACAAAGAAACAAAATGAAAATCGAAATGAAACGTATATTGTATTGGAACAACTATCGAAACCACTTAGCTGTTAATGACATTTTAATTCCCAATTCCATTCAATGTTCAATATTCGATTTGGTTCGTTCCTTTTTGAAATTCTATTTAGTTCCAATTTATATATGTATATACGATTAAAATACAAATAAAAATGAAACTTGTTATACAAAAAAAAAAAACCTGGATTTTTATGCACAATTTATTTTTCATCCGCTGCTGGTACTTTTCTTTAAATTTAAATCTTAAAATATATACAAATTTCTGCAAATTCATTTATTTTTTAATTTTTCAAAAATTTAAACTTAACGTTCGTTTTGTAACATTTCAAATTTAACGTTTGCTTGTCCAAACACTCAGACAATCACTCAATGTAGCGAAAAGCGCTCAATTCTCACTCAAGCAAAATAAGTCACTCATTTTGAATCTACTTACTGCTGGATTCTGTGCGCCTGGTAGTTCAATGTCGGTTGCGTGCTTTTTGCGTTGCTCCCGCGCACAATTGGCACACACACACACGCAGCAAGCACATATACATGTAAACAACACACGCATGCACTTCTCACTCATACAGACACATTTTTGCCAGCACTCACACATGCATGCACACGAAGCGAAGCCACGAATGCCGCTTAAGTGTCAAATCAACGGAAATCAACCAGGCGCACAGAATTCTGCAGCAAGCAGACAGACACTTGCGTTGTGACGTCATAGAGAGCACATTCGCCAAATTGCAATTTTCCATCTTCCTATATTCGCCTTTATGCACAATATGCCCATTCATGGTGTGAAATGCCGGACGCAAAGTAATCAAACAGAGATTTCATCGACCTTGTGCTCAATTTTGTTAGCCTCTTTGGTTAGTTTGTAATAACAACATTTAAGTAGCGCATGTGTATTTGATGATTTTAAGAATTAGCTGCTTTTATCATATTTTTGTAGCGCCTGTAAATTCTGGAATACCTTTCATTTACATTAAATAAAAATATGACGGCAAATTGCTATAGTAGTATTTCTTATTAAGGTAACAAAAATAAGGCTATACTAAAATTTACAATGTACATATGATATACGAAGTCGACGAGATGGAGGGGAGTTTTACTTGGTGGGCTCCAGTGGTGGCCAGAAGGCGGACAGTTCGCTGACGGCCACGTCGTAGAGCAGACGCTGGTACTCCACAAGCAGGACTGCAAGACAAATGGCTCGAGATTAACAAGCAGCACTTGAGAGATCTAGGGATTATAGCAACTTACAACTGGGATCACGTTTCCAGTGATCGAAGAGCGTCTGACGACTGTGGATTTGTTGGTTGATCAGAGCCTTCTTAAAGTACAGCACGGAATCGTTCAGGTTCGACCAGCTCTTGATGAGCGAGGCAGGCGTGGAGCGCAGCTTGGACTTGAATTCCTTGAGCTTGGCGCAGACGCTGCCCTCCAGCAGGAACATGCCGAAGTAGCTGTGGAATGCAAACCAGAATTAGTTGGGCAAATCGTAGAAGCTGTCAGTTCACTCACCAGCAGGCCTGCTCGCTGAGCGGCATTTCGATCTCGCCGAGCGGCAGCTCCCAGCCAGCCTTGCCGAACGTGGCATCCACATGGCAATAGATGCAGCCCTTGTCGGCAGCGTAGCGCGGCGCTGGCTGCTCCTTCACCTGCCGTATGTTGCACAGCTGCGGCACGTAGACGAGCAACCATTCCGGCTCGATGGCTGTGATGCCGCGAATGAACATTTTGCTGCCGTCGCCCTGTTGCAACTCATAGGCCTCCTGATAGACAATCCACTCGGGTTTCGCTTGCTTCAGCACCGAGGAGACGTGCAAGAACGCTGGCTGCTCCATGTCCGCACAGTTGTAGGCGTACTTGAGACGTCGCCGCTCCTCCTTGTCGCTAATCTCGTCCAGCGGCACCTTGCGCGCCACCTGATCGCCCATGCCAGCCAGCAGTATTTGACGCAAAAGACGTGCCTGCGTTTCCGTGGGCGGCTTCAGCTGCGGGTCCACGCACAACTCCACATGGCTCACATTCAAGTTGATCTCATTGGTCAGCTGCACACGCAACTTGCGCACCTCACCAATCGCCTTGGAGCGCAAGCCATTCGTCGCACAAAAGCTGTCCAGCTTCGACTGCGAATGCGCGTATTCGGCGGCGCCCACAGCGCGCATCAGCACCATGGGATCGCCGAGCAGCTGATACTGTCCATGATTCGCCCAGCTCAGGCGCAGCTTGTGAAAGTTGTTCGAGGCGGGCGCCACGTCGTCGTCGCGCTGTACGCCCGTCTCCAGCAGCAGCTCCTGCACGGACAGCGCGGCCACCAGGCAGACAGTGTAGGGCAGCAGCTGGAACTGATTCGAGAGCGCCAGCATCTTGCCATAGCGCGGCGCCACCGGGAAACGTGAGATGACGCGACCTAGTTGCGTGACAGCGGGCGGCAAATCCTTTTCGTTCGTCGAGCTGCTACTGCTGCTGTTGCTGCTGCTCTCCAAGGCGCCTAGCACACAGAGACGTTGCTCGGCGGCCTGCAGCTGCAGTGCGTCGGGTGGTGACGGGAAGGGGAAGTGCAGCACACGATCGATGCCCATGCAACGCATCTGCAGCATCAAATCGTCCACTGGCTTCTGTTGTATGTCCGGCTGACTGAACTCCGGGAACAGGTCATTGTAGACGGCGCTCGAGTACAGACGATAGCAGTGGCCAGCACTCACACGTCCCGCGCGTCCAGCACGCTGATCCGCGGACGCCTTAGAGGTGTAGGTGACGACAAAGGCGCTGACGCCAGTCAGCTTGTCGTAGAGGCGCGTCTTCTGTCGGCCGCTGTCCACGACGTACTTGATGTGCGGTATGGTCAGCGAAGTCTCGGCCACATTGGTGCTGACGACGCACAGGCGACAGCCCTCGGGTATGGGCTCGAAGATGCGATTCTGCTGCTCCGAGGAGAGCAGCGAGTAGAGCGGCAGCACCCAGAGCGGCTGCTTGGTGCCCGGCTGCTCATTCAGGCCATCGAGCAGTTCATCCTCCTCCTCCTCATCCGCTTCGTCGCGTTCTTCCTCGAGGTCGGAGTGCATATCGGCCTCAGTGTCGTCGCCAGGCAGCTTGTAGTCGTCGAGATTAATGCTGGGCAGCGAGATTTGCGCCAGAAACTTCTTCTTAGACTTGCGCAGATTGCGCATGACGCGCTTTAACTCAAACTGCTGCTCCACAGCCGGCTGCTCCTTAACTTCCTTAATTTCGTTGACCTGCTGCCCAGTTGGCTTATAGGGAAACGTGCGTCGCAGCTTGCGCACCAGCTGGTTGACCTCCTGTTGGCCCGTGACAAAGACCAAAATGCCGCCTTCGGGCAGCTGCGAGTGTATCTTGAGGGTTTTGCGATACGCCTCCGCCACGTAATCGTCGGGTGTGCGCTTTTGAAAGTGCACCGTCACCGGGAACTGTCTGGCCTCCACTTTGATCAGCGGCGGCGGCGTCTTGAATAGCCGCGTGTTCTCCGTGAAATCGCTGACACGCAGCGTGGCCGACATGATGATGAGCTTCAGCGGCGTAGAGCGCTTCTGACGCAGCGGCACAATGCGCGACAGCAGACCCACGAGGATGTCCGTGTAGACACTGCGTTCGTGTGCCTCGTCCAGCACAATCACCGAGTACTTGCTGAGCAGAAAGTCCGTTTCGATCTCCTTGAGCAGCACGCCGTCGGTCATGAACTTAATGCGTGTGTCGGGTGTCACATTGCCCTCAAAACGTATTAGATAGGAGACGACGCTGCTGGGCAGATTCATCTCGTGAGCCACACGCTTCGACATCGCAATGGCGGCCACACGACGCGGCTCCGTGATGCCAATCATCTTGTGCTGCGCATAGCCCGCCTCGTACAGGAATTGCGGCAATTGTGTTGTTTTGCCGGAGCCCGTTTCGCCGGCCACAATCACAATGGGCTGCTCGTTGATCAGCTCCATCACCTGTTGCTCCTCGGCGAGTATAGGGAGACGAAGACGAGCTGCTTGCACCTCATCACTGCGATCCACTGGTACGTAAACTGTTTGATGCACAGGCGCGGGTTGCACAGTCGGCTTGGGTTTCGTGGGAACTGTTGGTTTAGCTGCTGTGCTGGTGCTGGGTTGTTCTTTAATAGGACTAGGAGCAGGGGGAACTGCAGCTGCTGGTTGACTCTCGACTTGCTCATCTTCGCTCTCATCCGTGGTTGTCTCATCGCTTTCGTCGGCATCCACAATATTTGGATTTTTGCGCTTCGCATCGAGATCTTCTTGTTCCTCCAGAAGCAAGCGTCGCTTGCCTGCACCCTTGATGGCATTTACCCGCCGTCCGACCTGTTCTTGTGTTTGGTGTTGCTGTTTCTCCTGCTTCTTCGCCAGATACTCGTCCAGCGTATGCAGTCGCTTTTTTCCTAGTGTCTGCACTTGGCTAATCGATGTGTATTGCTTCAGCTCGGCCTCGGGTATCTGCACAGCTGCCAGATCTTCTAACAGTTGAGCGCGCTAAAAGTATTGGTTATTTTAGTTGAAGATTTCAGTACCAAACTATAACTTACGCCTTCCATTTTCTTTTTCTTGTCCACAATGGCTTGCAGGTGCTTGCGCTGCTTTTTCGACAGTATTTTCACATGCTGTTGCTTGTCAATCTTCGTTTTGGTAGCACGCTTTTGTGAGGGCAACACCAGCGCATTGGCTTCATCGTAGCCCACGGCGTAGTTTCCTTTGCCACTGTTGAGCCCATCTTCGGTTTCAATCGTAATCTGTAACTTGCACGTTGCTAAGTGGCTTCAATAATTTAAGAAGACTTCAGAGGGAATACTCACATTCTGGACGGCCGAATTGTCCACTATGGTTTGCGGATTTTGCCGCGCCTTGGCGTTGTACACTTTTTTGCCCATATTTATATTCTCTTGGCGGTAAACATTTGTTGCTTGCTAAAATAATCGATTCGCGCACGTGCAGCTGCCAGCTGTTGCTACCAGTGTGACCGGCATTTACTATCGAAATATGCCAACAAAATGTGATGAATCTATAATGTGACCAAAGTTATCCTGTTGAAATATACTAGTCATAAATATCGGTGTCCATTCATGATAAGACATAATTGCATATAGTAAAAATAACAATGCAAAAAATAATTACCATACAATACAGCATAAATTGCCACACTACCTGCATGTAAATATCGAAATATACCAAAATGTTGTCTACACTGTTTATTATCGAGCGCCGACTATCGATTTCATTGCCAAAAAATTGCAATCGCGCAGCTGACTTTAAGCACATCAAAAAATTTGCAAAACATTTTCGTCGCTACATTTTTTTGGTGGCTAAAATGATAGATTAGAATAAAATAAGCAATAATGAATTCAAACACAGTTAGTGAACGGCGATTCAATTGTGTCAGCCCTGTTAAGTATAAGTAAGAGAGTGAGAGAGCGAAAACCAGAGAGTGTGAGTGCAAAAACTGTCAAACGCGCTCAATTTGGCTTTGAGCTCAATAGATAAATTGAAGTTTGTTGTTGCTCACTACGAGCTCAAATAGTGCCGTTAAATTAAGTGTAACTCGAAAAAATGGCACACGCCATGTCAAATAAAACAGATCCAGTGCGAAATGTGCTCTCAGCTTTGATAGCGGAGACGCGGTAAGTGCAAGGAGCAGTGTCGAAAGCGACAGCTGCAGCGTCTCAACTCCTCTCGCTGACTCACAAATTTGGGCATTATTTGCGTGTAATACTTTGCAGCTCGCCTCTGACGCCCGAGAAAATACTACGTGAATTTCGCGCCACAGCTGACAAACGCTTGAGCGACTCGGAGTTACTAGCTTTGCTCGAATCCATCAGCTGCAAACGCGACAATTGCCGCCAAGTGATCGACGAGATTGGCTATGTTTTGGGGCGGTAAGTGCTTTAAACAGTGGCTAGAAAACTTTGACGAACTTAATAACTTTTCCTTTTATTCTGTCTTTCGTTAGCAAGGATCCCATGTACGCACTGTTAAAGTTTACGGAACGCATCGCACAAGACACGGCGTGGTTAGCAAACGCTAGTGAAGATTACACCATGCCGCCGCCAACAGGCAACAAATTGCTGCATAACTATCTGGAAACTATGAGCATTGGCGGCAGTACTCTCAGTCTGAATGCCGATGAACTGCATCCGGGTGCGCGTGCACGCAAATCTCTCGACTTGTCCACTTCTACGCCGGTTACCAGTCGCAAGCCTGACGAGAGTCCGTGCCCCGATACTCTTTTTGCTCGCCGTCCCTCGCCCACGGTGCCCACAGAATCCTCCGCTCGTGGAGATCTCAGTGTGGTAAGTTGTAATCCCCATTTTTACTGTGAGTAGCAAATATTAGGAGGCATTCTGACTCTTTTACTTGATTGCAGATTAAGAAACGCGTCCTCAATGCTGTGGCGCATAAATTGGCGGTACCACCGCTTGAAGGCGTCAGTAATCGCTCCGCCAATCGATCTTCGCTGAGCGTCAATGGCAACAATCACAGCGGCACAGCATTCAAGAATGCCGCTGACAACACAAACAGCGTGCCGCCCTCGATACATACTTCAGCTCCTGGCAGTGCCGTGGACGTGGAGTTGGACTTTCAGGATGGCATGCTGGAGGTGCAACGCACACACATGCTCTGGGACTTTTGCAAAGTGGAGGGGCAAAGCCAAAGGGCGCAGTCGGAGATTTCTGCATTGCCGCTGGAGAGTCAACAGCATGCGCTAATGATCGATTTGATTTACTGTCTGAGTGGCGTACGCGGTAGTTACATAACGCCGCTGCCGCGTGAGAAGAACAGCGCTGGTTTGGGCAGATACGAGACACGGTTCACAGTGCATCAGGGTGTGGACAAGGCGCTGGCCGAGATGGTGCACGAAATATTGCCATTGGCCTCACACTTTATGGCCATGCAGAAGGTGATGGCGATAACGAATAATCGCAGCCAGGTCAACAATGCGTTGAATGCGGCGCTGCATGATTTGACCCATGACTTCTATGTGCGTATGCATCCTAAACAGTTGTTCACTGCAAACTATAATCGTGCTTGTGCTCTTCTTGCAGTTGCTGCTGGCCGAGGCAGAAGGGGAGCTGGACAGCCAGGTGCTGACGCTACCTAAGTTATTGTACTATTTGCAGCCCACCATGTGGGTGATGGAGGGTCTCTGGAGCACACTGGGCGAGATGCAGCTGGTAAGCTAAACTGAGTCCACTGTATGCAGTAAACTAATTCGCTTTCATTGTGCTTGCCAGGCCAATCTCAAGGGCGGCGATGTGCTGTCGCATTTGTGCCAACGCATCAAACAACTGGAGGGCGACAAGGCCACGCAGGATGTGCTGATCAGTCTGACCACGAAGGCGGCAGCGCCGTACATGCGCATGCTACAGCTGTGGATACACAAGGGCATCATTGTGGACAACACTGAAGAGTTTCTCGTTGTGGACAACGAGGTGCTGCACAACAAGGGCGAAACCATGCCCGAACACTATTCGGATGATTACTGGGAGAAGCGCTACACCATACGCAGCCATGCGATACCCACTTTCCTGGCCAATCACTCGGACATCATATTGCGCACGGGCAAATACCTGAATGTGATACGGCAGTGTGGCAAGCGTGTAACGTGCCAGAAGAACAACGACGTGCAGTTTGATCCCATCAAGAATTTGCATGTCAAACTCATCGATGATGCGTACTTCTTTGCCGCTCGTCAGCTGCTCGATGTGCTGCTCAACGAGAACGATTTAATGGGACACTTGCAGTCGGTGAAGCGTTATCTGCTGCTGCTGCAAGGCGATTTTATTGCCCAGTTTATGGATGCCTGCGAGGATGAGTTGTCCAAGAACGTGGATCAAGTGCTGCCCATGACGCTGGAGAATTTGCTGGGCCTCACGTTGCGTTTGTCGTCGGCGCGCAGTGATCCGTATAAGGATGATTTGCACTGCGAGTTGCTCACCTACGATCTGGTCACCCAAATGTCCAAGATCATGAACCAGGAGGAAGGTAAATAACATGCCTTCTTGTGATGCTAGCAATTGCAATTAATGGCGCTATTTTCTAGAGTATTGGAAGACCACAGACCGCTTGGATTTGACGGGACTGGAGTGCTTTGCTTTTACGTACGAGGTGAAGTGGCCCGTCTCCTTGGTACTCAATCACATTGCCATCACCAAGTATCAGATGCTCTTCCGCCAGCTATTCTACTGCAAGCACGTGGAGCGACAGCTCTGCAAGTGAGTGCCGCAGAGTGCCAGTGTAAAGCAAGAAAGACTAAAGAATATTCATTTTGCTTTGCAGGATCTGGAAGGAGAACTCAATGGCCAAGAAGTTCTCGGCACAGGCAGCGGAACTGTATCGTTCCGCTTTCACGCTGCGTCAGCGTATGATGAACGCCATACAGAATCTGGAGTATTACATGATGATCGAGATCATTGAGCCCAACTGGCATGTGTTTATCGAGAAGATGGCTAAAGTTGAGAATGTCGATGAAGTGCTAAACTTGCATCAAGACTTCCTCGACTTGTGCCTCAAGAATTGCATGCTGACGGAGACGTCGCATCTAAATCGTGCCATCTTTAAGCTATGTAAGATCTGTCTTACCTTCTGCGAGTTCATTCAGGTAAGCTGGCTGGCATTGCTCGTTGTTCGATTCATTTAATCTATAAGCCAACGCCTCTTTGTATGTACTTGTCTTGTTTCCATGTTTCTCTCCCACTGCATACTCTGTCTACCCAATCAATCGAATCTTAACTGAAAACCAAAACCAAAACAATACCAATATGTCCAATATATGCATACATGTGTAAATTATAAAATATAGCGCTCGCAACGTCTCTTTCTCGACGCGGAGCTCAAGTCAATGGTCTGTGATAGCAGTGATGAGAGCACGGATCAGTCTGACTCTGAGCCAGAAGCTTCGGATCGGCCACAGGTACAACTCAAGCACGGTTCTAGGGCCTTCAATACTCTAGCAGAGCATCTTGAAATTATTATTTTCCCAATTAATGCAAGCAATAATGTACTCTTTTTGTTGTTCCGTGTCTATAACAAAACTGCTTTGAAGTATTATAAAGCGGTTTTTTTGACTCCATCTTTAACATGCCTAACTCTGCAAGGGTATTTTGAACTTCGGAGCATCGAAGACAGTTTTGTTTTTTATTTTTTTTTTCTAAAACTCGATTTTATGGAACATATCCGAGTATTATTTATTGTATATATTATTGGTTCAGCTAATCGGCACATGTTGAAGAGCTGTGTTCAGTTTCTTGCTCGTCTGCATGTAAATCCCGTAACCATTTACAACATCCTTATCCTTAGTTTATTCCCCATAAATTTTTAATTTTTTGTATATTAACTTTGAAGTGTATTCAGGACTGTCTGAGCGAAGTTTCTATTTTCCGAAATTGGAACTATCAGCAGGCCTGATTTGACTATATGTTGTATTAAGAAATTGTTGCTTTACAGGACGAAAGTTCGATGGCTCAAACGGAAACATTTTCGGAGAGCGTGAAGCGTTTCGATCTGGAGTTTACTGGCATGCTCATCTCGTTCCTTAAACAAATCAACGATCTGGCCAAGGAAAATACTGGCGACCGTTTCATGAATCTCGTGCATCGCATCAATTTCAACTCATTTTACTCGGAACAAATGGAAAGGATGTGTGTCATGGATGCCATGGGTTAACACTCGAATGCTTCCATACTACAAATATAAAACTCAAGCTCAAATATTACTAAACTCAACTGGAAAAGACAGAACAGATCATAATAAGTATTACAGCGGCCGAGGCAGTTTTCTACTTTGCTATGGCACACACCCACACTTCATAACCAATCCTCAACTAGAGCATATATATTAACTATACTAATTATAATATGTCTACCAATAAATCGCAATTGTTTTTTTATATTAAACAACGGAATTGTAAGACCGATGCTATGTACAAATTGGAGTTTTCTAAGCCCTGAACATCCTGAGTTTTGGACAGCGTCTAGAGCGCAGTTGTTAACATGGCTGCAGCTCTACTCAACGGCAATGGAACCGAGACTTCAGACTCTCATTCCCAAAAGCGTAGAGTACGGCTGTAAGCATACTTGATGATTGTCAATCGTTATACTTGTATTCTTCAGTTGCAATCGCAAGAGGATCACAGCTAATTGGCTAACTCCACTCTCACTGCCATAACTATCAACTGCATATGACAGAGGAGAATCGAGTTCCCGTTTAGATGCTATTATATTGAAACTTATAAATTGCAATGTGTTCGATCATATTGATTGTGGTGTGCACTGACTTGTAACATGCTGTCACTGATGTGCCAAATAAGAATTAAAATCAATCGTACATTTCGGTGACGACCTGCACTTACTATTTGACACTTCAGGAACGGCTAGTTACCAGATGCGTTTTCTATAATCGAGTTATCTAAATACTATAGAGCACTGCAACTCTTGCTGATGTTGATGTTCCAGCATTGGAATAGTAAGGCCCTTTCTGACTGTTATCTATGAATAGTTCAAAATGCACATAGCAGTCGAAAAGGGCCTTTCAATTCAAATGCTACAATTGTTATCATAAAGATACTGATCGCAAGAGTCAGTTCACTTTCCAACTTAACCTCAATTGTCACTTGCATTTTGCGCTTTATTTGTTTTACGCTCTTAAAAAGGGCGTAAGGGTAATATAAATATATGTTCATAGTAGGGAGAGTGAGGAAACGCTCTTTTAACAGTCAGACGAAAAAGCTTTTCATTTTCTACTTAATCTTCAGCAATTGTTGTTGTTGTGGGACAACTGCAATCGTAATGCGTAGTTTGTATGTAAATGTAAACGCTCTAATTGGACGGCGACTACGGTGGGGGGATAACAGATCCTGCAACTAATTTACATGGCAACTTTAATACTACAGCTACAATTTCCACAACAGACAGCAATAAAAACGCACACACGCACAGGGAGAGCAGAAAAAAATTATATATTGATGGCTTTGTTTTAAATCAACTTCTCTCTACGCCTCCGCCACACCTCCGCACATTCTCGAACCCCTTTCGACTGTCTGGTTTGTGTGTGTATGTGTGCTGGTCTCGTGCGAAAATGTGCCAATTTTAATTTGCTATGGATTTTCATCATGTAGCGCAGTTTTTGCACGGGCACTGGCCGCAACTGGCCGTAAAGGGGAGCAGGCGAAAGGATAACGACCCAAACACACACACACACACACACACCAATACAAACTGCCGCAAAAGCCAATTTGCTTTGCAATACATATGCGTGTGTTTGTGTTTGCACATAATAATTTACATGGACACGAGGGCCGACTGATTGGTTATCGATTGCTGATTCATGATATCGGACGATCAGTGTGTACATACACACACACTTATTGACTGATTGATGACATCGAAACATCAGTGTTTACATACAAACACACACACCTGCCTGAAATTGGCGGGAATTAATTTGCATACTTGCGCAGGGTAACACTGAAAGCGCTTCAGTAATTGCCAGAACTTCGCATAATCGGTATTTTCTTATTAGATTACGTTGTAAAATTACAATTTATTGTGCCTGCCCTCGTAAATACGTTTAAGCTGTATGTTATGTACGTGTGCGCGTGTGTTATATGTTTACTATTAGTCGACGTTGAGCCTCCTACGCCTACACACCCACGCAGACATGTCAGCTCTTGCGGCCCTCATCAATGCGCCTCCCAGCCACCCAACAATCACCCCGCTGCTCCACATGCAATTGGCAATTTAAGCTCGCATGAATTATCGACAATCAATTATGGTTTCTGGCCATGCCGCTTGGCTTGGACATGGACATGGTCCTGGCTGTATGTGTATATACACATGCATTTATACATGTGATGTGGATGCGGCGAGCTTGCCGGCTATGTGTGTGCGTGTGTATGTTAATTAATCAAAAGCCCATCTATCTATCGATTGAGCATTTACTGACAGACATATGCAAATTAAAAGCATACAAGCAGCTCATTAATGTGCACTTGAAAGGCTCACTCACAGGCAGCAGCAACACAGCAATAACAACAAAACAAAATACCAAGAGCAGGAAAACTATTTTTTGTTGTTGTTTCATGTAGCCCTTTCGCATCAATGTTAGTTAACAGAAAGTCGCATTTAACTTGTCGCCATGCGTTCCTATAAATGCAATGTTAATTTACATTGTTTTGCCATTACTTCGCTTATACGCGCACGATCAAATTGGCAATATGGCGGATGTGGTGCATGCGGATTGAAGGCGATGCCAATGTCCCCGTCTCGAAAACGTGAATATCTCAGCGATTATTGCTAACACGATGAGATGTCCGCGAAATCGGGACAGGAATTGGCTGCGTGCAGATGCGTGTACATATATCGACAAATACATATAGCTTTACTGTTGATGCTGGGCTATTGCTGCACAGACATTGATGAGAACTAATCCAATTGTGAAAATGCCATTGGAACCGCTTTCATCAAAGGCGATGCGCACTGCACAAGCGATCGCGACAACGATAACGAAATAAGGATATCACAGACACCTCGTACATTTTGTGGCTGAACAAAGTATTTTACACAAACTGGCATAGAGAGTAGGTAACTCGCATGCCGTAATTGGGATTCGATCTCCGATAGCTGGTCAAGAACTATTGCATTTGAGTTGGATCCCGAAACTCACTGTTATTGTTCAATAGCGCATTTGGTATACATAACAGCTGAGTGTCGTGATTCCAATTCAACTACAATTGTGAATGGAGCGGTTGTGGGCGTCGATGGAGCGAGATGGATGAAGATACTTCTTACGACAGCAAGTTTCGGAGGTTTCGCATTGTAAGTAGAAAATATTTGTATAATACAGTACGATAACTCGGAAATTTGCTGCCGTAGTACTATGCATATATTGAAGGAATCACATAGACACGTAGACAGACAGGCGGCAACACGCTGGGACACGCTGGGACACGCTGGGACACGCTGGGACACGCACTGACACGCACACAATGGAGCTGTAAATAATAATAATGTGGAACAGTAAGGGTTCCAGAGATACCCATACATCATGATGAATATATTCAATTAGACGGCGCCGCCATACAATCTACAGACCGTACAAAGGACAATGTGTGGAATATGTGGAATATGCGGAGCACAACAAACAACGCATTTAGCTGGCACACGACTCGGTAGGCAGGCCACGTTGCCACGCCCACACGCCCACACGACCACGCCGCACGCCACATGCCACATGCCACTCATCATGGGACCAAAGGTAAGAGCTAATTGAACAATAAAATATGAAATTGCTGTTGAACAAGGACAGAAAAAAATCAACTAGATCGACACCGAGTTGCTAAAAGTGCAGTTACTCTGCAAAACACGATGTCCTGCCAATATTACAAGCATCTTCGCCTAAGATGCACTATCTCAAATTTCAAAAATATTATAAAGTCACTAACTTTAGTAGTAGAAATGTGGTGTCGATAAATTAATCGTTTTGCAGAGTATTTTGAAATGCTATTTACTAGAGTTGTATAGTTAGTAGTGGCTACGAAACTAAACAATTGGGCTGATAGGACAGCCTCCACTCCAATCTGAGCAAAACTAATCGAATTAAACTTGTTGATTTGGTGTTTGCTGGCATTTGTAGAACTTGCAGTGCAGTGTAGTCGGGCAACAAACACAATGATTACATTTAATAAATTTATAGATTGTTTGTCATATAGGGCGTGACCTACATACACACACACACACACACACTCACACTCTCGTGTTGCAACACAATTGGAATGAAAATTGGCAAAAGCTTTTTGGCACAGCTCAAGGAGTAAAGTGGGCGGAGTTTGGCCGGTTATCATGCATGGTAGTGTGAAATTAGGCAGCTTCTACAGCAGGTCATAAAATTAGCACACGCAGCGGCGAGGCAGTCAAGGGGGCGCTGTGGCACGTGGCATGCTTGTTGACTTCTTTCATTGTTGTTGCCCGGTTGGTGGTGTTCATAAAGTGGAGGCACGTGTCTCAATATAAATTGGGTGACGACTGAAAAGGTTGCATGCATTTGCAGCCAAGTGAGCGACACACTCCGATGCGGCAACGGACACCTGCCGCATGCCGCATGTCGCATGCCACACAAACAATGTCGCCACTGCAAATCAGTTGTCTGATTCTTCTTTCTTTTTCCCCAAAATTCTCCTAGTTTTTTTATGGATAATGGTTTAAGGTAGAGCTTTAATTGATATTGAATAATATCGAGCGATAAATGCTCTTCTAAGTTGAAATGCTTGCAATTTCCCCGTGCTGTTGTCATCGTAATATATATGTGCTCGAAATAATTGCTTTAATGCAATAACTGAATAATGAGATTCCGGACTCGAGTGCCAAGGATGTGAGTAAGTGTTTGTTTAATAACAACAGTATTTTTAAGCGCAGTAATTCGATTAATTAGACGGCTTTCGCATCGAATCTTAACGTTGCTAATGCGTTTAGTTCGAGTTGAATTTTGAAGTTAGTTTCGGTCAGTTGAGTTGATCATCTTGAGGCGCGTTGACAAAGCAACACTAATCAATTTCGAATTAGGCTGTAATGCGACTAATCAGCCACACTGCACCGCAGCAGTGGCGTGTGGCGTGTGGCATGTGGCATGTGGCAAGGCAGGGGCGGTACGAGTATGTGTGGCACACATGTACAAATTGTTTTCAAATTTTCAAATGCTCTCGCATAATTCGAGCAATTCATTTGATCTTCATCGAGCATTGTTGTTGTTGCTGTTACAATTCTCGATTCTCGATTTTCCTTTTAGTTTTTTTTTTATTTTTCAATTTTCAGCCTGCGAGCTGAACAAGGACTCATGCCCCAGAGTCCTTGCCTGCTCGAATTACAAGCCCATCGACACATTTGGGAATGCGCTGGGACAGCAGGGGCAGGGTTGGCAGCACTCTTGTTGCTGCCACCACCCTCTGTGTGGCATGCAAAAGCTATTTGAAATTTCAATTCGTCTGCTGTTCGCTGGCTTGTTTTGCGTTCTGGTTTACGCAGTTGTCCATCAGCTCGGCGCAGTTGACGCCGCCCCCTCCCCTCCTCCCCCCGGAGCGGGGCGAGCGACAGAGCGCGCGATAGAGCGACGACGACGAGAGTGTGGGAGGAGTGCAACAACTGTGCGCTTTAGTGCGACACCCCGAGGTGTTGACAACAGTCGCTGCAGTCACTCGGAATGACGAGGAGCTGCCACTTTTGTCTTTTGTCCCGTCCGCTTCTGCTTCGCAGGCAGGCAGCAACAACACCAAAATATTGTGTCGAATTGAGCATATGCGCCTTTGGATTAGTTGCGAATAGTTATTTTAGCATTATAGACTCACTCGTATTACGCCCATCTCAAATTCGGAATAGCTTTCACTAGAACTCGAACTTTTCTTGAACCCTTTCCTTTGGACACTTCGCATATATCTGTATTTCGATTAGAGTGATCTTTGCTAGATGCATGCAAGTTTTGGGTTTTGGGTTTTGGGCAACAACACACAGCATTCGCGATCAACTGCATTTTGTTGCCTGTTGAGCACATCGTGTTGCACAATGACGGTTGCTAGGAATATCAAATACATCCGATAGCTACCGTTCAATGTACAAAAAGATATAGTCAAGTCGTATATCTCAGAGGCCATCTACCCTGCTGTTGCTGTAGGGTGCTTGGAAGGTCGGCTAGAGCCGAACGCCAGCGAAGAAACAACTTGAAAACCTGCCGAAACACATCTCAATTGTATTGCACTTGTGCCTAGCGCCGCTGGACAAATTTGCCGACAGCCAGCAGTAGCAAATGGACCACCATGCGTGCCACCACCCCCCCTCAACCAGCACCACCAGCAGCACCACAACAAGAGCTCGAATGCTTCATCATTTGCAATTATTTAGGCAATAATTACTATTGTGTCTTATGCTTACATTTTGCTCGCTCCGCACTCGCAAACATCGCACGGGGCGAAGGGTCGCGAGGCAGGAACAAACAGCACATACGGCCTGCAACACGCCCAAAACGTAGAGCAGAGCAGAGCAGAATTCAATCCCAGTCACCACCCAGCCCATTTGCGTTGTCACCCTCTTGACTTAATGAGGCCTTTTTGTGCTCTTGATGGATTTTAAATTGTTGTCATCATCTCCATTTGTCACTCTTGTGCCTGCCGCTGCAGTTGCTGTTGTTGCAGCCCAACTGTGGGCTTGCCCCATCCGCCGCACTCGACAATATAGAGCCGCAGCTCTAATCCTTAGTCAGTGGCTAAATGCGGCAGACTTTTGACACTCAAAGCGCATTTGCTGCAAATTAAATGATTAGCTTATTCGCTGTCGCTTTTCTTCAGTGGAAAGCTGCAGCCAGAGCTTTTCTTTCCACTTATTGACAGTTCACTATTTGAATAGATTTCCCTCGTTCACAGTGTTTAATTGCAGTTTTGCGTATCGATGTTAATAAGCAACACTTGAATTATGTAAAGTTTCCATAATTTCATTGCATTAAACAATTACTAGCTAAGGAGAGAGAGAGAGAGAGGGAGGGGGGGGGGGCTTAAGAATTAGCATTAGCATTAGCATTCGCTAAAAAGCTTTTGTCTTCCATATCCGAAGTACATTAAACATTTAGCAACCTGTCGCCGTCTCATTGACTTTACCGCATTGCTGCAAACACAGCCGCTCCCCAAGCACCCCGCAGCACTCCGCGCCGCACTTGGCAAGTTGGGTGTGTTGAACGGGCCTTGGGCCAACCCTTGGCAGAGCAAGCGGCAGGCGGCGTATTGGCTTTGCCGCCTCGGCGTGGGCATATAGGCCTGAGCTTGGGTCTGTCGCCCTTTTTGCAGTTGCAAATTACATTCAAATTATACGATTTTGATAAGAGGGACATTCAAAAGTTTCCAATTTCAAGTTGTGACGCTCTTGAAGTGCGCTCTCGCTCTCGGTCCGGTCCCGGCACAGCTCTCCTGCCCCCTCTCCTGCTCCTTCACTCATTCTCATGCTCGTGCTCGATACTCGTTCTGGTTCTGGTTCTGGTTCTGTGCCAGCCAAACTTCTTGCTAAAGTTGTCGTGTGCGTGTGCAGGAAAAGCGAAGCGGAGTGCGGCACAACAGCGACAACATAGAGACTGAAGGTTGGGCAGCAGGAGGCAGTCCAAAAAGTTGACATATGTGCGCCCCGAGCACTTTTCCGGAAACAGCAGGGCGACATTTTTTCCCATTTTTTTTTTGATGCCGTCGTCGCCGCCGTCGCCGCCGTCGCCGTCGCTGAGTTTTGAGTGTATCTTCGGCATCAAGGGACATGCACTTGATTTTAGTTTGAGAGTCCATGATAATCGTGTTGTTGTTGTCTTGCTGGTTGCTGCCAATACCCTGCGATGTGCCCAATGCGGTGGCAGCGACTAAGCGGCACAGTTGATGATTATGACATATTAGAGCTGTATAGTTGAGTTATGGCTGTTGAGTAGCGTCGAACGAACTCTTCGCTTTGATAATCAACCCTGCAGCGCAGGGCGTTTTCATAGTTATCCCTACTGCTGTAAGGTTGGATAAGAAAGCTCAGATAGGCATAAGTAATAATCGAGTATCGCATTGTGAGCCTGCTGCAGGGTAGCCTCAAGTGCAGCAAACTCGACTGCTTGCCTTGGGCCTAGCGGCGTATCCGTTGTCCAACGGTCCTCGGCTAAGCTTCGCTCCGCTCGCTCAAATTGTATGATTGAAAAATTAATGGGCATGACCGGCGCACGAAGCGGGTGAGGCGGGAGAGGCGGGCGGGCGGAAGGCAACCAAGCGTTGTTGGTGGAGCATGGGGCGCAACTATTCGACTGTGGTTCCCAGGTAAAGTTACAGCCGCCAACCAAGCCTCCACACCCAGCTGAAACGCCTCTTTACGCACACTCACTCCTTCTCCCTTGCTCTCTCTCATCCCCACTCTCGCTCTCGCTCTGACTCCCTCTCGTTGTCTGCTTGCTTGTGTATTGTAATAATATAGCGAAATGCAAAATGAAATTGAATTTTTTAAAATGATGCTAATTAAATCGAAAGATTTAAATCATTTAAACGTCGAGCTTAACAACTCGCTTCGTCGTTGCCTTATTTCTCATGTCAAAGGCGAGCGTGGAGAACAAGGAGCGGGGGGAAAAGCAGGAAACGAATCGCGCTTTGATGTTGAAATTTGCATTATGTCTGCACATATTGTTGCACTACTCTTTTAGTTTGGAAATGAATTTGAAACTCAAGCAGGACATTCGAAGGCCTCGCCGACTCCTTTTACGAGCAGACACTTCCTTCTAGCGAACCAAAAAAGGCTTATTCTGTATCAAATGCTAGCAAATAATACTTCTCTGCTCGCTTAGAGGAAATGCCCAAAAATACTTGTTGCCAATCGAACACTCGATCACAGCAATGCTTCGGCTTGCGACACAACTGAAGACACCTGCTCCCTGCTACCGATAACGATCAAAGAAGTCCTAGTTAATGAGCAACTGCGCACAAATAAACAACGGAAGATGTCGCCAAGTTATCGCAATGAATTGCAACTTCAAGTGTTGAGAACGAAGTCGAAGTCCCATTAATAATCAATTAATAGAGAGTTTGAAAAGTAACTGCCGTATTACTGAGGGATGCATGCAGTGTTTTGGCATAAACTTCTAGTGTCGAGGAATGAACAGATTTGTGTTTATAGCAAAATCAAAGCTCAAACGTCGAACACGAAAAGTGAATGTCCTTTGAAAGTCGAATACAGAGAGTTGCTTCAATTTTCGAGCTCCGTCAAAGCGAAGAAGTGATATTGAATATACAAATTGGAAATCAGGCTGCTGCCTCATCGAGTTCTTAATTCCTAGAGCACTTCGCATACTCTTAAACATTTAAAGTGCACGTTTCCCATGTATTTGCTGATGGGAAAAGTTCTTTTTTTTACTAAGCGTAGGTTGAATGTGTAAGCGCTTAAAGTTGTCCTCATATATCCCAGCTCCCGCTGCGTGTGCGACAGAGACAGCGACAGAGAGAGAGCGAGAAAGTTGATATATGTGTGTGAGTGCGCGTGTGTGTGTGTGTGTGTGTGTGTGTGTGTAAAAGCATCTACTAACTAATAGGCTAAATTAGACGACGACAGTCAGGCAGTCAGAATGCGCGGGAGACGAGCAAACGGGATAGCAAGGGAGATGGCAAAGGGGGGGGGGTAGAGAGAGAGAGGAAGACAGGGGAGGCAGCAGCGGCCTTTAAAAGCGTTTAAGCGCGACATGGAGAATAAAAGTGCGTTTTGCAATCAAAGTAAAAATGTGAAGAGCTCAACAAAATAGCAAAAAGGGAACAAAAAGCAAAATGGAGGAAAAAGCAAAAGAAGAAGAAGAAAAAAAACGCAAGAACGAAAGAAGAAATGAGCTGCAAACGCATAGACAGTTAGCTGTGAAGCGTTCGAGGGGTGCGGCAGGGGAGAGAAGAACTTGACAGCGGCAGCAGCTAAATGAGTTGAAGGACGACAAAGCGTCGGGCGAAGCGCTGGCATGACGACAGCGGGGCAGACGGGGAGGGGACTGTGGATATCAAAGCGCTGGCAAAATGGTGGCAGTCAAGAAGGCAGCTGGAAAGGGGCAAGGGGGCAGGCACTTTGTGAGAAGCCAACCGTTTTTGTTGTCTACTCTCGCACTTCCTTTTGCCTGCTACTTTTTTTGCCCCCCGTCTCCGCCGTCCCAGTGTTGCAGGGTATTGCAGGTCGGTGGCAAACCAAGAGATCTTTCTCTAGGCCAGATCTTCCTCCACACAATAGTCTGGTGTGTTCAGTTGCATATAGCAAATGATTCGTAAAGCTGCCCAATGTTTAGATAACAGTTGCTCGACTGCTTATTCAGATTTCGTAAATAACATTTTGCTTGCTGCAATTTATTTGACTCTGCTTGTTTTACATTCCGGGTATTTGAAAGTCGAGCACTCGCCACAGTTGCATTCTTACATGTTTCTATCATCCATTTTTTCTGCTACGTTTTGTAGTCATTTCTCGCTGATGTCCTTGTTGTTGTTGTGTGTACTTTTTGTGCGCCGAGCTATTTGGAATTTTTTAAAAGATGCTTTTAGCGGTAAATAATGAAAAGTTAAAAAGCCACATCAATGAGATACATTTTGCTTTCTTGCGTGCCAACTTCTGCAGCGCAGGGGACGCGGGGGCGGGGTGGCGGTTTGCCCAAAGCATATGCCCGTTAGCTGGCTGCATGTGTGTGTGTGTGTGTGTGTGTGTATTGGCCAAACAACAACAAGAAGAACAACCACTTGAGCGGGGCCATTAACATTTTAGCCAGCATTTTTAGCTGCTTTTAACTTTGCTATTTTCGATTTTCTATTTTCCCAGCCATTTTCTGTTTCCATTGCCCATTTTACTGCTCTCTTGATACGCTCGCCGACGGGTATTCACCTACACTGAGACAACTTGCAACGCATATCCGCTTCTTGCCACACTGACAACAAACTTCCTGCAACTTTTGTGCTGTTGTTGCACTGAACACAAATGTTATTGATATCGGCTGACTACAACATATAGCTGAATTAATTGCATGCGAATAGTTGAAAGTATAAACAAAATGAATAATATTAATATTTAACATTTATTGTTTCTACATGAAATGCTTTAAATTTATTCATTGTTGTTATTCGTGTCTTTACTAAATTTTAAGCACAAACGTTAAGCTCGTTGGGAAAGGGTATTTGAGTTTCATGAATTTTGCCCGCCTTTGTTGTTTGTTTTTAGTTCTTTTCCCATTTTTTTGTTTTTTGCAATTTTGGCTCAATTTTTGGCTGCTAGAAATGATGAGCAGCTGAAAGATTGTCCAGCAAGTTGCGGCTGAGCTTGAGGTTGAAGGAGATGGAGTTGGAATTGGAGTTGGAGTTGGGCCAACAGAAAAAAGGCAACCAAGCAAGACGCCAACTGAGTGTCCTTGTTATCCTTGCTGCTTGCAGTCGTTGTCGTTGTCGTTGTTGTTGTCGTTGTTGTCGTTGTCGTTGTTGTCCATTCGTTTGGTCAGCATTTCGGGGTCTGGTTTTTGTTTTGTGGGACGTTTTGGCTTTTTGCGTTGGCTTTGTTGGTTGAATAGATAGATGGAAGCCTTAATTGATGTTATGATCATCATCATCGTCATCATCAACAACAACAACGACAACAACGGCAACAACAACGGCAAGCACTTGCAGTTGTTACTGTTGTCGGTTTTGGGATATTGCATTTTGTGGCGTACGCTGCGTATGAGTAACAAGGACAAGGGCACAAACACAGCAGCAAAACTCATTGGCAACTCGACGGGGTTGGGGCAAGGGAGGAGTGATGGGGGAACGGAAGGGGGGGGGGGGCGAAATGGCTGCCATTTTGCTTTGGCTTTTGGCTTTGGGGGATGCAATTGGACTCGGCAAAACAGGGTGGGCACAAAGAGGACGAAGCGATGGCTGTAAGCGACTGTTTGTGTGTGCGCTTGTGTGCGTGTGTGTGTGAGTGTGCAGCAGATACAATTTGTAATGATACACAAATTAGTATCCTAAATGGATGCTTAATAGCCCAACTGGTTGTGTTTTGTGACTACGACTAACTCTATCCATCTGCAAGTTTACGAGTCCATGTGTGTGTGTGTATGAGTCGCTGTGTGTGTGTGTGTGTGGGTGTGTGCTCTTTGACAAACTTTGCCAACAAATATAATATCCCCCGCCCCGTAGCTGCGTGCGTGTGTGCGGCGAGCAGGTTATTGCAGCCTTTTGATGTCGCTCCACTGCTGATGTTGATGACACCCAATATATAACATGCCATATACGCATTGCTAATGCTCCGCTCCATCAATGTGTGCACTTAAAAGTTTCTTTAAAGCAGCTGCATTCATGTATGTAACCAAAAAAAAAAACAAGCGACAGTGCTGTGTTTTTTAATATACAAACGATTTACTATAGCACTCGTTCTTGACTTCCATGCTAAGCAAAATAGAGAACTAATAATCTTTATTTTCAAGTCATATTTATGATTATGACTTGAATCACTTAAAATTAGCCATTATGTTTGTTGAAAATCATTGTTCAATCAATGTTCAAAAGTAGTGTATCTATATATCGTATACATCTGTGAATTTTTGATGTCAGTAATTAACTGACTGAGTTATCAACACACAGCCTAGAAACCAACAAATATGTCTACTCCATCTTGTATAACTTAGTATATAATAAATAAAGTAAGCGAACCCCACAAAAACATTCTTCCGTATGTTGTTCTTTTCAACGTGTATTAATTATCGACAAGTTGTGATAAGACAAAAAAGTGTCAAATGATTTGAAAGCAATGAAATTGCAGTTAAAAGTGTACACAATTTAAAGTATTTAATTTGAAATGTTAAAAGAACGCATTGATGAAGCTTTTCTATTGCTGCATTGCGCTTGTCTCTAGCTGCTGTTATCGATAACAACGCAGTGTATCAAAGTTGCCATCACTATCGCGGAGCGTGCAAATTAGTGAACAAATTTAAAACGTTGCCAAACAAGAAGAAGCAGAAAGACACAGAAAGCGAAGCGAAAGCTGCCAATGTGGCGCCTACTGACCCGAGCAACAACAAAGAGCCTAACGGTAAAACTTTGCCAGCTGGCCTTAAAGCCAAATGTATTCGAGCATGTATGTGAGTGAGTGTGAGAACGAAAAGCCTGGCAATATTGCGAGGCACAAAAAAGATATAAAAATAAAAAGCAATTCGAGGCGAGGCGTAGCGAAAAAATAATAATAAAACGCAACAAAATGAGCGCAAAAAATATACAAATACATATGCATGTGCGTCTGTGTGTGTGTGTGTGAGTTGCAAAATCAGCAACAATGGAGCTGGAAAGCAGCTTCAAAGCCAGGCCGAAGGCTGGACAGACGCGCCCACGCAAGGACGAGGCGAGGTTGTTGGGCAACGAGGACATGGAGGGCGAGGAGAAGCAGGGCAAGAACGAGCAGCTAAACGGCACGAAACGAGCGGCGGCGGCGTCGAAACGGCCGCGGACAGCGATGGCAACGAGCCAAAGTCAGTTTCGAGCAGCATTTTGAGGCCTGCAGTTCAAAAGTATTGTTTTAAGGATTACACATTTATAACGGCCGCCCCAAACGCCGCCCACCACAGCATCGTGCACGGCAAGCCGGCTTCAAAAGAAACTGTCAAAGAAAACTGGCAACAGCGCCGCTGCCATCACGAGCACGATGGCTGCGTCGACGTCAACGTCGGCGTAGTCAGCGACGCTTGCCTGCCGCATTTAACGAACACTAATTCATTGCGCTGTCAGCGCAGCAGCAGCACCAACAACGACAACAACGTGAACTCCATTTTGGTACTCGTCTGCTCTGCGCTGATTGGTTGACCAAACCGAGCAACTAGAGCGCGCGCGCGTTTTAGAACGAGACAAACATAGTGTACGCTGCGCTTATGCGGATGCGTGTGTGTGTGCGTGTGACTGAGTATGTGCGCCATTGCTGGCGATGCTGCTGCTGTCGCTGCTTCATTTTCATTTTATGAGCACAACTTGAAGCATGCACAACGCACTTTGGATACGACGCGACATTGCTCTCCATCACTTTTTGTATGCTGTATTATGCGGGCTCTGCTTATGTGTGTGTCTGTGTGCCTGTGTGTGTGTGCGTTGAATTGTGGGCGGGGGAAGTGCGTTAAGCACTCCAATTGGAGACACTGCAAAAAGCTCATTTCTGACTTGCAGCTTTCAATTAGCGATCGTAAAAGCACTATTCCAATTAACAATGCCCGCATGCCCGTTGTGCAGTTTCAGATGCACTGCAAATGGTAGTCGAACTGTGCACTTTCGCCGACGTGTAGCAAAGTTGCGAGTGCAGCATGAACACCAAAATTAGCCATTGTGATTGTGGCCACAGCCAAAATCGGAATTCCCCAAAGCGCCGCATTGCAAGGAAGTGTGTCAGACATTTGTCGTTTTTGTTGCTGTTGTTATTGTTGTTGTTGGCCGTCGTCGTCTCAAGTTGGAAGCAGCAAGCGGCAAGAAAAGTTTGGCGTCTAATAGAATAAATGTTGTTTCATTTTTTACCGTTGCCGAGACCGGAAACTGAACGCGTGCGAGCGAGCGAGCCAGCCAACAAAACACCAACAACAACAACAGTAATAACAGGCGGCCAAAAAAATACAACGAGCCTTATTGGATCAAGAGAAACATGGCATACATATGGACTTGGCACACACACACACACAAGCACTCACACATGATGTCGATTCACATCAGTCGACGTTGGGCCACGACTAACGAAATTAACCAAGCAAGTTAAAGCGAGACAGCACGAGCAGCTGTGCTGCGCTGCGCTGCGCTGCCGTCGTCGACGCTGCCCAACATTGAGCGAACGAGCGAGCGAGCAAGCGAGCGAGTATTTCACTTTTACAAACAACAAGCTTGTGATGCTATCGCACTCATTCTTTTGGGGGCAGCGTACACAAGTTTCATTATTTTTCAAATTATTAGTACGACTAACGAACGATTCGTGGTCTCGCACACACACACACACGCGCACACAAACACTAACCACCAATCGTTCGCGCGCAGCCCGCAATTGTCCCCACAAGGCGACAGCAACCCCGACAGCAGCGGCAGCAGCAGCAGCAACAGCAGCAGCGAGGACGCATCGCAGCGCAGCGCAGCTGTAGCTCTGCTTTGAATCTGCTGGGCTTCGGCAATGGTGCTGCTTTTCCAGCGTACGTCAGCGTCGTCGTCGTTGTCGTCGTGAGCACATGATCCTTAATTTCGTTATAATTTTGTATGTTGCCTGAAATTGTATATCATTTTAAGTTTGATCGGCCGCGAATACGTACCGCCGTGCGTGCAACGTGCACCAGCAACAACAACAACAACAACAATAACAATAACAACAGCAAAGCAAACAAAACAAGAAGAAGAATAGCAACAACAAGAGCACGACACAGCAAAAAATAAACATCACATCAATTTTACCGCCGTCTAAAACTTGTGCAAACAATACAATCAATGCAAGTGTGTGAGTGTGCTTTTGCTTTTGCTTGGTGTGCGGGCGGGTTTTGTTGTCGTGCCTTGTGAGACAAACGGCCAGAAAAGGCAACAAAAGTAAACTAAACGCAGTCGCTGCAACGCAACGGGCTCGAGCATAACACACACGTGTGACCATCACAAAATATTAATCAAAAACAACCAACAACGATTAGCGATAACAACGATAACTGCTTCTTCTTTGTTTTTGCGTGTGTGTGCTTCACAGTGATCAACCGTTTAATTCGAATATACCATTTTTGGTATTTTTTTTTTCCAAAGTGCCATCGCCATATGCAAAATTATTGCCAATTGGCCCAAGCACAACAACAATGTGCGCAAGTGTGTCCAACAGCAACAACAGCAAGGGAAAGCTATAAACAAAAGCTCGTACAAATAGCCAAGCTCTCAAATACAACGAAACTCTTAAGTAGGCGTCGTAGTTCGCCAAACAGCTCAGCTTTGGAACTATAGTTCAATACAATCGTGTCTGTCAGCATGAGTGTGTGAAAGTCAAACAAAATTCTAGAAAAAACATCATAAATAAATATTCATAAATGCGCGTTGAGCGTTGCAAGGCATTTGAAAGCGCCGTCGTAGTCGCCGTCGGCAAAACTGCAGTCGCGTTGAAGTGAGCGTGAGCGTAAGCGAGAGCGCAAAGAAGACGGAGAAGAAGGAGGAGAGCAAGCAAGGAGCTTTTTTCGTTTTTGAAAGCAGTTAGCGCGCTTTCGTCGCGTCACAGCCTCCAGTTGGATTATTCAATAGATTTCTTCAAAACGTATATCGATACGCAGCGTTTTTACGCCGGCCACAAATTGGATTTCAAACATCAAAGTTGTGCCGGCGGCCCTGGTTCCGGTGGTGGCGGCGCTGCTGGAGTGGTAGGCGTCGTCGGCAACACCAACAGTAGCAACAACACAGCCAGCCAACAGCAACAGCAGCAACAACAGCAACAGCAGCAGCAGCAGCAACAACAACAACAGCAACAACAACAGCAGCAGCAGCAGGTTTTGCCAGCGAGCGGTAACAACAGCCACGCCCACAATCACGCACACGCCCTAGCGGCGGCACACGCACATCAGTTGCAGCACGCTGTGCTTCCGCTGCAGCAACAGCAGCAGCAACAACAGCAACAGCAACAACAACAGCAGCAGCTAACAGCTGTAACAGCGCCACTGCAACAACAACAGCTGCAGGTTGCGCAGCAACAACAACAACAGCAGCAGCAGCAGCAGCAGCAACAACAACTGATCAACAACAGCAACGGCGTCGTCACGCCCACTCTGCTCATTGGCAACGGACCACACTCGTCGGGATCCTCGGCCGCCGCAGCCGCCGCAGCAGCAGCAGCAGCCGCTGCATCGGCCGCCTCCGCAGCCGCAGCCGTTGCGCCCATCTCCGCGGGGGGAGGCAACTCATCAGCAGTGTCAGCGGCATCCGCAGCCGCCGCAGCAGCAGCAGCAGCAACGTTGCCGCACGTGGCGCCGCACAGCTTGGGCTTGAGTCCGCAATCGAGCGCGGATTCGCAGCAGTTCAACATCTTTCCGGCGATCTTCAGCCGGCAGCTGAACTTCTCAGCAGCCGGCGGCGTCTGCGGCCAGGGCAGCAAGCTCAGCATGGACGAGCTGCGACCGAATCTGGTGGGCGGCCTGCTGGGTCTGCAGCAGGGCCTGCTCGAGGATCATGCGAGCAGTATGCAGCACGGGGGCGGTGGCGGCGGCGGCGTGGCCCAGGACACCAAGTTCATGTCGTTCCAGGACAATCGGCTGATGGGCATTGGCGGCACCAGTGCGCACGAGAATCGCCTGCTCAGCCTGGCCAGCTCGGTGCAGGACACACGATCGCCGATCACCACCTCGCTGGACAAGTCGTCCTCGTCGTCGCTCAACCATCAGCGCAAATGCAGTAGCACGCCCGAGGATTTCAGTGCGCTGTACTCTGGTCTGCCGACGCCCGGCATGGACTCCTCCTCGCACCATCATACGCCGGCGCACACGCCGCCGTCGCGTCTCTCCGATCACACTATATCGGGTAAGTGCTGCTCCACTTCGCGGGCAGACTACCATAGACTGTACTTGAGCGACTGAAGATCTATGGCTCTCGAAACATTAACATTACAGTTATGTTACATACGCTTAACA
The DNA here is from genome assembly GCA_035046165.1 of Drosophila rubida. Taxonomy (NCBI): domain Eukaryota; kingdom Metazoa; phylum Arthropoda; class Insecta; order Diptera; family Drosophilidae; genus Drosophila; species Drosophila rubida. Next base: position 5,820,780 of record JAWNOF010000023.1, on the reverse strand, counting down.
TTTACTGTCTACTACCAAATTGTTGATAATCACTTGACAATCGTTATAGCCAAATTTAAGACTCAAGCTCGTTGAGAGAGAGGCGTGACGCTGTCACTATCTTTTGCAGTCTGTGAGACGGATGCTGATGTAGAATGCATTTTATGGGGTTGCAGAGCGCTCCTTTCCCGCATCCTGCTACGCTCAGGGCAGCGAGTATTAGGGTCATTAGGATACTCGACACTACTTTGTGTCCTTTGGCTGCCTTTGTTGTCGCCTCTGGCCACGCGCCAGTGCCAAGGATTAACGCCTTCTGTTTGTTATGTGGACTGGTGTTCTTTTCTGCGGCCACGACAATCGGCTTAGCGCAATTGTTGTGACTGTCGCATTCAAATGTCTCTCAGCTGTTGTCAGCAATTACCCCGTCTTTGGCCTTTGTCCCAGACCAAGCAATTGAGCTATCACTGATCAGCACAGCATCCTTTATGTAGCAAGGGTTAGAGACCGAATTACAAAGTTCTCTGATAGATCTATTGACAGTGTGTGCTCACCAATTGCCAGCTGCTGACGTACTCTCCATCTCTCTGACCGTCTTGGCAACAATATCAATTCCATGTAGGTTCTAGCTCCAAATACTTTTGAAGAACACCAAACGCGCGAATGTAAAATCCTAATTTTAGCTTATGTTTTTAATTTCAAACACATTTGCGATTGCCATCGCAAAGACTAACTAAATATGTTTGCAAATTTCACTTTCCACAATCCCTATAGAAGTATTTTACATGTTTCATTCATTCAAATCAAAATGATTATCTACCGTTGAGCACACGAATTAACATTCGTATTCTCTGCATTTTACATTTTCTTCTTCTGTCTTTGACTTTCCTTGATGTTTACATAAATGTGACTAAGCAAAATACCCCATTCTTATTCTGATTATTACGCTGAGTAACTTTGCACAAACGTTAACTAATAGCATCTCTGTGTCTCTCTTAACAGGGCTTTAAAATATACTGTCGATAGTCTTAGAAGTCATATGAAAACTAAATTATTTGTAGAATGTGCGCCTAAAAATCGAGCTTAGCAGGCATTATTAGTCGTGTATTTCTACGCATATGTATATAGAGTACTTCTCTATAAAGTAGTAGAGTAGTTTTCACCTGAAGCAAGTTAGCAGTCAGTAATTGTAGTTCAAAGTTGAGCCAGCTGTTTGCACGGGGGAATTTCATAAATGCGTGGCTGAAAAGGGCAAAGTGCAAAAGTTTAGCTCGCTGATTGACCTTGTCGCGAAGGTGGCAAAGCAATGGGGTCAAAAGGCAAATGGGCAAATGGCTGCGACTTGCTTAACATAAATAAATGGCACCATTTTGTGAGGTTAGAGGAGGGATTTGGTCGTGAATGAGCCTTGTGTGTGTGTGTGTGTGTTATTCAATTAGTGCGAAGCCCCAAAATTTATACATAGTTTAAATGTTGTTAACGAGCTAAGCGCGCCAATTAAGCGCAGGTCATAACCCAGGCAAAACAAGAAACACAAGCAGCAAGCAGCAACCAGGAAGCTGGCAGCAGGAAGCAGAGTCAGGAACAGGGTCAGGTCAGACGACGTGGCATGACTTGTGCCTTGTGCCTTGTCCCTACTTGCGGCCACTTTTAGCGCGCGCCGCGTTTTCTGCCTTTGACCTTTGCCCGTAATTTGCCGCCTTTTGGCACGCGACAAGGCGACAAGGCGACAACGAGACAGCGAGGACACAGTGGGGGCAGTCCAGGTGAGGCCAGGACTCCGGCTCGATTAATGTGCCAGAAATTTGCATAAATTATCCCATATTGCATATTCATGCGGTGCCCAGCCGGTCGTCGACAACGACAACGACAACGAGAACGACAACGAGAACGAGAACGACAACGTGACCCAAACTGACTCCAAAATGGCCGACGGAATGGTCAGACGGAAAGAAGGCGTGCGAACGAGGGAGACAGCAGAGCCTTGGACACAACAAAGTCGACTGCGTCAGCGTCAGCGTCAGCGTCTTGTGGCCGCACTGCGGTTGCCATTGAAGCTCTTTGGCGTTGTTGTCGTTGTTGCCGTCATAATTATGCAACATTTGTATGCAGAGACTGCCAAGTTGGCTTGGGTGTGGGGCGTGGCGATGAGCTGTGGTTAAACGTTTTACGCATATTAATCGCATTTTCGTTGCCTACTTTTAGGCCTTGCTCGCATTGAATTTATTTTGTTCACCTGCTCATTTCATCTCACCCTCTCTCTGTCGTTCTAGCTGAAGGTGCATTCAAGAAGCTGAAGCCGGAACCCAACAGCGGGCTGTCAACGGTTTCCGCCGGCATCACATCGCCCGGAAGTGGACTCTCCTCGCTGAGTCAGCACGCCGGCCACACGCCAACCACAGCATCCTGCCCAACGCCAGCCAGACGAAGACATCGCACCACATTCACACAGGTCAGTGATGCTCCTTGCCTCTTCCCTCTTCCCTCTTCTTCCGCCTTCAGTCGCTAAGCGACACCTATTTAACAAGACACCCTACACTACACTCTCGCTCTCGCTCTTGCTCGGTCTCGCTGTCTTCGTCTCCGTCTCCGTCTCCGTCTCTGTCTCTGTCTCGCTCACTGGCGCTGCACGTAGTGAGAAATTTTAATTAGATTTCGTGAAGGTTACGCTCGTAATTAAAACTTTGGCATTTTCCAGTTACAAGCGGACAACACAGACATATATATACATTTGTTTATGTCTGTGTATATCTGTATAAAGCTTAGCGCTAAGATAACTAGCTGCTGTTGAGTTTGTCATTGTTGCGACTTAAGTTGAGAGTTGACTTCTTCTATATTATAATAGTAATATATTACAAAAAATATAAAATTGAATAAAAAACTATATAATTATAGGACAAAGCACAGCATTTTTAGGAATAAATGGTGAGAATCACAACACGCTTCAATGTAATTTATAGTTTAAAGATTATTCTTATTGTAAACGATCAGAGCAGGAACGGCAAGAGCAATAGAGTTCCCGCGAAATTCAGACGAAGTCTGCCTTATTACTGTCTTTGTCTCGCATGAACCCTTCCTCTCTGTCTCTCAATCTTGCGCGGTGTCTTTGGCGCAAGCCTTAAAGCAGCTTTTAAAGCTTTTCTGATGTGAGCTCCCGAAAGTAGGCAACACAATTTGCATTTTCGCGCTACGCGAGCCGAACAATTGGGGAATAGCTTGAAGAATGTTATGCTAAGAGACAACGCAACAAATTGTGAAACAGACAGAGGGCGCAAGCAACAGCGTGCGTGAGCGAGCGAGAGAGAGAGAGAGAGATGAAACTCATACAGCAAATTAGGCAAATTAAAATCCGCTTAATTTCAGGAACAATTAGCGGAACTGGAAGCAGCATTCGCCAAATCACATTATCCGGATATTTACTGTCGCGAGGAGCTGGCGCGCACAACAAAACTCAACGAGGCCCGCATCCAAGTGAGTACTTAGCCCCATCAAAATATATATATATATATCTATATGCTGTACATCCTAGAGTGCAGCTTGGCAAGTCTTCCAAATTTATTTCAACAGTTGTTTGTCGCAGCGAATTTGAAATGTTTCGTAATTTTTGGGTAATTTGCGCAGCGATGCGATTTAGGAGCATAAAACCCACCATGAAACCCACATTCATGCTCACCAACAAGTTGCCATCTAGATGCGAACTTCACAGAGCGACAGCGAATCCCGCTGATGCATTGCTGATGATCTCGGTTAGGCGATTAGAGTGCGATTATTCCAATTGAATGCTTCGCATTTGGGTGTCGCACTAAAGTGCTCTCCGGTGACGTTCGCTTCAAAGGAGACGAGTCGAGTCGATGCGAGTCGAGCTGAGTCGAGTCAGCCAACCCCCAGTCATCAGCGAGTCATGCATGCAGCATGCCACACTCTCTGTGCGCTCATCCCTTCTCTATGCGACTCTGTTGCGCTTTCAAGTGCGCCGCGGTAATAATTAATTTATAGTTTTTATCGTGACTGCGAAACAAGTGAATGATGCAGCGGGTGGCCACGCCACTGCTCCCACTCCTCCACTGTGGATAGGGGCGGTTTTGTCGCCGCTCAACTCAGTCCACAAATGTGCGCTGAAAGCGCATTTCATTTGCTATTCGAGGTGTAGAGTTACACTCAACCCAGAAAGCCATCCATCGCATCTCTCTCTCTCTCTCTCTCTCTGTGTGCTCACGCCACATTTCTGGTTGTCTTTCAACCTGCCACAAGTGCCCCTGCCATATGTCGCCACGTGCATTGTGAGCATTGGGTAAAAACGGGCCATAAAAGCTCGCAAATTACAGGCAATGCAATCAAAAACCGTCGACAAATGCCATTGCAGCACATTCAATTGAATGCCAAAGAGTAATGTTTTGATTAACAACTTTTGCAATACTGCCGTCGCATTTCAATTGCAAGCGTCCTTGCGCGATTTTAGTTTTTGTGGCATATTCTTTGTGAATCATGTCATGTATTTATACATTACAATCAGCAGTTCATCCGTTTTGGGATATTGCTTATTGCACTTGTGTCTGAGAGGCAGCAGCGTATTATCTACCCCAATTAAGAAGTAGCGGATATCTCACCGCAGAGCAAGCATTATTTTCAAATTTATCCACGCTTCAATCTTGCTAATATTGATATACAACTTTTTGTTTGATCTGTGATAATTATGCGAGCTAAACAAAGATGCATATTGATATGTTTTGCAATGCAGCACAATCTGAGCATGGGAATCGGAGATCTGTAGCTCAAATCTCAAACTCCCCTTCCCCTCTCCCCCTCACAAAATTAGAGCACAACTGTCGACGATCAAATGACAGGCAAATGCCGTCGAGCTATTAGCACAGCATAAACCATATTTTTCTACAAATGTTCAAATATTTACACGCTGTCGCGACAACCCTCTCACACTCCTCCTGCCCTCTGCTCGGCTGGCTGCTTAACTCCAGCATCTCATTGAGACCGCAACCCTGACGTATGTATGTGCCATCCCTGTACCTAGTTGCCTGCCCCCTGCTTCCCATTTCCTCTGTGCCGCTCTGTCGGTAATTTGACGAGTGCTCGGCGCTCGGCGCTCGGCGCTCGGCGCTTACAACTTGACTCTAGCACTCACTTAACACCAACACCGATGAAGAGCGAAAGCAACTCGACGATGTCTACATCGTAATTTAGCAATTCTTGTTGTTGTTCACGAAAATTTGTCGTGTATACATTTTATTGCAAATTTGATGCTATTGCCCCTCGGCAGACAAGCAGGACAGGCAGGGAGGTGGCAAGTGGAAAGCAGCAAGGCGTCGCTAGCCACACATCTGCCTGCAAAAATGTCACATTGCAACTCGCATGACATTAGCCTTCACTTGTTTGCTCGCCCAATAATGTCCTCTTAATTATGTCGACTTACATCCCCTCCTACTATACTATGTTGATTTCTTTTCTGTTGCCCAGCCCAGCTATAATTAGGAATTTCAATAGCACCTCATGTTGGATTTGAGATCAGATATCGAAAACCTTGGCGTGGCAATCAGCTTATAAGATTATAAAACTTCGCTACTACCAATTAGCAACTACTCTACATTTACAATACTTGAATACAGATTGTTTTCACATGGAAATTAACTGAGAACACAAAATCATAAATAGGTTTTCTCAAGCTCTAAAGTTCAGGTTGCAGTTGAATGTTTTCCAATGAAATATTACCTGCAACAATTGCTATCAGAGTATATAAGCATTTTACAAAAAGAAATGCAATGATGCGCTTCAAAATTTCAAATTGCGACAATAACTGAAATTTCAATTGCCCAATAAATAGAAAATATCATCAAGAAGTATGTTTTAGAAGAACATAATTAAGGCATTCATAACGAAGTTATAGTATTCTTTGAAATTAAAGTGAAATAATTAAGCAATACTAATATAATGAAAGTAATGGGAATTGTAATTATTCTGAAGCCATCAAGTAAAGTGCAATTGCCGACGGAGTGTCGTAAGTTCAGCTGATGGATTCATAATAAATAGTTAAATAATTCATTAATTGAGAGGAAGCGTGAACTAGAAGTTATGATTTAAATGTGGAAGGAGACATTACAGGGTTCCATGTGTGTGTGTGTGTGGTGGAATTTTAAGCAGAAATCTAATATCAATTACGTGCGGTTGCCAGTTTGTAGGTCAACGTACCGCAGACAATTCCAAAAGTTCAACTAACTCTAACAAGGATAACACCAACGGTAACAACAACCACAATGACGGCAACAATGCGCACAATCATAATAAAAACACGGGGAAAACCCTAAACGGAGTCGAATTGAAAAAACCAAAGCACAAAACATTGCACTGAACGCGAATGCGGCAAGGAAATTTGATTAAATGTTGAAAGTAAATTAAATTTGAATACATTTAATTTTCATATTTCCGTCAACTCCACACACACACACAGACATGCGTGTGTGTATCAGTGTGTGTGCGTTTGTGTATTTTTGATGTATGGCTATTTGTATTTATAATTTGCATTCATCTAATTATGACCGCCTGCCTCCATGTCGCTTGTTTAGATTGCCGCATGGCCACAACACAACACAACACAACACAACGCAACACAACGCAACAATACTGTCAGAAGAACAACAACATCTCCATCGATCAGGTCCTTAATTAAACGTAATAGACCATAGCGAGACCACCAAGTAGAGCCAACAAAATTCTCTTTTATTGTTTTAAGAAACAAGAATTAAATCAAATTTATATATCAATGCATAAATACTTTGAGATATGAAGAAGATTCAAAAATATCACAAACTGCATATTGTTGTAGAAGTTGAAAACAACAGAAGTGCAATATAACAATATACACAGAAACAACGGAAAAAATATGAGAATATCAATATAATAAAATAATTCTATTGGCATTGAAGCAAAAATATATGAGGAATAAAAGTGTCAAGTGAAAACATTTTGTTGAAAATTGCAAATTGATTTGGAAATTGGATGGAAATGGAAACGATATGGACATGAATGCGTATAAATGTTTAGATTACAAAGCACTTCACCTTTTGGTGGAAAACAATGTAATAAATCACTAACTATCTAAGGTACATGTGTGCAAAGAAATAAGTAAAGCTCCAAATATAGTGAACTAGATTTTGGAATAGAAGTATTAGCAGTTTATTCGAGGGTAACACGAAGTCGAGCGTATTTGTTGCTTGTCGTATTTTTACAATTTGTTTTGCAACTTCATTTTTTTGCTGTTTTCCCTATGTATATGAAAGTTCTATTTGTGTGCGTGTGTGTGTGTGTCATCAAATGGATCCTTAATTGAGTTACTCCGCCCACACACACACACACAGATACACACACTCACGTACATACACAGGCACGCACACTAGTTTGATAGACAAACTGTGAGGCGGACGACAGAACGCTGTTTTCAACCCTCCAACAAAACAGTCGTGCCTCATGGTTAAGAGCATTTTTTACCAAGACACACACACACACACACACACACACACCGACACACTAGCGCACACACACACATGCTAGTCTGGGATGGCATTTTTATGCTGGCTACCAACCAAATGTAACCGAACGAGCCATAAAGTGGGCACAGCAAAACAACCCCCAGGAACGCAGCTGTGTTTTTCATTAAAACCAACACAGAGACACACACATACGCCCACACAGGCTGCGCGAGTGAGAGGGAGAGTGAGAGAGTGAGAGACACATAGTCATGGACAAAGATAATAATAATGATAAAATAAATACAAGAAAAATACCAACAACGTCCAAGAAAACGGAGCAGATAAAGCTGAAGCTAAAGTAAAAGCAAAAGCTGCCGCACAACGTGCTTGCTAAAACAGTCCCCCAGCCACCTCCCCTCCCGCTCAACCTTAGCGTTGTCTGGGCCGCCATTACTCGAGAGTTTGCTGCGCCGGCTGCCTTGTAAGTAACTCAAAGCAAGCTGAGAACAGCTTTCAAAATGTCGGAAATTTTTACACACTCACATCGCACGCCCCCTCGCACTCGCACTAGCACTCTCACTCCCACTCTCTCACTCTGACCCTGACGTTCGTCGTCGCTTAAGCAGCAACCCCAGTGGCGGCCCTCACTCCTCGTCTTCCCTCGTTGCTGTGCGGGGTCTTGTCTTGTCTTGTCGTGTCGTGTCTTGTCTATGGCAGCGCGCGACTTTCATCTTGGCAATTTCTTTTCGCCATGAAGCGAACAAGAGCAAGAGGAGCTTCAGGCGGCGCAATCGTGAGGACCATCTTTAATAATGTCTAAGCAGCATACAGCCCAGCCAACCCCTCCCCACTCCACCTAATTTCCCCCATCGTGCTGCGCTTCACTTAGAAGACCAGGCAACAAACAGCGTCGTCAACTTATTTTCAATTTCAATTTTGTAGATTTTTTCACTCATAAGACGACGACGAGAGACAGACACAAGGATATTGAAGTTGCAGAGGGGACGTTGTGGGGGGAGGGAGGCGAAGGGCAGGAGCAGAAAACTGTCTTTTTGCCCATTGCCTTTACATTTACATTTTTTCCACATTTTCTTTTTTTCTTTGCCATCATCCGCTTTCCATTTTGTGTTCTTGCTCTGCACAGTGTTGCCCATGTGATTTTTTCAAAAGCTAAATTGGCAGGGCTACTCCAAAATAGGAGGCATGTGTGTGTGGTGGCAGGTCGATTACTTAATCCAAACAGCTTAAAGTCCGGCAACGCTTTAATTGACATCTTCTGTGTGAGCCGTACGTTATTACTGTTTTTTTGGTCTCTTGTTTGCAGGTTTGGTTTCAGAATCGACGCGCTAAATACCGCAAACAGGAAAAGCAGCTACAAAAGGCACTGGCTCCATCTGTGATCCCGTCGTGCAACGGTATGATGCGAAACATTCAAGGCTATAGTGTATCACGCGGCTATCAACCATATCCACACCACAACACCATGAATCGCTATCCTCAGGTAAATAAGACACATCCACATACACACACACACACACACATGGAGGGGAAATTTGCAATCACGCTTTCTATATTTCGTAGGATCTGTTCCAAATGGGCGCTTCCTCGTATCCGGGCATGACACAGCCTTTCTCCATGGCCCACAGCACAAACATGGGCTCGGTGGGCGTGCGTCAGGACTCGATGGGTAAGTGCAATACAAGAGAACAATATCAAATAACTCACGTTTTGTAGTTGTTGTCCGCCAATTGATACTTCACACACTTTTGTTTCGCAAATATGCCAATAAGTTAATTAATTCAATTGCATATCAACCGCGCCCGTCGCTTATCGCTAACCAATTAAAAGAGTCGCAGCCTTGCCTTTGCCTTTTTAGCTGCTTGCGATCGCAAGCTTTGTGCTTCGAGTAACTCTCTCTTTTGCTTTCGCTCTTTGCAAGAGCTTTTACTCTCTTCAGTTTTTGAGCTTGAACATTAGCTCAGCAATTGTGACATCACGCGAAGTGTTCAATGTTGTATTATTTAACTCGTATTTGATAATCGAATTTGATTGGAAAAATAAAAGTTTTGCTAATTGTCAAATATTAAAAAAATAAAAGATTTTCTTTCATTGCAATACTATTTATGCCATTCAAAGAAACGAATTCCACTTTGGAGCTGTAAGCTTGAAAAGTAACCCTCTTTAATTATTATATCATTCACTCAATGTCTCCCTGTTTTCAATCTCCAGAGCGCAAGAGAGGGAGAGAGCTTTATGTGTCATCAAATAGTATTTGAATTAGTTGCCCTTAAAATGTATATATACCCGTATCTTATCTAACTTCCCTAGCTGTTGAACTCAAGCATGAAGCAGATGCAAGCTTTATTCGAAAGATAATCAAAGCACTTTGGCTTATTGCATGCGAAGTTATATATTCCATGCGTAAATTCTATCAAAAACTCTCTCTATAAAAAACAAAGACGATGACACTACTGATGACGATGATTTTATAGAGGTTAGCAAACTAGAAGTTTAAGAAGACAATGTATATTTACTGCTTTTTACTGAACAAGCTCCTGTGAAGCAAAGCGAACCCTCTGATAAAGATACTGACACCACAAATGTTGATTTAATAGAGGTTAGCGAACTAGAAGTTGAAGAAGACAATGTATACGCACTACTTAACACTGAAGAAGGTCTTGCAAAAGAACCTTCGTCCAGCTCTTGGATAAATTCAGTAGGATCAAAGTCGTAAGCAATAACGAAAAAGAATACGATGACACAACTGATGACGATAATTTTATAGAGGTTAGTGAACTAAAAGACAATGAATACAAATCCAAATCAAGTCCAAAAAATCTATTGAGGAGTAAGATGAAGACAATGACACTACAGATAACGATGATTTTATAGAAGTTAGTGGACAAGAAGACTACGACCAAGAAACTCGGCCAAAGCGACACAAGAATTATGCGAAGAACGTAAACCAAACGCAAAATATTACAGAGCTCTTTAAACCATCCATTGTGAATGAAACATATAGCAAAATGAATGTAGAAGAGGGAACTGAAAATGGGCAATTCAATTCAAGCACAACTTCCATGGCCTATTGCAATTGAAGAAACGAAATAGGAATGAGCGTAAAGCATATGACAGAGATAAGGAAAATAAGAAGAAAGCAAATCTGTTTAATGGGAGTACGTCTTCTCGTTCCTTGTCTACTGCTTACTCTTCTGCTGTCACCTCATCGTCGGACTATTCTACGGATAAAGACGATAATTCTTCCCCACATTACCCCTCGTTTTACAAAAATTCAAGTATCAAAATTCAAGTAGAAATTATGATTTAATACAATTAATGAATACCACAAAAATGCTGTGTAAACACATTTTTATTCCCCTCTTTGTCTATCCACCAACATTTTACCCACAGTATAACTTTGTTTTTTGCTTGATTTAAGAAAGTAAATTTCCGTTGGCTCAATACCGGCTCCATTAATCTGATCTGATTGTCTGAGCAGCAATTCGTTTGATTTTTTTTTTTGTTTTATTTTCTTTTCTTTGTTTTTTGCTTTTGTTGTTGTTGTTGTTATTGTTTTGTTTATCGATGGCATACTGGAAAAATTGCTGTCGCGACGTCTCCAATGGACTTCAATGCGGCTGGGGCGCCAGTAAACAAAACATAACCGAAAGATAAACACCTTGCAAATGGGGGAGAGCTTTTGGGAAAGGGAAATCTTCGGGCACATATGGGGTATATGCTTGTTTGTAGCTGCAGAGGGGGTGGGGGGTGTATGGTAGAGGAGAGTGTGCATAATCAGCAGAGCAAGCACTTAACCGGATATTATGAGTAAAAGTAAGAAAAAGCAAGAGGCGACGACGAATCAGCAAATGAATTTCCGGCCAAGAAAGCAGAAGAGACAAAAAAAAAGTGGCACAAGTCAAATTTCTTAAGTGTCGCAAGGCGTGTCCAGGACTTATCAGTTATCCTGTCCTGGACTGTGAATTTCCGCCGCACGGAAATCTCGGAATATTAACTAAAATTGCAGCAACGCTTAGCTGCCGATGCGATTCACATTTGGCAATCTCGTTTAATTAGAATTCTGTCTGCACTTGCAATCCACACACAATATATATTGATATGTTTGCATATGTTTACGTTTTTACAGGCATGTCGCCGGAGGATGAATGGTATAACAAAAGCCTGTCTGCATTGCGCATGAACAGCTCGCATCATCCGAACTTATCGGCGCCGATGCTGCAATACCAGACATAATCAAAGACCTTTGACGACTTCTTTTAAAAGATCTCAACTCAAGCAGCCTCACCTCACCTCCTCCCGTCACCTCAGCCGCATCCTTCATCACCGTCGTCCTTGTGCCACCTAACACTGAGTTGAGATATTTTAAGAGCGAGTGCGTCAAAAGGAAAGCATCCGAAAACAATGATGGGAATACGATCCAAGTATTTTCACATACTCTAATCTCAATATACTAAATATGTATGTATATGGAGCATATCTATCTCTCTGTAACTGTATCTGTATCTAGAACTATTCCGTGTATGTCAACTAGTTAAGTGTGCTTGTGTGTTTGCGAGAGAGTGAGCGACTGTGAGCGTGTGAATGCTATGTATTGATATCGAAGGTATTTGTCGTACTCGAACATTTTTGTGGGCGTGACACACCCGAAAATACGTATACGTAATATAATTCATAAGACTTGTTGATATTTTCTGTGTACTAATTTTTTTTTTTTTTTTTTGCCCAACAAAATATAAAAGATATATATAAATATATATATATATATATATATAAATTATAAAATATATAATATATTACAAATTGCGAATCGTATACATAAGTAAATATATTAAATTGTAATAGGCAACTAGTCGTAGCAACTAAGCGAAATTGTGTATTGAGATTTTAGCGTGACATTATAATAGCACAAAAAAACAATGCCAAACTATAAGATAAACCAAAAATATTGTAACATACTCTCCGTATGCGTCATACCCCATGTATACTAACACTACAATATAAAAACTAAAAAAAAACAAAAAAAAAACAAGATGACGGATATTATAAGACACATTGTTACAAAACAAATGAAACGAAACGAATAGATTTTAGCACTATACACTTGGCTACCACTTGTAACCAGCGAGTGTGACGCGTTTCGGTTCTACATTATCATTTCATTGACTACCATACAAATCAAATAGCCCGTCCCGGCTCCACAACCTCTTCACACACGATACTCGTTACTCGTTGCTCGTTAACGACAACGACAAGTGAACTAGCAAAAACGATTCACTCGTTACTTGCCACACTCGCTACAGTGAATGGGTGCAGAGTGCACTTTCGTTTACTCGTTACGAATCGCTGGGAATATATTTGCCATGTTGCAAAGTTACTTGCTAGTCGCCACTTGGAATGTAGTGCCGTTATCTCGCAGTATTTAGCAGTAGCAACGAACGCATTTTTGAGCAACGAATCCTTGCTGTACGTTATTTGTCTCTTGCTACCGTCGTCATTCTTTGCCCACAGCCATTATGTTTATTCCAACAAAACAATCAGATATCCGCATCAAACTACTGGCATGCTAATGCTATATCCAAACCCCAAATAAAAAAAAAAGAATTCCAAAAATACAAAAGGAAATTTCGAACTATTTAAACATGTGTAAACTAATTGTAAGTGGATTTTTTTTAGCTAAGCAATGCATAAACAAGAGTTAAATTTAATAATTAATTATAATTACACTCTAAACTAAATAAAGCATGAAACCCAAAATGGCAAGACCGCAACAACTGCAAAAAAAGAACACAAACAATGCAAAAAAGTACATAAACTATATATATTTAAATACAGAAAAAAACTAAAAGATGTTTAACAAATTATGCCAAAAACAGCAAAATGAACATAAATAAAACTAATAAAATAACACCAATGTGTTTTCATTTATGATGTGCAATTGAAATTCATGCTGAAATATAATTAGGGTGGTATTCCTAAGGATTGCAGATCGACATTCAAGAATTTAAGGGATCTCATTTTATCTGACTTATTAAACGAAAGGATTGTAAAGGGAAGTAATGTATGTTAGAATATTAAATATGAATTAGTTCGACATTGATTAATTTGTAATTCAACTGCAATCCATTAAATTATAAATATTTTAAATATTCCACCAACGAACCGAAGTGAACAGCAAGCAGGTGGCCACTGTGTGACGTGCTGACGTCATACGAAAGCTTGGCGCTGCCGCTAATGACTACAAAACGGTATACCACCAAGTAAAATACCAGGCGAACATAAATCAGCAGCAAGCTGAATTTATAATTTGTGTAGCATACTTTTAAGCTGTGTCAAATTAAAGCGCAGATATGCCAACATACAATAGATGGCGCCACATCGCAGCTAAAAACTCGAAAAGTGCACTACGCATTCCATAAGCGGTACAACATACTTGGTAGCTTACTCATAATATGACTTTCAGCTTTGTCAGCATCAAGCCAGCATAAACCGACGGCAGTGGTGGCTTCAATTTACATTTGCTCAATAAATAATGAGAATCGAGTTAAGCTCAAAGTCCGGCTAGCAAACTGATCCCGAAGGGGTCTCAAAATGCAAAGAGAAGCGAATTCTGGTGCCGCTGAATGTAAATAAACTGCTAGAATATAAGAAGCACAATTTAGACTTTATCTTGTTTGTCAACGTGTGTCATATAATTGTATCTGTATATTTATATAACTAAACTAAACTAAACTAAAAGAAACTGTAGCCTTTGTGCAGCATGGGTGTATAGGAAAATGTCAGTTAAACTGTTGTTTTGCAGGGTTCTTCAAATGCAGCGCCATCCTCTCGCCCTCCGCTCTCTCTCTCCATTCCCTTGTCCATTGGGTTTACATTGGCGACAGCCACTCGGGCGGCAGGCAGCGCTGCAGAAACGGTACACAGCCAATGAAGTAGGCGAGGCGATTAATCCACTTGGGTATCTGTTGGCCACACAGTATGCGCGACATGGTGTCCGAGAAGTGATTGCAGTTGTTGCTGGTCAAATGGTAGCTGTTGCCAGTAAACTGCCAGCCCAGCTGCTCCACAATGCGATGCACCTCGTCCCGGCTGAATTGTGTGTAGCCTAACTGAATGCTCTCGCGATAGTGAAAATGCTGACCCAACTCATGCTCTGCGGTGCGTGGCAGCATCTCGAAAATGCCCGAATTGGCGTAGCTGTGGCCGCCATACGTATATTCGATGTCGTATACCTGAATGCCCGTGTGGAAGATGCCCAAGCCGAGGGGCACCGCAAACTCATTGATGTTGAACAGATCGTAGACATTGAGTATCACCGGCTCCTTGTTGATGCACTCGTTCAATGGCAGCAGCTCCTCGGAGCTGTCGCGGCGTCCCTTGAAGCAATTAAGCCATGGCAAACGACTGAATAACATGCTCATCCTTGGGCTAAATTCCTCTACAGGTGCGGCTATTTTTGAGACACCAGAGTTTTGTTTTTATTATTCAGCTACTTTCTTTAGTTTTTAGCGCAAATTTGGAGTTTACCTATGTCGTTAGATTTTGATACATTCAACTGAAATGGTTGACATTTTATGAGACTCAATAACAACAAAAGCAAAAAAAAACAAAAAAACAGCATTTACAGCCCTTTACACTTCAAATGTTTACACACACTGAAAGCGCTCACAACTCTGATCGTCGTCAGCTTGCCTACAGCCCTAATAATAGCATACTTTTCAGCGCCGCCCGATGTGACCGGTGAGCCCATATTTTTTCTTCGTAATTTCTAATTCGAGTTTTTTTTTAATATTACAAATTATCAATATGTAATGTCTAGTTTATAGCCAATAAGCTTTAAATATATACACATTAATCGATGAGCATTTATTTTTCTTGCAACGCACTTTATAAAGTTGATCGATATGCTTATCGATAACTGGTGCCACTCGCTTGCATCGGTGGAACGCGCGACTTTCGAATAGCAAATGCACTATGCACGTTTAATAGTTTTTAGTTTTAATAGTTTTATTTTATTTGTAGGTTCTTAAACGGGTCGCTTGTTGTGCTTGTGTGTCCGTGTGTGTGTGTTTATTTATTTTGAAACGAACGTACATTAAACTAAGAAAAATTATTATACATGTATAGTAATTGTACCATAAGAAACAGCTGCTTTGCTGTAATATTGTTTCATTGTGTGTATGTGTGTGTGTGTGTGTTGTACACGCGCTTAACCCAAAAAAGTACATGTAATTATGCTAAATTACAGCAGAAAAAAAAAATTGTTATGTGACTTGTACGTTAATTTAGTTTTGTTTTCTTTAGTTATCATTATACATATTCACTTTCTTTAATGTTTAATTTTAATATTATAATTATTAAATACATATTTAGTAGTAGTAACTTTTTGTCTACTGCTGCTGCTGTTGTTGTTGTTGTTTCTCTTGTTGCTGTTGCTGTTGTGGCATTTTTGCATGTCGCTTGTCGTGATTGTTTAAAGGATTAACAGTACATCGGATAGTAGCTTGAACTAATTGGATGTTTGTTTTGTATACTTCGTTGATATAAAAATCATGCATGAGGAATCGATCTAAAATTGGACACGCACGTAAATCGTATAAACGCACACAAAATACAAACATATATACATGATTGTTAAGAAAAAAGAGTGTGGTGTGGTGAAATTAAAAGTAGTTGTGCATCCATAGCGATTTCAGCTCATAAAATTGGTAACGCGATGCAATATTTTTTCTAAAAAGTAGATGTGTTAAGTTTTAAACTATCAATTATGCGCCTTCATATTGAAGGAAAGCAAACTACAAAACCAATAAACCAACGAAAAAGTAACTTAACAAATTCTGTCTATCGTTGGACTTTTAGTTGTATACATTAAACGCAAAGAGTATAAGTGGAGTTAGGCTTAGAGAACTAGGACAATTATAAAAATTATATAAAAAAAAAAAACAAAATTCAGGAGTAGTTAAAACACACGCCACAATTAATATGCCTATGATGCCTGGCTAACAAACAGCTAACGAACGATACAACTCGTGATTCTTTCACCATTCGTATCTATATATGTGCTATATATAAAGGTCGTGCTTCATTCCAATCGCGCTTGTGTGTCGATCCTTCAGGCCAGTCACCAGGCTGCTCTTTCATTACTTGGCAAGGAACTCAGCGCTGACAGTCAATGCCAACTTTTTGGCTGGCGGCAAATCGGCAGTGTTCTAGAGGGGATTCAGAAGAGAGGTGATGAGTGAGCATCTGGTAGAGAAGCCAAAGGTTTTTATTGACTTACCAGATCGGAATTGTCACGTTTTGAGGCTGCAGCGAGTGTGGATTTGAGCGACGTTTTGGTCTCCACACCGTTGTCGGCTTCGTTGTGATTGTTGTTGGTCGATGCCGAAGACGACGACGACGATGTTGTCGATGATGCGGATGATTTGGTGGGCGCAACTCCTCCGCTGATGCCCGACAGCGATGAGGCGGAATTGCTGTTGTTTGTTGTCACCGCCGCGCCGTTGTTGCCCACATCGCTGCTGCAGCTGGTTGCCGTATCCGACTCATCCGCAATGGTGATGGTTGTTGATTTGCTGCCATTGCCAGCAGCAACAACAGTGGCTCCTGTTCCGGCACCGGCTGTTGGTGCTGCTGCGCTCTCATTGTTCTTTGCTGCACTCAGGTCGGGTTTTTTCTTGCTGCTGCTACTGCTGTTGGTGTTTGTTGTGCTGCTGGCCGCGTCATCCTTTTTGGCGAGCAGCTCTTGGCTGCTGCTGTTGCCCTCACTCACATCATTGGCTACTGTAGCTGAAACTGCAGCTGCTGCTCCTGTTGTGGCAGTTGTGGCAGCTGTCGCATCACTGGACTGCTCCTGCTCCAGCATAACAGCCTCATCCTTGGCCGTCGATGCCTCATATTCCTTGACAATCTGATCCAGATTGTGGCGTCGACGATGGCTCACGTAGAAGGTGCGCACATGCGCCTCCGTCTTCGTGCCCACCACTTTGGCAATCATCTAAAAAAATCATTCTCATTCATTTAAATTCGGAAACTGTTTGGAAAACAGTAACGGAACTTACCGGAAAATTCTTGCCGTAATCCCGCAAGGCTAACATGGCCATTGAAATCTCCTCCTGTGTCCAGCGCGCCGCAATGCGAGGCTGCGTTGTGGCTGCATTGCCAACAGTTGCTGCTGCTGCTGCTGTGGCGGTTGCAGTTGCTGCTGGTTGTGTTGCACCAGCACCCTCAGGAGCTGGCGTTGCTTTCGGTTCACGGCTGTCGTCCAGATTGCTGGCGGCGGCAGCGGCAGCGGCATCGCCACTGCAATCCTTCTCCAGCTGCTCCAGCATTTGCCTATTCTTTTGTATCTGCAATGGGCCGTCGGGCATTTAATCCAAATGTCAATGGGGTCGTCAAGGGTGTGAATTGATTGATTCAGGGATTGGTCAGTGATGTCGATGTCGATTGTCTCGCAGTTGATCGTGATAGTGTGATTAAAAGTGTGCAACATGATGACGATTGTGAAATGCGTGTGTTGTGTGTACAAGTGTGAGAGCGAGAGAGAGGCAACTAGCGCATTATAAACAAAACGCATGCAAATCAAATACTAAGCCAAAAGCTGCTGCCACTCGTTCACCTCTTAATACCCCGAAACCAATTGAACAAGCGCATTCCTTCACCTCATCAAAGCTACCAATAACGATTGCCCTTTACCACAACCATGAGAGAGAAAGAGAATTAGAGAGCCGGAGAGTCCCAAGCTTTGCTCACAATTTTTTACAATAACAAACGAGGCAAAGGAATTCCACCTGTCTAGGTATATGAGAGTAGGGGGAACGAGCGAGAGCGAGAGAGAGAGAGATAGGTGCACAATAACAAAGAAACAAACAAACGATAACAATGGACACCGAGGCGCTGTGTGATGATTTCAGGTTGTAAAATTACATTTCTTACTTCGGCCAGCAAAGCGGCAATTTTGCGATCGCCTTCGGCTAAATATTCACATGGGTTTTGGCAGGCAGCGAGAGTAGCGAGATCATCGTGATTAATGTACATGCCACGCGGCGGCTTGCGACGCGAGCGTTCGGCCGCCGCCGCAGCGGCGCTGTTATGCGTGGAACGTTTGGTGGGTGTGATGGACTCCGGGCCGGAGATGGGGCGGGGATGGCCAGTGCGTCTGATGCAACCAGGCAAAAGCAGCGCGTGGTGCAAATATTAATGCGTGTGCGTGTGTGTGAGTGTAGTGTTTTTGTGTGTCAATGTGTTCGTGTATTTGTATACGTATATGTGTTTGTTATATAGCGAGACATTTTGCATTTTGGCAACATTTTAGTTTCGTTCGAGTTCAAAGGCAGAGACAGAGAAAAGTGGGAGAGAGAGAGAAAAACGTAGCATTAGCTTTTAGGATTGAACAACTTATTTAGCTAATTGTCTTGTTCTTTTCGATTTGTTATGATTTTGGCTTTCGTTTGCAATTGTCCAATTTCAATTTATACTCTTTTTTCGTTTTCGCAATATCTACCTCCAATATGCTTGACAACTTGTGCACATGCGACCCAATGGCGTATCGAACAAAATGTAGCAGACAACATTGCAAATTTTGCAGAAACCGCCCACAACATTGCGGCGAGCGTTGCCACTATGGTTAACGATGCCATTGCCGTTCCCGTTGCCGCTATCGATATCATGCTCGTTGCCATTATCGATTGGTAAACCAAAACCTGGCAGCCCAAAGCCGAGCATATCATCGCCCAAGGCGTTCGTGTAGATGCACAGTTGATCCGAGTCCAGGTCATTGTTGTTGTTTGTAGTGATGGTGCTGCTGTCACCGCCGCTGCCCACGCCGCTGCTGCTGCTAGCTCCGCCATTGTTGGTATCGCCCGTTGAATTACTGTTATTTCCATTGCTTCCTTGCGTTGACGTCGTGCCAGCATTGTGACTACTGCTGTTGCTGTTGTTGCTACTGTTGTTGTTGTTGTTGTTGTTCATGGTGGAGTTGTTGTTGGTCGCCCTCTGCCCAGCCAAAAGTTATTTATCGTTGGGGTCATATGGATGTGGTTGTAGTTGGTAGTTACAGTTGTAGTTGTGATTGTGGTGGATATTAATGCCAACGCAGTCAGTCGCAAATAGCAGCAGCAGCAAGCGAATTTCAATTTTAATTTTCGAATTTTCGGGTTAATTTGGTGTTTTTCGCACATACATTTTTTTTATCATTTTTCGGACAGATTTGTGTATTTATATTTTTGTGTGGTTGGTTTTTTGTTATTATTTGTCAGTTAAATGCAAAGAGAAGAGAAAAAAAACGAATTGTTGTTGTTGCTTTAGTTCATCACTTTGGTAACACTTAAGAGGTAGAAGAGTAGTAGAAGTATTTCTTGATCTTGAAATGGTTCTTGTTCATTTTGTACATTTTTGTTGTTGTTCTTGCATTGAAATTCGAATGCGAATCCGAATTGTTAGCCGGTTGCGTTCCCACCCAACTCCCCACAGCTCACACCCATCCGTAATCGTTTTAATCGTTATCGCTATTGATAATCGCCCACCCTCCACGAAGATCAAACAAAATAACAAAATTCAACTCTCTCTACATGTGCTTCTTATTTTTCTGCTCGCATCAATTTGTTCTTTACTTAATTGAATTTTAAGCTCGCTCTGCTGCTTTTTCGACTTTTGAAGCGCATGGATAGACATTTAGGCAAGTGTGTGTGCGAGTATAATGTGTGTGTGTGAGCGTAGTGTGTATGTGTGAGTGTAGTTTGTGTCTGAGTATAGTATGTGTGTGTGTGGCTGTAGTGTGCGTGTCATTTGGCGTGTATTGTAGTGTGTGTAGTCTAGTGTATGTTGTGTGTGTGCTGTGTAGTATACGTTGTATGAGTGTGTGTGTACGGTCGTCTGGATGTGTTGTGTAGTCTAGTTTAGAGGGCGAGTTGTTCACTTGTTAATTGACAAAAGGGAATTGCTTTCTAATGGGCCAAATGGTCAATACACTATACTTACACATACATACACATGTGTATATATACTGTGGGACCATGCATATTTTCGAAACACATTTTCCATACACAATTTATCTCTCTCTCTTTCTGTCTCTCTTTTTCACACACACTTTTGTTCGCTGTCTCTCGCTCTTTTAAGGTTAACTTGAATTAGCATTTGCACGTGTGTGAGTTTGATTGTCTTTGTGTGAGTGTGTGTGTGTGTACTTAAAATAAACGTATTAAAATTCCACCACAATATCAAAATAAATAAAATTGAAATGTTAGCTTGCAATCAGCTGAAAAGTAACGAGTGATCATTGTTGGCGAGTAAATGAAAATAGAAATGTTTGCATTGAAAGTGACGATTAACGAGTGAACGATACTAAAAATCAATAGAATTCAATATTTAACATGAGAGGATAACGAACAAAGGCAACGAGTGACAACAAATTGGCCAATTACATCGAAAAGTTTGGTGTAGACACGTCAAGCTTCGCGAATCGCTTAACATTTTAGTGTGAAGGGGGGTTGAAAAGAGATATTAAGGCTAGATAAAAACAAAACTGAGATACGGAACCAACTAAAAATAATAGCAATAATAATAATAATAAGAATATAATAACAATAAAAATAACAATATTAATAGAAATAACAATAAATGTAACGAGTAAGAACAGTACTACAATAGGCATGTATAATGTATTATGGAATTTATTATTAGTTATGTAAAAATACTACAATTAGCGTGGGAGTGTAGGCATTTTTTAAGAGTGAATGTGTGTGTGTGTGTTGGTGTGTGTGCGTATGTGTAAGTCTGGGATTGGAATGATATGATCGGGACACGAAATTTGAATGGTGGTATCTCTCGTTTTGTTGGGATTAGTCCGTTAAAATTAAGGAACTATACTATATGTAACGAACATAATTCTACCCGTGTGTTCAACAGTTAGATATCAAAAGACTCTGATATACAAAAAGTATCGACTCTCTCTCTTTCTCTCTCACTCATTTTCTTCCTTGCTTTCGTCTTTTTTATGAATAAGAAACACATGTAAATTGTTGTTTTTTGTTTAATCTTCTTGCAAACAAGATATGAAATTTATTAGCATTATGTGTGTGTAGAAGTGTTTGTATGTTTGTGTGTATGTTGATTATCATCAGCATTATCATTATTATTATCATCATCAATAATAGTAAGTAGTATCAACGGTTTACTTGCTCTCTCTCGACATATATATATATATATATATATATATATATAAACATATGTATATATATATTTAGTTAAACTATTATTATATGTATAATTTGGGATATACTGTTGTGCTTTGTTTCATTTCGATTCGTTTTACTTTAACACATTAAACGCATTAAATTAGTAATCGAAATCGTTTATAAATTACTAGAATATATATATATATATATATGTATAATTCTATTATAATGATTAACCATAATACTCGCTCGATTTTTTGTAAAATATATATATATATGCTATATATATAATCTCTATATATAAAGAACAAAAAGTCTTTACCTTAGTCTAGTGTCACGCTGATTGATTTTTGCATTCTTTCATTTACTTTCTTTTAACATTTATATTTCACAATTATGATTAAAAAAAAAACAAAAATTAAAAAAAAAAACAGTCAAATCAGATAATGCAGCAGATCGATCATAATACATTATTTTCTTCTTTTGATAGTGTGCAAGTATATTTCTAGGTTATGTAAGTCTTAAGGATGCTGTCAATGTTTTGGTTTTGGCATTTAATACATACGATAATACTACTCGTGTATATATCGTTAACTTTATGTCTATTCGTTTGTGTGTGTATGTGTGTGTTTGGGGTGTTTAGAGTTTAAGTTCTTATGAGAGGTATGCAGGCACGGCGATTATCTGAAAAAATAACGAACCAGATTTAAACTATATCTCTATACCCATTAGTTTATAGAACATTTTGGGGCTTCAGAGCTCTCACGCGACTTAACTAAACTAATCACTAATCCACACCAAAGATTGTAATTAAACCAGCTCCCCAAGCAGATGCGATTAGATTCACTTAACACTACACCTAAATTACTAGATAGACGGTACATACGTAACCTTAAAACTGGAATTAGTTTACTTTACTATAATAATCAGTCGGACATATATGCATATAGTCGGATCAAAAAAAATACTATCGTAATATTACATTTATAAACTCAATAATAGCGCATATTCCCTTTGTTACTCATAAGAACTATGCCCTGTGGTTTTTACAAGTGAAAATTACTGAACCCAAATTACTAGTCATATCATATCATATCATGAGTGTATTGTGTAAAAGTTTCAATTATTTTCACAGTTAAAGTGAAACAAATTATTAAGATTTTGTCTGATGATTAAGCGATATATACTAAACAATAGTTAATGTTACAAGAATCGGTAATATTCTGTGTCTGTTTCATTGGTATATATAGGGATGTTGTGAGTTTGTCAGTGTGTCTACAATTTAACAATTTGGATATTGTGATGTCTCTTTTATGCGCAGCATCAAATCAAATACTCTCCTACACACTAACACACAAAAATCGTAATCACACGCAGGTCTGCTCAAATATACTATAATTCAATGTAAATACGATGCTATCACACATCTTACTTATTTTACTTCTACGTATTAATTTATAAAATTGCCCCAGATGTGAATTTCACTTAACGGCAACTTGGCTTTATGTCATTTTTACTTTACAACCAATCTATGCCTAATTTATGTTAAAATATCGCACAATGAAAAAAGAAATCAAAAAATTCGAATGCTTCACCTAATATTGCTTCGCTTAATGACTTATTTCTATTTGTGTCAGATGAGGCCGTTAAGCGAGGTGTCTGTCTGGTAATTTTCCACAGCAAGTGCAAAGCTAAACGAAACTTATGCGGCTACAAAAGATACACTAAACATGTGTCTTGCGAGTGTGTGAACATCAAATTACAACGATATATAGCGGACACTTTGGCTATTATTTGCACTTATTAATGGGTGTGGCAGCAGGCCTCCCCTCCCCTCGAGCCATTCCTGGAACTCAATTCATTGAGTGTGTGGTGTGTGTAAATGAATCTCTACAGGAGTGTGTGCGTTTGATTGATTGATTGGCTAAGCGTGTGTGTGTATGTGGGTGTGCAGAAAGTGTTTGTGTGTGTGTGTGTATGTAAGTGGAGATCTCTTTGCTGATGATATGAATTATGTGCGCATGTTTGTTTATGATATATATGCAATAGTATATATAGTATATGATGTGTTGTGGAGGGTGGCGGATGGCGGGAGGTTTGGTGATGGAGTCTTGCTTTGTCTCATTTTCTTGATTGTTCTTGAATGTTGTTGGCTGTGTGTTGGTGTTGTGTGGGTGTGTGTATCTGAGCTCTAACTTCTAACTGATAGTAATTACCTTGTCATCGTTATCAGATTCCTCATTGCTGCCCACTTCGCTGCCATTCTCAGAGCCCTCCTTGACGGCGGCCTTGATGATCTTTTCCTGGCGATCCATCGCACTGCTGCGATGGCGTGTCTTTTTCCACGAGTAATAGTACTTCACCAGGCTCGCTATCGATTTGTCTGGCAACTAGCGGAACACAAGTTTCGATAACAATTAGTTGTCGTACCAATTAATTAGCATTAACTGTAGCTTACCATTTGACGTATACGATGGAAACTCTTGCCGTGAAACTGAAATGCCTGCTCGAAGAGCACTTTGTCCTCGGTGGTCCACTCATCGGGAAACGGTGTGAAATTTGCCAAATCCATAACGGCACGCTCGAGATCATGCTTATGCCAGAACAGCATGCCTAAGGCCTGCTCCCCGTTGTAGCCATACTTCTCCTTGGCCACCGAAATGTATTCCTCAACTGTGTGTTGAAAACTTGGTTAGAAAGACCGACTTTAAGAGTGAATTAGCAAATAGCGAACATACGCTTCATGTCCGGTATCTCTTTGGTGGGTGACCACACCAGCAAGGCGCGTTCATTCATCAGCTCAGGACGACGATCCGGCTCAGCCACAAGCTGTGGACACACCGCTTGATAATCGCGACCCACGCGTATTTTCTCTGCAAAGAGTCAAGGAAAAATGTTAGGCGAATGCAATGATTTTGTAGATGAGTCTCTTACCCTCGTATTCCGACTGCTTGGCCTTGGATTTGCCATTGCGCTTTGTTGCTGGACAAAAGAATATTTTAGGCATAATTTTTAAGTTTCGTCTAGTTAGGTACTTACAGTTGTCATCGTCCGAGCTCTCCGGTGTGCCCGCACCCGGTGCGGCTGTTGCCTTGTCATTAGCAGTGGCATTTGTGGAGTTGTTAGCACCACTTCCTCCTCCGCCGCCGCCGCCTCCACCAATTCCGCCGCCACCGCTGGCATTATGAGCATTGGCAGCACCTCCGACACCGCCGCCACCGCCTGTAGTATGCGTATTAGGGCTGGGTCCACGTGAGCGGCGGCCATTGCGGACAATATCGCCGGTGTTGCGCTCGGACAACACCATTTTGTCGCGTATGAGCTGAGCGCGTTTATTTTGTTTCTCCAGTGTGATGCCTTTTTTTTGTCGGTAACTATCAAGTCTTGGTAACTGCAAACTGCAAAGAGAACACAATGCTAGTTTACTAGATGCAAAGCTTACACATTAAGCGCACTACACTCCTCTACACAAAATCAAACAGAATGAGAAAAAATTCGTTAAATAGAAACTCGACAGCGTTCACAGTAAAACATTTCAGAGTAGTAGGCAAACAGCAATCGAGTCGCACTTTTGCCGACAACGGCCGCCGTAGTGTGCTGTCAAACAGCGCTGTTATACATGTGTGTGAGTATTGGTGTACTGCTTGCATGGCTGTATGTGGCTGTGTGCGTGTGCGAGTGTGCGTGCGTGCGTACGCGTGTGTGTGTCCGCTGCTGTTGGTCAAAGCAGCTGAGAGAGATGCATAGTAGGCAAAGTGCACACACATTTTCTCCAAAACATTTTCAATTCCCACATCAAAATCTCTTCCAGCTTACCTTAAGTGCAGTCCGTGCAGCCAATGAGACGAATGAAAAATGAAAATGAGAAAGACGCGCGTCTCACAAAAGAAATACGCGGGTATGAGCTCTGTTAACTCTGCTACTGCGGCCGCGGTTGCTGCTTTCGCTTATGTATATTTACACACTTAAAAAATACTAATTTACAACACGCAGCACAGGCAGTCAACTTAAGATTCAGACATTTGGCAGCAGCGCTTTTGCAATTTGGTTGAGTTGATGATTTTTGGAAACGGAGGACGCAAGCACAACGGGCCAAAGCGACGGGGTTGTTGCGCGCAGGTAACTAAAACCTAAACTGAAACGCGAAAAAAACTCGCGTATGACAATTCTGCATCGGCCGTTCACAACACACTTTTGTCGCTTACAGCCGCTGCGTAGCTTTGTCTGTCGTTGGTCCGTATATTCTTGGTGTGGTTCACTTGCCCAGTCAATTCGTTACCTTCTTTGCAAAGCTATGATTCTGTGCGTGTGAATTACACCGAGTTAAAAAATATTAATTGATTTTATGCGAAATTTGCGTAAAAATGCACACAAGACCCAAAATTAATTTAAACTGTGGCTGTAACACGCAGAGTTGTAAAAGATCTTATCGTTATGTGCTGTGAAGTTATATCGATAAGTTTGGCATTTGGCGATACCAAATTTCAATACTCACTCAATTTCAATTGTTTATTTCAAGCAGAATATTGTTGTATTTCAATTCAAAAAAATTTTGTTTGCAAAATTTGTCGTGTTTTCGTATTATTTATGATGAATAACAGACCGCAAATTTCCTGGCCAAATTTAATGTAAACGTTGCCACACGTATTGAATAAAGTCCGCCAATTGCAATTGCATAGAAAACTGCATTCGAATATAAATAATTGCAGCTAACTGTTAGCTAATTGTTAAATTAATTCTTTTGAGAAGCGTATAAAAAAGTAAAAATAAAAGAAATATTCTTGTACATGTGGTAATCGATTTGTAGGGCAACGCTGGCAACGCCGCCGACAACCGCGATAGACCATAACGTGCGCGTATCGGAGTCGTCGGATCGACTAGTCTTCAGATTCTTTAGTTTTCCGCTAGGTGGCGATACGGCGGGCGCAAAGTAAAGTCTCAGACGTGCGAGTGGTCGAATTTTTTCTATACGTGAAATAACCAAGTGCAAATATCAAACGCAACGCAATGGCTGCTAGATTTATACAGAAAATTGTAAGAATCCCAAAGGACACTAGAGCATAGTTGTAAAGTAGAGTGGTTTGCCATCTTAAATCATAGGCAAAAACAGTGTGTCGCGACACCCCCACCTCCCCCCGCACCCCCCGCATCGCAGACAAGCAACGTTTCCTCGATTGATTACGTGCTGTGTGCGGCCTTTGGGGAAAAATAATAATGATGATTTCGAAACTAACAGCTATGATTTTGTTTTCCCGCAACTGCTCAAATTGACAACAAACCCAAAAACAACAAACCACCCACCCAACCAACGTGCACACAACAAACATATCCAACAACAACAACACGTTACGCAAAAAATTTGCAGCTAAAACAATTGGGTCTAAATACTGCGCGTGATGCGGCGGCATCGTCAGCCGAGTCAACGGCCTTGGCCGGAGCAACACTTCAAGCCAAGGTTCGTGCAGCCTTATCAAGAACAACACATTAAGCATCATCAACTTCCACTTTATTGATGGAATCCCCAAAAAAAAGGAGACTGCACAATCAACAAATTGAAAAAAATCAAATGCTCCTTTTACATAACACACGACACACGACGAATCGTTTGCCGTTTGATAGGCGAAAGGGGTAATTGGGGTATTATCTGTAGATCGTTGTTAATCAGATTTGGAAGCGACGAGTGCCCCATAAATATAATAATTAAAATTATACTTCGTTTGCGTTATCACTGCGCCACTTTGCACGGATTGCATAAAAAGTGCTGGCAACCCTTTATTAGTTTGCCTGGCAGACGCGCGCTCTAACCTCAACAATGGGATAGAACGAGAACGCGAACCAGCACGAAAACGCAATGCAGCTGTGTGTGTGTGTGTTTGTGTGTGGCTCTCCTGCGTTGTGTTGTTTTGCATGTGAGGCCAGATGATGGCGCTTATGTAACCAGATAGCCAGCTAGTCGCGGGCAGCCATCTGGCGACATAAATGCGTATTGTGTGCATTTCTTACTGATCGGTGTAATTGTTATTGTAATCTGTAACTGTTTGTTGTTGTTGGTTCATTCAATTGAGGAGTTAATTACATTTTTTACATGTCTATTTCTATTGCAGGTGAACACAACGCCCTCGGCTACTCGTGCCTATTCGTCCGGCAACAAAAAGGTGACACTGATACCCGGCGATGGCATTGGTCCTGAAATCTCTGCTTCCGTGCAAAAGATTTTCACTGCCGCTAGTGTGCCCATCGAGTGGGAGGCTGTCGACGTGACGCCCGTTCGCGTAAGTATCATCATACCCAATCGTTTTCAAATTATGCGCGCTCTAACTGGTCAACTAATGCAGTTAGTGTGACCAGCCGGTTAGCAATTGATACGAAAGCATGTGATTTGCCAACTAATTTTGCTTGTGTGGCAACGCCACGTGCGTATTTGAAATAACTTTGATATTAAATTTTTTTTTATTGCATTATTGGTATATAGGGTCCCGATGGTAAATTTGGCATACCCCAGGCTGCCATTGATTCGGTGAACACGAACAAGATCGGTCTTAAGGGCCCACTGATGACGCCCGTGGGCAAAGGTCATCGCTCCCTTAACTTGGCCCTGCGCAAGGAGTTTAATCTGTATGCCAATGTGCGTCCCTGCCGCAGCTTGGAAGGCTACAAGACGCTGTACGATGATGTCGATGTGGTGACCATTCGCGAGAACACTGAGGGCGAGTACTCGGGCATTGAGCACGAGATTGTCGATGGTGTGGTGCAGAGCATCAAGCTGATCACCGAGGAGGCCTCCAAGCGTGTGGCCGAATACGCCTTCCAATACGCCAAGAACAACAACCGCAAGAAGGTGACCGTTGTCCACAAGGCGAACATTATGTAAGCGAAGCCATCAAGTACATCCAATTGATTTGTAATCCAATGCCATCTTGATGTTTTTAGGCGTATGTCGGACGGTCTGTTTTTGCGATGTGTCCGCGACATGGCGCAAAAGTATCCGGAAATCCAGTTTGAGGAGCGCTATTTGGATACCGTGTGCCTGAACATGGTGCAAAACCCTGGCAAATACGATGTGCTGGTATGTCTGCATAATCATTGTTTTGGCAATTTCTTCAAATTCCCTCGAAATGTTTTGCAGGTGATGCCCAATCTGTATGGTGATATTCTGTCTGATATGTGCGCCGGTCTCGTTGGCGGTCTGGGCCTGACGCCGTCAGGCAATATGGGACTGAATGGTGCTCTGTTCGAGTCCGTGCACGGCACTGCGCCTGATATTGCCGGCAAGGATCTGGCTAATCCAACAGCGCTGCTGCTCTCCGCTGTGATGATGTTGCGTCACATGGAGCTCAATTCGCATGCCGATAAAATTGAGCGTGCCGCCTTTGAGACCATCAAGGAGGGCAAATATCTGACTGGTGATCTCGGCGGACGTGCCAAGTGCTCCGAGTTCACGAACGAGATCTGCGCCAAGCTCTAAGCTCTCGCAACTGAGGAACACCACATAAAGCATAAATGTCGCAACTGCAGAGTGTTTCATGGAGCAGCAGCAACATCATCAATCATAACAACAACATTGGACACTCTTGCGCCTCAAACCAAAAATAGCAACAAAAAAACAAGAAAGCAACAACTAAAACAATAACAACAACTAGCAACCAACACAACAACAACACTCAATTTAAGCCGACAGTTTCTAATGTTTTTTTTCTCTTTAGTTAAATTTAAATTTATGAAGAAGAACCCAAAGTATTTTATGTTCGAATACTTAAATTAAATGCAAACAAGAATTATGCAATCAGTTAACAATTTGCTGAGATCCAAAATTGATATTGTTAACACCAAACAAAACAAAAAATGTCAAGTTAAAAAGTATTTATTTGTCGCCATCCTGATGAACCAATAATACTACTATATTATTATTATTGTTTTTTTATTGATACTACACGCCTGCGTGTATATCGAACAAAACGAAAAGTATGCCAACAAAAGTAATTGTAATTATTTATTAATTGTTTAGAAATTATGCCCTCCCACAAGCCCCTCCTCAAAACACACACAACACGTTGTCAAATTAAGCAAAAAATTATACACAAGCAAGAAGTTTTAGAAAAGAAAAACAGTAATTCAATTAATTAACAACCATTGTTAGAATCAAAGTCAAGCCGCAAAATGTTGAGTGCAAAATGAAAATGGTTACAATAATAATACTAATATGATAAACAACACATTATTATGATGATAATGATAATAACTGAACTATTTAAATTGTATGCAATTGTTATTGATAATTAAGCGATTAAAACAATGTAATAATGCAACAAAGAATAGTGCAAAATAATGCTCGTCATGCAATTGTTGAAAACTCAATAAATATACAAACAAACATTGTAAACTTGCGCGACTCGAAAGCAAACCTAATTAATAGACAAATCACAATGTGCAAGTAATTAGTTACTTTATTATACAATGTACATGTACAATAGATGGACTCGCCTTCCTGTCATCATCATTGTGTCCCATTGTACAGCATTGCATTCATCTTAGGACGGCGTGGCATCAATATTCTGGACGGGCAGCACATGGAAACCAAGATTGGCGTTCTCCAGAAGAGTGCGGCCATTCAATACATAGATGTGGCTGGAGTTGACGACAAACACCATGGTCTTGTCCGGTGCGCAAACCAACTGCTGCAATGTGTTGTTGCTCAACTCGATCTCCTTGTCCAAGATGCTCATCGAGATGCGCAACGGTTCGCCGAAGATGTTGAAGCCGCTGTGCATCTGCTTGACGTCGACAATGTACGAATTGATGACAACGTCGATGCGCTCGTTGCGACCCACGCAAGTTACTTCGCCGTTGTCGAGATCTGGCAGCTCACTGCCATCCTCCGCGGTGAACTGCAGCTTGACGTACGCCAGCAGCGGCAGCTTCGGCAGCGGCGCGAACGGCGACGGCTGCACATCATTGCTGACTTTGACGTAGTTGCCCATGGAATCGACAGGCTCATATATCTCCGAGTCGAGGACGAAGCACAGACGCTTCACCAGAATGGAGCTCTTGCTGCTCTGTGGACGCCCGACGACCCACTCCCAGTCCGAGTCTGATGACGACGATTCAGATGCGCTTGACAATGGCGGTGACAATGAACCTGCCGACTCCGGCAATGGCACCTCGTTGCTGGAAGCGATCATTTGCTTAATTTTTTGCTCCATGTTCTCCTCTGCATTGCCGTGTGCTGGCTTGGCTCCAACGGCGGACTCCAAGTCCACGTGATTGGCTGAAGCAGACGCGACTGGCTCTGTTTGCTCGTCGTCAGTGGTTTGGATATCCATCTGCTCCATCAACTTGGCCAGCAGTTCCATGGCGTCGTTGGGCTCCTCGGTCAGCTGGCCGTTGTCGCCATCGGAATCTGTGCAGATGCCCAACAAGTCATCGTTGTAAGTTGCCATTGTTTGCTTTATTCTATTTTACTAGCACAATTTATATTTTATTTCCGTAAATTCCGTTGCCCGTTTAGCATTGAATTGAACAGCTATGTCGTCTTACTACAACACGTGGACGTAAATCTCGAGGACTACTGAGTTGTGTCATTATTGTTTGTCCCATTTGACAATTCGTGTTCCTTCGATTCAATGACGTTTGAATTTGAACACAACCCTGATTATTTCATTGCATACTAAATACCAATATTATACCATAAAATACCGCAATTGGAAGAAACTATCGTAAATTCCCTTGAACTCGTCCATCATCGGCTAATAATTCATTTGAGATCAAAATAATATTGTACCTAGTTTAAAAACAATCTTTTTTGTCTCCTCGCTGAGCCAGCGCATAACAATGCAAGTTCTTGATAGATATGCCCGATTTGCGCCCCAGTTATTTTCTGTGATATAATGCTAAAGTTGGGCTTGAGTAACGGAAACTGGTTATGACCGAGATAATTAGCACTCTGTCTGGAGTCATGCAAAAATCGAAATAGAAGCATTTCAGTTAAAAATAAACAGTGGAAAACTTTGTAAAGCGGACTTAAACAAAAGTAGCTTTTCGAGCGATTAGATTACTGAAGAATGAAGCTGATAATTATTATTTCATCATCTTGCAAGTCGAGGTGATTTAGAGAAATATCCATCGTTCAGTTGTTTCAAATGTCGTTTATTTTTATATGCAGTTTACACTGCATCTCTTTAGTTTAAAATTTAGTTTTAGTTTTTCTGTTTTTTTTTTCCACTTTTCTTTTTGTTGTTGAATTTGCTTACAATTTGTATTCATAGGCGTTTGTTGGAGTTTTTGTTTCTTTTTTCTTTAAGTCGAAAACAAAAAAAAAATATATAGGTTTGTCAGTTTCAATTGTTTGTTTTGTTTAGTTGACAACATTCATATCTTAAGCTGGTAAATACACACATATGATTATTCAATATAATTATTTGTAAATCGCTTCTGCCTTCGCTTCCCTCGTTCTCCTCTCTCCCTTTGCTCGCTCCTCCTTCGCTTTCCTACAGCTAGCAGTATTCATATGTTATTTATACATATATCTGTATATATTTGTTAAGTGCTACAACTAAATCATGTCAAATTCTTAAGTTTCGAACTCGCTTGCTTGTTGTTGTTCTTGTTGTTGTTGTTGCTGCTGTTGTCGCAATGGGTTTCTTAACTAAGTGTATTTGTAACTCTCCTTAAAGCTATTTTAAACTTTTTTGATGTACAAAAAAAATGATATAAACTAAAAACACGCGCCGGGGAGAACGCCAGACAGAGACGGAGAGGAGGGAGGCATTGAACGCGAACTGTGATTTTTGTTTGCTCTTTAGCTCAACTAATTTAAGGACAAAAAAAAAATTGCGTCACAAAAAAAAAAAAAAAAAAAAAACACGATTTGAACTTGCAACTAGAGCTAAGGTTATTGCTAGGGTTAAGGGCGACACTTGGGGAGCAGGCGTGGGTGGGGTGGTTTGTTGCTTCCATCGTTTGCTGGTGTTCACTGGAAGGGCACAAACTTGACCAGGTCATTGACGCCCGGCGGACGCGGAGCAATGGCCGGATTGGTCACCGTTATGGGCAGTTCCAGGGAGGTGGGCACACCGCTGTTGCCGCCATTCGTGACCCCGATGACGGCCAGACTGTCGTCGAGGTTGTTGCTCTCGGCCAGCGGCGAGACGCGGCGCAGTTGGAGGCCAGCGCTGGGATTCTCCAGCGTCGACATGATGGGCGTCTGATCGAGCAGCGCGTTCGTCTCGTTGGTGCGCGCCGTGATCGGCGGCGTCAGGTGGGCATTGACCACACCACCGCCATGATGGTGATGATGGTGCTGGTTGCTCATGTACTCCAAGCCGGTGGGATGGGCGACCGCCTCGCTAGCTAGTTGCTGCTGGTGGTGGTGGTGGTGCTGCTGCTGCTGCTGCTGCTGTTGACGCGTGTCAATGTGGAGCAGTCCAACGCCCGCGTTGGCCACATCAACCACATCGACCACATCGCTGCCGGCCAGGGCCTCGGCCAGCAGATCCGTTGTCGGCGCACCGCCACCGATGCCGGGCGCCACGTGCACCACATCGGTGTCGAGGGACATGTCCTCGACGTTGACCAGCTGCAGGTCGCGCTCCTGCAGATAGTTCTTGGCCGCCTGCAGTATGTCGCTGGCGTGCAGCATGGCGCGCCCGCCGCCGTCGATCTCGATCACGATGTCGTCCTGCTGCTCGGCGATGTTCATCAGCACCTCGGTGGTCAGCTCCAGATGGTGGCCGTTCACGCTCAGCTGCAGCACATTCGACTGCAGCTGGTACACTTCCTGTGGCGTCATCTCCTCCTCTTCCTCCTCCTCCTCCTCATCGGCGTCACCCTCGCCGCCATCGGCCTCCACGTCGCCGTCGCCGTCGCCATCGCCGTCCTCGTCCTCGCCGTCGCCGTCGTCGTCGCCGTCTGGCGGCGCCATGGAGACGGCATAGTCGGGCGCAGCTTCGGCCACCTGGCTGAGTGGCGTCATGATGCCCAGCATTTCCACCTGCTCGCCCACTTGATCCGGTGGCAGCACAATCGCCGCATGCTGCACCTCCAGCACCTGCTGCCGCTGCTGCTGCTGCTGTTGATGCTGCTCGTCCAGCAGCTGCTCGGCGT
The DNA here is from genome assembly GCA_035046165.1 of Drosophila rubida. Lineage (NCBI taxonomy): Eukaryota > Metazoa > Arthropoda > Insecta > Diptera > Drosophilidae > Drosophila > Drosophila rubida. The sequence continues at coordinate 5,787,038 of JAWNOF010000023.1, read as the reverse complement.
CGTCGCTGTGCTCCTGCGACTGCAGCGACTCGGGCTGCACCACTTGAGCCACCGCCTCGCCCTCGAGCATGAAGACGGCGGAGAGGGGATGCGCGTCGGGCAGGCGGGGCGACTCGGTCAGCGCTTCCAGGGGCACGGGCACCAGGTGGTTCTCGCTGTCCAGGTAGAGCGCCTCGTTGTTCAGCGGCGTGAAGTTGTTGTTGTTGGTCAGGGAGCAGAGCATGAAGGTGTTGCTGTACCCGGGTATCGGATGCGTCATCACGGCGCAAATGCGCGGATCCGTCGTCGCCTCCTGGCCGCCGTCCTTCAGCTCCAGCTCCGACAGCGCCTCCTCCGGTTCCTCCTGCTGCTGCTGTTGCTCCTCCTCGCCGGTGGCCAGTTGCTCCAGCTGCAGTTCCTCCACCACCGAAGCGGGCACCGCGCCAGCTGGCGACAGTGACGGCGTCGATGCTGGCGACGGCGATGGCAGTGGAGATGCGCCTGCCTCCTCGTGCGGGGTTGTGGGCGTCAGCTGCTCCAGCTGCAATTCACGCAGCTGCAGCTCGCCGGCTTCCACCCGCTGTTCCTGTTCCTCTTCATCCTCGTCGATCTCCTCCGGCTCCTCCGCTTGCCCCAGCTCCAGCTGCGACTCCGGCTCGTGTTGGGGCTGTGGCCGGGTCTGCAGCTCGTGCTCCTCGACCTGATCATGCAGCTGATCCAGCACCAGTTCCTGCTCCAGCTCCAGCGCCATGTCCGACTGTGTTTCCTCCTCGAGCTGACGCTCCAGCTCGCGCTCCTTCTCCAGCTGCTCGCTGCGCCTCTGCTTCAGTTGTCGCAGCTGCGCCAGCTGCTCCCGGGCTCTGGCCACGTCCTCGTCCCGCAGCGTGGCCAGCGCCTCGCACTTCTCGGTTGCGCGCCGTCGCTGCAAGCTCAGCTTGCGTCCCACTCCCATCGGCGGCTGCTGTGCGCTCAAGGCTCGCTTGCCGCTCCCATTGGCTTTCATTGGCGTCGCCTGCTCTGCGATTTGGCCGAGCAGCGCTGTTTCCTCCACGTCGGGCTTGCTGTGATTGCTGTGGTTGTTGTTGTTGTGGTGGCTGGTGCGCTTGGTGCGCGTCCAGCGTTCGCGCGCCAAGCGACACTTCTCGGCGCTGCGTCCGCTCATCAGATCCGCTTCGTACTGACGCAGCAGCTCCTGTTCGCGCTTCTTCAGCTTCAGCTCGCGCCGATTGTGCCACTGTTGCGACGTGTCCGACGACGTGCCCGGCAGCTCCTCCTCCTCCTCAACCACTGCCGGCTTTGCCGTCTCCTCCTGCTGCTCCGGCTCCGGTTCAGGCTGCTCCCGCTCCCTGGGCAGCTGACTCTGAGCGCTGTTGCTGCTGCTGCTGCTGGTGGTGGTGGTGCTGCTGCTGCTGTTACTGTTGCTGTTGTTGTCCGACACGCTGCTCGCCGGCAGCTCGTACAGCGTGGGCAGCAGGATGTCCTCCAGTATGAGCACCGCTCGCGACTGTGTCGCCACATCCACCTCGGCTTCCGCTTCCACTTCCTCGGCGAGCGCGGGCGCTGAGCGCTGCAGCTCGCGCGCCTCCTCCGCCGAGATGACGGCCATGTTGGAGACAATGGAGCTGCTGTTGGTGCCGATGCTGGTGCTGCTGCTGGCGCTGGCGCTGCTGCTTTGAGTGGTGGTGGTGCTGTTGCTGGCGCTGCTGCTCAGCGCTGGCGAGGCGAGTCCGCTCAGCTGCGAGTTTGAGTTCGAGTTGAGTTCCTCGGCCAGCGGCGGCTTCTTGACTAATGACTTAGACTTCGATTTTGATTTGGACTTCGATTTGGATTTGGATTTGGATTTCGATTTCGATTTGGCGCGCCTCGACTTCGACGCGTGGCCGGCCAAACCTCCCTTCACCTTCTGGCGGCGGTGGCGGTGACGCAGCGACTCCGAGTCCGACGGCGACTCCGACGACAACTTGTTGTTGCTCACGTTGTTGTTTCGACTCGGAGTCGGACTCGGACTGGGACTCGGACTGGGACTCAGACTCAGACTCAGGTTCAAATTCAGATTCAGATTCTGTTCGCTGCCGCCTCGACTGCTGCCCTCGCCATTGGCCGCCAGTTGCGACTGCTCCGTCTCGGGCGCTTTCTGCTCCTCCTCCTCGTCATCGTCGCCATCGCCCTCGCCGGGCTCGTCGTCGGGCACAAGCGGCGTCGCTGTGGCCGCCTGCTGCGATTTGTTGCGCGACTTGAAGATGCGCTTCTGCCGCTCCTTGATGGGCAGACTCAGCTGCTCGGCCGTCTCAGCATCCGCTGCCGCTGCCGCTGCCGTCGTCGTCACCGCCACCGTCACCGTCACCGCCTCCTGTTCGGCCTCGGCGGCAGGGGCGGCGGGCAGGACGTCGGACTCCTCGTTGAAGCCCTTGAAAATCTCATCGGTTGACTTGTTGCTCGACGGCTCAGTCTCAGTCTCCTCCTCGTCCGCTCGCTCCCCATTCGCCAGCACATTGTTGTTGTTCGACGGCGGCTTGGTGCGCCGCCTGTAGCTCAGGCTGCCGACCGCAGCGCCGCCGTTCTGCCCGTCCGCCGGCAAGACGGCCGGCTGCAGTTGCGCCTCTTCGTCGTCCTCGTCCTCGGCGAAGTCGAAGCACGACGACGAGTTGTTGTGGGTCGACTTCTCGCTCGCATGCGTCACTGCTGCCGCGGCAGCAGCTGTTGTTGTCTTCGAGAGCGACTGCTCCGGTTCCTCGGCGGAGTCCACGAAGACGACGCTCTCGTTGGAGCTGGCGTCGCTGTCCTGTATGAGAATGGGCTCCTCGGGCTCACGATCGCGCTCACGGTCGCGGTCACGGTCGCGATCGCCGTCGCTGATGACGCCGACGACGTCAAACTCCTGGCGCACAACGTCGCGTCGATCCTTCTTTGGTATGTTGCGTATGCGCTTCTTCGCGGAGTTCGAGGCGGAAGTGGAAGCGGCAGTGGAGGCAGCAGCGGCAGCGACAGCGACAGCGTTGGGGGCGGCAACCGACAACGCTGCCACGCTCAACTCATCCTGCAGACGCTGCTTCTTCAGCGCCTGCTCCTCTCCGGCCAGCTCCACAGCCTTGCCTTCTATATTCGAGCACTGCTGCGACTCCTGCCGGCCATTGCTCTGCGGCTGCGCCGCCTTCTGCTGCTGCTGCTGCTGCTGTTGCTGCTTCTCCTCCTCCTCGTCGTCGAGCTCGTCCTCGCCCCATTCGGCGAGCAGACTGCGCTGCAGCTCACGCGAGGCGTCCGCCTGCGAGGGCTTGCTCGCCACTGTCGCTTCAGGCTGTCGCTCTGGCTGCGCCTCCAGCTTCGTCTTGGCTGCTGTGGCCTCGGCCAGCGTCACCGTGGCTGCTGGGGGGGAGCAGGCGCGCTTGCGTCCGCGCTGCGGCGTCGCGCAGATCGAGCTGCTCCGTCTGCTTGTCATGGTCAGGGTCTTGCGCATGGCGCTGTTCCGCTTGCTGCCTCCGCCTCCGCCTCTGTCTCTGTCGATGCCGTTGCTGTTGCTGGGCGTTGAGCTGGCGAACATCGTGCAGCGTCTGTCGGCAGCCGAGCGACGGCCTGCGCCGCGTCGCAGGGGAGTTGGCGGCGGCGCCAGCGCTGTTGTGGCGCAGCTGGCAGTCGACGAGGACGAGGACAGGTCCAGGGGACTGCTCTGGGTGGAGCAGTTGCTGCTCTCCTGCTGCCGGCTTGCGGCGCGCGTCAGACGCCGCTGCTTCGCCGGAGTCGTCGTCGTTGTCGTCGAGCTGGACGTTGGCATGGGAGGCGCTGGCATCGTGGAGCGCAGCTGATGGCCGCGCTTGCGTCGTGGATCACGCGGGCTCTGCTGCTGGGTGCTGCGACGCTGCTGCAGCAGCAACGCTGGCGTCTTGACAGCCGCCTGTTCCAGCTGCCGTTGCTGCTGCTGCTGCTGCTGCTCCTCTTGCTGCAGCTCGCGCTCAAAGTCCAGGTCACGCTGCCCGCTCGACTCCTCGCCGTCTTCGTCGGCTGCCTCTTCGCCAGCTGCCTCGTCGTCGTCATCGCCGTCGCCGTCGTCGTCGTCGCCGTCCTCGTCGCGTTCCTTGTGCCGCTTGCGCTCCCTCAGCGGCTTCACGACACGCTCAATGCTCGCCAGCGTCAGCTGCGCTATGTTGGCCACCTGTCGCTGCTCCTCGTCGGTGAGCGGGGCGTCGACCAGAATGGAGACGTGTCGCGACTGGCAGCGCCACAGCGACGACCACGTCTCGCGGCTCGTCGAGGTGTTCGCGCGTCGCGTGGCACGCTGCTGCAGCAGCTGTTGCTGGTGCGGATGATGCTGGTGTTGTTGCTGCAGCTGCAGCTGCTGCTGTTGCTGGTACTGCTGGCGGCTGTTGCTGCTGGGCTCCTGATGGGTGCGACGATGGATGAGCAGCACGTTCATGCTGCTCGTGCGAAACTCGCACATGTTGCACTCGTAGTGACGTTCCGCGAGCCGGCCTTCGGAACGCTCGTAGGCAGCAGCTGGTGCTCCAATGTCCATAATCCGTATAGACGAGTCCTGCAAGGCATGAAAACTCTGTTACAAATACTGCACTTGGTTCGTGTCTGCGCTAAGCACTGGTTGCACTCAATGCTATGGTTCGTGTCTAGCACTAAGCACTGGTTGCACTCAATGCTATGGTTTGTGTCTAGACTGCCCAGGCACTTTGCAAGAGTAAGAGAGAGACGCCTGTACTTACATTCATCACGGAGGGCATTGCGGTGCTGCTGCGACTCTGGCTGCCCCTGTTGCTGCTGCGGCTGCTGTTGACGCTGGCGCTGCCGCTGCCGCTGCCACTGGCATTGTTGCTGTTGTTGCGCGACAGCAGCGCCTTGATTAAGCTCTCTGGTCGCGACGCCGATGAACCGCCCCCGCTGCCGCCTGCTGCTGTTGTTGCTGTCGTTGTTGCTATCGATGAGGCGGCTGCGGCTGCTGCGGATGTGGAGGCAATGGAGGCGGCGGACGCTGTTGGTGTTCCGGCTGAGGCGTTGGTTCCCGCACAGCGGGCTTCTGCTTGTCGCACATCCTCATTGAACTTCTCCTTCATGTCCTGGGCGACGGAGCGCTCTGTGAAGATCAAAGAAACGTTACGTTACAAGAGAAAGGTAAAAGAGAGGTAGGGATTGATGCGAACTGGCAGCTGAAGCATTGCCAACTTGCTCGTTATTCTGCTGCTCGATTTCGGTTTCGAGACGAATCCAAGCAGGCGACGCTTGAGAGGGGTCGTTGTCGAGTCTAGTTGGATGATTTATTGAGTTCACTTCATTTTTAGAACTCGTCGTGTTCGTAGCCAGAGCGTACGGAATTTTTGAAATATTTTGGGAAATTTTTTTATTTTGTATTTGCAATTTTATTTTAGTTGTTGCTTTTCAAATTTCTGTTCTTCTGCACATTCTGCGCGAATAGTAAAGAATAGTTTAAAGCGAAAGAGAAGCAGCGGAATCGCCATGGAGTTTTGCAAGGACTTGGGAATGCTGTCACAGCAGCGCTTGCTAACGGTGATCGACACTCTGAAGCCGCCGCTGCGAACAGTGTTGGGAAGTCGTCGGGGAGCACCGATAATTATCGGCGGCCTATCGATGGGCGTGTTGATCTATTGTGGCCATCGCTGGCTGGCCAGGGCAACCAAGAAGAAAGCGGCCGCTGAGGACAAGAGAACAACAACAACAACAACAACAACAACAATTACAACAACTACTGGCAACCTGTTGCCGCCTCCAGCTGAGGGAGAATCTGAAGAATACCCAACTAAAGCTGAGTGAAGAAGGAAGTCTCTGCTTAGTCCACAGTCGGATCGAGTGTTATGTGTTGAGTTCATTTTAAATTTATCGGTGATCGGTAAAATAAACGTTTATCGAAATGCAAAACTTACTCGTCCCAAGTTTGATGAACTCTCGCTTGTGGGCACATTGAAAGGGATATATTAGCTTCGACGAGTTCACCTGCTCGCTGTAATCAAGAGACAATTCACAATTTTCAATTGGTCATTTTCGTTTCAAAATTTTACGACGCTTACTAGGTCTTCTCGTTGAAGAATTCGACGACGGCGAACGGGCGACGCGCCGAGTTGACAAAGCGAAAGTCCTGCGATGAGGTCACTTCGCCAGGCCACCAGATCTCTGAGTTGTGTATTTTGACCCAAACGATGTCGCCATCTCTGTACGTCGACTGCACCACGTCCTCGTTGCGATAGCGCGGCATCTTCGATGCGTTTTACGCTGGCCGAGGTGATTTCTTCGGGTTGCACCACAGTTTCCCAGTTTCCGGTTTCCGGTTTCCAGTTTCCAGTCCGACGAGTCCTTTGTCTAGTCCTTGTGCTTGTCGGGCGTGCGGTTACATGCGTGCCAACATATCAGTCTCGAGTTCGCGTTCGAGTTTGAGTCGGTAGCTGCAAAAGCATAACGGGAAATTCAATTACAACGACGATCAACAATCAACATCAGAGGGCGCTCGACTCTCTGCCAGCTGGCAGCGCTGTTAAGCGGCTAACTTAACATCGCGTTAACAGTGCTCTGTTACGCGCGTGTCGCTTGCTTCTATTCTAATTGCCTTTCTCTGCTGCACTGTTACCGTGCTGCTGGCAGCCTTCAATTATTAGTTAAAACATTTGAATCCCCCGATATGTAGCTCGGTGTATATCTTAAGATTAAGGAAAATTGAAATGGCAGCATTTTTGTAGTTTCTTATACATTTTCGTTTTATTTAGATGTTTGATTAATAACACAATATTTCATAATTGTCGGGACAATATTTAGTGGTATATATATATATATGTATTGTTAAATTGTATATGGTTGGTGTGTCTTTTGTATAAGTACCTAGATATATTTATAAGTATTTCATAATTGTAAGAGTAATGTCTTGTTTTTTGTAAACGCATCAAATTCGATTACTTCTGAAAACGACGCACACAGACACGACACACGATGACAGCCCAAGCTAAACGCTAACGTACATATTGAAAAAAAAAAGAACATAAGAGAAACACAAAGTAAGCGATACACTGTTGCAAGAGTTATCGTTATCGCTTATCGCAATCGTAGCTGTGAGGCGTTCTCTAGGCTTCTTGTGTGCTTGCGTAAAACTGCCACTTAATATTTAAATATATTCCAAAATTGCGATTACATTTAGAAGAAAAATAATCACACACATAAACTGTGTATGTGTGTATAAAGTTTGTTTTAATCAAGGTTGTAGAATTTGTTAATTTGTTGCCAATTTGCTTATGTTAGTGTATAATTTATTTGTATGTATTTTTTGCATCATCAATCTTAAGTTCGTATAAAGTACATCGATATATATATAACAGAGTAAAGTCATTCCATTTAAGTTACATTGCATATGCAGCAGACACATAGATAAAGCATCTATATATGCAACTGCATAGTAAAATCGATCACAATTTAGTATGATTTAAGAGACGATTTAAACGAAACAATACGCATAAAGAAATAAAAGAAAAGCACGCAAAATACAAGAATCAAAATTAAGTAAAAACTCTACGAAGATTGTTCAACTTCTTCTTGTTGTTTGTTTGCTGATGAAGTTTGGGGGGGGGGGGGGCAAGAGGCACGCGGGGTTAAATGGGACCTGGGAGGGACGAGTTACAGAGTTACACTTTGCGGCGCTGTTAACACTGGTCAACTGAACAGTTGGCAACGCCAGCGCTGCTGCAAGGGCTTTTGTTCTCATTAGAGGGTCTTGGACTTTGCTGCTGCTTTGGCGGCAGGAAGGCAGCGTCATTGGGCAACGCCACCGCCACCGCCACCGCTGTTACCGTTGGTCGCCGTTGCCACATCATCGCCCACAATGAGCACCTTGCCGACGCCATCGGGCGCCACCAGCTCACCGCTGAGTCCGTCGAGTCCCGGCTCGCTGACATCCCCGGGTATTTTGGGCTTGGGACGATGCGTGTCGACCGCATCGATGGGCAACTTGATGTGCTCCACCTTGCACCCGTACGCCACCGGCGTCAGCTTGATGACCGTGTGCAGCGGCACATACAAGTACGGCAGCTCGTCGGCCGACTTGTCCAGGAAGTAGGCGAAGAGGCAACGCAAGACCGCCTGATGCGAGACGACCAGCACATTGCCCTGACGCTCCAGCTCCATGATGACCGGCTCGAGGCGTGCCACCAGATCCTCGTAGCTCTCGCCGCGCGGATAGCGATACGCAAACTTGTTGACGTCGCGCGCCTTGAACTCCTCGGGGAACTTCTCCTTGATCTGCTCGTACGTCATCTCCTCGCAGTGCCCGGCATCGATCTCGTTGAGGGCCTTCCAGCGCTCTTGGGGCGCCTTGACGTCCGCCACCGTTTGTATCGCACGCTTCATCCACGACGTCCAGACGCGCAGTCCGTCGATCTGCTGCTGCGCTATGAACGAGGACAACGCCCGTGCGTACTGATGGCCGCGCGAGCTCAGATTCGAGTCGCCGCCAATCAGGCCGCTCAAGTTGTGCTCGCTCTCGCCGTGGCGGGTCAGGTAGATGGTGCGCGGCGTGATGTGGATGTTCATCAGGTAGTAGACGATGCGCGACTCCACGTGCCCCTCGTTGTTGTAGACGACGACCTTCTTGCCGGCATTGTAGACCTTCATGAAGCTGAGATGGGACTCGGCCACCTCGTCGATGGGCTGATAGCGTTCCTCGTAGTGTTCGATGCGCTGCAAGAAGTCGCGCACCACCAGCTCGGTGTTCATGTTGATGTAGTCGGGTGAGCTGACCTTCACCTCGAGGATGTTCTGCTCGATGATCTGGGGATCGTCGCAAATGGACTCGACAAAGAAGAGACGGAAGCCGTGCTGCTTAACCACAATGTCATAGATGAGCTGACGACGATCATGCGTCGAGTTGGTGGCATCGAACACCGCAATGCTACCGAGACCACTCAACAGCCATTCGCAGGAATCGTGGAGCGCCTGGTTGGCGCAACGATTCCGTATGGCCATGGCTTCCTCGTTGTCGGCGCGAAAGAATTCGTGCGACTTGTACGCGGTGGTTGCATGCCGCCGATACTCGCCCAAATTGAACACACGTGTCGCAATCCCAATCCAGTTGAGGTAACGCGCCAACTTCTTCGATATGAACGTCTTGCCCCTCGCCGGCAGTCCGACCATCGCAATCACGTGCGGTGTCGTGCAATCGGCGATGGTGCGCTCGCCCCGAATGGGAAACGGCTTCGTCATCACCGTCTCCGAGGTGGGCGGCAGCAGTTTGCGCAGCTCATCGGACATCACCGAGGGACAGACGTGCAGCTCATTCTCAATGGCCATGTCGGCGGTCTTCTTCAGCTGGTTCAGTGAGGTGGTGCGCACGCGTAGCGACGGCGAGGTGTTGTAGGGCATGTCCATGATGCTAGTGGCGGTCACGGAGCGTACTAGATGCTTGGCTAGCACCGCTGAGGCGGCGGCAACTGCGGCGTGCTGTTGCTTCTGCAACAGTTGCTCGTGCAGCGAGTCGCTGGATCTGCTCTGACTCGCACTCGGATCGCTGCAGCAGCTGCAAAGTACCTCGCTTGAGTTGTTCGAGGACGCGGACGAAGACGAAGAGGAGTTGGTGTTGGTGTTCGTGTTGGACTTGGACGTGGAGGTGAAGGTGAAGCGGGGGGATGTGGAGTGGTGATGATTGCTTGGTTCAACAACTGCTGCTGCTGCTGCTGCTGGGCTCGACTTCTTAGCTCCCGCTGCTGTTGGTAAAGTGCCTACAGTGTCCTCATCAAACTCCTTGTCGCTGTCCTCGTTATTGTTATTGTTGTTGTTGTTGTTGCTGTGGCTGCTGTTCTGACTCGCTGTAAAGTAAAGTGTTTGCTTTGAATTGCCAGTATTGGACAACTGCTGTTGCTCTGCTTTTGCTGTTGTTATTGTAGGCGCTGCTGTTGTTGTTGGCGCTGCTGCTGCTGCAGTTTGTTGTCGTTGTTGTTGTTGTTGCGTGTGACATGAAATTAGGCGAGTATTTGCTTTAGTTGTATGTGCTGTTGTTGTTCTTGTTCTTGATAATGAAGATGTTCTTGCTGATGATGACGATGATGATGATGAAGTGCTTGTTCTTGTTCTTTGTTCCACATGAAGCGGCTCAACAATATTATTCATACAAGTGCGTGTGTGTATGTGTGATGTACATATATGTTGTATATGCAAAAGCGTTAGGATGAATGCAAATTGAAAGCGTGTTAGCAATAATACCCGAAGAATTATATGAAATACTAGTTGAATAGGAGAAGCAGAAAAGAAGCCGTCACACAAATTAACCACAAACTTAGCAGCTATTTATCTACCATGTATATAGATATGTGTATGTGAGTGTTCGTGAATGACAAATGTTTGACTTTTTTGCACTTGGCCAAAAGAGACAGAGCACAAGCGAGCGAATGCGAGAGCGAGATAAAATAAGTAACGCAAGAAATGAAAGCAAACGGAAAAACGCACGAGCTAAACTAACGCAAGAAACGTAATGAGGAGAACGGAGAAGTTGTAGCCGAAACACCGAACCACAGAGGCACAGAACGTGCGCTATGCGTATGCGTAGGCGTAGACGTAGACGTCAAGAACACAACAGAAGAGAAAAGCGCACGAAAAACAAAACAGCTGATGCGAGGGATGCGCATGTGTGAATAGTAGACGAATGTGGCGGTGTGTGTCTTTCTGCTTGTTATCGATAGTTCAGCCCTGGTTGTAATTAACGATCGATTAACGCAAATATTCGCAGAGCCAAAATGGCCGCGCTGCTCTTGGACTTGTTGTTGTCGTTGCTGTTAGTCCGCAGACTGCTGTTAACGGCGCTGCTACACATACACACTCTATACTGGCATCTCACTTGCGCGCATAGCGCATACGTTAACTGCCAATTGCAGTTGCAATGGCAAAACCAAAAGCAAGAAAAAATACTAAGAGAAAAGATACAAAAAAAGAGCACAAAAAGAAGAATACGTAGTAAAATTGATAGAATAGAACCAATTGCGATGCATGCCAAAGAGAGAATAAATTCGAAACTAGTTTTATTTGCCTTTGCTGCCTGAACTTATGCAACAACTGTAATAAAAAACAAGCAATGGGCCAACACGTCGTTGTTATAGTCAACTTATATGGCAGCAGCTGAACAATAAATAAAATCAATTTGCCAATGTGCATGCGCATGCAGCGGATAAGTAGAGTCGTAAATAACTATCGTGTTATCAGCTATCGCAGCTTAAGAAATCGCCAACGTGTCTACCGACATGGGCTTGTATGAGGCAAACTAAAGAGAGAGAGGAGAGATAAGTGAAAGACCATTGCCATATTTATATGCGCATGTAATAACGCGAAAAAAGAAGAAAAAACAAACAAGCAGAGTGGCCACACTGACACTGTCAAGGTCAGTGCTGCCAGACATGCCAAACATTATGCATAGCAATGAACAATATTTAACACGCATACTCGCACACAAATGCACACGCATGTTTACCGATCAGCTGTTAAGCAGCTGTGGCTGTAAGCAGTGCGTCTTGACCGCCGGCATACGCCGCTCGAGTCAGTGGAAAAATTTCGAAATTAAAAGCACAAATATTTGCATTATTTATTGGGTTTGAAATCGATTCACATTTAAATGAATTCTCACTCAATCATGTGATTGGGATTCAATTAAAATATTGTTCATACTCTAAGGAGTTGTAAGTATACTTGTATACTTGAAATGTAATTGTTATTGCCCGTTAACCCATTCGGAAATTGACGTTGAATTATGCATCCCAATAACAACAACAATAACAACGACAAGTAAACAGTAACAACAAGTGCGCATTACTAGCAATAACAATCACAATTGAAGATAACAACTTATCAGACAGACTGTCGGCCAATCAGTTGCTCTACTCTCAACAGTGAGTTTGTCCATGTCCATGTGTGTGCGCTTAAAATGGTGTCAATCAAATTGTTAATGCGAGTGTGTGCGTGTGTTAGGGATGCAATTACCTGGACCAAGTTTAATTTAGCAAAGCAGCGTGTTAAAAACAAGACAAAAATTCAAAATTAAACAAACAAGCAAGAGAAAAATCAAAAATATGTGAAGCAGACACTACGCTCAATGCGCCAATACTAACAATTTTGCACTAAACAGAAAAAGGCGAGCGAAGCAAATTGTCGCGGCGACGCTTTAATATTCTCGGCAGCGCAGTTTTGTAACTGTAACCACCGGCGACAGCGGCTGCGACGCAGCAATAGCAGCGCAGCCAGAGGTCAAAATCAGACGAGAAGGCAAGAAAAACAAAAAAAAAAAAAAATAGAAAAAACAAAACAATTTTTAAAAACTACGCAAATATTGAGTGGCGCGATTTCAATCACGCGACCATTACGCTAGCAAGGTGTGCCCAGTCAGTGACAATCGTAAGCTTTATATACGCTTGACCTGCAGCAATAAGTGTAACTATATTTGCATTATCATATAGTACGATCGCATAACAGATGCAATCGTGTAGGGCTGCTTTGTTCACCGATTACAGATTAGTGTGCCCCTTCAAAATGGCTAGGCGGGTATCTCGCAGTCGAGCATCGATTAGATTGGAGCTTTCTTAGGTCGCTTTGCTTTGAATTCGATTGGCAACGGCAGCTGAGCGACAGCAACAACGACACCAATGTCTGAGCTTTTGCAGTCGCAGCAAATAGTGCACTTAATGCATCTCGCCATGTGTGTGTGTGTGTGTGTGTGTGTGTGTGTGTGTGCATGTGTGGACTTGTTCACAATTGGCTGTGCAATATGCAAAGCGGTTAGAAGGAGCGGCGGGGGAGGGGTAGGTTAAAATGAGACGCAGAGAGGCGCATTCGCTTAACTGATTCCAAGTGCAATTGAAACAGCATGAACGAGCCTTTGGAAAAATTGTTTTAAATACACTAAGATTACGACGACGGCGAAATGCGTCACAAAAACGATCTTGACCCGAGAGAGCGAGTGCGAGTGGGAGCGAGAAAGGTAGATGCTATCAGCAGCAACAGCTGACCAGCTGTTCAACATCAAAGTCCAAAAAGCTTCCTGCTGCCTGTCGATAGATCTATCTGTGTTTGCACTGCGTGTATTTGTTTGTTGTTGTGGGCGCATTCATGCAATCCTTCTGAGCTTTACTTTTGTTTGCATGACCTGCGAAGAAAGCTGTCTCGCCTTTTATTATCTCTTCTTTCTTTTGTGGTGTCTGCAGCGATGGCTTATCAGTTGATCTGGGGCATTTGGCATCACACGGCAAGCGCGTGGCCAGTGTGACCACACCACACCTTGCACACTCACAATCAGTGTATCAGTGTTGCCGCTCCACATTTATCGGCTCGTTAATTATACAAGGTATTTTGCAGGCGATTATTTCGCCACTGATAAAATCGTAATTTTGCTTACTTGTGATTAACCCTTTGATGCCCTCCACACACACACACACACATAATATAATATCTACAAAAAGAATTCCTTCATCATTCACAAATTGCACGCGGCAACAATCTGACGTTATTCACACTGATAATCACATTATTCTCACTTATCAAAAGACAAAAAAAAAAAAAAAAACAGAATACGAAAAACTTATTTATATTTATTTATGTACGACAGCGTTAATTATCGTTCACATGAATGGTCCCAGCTGAGGCTTTGAAAGAGACGGCGATACAGCCGAAACCCAAATAACAACCCAAAGGCTGATAACGTGCAAAAGCGAACAACAAAACAAATAGAAAAGAAACAATGAAATTAAAATCCAGCCAAAATACGCAAATAATCGCGACGCAAGTATATAGAATAAAACTTCCTGATTAGCCAAAAAACAGTTCCTACCTACGTAGTACAGGGCAATTTAGAAGCTCTCATTTAATCGCTCTCTATTATCGCCGACAAACATTCAAATAACATCTACATATATAAACTATGGCTTAATTGTGGCAATATTTTAATCAATTTCGCACTGATATGAAATATACATACACGACAACGACGGCAACAACAAAATCACACCCTATAGCCACAGATAAATAATAAAAAAAATATATCGCGTTGCGCGTCATCGAAATCACTGCACTGCAAACAGTTTTAATTATAATGAAATCGGACTTATGCTAAGAGAGCAGCTCGCTTTATATTTGTTAGTCATATACTGTATAATATAGCAAATCCTTGGCACTCCAAATTTTCAATGTCTTCTTGCAACTGATGCAAGTTCTGTAATCAGATTACATTTTTACTTTCACATGTATAGATAGTCCGTCTAGTCATAAAGTGCTTTATGGCTTAAGCCAATTAATGTGCCAAGTGTGTTTTATAACAATGTGTGTAGAAGCGAACCTAGCCACCTATCTCTCTTCGGCAGGTGTAAGTCTATACGTGCTTCTACATGTTTGAGTGTGTGTGAATGACTAATGCAAATTCTTTGAACTGTGTCTCATCAACTTTGCTGTAAAAGCACGAGTGAGCGAGAGAGTCCAGAGTAAATCAGCCGTTGCTTGATCTGTGCAGACTTTCACCAAAAAAAAAAAAAAAAAAAAAAAAAAATCGCTGAAGCAGAAGAAGCACAATGGCTGAGCTGGCAAAAAAATAGCAACCCGATCGACGAATTTTGTTAGAAGAGAAATGTTGAAATGTTTTCGCAAAAATGCATAAATAAAAACAAGTATAGAAGAAAGAATGAAATGAAAACTAAACGTCAAGGCCAGACCAAGATAATAATTATTCGCATTTTATTTTTGTGTTGTCGAAACATTTCGTAAGTTTTCGTTTTCCGGAACAGAGGCGGACGGACAGGAAGGAAGGAGGAGCTACAAATTGAAAGAAAGTATCACCTTCGGCTCGTCGTCTCACATTAAGCTGCTAAAACTAACAACAACAATAGCAAATAAAGCGAAACAAGTTCGGAAGGCGGAAATTCACAAAAATAGAAAACGAAAAAAAAATATATGTATTCTAATATATTCGACAAAATGCAAACAAAAACAAAACAAAACAAAACAACAAATGTTCTCTGTCTGCTATTTAGATGATGATTATTACACTTCGGTGATGATGATGACGACAACGACGCGTAAACAAACGCGGACAGCGACGTCGACAGCAGCAGCAGCGGCAGCAACAACAATAACAATAACGTTAGTCAGTGCATTAGAATGTGGTCTCTGCCCATAAAAAAACAACAGTACGAAGAACGCAGCAGCAAATAGTAAATTTACCAATACAATACAAACAAACAAACACACACACACACACGTACACAGAAACACTTACACATACTTGCAATGCGAGTAAATCAATAAGCGGACAATAAAAGTAATTGAAAAAAATGTAATTGCCCAAAAAATAAAGGGAAAAATGTCATTAAACTTTATACGAACACGCGATTTAAGCTGAATGTGTGTCAGACAGCAGACACAGGTAGACAGAGAGCAAGAGCAGAAGAGAGAGAATGAGCTGAGCTGTGTCAGCCAATTTTTGACCACTGTCGACAACAACAACGACGACGACAGCAGCCTCAAGTGCAAGTGCAAGTTCATGTGGGTGACTTTATGTGTCGGTGTGTGCGTGTGTGTAAAATACAGGGTGCATCAATACATACATAGCAATGTGGTTGAGACGAGGGGCGTCGTCGTCGTCGTTTGCCTGGAACTTGAGCTGACGGCACTGGCAGCGACGACGCTCCCAAAGCACGAGGACATCGCTGCTGTCGCCGCTGTTGTTGTTGTCTCACAGCACTGTGCCATTTTATTTATCTGCTGCGCTGCTGTTTGCTGCAAAGCAGAGAGCGCGCGCTGCGCAACTCTTTATTCTTGTGTCTTTATTTGATTTTATTTTCTTTTTTGTTTGATGCTGCAGCAGAGTCTCAATCGACTTCCGTTCAAAACAATATACACATATACAGACACTAGTTCAAAAGACCACGTTAAAAAAACATATATATTGGTGTGCGTGCTGTGTGTGAGTTTGGATCGCGGTACGCACAAAAGGTAAACGAAAGTAACGAAAGAAATCTGATCGGAGTGCCGTCGACGCCGCGCAATGCGTTCGCACACGTCGCTTGTCAAAATAAGAATGAGCAAAAAGCAACAGCAAAAGCAGCAGCAACAAAACGGCACGCGAGCCGATCGCTGCCAACGCCGCCGTCAGCGTCGTCACACAGTGCTGCTGCCCTGGGCTTTGCAATCGACGCCGACGAACAGCCGCTAAAAGCTAAGCAGCAGCAGCAGCAGCAGCAGGTAAGCACACACATGTTATGAACGACCAGTGTTGCCAGCTTTTAGCAAGAAAAACGCTGTTTTTAAATGGAGGGGGGGAAACCAAGAGCAATATTCAATTCTAATTGGGGTTAAAAATGAATAAATTTCTAAGCGGATTTCATTCTTCTTGCAGTTTGCAAGTTTCTACTCAAATGCGCAGTTGACAGCACCGACAAGCGCACATGTGATGAGCGAGCAACAATGCAAAAGCCAGCCACATAAAAGCTATATTTGGCTTGACTTTTAGCATTTGCGCCAGCGCTATGCCCGCAGACTGCGCAGTCAGTGGCTAAACGGCGCTTTTAATGCGTGGATTATGAACGGTAGCAACAGAGGCAAAGCGCAAAGCAGGGCAGAGAAGAGCAGCGCAACGCAGAGTTAGAAGCGATAAGAATTGGCGCAACGCGTGTCGCGTCCCATGACAAAGACAATTCCAATTCAATTTCTATTGCATTTGAATATATGTACATACATTTTGTATGTGATTTATTTTTTTTTTTAGCCTTGCTCGCGCTCACTACAACAACAAAATTAATGTATTTTCTAATTAAATTAGCAAATACAATGTAAATACCGTACGATATTTACAAATTTTTGCATTTCATTTCGCATCGAAAGCAGGGAATGCGAAGTGACAACTAGGGAAAAACAGTAATAAAAATATTTTCCAACCACTGTGCAAGAAACGTTATTTTTGCGGCATTTTTTATATGTTTGACGAATTACGCAAATCGATAATGAAATACATGGAACGTTATTAAAAAGCGGAAAGCGCGAAATAGGTATGTGCACAGCATTCTAATAAGAAATGCAAAGAATAAGCGCGAAAATTGTAGTTCTCTATTCCTCCACTCCACTACACGCCATCCAATTTAACAACAACAATGTTGGCCTTGGCGAATTGCCTCTCGCTTCAAAGGCGAGAGTATGTTAATCTTAATCCGCTGGGCAGCACTTTTCTTGTTCGATTTGTCATCTGATACAGATTATGGTGTTATGACGTCACAGCAACACGTCGAGAGCGAAATCGAGCAATCGTAATCGATAAGACTGCTTATTGATAACTTTTTCGTTGCCCAATATGGAGGAAGAATGTATAAATTAGAAAGAAATGAGCGATGCAAATTTTAAATTATGGCGAAATGAATGAAAATTTTCCATACACTTCTCACATACACACATAAAACGTATACAAACGATTCAACTGCAATTACAAGAAAAATGTCTGTTTACTGATATTTATTACATAGTAAGTAAAACAATATCAATGCATCCTGACAACGACACATTAAATTTGCCGTGTTTCAACGCAACTAGAAACCGGCTATTTCCCCCTGGCACCGGTTTACTAATTTCAACTATATTAGGTTATTGATGTTGTTGCTTTGACGATAAACAAAACTGGTTCGCTTAAAACTTCAAAAGAGACGGCAACGAATAACAGTGGTTGACCACTGTTAAATTAGTTAACAGCGGCGCATTTGAAACGCGTGTGAGTCGTTTACAGCGCGCGCCTAAAATGCAACACTGCCAAAGCTCTCTCTCCACGTTTTGTGTGTGTGTGTGAGAATGTAGTTGTGCTGGTGAGCATAGAATTACGGGAGGGAGCGCCAAAGAGATAACAAAAAATTACCACGTCCCAAGATGAGAGAAATGCCAATGAACGAAAATTGCGTAAAATTATAAAATTAATTTAATGAATTAACTAAGCAAAAGCGCTAAATATGGCAATACATTGTAGAAATACAACTTCGATAGAACTTAATTAAAATAGAGCACAGTCAACCGAAAGAAAAACAGTCAACGAAGCGCAAGCACAAAACAAAGCACTGATAAACGCAGAAGCACAAGTAAAAACAAAAATAAAGAGCGGCGGCACAAGGCAAATTTTGTACTGCATTTCTTTTTTTGTACTTGCAAATTGTATTTTGAGTTTTATGTGTGCGTTTGGCAAAAGAAATACGTGCATTGCATTTGTTTTCGTTTGTGTGTAAACGAATCGAATTTGGATGCAAGTCTTACCTTTTCTTTCCTTCTAGTTTCCCGTTCCGTTCTAAGAAAGCTGTTGCTGCTGCCGCGACTGTCGAACTTTGAATGTGTGTGGCGCTCTCGCTCGCTCTTTAACACTCACACATTCACACATTTACACGTACACAGGCGCAACGCCACGCAGCGCGAGAGAAGAATGCTCTCTTCTCTTCGTTTTTTTATTTTTTTATGCACAAACTGTATGTTGCGTACTTTAAAAAGCGCACAATTTTTACTCAATTTAGTTGTGGGAATTGCTGCTGTTTGATATCCAAAAATGCGCTTTGCGATTTTGGTTAGGTTTTCTTGTGTGTGAATTATTATTTATAACACGCTGTTGCTGCTGCTGCTTTGGCCAACACTTTTTTGGTGAGTGTCTCCGATGAGAAGATATCGATATCGACTCAACACAACTCGGCGACGACGGCGACAGCGACAAAACAGCAGCAGCAAGAAGTGCCGCGAACGGTGTTTATTTATTTACTCAATACCAAAATAGAGTAACAACAACAATCAGCACATGTGTTTTACTATTTTGCACATAGTAAATAATTAACAATTATTTATTTATGTGTACGCCAATTTTATGCGACAGCTTTCATCAATGAAAGAAATGCATCTAAAAAGATGACTGTTATTGTGCTGTAAAGAAGTCAACACTTAACAGAGCGCGCTGGTGTCACACATACATACGTACAGCCACAGGCGATGACGATACACACAAACACATATGCATAATATTGTATATACACGTGTATGTGTGCGTTCAATATGTACATAAGTTTTGATTCCTTTTGTAAAAATGCCCGAAGTGTGACCTAACTTAAATTACACTTTAAAGCTACACACATCTGTTCTGTTCCCTCTCACTACTAATGAGAGTTTGCTTGTATTCTATACTATTATTATTTTTTTTAGTGACCACTTACCTCTCTCTCTGTCTGTCTCTGTCTATGCAAGTGCAATTCGAGCTCGTAAGAGTGTCAACATGACGACTGTTGTTGTGCTGTTGTAGCTCCTCTCAGCGTGGTGTTGTTGTTGTTAGCTCGCTCACACTCACACACACACACACACACACACACGCGCGCGCGACTTCGGCGGCTAGAATTCTCAACACAAAAACGCTACGCGGAGCTCACATGCACACACACGCACGCACATATACAACAAACAATGTGTACATATGTATGTGTGTGTGATTTTTTTTTTTTTTACCGATTTTCGTCGTATATAACGAAGGGAAAATGTGTAGCAAGTAATTTTTTGCTTTTGGCTCCGCTATTTGACAATTGCACTACACACACAAATTACGAATTTAAGACTTCTTACGGTTTTAAAAAGCGCGAACCAAACACGAAATAGCTTGTAATGTATGCATGGTTTTTTCCCTTATTTGTTTAATTTATTCTTTTTATTGTTGTTTTCGTTATATTGTACCTATAACTGTACTTGCTAGTGTTATTTGTAATTTAAAGTTCAAACCAAAAACGAACGCTGCGCTATGTGCAGCGCACACACACCGACACACACGCACACACACACACACATTCACACACACACACACACACACACACAGGAAAGCAAAAAGTTTTTCGTATTATTTGGAGCAATTGGAAGACACTTTCCAACTTGAATATATAGTTTGCACGGTGCTCTACGTAAGAGAGTCTTCTTGCTGAGTCCTTGCTCTTTGTAATGTGTGCAAGGATTTTGCAATTCGAGGATCAAATTACAATTACGACAAAAAAAAACGTAGTAATAGGAGCAAAAAAAATCCCGCAGCGTATTTTAGACAAGTCGAAATAGGGACAGCGTGACCGCAAGTTTAATTACAAAATATACTAATCTGCTATGGGAGAAAAATGAGCCAACTGTTTGGTATGATGATATACCGAAATTTACATGGTTAATTATTTTTTAATGTACATTCTCACTGCATTTTTAAATACTTGTATTGAAAATTTGACACCTAAAATTAACGCAAACTGAATTCAATAATTAAATTACACTGTAATGCGGCATATTTAGCTTATTTTCCAATTGACATTTACGGTCACGCTGTTATTTGTGTTTTTGGTCACACTAAAAAGACGGCACGTCATTAGTTTAATTTGTTGTTATATTGTGCCTCCCAATAAGCAAAAAGACAAAAATGGTACGATTGGTAATCAAATCAAATTTAACTGTGAAATTTAAAAAGTTTTACATTTACAGAGTGCGCTCTTCAATTTCCAAAGTTTATTGTCGGTCATCCTCCTGATGATTTGCACCTGCGCTTATTTGCGGTCACTATTTCCAAGCATAATTGATCGCAACAAGAAAGGGTAAGTAAACATTTTGCTTAATGAGTAAACTAAATCACTAATCATTGTCATTTTGTAGTTTGCTGGGCACATTTTATAAGCTGGCGCGCATCGGTGAACGTAAATCTCCTTGGGTTGGCGCGGCCTGCTTGATAATGGCATTTACCGTGTTATTTTTAAGCTGAACATAATAAATACTGAACTTAATCGGCATTGCATAAAGCTGCTCTAAGTTTAGCTTTGGAATAACTTATTTATGTATGTCTGGCGTGTCCTACTTGCAATCTTCTGCAGTGTGACCTTTTACGTCTAACAAAATACCAAATTGCAATATGCCGGTAACTGGAGCTGGTTACACTTCTGACAATTTAAGAATTTCTGACGCCATGAGCAATTGCATTTGAAAAAACAATTTTGTAATATTTAATTTCTTGTAAGCGTAGTTGTGGTATTTTAATGAGCCGGCTGCTAGTGGTATATTCGGGCGATCGGATTGTGGTCACACTGCTGCGCTATTGTTGTTAAAATTGCAATATGTCCACTGTGCAGGATGAACTGCGTCTTTACATCACTGCAACCAACGAGCGCCTGCAGCAGCTATTAAAGCGCCTACAATGGACGGAAGAAGGCGTACTGAAGGCAAATTGCATAAACAACATAAGGAAGATCATAAAATAAACCCCCTCCCCCATTTCTCTTTCATACTACAGAAGCATCGAACTACTGAGAAATCAAAGGACACCGAAAAAACAGATCAGCAGCAGTTACCGCCCATTTGCCTACCAACGTCAGAGTACAGCGTGCAGCTGAAGCAGGAAGAGATACAGCAATTGTTGGGCGAGCACAGACAGTTGGAAATAAATAGCTTTGACGACTTGCAGTTCAATTACAACGCATCACAAAGGTTAATGCTCTACGAGCATGTAGTTAAGAAGACGCCTCGTCAGCTGCAAAGCTGCGAGGAGAACGCCAACTTAGCGGAGCTGGTCGCAGAGACGAAGAGAGTACAGCAGCAGCAGCGACGACATCGCAAAAGCAAACAGACGTTGCGCGAGCAAATGCATCAGCTGGTGGAGCTGCAAATGCAGGCGATGATGAAGTTGCAGCAACAGAAAGACCAAAAACTTCAGCAGAGGCAGCAGCGAGAGGGTGCCACGAGCAGCAAACCAAGGCAAGGCGATCGCAGGCAACGTTACAGAAGCCGTTCTCGATCGCGTTGCCGAGAAGAGCGCAAGCGTCGCAGCCGCAGCCGGCAGCGCCACAGGAAACGTTCACGCTCTCGACAGCGGTCCAGGTCACTCTCTCCATCTCATTCCCGCCGTCATCGTCATCAGCGATCTCATTATAATTGAAAATGTTCGTTTACGGGCTTTTAATTGTTAGCGACAGAAAAAAAAATAGAAGTAATGTATTATAACGCGTAATTGTTGTTGCTATTTTGCTCCTTCAGTTTACTTGGTGGAGAGGCGAGTGCGTTTGTTCCAGGAAAAGTTGATGCCATAGTTCTTGACGCGCTCCTTTTTCTCCTTTACCTGGCTGTCGACATAATAACGCCATCCATTGCGCTCGCAATATGTGATGGCCTCCTCCTTGCTGCCAAACTGCACATTCAAGTTGGACAATGGATCGCCACTGCGGAAAAATTATGCTTTCGATTACTAACGCAATTCAAATATGCAAATTGTTATAACCACAGCACTTACCTGGATGCCCAGCCCATGAGAGGATTCTCCCAGCGCTCACGATTATCAAATTCAATTTGCCATGTCTGTACATTATCAGTACCACTTTGCATCGCATTCTTTACCGGAATGTGGATGCGAACACGACGATCCTTAATGTGCTCCTCGGGCACACCGGAAATGGGACTGAGATTGACCGCGACGGGCACAGTGATCGTGCCGCTCAGCTTGTTGCGCTGCTCCACATCCTCGGGACGAGCAAGCGCCTTGTCCAGGTCAATGGGTGCAATATCTTGAGAGGATGCCCAGCGTGCAGTGCTGCCAAATGTGAAAAATAGAAATTGGGAATCTGCCAACAATTCGCGGACAACTTACAATTGCATGGTGGGCGTGGCGCGGACCAGCACTTGGCGTATTAGCGACATTGTTATTTTGCGGCTCTTCGTAGCGTTGAAATAACAAATTTATTGCAATCAAAATTACGTAAAATTTCGGCAGAGCAGCGTACGCAAAAGTTGTTGTGTTGACAGCTGTTCGTATGGCTGACAATAAGCTGGCTGCTACGACAAACAGCTGTGCTGTCGTATGCTGCCTCTTCTTTTTCTCTCCACATTTTTGGTATTTTTTCCGGAAATTACAAAATGTGCATAATTTAGGGCTGTCACGCTGCATTTTGTTGGACGCTAAATTGCTGGATTTTTGGCATATTGAAATTGCGGTCACGCTGCACACAACTCTCTGCATACAAAAACAACTCGAAATTTTCTGTTCGCAAAAAAAGAGTGAAAAAGTGAGGTGAACGCGTCTTCGGTTAATTATTGTGAAATAGACGTGGCAAGGACACACACAGCAAATAGCAAGAACAAAAAGTCATCATGGGCGTACCAAAGTTTTTTCGTTATATTAGCGAACGCTATCCGTGTCTCAGCGAATTGGCGCGTGAGCATAGTGTAAGTGAAGGATGCTGGTGTAGAGAGCGCTAGCTGCAAGCTGCACTCGGCGGGCGGTTGGTCGCCAGGTGGCGTTGTGCTGAAATTTTTTTTTTTTCTTGCAGATGCCCGAATTCGACAATCTCTTTCTAGATGTTAATGGTATCATCCACAACTGCTCGCATCCCGATGATGGAAACATACACTTTCATTTGGATCGCGAACAAATCTTTCAGGAAATTTTCAACTACATGGACAAACTGTTCTATTTGATCAAGCCGCAAAAGTTATTCTTCCTATCCATAGATGGCGTTGCACCGCGTGCCAAAATGAATCAACAGCGCAGTCGTCGCTTTCGTACCGCCCGCGAAGCCGAACAGCTTGAGGCAAAGGCAGCACAGCGTGGCGAGCAGCGTGAACACGATCGCTTCGACAGCAATTGCATCACGCCCGGCACCGAGTTCATGGACGAGCTGCAGAAAGGTTTGCGCAACTTTGTGCGCATCAAGATCTCCACAGATCCGCTGTGGAAAAACTGTCAGGTCATCCTCAGTGGACAGGAGGTGCCCGGCGAGGGGGAACACAAAATCATGGACTACATACGCTACATGAAGGCGCAGCCCAACTTCGATCCCAATACGCGTCATTGCCTCTACGGCCTTGATGCGGATCTCATCATTCTGGGCCTCTGCACCCACGAACTGCACTTTGTGGTGTTGCGCGAGGAGGTGAAGTTCGGCAAGAATGTGAAGCGCGGCACCTTCGACGAGACTCGCTTCTTTCTGCTGCACCTGGGCCTGTTGCGCGAGTACCTGGAACTCGAGTTTGCGGAACTCTCGACGCCCGAGAAGCCGCTGGATGTGGCCCAGTTGATTGACGACTGGGTGCTGATGGGCTTCATGGTGGGCAACGATTTTATACCACATCTGCCGTGCCTGCACATCTCCTCGAATGCCCTGCCCCTGCTCTACAAAGCCTACATTCAACTCTATCCCAAGCTGGGCGGCAACATCAATGAGCACGGCAAACTCAATATGGAGCGCCTGGAGTTGTTTATGCATGCGCTAAGTAAAATTGAGCTGGAGCTCTTCGATGAGCACTACGACGATCTCAAGTACATGCAGGCCAAGACAGAGGCATTCGATGTGGACGTGGAGGAGATCAAGAACGGCGCCTCAGATAGCTTCAACGATGACCTCGCAGCGCTCATCGACAACAGCATGAAGGTGAGTGCCGAAAGCGCATTTGCTGGGAATCCCACAATTATACTTTGTTGCCATAAATAGCGAATCTTGTGTGTGTGCGAGCGAGATGGCGCATCAGAAGCGCATAGACATTAGTCGAGTGCAACACTAGAACTTGAAATTGTTTTGTGTTTTTGAGTATTTTAAAATATTCCACTGCACATGAGAATTGCCAGCAATGTGAGATATGTTGTCATCAAATTCATTCTTGTTTTATCAATTTTATTTATTGTGCCAAATAGATATATACATATATATTGAATACTTAAAGCAAAGCGAGCGGCAGTCGCTCAGTTATCAAGCAAGTTATCAAATTGCAGCCATGGATGCGTCTGTTCTCGGTATTCTGAAATATTTATGAAATGCAAGATTTAGTATTTACAAGAAAGTGCAGGTTTCTAAATAGAATAGAATTTGAAGCACGCCATTTTGATGGCTTAAACACAATAAGACCTTAGCTAAGAAATATTCTGCCCCAAAAACATGCAAAGCATTTAAAATTGTTTTTAATAATTATACCAATTATTTTGTAATAAATTGTTGCATGTAAAGCAACACTGTTGAGGTGCAAAGGGTATATCAAAAACTTCCTCAATTTGCAGCCTTGTAAGTGCTATATCAATAGACAATTTCTTACTTGTTCTGAACAACATTTTGCAGCTCTACGAGGACGACGATGACGTGGATCTGAGTGACGACGAGACGGCTATGAAGAACGAGTTCCAGAATTACAAGCGCAACTACTACCGCAACAAGTTCAAGACCGAGCTGCACGCAAACCTAATTGACGAACTGAGTCTGCAGTATGTCACTGCGCTGCAGTGGATCCTCGGCTACTATTATCGTGGCGTGCAGTCGTGGAACTGGTTCTATCCTTACCACTATGCGCCCTTCATCGGCGATTTGACCAACATACGTAATCTGAACGTCACCTTCGACTTGGGCGAGCCATTCTTGCCGTTCCAGCAGGTAAATCCAAACCCAAACGCAATCCCAACTCCAAGTCAATTGTTCTCATTGTCTGTTTTCAGCTACTGGCTGTGATGCCGGCTGCTAGCTGCAACCTGTTGCCCTCGGCATACCATCATCTAATGCTCAATGCCAACAGTCCGCTGGCCGAGTTCTATCCCAAGGAGTTTGAGAGCGATCTCAACGGCAAGAAGCACGATTGGGAGGCTGTTGTGCTCATACCCTTCATCGATGAGAAGCGACTGCTGCGGGCCATGCAGCAGTGCGAGGCGCAGCTGACGAATGTGGAACGTGCCCGGAATCGCCATGGACCGATGTATCAATACGATTACTGTGAGCAATCGTTGGGCTCGTTGCCGGCTCTGGAGCCGCTCAAGGCGCTGCAGCACGTGCATGCCACCGAGTTGCCGCGTTGGTCCAAGGAAGTGGAGCTCAATCTGCCGCACACCGTCTGCATTGAGCTGCCCAATGCGGCTAGACATGTCTTCTTTCCTGGCTTTCCCACCATGAAGCATCTCGAGTTCGATGTGAGTAGACAAATTGCATATTCAACGAGCACACGACAGAGTTTACTGGCTGACGACACTCGTGGAAGTCCTTTAATTGGAGTCGCGTTAGAAACTCTGTACTGTTGCTCTGATCACACTGAAATGACTATGTTCTAACCCAATTGTTGGCTTTGCTTTGACAGTTTGAGTTGCGTGCGGATCGCATTCGCATCTTCGAGCAGCCGTCGCGCAACCAGAGCGTTGTGCTGCTGCCCAAGTTGCGCAGCTTTGAGAACACCATCACGAACGTGGCCAGCATGTTCCTGGAGCAGGTCGTGCACATTGGCTGGCCGCATCTGATCAAGGCGAAGGTGGAGCGCATTTGCACACGGGATCAACGCATTGATCAGTCGGGCATAAAGCCCAACGAGCCGCGTCGCTTCGAAATGGATCGTAAATCGCTAGAGGATCAGTTGAGTCTACACTTTACCTGCTCTACAACTGACAGTTGCTTAAAACGTTTCTCTCTCTCTCCGTCTACAGTTTCTCGTCGCGCATGGGCATCGAGTTCCCGGATTATGAGGTGTTGCTCTACATACGCACCTACACCGGCAGCAGCGTTGACTTTGGGCCGCGCGGCAGCGTGTTTATGCGCGATACCTGGAGCTCCAAGGTGACGCCGTACCCGGCACAAGGCGTTGTTGCCGACATCAAGGTGCAGAACAATATGCGCAGGCAGTTTCGCAAGATCGAAGAACTCTTTCCCACCGGCAGCACCGTGTTCTTCATCGGCAATCCGTACTTCGGCAACGAGGCCACTGTGCTCGATCCCCTACTCGTCTACTCCTGCGGCCGCGTACAGGGTGAGTAGTGTGCGAAGAGCAGCCAACACAACCCATCAGTAGTCTTTCCGTCTGTCCGCCTGTTTTCGTTGCCACATTGATTTTGCTATCAAGTTAGTCCATAGTAGGCAGAGCTTATTCGAAAGTATTCCTTCAAAAGATTAGATGTTCAATTGAAAGAAAAGCAAGCAAAGCATTTAATGTCAATCCACTGACAGAATAACATTCATAAGTTAGCATGATATTTTATTTGCAAGCATTACATCGGAAAGAATAGAATAGAACTCGTAGCAGCACAAGTTTCTAAAATTCAAGAAACAATAATTTCAGTTGCAAGCAGAAATATTAATAATCACATATAATAAATAATGGAGTATTACTCTTACATTTCGTCCATAGTCAGCATGTGCGTTAGCCCCGAGCCGGACTTGATTGCCGCACGCCAGCTGCAAGATCAGAAGGATCGCGACTACATCAACGCCTTCAAGGTGTGCCGCGAGCTGAACATGTCGACCCGCTGTCTGGGTCGCTTGACGGGCACCGTCTGGGTGGTGCTGGGCCCGCGCCGCGAGAAGATGGAGAACACATCGAAGCACAACATTGGGCTCCAGCTGAAGTTTCCGCGTCTGAACGAGGAGCGCGCCGACTACTGTCGTCGCGTCAACAATCATTGGTATTTCTCTGAGCTGGCCATGGACCTGATGGCCGCCTACTGCGAGAAATACCCGGAGGTGATCAACTTCTTCAGCAACAGCAGCGATCGCAGCGAGTTCGTCTTCGAGGAGGACATCTATCCGCACGACGTGGGCCAGCATCGCATCGAGGATCTGTCCAATTGGGTGCGCCAACAGGCGCACATGAAGGCCGATCGTGTTACCTGCGGTTCGCGCACCATCTGCAAGGAGACCGTCGAGTTGCTGCTCAAGTCCGCCGACGAGGTGCACTCGCAGCCGGTGAAGAATGTGAAGCTGCAGGTGAAGCCGCACCTGCTGATCAAGCCGAACGTGACGCTGCCCGAAGTCTACAAGTCGGACAAGCCCGCAAAGCTCTTCGATCGCGTGGTCATCGTGCAGACCGTATTCTCGGTGCCCATCGGCGCCACGGGCACCGTGGTCGCTGTCCACCTGGTGAGCGATCCGAATCCAGTGCGTCTCGAGTGTCTGCACGTCACCGAGGCCATGTGCGAGGTGCTCTTCGACAAGCCGATTCCCAACTGCGGCGGCATCTATGGCATTGCCGAGGAGCGTGTCTGCAAGGTGCCTGAGGGCTCGCTGCTCGTCATCAGTACAACAGGTGAGTGTCGATGTTTGGTTTTTGTTTTTTGTTTTTTGTGGTTGACTGACATTCGCCTGGTTTTTGCAGAGGACGAATGCGGCGGCAATCAGCGTCAGCAGCAGGGCGAGCGCGAAAGCTTCCAGCAGCGACCAGCGCAGCGGCAGCAGCGTCAGCAACAGCAGCCGCAGCAGCAACAACTGGAGCCACAGCACCAAGCGGAGCGTGAGCAACCGGCTCGTCAGCAGGCGCAACAACAGCAGCAGCAGCAGCAAAGTTCCTGGAGGCAACCACGTCAGCAGCCGCAGCAACAAGCACAAAAGCAGCAGCCTCGTCAGCAGCAGCAACAGCAGCCCAAGTCGAATGCGGAAATGATGCGCGACAATTGGCGCGAGCAGCAGCTGCTGCAGAAGCAGCAGCCCGACGGACGCTATCTGACTGCAGCTGGCTCCAAGTACAATCCCATCACAATGAAGACACGCGTGGCCGATGAATTTGTGAATCCCACCGCAACGTCAGCAGCTACTGGCGGACCAGTAGAAAAAGAGATTACTCCAGAGACAGACGCTGAAGCTGCAACTACAGCAGCGGCAACTGAAACAGTAACAACACCAACAGCAACACTAACACAAAACTGGCGCACGTTGTCGACACAGGCGCCGCTGAAG
Organism: Drosophila rubida; assembly: GCA_035046165.1. Lineage (NCBI taxonomy): Eukaryota > Metazoa > Arthropoda > Insecta > Diptera > Drosophilidae > Drosophila > Drosophila rubida. The sequence goes on along the minus strand of JAWNOF010000023.1, from coordinate 5,758,419 downwards.
CAGCGCACTTCGGGCGGCGTTGAGTTGACCCAAGCAGCAACTGTCGAAGCAGCAATAGTTGCAGCTGCAGCCGCAGCCGCAGCAGCAGCTGAAGAGGCAACCAAAGTTGACACGCCACAGGCGCAGACGCAGGCACTGAAGCTGTTGTTGGGCCTAAAGCCCAAGGAGCAACAGCCGCAACAGCAACCGCAACCGCAACCGAAAGCGCAACCGCTACTCCAACCGGAACCAGAGCCACAAGACGCGTCTCCTTTGAAACTGCAGCCATTGTTTCAGTTTCCAGCAACGATTCCGTCCCAGGCACCATCTCTGCCCAGTCAAATGCCAGTAAGTAATTCAAGTTTCCCTTGCATTCGATGCACGCTAAATGCGTTTTACAATCGCCTTGCAGAAATTACCACAGCCGCCACTGTTCTGGCAACGTGAGGCACAGGAGCTGCAACAGGCACGCCAGCAGCAAGCTGATCTGATCAAGACGCAGCAATGGGATCAGCGTCTATCGAAGCCAGAGCAGCCACAGCCGCAGCCGCAGCAGCAGCTGATGGACGCACTGCTTAGGCAGCCGATGCAAGAGCAGCAACAGTTGAAGGAACAGCAACAGCAACAACAGTTGAAGGAACAGCAAAAGCTGCTGATGGACGCACTGCTACGGCAGCAAGAGCAGCAACAGCAGCAGCAGCAACTGCAGCAGCAACTGCAACAGCAACTGCAACAGCAACTGCAGTTGAAGGAAAAGCAACAGCAGCAAAAGCAGCTACATCAGCAGCAACAATTGCAACAACTGCCGCAACAGCTGCAACAATTACTGCTACAGCATCAGCAGAAACAAGCGCAGCAGAAACAACAGCAGCAGCAACAACAGCAGCAACAGCTGCAGCAGCAGCAACAACAGCAGCAACAGCAGCTGCAGCAGCAACAACAACAGCAGCAGCAGCAGCAGCGACTGCCACAATCGTTGCAACAGCTGCCACAGCCGTTGCAACAACTGCCACCGCAGCAATTCATGCAGCACGCTTCGAACCATTTCTATGCACGTCATAATAATAATAGTGCCAACACTTTTTATGCCGCCGTCAACAACTATAGCAACAACGGCAATAGCGCCCACAACAACAACAACAACAACAGCAGTGGCAGCAACAACAACAGCTTTGAGCCCCACTTCCCACCTCAACAAATGCAGCTGGCAGGCGGCAACAAGACCAACACCACTCGTCGCTCCTTCACAACCATTCAGGACTTTGTGCCCATCCAGGCCTATCGTCCCAAGAAAGTACAACGCGATGAGCAGCCGGTGAGCAATCTATAGTTCTATTCCAGATTAATGGTTGACTTAATTCACTCAACGTTTGTTTCTGATTCCAGGATAAACCAGAGGTCAACGAAGCTGCGTGCAACACGAAAGCAGCGAGTGTGTCTCCGACACAGGCAGAAAAAAGCGATGCAGCCACAAATCAACTAATCGAAACACTCAAAATAGCCGTAAGTATTATTCAATCTCAAAATATGTAAATCAAGTAACTAATTTGTTTTTCTGTTCTTTCTAATGTAGCAGCCAGCACAGACCGAATCCGTCCCAGCTGCGAGCGGTGTTGCTGATGAAGCCAACGAAGCAGCTGCTAGCAAGGTAAAGCTATTTCGGATTAGATCAGATAAACGTTATAACTAACACATTCTATTCTATTGTCGATTGCAGCCCAAAGTCGTGAGAAAGGCGCGCGTGCCGCGCATTCGCGCCAAGTTCGATCGGGAGTATATGCCATAAGAAAATGGCAACAGACTACTACGAGGATTGATCAATTACATTTAAGGATATAAATGAGAGAATAGTAAAATTCTCCAATTGAATTAAACATTTCATTTCAATTTTGATTTTTCTTTTTTTTTTTTTTGTTTTTTTTTTGCTCGAAAATTGATTTTCGAATCAACTACAACATATATAACTATATATATGAATCTATATATCTATACGAAATATATAGCCGTCTCCAACGTATATACATAGATGTATATATATACTAAATATTTATATTAAGAACCATTATATTCATGAATTCAAAATAATCACATAAACGCAACTAAAAGACGTCTCTAAGCATTAGAAAGAATTTCGGAAAGTGATCTTTCTTTAAGAAAAACAAAAACATTGTTTTTAGTCGTAGATCGATAAGATTTTCGTTTAGCGAAGCTCCTCAAAGCTATCTACTTAAAAATGTACAACAATTTGAAGCGTATGTTGTGGACGCAACAATTTGATTTGGACTGAATAAATAATCAATAAATGTGTGAATTCTATAAATGTGAAAAACGAGGCGATCAATCACTCTTATACCTAACGATTAATTTTAATTAATTCTAAATACTCTAATTTTAGCTGCATCCTTGATTAGTGGCAAGTAATTAGTTTTATACCTTAATTTCCCAATAATTAATGACACTGTCACTCACCTATACTTTTAGCCGTTCACTTTGATGCTGTCTGCACTGCTCTAACGCATGTCGGAAGTGGAACTACACACTGGTGTCTCGTATATTAGGTATGCTTATTTATTTCGAATAGCAATTCACTACTTGTTGCACTTCCGTCGATGCCGCAAGATGTCAATCTGCGACAGTTTCAACCAGCGGTCACACAGCTCACAGTAATAATTGGCATCGCTGCCTCTGCTGCTGCCGCTCGTTGTGGCAGCTGTAGGCGTTTCGGAGTCACGTCTGCGACGCCTGCGACGTCCCACGCACTGCAGTCGATGCTGCAGTTGCTCCAGCACATCGAACTGCTGCAGCTCAAAGTCGCCGCACTGCGCACACTGCCAGGGCTGCTGCTGCAGCGCCGCATCCATGGCCAGCGTCCACGGCAGCTCCGCCAGGCAGCCGTAAACAACGTGCTCCGAGACAGTGAGTCCTCCCTTCTCGGCGTGCACACTGTGCTTAAAGTCGGCGGCAAAGGGATTTGTTGGCAGCGCCAGCAGCTGCTCTGGCGGCGCTTCATGCGTGTAGAGCGTCTTGAGATCGGCGGGCAGCAGCCGCTTAATGGTGTATGCCACATCTAGGCTCATGAAGTCCAGCAGATCGTGCCACAGCGTGTCGCTTTGATCCTGGCCAGCTGTCGTGGACGCCTGCTCATTAAGCTCTGCAGGAATCGATCGATTAATACACATATATATAGTGGCAGCAACTCAACAAATTGGGCGTACTAACCATTGAGCTTGTCGTGGAGGCGTTTGTTCCAGCGTCGCTGTAATTCAATGGCCCGGGAGAGCAACTGCAGTCCGCTGCCCGGCTGGGGAAAGTGCAGCTCCAGCCAGCCATCGCAGACGATGCGCGAGACGCCCAGATTGGTGTCCAGTGCGTAGCCAAAGAGCAGCAGCGTGTGCGCGGCTGGCAAGCGGATGCAGTTCATCAGATACGGCTTGGCAGTTTCCAGCAGCGATCTGCGAGGTAGACAATTGGGAAACATGAAATAGAAAGTTGAACACTCTAGCTATAACCCATTAATTGGATTGCAAGCTGGTTTACTCACTGGAAGCAGAGCAGCTGGTGCCGTTCGCTGAGCGGCTGCTTGGGCGTATAGTAGGCTGGCTTCTCGAGCAGATCGCTCTCGGCCAGCTTGAGCAGCTCGCAGTGCTGGGCAAAGTGCGCATTCGGATGCATCGAAATAAACGGCTTGAGCTGCGTGTGAAAGAACTGCTGGCCAGCGCTCTTGCAGTAGTTGAACTCATCGGACAGCGCCAGCTGCGGATAGAAGCCGCTGATGAGCAGCAGCTTCAGCAGCATCACGTCACGATGTCGCTCAATACGGGACGAACGCTCCAGCAGCATTAGCTCTCGGGCATCGTGACGCAGGCGAAAGTCCACATCACGCATATCCTCGCCAGCCTGCTGTGGTTCGTCCTGCTCTTCCTGATCCGCAGGCATTTGCTGCTTGAGCAGCTTCCGCTGTCGAGGCTGCTCGTAGCGCTGGCGCCGCTTCAGCGCCTTCAGTTGGCGCAGCTCACCATGGCGTCGCGCACGCTCCGAGCTACTCTGCGCGGCCTGATCCTTTGGCGGCACCATGCGACAGCTTTCGAGTATGCGCTGGAACTGCGAGCGCAGCTTGCAGACCTCGTAGAAACGTTGCTCCTCAATGCCCAGCCGATGGCACCACTTGCGTGTGTTCTCGCGGTCCAGCTTCAACTGCAGCCAAGCGGAGAAGGCGCGCAGCAGCGTAAAGAGATCGCCCTGATCTGATTCCAGTGGCTGGCGCTCGCGATCGCAGCGTGGATCGTTGTAGGCGCGTGTCGTCAGCGGATTCTGCACGCTCAGCATGGCGGCCAGCGTGAGCAGCTGCTCCATGTCGGGAAAGACGCAGCCCATCAGCAGCATCTTGCCAATGGAGAGTTCGACGGGCAGATTAGCTAACGAGCTGCCCAGCGGCGTAATCTTCTCGTCCGCGCTCAGCGCGCCCTGGGAATGGAGTGCGTTAGAAACTTTGTTGCTTTTAGAGTCTTAGCTTGTTTGAAGAACGTTGTCTTACATGCTGCTTGAGCGCCAGAATCGTCTGCTCAATGCGCTCCGACTCGGGTGGCTCGATGAAGGGAAAGATCCGCACGTCGGGCAGTCCCATAGCGATCATCTGCAGCAGCATCGTGTCCAGAGGCACGCGGTAAATCTCCGGCGTGGGATAAGCCTCGAAGGTGTCGAACTGCTGCTGCGTGTACAGCCGAAAGCAGACCTATGGAAGAGTGCGGATCATGAGAAAGATACAGAGGGAGAGAGAGTTGACAGATGTGTGCTACTTACGCCTGGACCTGTGCGTCCGGCGCGACCTTTGCGCTGCTCCGAGGACGACTTGGACACCCAGAACTCCTTGAGCCGCTGCCCCTTGCAGCTCGTGTCGTAGCTCATCTCCTTCACCTTGCCGGAGTCGATCACGAAACGCACGCCGTCCACGGTGAGCGATGTCTCCGCAATGTTCGTGGACACGATGCACTTGCGCATACCGTCGGGCGCGTAGTCGAAGACCTTGTCCTGCTCGGCCAGCGCCAAGCCGCTGTGCAGCGGCAAGACCAGCCACTGCTGCTGCTGTTTGGCATACTCTCTAACCGCCTCGCAGATGCCGTCGATCTCCTTGACGCCGCTCACGAAGATCAACACATCGCCGCGTTCCGTGGCTGTGGGAGGCAAAAAGAACGAATTGCACATGAGTTCGGCAATAAAGCAAAGCATGATCTTGATTATATGGGATCATTGGGCGAACAGGAAGCATTCTCAACCAACTAACAGCTTGGAAAACTAGTTTGCAATGCTAGTGTCTTACTTACTGGGATACTGCTGGTCAATGAGGCTGAGCACCTGGACGAAAGGCGCCGCATCGAGCCGCTCGCTTTGTGCCCGCTTCGTCTTGATGGTGCCCTGCGCCGTTTTTAACTCGAGAGCCGGTGGCGGCATATAGCGCAGCTTGATGGGAAACAGTCGCCCCGGCACTTGCAGCAGCTGGGCGCCCTCCTCGGCAAAGAAGTCGTGGAAGAGCTGCACATTAATGGTGGCCGACATAAGGATGAGCTTCATTTGCGGCTTGGCGCGCAGCAAACACTTTGTGACGCCCAGCAGAAAGTCGCCAAAGAGATTGCGTTCGTGTATCTCGTCCAAAATGAGCACATCGTACTGCTCCAGATTGGTCTCCACAGCCAGTTGGCGCAGCAGCAAACCTTCCGTGATGAACAGGATGTGGGTGCGTTGCGTGCGCTGGCGTTCGAAGCGTATCTGGAAGCCCACCTTGCTGCCGTAGTCATCGAGCAGCTCGTGGGCCACACGCTTGCACAACGAGACGCACGCCAGACGACGTGGCTGAGTGCAGGCGATGCTGCGATAGCCGAACTCGAGCAGATACTGCGGCACTTGGGTGGACTTGCCGCAGCCCGTGTCGCCGGCGACGATGAGCACACGACTCGCGTCGAGAGCGGTGCTCAGTTGTCGCTTGAAGCGTGCAATGGGCAGCTGGCGTTGCGCCTGTCGCAGCTTCTTGATGCGCGTGAACTTTTCCTTCTGCTTGAAGTCCAGATAGATGAGCAGCAGCTGCTGGAATTGCGCCTGTAACTCAGTGTTGTCGTCCCGTTTCTCGTTTAGTTGCAGTGCCAGGTGCTTGGCCTTGTGATACGGATGTGCTGCTTTGTGCTCCGCGTCGCTGGGCAGCGCCGGCAACGTTGGCTGTCCCATTTGCCGCAACATCGTTTCATACTTGTTGACAAACTGCCAGAAGTCGCTGGCATTCTGCACGAGACTCGACTGGTGGCGGTTCAGCAGGTGTGGGGCAAGTGCAGCCTTGTGATCCAGAAAACTGCAGTCCACTAGATTAATTGCTTGCCTTGACTTGGCGCTCATTTTTATGGCAACAGAAAAAAAAAACTTTGCAGCCGGGGCGAGGTAAACACTGCACCTATCGTTTTATCGTTTATCGATGGGGGGACTTCAGCGATAGACAACAGCTGGCAGGCGGCTGCTACATTTGCAAAATGTACATTTATTTGATGAATGCTAAATGAAACAGACCCTTAAACATCTACCACATGGCACGCTGGACACCCGACAGCTTATTGTAGTCGGCCAAATGACGCCAGACGATGCGGCTTAGCCGATATTTATGCACAACGCCGCGCGGTCGTGACGTAAGCGCGCAACGTTCTCGCACCCGGACCAACGATGAATCCCTGGGAAAGGCTGCAATCTCCGCATCGGCAACCTCGCGCAACTCAATGGGCAGGATGTCGTTCTTACGCAGCGAATTCACACGCAAGCGATCCTTGGCATGCTCACTGACGCACTTGCGTCGCTTCACATCACGTATCATCCGCCAATCGGCGTATTTGGTGCGCACCTGCTGCAACTGCTCAAAACAAATTTGGATTATGGTGTTGTTCTGTTTAGATTTAAGCTAAACTTACGCCACAGCCTGCAATTTGTACGCTTTGGCAAACATAGCTTCCAAGTCGGGCCAAAGAATTCATAGTACTATTATTGAGTCCCTTTGGAAATCTACAACAAATAAGCACCGAGTGCACATCGATATTTTTGCAAGCAATTATTGCTTTCGATAGTTGCGATGGCCGATATGACAGCTGATGTGTGCAGATGGCGATTCTGTGTGAATGTTAGTTTTGTGTGGGGTAAGCAATAATAATTTGGATTGTGCTGCTGCGGTAACAGTAATTGTACGTAGCTAAAGCACACATGTATTCCGTTTAAATGCGTTCGCTATGCACACTTTAAACACTACTCGAGCAAACTGCTAGCATTTTAAGTAATAATTCAAACGTTTTATATAACACGAGTACCAGACCGCTGCTTCTTCACTGCTTCTTCTTTTTGCCTCACTGGGAAAACTATGTGATATAGTTGTGCTTAAATCGGAATTACCAAAACTTAATGACTAAACAAATCTGCTGTTAAATTGTGAGTTTTGTTTTCTTGTTTTCAATTCAGCGTATTTGAGTGCAATAAATGAAAAGATTTAATGTCCGACAGATTCGTGTGTGAAAGTGAATTCAATCGAATTGCCCCTGGTTTTGTTGCCATTCACAACGATGCGCCAGCACATGCTCTGCATGTGTGTATTGCGTTAATGTTGCTGTCTCACCGTCGGACAACGACGAAAGTTTGCTCGTGCTCGCGGTGTAATTCACTTTGTAGCCACGGTAGAAAAGATACAAATATTGTTTCTTGAAAGCGGTGTGTGTGTGTTGTTTTTTTGTGCGTGTGCCTGGGCAAAGAATTAAATATTCACACACACTACTGTGTAGTAGTAGTAGTAGTAGTAGTTGCAATTGCAAACTAATATTAAACAAGTGCTGCTCACCTCCAACTCCCCCCGCCCTCTTAGCGAGAACGCAGCGCATTTTCTCAATCCGGTGCAAAACGCAGCAGCTGAACTATAAGAAGAAGCAACAGAAGACGACGAAGAGGAAGAGCAGCAGCAGCAGAGCAGAGAGCAGCAAACGTAGTAGAAAATGCCTTCCAGCGATCCACTGCCGCCCAAGGAGGGTGCATTATTTCGTAAATTACTGGTAAGTTACACACACACGGACACGATTAATCAATCGAACTAAATCGGCCGGCTAACTTGTCAAATGGCTGCCGCTCTCACAACACACACGTACACACACACACAGACGAGACGCACACACACGCACACATGCCCATCATGTGCTTTTTCGTTGCGCCTATTTTTGGCAACAACAATAACATCGATTAACGTTGATTTTAATGCCAATTGGCGTTTGAATAGCGTTAGCAGACGCCTAACTGGAGCAGTAGCGCCAGCAAAGACACATTTAATTTGATTTGTTGTTGCTGCTCGCCTACCACAAATTGCAACATAACCTCAAACTTTGGGTTTTGTCTGCGCGAAGCGGCAAATGGCAAAATTGACTGTCAATGGTCGGGTGGGGGCGGCGGCAGGCAGGGGCCTATAACGAAACTGAAAACTAGCTAATTGAACGTATTGTACCACAGAAATGCTACGAAATGAAGCAGTACAAAAACGGCCTCAAGCTGGCCAAGCAGATACTCTCAAATCCGAAGTACGCGGAACACGGCGAAACACTGGCCATGAAGGGCCTGACGCTGAACGGTTTGGGACGCCGCGAGGAGGCCTACAAGTATGTGAGGCTGGGCCTGCGGCGGGACCTGCGCTCGCATGTGTGCTGGCATGTGTACGGCCTGCTGCAGCGCAGCGACAAAAAGTACGACGAGGCGATCAAATGCTATCGCAACGCGCTCAAGTGGGAGAAGGACAACTTGCAGATATTGAAGGATCTGTCGCTGCTGCAAATACAGATGCGCGATCGCGAGGGCTACAAGGAGACGCGCCACCATCTGTTCACGCTGCGGCCGTCGCAGCACGCCTCCTGGATTGGCTTCGCCATGAGCTACCACCTGCTGGGTGACTACGAGATGGCCAACAACATTCTCGATACGTTCAGCCAGTCGCAGAAGTCGATTGTAAGTAAAGCGGCGAATGCGATTCGAACATATTAAGTGACTCCTCCATTAACGCTGTTGTTCTTCTTCTTAGGAGGCTCATGACTATCGCCACTCGGAACTGCTGCTCTATCAGAACCAGATACTCATCGAATCGTCGCATCTGCAACAGGCGCTCGACCATCTGCTCAAGTACGAGTCGCAAATCGTCGACAAGCTGGCGGTGCGCGAGACCATCGGGGATCTGTACATCAAACTCGGCCAGCAGGAGAAAGCGGTGCCCATCTTTGAGGCGCTGATTCGGCGCAATCCCGAGAACGTGCTCTACTACGAGCAATACATGGCTGCACGTCGCGTGACTAACTCCGGCGCCATTGTCTCCGTCTACCGCGAGTTCCAGGAGCAGTATCCGCGAGCGCTGTGTCCGCGTCGTCTGCCCCTCGACATCGCCGTGGGCGAGGAGTTCCGCGAGGTGGCCGACGAGTATCTGCGACGCGGACTGCGCAAAGGCATCCCGCCGCTGTTCGTCAACGTGCGTACGTTGCACCAGGTGCCTGAGAAGGCGGCCATCATTGAGGCCCTCACGCTGCAGTACTTCGAGAATCTGACGCGTTCGGGCCACTTTTCGCGCGCTGACGCCGATGCCGAGGTGCCGCTGGAGCCGGCCTCTGCGCTCGTGTGGACAGCGCTGTTCCTGGCGCAGCACTACGATTACATGCGTGACACGGACCGTGCGCTGGAGTACATCAACGCGGCCATCGATCACACGCCCACGCTCATCGAGCTGCTCATCACAAAGGGGCGAATCTTCAAGCATGCCGGCGATCCAGTCGAGGCGTACGTGTGGCTCGAGGAGGCGCAGAGCATGGACACGGCCGATCGGTATGCGGTCACTTGGACATGGCATATATGCGACATGCTGACGTCTCCTCTCTCTTTGCAGGTACATCAACTCGAAGTGCGCCAAATACATGCTGCGCGCCAACATGGTCCTGGAGGCGGAGGAGATTTGCGCGAAATTCACGCGCGAAGGCGTCTCGGCCATGGACAATCTGAATGAGATGCAGTGCATGTGGTTCCAAACGGAGTGCGCGCTGGCCTTCCAGCGCATGGGTCGCTGGGGCGAGGCGTTAAAGAAGTGCCACGAGGTCGATCGCCATTTTGCCGAGATCATCGAAGATCAATTCGATTTCCATACGTACTGCATGCGCAAGATGACGCTGCGCGCGTACGTGGGTCTCCTGCGACTGGAGGATGTCTTGCGTCGCCATCCGTTTTACTTTAAGGCGGCCAAGTGCGCCATCGAGGTCTACATACGACTGTACGACAAGCCGCTGGCCTCCGAGACGACCATTGAGGAGATCGACATTGGTGAGTTGCGTTCAGCTGTTCGGTTGTAGGATGTTCGTTCATGTGTGCGTTCCTTGCAGAGAACCTGCCGCCATCGGAGCTAAAGAAGCTGCGCAGTAAACAGCGCAAGGCCAAGAAGAAAGCCGAACTGGAGAGTGCGCAGGCGGCGCAGGCGCAGGTGAAGCGGGAGCAGCACCAGAAGTCGAAGCAGCAAGCGAATCAGGAAACCGATCCCGATGCCCCGCAGCTGGATGAGCTAATACCGGAGAAACTGGAGCGCACCGATGAGCCGCTGGAGAAGGCGATTGATTTTCTGAAACCGCTGCAGGAATTAGCCAAAGAGCGCATCGAGACGCATTTACTGGCCTTCGAAGTGTACTATCGCAAGAACAAGCTGCTGCTGATGCTGCAATCCATACGACGCGCACGCGCGCTGGATGCCACACATCCGGTGCTGCACAGTTGCATCATACGATTCATGAAGGCGCTCGAGAGCGCCCGACAGGAGCAGCCGTTCAATGTGCACGTGCAGCAGGTGCTCGACAAGGCCACCAAAGAACTGATAGGCAAGAAGACGCCACAGCAGCTGAACGATGAGTTCATTGCCAAGCATCATACAACTTCCATACTGCATTTATACGAGGCGGCGCGTGGACTCTACGAGCTGGATGCCAGCAAAAAGGCGGCGGCCATCAAGCTCATCACGGACTTCAATCTGAGCAAGCTGCGGCTCGAGGTGTGTTTCAATCGTTTACGTCTACCATATACAATATTGTTAACGTCTTTTCCGTCATCTGCAGGAGGCGACCAAGATCTACACGGCGTTGCGGGACGGCGATGTGTTTGGCGATTGCGAGAAGGAGGCGGATGATTATAAGCTCAAGTGCCAGGAGCGTTTCCAATACGCGCGCATCTTTCGCAATATCGAGGAGCTGGAGGCTCAGCTGCAGGAGAAGGAGGCAGCCAAGCTGCGTGCCGAGGAGGAGCAACAGCAATTGAATCATCTCGATTCGAACGAGACGGCGGCGTCACTTGGCGGACTCGCATCTGTTGCGGCAGCGTCTTAGGAGCAACTAGACTGCCTCGAGAACAGCAACTGTAACAGTAACTGCAACACCAAGAAGCAACCTAACAACAACTACAACCACAATAAGAAGGAGAACAAGAAAAACAAAAATAACTATAACTACAAGAGCGTATATACAAATACAACAGCAAGAACATCATCAGTAAGCCTAAGTCTATGCAGATCAACAACAACATCAAGAGCAACAATAAAAACACACTATTAACAACAACCGCAAACAAGCAAATCAAAAAATAATAATCATAACGAGAGGAGCGCTGCAAGAATTGCTTTCGATGCCGCCGCCTCTTTTGGGGGTCTTTGCCAGCGAAAATTGTTCGGTTTTTGTTATATTGTTGTACATATAACAAGAACTTCAAGCCTCATAAATCCCCCCCACACACACACATACATCGTGACACTACGGTACTGTTGGAGCAAGCGAGACGCAGCGAGAGCGCACGCTTTAGCGAACGAGATAGCAACACATTGACACACACACACATTTACATACTATGTATAGTTGAAGCAGAATCAAAGAAAAGCAGAAAGGCATAAACCGCAAAAGCTTAAACGCAAAACAAACAAAAAAAAAAAAAGAGCAAAAAATCCATAATGAAAGGAAAAACAAAACTAAAAAACTGTTATAGAACTTTTTACATTTTTTATTAAAAACAAATTTTCTTTTTTTTTTTAACAAAAAAAAAGCATAAAAATTTTTAATTAAATATACTTTAACGTGCGAATTGTATATACAAAAGATTATATCATTATTAATTATACGTATGCAAAACAACAACTATTGACAACAATGATTAGTAAACTATGCAATTCTCTCGATAACAACTTGGATAATTCAAACCTCTTTAAAGACTGCTCTCCTAAGCATCAGCAAACAATCAAACGAATGTGAGTTTCAAATTCATGTCAAAGCTTAAATGTCTTACAATGTAATCTGCACCTTTTGATTCTCAACTGTCTTGTTAACGAGCACTATTCACTTACAACACATACTTTGTACTTTGTAGTTAACAAATTGCAAAAACAAAACGATGAGAGAGGGCTCAGCGATAAGTTAAATACAGGTGCCTATATAGCTATTGATGCAGTGCGATAAGTTTTTATTTCTTCGTTGGCACGAAACAGCAGCGTATCTTCCGCGTTTGAATCCACTTTACTCTTTGGTCGACAGCGTCGATGGGATGTAATCATTTGTATTGTTGTGTTTAATAATTCCTCCAATTTTGTACTTTCCTTTCATTTTCAATGAGGCGTTAAACCAATTGGAGTTGGACAATGATTGATATTATTTTTATGGCAAATATGAAATTTGGTCCATGATTCCACAGGATGATTGGCAAACTGAAGGCGACATCACTCTCGGCTACTCAAGGACTGCAATACAATTTCCAAATAAATCGTTGCAGGAATAAATGCTCGACGTTTTTCAGAAATGCCATCAACTATGAATTATTCAGAAAATTTCCGACATTCTTTACTTTATTTCATATTGTGTACAGTTGTGCATCCTTGCAGAGCATATTTTAATGGCCTCTGATGTTGCTGTCACTTCACAGAGATCCAATTTATATCCGTCCTTATCAGGCAGCATTGTTTGAATTGGAACACTCGATGTTATAGGAACAATCCGGTGCCTTGAGGTGTCAATGGCTTTTAAGCAGCATAAAGAGTGTGGCCTCTTTGTTTTGGTAGAATGGTTGCACTTGTGATAGCAGCAGGCGGCACGCGATATGTGGCAGGTGCAACATGCATTTAAAATGCATAAAAACGCTAAATGATTCGTGCACGTGCCGAAAAAAGAAATAAGCATAAACAGCAGGAGTGTGCAGCAGTACATTTAATGCACAGTGGTGCCAAGGCAATGAGAGTGTTGTGAAACATCCAGATACATTGTAGACCATATCCAACTGGCTCTCCAATTTCCTTGGAGCCACTGTGCACACTTGGATGACAAAATGTGAAGTCCTGTCTGCCGGTAAGTACCACTCGTTTTGCATCCTTGTTGCAGAGGCCACAGAGTCAGAGAAGACGCTGCGGTCTACTGCTTAAGGTTCTTCTAGGTAGACGTCGCATATCCACATCCATATCCATCGCAGAACTGATGTACAACATACAATTTGTTGAGGCCAATCGATAGATTTCATCGTTACAATCCAAGCGCATAAAGTCCGGTCCGTATGCGAAACAAGCGGCAATTTGTTTTCAGCCAAACAAATCAAATTTAAAGAAGGTGGAATTACATCCAAATGTGCTCGGGTCAAATCTTTGTGCATTCAATTGAAGGCAGCAAAAAGTGACTCGAACTGGAAGCAACTGTTTTGATGGCGTCTTCCACACTGATTCACTGCGACAACAAAATATTAGGGAATGCCTTAGTCAGGCCGTAGCATAGCCCGGAGCAGTGCCACTTGTTTTTTTTTTAATGTTTGCGGTTTTTTTCGAGCTTTTAATCATTTTTAAACAACAACTCAAGTGGCGCGTCTGCACACACAAGTGTTAATGTGTGTGTGTCAAAAGCCAAGAGCTGCATATGCAAGTGGCACTCAACACACAAAACATATCCACACACACACACACACACGCGCTCACGTTGCAAGCCGAATATAAACACGAACACACACAGACACACAAAATGTTGCATACCCAAAAGGGGCCGCTGCCGCCGCCGCCGTCGTCGCCGTTGTCGGCGCTGCAGCCACAAAAGCACTCGAGAATTTTATTTTTAACGCACAAAGTGCAATGAGTGGCCGTCTGACCGACCAACCACCAACTTCCCTCCCTACCTTCAACCCCTCCCACCATCGCCGTCTTGCCTAATATCTGGCAGTCTGGCGCTCGGCAATTTTCCTAATTTTCTTTAATTGACGTTCGCGTTTGACTGAATTTCCGACCCCTGCCCCCCTGTAACGACCACTTAAGTAAAATTCGTGAAAAGGTGCAACATTTTTGTGCAGAATTTTGATGGGTAACAAAACTCAAGTTAAAAAAATATATAACGAAATAAATATAATAAAATAGTGCAACTGGATAGCTCGAAGAGGCATTTAGTTGGCTTTTTAGGCATTCATGAAATTTAAACAACAAGTTCTAATTTAGCGAACAATAATGTAAAAAAAATGTAGTTGTCTTTCGTTGCTCTCGACTACTGATTAGAATGATTTATACTTTTGTAGCATAAGCAAAAAACGATAGCTTCGCTTTGTGTCCACTTCATATGTTAAAGGCAGTGTTCATTTGAGGAATGAGTTTGAGATTTCAGCTAATCTCGAGAAATTAACTCGAAGGATAAACAATTTGGAAAAGCATGGCAGTTCTCTCTAATTGGCTCTTTAATCTGTGAATAAGTTGACTTACGGTCACAGAGAACCACTTATGGATATATGAATGAAATATGAACGATGAAAAAAAAATATTTAAAAAAAAAGGTAACAAATTGCCATTTGACAATACATTTCCAGCGTTAAATCGAGAAACTCGCGGACGGACAATTTTGAAGTGCATAAATTGGAGTAGAACATTTTTTTAAATGAATATCGCTGGTGGTTAGTTCGAGTTGCAGCTGTTGTAGTTGGTTGCAATCAAGTTGTAAATCTTTGAAATGTGCACCATAAAAACTCGCTGTTGCAACTTGTTGTCCTGTTGTTCCTGTTGCTATTCTTCAACGTCTCCTTCTGCTTTTGCTCCTGCTGCTTGTCGTGGTTGTTATTGTTGTTTTGCTTGCTCGTTTTCATTTTGGGGGCGCAACACGAAAAGTTGCGCTAGTTTATGAAAAAGTCTTTGAGCTGTCAAACTGTCCAATTTGTAGATAAAGTTGCGAGAGCGAGGCTTCTTCTTGCTCTCGCCCTTTCGTCCTGTCGCAGCAACAGCATCAATGCTGCTGTTTGAGCTCTCTTTCAGCTCTTCTGCTTCCTGCAGCTTGTTCTTGTATTCTTATTTTTTCATTTTCTCTTATTCATCTTGCTATTTTTTTTTTGTTTTGAAATTTGTGCGTTGTTTCTTTTGGTTTTGCTCGCGTTGCTGTTTAAAGTTTTGTGTCTCTTTAAGGCCAAATAAAAAGTTTCGGGCAACATGTTGTCAAAAAAGTCGCAGCATGCTTTTAGGCGTGCGCATAAAATGTCGACCTATAACCTCACACACACACACGCCCGCATACGGTGGCATGAGTTGGAAACATTATGGAAAAGCTTGTTGAAAAGTTGATTTCAATATAAGTTTCTCATTTTGTCCTTTAAGTTGCATGTAATGAGCCGTAGCCAAGCGACGTATACGTTGTTTGCTGACAGGGGAAGTGGCGGGGCGAATTGGATAGGGTACACACAAACATACTCTAATAGCTGTCGGCCATTAAACTCTCAAACTTGATTAAACGCTGTCGTGGCAGCTATTAAAAGTTTTTTCGACTTGATTTCAATAGTGTTTTTTGTTTGGCTTCCGCGTACGGGCGAGCTTATTGAACAACAGCTTGAAAATTGCGCCCAAAACAAGATGTCGATAAGTGCAATTAAATAGTTTCTAACTTACAATCGATATCAATTTGTACGCAATATCAAACACAGGCCTATCGATATTCATTGGCAAACAGTACAAAAAAAAAGAGTTCAATAGGAACAAGATGATATGTGTTGATATCATAATAATGTAGTAAACCATCTATACCAACATGATATAGTGTGTAAATAATGCAAATAATAATAAATGATTTTTTTACCTTGTCGAAATTTGTCACAGCTGCAGCTGATGCATTTTTCTCCTTTTATATTGTGCACTGCTTGCCTCGTGATCACCAATAGCTGCACTGCTCTAACACATATCTCAGCTGTTCTTGCCTACGGAGACGTTTACACGGCAGTCTTGGCTACACATACCCACACACTCACCTGCAAACCACAAATTAACGAATATATGTATGGGTGTATGCGCATTACATACCGGTAAAGTCCACTGCGGCTTCTCTGCTTCCAGCTGCTCTCATTTTACTTATAAAATTGTAAGTGTTATTTAGCACAAGTTTGCCAGCATTTTCAATAAGTTGGCACCAACAATTTTCGAGTTTCCGTAAACTTTTGCTGCTTCTAGTTCCACATCTACTTCTGCTAGTTGGACTGCAACTTCAATAATTTGCGCAGCTCGCGCAAAAATGGTCAACACTAAGTTTAGCATGTTCTCCCAGCTTCAATGCCCGGTCTCGACTGCAGGCGACACTGGCCTTGTATAAGAAAGAGACAACGACAAAGGGAGAGAGCTTTGCTCTAGTTCTTGATGCTGCTGCCTGTCTGTGTTGCGTAGAAGAAGTTGTGTGAAGCAAACTTTTGCAAAATACTTGGCACAAGTAATAATTACCGTTTTGTATGTGGTCTGATCTTTGGCCGCTCTCCCGCTCTTGCACTCTTCTGCTTCTGCATCTGCTGCTGCGCTGCTTCCATTCTGCCGCTTAGCATGCAAAACACTGATACAAAATCTGTGCAATGTTTGCACAGCAGTTTTTGGACACTCACATACACTTTGATATTTGTGTAGTATGTGTGCGTATTTGTGTGTGTTCGGCTCGCACAGCTGCTGTGCATAAAACGTTTGGTGCTCGCGGCACTTTTGTTGTTGCTTTTGCTGTTGCTGCTGCTGCATCACCAAATTTTAAGCAGTAAACTTTGATTATTACACACACTCACACACACGCACACATAGAGTGTACAAATGTATATGCGAACGGGGCGTGGCAGTCATAAAATTTGTGTCATGCAAAATATGGATTTCAAAATGAATTTATGCGCGTTTGCTGTTGGTTCCCCTCCTTCTACTTGTTCTCTCTTTCCTTGCTTGCCCCGTTGCTTCTGTTTAGCCGCAGTTTTGTGAATTTTCGCTCCATTCGCAGCACAGTAGCGCCCTCTGGCCCTTTTTTGGCTGCAACAATTTGACCATATTTTAAAGCTTGTTGCGTATTTATTAAAAATTTGTGCGAGTGTTTGTTATGACCCCTGAAATGATGCGGGCAGGGGGAGGGTGGTCTGGGATATACACAATATGTAGATAAGAGTGGTCGAGCGCTTAATGCACGCTTTACGCTTCACTGGCTATTGAGGTAGACCGAATGAATACAAATACTTTCTTTCTCTATCTCTCCTCTCTCGCCATGCGAATCGTTTAGACGAAGTCGGAGAGGCAACTGTCTGCCGACGTTAAATATGTAATGCGGCTGTTGGTCATTGAAAGCTGTAAATCCGATGAAAAGTATGCGACGGTTTGAGGCGCATATTCCATTTATCGATATCACCATCGATTTTAAACAGCAAATTTGTTTTTTGTTGAATTTGTCTTTTTATTTATATTTATATTTATTTTAATATATATTTTATGTGTTAGGAAAACAATGCAAAATTATATGAAACTTATGTATAAGAACTCGTTTTTTGTTTTTCTTTTTATATCGATCGTAATTGATTACAGTTAGTTAAAATGTGTTAAAATTAATTGTTTTTTTTTTTTATTTTGTTTTTCGTTTTTTTGTTGTTGTTTTTGTTTTGATTTAGCAACTTTTTCGTTCTTTGCAAAATAATTTTTTAGCATTTGTCGAGATCCTTTCTTCCTTCCCTATCGTTCGTGATTTTCTTTTTTGTTTTTGTTTCGTGTGGCGCTTGTAAGAAAATGCTAACGAAATACTTAATAAAAAATGTTAAGCATATCAGCAAAAAAAAAAAAATATATATATATTGCTAAAATTATTAGTTTACACAAAGTCGAGCTTGACATAAAAAAAGTAAACTAACCAAGAAAATCGGATGAAAAATGTATGTACTATAATAATTAAAGTAAAACGTTTATAAAATATTTAATACTTTTTGCTTAGGTGAATCAATATAAAAAAAATGTATTGGGATTTTCTCGTTGACTCTCATTAAATGGGCGGGGCAAGTTTGGGGCGAATTAATTGGTTAATGAATTAGTTCACTGTGTTAATGCACTACACGAATTGGTTTAACTTTTTGTCAGTTAGACTATTTAGTGCCTGCCTCCGATCGCAGATGAAGAAATTCCTTACTGAGCTTTTGCTATGTGTGTCGCTTAGGCTAATTAAATGAATCTCACTTAATTTAAACAGTTAATGTAAATAAAATGAAATTAATTAATTATTAATTGGCTGTTTAGTCTGTCTGTCTGATGATGTGCGTGTCTGTCTGTCTGTGTTAAGCTCATTTAAAATGCGTGTAGTATCTTTTGTTTTGTTTTTTTGAGGTTAACTCGAGCAGCGCATGCTAGAAAACAACAGGGTGTTTCATGCTGCAGTCAAATGGTGAACTCAGGGGGCGGGGGAGTGTACCTGTAACTACGTTAGCTATGCGTACGAGTATAACTATTATCTTTATTCTTTTTTTTTTGTTTTCTTTTTTGTTTTTTGGTTTTTTTTGACAATTAATTTCTTAAACATTTGCTTTTGTTTTTCTTTCTGTTCATATATTGAAATCGTTTTACTTTTACTTTACGTTAATTAATTATTAATAATTAATCTCTTTTATTTTAAGTTAATGCTCTTCTCATTTGTTTTTCTTTTGCTGCAGTAGGATCGTGTGAGTCTAGTGTTGTGTAGTGTCGCGTTACGTTGCAGTGTTCTACAGTTAGAGCTTAGACATCGTACATGCTATGCATCTCTGTCGCACACATGCGTAGCTTATGAAGTGGTTCGTTAACATTTAAATCGTAATTAGTTGCAACTGTTTAATTGTAATTGTTATCGATTAATGTAAATTTATTTAGTATATGTATATTTATGTATATATATATATATAGTTGTATATATCGTATTTATGCATTTGGAGTATATGCAATTAATATGCTCTCTGCTTGCTTTACACATACACAAATAGGGGGGGAGTTGAGGGAGAGGAGAGGGAATTATACACACATACATATGGTAGCTAGAAATCTCTAATACATCATTCATATTCATATTCTTTTTGTTTTTGTTTTAGTTGCGAATGCAAATTAGTACATAATACATTACACTTACATCATAACATTACATTACAGCTAAATGCATATATATATTTATATATATGTATGCTATATATATAAATTTATATAATTCTGCTCCGATTCTCCCGATTCGATTTCAATTAATTTATTAAAAAAAAACACATTACATTCTCTTTCCAAAAAAAAAGATATATACTACATATACATATTGCATGTTATGTATATATTGTGGGATTGATCTATGCCTAAGTATTTACTTGCCGTTTAATTGTAATTGTAATTTAAGATAATTTATATATGTATGTATATATATGCATGTATGTGTGTGTATTTTAATAATTTACAATTTTATAAAATTTCTAACATTATGCAAATACGTGAATTGATTTCGTTTTTTTCGCTTCGCTTTACTGACATTTCTTGTTGCGTCTTTTGAATAAACTTGTTTTGAATTAAAACTTCTTATTATTCCTTGCTTCTTTCTATATATATGTATATATATATATATATATATATATATATATATATATCTGTGTATATATATAATTTTGTTATATACTCGTATATAGATTTGCTTAGGTTTACAGAAATCTTTATATATATATATATAATCATATATGTAATTTATGCATTTTGTACCAAACTAACTAACCTACAAAAAAAAAAAAGATTAGTATGTGGTATTTAGTATTAAAATGGGATTTTTACATACTGTTGTGCTAAATATGTATTTTGGGCTTTTCTGCTTCTGCTACTTCTTGTTCGCCTGTCTCTTCTGTCTATGTAATTCGCGTAAATACCAAATCTGGCATTAAGTATATACTGCATGCGTATATTTTTCGTGGTTTTGCTTCTGCTGTGTTGTTTGTGGTTCGTCTTGTTTGATTTTCCTTTCTTTCGTGTTCTTCGATTTCTTTTTTAATTACTAAATTCTACATCAGTCGGTTTGGCACACAAGTCACGCTAATCGCGCGGGCGAGATGGAGATAGATCAACAGAGAGAGAGAGAGAGAGTGAGATAGAGAGAGAGAGTTAGGGAGAGAGAATGGCAGAGACCGCTTGCACTGCAGTTAACAGCTGCAATGTTGCAAAACAGACTGTTAGTTGACATAAGCAGCGATCACTCGCTGTTAACACTGCCGCTGCTGTTACTGCTCTGTTACTGTTGTTGCTGTTACTGTTACGCTACTGTTACTCTCTGCTCTTTGTGTTTCTGCTGCTGCTGTTTCTGCTAAAAAGGCATTTGTCGAGTGAGTTGGTGGAGCGGCGAATTGCCAAACTAAACCTCGGTGCCATCCTCGCCCTCATCGTCGAACAGCTGACTTGTGCTGCCCTGGCCGCTGCGCGTCGCCGTCACGGACATCTTCTTCTTGGGCTTCGGTGGTGGTCGCGGTGGTATCTTCGTTATCTTCGGCGACTCGCCGCCCCCCTGCGCCCCATGCGTCGGCGACCCGCCGCCGCCCACAATGCCGCTGCCCATTTGGGAGCCCGCCGACGGGGAGCCGAGTCCGGCGCCGCTGATGCTCGAGCCGGGCAGTATCGTGATGCCGTGGTGCCGGGCGCCGTACAGCGGCTCCGCTTCCGAGTTGTACAACTGCTGCAACTGCTGTTGCTGCTGCTGCTGCTGGAGCTGTTGCTGCTGGGCCTGCATCGCCTGCTGCTGCTGGATCAACTCGTGTATCGGCTCGTAGATCTTGCTCGCATTCGCCGCCGACGCCACCGACGTCAGACTGGGCGTGGCCGGCAACGGGCGATCGCGCATCGTGTACTGTTGCTGCTGCGGCGAGGGGGCAGCCGCTTGGGCCGCCTGCTGTTGGGCCTTGTGCAGATTCAAGGTCGAGTTGCCCCCCGCCGTGGTGCGCAGTCCCAAGTTGTCGTAGACGGGCTCCGCCTGCAACTCGGCCGTGGTGGCTGTGCCCGTCTCGCTGGGATTGGGCGAGGTGGGCGACTGGAACTCGCTCAGCTGTGTGGCCGCCGCTGCCGCTGCTGCTGCGGCGCCCGAGGTGCTGGGCGCCCAGCTGGGGACGCGCGGCTTGCGCGGAATCGTCATATAGCCCTGCTTCATCACCACGGCCGTGGCCGGCGAGTAGACAACGGGTGCGGGCAGAAACGGCGAGGCTGCCGACTGGTGTTGATGCAACAGCTGTTGCTGCTGCTGGTGCTGCGCCTGCTGTTGCGCCTGCTGCTGCTGCTGCAGCTGGTGGCGACTGTTCGCGGTGGCAATGAGCGCCAGGTTGCGCGACTTGGGGTGCTGCAGTGTCATGAAGCCGTTGTGCGTGGCCGCGGCAATCGTTGTGGTGCCGTAGATGCCGTGCGGCGTCATGTGCGCGTACACGGGACTCGTCAGCGGCGGCGGCGACCGGATGCCGTACAGCACCTGGTCGGGTATGTTCGACTGCGAGGACTGCATCGAGGGCGAGGTGGGCGGCACGCGTGCGGGGAACGCCAGCAGATCGGGGGGCAGGCTGTTGCCGTACGTGTCGTCAACGTAGGTGTGGCGCGACCTGGGCGTCGTCGTCGTGTCCGAGAGTGCCACCGAATGCGTCTCGTCGTCGCGCGAGTGGTTCGCTGTTGGCAAGAAACGAAATAAGTGTTTGAAAATTAGGCTGGTGAGCTGAGACTGACTGAACTTAAGCTACTTAACGACAATTTCCTTCAAGTTCTTTGTGGGACTTATGCAAGAGAAGTAAGTGGAAGGTCAGGCTAAACTTTTCTTCCTCGAAGCAATCATTGCAAGACGAGGAGTGTCGCAGAACGTGTTGGAAAGGCTGAGACGCTAAAAGGTTAAGTCTAAGACATTTCTTCGACGAGCACTCTCTCAAGCTACGTTTAGAAAAAGCATCTCCAGGTGAAGGATTGAGCTGCAAGCAGCTTAGATCGACTTCGGGGGATCTTAGGAATTTGCACCACAGAGTTTCGAACTTCCTAGAAGGAGGCAGGCCCATGGAGCCACTAGAATAGGTTTTCGAACAGCCTTTCTAGCTTTAGAAGAAGCCTCTAGAGTCAGGCATCGAGTAGCGAGGAGCTTAGATAGACTTCGGGAGAAGTTAGGAACTTCCTCAAGTGAGCTAGGAACTTCCTAGAAGGAGGCAGACTCGTGGAGCCACTAAAACAGGTCTTCGAAGAGCACTCTCTGAAGTTAGCTATGGAAGAAGTATCTTTAGGTGAAGGATTGTGCAGCGAGGAGCTTAGATAGACTTCGGGAGCAGTTAGGAACTTCCACCAGAGAGTGAGGAACTTCCTAGAAGGTGGCAGGCTCGTGGAGCCACTGTAATAGGTCTTCGAAGGGCACTATCTGCCTTTAGAAGAAGCCTCTAGAGTCAGGTTTCGAATAGCGAGGAGCTTAGATAGACTTCGGGAGCAGTTAGGAACTTCCCACAGAGATTGAGGAACTTCCTTGAAGGTGGCAGGTCCGTGGAGCCAGTAGAATGAGTCTTCGAAGAGCACTCTCTCAAGCTCGAAGCATATCTAGGTGAGCAGCGAGGAGCTTAGATAGGCCACCAGAGAGTTGGGAACATCCTAGAAGGGGGCAGGTCCGTGGAGTCACTAGAAGTGCACTCTCTCAAGCTCGAAGCATATCTAGGTGAAGACCAGAGAGTTGGGAACTTCCTAGAAGGGGGCAGGCTCTGGAGTCACTTCTTCTGGAGCTTCTGGAGACGTCTAAGGCATGCATTGTGGAAGAAGCTATGCGGAATTATTTTGAGAAGTTCAGCTGAAGTGAGCAACTCGCAATTGCAGCTGACTTCAGAGGTTGTTAGCTGAATGAAAGTGGCATTTAATTTGGTGCACGTCGAGCTGAGAGCCTAATTGATTGGGCATGCGTTCAGCTGGTGTCATTGGCGCCATAATCGAGCGACAGTGGAGTTGATAAATCAGCGTCGTCGCTGTCAATTGAGTTGCCCCATGCTGTCTATTGGCTGTGTTTGCTTTTGGCACATGTCATCGATTGTTTTTGCCAAATCTTGGATAAACAAGCAACAAGAACGAAGCACGAGACGGCCAAGGAGGGGAGGACGAGGCCGAGACCGAGGCCGAGGAGGCGAAACAAGAATGAAGTGCATCAATTGCATTCAATTGGCTTTTCAATTGTCAATTGTCAATTGTCAATTGTCATTGCAATTCAATTGCCAACTGCAATTGCCAATTGGAAATTTAAAGCAAACATCCGCCGTTGTTCTTGCTGCTGTTGTTGTTGCTGTTGCTGTTGCTTTTGTGGGTGTTGGCTGTTGGCTGTGTTTGCTTTTGTGTTTACCCGAGCTGGCGGCCAATGTTGCCAAATGCGGCGGAAGTAATAGATACAAATGTATCTATGCGCACATCAACACATGTATCTGGCTATAAATGTCTGTGCTTCGAGTGTGTGTGTGTGTGCTGTGTTGTGTAGTGTAGTGTAGTGTAGTGTAGTGTAGTGTAGTGTAGTGTAGTGTAGTGTAGTGCAGTGCAGTGCAGTGTTGTGTAGTGTGCCGCTGCTGTTGGAAAAAATGCGAATGCGAGCTAAATTGTCGAACTGCTCGGCTGCACTCAACTGGAAATATTCGACAAATAGATCAAATGTGCAATTTGCACCACCGCACATCTCCCCCCCCACCGCACACACATACAGCGGCAACACGTCGTTCATTGTGCATGGACGAACTAGCAAACAAACAAACAAACAAACAAACAGGCGAACAACAACAAAAAGCTTCGGAGAATTCGCTTGAAACTCCGGCATTGTGCATAGTTGTTGTTGCAGTTGTAATTGCATTTGTAATTGTTGCAACATGCACAAATCGCGCCCATTGCAGAGCGCCGTACAATAAATTGCATTCGCATTCACATTCGCAATTTATTGTTGCTGTGCGTCCAGCAAGCAGCTGAACGCGCTGCTGAAAAGCCTGCAGAAGAGTCAGCTGTGGTAGCTGCAAAAAAGTCTGGCTTCACAGCGATTGCAACAGCCAAACGTGTGGGATTTCACACTGAAAGCAGTTGCAGTGAATTGTAAATCGAAAGCCAACTGCAAAACAGACTGCGGAAGAGTTAGCGGACTTGTCAGCTAAATTGTCAGCTTAATCATCCGCTGAATTGTTAGCTGAATTGTCAGCTGAATAGTCAGTTGAATTGTCCGCTGAATTGTCAACTGAATTATCCGCTGACTTGTCAGCTGAATTGTCCGCTGACCTGTCAGCTGAATTGTCAGCTGAATTGCCAGCTGAATTATCAGCTGAATGGTTCGCTGAATAGTCCGCTGAATTGTCCGACCAATTGTCAGCTGAGTTGTCTGCAGCATTGTCAGCTGAATCGACAGCTGAATTGTCAGCTGAATTATCCGTTGAATTGTCCATCGAAGTGTCAGCTGACTTGTCAGCTGAATTGTCCGACCAATTGTCAGGTGAGTTGTCTGCAGCATTGTCAGCTGAATTAGCAGCTGAATTGTCAGCTGAATTGTCCACTGAATTGTCAGCTGAATTATCCGTTGAATTGTCCGTCGAAGTGTCCACTGAATAGTCAGCTGAATTGTCCGCTGAATAGTCAGCTGAATTGTCCACTGAATTGTCCGCTGAATTATCAGGTTAAGTGTGCGTTGACAGTTGAAATTGTTGTAGCATAGTTTTCAGCTAAAAAGATTGCTATTCTACTTTTGTGCTCGATCGTCGATAGGGCAATTGAAGTCCATCTTTAGGGGCAAAATTTGAGCGGGGCAAGTGGTGTCGGCTTGAGCTTGAACTTGGCAATGGAATGGCCGGGATTCATGGATCAAGGACTAGTAGTAGGCGTTAGTACTTACCGTAGGCGGTCTCGTCGAGCAGTGTCTTCTTGATCTCGTGCCCATCGTCGCCGCCATCGACGCTCTCGATGTCGGTGCGGCGCGGCGGCTTCTCGACGGGATTGACCTCGTTGAGGAGGCTCTTCTGCATCTCCATGATGACGGAGCCCTCGAGCATGGAGCTGTTGTGCGTCTTGTCCACCTTGCACGAGATCAGACCGTCGCCAATGGTGTTGTCCTTCTGGTAGGTCTTAATGTGGCGACAGTACCAGAACAGGCCCAGCACCAGAAAAATCAACACCACCAGCACCGTGGTCGCGATCACGCAGATGAAGAGGAACAAGCTCGTCTGCTGGTCGCTGGTCGAGGCGCCGATGGCGCCGCTCATGCCCAGACTGTGCCCGTCCGAGTTGCCCGTGATGGCCATGCGGTCGCCGTTGATCACCAGCTGGTACTCGGCGTCCGCTTTGCCGCCCCGGTTGTCCGCCACGCACGTGTAGATGCCCTTGTCGCTGGCGCGCACATTGTAGATGCGCAGCTCCGACACAATGATCTTGGCCAGCTGCTGCTGGTCGTTCAGCTGGCCGATGTTGTTCTGGATGCGCAGATGGGCATCGTTGGCGGCGGGGTTCAGCGGTCGCTTGTTGTAGATCCAGGTGACGTTCGGCAGCGGGCTGCCGGTGAAGCGGCAGGGCAGCGTGATGTTCTCCTGGTTGTTGTCCTCCACGTAGTTGCGCACCACGCCCAGCAGTCGTGGGCGGCACGCAAAGTTCTCGGAGGCCACCTCGCTCCACAGTTTGCCGCGCAGCTGGGCGGGCTCCTGGCAGTCGGTGGGCGGCGTGTAGAGCCGGTTGGCGATGGTAAAGTCGCGGAACTCCTGCAGGTCGCAGCTGCAGTTCCATGCGTTGCCCTGCAGCGACAGGTAGTTCAGTTTGGGCAGATCGGCGAACGTCTCCTTGCTGAGGTGCGTCAGCTGGTTGCCCTCCAGCGAGATGATCTTGAGCAGCTCGAGGCGCCCGAACACGTTCAGCTGCACCTGTTTCAAGCGATTGTTGTTGAACTCGACGCGGGAGAGAAAGTGCAGCTTGGTGAAGAGGCCGCTCTCGAGCACCTCGATCTCGTTGTTGTTCACGATGACGTTGCGCAGCTTCTCCAGGCTCTTGAACGTGTTCGGGTGGAGCTCCCTGATCTGGTTGTTCGACATGTCCAGCTCGATGAGTATGGTGAGGCCGCGGAAGGCGTCCCGATTCACCTCCTGTATGGTGCAGTTGCGCAGGTACAGCTTGTGCAGGTTCTGCAGTCCCGCCAGCTGGAACTCCTCGCTGCGCAGCTCGGCCATTTGGTTCTGCG
Source organism: Drosophila rubida (assembly GCA_035046165.1). Lineage (NCBI taxonomy): Eukaryota > Metazoa > Arthropoda > Insecta > Diptera > Drosophilidae > Drosophila > Drosophila rubida. The sequence goes on along the minus strand of JAWNOF010000023.1, from coordinate 5,731,966 downwards.
AGAAGTCGATCACCTGCATCTCGTTGCTCATGTTCTGCGGTATCTTCGTCAGCTTCTTGCCCTTGCAGTCGGCCGACTTCTTGCCCGAGTTCCAGTGGCAGTGGCAGTTGCTGCAGTTCTGTATCCAGTCGCGGTGCGCGTTGCCCGCCGTCGCCTCCGTCAGCAGCAGCAGCAGTGCTAGCTGCGCCAGCACCACCGTCAGCAGCGGCAGCTTCATCCTCAGTGTGGCTCTGTGGCTGTGCGACTTGGCGGCGCCTAGAACTCAGTTGACGACGCGACGCGTTCCCTCTTCCCTGTTTGCCGCTGCTGCCTCTGTTTGTCGTTGCCTTTTAATCCTGCTGCTAATTTGATGCTTCTGCTGCCTTCGCTTGTTTGCGACAGCTAAAGCTGTGATTAATTAATGCAACCCTTTTTTCTCCCTCCTTCGACTTCTCCTTCTTGTTGTTGTGGACAATTAGCAGTGCAGTTTCCAGCTGAAAAGAAACAGGACAAAAAAAACTGCGGTTAGCTTACGTGTGTGTGTGTGTGTGTGACGGAGACAGCGATAGCTGCCTAAGCAGATAAAGATTAAAACGAAAAAAGTAGCGTAGAGAAAAAGAGTTGTTTGGGTTCAAAAAGGTAACCAAAACACCTGGAACAATTGAACAATGCCCCAGCCGAAAAAAAGGGATCAGCTCTGGGCGCCAGCAACAGCTTTTTATCATTCACACCAGACCGCGAGGCGTTTTAAAGTTCAAATTTTGAGATATCAAATCGTTGCAAATTATCTTACTTCATTTCGATTTATTTGTAGTGCATTTGTGCTCCTTATCTCATTAATTTGAGAGACGCAAATAATGCAATTTGGCCTGAAAGTCGCAAATCGAATTGCTTTCGATGCCAATTTATTCAATTGGAGGCGTCTTGCTTTTAATTCAACAGCTCCGTGTGCTATTTACGTCGCATTCTGCACTGCTTACGTAACGTAAGGCGGCAATCGCAACGCATCGCGTGCTTAGCTGATTAATTGTGACAAATGGCGTTAAGCTCAGTTTACGTACTTCATTACGTTATTCAATTAACGTCACGTGCCGAGCAGTAAATGATGCGACAGCAGAACGATAGCGGGACACTAGCAGGGGGGAGCAACACGAAAGCTAAGCAAATGACGCAAAACCGCGACTGACAATAGCAACAACAACACGAACAGCGAGAACAAGAACAACAAAGGCCGCCGTCGTAAAGTGAGAGACAAAGGCTGACGACGAAGAAAGTTCGCTTCTGTTTGAATTGCCCATCTGCTGTCTCGCTCGCGCTCTTCAGGTCGCCAGCGAGTTGATTAATGAAAATGCTGTTAAAGTGTGACACTTTGCGGTGCCTAACTGTCTCTTGCCACGCCCACCTGCTGTGTACGCCGTGATAGCCAGCCACTCTGCGTTGGAGAGGGGGGATGCTAGCTTTAACCTTCAAATTGAGTGGGCGGCTGCCTTTTGTGTAGTTGTTGCTGCTGCTGCTTCTACTGAAAGTGTGAACAAGACAAGACGACACAACAATCTGTGACCCGTTTAACCCCCCTCCCGCTCTCCACGCATCCCCTTGGCAGCTTAAGCATTTATTTTTTGCATTGTTTGTTTGTTGACCTTAATTAAACAACGTTGCTGTTGTTGTTGTTGTTGTTATTGTTGGGCTGACAAAAAAGGCAATGAAGCAGATTCCGAAGAGGAGCTCGGAGCAAGGCACGAAAATGCCAAAAAGCAATGTATTATTTATTAATAACAATTGCGGCTATAGCCACAACAACACGAGCAATTTACGTAGTTTGGTCAAACGTTGAAATTGCAACTGCAACTGCTACAAATGAAACTTGCGGTTTCCCTGACAAACAACAAACACAACTGCTGCCTTGCCCCCCTGCCTGCTCTCTTCCTCTTCCCTCGCACAGCACACTTCTTTTGCCTTCGCTCTCTCTCTATCCCTCTCGCTCTGCGGCCGTGTCTGTTAAGCTTCTGTTAAGCTTTCCTTCTGTCCGCAAATACGTGAACACATCTGCGTGTGTGTCTGTATTTGTGCCTGTTAGCTTCATACGTGAACTCACATGGACATGCTCTTTGTCTATGATATGTGTACGTAGAGTTAGTCAGCTAGCAGCTGCAGCTTAAGCGAACAGAGCTTTACTACGCGTTCAACATTTGGATTTCCGATTATGTTTTTTAATTTCTGCTCTGTGCAAAAATTTGTACCCTCCATATTATATGCAAATTGATTATCTTGCCTGTACGGATGTCAGTCTATTTGATAATAAATTAGTTGGCACAACTTCTCCAAATTCAATCATGTAGCCAAGTGAACGGAAATGTGGAAAACGCGCATCACATTTGCTCGATCAAATCTTGGGCGCTTCATGTTTGCATTTGACACGGCAGAGCGAAGGGGGACAAGTGAAGGAAGCAAACTTTGTGCGCAAAACGCCATAAAAGGGAATTCATCGATTTCAGCGTATACAAACTGGCAAGTTAAAAAGTGTAGCATACTTTTTGGCAGCAGCAAGTAAACAGAGCATTTTGCAGTCGTCTATGCTGAGTGAGCGGAGTCTCGTGGCGAGTGATTGCCAAGCTTTTACTTCTGTCTCCTTTTTTTTTATACACACTGCACGTTGTTGTCGCCGTTGTCGTTGTTGTGGTTGTTGTTGTTGTCGTTGTTGTCGTTGTGTTGGCGTTTTTCTCGATTTCTGTTGTTGTGCACAGGCGAGGAGCGCGTGAGTGCAAGGGAGACGGGTAGCGAAGCGAGAGCGCAAAAAACCTCAAAACAAATTAAATATGCAAATAAAAGAAAAATGCTGCAATTTTGCGCTTTGTTAAATATTTGCTCAATGGTTTTCTCCTTTTGCTTCTCGTTTTTTCTTATTTTTGTTGTTGTTGTTGTTTTTCACTTCCCTGTATTTCGTTTGTTATTGCTGTTGCATAGCTTACGAGCCACCACACCCCACTTCGCAGTCCCCCCTCTCACTAAGCTTCTTCGTCGCGTGTTCGACTGCAAGGCACCCTATCTACAGTTACATTGTTCCACTGAAGTTCACTGCGGCTGCAGCCTGCGCACGCTAGATGGCGCCAGCTGCAGTTGCACTGCTTTAGAGTTACTGCCAAATTGCGTGCATTGCTGACATAATTAATCAGCAAGGTTAAGTGTATTAACAATCCGCTGTCGATGTCCTGAATGACACAACCCGCTTTGACGTTTACAGGGTACAAAAAACAGATGGAAATCATAAAAACAAAACTTGCGCTTGTTTTTTAGAGACACTCTTTCTATATTTGCAGCCACTGTCTATCCCCGCTAGTTAAGAGGAGAGCGAGAGAGGGGGAGCGGGCAGCTTTGTTTAAATGTTTACTTAATTTAAATGCGAATTTTGTGGCTGCTGCGCTTATCAAAGCGGGCACGCAATATTATCTCAAGCACTATCAAATGGATGGCGCATTAAAGTGAAAGTGCTTTCTTTGGCCTGCATCTCCTTTCGCCGCTCGCCGCTCGCTTCCTGTTGTCCTGCCATCCTTTTGCCGCAGCAAGTGGGGGGCGTGGCAAATGGCGCTCGTCCTCGCTCGCTCAGTCTCCTAATTGTGGCGACAATTTGCGATAACGATTTGGGTGCCCGTTTTTCCTAATGTCCCAATTTGTGTATTGTTTGTGTGGCGCCCTCCAGCGGCCAGCTGCCGGCTGCCTGCTGCCAGCTGCTTGACACGCCCCCATTTGGCGGGCCACGCTTTCGCCTCTCCATTTCAAGCAAGTGCTGTGTAACGATTGTTACATTTTACTCTGTCATTTTATTGCCATTTGCGGTTGTAATTGCTATATGCTGTCACGCCCCCCTGCCCGCCCTCCTCCCGGCACTTTGCATAGGGGCTGCTAAAACGGTGGCGGTGGCGGTGGCGGGGGCGGGGCCTGTTGTCTATTGTCAGCTTAAATCGATTTGAACAAATTTAATTGCTTTGGTTTTTGGTTTCGCCTTTTTTCTGTTGTCCCCATTTGTGTTTTGCCAACCACACCCTGCAGCCAGCAGTGCACAGCGGGCATGCACGACGATAGCATCTTGTTGCTCCAATAGGAGACGCAACGCATTACACGTCACAGGGTGTCGCTGTTTCACAGGGTGTGCTGTTGGCTGTGCTTTGGAGTTGCTCAGCTTTTTTATGCTATTGCCAATTGGCAATTGCTTTTTAAGTGTCTTTCGATGGTTGTGCCAAAAGTTGTTGAACCGTCAACACAGCAACACCACCACCACCAACAACAACAACGGCGATTTCGCATTGACCGCCGCCGTCATCAACAATTTGTTGCCAAATGAAGCGCATTTGTTCGTCACTCGCCATTTTGCTTGCGCCTTTTATTATTATATTTCTATTTTTTCGCATTCGCTGTGTTTTCTGCTTTTTACGTTCTTGCTATATTTTTTTTTATGGCTGTCCAATATAAATATTTAACAATGCGTAGAATACGAGAATTGTTATTGCAATTGCCGTTGCTACGAGGAGAAGCCCCCAAGCAAGGAAACTGAAGCTGAAAACGAAACCGAAGCCGAAAACGAAACTGAAACCGAAACTCGAAACGAGCGCATTAAAAACAACAACAGCAACAATTACACGAAGAAGAAGTAGTAGAAGTAGAGGGGGGAGAAGAAGCGAAGAAGCAGCGAAAGCAGAGGTACAAGTCGTAACTGTAAGCTAAAAGCCTATTTGCAAATTGTTTCATGTTACATTTGCTGCCTCTGCGAGTTTCGCTCGGTTAATTCTACGGCCCAGTGGCCAATGGTCAAGGGAGTGTCGAGAGAGAGCGTAGGGGGGGGGGAGAGAGAGAGAGAGAGAGAGCGAGATGGAGAGTTGCCATACGACACATGATCAACGAGCAGTTAATTGCTCAGCAGTCACTAGCAAAGTGATTCGAGATCGCCTGTGAGCAATTGAATCCTCTTCGATAACGCTTTGAACATTTAATAGAAGAGGTTATGACTCTTTGAACAATTGAATCCTCTTCTATGACGTCATAGCCACGCTGACTTCAACTTGCAACTAGCTTTATCCCTACGCTCTTCAGTTGTGTAGTCCGAAAGTGAATTAGATGTTGGGGCGTGAACTAAGAAACATTGCAAACTAAAGTTGCCTGACTTTATGACTCGCTTTGGCACGAGTTTTAGTCGCACTGCAAATCGTTGGCAACAAGTTGGCAACTATTTGGGTAAGCAGCAAACAAGTCCACTCGTCTTTTCTCGCCACTCATATCTCGACGGCAATTCGTGCCGTGAAGCTAATCAAATGCTCGCTTCAACTGCTTGAGAATTCGCAACGAAAATTGAAAAATCTGCGTGCGAACGAGCTTATCAGTATGAGAGCGTGTGTGTGTGTGTGTGTGTGTGCGTGTGTGTGCGTGTGTGTGTTCGCTTGATTTCTATTTGCCTTCTGATTTCGATTTGAGTCTCCTTCGCTTGCTTTTTTGCTGGGGTGTGTGTGTCGTTGTTGCTGCGTTGCTGCGGATTTGCTTAACACAAGCGGATGCAAAGCGTGCTGGCTGATGATGTGGCTGATGGCATCAACTGGCGCCCGGCTGTATGCCACAAAAGGTGGCATGCCGAATTTGCCAGCCGGAAATTTGAAAAGTTCGCCACACGCAGGTGCAGCTATCGAGCCAGCAGAGTTGCCCCAGCATCATCTCAGGCAGGCGTGTGGCAAGCTGCCAGCTCACAGGCTCTCCATCTCAATCTGCATCTCCATCGTCAACTCCATCTACCTCCCCTCGCTGTCTGTCTGCCACAGCTCGTGTTGCATCTTCAGCCAGCTGCAAGGACCTCTGCTGCACTTGCCAATTCCAATCATTGTCGACGCATTTGTGGCAACATCACAGCAGCCTGCCCCTTCCCCTCCCTCTCGCTGAAAATATGAGGGTCTCGCTTGCTGTTTTCATAACTTGTTTCAGCTGCTCAGCTGCAAAGGCGGGGCAGCTTCTGGCGGCTGTTGCAGCTGCAATTGTTTGGTCCGGGCAGCTCAGCGCTCTAATCAAATATTCAATTTCTAGCACTTGCCACCACCTCCCACACCCCCCCCCCCCTCCGCCAGCTGAGCTGTTGCCGGACACGCCCTTTTTCAATTTGCGACAGCAATCGCTGCATGTGTGCGTCTGTGCGAGGCGCTGCCAACTCCGGCAAAGTAATCAGAAACCCACAAAAAAAAAGCAGACGGAGCAAAACTATAAATTAGATGGACAGCACTGCTCGACTCGACTCGAGAGCTACAACAAAGTGAAGTGGAACTCACGTTGTGTAAGTTGCGTATACGACGTGTAAAGCAACTGGTTGTCCAAGCTACCCGCTGGCAGCAGGCAGCCAGCTACAGGGTATACGTAATACAGCATAGAAAGTAGTGCAAATAAAAAAAGTAAAGAGCAGCTTCCCCCAGCAACAGGCGACTGGCGTCAGGAGCAGACAAAACTTTCACTCTCGCTCGGGGCGCTGGCCATGCACTTGAGGGGGATGAAGGAGAAAGGAAGGGGGAGAGGGAGGGGGAGGTGGAGACTGCCAACTTATTCAGCGCAAATTTCATTTGAGCTAAGTTCGCGCCCTCGTCCGAGCGCCAGTTTGAGTTTGAGTTTGACTCAGAGTGATTGAAGTGGTTGCCGCAGGGTGGCAGAGAGGATCAGCGCCAAGATGACGGCGACGATGATGATAGAGAGAGGGAGAGAGAGGGGAAGGCAGCCAGGTGCCGTTGGCAAACTTTGAATTTAATTTGGCGCAAGTCTAGACAACACAGGCAGCTGGACGTTTGCTTTATGTTTTAACTCAACTACGTGGTTCGACTTGATTGGAATTGTCCTCGGCAGTGTCCTGCGCTCGGACTCTGTCCAACGTGGTCAGCTGGTGAATGGGACACGTGTTGGGCATAAGATGCCGGCCACTTTGATTGCAGCTATTTATGACGCCAGCTTCCGATTCCCCAGAGACACTACGACGACGACGACGACGACGATGATGATGATGTGATGATGGGCTTCTGTCGCTGCGTCTGCCCAACGCCAAAACAGCGGTCAAGTTAGCCCCCCTGGGGATGAGGCGCCAACAAATTGAACGCACACAAATTACCAGCTCGCATTTACATAATGCAGAGCAGGCGCCCTAACAGCGCTGTTAAGTTGTAGCACGCTTACAGCTGACTGTTAAGCTCAACAGGAAATGCACATAGCTCCGTCTGTCCGTCTGTCTGTCCGCTCGTTTTACTGCCCAGCGCTGGCAAAATAGGCGAGCTAGAGCGGCGTCGAATATTGACTATTGATCAAAGCCGGATAATTATTGTAGTTGAAATTGGCATGCGTAAGTTTGCGAGCTGCTTTCTTGTTTCGCTGGTCGAGCTACGTTGAGTTTGTTTAATGGAAGCGCAGCTGATGAAGCTGCTGTCTGGGGAGCTGACATGCGGCACACACACACACACACACACGCACAGCTCCTTAAATTGATTGATTGATGAGCCCGGCTGATGAGACAGAGTGCGAGAGCGCGTTGGAGTAGTCAGCGCGAAGCTGCGGGCATCGCACGCAACTCCCAGCCGCATATCAGGTATCATTACCCAAACTGTTTGCCTCAACCTGCGCAATTACCGCTGCTCCAACTCCCCGCCGTCGTCACGTTGTCCTGGCGAGTGCTTAACGCGTCAACAGGCTGCTGGGGCCGTCAGTTTGCGCCCGGGTCATATGTATTTATGATGATGCATTTACTGACCCTCTCAGCAGTGAAGGAGCGGGGAGCGGGCAGCGGGGAGGCTGGTGGGTTTGCTACACGCAATTGCGTTGGCATTTCGCGCCTCGTCTCGTCTCGTTGCGTTGCGTTCAATTTTTTGTGATACAGTTTAATTTGTTTTGCGTGGGGCGTATACTTAATATGACGCATACGTCATGTGCGCCGAAGGCCGAACATGTCATGACATGTGCTTAATATGCATAATAATAAAAACTGTTCAAAGTGATGGAGCACACACCACACCACCTCCCCACCTCCCCCCCTCGTCCGTTTTGATCGGTTTGCGCTGGAGCGGCGCACGTAGCATGCAACGCCGTCGCCGTCGCTGTCGCCGTCGCCGTCGTTGTCGAGTGTCCAGCGGCAAAAAGTTCATCAATCATATCATATTGGAAATGTACAACATCATTTCGCAAGCAGGCGGCGCAGTTAAGTAGCCGACCGACCACTGTGGCCTATGAATTTATTTATTAATGATGCGCTCAGCAGCAGCGAGTCTGCGAATTGCGGCCAATTTGATGATGTATGTGTGGTGTGCACACAAGCACACAACACGCATACGACACGTGCAACACAGCGCGTCTCACCGTCAAGTCTGCCGCATTAATACATTTCAGCCGCCCATTTATTACGGCCTTCTTGCGATTTAATATGAAATACTCGACGTTTCACATCAAAGACTTTAATCGCTGATCTACAGTCATAAGTGCGAAGAGCGTTTTCTTTTGCCTCTGACTGCTGTGTAATTGTTTGTCTGCGCTGTGGCAGAGTTTATCGCTTCCGCTTTCGCGGGACTATCCTTAAACGCTTCGCATGCAATCTGCTTGATTAAGTTTCACGCTGGCGCTTTTAATTCGAGGTTTGCCGTCGTATCTCTCGATCCCGTTCCCGTTCTCGTTCCCATTTACAAATTGCAACAAATTGTTGTCTACGTTCGCAATTTATTTATTTATCCATGCTTCGCTCTTGTGTCTTCCACTGACGTGCCACAAATTAGGCAGCCAGGCAGCGAGTGTTGGCGCGGCTTCAACATTCTCTGTGCTCCTCGTAATGCAATATGCAGGCATCTATCTGCATTCAGCTCAAGAGGCAGGCGGGGGGCGGAGGGCGGGGGGGCGTGGTCCTGGTCATAGATTTAAATTAGTGGGTCAGTTGTGGGGCTTGTGGCATGCAGCAGGCAGCCAAGCAGCCAAGCAGTTAGCAGTTTTATCTTTGTATCTCTTAATTTCCGCATTTCGTTAGAAGCCAAAAAATGCATTCGTTATTCATTTTGATTTTTCGCTTCTCGCTCTCCGCTTTTCGTGTTTCCTTTTTATTCGCAGCCGCAGGCAGGAAAAGCACTCACTTTACCCCCCCCCCCCCCTCCCCCCTTCGTTTGGTTTTGTTTTCGTTGCAAGTGGCAGCTAAATTGACATTAACATCAGATTGCAACAAATTAGCTATTAACATGTACACTCGTCTTCGTTACGCTGCCACTGGCGCTGACTTCATTTGCCTGCTTGCTTTTGCTCGCTCCTCTTTGTGCGCTGTCCTTAAACGCGCCACTGCTGCGCTGCTCCTGCAATAGCAATTAAACACTGCGCTACTAATGCGGTCTCTATGTCTTTGGCGTCGACAGTAATCCGCTTTTTGCTCTTCTGCTTCATTGCGCTATTCTTAAACGCGACGAGCGTTAATCATCAGCGCAGCTGTTGAAGGCGTTGCGGAAGCGTTGTCGATTCAATGCGCGTTTATCGCTAAGAGCTGCAACCATAATAGCTTCTAGCTGGCGTTCTTATCTATTTGTCTTTTGTTTCTGTGTTTTGTTTTTTGCCCGTCTACGTCTGCTTGTCTTTTGTGGCAAGTCTCTGGCTTTTGTTTGCCGCCTTTCACTGGTAGTTTTTGTTAGTTTTTCGCTCGTTTGCTGCGCGGCGCCAATAAACAATTCAATTGAAAATTTGTCTTGTCTCGTCTCGCCTGCAAAAAGTCGCTCGAAAGTCTTTTGCGTGAAATTAAAACAGCATTTAACGCCACGTTTATCTCACGACGACGGCGGGCGACTGCGAAGCAGGCGAATTCCTTTGTTGTCTAAGCTGACTAAGCCGCTACGAACTTTAGCCACAGCTTCGTCTTCGTCTCCGCCTTCGCCTTCGCCTTTGAGTCTGCAGCGAATTCAAAGCTCTTTGCTTGCCGCTCTCCACTTTTCTTGTCGAGGCGCTTTGTTGCTGCCACAATTACTGCAGCGCCAGCATCGCGCAGCCAGGAGAGTGAGCGGAGTTAGTAGCGAGTCAATATCCGCACCCGCAACAACAGACAGTCTGCGGAACCCTTTGAATGGGGCGACTAAAACCGACTTTATTCCTCGCTGCTGGCAAGCATATCGATAACGAGTCAATAGATCTGGCTCTCAAAGAGATCAGGCACACACTGTTGAACAAGCTAACAAACTACGACAGCTAAACACACAAATTAGCAATGAATATTTGGACACAAAGCTGACTGAATTAAGTGGTAAAAAAATCGAAAAATCAATGCTATTCAAATAACTATTCAAAGGAAATGTTTCTCGGCGAAATCACAATTAAGTCAAGCCAAGTGAACTGTTTATTCAAGACTAATTCATAGAGATTGTGAAAATTGCTCAAAAAACACATATAATAATTAGAAAAAGGAAAGATGCGATAAGTTGACAAGTTTTGTGTTTGCTTAAAAGCGCATAAAGTGTCACAAGCTTCCCCAAAAATATGAGCCACAAATAATTATAAAATCATGAACTATGATTTCAGTTCAAAAGCCGGGTATTTGAGAGTCGTGCCAAGTTTTGCGGGGTAGCTGCAGTTTGGCGAGTCGGTTTTTGGCGCACAGCTTGCGAGTGTCACGAGTTTGTTGTGCGTTGCTTTCAGTGTGCAACTTTTTGTGGCGCTGCCACATCAAAGGAGCGCCGTCGAGACGCGACAAATGGCGGCATGCCACTGTCTCCAGATTGTTCTCTCTGTGTGTGTGTGTGTGTGTTCTAGTTTATGCTCTTATATAGGCGTAACAGAGCCGAGACGGAGCCCAACCCGCTGAGCAGCTGTAAAAAAGAAGTGCTTAGAAAAATAGCAATTTTCTTTTGTTTTACATGACGTTGGGCAGCAGCAACTCCTTCCTCTTCCCCGCAAAGGGGCGAAAACGAAAAAAACTATAAAAAGTAGAACTAAAATTGTATGCCATAAAAATTATTGTCTCGAGATTTGAGCAAACACAAAGCAGCAAGAAAGAAGCGAGCGAAAAGGGTTGAGCGCAAAAGGACAAGGCGGCGTCGCTTAGACTCAAGCACTGTGTTACACACAACATATAACATAGAGAGCTCTATACGTAGGACTTTGCAGCACAGAGAAAAATGACGCACTACAAAGCGAGGACTAAATTCTTGTAATTGACCACGTTTGCTGAACAAACGTTGCGTATAATTCATCTAAATGCCCTTTAAGCAGTGCACAGCAACTACAAATAAGTAATAATACTTACTTCAGTGTGCGATTTAAGCTAGTTGGAGCAGGAATTTTGAAATTCAAGTTGTTCCATCTTGCAGTCAGTCAGTCAGTTAGCTTGACTAATATAAGCGTCACTTAAACAGTGCATATCTAATGCAAATAAGTAATAATACTAATTTCAGTGTGCGATTTAAGCTAGTTGGAGCAGGAATTTTGAAATTCAGGTTGTTAAATCTTGCAGTTAGTCAGTTAGCTATAACTCATATAAGTGCCACGTAAACAGTGGATAGCAAATACAAATAATACTTATTTCAGTATGCGATTTAAGCTAGTTGGAGCAAGAATCTTGAATTTCAGGCTTGTCAATCTTGCAGTCAGTCAGTTAGCTATAACTCATATATAAGTGACCATCGCATAGCAAACACAAATGTTTAATAATACTAATTTCAGTGTGTGATTTAAACTAGTTTGAGTAGGAATTTTAACTTTCAGTCTCTTAGTGTCATAAGTATAGATTGTATTCCATTGTGCGACTCTCGTCGTGTTGCAAATTAACTGAATTTCAGTTGTGGCCAATTCTTCACTTTAAGCCGTTTCTTTTGAGCTGTGCAGTGGGCAGTTTATGTGCATGTGCGTGTGTGTGTGTGTGTGTGTGTGGGCAGCACGACTCCCCAGGCGAGCCAGCTTGGAGCTCGGTGGAAGCCATGTGGCCATGTGACGAGGCAACGATTGAGTCGTTAGACAAACGGCGCCATTTTCTCAGTTGGGGCCAAGCGGCAAGAACAAAAGGAAAAGAAGAAACGCTTGTGCGAGAGGGAGTCGAGTCTGCTGAAGGTTGTAATTGTCGGGGCGCTCGCTGTTAAGCGTTTCGTCAAAATAATTTCGCCTAATAGCTTAAATAACTTGGCGTCGCAGCCGCAGACGTTGCCATAGCCACAGACTGGCTGCTCTCGGCCTCCGCTGGGTCCTTGGACTTGGGGCATTTCGAGGTGCATTGACCAGACAATCAGGCTGGCGTTCACCTTGCTGCTTGTTGCGCATACGCAGCGTAAGCCGCAAGCGAGCTGCAGCTTAGGACGCGGCTCGAGACGAGGCATCCTGTTGCTACTTTAGCTCTCGTAGTTTCCAATTTATTTTCGTCTCGAGCGCACACACAAAAACTTTGATTGCCGTCGTTGAAATTTGTAATTTATTGCATACGATAATTTTCGATTAAAACTGTGTGTCCTGTCCCGGCCGGCGTATACTTGATGCGCACACAACCGTTCATTGTTGTTCGCCTGTCGATAGTGCGTTCAAGCTGAAGTTGGTTCGCTTCACGCCACAAATTTGTAACAAGTTTTCTGCCCAGCTTTTCCATTTTCGGGCACCCAGCTTAAGTCCGCAATCGTCGTACTGTCGTCAGTCGCCATCATTTTTGAGAGCAGAGCGACAGACAGCGAGACAGACAGACAGACAGACTGCTGTTTTCTTTTGTGCAGTAAGCCAGCAGTGAGTTGGCAGCCCTAGAAGTCAACTCGACGATGACAAAAGCCCATTGAAAATGCAAGTCCAACTTAATCTAATTCCAGAGGCCTCCAAGAGCGGCCACAGCGCCAGCAATAATTTAGGCATCTCGGAGGCTGCCGCCGCACACGCAAGAAAAAACGTAAGCTGGCAATTTATGTGCATATGCATTAACATCTGCCAGATGCTAGGCAGCAGGGGGTGGGGCGGGGCTGCCGCTAGCAAACTTAACAAATGAGTGCCAGCCACAGAGTCGCATGCCAACAAAATCAAAAAAAAGCAAAGCAAAGTTGGCGTCAAAAAAGGGAGGGGGAGCAGGGGCGCAGGGGCGCAGGGGCGCAGGGGAGCGCGCAAGTGGAAATAGAAAACTCAAAAAACTCGACACGACGACTGGGGGTGGGGGGAGGCTGGCAAAAACTTCTGTTGCTAAAACCAAAACGCAGCCAAATATGCAGAGCTCGCTGCCTGCTTGGGCTAGTTAGAAAAGAGTTGGAGAGGCAGCGAGTTGGGAAAAGTTCATTTGGCAAACATCGTGGCCCGAAGGCAACGTGCCACATGCAAGCACGAGTACAACACACACACACAAAAGCCAAACAATGCGACTGCACTGGCGCTTGTTGTGCTGCTCGCCAACTCCTTTGACACTGTGCAGCAGCAGCAGCAGGCCTGACAGCCGGCAAATATATGAGCCTGCTTAGCCCGCGTGGCCTGCGATCTCGTATGCCGTCCGACGGGCTGTCATAAGGCGAGCGTGTCACGAGCCAGGCACGAAGCAGCCCCACTGCAGTAATTATCTGCGTCTGTCTGTCCGCCAGTTAAGCGCTCAATGCTGCAGCCAGTGAGCAAGTCAAGTGCAACTTGTTGTGGTGGTCGTGTAAAGCGGCGATTAAACACAATAATTTGGCTTAAGTGCATTGGAAAAACATGAAACGCGTCTATCCGTCTGTCCGCCACTTCACGCGCCAACTAAGCCTGCACTTTTGTCGCTCTCACTGCTAGCATATAGTAAATTGAAATGTAACCCAAAAGCGAGGCGAAAAACAAACGGCATGCTTTGAACATGACTGTGCAATCATTAGAAGACTGCAGACGAGCACTCTTCAGTGTTGTGCGCATCTCTGGCGGGTGACATAAAGCACTCAACTGTAAAATAGGGCGAGGCGCCGCGCCTCGTAAATTGTCTTGGCAAGTGGCAAGTGGCAAGGCATAAATTCAATGCGTCAAGTGTGCAACTTGTGCAACGCACAGCGCTCAGCGCTCACACAAATCGGACAGCGCAGACAGACGGACGGACAGACAGAGGAACTCAGAACTCGGTTGAAGTTTGGCCTGCAGATTGACGGCGACAAGCAGCGCAATTAGTTTGCTGGATTCCTTCTCGACCGCAGGCCCAACTGCCGCTGACCGTTGACCAATGCCCCCCGTGCCACACGCCAATTGCCCCACGCGCCAATGGCCATTGACCGTTTTGACCATTGACTATTGACCGATGCACGTCGCCTCTCGCCTGTCGCTTGCCCGACGCTGCACGTTGCATGTTGAATGCTGAATGTTGCGCGTCGCACGTCGCACGTTGCACGGCGAGCGTTGTGTTCGATATGCCACCTCGTCGCTGTTCTCGTTGTTGACAGCGTAATTGTCAGCGTCAGCGTCAGCGTCAGGACTAGGCCAAGATGACGCGGTCAGCGCATACCCTGCAAACACACAAGTGGGGTCAACGCGACTGCAACTTCAGACACATTCCACTGTATATATTTCTTTCTTTATCAAATTACTTGTAGTCATCCCATGGATAAATTGCCTTTCTATTGTTCATAGTCTTGAAAACTCAATAGAATTTGATTTCTAATCTCTGTCAACTTGACTTTGATTTTTGATTAAGCAGTTGAGCACTCTAAAGCGCGAATATAATATTTATATTTTGACGACGATTTAACTCTGCTTTCAATTGATAAATTGCCTTTCAATAATATATATCCAGCTGTCTGTTCTCTAGCTACAAATTTGTACCACTCTCCCTCTCACATTTCTACTTTAGTTGCATTTCCAGAGCACACTGTTAACAGCGCTCTGTTACATAACGAACTCTGTAAACACACATATGTTAATGGTCTGTAAACTCAATAGAATTTGAAACTTTGTCTACTTAACTTTGGTTTTGTAATAACGAGATGAGCACTCTAAAACGCAATGGATGTTATGCCATATTTTCAACTGTTAACTGGTGATTTAACTCTGCTTTCAATTGATAAATTGCCTTTCAATTAATATCTTTTTGTAACTATATCCAACTCTCTCTATCAATATTTTTCACTCTCCCGCTCATATTTCTACTTTAGCTGCATTTCAAACGCACACTTTTAACAGCGCTCTATTACATAAGCAACTCTGTTAACGCACATATGTTAGAGGTCTGTAAACTCAATAGAATTTGCCAAACTTTATCTACTTGACTTTGGTTATCTACTAACCAAATGAGTTGGATGTTATGATATGTGTTCAACTGTTCGCTGGTGTTTTAACTCTGCATACTTCCAGGGTATCTGCTGGTCGAAACAGTGACGTGGGCGGGCGGCAGCGAGGGCAACTGAGTGTGCCTAATGTGACAGCGTTGCGGCATGTGCAACAAACAGTTTCAGTTTGCCAGCAGCGCGTCAGCTCAATGCACGCGTGTTTCTGATGGATCAATGCATGTAACTGCAACTGCAACTGCAGCTGTGTTTGTAGCTGCCACAGTTGCAGCTGCCACTGCGGGCGCAGCTATTGTGTGCATTGTAACGCCTGCCACGGCAGCGCCGCATTTGTGAGTGATTGTGTCGGCAAGTGCGTGTGGCTTAATCTGCCGCTCTTTTAATCTGTTGTCTAATCTCAGCAGCACATTTTTAATTGCAAATCTATGAGTTATCACCGGGTATCCGGGGGTATCTCTATCAACTCGCCGCCCTGTCGCTGTCGCTGACGTGACGTGGTCAGCAAACAGTGGAAACAAAAACAATGGCTTAGGCGCTGTTGGCACACGCGCACCTCGTTGCATATGCATGAGATTCACGCACGAGGCCACGCACCTGCCACCTGCCACCTGCCTGTCTCCCTCTCTCTCGCGCCCCCTCTGCTGTTGTCTGCACGTGTGCGTAATGAGTTGGCAGCTTTGTGCTGGAGCAGGAGCTGCAGTTGACGTCGAGGCTGCCAAGAAAACAGAGCACACAAAAGGCAGCAATTCAATCAGCTGAAAAGTAGGCAATGCCTCAGAAGAACTGCTTGACAAGTCGATATGGAAACTGGCGAAATTCGCTTGGATTTGCATGCAGCTGAGCAAACAGAAACAGAAAGTTGTGAAATGAGCAGATCAACGGCAATTAGTTGCTGCTTCACAGCCTTGTGAATTGCTCGAGGCCTGCAGACTGCTGCTGTTGTTTAGTCAGCTTGCCGCTTGCAGCAAGTGGCAAGTAGCAAGTGGCAAGTGGCAAGTGGCAAGTGTTTGCTGTCAGATCGGAAAAGCGCAAAACGCGAATGGCGATGGTCGCGCACATTTATTTGACGGCTGTTTGCACTGGCTAAATAAATAATAATATTGTATTTTGCATAATTTTCAATTTCGCTGCGACATTTTGGCCCCGGGGAGTGGACGTGGTGGGTGGGCGTGCGTCGTGTTTGCGCAGCGTAGCCGTTGTTGCTCTTGTTTGCAGGTATTTACATTAAAATGGAGGTGTTTACATTAAAATATGATATGGAGTGCTGCACTTCTTGCGCACGAATATCAATGGAATGAGTGCGAGACTTTTGTTCGCTCGTTTGTTTGTTTATTTCGCTGGCACTAGACTTGATTCGATTCGAATTGATTTGATTTGATTTGATTCGACTTGATTCGATTTGATTGGATTCAATGCGATGCGCTGCGCTGCGCTGCGCTGCGATTTGATGCGATGTGGTGTGGTGTGGTGCGGTGGGGTGTGATGGGAGTATCGGTTACCGTGTCGTATACGTGATAAGGGATAGGGGCATCACGTAACGGGATAGGGGCAGCTGTGTGCCATTCGCCTGCGACTCCAACTCCCCACTCCCCGCTCCCCAGGAGCATTGTCTGACTGCTTTTTGCAGTGCCTCGTTGAGCCTCTTAATAAAGTGCAGCTCATGGCTGCACATAATGTGTGCCACACACACACCAGCACACACTCGCTGCAGTTATACATGTAGAACATACAGTGCATGCGAAAAGTATGCAAATCGAGTGCAATTTGCATGCAAAGTGGCATCAAGAGAGCCGCGTCAAGTAAAACTGGAGCAGAGGCTGAGGCACGCTGCGGCAGAGGTGCAAGTGGCAGGCAGGCAGACTCGCTGGTAGGCAGGCGCAGCTCATTAGCAATGCCGGCTTGTAAGTGTGCGCACACTTTTTTACGGCACTGTGCGGCCAGTTGCACGCTACAACTGCAAATGCCTTTCCAATGCCTTAAATCCGTTTCTTTTCTATTCGGCAATCTAATATCATTTTGTTGGCAGCACATTAGGGCAGCAAATGTGCTCGACTTATAAGCCAAAGAGATCAACGAACCCCGGCAAACTAGCAGCAGCTCTAACGAAACTAAAGATGTGGCTCAATCTTGCAGCAGAATCTTCAATGGAAGTGCAGCATTGAGAGTTTAGTTTATCATAACTATCAGCTAAAGAAATTCAAAGGCCTACTCGAATTGAGTGAATAAGTAATTGTAGACTTGGTTCAGTTTTGCAATGCAACTGCAGCGTATGCAGCATTCTCTGCTGTCCCTGCGATGTTGCAAATACTTTGATGCTTGCTGCTTGCTGCTTCCTGCTGCATTCTGCAGCATGCCATATATTTTGATTGCCAACACATTTTTGCCACTCGAAATGGAATTTGTGCTGCCGACACTCCACACTCCACACTCCACACTCCACACTCCACACAGTCCACAACAAAGTTATAAATAGTCTCGAGACTTTGGCAAATAACAATAAAACGAAGTTCGTGCTGTGCTCGCCCCGCTTGGCTGGCAACCACTGACAAATCGAGGTCTGCGGCGACTGTGAAAAGTATTTGGAAACCATTTGAGCAATGCACTTTGCAGTGTGTTAAATGCCTCGATATGAAGTGTGAAGAATGCGCAGCAAGACATGCGAAAGAGCCTCTTAATGGCAGCCCCTGATGGACTTATGCTAAGTGCACGAGACAGCAAACCGATCAAAGCGTCTGCTGGCCAAATTTCAGCCAAATACTTCGCATAGATCCCGAGCTGGCTGGCCTGGAACCCCTGGGAACCACTGGGAATGCTCTGCTGGTCAGTTGATAGTCATCAGTTGCATAAATATCGAGTTCTCGTCGGACAAACACAATAACCTAAGCGTACAATGGCTGTATCGCAATGTTAAACGCGCGATTAACGATTTCTTTGGCCCACGCACACAATAAACTGCCGCATTAACAACAATGCACAAGTGTGAAATGTGGTCAACTTACCCGTTACGGCTCGAACACCATGTTAATCTGCAAGAGAAAGAGAGAGAGAGAGATTGGGTGAGTGAGGGAAGAGTGCAGCGTGATAAGGAAGTAGATCATGAGATTGCTTAACTCGCTGCCCATAAAACGGGGCGTTTCAAATTGGGGTTGGGCTTGGAGTTTTAACTGCGGCATCAAGGGGATTTTCGTGGGTAAATTGATGTTGGCTTTATAATCATAAAAAATTCAATTCTCACCAAAATCACACGAAATTTGTTACACAGCATTCTAAAACGGCGACGCAGAGGGAGGGGAGCCGACCGGGGGACGGGGGGAGGTTGGTCGTGGGATTTCGCTGGGGAATTTTGAATGTTTTATGGTTTTGAAAACCGAAATAAAATTCATAAAATCGACGGGAATTCGCGCTTTTTGGCTTGTATGTGTGTGTGTGTGTGTGTGTGTGTGTGTGGCACAGCCATTACCACACTTGCCACTTGCCACATGCCGAATGCTGACTGCCGAATGCTGCACAATCAAACAATAAATCTTTTTCTGCTTTTTTTTTTTGGTAATGTTTTTTTTTGGTTTTTTTGTTTTTGCCGTTACACACACTAAGCTCATTTAGATTTATATAGCGCCCACCGCCGCCAATTCGCACTCCAATACAGCTACCCCTCCCCCTCCCCCTCGCCCTACCCCACTCAGGTCTCTGATTTCAGCAAACTGTTTGGGGAATTCGCATTTGTGCTGCAAAAGTTTTCGGGATTTTGCAATTGTTGTTGTTGTTGTGGTTGTTGTTGCTGGTGTCGCTGTTTTTGCATTTAACTTTTGTATGCTTATTTTTTATTATCAGTTCCGCTTTAGTCTCCACTTTTCGTTCTCCGCCTTTTCTTTTTTTTTTGGGGGTTTTCACTCGAAGTGATTTGAAAAATTATTTCTGGTTTCGTGTTTGCGTTTTCTTTCATTCGCTTTTTTTCTGGTTTCCTTTCGCATTTCGGCATTTGTTGTTGCAAAGTTTATTTTCGATTTAACGCTCTGCACATTATTTGCCTGCGACTGTGTGGCAGGGGCGGGGACGGGGGCGGGGGCAGCTGGATTAGGCGATTGCTGAGATCTGCAATTCGGATAATGCATCAAGCAGCTTAAGTGCGGCTTTGGCCTGGGCAATTTGTCGATATGCGTGTGTAATAAATATTGCCTGAGTGCAGTTACGACTCGCCAAATTGCCTATCGATTATCAGGGCAATCGATAGCGCGACTCAATATGCTCTCTCTCTCTCTCTGTAATTGTGATAGAACAACTGTTCATACATCGATAAACGTAAACGGCAGATAAAAGCTTCAGCTGACCCGCCTAGCACAGCTATCGATAAGACACGAACGCAGACAAAGCAGTGGAGTGGGAGGGGGGGGGGGGTTAGTTATAAATCCAGGTAAACAATAGCAGAAGCAAAAGACAAATGACTTTTGGCCCATGAGCAAGGAATGCATGTATGTATGTATGCAACTCTCTGTATAATTCATGTTGACAAATTATCGATAAATTTCGAAACAAATAAAGAGCTAACAGCAGCGGTAGACTCAACCATAATGCATTGTTCTAAATAAATGCGAGCCAAATACAAAAACAAACACAAGTGCAGAGACAAATACAAATACAAATAGAAGTACAAAAACAAATGTGAATGCGAAGCCAAATGAAAATGAAATGTAACTGCAGTTAGAGCAAAACGATAAAAATGCTGCAGCGAACGACAAACGGCAGCAGAGAGGACAACAACAACAACAACGACATGAACAAAGCGACAGCAACACGAATAGCAGATAAACCAATAACGAGCAGCAACAACAACAGCGATAACCAGCAACAGGACAAACCACAACAACGTCGACAGGGGAAGGCGAAGCAGAAGGAGAAGGAAAGAGAGCTACAGCTACAAATCCATTGAAAATCGAATCGCACGCAAAATGCAACGCAGCTTTGCAATTGCTTTCTGCTGTCAGTGAGACAAGGCAGGCGGAACTAACCTCTCTGTCGTCCCCCTCTCGCACGCACACAGCCCACCCCAGCTCAACCCACTCGCCTTCTGTCCCCCTCCCCGCGCTGCTTGGGGTTAATACTTATTGTCAGGTATATGTTACTATCCGCCATGTCGTGCCATTTATTTGCGCAATATCAGCGATTTCTGTTTACTCTTTTTTATTTTTTTGCCGTCTCCTTTTCATTTTATACTCTGCAAACGCCAAGGCAGCCGCAAGGGGCTGGTGGACTTTGCCCTGCACATTTAACTGCGTAGCTCTCGCATACTTCTGCATGCCAGCACATTGCTCTTGCAAACTACGCATTGCTCGCACTATTCGCACATTACAGCGTATGCTGGCGGTCGACTACTTGCTGTTGCTTCCATTAAACTCATGCGTAGGAGTACAAGAACAACGCTGAAGGGTGTCGGGTAGCGCTTTGCAGGGTATCCGCTGGGAGAGCACAGCGTGCGACGGGGTGGGGAGGGGGGAAGGGGGGCGGAATATGGTGTCAGTAATAACAATTCCATGAATGCGCGAGTGCCAAGCGGCGATACGCGACGAAACAAATATAGAAAACTGATATCAAAACTAATGGCAACTGAGCGCACACGTATGCGTCTGTGTGTGTGTGTGTGTGTGTGTGTTTATTGTATGTGTCTGTTGTTTGAGTTATGTTTGCGTCTCTTTATAAAGCTAATGATAGCAGTAACTATGCCCGCTTGCCTCGCCCGCCCTCTCGCCGATTGATGTGTGGACGCGCCTTGTCAATTACAGCGAGGTTATAGAATACCTGATATGCTCGGGCAGCACATGTGTGCGCCGATATATATGCTATACTTTCGCGTCGGCACATTTATATTTATGCAATCAACTGCAGGACCTGTTGACAAGTCAAACGATTTCAATTGCACTCCGTATACTCTATGCACAGTTGATTAAGCAGTTCAATTAAATTTCCATTGCAACATTCCCGGCCCATTTCATTCTCATTTCTAGGCAGATGTTTTGCTTTATGAATAAGCTCTGTCTTCACATGCATTTCTTGTATTTGCCTTACAATTCTGCTTCAATTCCTACGAAATTCTCCTCAGACTTGTATAATATTGCGCAATCTGCAGATAGCTTTTGCTCCAAGACTATCCCCCGCGACTCCAGGGACACTTGCCCACGTCTGCCGCATGCTGCACGCTGCTGCAGCACAAATTGACTCAAGTTGCAAGCGGAGTTGCGAATTCCCTGGATACACTCACTGCTGCACTTGCTATTTGCAGTGTGAGTGTGGCACTTGCCTTTGGAGTAGCACGAAAATGGAAACTGTAGCAGTTGTGCCACGACGACGTCAACGTCACCGTCAACGTCGACACCGATTGCAGCATTTGCCGCGTTGTGTAAAACTCTGTCTTTCCCCATATCCCATATTCCACATTCCACATTCCACATTCCATATTTCATGCTGCGAATTTCACATTTGGGCGCTGTCGAATGTAGCATGAATAGAGCTCGATGCCTCGTCCCCTTGTTGTTGCCCCGGGGAATGCGCTGTTTTTGCATGCAGCAGGTGCAACTGCACTCGATACCCTGACCACGGGGACTCTGCCCCAGCCCATCAGCCAGAACTTCGCCATACCAACAGTGCACCAAATAACGCTCTGTTTATATATTGACAATAGACGATTGTCATGTCTCATTTTAATCTGAGGAGTCTTTAGGCTGTCGATAGCGCATCGAGCTACTATATGAATTTTAACTGATAAGTCTTTATGATACAAATGATAGATAAGAGAAGTTTCCATAATGTGTTGTTATAATACCATAGTGCCTTTATATTCTTTAGATCTTAGATTTATTTAGTAACTGGTTCAACTACCTAATAAATACATAAAAATCTAAAAAACATCAAGTGAAAGAGTACAAAAAATTTAAAATAGAATACAAATTGAATCTGAAAGAGTATTCAGTTCCTTTCGATATATATGTTCGATAAGAGAAGTCTCCATAATGTGTTGTTATGGTACCATAGTGCTTTGTATACTCATTAGATCTTAGATGAATTTAGTAACTGTTTCAACTACCTAATATAAAAAACTCTAAAAAATATTTAACTGACAGAGTACAAAGAATTGCAAATAGAATAACAGTTTCAACTGAAAGAGTATTCAGTTTAATTCGGACTGCGCGATTATGGCAGTTGCATCACATGTGATTCCGGGGCATTGACTTCATTTGGGGCATGGCAGAATATTTGATTTTTTTCAGAGCTATCTGCAGCGTGCGGAAGTTGTGCGTTGTGGGAGCTGGGAAAAACAACGGCTGACATTTGTAATTTTCAGCATTTGCCACCCGCAATTACTTTAGAATGTTAAATGACCGCAACGACAGAGAGCGAGAGAGAGAGGGAGGGAGAGGGAGCGCGTGCATTTGGCTGGAGGGCGTCGTAAATAAATGAAAAGCAAAGCCGTGCTAATTAGTTAAGAGCAGATTTTACCTGCTAACAGATTTGCTAGCACCTTGTGATGGCTTTGCTCTTGCTCTCCCGCTCACACACACGCTCGCTTGCCGTCTCGCTCGCTCGCTCGCTGTGCTGTGCTTTAATCCACTTGAAAGCAGCTGCCGCTTTGGCGCTTGTCGTTTGTCGTTTTCTTATTTATTTCAGTTGCCAAAAGTGTCAGTGATAAATTTTGTTCATAAGTTCTCGCCGTGGCGCTGAGAATCGCAGAGGGAGGCGCGCTTTAAGCCGCCGGCTACAGCTTTAAGCTCCTGGCTATCGCTCCCACTGTCACTCGGTCGCTGTGCCAACTTTGACAGTTGTCAGCTGCGAGCGTGGTCACTCAGCAGCCACCTCTACACTCCTGACTAGGCGATTAACACACAGTCTCCCCACCTTCGTCCCCATCTCCATCTCCATCTCCATCTGAATCTCAATCTTGGTCTTAGTCGCTGTCCCATTTTCAGTCTCAGTCGCTGTCTCTGTGCGAAACTAAACCAAAGTATTCCGATTGCCAAAAGTGCCGTTTTCCCTGTTCCTTTCTTTTTTTTCTCTTCTCTTCGTTTTTTTTTTGGGTTTCCCTTGGGGCTACGGACTGCCACACACCCACACACACACAGACTCACATGCACGGCAACTAATCGGGAGGCACGTTCCCTCACGCCCCGAATCAGTTGTGACATTTCCAAGCTCAGCCACTCAGCGCTCAACTCGCATGCCTCTCCCCCCCCAAAACGCACTCCCAAGGGGACCCTCGCTTGGTCATTCAAACACCCAGCGATAAAAACTGAGCCAAAGCAGCGAAATCTTTATACCCTAAGAATATGTTTACTTTCAAAATAAACTCCCAATTCTTGGCAGTGTTCTTATCGATTATAATCATAACTTTGCATTCTGCGAAAAACTGAGCAATGCTCAAGCGAAAAGCAGCTTAAACTGTGGACCCTCAAAATACGTTTATTTTCAAAATTAACTCGAACTCTTAGGAGTGTTCTAATCGATTTTTATTCTGTGAAAAAACTGAGCAATGCTTAAGCCAAAAGCAGCGAAATCTCTGTACCCTAAAAATACGTTTAATTTCAAAATTAACTCCAACTCTTAGGAGTGTTCTAATCGATCATAATCTTAATTTTGTACTCCGCGAAACACTAAGCAATGTTTAAGCGAAAAGCAACAAAATCTATAGACCCTCAAAATACGTTTATTTTGACAACTAATTCTTGGCAGTGTTCTAAGCTGTTATAATCATAACTTTTAATTCTGCGAATTTCAGCACAATCGTATTAAATTGATTTGCAGAACTGAGCGATGAATAAGCTAAAAAAAGATTACAAATCAAATTTGTCAATCTTGATTACCTTAAAAACTGCAAAGCGAACCATTTATTAAAATCTAATCTACTATATAATAGATGTAAATAATATCTGTTTTGATAATAAAGATGACAACTCAAATTTGTCAATCCTACAAAATTATTTGACCTAAAAACTACAGTTCTAATTGATTATAAGCATTATTTTTTGTTCTGCGACTTTCAGCACAATCGAGTTAAATTGAATTCAGCAACGAGAATCAGCTAAAAAAGAGAGATTACAAATCAAGTTTGTCTAAAATTGATTACCGTCTAAAACTGCAGCGCGATCAATTTATAAGTTCACTGTCTTCCGTTGCTGTTTCCTACAATTGTCTAAACAAAAAATCGTTTGTTATGCGCTAATTTCACGGCTTGCAGTACATTGGAATTTGGTCTTTATATTCTGAATACTTCGGCAGGATCGAAGGACTCGCTCAGCTGCCATGACCAACTGTGTGTGTGTGTGTGTGTGTGTTTGTGTTTTTTTTATTCCGTGCTGTTGTTTGGTATAATTGTGCCTCATATGCTGGCTGTCCGTGTGTGTGCGTGTGGCGCTGCGGCTCGGTTGCAAGGCTCATCACGTAGTGCGAGTGTTGTTGCCCCTTGGGGGCAAGGGCAACACAAATGGTGACAGCCACATGGCTCCCACTCGAAGGCGCGGGCGCGGGCGCGGGCGGGGCGTGCGTTTCTGTTTGTTTGTGGCCAAGAGATTCGATACGACTCGACACGGTGCGTCCAACAGTTGCCCTCCCCGTCCCCCCGTCCCCCTGCCCGTCACCCCCCTTCGTTGGCATGTCAAGTGCGCGACTCAACGCAGGAGGAGGCTCGCTCTCACTCTGACTTTGCCTGTTGGTTGCTGTCAAATTTCATTTTCGCTTTTTCACTGCTCTTAAATAATATTTATTTTTACGCCCGTTTCACTCTTTACAAAATAAAAACACAGCCCACTCTTTGTACCCTGCACGCAACGCTCAGCAAGCAGCGGCTTGCCTCAACTGCACACAACTTGCCCCACACCCAAGTTGCCCCGTTCTTGTTTGTCAGACTTCAGCATTTGCAGGGTAGCTGCTAGTTGGGCTGCTGCAGTGTTGCGTGTCTGCCTGTGTCTTGGGCGCTTATTTTTAATCGCTTTGCTGGAATTTAATAATTTTAAGTGAAATGAAAAGCCGCATGGCTTCGGCCTTAAATGATTTCGTTTGAACAGCGCTTTGCACCTGCGCTCCACTCTCTGCAGTTGTGTCTCGAGTTTCAGCTCGATTGCCTGCCCAATTGCAGGGGGACTGCAGGGGGAGTTCGCCGTTCTACTTAACTGTCTGTCTGTCTGTCTGTCGCGGTGACTGTCGGCGCTTAGCTTCATTGGAAACATGCATTTATCGGCTATTGTCTACGCGAAAAAAGGCAAATAACAATAACAGCATCAAGAGCCTGCGGCACGCTCCACAACAATTCAATAAACAACGTTCCGACAGTGCCCCCCTCCCCCTCTTGCTCTCCCAGTCATGTGTTGCCTGGAGTCTGTTGTCTTATTGGGCGTTAAGTCGCAGCTTTGCCGAAACTTTGCTGCACACGCTGCGTATACGCAATCTACGCCGACTTCGCTGACTTGAGCTTCAGCCTCACCTCTAATCTCTGCAGAGCGCGCACTTTGTATACTTGTGTCTTTCAATATTTTATCTGCACTGTGGTTGTCCTCTTTGCTTTGCTTCTTGCGCCTCAACTGACTGACAATGGCTGCTGTGATGCGCTTCTGGCGAATTCTTCGAGCCTGGTTTTAAGCAGACCCGTCGCTGCCAGATGCAATTCCGCTTAAAAGCATAGATAATCGCCAGCCGATCGACACATTTGCCGGCTGCAACACGGCGGCGCAACTTCAGCGAGCGACTTAGAAGCTCACGGACAGACGGACGGACGGACGGCAGGAGGGAAGTTTAGGCTGGACTGCAACTCGAACGCGCAGCGCGGTTTGAGCTCGCTACGGACTGCGACTTGGCATGAGTCAGTTGCGGCGTCTGGCGCAAGCCGCGCCAGTTGTCGCTGACAGCTGCAAGTGACAGCAAGTGGCAGCCACCCATGGAGCGATTGCCCTCGAGTCGACTCAGGCGACAGCTCGCCGCCAGCAGCAGAGCGGAGACAACGCCCACGCCAATGTCGCTCTCGCTGCCGCTGCCGCTGCCGCTGCCGATGCCCACGCCAATGGAGCTGGACGATGTGGCGGCGATGACGCGCCTCCAGCCGCTGCGGCAGCAGGGACAACAGCAGCAGCAGCAGCAGTTGCACGGCGGGGCGCGACACCTGGCGCCGCAGTTGCCGAGCATGCCGGACCTGAACGATCCCGAGACGACGGTCGAGCTGGCCGCGGCGAATGCGGAGAGCGGAGAGCAGCGGCATCGACACCGGCACAAGCACAAATCCAAGTCGAAGTCCAAGTCGAAGACGAAGTCCAAGTCGGAGTCCAAGTCGGAGTCCAAGTCGAAGCTGAAGAAGGCCAAGAAGGAGAAGAAGCAGCACAGCAAAAAGGAGGAGCGCAAGCTGCTCAAGCAGCAGCTTCTCCTCCAGCAACAGCAGCAACAGCAGCAGCAGCAGCAGCAGTCGAGTGAGCAGCAGCAGGCGCTGCAGGTCGAAGCCGTGCAGCAGATGCAGACGGACCAGGACCAGGAGCAGGACCAGGAGACGGAGCCGCCGGCGACGGGGCGAGCAACGGAGCAGCGCTGGTACAGTCAGAAGAAGCGCATACTGGCGCAGTGGCAGCGCGAGCACGGCAACGATAACGATAACGACGATAACGATAACGACAACGACAACGACAGCGATGTCGACAGCGACTATTAGCGGCGCGGCAGCAACAAGGACGGCGAGCACACGGCGAAAAACAAGTGAGTTGTGCTCGACATTTGCTCCACATTCGACAGCCAGTTCAAATTGATTTCGACTTATTGCCACATTTAGGGGGCAAGACTTCGCAATGCTGCCTTTTAAATTGACAACAAATAAGTTATGCCCGTGCCCCTTTTCTGCCCTCTGTTCAACTCCCACGCTGTGCTGCAAAAAATTACATTTTTCTTTAGAAAATCCCATGAACAATACGTTCAGCACGTGCGTGGCAAGCAAATGAGCGGCAGCTGCCTCTCCGCATCACCCGCCCCGCCCCGCCCTCGCATCACGTTTGCCTCCCTCGCTCGCTCAGGCAATTATCTGCGAAGCTGACCATAAAAATGCTCAATTACAACATCACGATTTATCCACAACACACGACGCTGCCCTGCGCCTCCCCTCTACAACTCTGCGTCCCTCTGCGATCGCAGTTTTGTCCCATAGAACAAAGGCATAAGTGGACTGAGAATGCGTTGTACCCTGTACTACACTCTAAGGCTGTGAGCCATCAACTTCTATTGGGAGTTTAAAGCTCGAGCAGTCAGTTTGGCAAAAAAGCACTTTTCAGCTTGGAGGCAAAGACTTGACGACAGACTGGTGTATTTTAGTTGGCGAAAGAGCAATTTTTAGTTAAGAAAAGTAAATGTTTACAGGGTATACCTTAGTCTGCTAACTGAGAAAACAACTTTGTTTAAGAGCTAAAGACTTATAAGTTAGACTTATTATAGACAATAGACTGATGTGTTTTAGTTGGCAAAAAAGCAGTTTCTGAACTGTGAAAAGTAATTGCACTTTATGATAGAAGTTGCTGCTAAATAGTTTACAGGGTATGCCTTAGTCTGCTCACTCAGCTATCAAATTTTATTAGAAGAAGACTTGACAATCGACTGATGTGTTTTAGTTGGCAAAAAAGCAGTTTTTGAGCTGTGAAAAGTAATTGCACTTTATGATAGAAGTTGCTGCTAAACAGCTTACAGGGTATGCCTTAGTCTGCTCACTGAGAAAGCAAGTTTCTTTAAGAGCTAAAGACTTGGCAATAGACTGGTGTATTTTAGTTAGCAAAAGAGCAATGTTTAGTTAAGAAAAGTAGTTGCACTTTACGATATAAGTTAAAAAGTTTACAGGGTATGCCTCAGTCTGCTCAATCAGCTATCAAAATCTATTAGAAGAAGACTTGACAATCGACTGATGAGTTTTAGTTGGCAAAAATAAAACAGTTTTTAGCTGTTTTAGTAGTTGCAATTGATGCTTAACGCTTTTGCTGAATAGTTTACAGGGTATGCCTTAGTCTGCTCACTGTTAATGCCAAAAGTGGGCTGAGATACTTTGTGCATAGTCGCCAGCTTTTTCAATTGGCGTGTTTCAGCGCAACACTTGGCAAAATTGAGTTTATACAGGGTATGAAAACAACAACAGTGAAGAACAGCTGACAAGCACTTTGCAAGTCTCTGTGTGTGTGTGCAAGTGTCTGTGTGTGTGTGAGAGAGTATTTCGTAATCGAAACTGATGAAAAGGCCAACAAACGAAAATCGAAACGAAAAACTGTTCCCAATTTCAATTTCAATTTCAATTTGAATTTGAATTGAAATCAGCTACAGAAATCAGAGCACTCAATTGGCGTTACACACACTCACAGAACTATACACCTATACACACACACACACACACACACACACACACTTGAGCGCAGAAAATGCAACTAAACTATGTAGATGGGAGTGCGAGTGTGTGTGTGTGTGTGTTGGGAAATGCAAAAAAGCATTTAAATGGTCCGAAAAACAGGACAAGAGAGCGACACAGGGAAAAGCGAGCAGTCGAGGAAAGGGCGAAGTCAGTAGTATGTGTGTGTGTGTGTTTGTGTGTTTGTGTGTTGTGTAGTGCAACCTGGGAGACAATTTAATGCCGGAAATAGTTTTTCAAGCTATGCCTAAGCGGCGCAAACAACTGAGAGGGAGGGAAGGAGGGTTGGGGGTGGCATTGCTGCCCTCTGTGTGACTGCAAAATAAATTTACTAATAAAATGCCAAATATTCTGCTTGCCCGCCCGTTGCCCCTGCCCCTGCCACTGCCCCGCAATGTGGGCAACAGAAAAAGGTTATTTCATAGCAACTCGACTCGACTCGACTTCAATGCGTGCCACTGCGCGTGTGTGTGTGTGCGTAAAGGGGCAAAGAACATTTTGTAATGAACATATTTTAAATGCATGCCACGCACCCGAGCAACAACAATAACGAGAGGCAGCAACAGCAGCAGCAGAAGGGGCACAACAACAACAATTTTGGGTGTTCAAATGAATCTGAAAATGAGCGTAATTTAGGCTCTGACCTTGCCAACTTTTCCCTTTACAGTACACTCTTGCACAGCCCAGAGCGGGAGGCAAGATGTGAAGACAGGCAGAGAGAGAGAGAGAGAGAGAGGGAGAGAGAGGGAGAGCGAAGCTGGGGACTGCTGGGAATGGAGTCATAAAACATTTTGTTGTCTGTCTCTTCTGCGCTGCGAACGATTTCAGCTGAGGGGAGGGAGGCGGAGAGGCGGGGAGGCGGCAACAGGCGCAAGGTCATGTGCAAGAATCGAAACCGGACCTCAAGACGAGACGTGTGAATGATGTGCACGAAAAAAAGCAGCTGAAAAGATCAAAGCAATCGATACGCTAGCAAGGGGGGAGGTTCGAAGGCATGCAAAGGGGCGAAAAAGGAAAGCCGAAGGAATAAACAACAACAATACAACACACACACACACATATACCCGAAAACAACAAAAGAATAGCTAAGAAATCGAAAAGAAATGCCAAACTCATGTTCCATAGAAATGCAGATAAGCAGCCGAATAACTTGCAGCAGACCGAGCGCAAAATATTTCCATATCACGCACTTCCACTTAAAGCTGCCAGCCACATGAAAGCACCAAGGGAATACGCCCAGAAACTACGCTTTAAGGTCCCCACTTCGCATAGTTTAAACCTCAACTCGATAGCTGCAGCGAGTTCTCAGTTCAGTGAGGCAAGTTGGACTGTAATACTTAGTTAAGTCTGAAGACTTCTTGACAATTTAACTTGAAAAGAACTCTGCACAAACGTGTGGAAGTACTCGGCTTCAAAATGTAATTACTGTCGTCTGATTTGGGGATTGAGAAATATCCGCAATTAGTTAATGAAAATACTTCGTATTTGAAGAATCGAAGAAGTGCACAGCTGTAAGCTGTAAGCTGTTTACCCGACGCGACATTGCGATGTTGCCATGTCAATCATAACTGCTGGCAATCAATAAATATTTGCCGTTATTTATGTATATGCTTTTAATTACACAATCGCCAGCGTTGTATCTCGCTCTCTTTCTATCTTGCAGGAATGGCTATGCCAGATCAAAGGCATCTGCGACCCCGCGACAAGCAGGAGGGAGCAGCAAAAAACAGGAAAAAAACTATGAAAGATACTCGGGGGCATGAATTAATTTAAAGCTAAATGCGAAAAGCAGCATCAACAGCAACAACAGCAACAGCAACAGCAACAACAACAACGGCGGGAACACAATAAATTGGGAAATCTTTTTGGCCAACGGCGCAAACAGCGATGGAGGAGAAGCAGTGGAAGACGAAGCAAAAGTGCCAACAAAGGGAAATCACCAGCAAGAGCAAGAGCAACAGCATCGACGGAGGGGAGGAGGACAGAGAGGTGGCAATTGGATGATATTTCCCAATTCGAATGGAAATTGCTGCCACGAAGTGATTGAAGAACTTTGTAAAGTGCATAGCGAACGAAAAAGTCCAGCAAAACAACCAAAATACGCAACGCAAAAATGCAAAAAAAAATAAAGTCGCTAGCAGATAAATACACTGTAAGGAAGCCGCGTAAGCATTACAAAATTCAATGTGTATAACACGAACTAAGGCATAACACACTAAAAGCATAATGTCAAATTAAAAATATGTATATAACACAAATCCGCATTAGCGCCGCATTGTGTTATACAGCTGCCATTCTCTTCAGTGTATAACAGTTCTAAGAACACTATAGAAAAAAAAAAAACAGAGAGAGCACCGCGCGCATTTATGTTCGGAATTAGCTAAAGACTGCTCCAAAACATGCTATCTCTCTTGCGCGCGCTCCAACTTTCACACGCAGAGCGAAAAGTTGATCAACTGATGGGAGAGTGAGAGAGCATATCAAAAGTTCGCACTGAAGTAAGGAAATTTTAAAGTTTCGCCGCCCGCTCCGCAGCTGCAAAGTTTTTGGGGGGCGCAATTAAAAGCAAAGTGCTGCTTCTAAAATAAGTATATACACTGAGCTAGAGTTTATAGTACAATACGATATCTGGGTGTAAGTAATGATGTACTCTCTCACTCTCCGCACGCCATAGAAAAAGTTTCGTCGTGCAGCAGAGAGGATGGGCGAAACAAGAACAAGGAAGAAACTTACCAGCTGTTTGGCTGCTGCAGCGACGCTGCTGACGCTGACGTTCACGTCGAAGCACTGTGAGACGACGTTCGATTGAAAAACAACGCGTTCAATATTGATGATTTGCTGGCCGAGCTGCTGCTGCGACTGTGACTGCGACTGCGACCGCGACGTTGACGGTGACGGTGACGTTGACGTAGGGCCGAAGTTTATGATGATGATTTTCTGTTGTTGCTTTTCTGCTGCGAACTGCACGAGCTTTTTGTTTTTGTTTCCGTTTTTTGCTTTCAACTTTGACCGTTAGCTGGCGACACAAACAACGTTGATGGCTCTGATGATGATGGCAATCTGTGAAGAGCGTGAAAAGCAAAAAATAAATGAAGAGAATGATGAAAAACGAGCGAAATGAATGAAAATTGTGCATTGTACATATTTGATAAAATTGGCGTTAAATTGCATTGGAAATTGCGTTTATTGTGCAGGTTTTAATTAGCTTTCGTTGCGCTGCGTTGATTGCATATTTTCACAGGTAAAAATTGCAAAATATTCGCCATCTCCGCCTCCTCCTCCTCCTCTTCCGCTTCACCCACTTTTCACGCGTTCCCCTTCTCACTTCGATTGCCTTTTGCCACTTTGCGTAATTTTCGCGCGCGGTGAAATGCATTAAATTAATATTTTCGCAACGTTTTCGATTAGAAATAAAAGCGATTAAACGAAAATGCAAATGAAATTAAATTTTTGGGACGCCGACATCGCTGCCGCTGTTGCCGCCGCCGCCGTCGCCGGCTGCGACGCAGCTGCGTTCCAATACTGAGAAAGAACTTGTTGCTAGCTTTGCACTCGAGTGCAACTGTTAAAGCTCGCTCATTAGGCGCCTAATCGACAAGTGAGCGGAGAGCGCAAGAGAGAGAGCAAGCAGCTGCTGCTGTTGTTGTGACCATTGCCTTACCGCGTGCATTTAGTCACTGACAGCGACGAGACGGCAGCGCGACAAGGCGACAGACGTGAACGATGCGTGTTGATTGCCCGTCGCTGCCAATTAAATGCTCTGTGTGCGAGCGGTGCAGCAAAATGTGGGCTTAGAAATGTTGGAAATGCGTGCATACGACTGTTGCCCTCCTGCTCTGTCTGCCCGGCAAAAATACTATGCAGCTGCTGCTGCTGCATTTCGTTGTTCCTATTTTTGCAGTGTCAGCAGCTGCGCCCGCAGCAACAACAACAATAACAATGCCTAGTCCAACCAACCACCCTGCAGGCAAAACTAACAACAACAACAACAACAGCAACGGCATTGCGACTGTGGTCAGTGCTCTCCATCTCGCTCTTGCTCTAGCCTCTGTTGCGTTCTCTTCGCTTCCCGCTGTCACTCTTTGGATTCCAGCTGCCTTTTGCTTTTGCTGTGCGGTTTTGCGCTCTTGATTCTTAAATGAGCGACAACAACAACAACAACAACAACAACGACGACGCTTGAATGCGAGCCATTAGAAATCGAAACGGATGGTAGTTAAGATTTGACGTTCAAGATTTCAACTTAACGATTGTACAACGTACGCCACGAATTAATTTCACTACACTAACCCCCGCTCCCAAAACGAGGTAGCTCACATGCTCTGTGGCATTTGTGACGCAGCGCACAACTACAATTTATTTGCCATAACCAGAGATCACAATCTACCTACGCAGCTAACTATGCGAACTCGGCCGGCAGTGGCGCAATTTCAATGAAATTTGGCAGAACGCCTGTTCGAGATGTCAGCTGTGTGCTGTGTGAAAATCCAGCGAATCGCAGCACTGCATCGTCTAGCTGCCACACACAAATGTGGCGTCGGTAAGTGTATTCTGTGTTTTCACGTGGTGGCCAAGTTAACTGCGTGGCTGCTCTGTTTGCCATTGCGTAATGTGTGCGCTTAATCTGTTTTCTTTCGCCATAACTAATTTCAAGTGTTACTTCATGTCGTGTCGTGCTGTTTGCTTTTATTAGCTTTGCCACTGCTTAAGCTATTTAAGGCCATTTCTTTACTCCGCTTTTGAAGTGCCGCGTTGAATTCTCTACGAATTGTGGCACAGCTGTGATGCGATCTGGGTTCGGTAGATTACCGAACTGCGCGATCTTCTCGCAGTCTTTCACTTCTCCACTGACTTCATTACGCGCTCCTTTATTTCGTACACTGAATTGCCTTCCCCTCGCTACTACTGTTGATTGCTTTCTTAGCATCAACATAGCTGAAGGTTGCAGCACCTCCGACGAGCGTGCAACATTGTTGCAGCGCTGTCGATGGAGATAGAGCTAGAAGTCGCTGTCGATGTGACCAGACAACAGACGGGCACAGACACTGCTGACAATGTTTACACAGCATCTATTTTATAGCGCAGCCTCCTCCCCAGCAGCGCTCGCTATTTGTGCTGCTGCACTTCACTGCTAGCTACCTTGTGCTTTCGTAATTGCTTATGCAAATTTCGCAGCTGCAAGCAGAACCCGGAACCTGGCGGGCGACAATACCGGCCCCCCAACACTACCAACCCAACCAACCCAACCAACCCTACCAGTCCTACCGACCCTACCAGCTGCTGAGTGGAGGCTTGTGCTGGCAAGCCAAGTGTAGCTTGCTGCCTTCACACACTTGCACGCTTCCTGTTGCATTGCTCCACAAAAATAAGTGGGAATGGTAATAGTCGAGATAGCTCGACTGTGATATACCCTGTACCATAAAAAATAAAATTTAAAACAAACATATGTAAAATTGTTGTTGTCCTAATTTACTTCCAATTTGAATAACAATACCTCAAAGCCACCGAATACTAAAATGCAGCCATTAAACAACAGTCATATAATTTCTTCAGTCATATAAAACTTGATCTGCGTAAATACATACTACACTTAGATCCAAAGGTTGGTTACTCTAACTCCTACCATTTCTGAAATCTAGGTGTTCATACGGGTGGACGGACAGACGGACAGACGGATAAGTCTAAATCAACTTTATTTTCAATTGTGAACATTTTGGTTGTAACATGTGGTCTGCGAGGTTTGCTAAACCTGTTACATACATAAGAACGAACTTAATATACCTTTGTACCTTTAGGTACAGGATATAAAGAGAAAGGAGGAAGCTACGAAAATAGGGAGCCAGCTCGAGAGCAACCCTTCTGCCCTACTGGCTGCTTTCTTGGCGCTTTTGCTTTGCTTCTCACGCGCATTTTCATTGTCAACGTCGTCGTTGTTGTCGTCGTCGTCGTCGTCGTGAGTTTGTTGCAGGCATTTGCATAGCGACTTTTGTTTGGCAGCGGCAAATGCATTTGCCACCCCCCGTGGCAACACTCGCTGCGGCAGCCTCTCGCTTTTGGCAGGTGAGGGCTGTAATTTTTAATGTGCACAACAAATACAAATTAAAGCAGTGTAAATAAAAGCGTTTGCGCGAGCTCGGGCTAAAAATTAAAATAAATTCCAAGTTGCAATGTTTTGTGGCAGCCAGCGAGAGGGCGAGCTAGGCAGGGGGCGGGCGGGTGAAAGGGGGAAGCTGCTGGTCCCCTGGCCGCATTCGAATCGCAGTTACGTGAAATTTGCATAATAAAATGTGCTGGCCACACTTTTTGTGTGCTGCACTCGAAGGGTACATCGGGGCATGCATGTAGCCATAAAAATTCCCCGCCTCGCCTCGCCTCGCCTCGCCTCGCCTCGCCGCCAGCCACAAAAAGTTGCATCGAAAGTGTTTCGTTTTTCTCCGCTTTTTCCTGCTGTTTGCCAATGTCGAATTCCATTGGCCGCCTGTGCGAATGTTTTGAATGTGCGAATGAATCTGTCATTTACTTTATTGTTTTTTTTTTGCTCCAATTTTTTGTTGTTTGAAAGCTGCGCGAATGAATGATTGTGTTGCCATATCATATGACACGCATGCAAATGATAATTAATTGATCGAAATGACTGCGCAATCGTCATGAATATTTGCAGAAGTTATTAAACTGCCCGCCACTCTGAATAAAATAGTTCTCTTCCAAGGTTTTCATTACTCGATTTCTAGCTTTTTGTATATAAAGAATTTAGCTGTTTAAATCTTTGTTTTTTATTTCCTTTGCCTTTCTCCTTATCCACTGCTACTACAAGACGTTGGTAGAGCATTGCAAAGTCGTTAATCCTCGAGCGGGGGCTGAGTTCAGTCGCCCTCAAAGTGTGCTCTATCGCTGCCATCAAACCGTACAGTTGGCGAGCGACTGTAAATTGCTCTGTTGGGTCAGTTGCTTTGCATAAATGCGTTGCAAGTGCGAGGGAGAAAGGCTGGAAGTTGCAGCTGGCATTCGTTGGCTGCCGCAAGTTGCAGTTGCAATTGCAGTTGCAACAACTCGAACGCGACTCCAAATCATTTTGTTTGCTGCATTTCATTTGCTTGTTTGCTCTGCGCCTAACGGCAGTTCCATGTGGGCAGCGCGGACGTAGGGGGCGTGGCAGCAGCCAGCGGAGGGGCGCTTGCAACGGCAACAGTCACAACTTGATTTATGGCCAAAGGGCGTTGCACGAATGCTGCGCGAATCTTTTTGGCCCCCATTCGCAACCACTTGACTCCTTTGGCCACCCAAATTGCAGGGGCAAGAGCCGTTGACTCAAACTTTAATTTACAGGCATTTAATGAGAGAGCCAACAACGGAGAGCGGGAGAGTTATCCGGCTGAAGACATTTCGCAACTTGAAACAGCGACAAGGGCGATAAAAACTGAGACAGTTTGAAGCAGGTTGGCAGCCTCTTAGTCCAATTTTACGACCTGTCTTACAAATGAAGAGCTCGTCACAGCAACAGCTACAACTGCAGCGCAACACTGATTACTCCAGCTAGAAAGCCAACAATGTAGTCGCCATTGTCGAGCACCTCGTAAACTTAGGTAAGGTCAGCAGCCCTCTCGCGGTGCGAGCCAATTGAAAAGTTGCACACCCCCAGTCAACAGCGGCTAATTCACGCGCGTAAAAAGTGTGAGAACAAAAACAGTGGACAAACTACAGCCCGAAGTCAGTTAATGACTCGGTAGTGCTGGAAGGCTGTGCAGTACTTTGAGCAACAAATGCAATGTTGCTGCCAAATTCGAGCACTCATCAACGGCAGTCGTCTACTAAATCAAAGCTCGCTAAGGATACAACTAAAGCACGCAGCAATCGTTGGCAATTGGCTGCTAGTCTGAGAGGGCTCTGTAATTGTTGCTGGAGTTCCTGCTATCTGCTATTTGCCACATGCACTCGCTTTTAATTGCGCCGCAGTAGATTCTAAGCTCGCAAATTTCAAGAAATGTGATTTACATGAGGTTTGAGTTTGGGTTATATGTATAAAATAGCACTGCCCAACTGGCCACTCAATAAATTTGCTGTGCACAGTTGTCTGGGCTGCGATAGACAGACATTTTCGGGGGCTAACCCCAATTGCCAGTTCATAATTTGTGCAATATCCTGGCGAAATGCAGGGACGCAGGGACGAGAGTGTCCGGTAGCAGCTGTTGCCAACACCTAAGCCAAAGAGGGGGCTTTGACATGGCCGTAATCGTTGGGCTCGACCCGGGGATGGCCAAGGGATTGTGTTCGAGTTTGGAGTTGATTGCATATGAAATTAGCCAAAGATTGCCGACACACATGCGTTTTAAAGGCCGCCGGAGCTCGGTCTATTTGTGGGTTGCGTTTGGGGTGGCGGCCATTGCAATCAGTTAAACAATGTTGCATATTAACAGCAGGACGGCAGCACACGCCACTCCAGGGCATTTCAGCACGAGCAGGAGGAGGAGGAGGAGGGGGAGGGACAGCAGTCTCGCCTGGTCGGGGCAATTCCCAGCCAATCTGAACCGTAACCACGTCGGGCCGCCCGCAATGTCTGTGCATAAATAAGGCATAAATAACCGACAGGCAGTCGGGCGGTCATTCAGCTTCTCCCTCGCTGGCTCTCGCTTGGCCGGTCGGTCGGGCGTTGGGTCGGTGGCCCGGCTAATTAAAACACTTGATGGCCTCTTTCAACGAAAGCGCCACCTGTCGTTCAGGCGGGGCGCAGGACATCAGGGACTCGAAAAATGTTCCGAACTGCGAACGTTGTAAATTGCAAATTTCATATGTCCCCGCGGTCGCTCAACGTCTCGTTGCCGTTGTTGGCTTTGTTATTTAGAACTCAGCCCCGCCACGCCCCCTTGCCACGCCTGCCCTCGGCGTGGGCGTGGGCGTGGCGACTTTATTGACAGCTTGTTGTTGAGGTGACAAAAGCAACAGACATTGCTCCCTACCGCCCCCCAAAACCAATTGAAACTTTCAAATTGAGCTGAGACTGCGAGCGAAACCAACAGGCAGCGTCTGCTCCCGTTTCGGACTGCGAATAATTTATTGATATCAAGTGTTATTAATTATGATGCGCGTTTAAGGCGCTGCCTTCCAGCTGGCTTAAATGGAACCTGGAGTGTGCTCTTGGGCCCCTTGGTAGCCCACATGCTTTAACTCGTAAGCCGATAACTACTTGTACTTGATTGGCACTCGACGAGCGCAATCGCTGCGGAATTCCTGTTTTAATTGGCCAGATTCGATTTTTCTGTTGTGAAGTTAATTGCGGCAAGGTTCAGCTCCAATTTGCATAGCCAACGTCAAGAAATTTAGCTTAGCACAACAATCAAGTAGAGCTAATTTGCCAGAGAATTTATCAACTGCAATTTAAGCTGGGAAAACAGCATATTCCCTTCTGGAAGTCTGCAACTATTTGCACACATATTGTAGTAGTTTTTGTGGGAATTTCGAGTATATAAATGCATTGCTTTGAAGCAGTTCCTAAAGCGGTCGCTGCATCGTGATCTATAACTATATTTGGCGAGCGCCAAAGCTAAAATAAATAGCAACTGCTCACTTAAGCTGCAGCAGCATTCCGACGCCAGATGGCGTTATTTCGGCGATGTGCATGTGTGTGGCCAGTGTTGCCAAATGACAAATTGAACACTCAAAGGACACTTGCGACGGAGCGAGGAATATGTGTGTGGTATTATTTTTGTCGCTTGAGTTGAACGGGAACTTTTACGATTGGCAAGCGGCACGTTTACTTTTAGCATTAAATCGACTGCGAGCGAGCAAGAGGAAGCATCGTTTTATGGTCCGCAATTGGCCCAAGGGGGGGGGGGGTAGGGGTATGGCGTAGGGGCGGGGCAGCGGCGAGGACGTTATGTGTGCATAAAATAAAAAACCGAAAATTTAAAACAATAAAAATGCGCACATAAAATGTAACATTTTCATTTCTGTTTTTTTTTTTCTCCTCGTTTTGTGCGCTGCCGTTGTCGCTAGTCCTTTAATGCATTTGCCGAAAGCCAAAAGTGGCCAAAGGCCATTAAAAATCTTCACTTGCACACACACTCACACACACCGCAGCAAGAGCGAAGGAGTCAGCGCAAAAGACAGAGCGAGAGAGAGAGTGAGAGTGAGGAGGAGACAATCAGAGTCAATGGACGAGTTGAACAAAAGGCGGCGAGGCAAATGAAAAGCGAGGGATTGCGATTGAAATGGGAGCTGGGCGGCAAATGACAGTGTGGAAAACTTGCCTTCCGCGCGGCAAGCAGACTTTCACAGCCTCCACAGAGCTTTGCACGCGGCTCACTTTATCTGACGCTGACGCTGACGCTGAAGCGAATGCGGACGCCAAGCGTGCGAAACAGAAGGCGGCTTAAACTGTTAAATCCAAGCGGATTTCAAGACATTGAAACCGTACAACGGACATCGACACGGACACGGTGGCGGCTGCAGCTCCACTGGGGCACGTGGCACGGGTCACGGGGCGTGTGCGTGGCATGCCAAGGCGCCACTTTCAACAGCGGCAGCAACGGCAACAAACGACAACACGATGGGGCTAAATTGTTATTATACCAACATTTTTCGCAGCTCTTTGTTGTTGCTCTTTATAAATACATTTCGAGGTGAAAACGAAATGACTTTTATGACCGCATATCGGGGCAGCGGCAAAAGGGTTTCCCAACCCAATCTCGGTGGGGTGAAGCTACAGGGCAGGAACAGCTCGCGAGGTTGTTGGCGAGGCGGCAGATTGAGCTGCGGCGCGTCAAGGTAAACTTAAAGCTGCAACTATGGCAGCAAGCAAAAGTAGAACTTCAGGCTGCCTTAACTGCCAACTGAGGTTGCAACTTAAAGGCTAGAGCTGACGCCAAGGCCTCAGAGAAAGAACAAGAAACTAATGTAGAGTAGGAGCTCAAACGAAGTATTCACACTTAGTCAGTCAGCTAATGTTTGGTCTGCATAGGTAAATGTATCTTCAGTTGGTGTATCTAACTCTAGGTGTTGTAAAGAGATTGAAGAGAGACCGAAGTGATGGCACAATAAAACTAACCTCATTTGCCAGCTTAGTTACGCAAGGTTTAAGCAACGCCCAACTGAAACATCTATAGTGTGGCTCAGGGGGGAAGCGGTATTAAATACAAAGATAAACTCGTGTAGAAACATACAGAGAAGAATTTGTATACCAAATTTGATTCTTCTAGCTTTTATAGTCTCCAAGAATCAGGCGTTCATACTGACGGACGGACGGACAGACGGACGGACATGTCTAAATCGATAAGAATTCAATGCTTAGCACTTTGGTTGTAACAACATATGGTCTACGACGTTGCCTTCTCTCTGTTGCATATATTTGCACAAACTTAATATAACCTTTTTACAGGGTATAAAAATCAATCATAAGTCATAAGACAAGCTTCATCGTTGTCGCTTTGTCTCTGCGTTTTTGTCGTCGTTGTCACTAGGTTTTTATTGCAAAAGTGCAGAATAGTTTAAGTTACTAACTGAAGTATTTGATAAATAAGCAACCACTGCAGAGGTTTCTATGTTTGTCTCGCCAAAACTCCAGCTTTAGTCTGCACACTAGCAACAGAGCTGCGCTTAGAGGATCTCTGGGGTGCGAGGGGGCTGGCTGGCATTTACAAAATAGCACAAAATATTACACATAGCCACGCCCCGTTGCACACGCCAGCAGTCCATGCAACCTGCAACCTGCAACCTGCAACCTGCAGTGGCGCAGCACGCGGGTCTGGTTTGCATATTTTGTCGACGCCTAAAAATATGCAAAGCAAATCACGGCAACAACAACGAGCGCGAGCGCGAGCACGGACACGAGCACGGCAAAATTGGAGAAAATATTGCGGAAAATCTATTAAGTGAAAAGTGTGGAACAACGCGACAAAGGCCGGACCAGGACTGGCCCCAAGGGCTGCAGCCAAAGTCGCGCCCCAAACCGAGTTCTACCCACTTCATTGGACGCCCCGCTTTGGCCTCGTTAGGCGCAGCGACGAACTGCCGCCTGACCCCGTTCGGGGAGCTCGTATTGTCTGGGGAACAGTGTTGGAGAGCGGGGAAAACGCAATGAGAACATTAACAGTAATGGGCAATTAACTGGACAGTTACTGTGCCAAAGATTTGATTTAGCTTCAACCCAATACGATAACTTGCAGTTCAAGGAAATCTTGACATGCTCTGAAAGGAGTTTAACTATTAAACTGAACAACTTTAACTTGGATTGCAATTGCTTTCTATCGTATTCTAATTTCTTGCAAAAACTGTAAAATACGCTTTGCTGAAGAAAAGCTAATTAATTACTCGAAAGAACTCAAGAATTTGCTGCTCCTCTGAGTTGCAATTAGTGTAAACGTAATTAATGGTTGGCGACAACATTTTCGAGTTGTGCGATTTGTCAAGCGCGGATTTTGACGCTCGGCAATCTAATCTAGTGTCAAGTTGTCCGTATAACTGGCCGTTTAATTGAATTGTGGTTTAGGGCAACACGTGAAGCTTGAAGCTGAAGCTGAAGCTGAAGTTTGGTTTGAAGTTAAAGTTGGCTGTGAATAATAGATTTACAAGAATCCATTAGGAGCTAGCAGAGGGCGCAATATATAAACACACTATACCATCATATACTATAATATATGGAAGGAGTATGCAAACGAAAGATTGCAATCGGCGACTGCGACTTGTGCTTTATGTAAGCTTTAATGGCGTCCCTTGATGACGACGACAACTGCGAGCGGGCAGCAAAGCAGTCGACGGACTCTATGGATTTTTCGATTTAATCAAGCGCCAGCCGAGGACCCGAGGACCTGAGCAACCGAGGAAGCGAGTGCCAAAGGACCCCATTGCGTGTGAGGAGCAGGCAAACGAACGTCCTTGCTGTATGCGATCCATAAAGTCTGAAGTTCTCCACTAAATGCGCAGCCACACAACGTACTAATTAATAAACGAAATGAAATGAAACGAAACGAAACGAAACAGAATGGAACGAAACGAAATGGAACGAAATGAAACGCTATGAAACGAAATGAAATGGAATGAACTGAGCCGAACTGAACTGAACTGAACTGAAATGAGATTAATGTAAATCGCATTGTGTATAATTTTTATAGTTGCTGCGTTTTTGTGGGCAATTAAACATTTCGTGCCGCGGCCACGTCGTCGCCCCACCCACTTCACACCTCCCACTCGGCGCCCTGGGGCCGTCGCGGCCCAACTCGCCACAATTGTGCGGCCCAGACTAAGTAAGCACTTCAATTTGTGCGTGGCTCGCCTCGCGCGCCAAATGCTAAATGCGAAATGCGAAATGCTGAATGCTAAAACGTTATGGCCGGGCCAAAGCAGATCACGCAGTGCGCTGTGTCTATCTCCTCACAATGCCAGACAAATTTAAAGTCCATAAAAGGAAAACGAACAGAAAAAGAACACTGCTCAAATTGCTGCTACTCAGTGGTGTTGTTTATTCACTCAAATGAGGAGTTTCGTTCAAGTGCAAATCGAACAATTCCTAGTAATTTCCAACAGTTTCTTAACAGCTGTAAAGTAACTATGTTAACTCCATCAGAGCGTCTGCTGTTGACATACTTCTTGCTGTAAATAACAGCAAGACTTGCAACTTAACACTATGCTAACAATGTAAGAGACAGTTTCATATTATTGGACTGTAAACACACTTCTTCGCTGTAAACAACAGCAAGACTTGCAATTTAAAAGCATGTTATTAGAACAGCTGTAGTGCATTCACTATTAACCTTAAGTTCAATTTGCATTTTAGTTTAGCTAACATTAGAGCCTCTGCAGTTAACATTCTTCGTTGCTGTAAACAACAGCGACACTTGTAACTTAACAGTAAGTTAGTTGAACGACTATAGTGCATCCACTGTTAATATAACATAACAAGAGGCAGTCTTATATTATTGGACTGTTAACATACTTCTTGGCTGTAAACAACAGCAAGACTTGCAACTTAACAGCATGTTAGTAGAACAGCTGTAGTGTATTAACATTGTAAGTGAGTGTTTCACGTTATTCAATTCTGCGACTGCAATCAAATTGAAGTTAAGTTTGCATTTCAGTGCAGTTAACATTAGAGCATCTGCAGTTAACATACTTCATTGCTGTGAACAACAACTGTTAGTGCAAGTAAGTTAGGTGTATGTTAATAGAACGCTGTAATGCAGCCACTGTTAGCATTGTTGTCTCACACTATTAAACTTATTTGCGACTGCAATCAAATTGAAGTTTAGTTTGCATTTGAGTGCAGCTAACATTAGAGCGTCTGCTGTTAAATTACTGCTGCGCTTTCAACAACAGCAGAACTTACAACTTAACAGCATGTCAGTAGAACAGCTGTAATGCAACCACTGTTAACATTGTAAGCGGCTGGACTTATTTGCGACTGCCAACAAAATGAAGTTCAATTTGCATTTGAGTGCAGCTAACACTCTGATAGAAATCGAAATCTGAGGAGGGGAAAAGGAAATCTGGCTGAGGGAAAAAGCAAATCTGGCTGCTGGCAGCTAGCAGCTGCCTTTGCTCTGTGGACTGTGCTTTTTGGTCAGCGTTGCCTTCAAATTGATATTCATATGGCGCGGCACGAGGCATGCCCTGCATGCCAGCCAACAGCTATCAGTGGCAGGCAAGGGGCGAGTGTGGCAGTTGCAGCCACAGCCCCGCCGCAGCGTCGACCCCAAATCACAGACACTCAGTCGTGACCCGCTTGTTAGAGCTGCTGGAGAGGGCAATGGCGAACAGCGAAAGGGCGAGTCACAAAAAACAAAAGGGAGACGAACGGCGACTGCAGCTTCGAGAGTGCTGCATGTGCAGCATTCCAAAGCCACGCAGTTCGCTGGCAAGTGAAGCGAAGGGGGAGGGAGAGGAGTTGGGGTTTGTGCCTGGCGAACGGCTCTAAGCTGGAGCTTACACCGCAACAGACAGCTGCCGAATAGGTCATTAACTTGCGGCTCGACGCCAGCGAAATTCGTGCGTTCTTCTGATGCGTGTGGCGCGTTCTCCTCGCGCATTGGGGGCGTGCCACATGCGCGCCAAGGGTCTTAGCATAATGTGGAAAGTATTATGCATGTGCTGCACATTTCAAATGACATTTAGTGAATAATTCAAGTCATATGCTTAGCAATGCTTCTGGCGCTAGTTTTGTTTATTAAGTATTTCAGAGTTTTCCTCAATGTTAGCATTGATTTAGTTCCTAAATATGCCGCTTATAAGTGGCTTTAACTTGGCTCTTGCGTCTTCAGTGTAAGCCATTTTCGACCCAACAAAGTTTGGTTTTGCTTTTTTATATTCGTGTTTTTCGATTTTGTGGGAAAAGGCTGGAAATGTGTTTGCCATTTGTTCGCTGCGATTTGATTTATTCTTCGTGCCTGTTGTTTGGAGTTGTGCCACACACACAGCCCAAAACAGTGCATATAATTATGATGGCATTTTGCCAAAAACTCACACACACCTGCAGATTTGCATGTCAATAGCGCGGGCG
The DNA here is from genome assembly GCA_035046165.1 of Drosophila rubida. Taxonomy (NCBI): domain Eukaryota; kingdom Metazoa; phylum Arthropoda; class Insecta; order Diptera; family Drosophilidae; genus Drosophila; species Drosophila rubida. Next base: position 5,687,910 of record JAWNOF010000023.1, on the reverse strand, counting down.
CGTGGAGGAGCAGGGAGGGGAGAGCTCTACGGCGGACACTTGAAAATGTGCAACATGGCCAAGCTTTGGCTGCGAATGATGATGTGTGGCAGGATAATGGCTGGCAGAGTAGCAGGGAAGCTGCTGCACGAAAACATAATCCATTTTGGAAATTACATCAAGGGGAACGGGAACGAGAAAGGAACCCAGCAGGAAGACGCAAAATGGGAAAAGAAACACAATGGCACAACTAAAAGCGGGCAGCATGAAAAGAAAACTAAAAAGAGAGCGGGCGAGTGGGAGAGATGGAAAAAGTGCAAAAATCTCTGCACGACAAAATTCCAATTTCATTTCCGTGACAAAACTGTGCTCAGCTTCGGCTCACTGGCAATCGTTATCGTTGCAGCACACTCAGATAGCTGGTCCGGCTGTGTGGCATCAAAGTTCCACTGCGTACCTGCAACGAGATGGAAAGACAGAATTGCGAAAATGAGTCACAGCTGATTGATGATGCCCAACGAGTGCTTAAAGTGAGTAGTGAGCAGCAGCAGCATTTGGATGCTTACTAAAATACTTGCATGTTAAACACACATTCAGACAGATGTTAAACATATTTCACAAGTTTCGACTTTAATATTTGCGCTTTTGGAGGAATTAGCAGCTGAGTGCAGGCAAAACCTGAGCCCGCAAGCAATACCCTGTAGAAACAACACAACAGGGCATAGCGAAGCATTTCTGGTGTCTTGCATTAAGTATTTCAAGCAGCATCTGCTAGTCGCTCAGTTGTTTTATTGTGCAGCTGCATTGCAGCCATATTTACTCGGTGCTCAAGTGGCAGTTGCAAGATGCCAGCCCCGCTGATAATGATGAGCTGCAGTTGCAGTTAGAGTTGGAGACGCAGCTGAAGTTGGCAAGAAGTTCTGGCTAAAAAGAGTTATGCCAACACTTGGCCAGCGTCGAGCAGACGGTCAACTTCACAACAAATGCATAATGCAGCACATCCACTCGCCGGGGCAGAGATGCAGAGGGGCAGACGCGTTGGAGGCGCACAGCAACAACGAGAGCAAAATAAAAGCAAAAAAAAAAAGAGCGTACAGAGAAATTGCATTTGGCAAAAATGTTGCATATCATAAATAAATGTAAACGCAAATAAATCAACATTGTTGACATTTCAGAGCTGTCAGAGCCGAGCATGAGTCTTCTCTTCTTGCTCTCCTTCTCCTGCTCGTTCGCCACATGTGTTTTTGGTTTCACCTACTCTCCGTTTGCTCTGCCTCGCTGAACTGTTCGCTTCCCCGCTAGTGGATTTTTCCATTGCTGCCCAAAAAGCCATTATAACCATAACCACGCCCCCTTACAAATGTCAACCGCACTCGGCTGCTGCTGCTGCTGTCTGGGCTCAAGCCTTTGCCATAGACAAAGCCAATTAAATGACAACCGCTTTGTGTTTGCTGGCGTATACCCTGCAAAAGCATTGCGCTTGGCGTCTACAGCGTGTCTGCTAGTCGCGCCAGCCGCTCTGCTGCGCGCTGTCGTCTGACAAAGTGCTTCTAACTGCACATTAGGGTTTCCCAGCAAAATAAACTATACTTTCATCTGCTTCCTTGTGTCTCTTGTTCTGCCATTCTTGACAGTTGTGGCACAACAATAAAGTAAATGGCTTCAACAGCCAACAAACAGCATCAAGCACATTTGATGCCACAGTTCTTCGGCAGTGCCACAATGTTCCTGCACTCAAAAGCAGTTCGGCAACTTTACCACCCCAGGGGGGGAGTTTTTGTAGCAAGGGGGAGGGCGTCTCTTTGTTGTTGTGCGTTGCATGGCATCAGCAGAGTCTTTTATCGATTGTGCTGAACATCAAGTCGCATCAAAATTGAAACAATTTCGACAACTTCAGCGACTGCCAAACTTATCACTCGCACTTCCCAAGCCCTTTTTTTCTGTTTTTAGTGCTCTTTTGCAATCTGAATTGTTTGTCTTATTATGTCCCAAATCTCCAAGTGCAACTATCTTAGTCAATTGTTTTTTGCTCAACTTTTTTTTGCTTTGTAATACAGCCAGCCCCCTAAGACAATTTTATCGCGGCAGCAAAGTTGAAAATTCCAAAATTGGGCGTTACTTAAAAGAGCTATTCGAAGCTTAAAGAAAACTGCACATCAAGTCGACATTTCGAAATGAAAAAGCGCTTTCGACGACGGCATATGTGCCGTTGAATTAAAGCGCTCTACTATAAAAATACAATTGCAAATCAAGCTGAAATTGCAAGCGAGCGTAAAGCCCAAAGATGTGAATAATAAAATTTGGCAAATCAAGCTGAAATTGCACGGAGAATAATTAAAGTAGAGCTTTAAGCTTCGGCGGCGGCTTTAATGCGCTTTCAAGGGCGCAAAGCTGTAAACTCGTCGAGCAGTTATTATTTTGATTTGTTGTAATTTTGAAATAATTTGATGGCTCATCAAATACCGTGGCATGTTTATAGTCAATCATTATCGAGCATTAGCGCAGACTACGAACAGCAGCACTTGTAACTCGTCTACGTTTACAATTTAAGCCAGCCAGCGTCTTGGCTGCGCTTTTAATTTGCCCCGACGAGACACAGCAACGGCAACGGGTCATAAAGCATTTAAGTGCCAGGCGAATGCAATCGCTGCCCATAAATCAGCGGGCCATAAAAATGATATCCTGCTTCGTGGTGCGGTTGCAAGCATCGTCGCCCTGTTGCAGGAAATCAGCGTCTCTAAAAATAATGCACAGATAGGCCACTCGACGGGGTGTCGTCTGTGTCTTCTGTGTCTTCTGTGTCTCGTGTGTCCCGTGTGTGTTTTTTTGGGCGCTTCTCACGCTTCGATGATATTAAAATCGCTTGATAAAAGCCGCTGCCGCTGTGGCTGTTGCTGTTGCTGTTGCTTATCGCGGTGCAGCATGCAACATGTGCCCGATAAGCTGCACATAAATCAATGGACGGGGGCAGCACAGTCAGTGCAACGCAACGAGAAAGCTGCAACAACGACTAATTAGTTTGCCATATAGCACGTGCAACATGTGGACGACATTTGAGGCAGCTATCGTCAAAGTTGCTGCTGCTGCAGGTGGCCAACAATTGCTGCCATTGCTCATCACGGCAGCAGCTGTTGCTGTTGCTGTGGCGGAAGCTGCTGCAACTAGAATTGTTGCTGGCATTGTTAAACGTCGCTTTGGCATTGTTGTTGCTGCAGTTGCTGCTACACGTGTAACAGCAGCAATTCAGTAGCTGTTGCCTGCGTTCCTGCTGCTGCTGTTGCTGCTGTTGCTGCCGGCTAATGAGCGTCAATTAAATGCACATTAGCGTCCCAGCGGCAACCTCGAGCCGATCAATCAACGCACAAAGCAGCACAAAAGGTGGAGAAGCCAAACAAATGCTGTCCGCACTCAACCCCCTCACAACAAACCCAATCCCGGCCAACAACAAGCTCAACCTTTGAGTTCTATTCTTTGACTAAAGTCTGTCGACCTCCCTCCCTCCCTCGCTCCCTCGCTCCCTCGCTTATGCAGTGATTGGCGTTGTGTGCGTGCAAATAAATTGTGTGGAAATAATTTTTTTTTATTATGTTCTCTCTTCTTTTCTTTTTTTTTTTTTTGTTTTGTTGCCTGTTTGCGCATTGTTCGCATATTTATGTGTGCGTACACTGCGCGAAATCTATGCGAATGCCGTGTCAAAGTTCAAGTACAAAATTCGCCGCGAGTGGGCAGCAAAAGTCAAAGGACCAACTAATTACAAATTCAAAAAATTTACTTTTCTTGCGGGCATCCAAATGTTTTCCACATTTTCCGAGTTCCCAGCACGAACGTCTCGCATAAGTCGCTGGCTATTTGTTGAACAAATCTACACAACTTTAGTTATTTTTGCACTTTCAAAGTTCAAAGCGAACATTTGACTGGAAGTGGGGCTGAATCTGAAGCTGCTTTGTATTTTGAAGAATTATTGCAAGAATTATATGTCAATCAGTCGGGTTTTCGGGCAGTGCAGTGGGCTACTTGTATTGCCTATGCCTTTTTATGACTTTGTCGTTCCCTTTTTATTGTTGGACTTAAGTAGATTATTTGTTTATTAACACAAAAGGCACTGAAAACGAACGACGACCATTCAAATGCTGCCCAAAGACGCAAAAAACGAACGAACGAACGAAAAAATAGGCAAATTTTTCATATTTTTTTGCCCCCCTTCCAACGGGCGCGTGGGGCGTGAGGAGGGGGGGGAGGGTAGACGCTGTTGGTAGTGCGGCCGGCACAACATGAAGTCGTATTTATTGTTTGCTCGACTTGCTGACATTCTCATTTAATGCGCAGCAACAGCCACTGAAACGAAAGCAGCGAAATATGTGGGCAATCAAAAAGGGCGTTGTGGGCGGGGCCCGAATATGTAAATGTCATAAATCTATTAAGCGTGGTCATTGCCACAGTCTCTCTCTCTCTCTGTGTGTGTGTGTGTTCGTTCAGTGTTTGCTGTTCAATGGCTTCGTCACGGTAGCCCAAGAAATGAGGAGAAAGCGCAAGAAAGCGCAAAACTGTTTGCGCCAAGCGCGCAAGCGAGAGCGAGACAGCGACAGAGTGAGTGGGGGAGGGGTAGGCGGGTAGGAAGCGCGCTTCATTTGCATTTGAGATCTGCAAGAGTGGCCCATTGGTTTGGGTCAAGTGCTTGACAAATTGCGCGACTTAAGACTTGTCAAGTGCCTTAAAGCTGTCACACTGCATTAGCAGAACAGTGTTGCGAAGCGCCCAGCGACTGTTAAGCGCTGTTAGCACTAACAGCGAGACAACAGAACGATTGTGCACGAGTTGTTTCGCTGCTGACTGTTATAATGATGAAAAGCAGTCTCTACCACTGTTAATTATAATACAATGTTATAGTGCCTTACAGCTCTCACATTGCATTAGCAGAGCAACGACTGTTAAGCGCTGTTACCACTAACAGCGAGACAACAGAACGATTGTGCACGAGTTGTTTCGCTGCTGACTGTTGCACAACTTTTTAACGATTCAAAGCATTCTCTACTATTAACTATAATGCCTACAACTGTAGTGCCTTAAAGCTGTAACACTGCATTAGTGTGACTGTTAGGCGCTGTTAACGCTAACAGCGACACTTCGCTTCAGACTGTTGCGTAAATTATAGCTATGAAAAGCAGTCTCCACTATCATGAACTATAATGCCTTGAAGCGCATTAAAACTGTCACACTGCATTAACAGCACAGCGACTGTTAAGCGCTCAGCGAGTGTTAAGCGCTGTTAACGCTAACAGCAAGACATCAGAACTTTATTAACTTCATGTTAATCTATCGATTGAATAATTTGTTTCGTTTCTGACGGTTGCATAGATTAGAAGCAGTCTCTACTAACTATAATGCCTTAAAGCGCCTCACAGCTGTCACACTGTCTTAACAGAACAGCGACTGTTAAGCACTGTTAACGCTAACAGCGAGCCAAGAGAACTCTATTAGCTTCATGTTAATCTGTTGTTTTGCTTCAGGCTGTTATAATGTTGAAGAGCATTCTCTACTGCTATTAATTATGATGTTTCATTATAGTGCCTTGAAGCTCAGCAGCTCTTAAAGCATTTGCAGAACAGTAACTGTTAAGCGTACAGCAACTGTTAAAGCGAGAGAACTCTATTAACTCCATGTTAATCTATTGTCTTTGAATGAGTTGTTTTGCTTTAGACTGTTGCACAACTTATAAAGATTAAAAGCATTCTCTAGAACTATTACTATTAATTCTAACTTTATTCCTATTAATTATAATGTGTGTTCAGGTTTTAACATAATTAATAAACGTTCCCCTTTATCACTTCATTGCATGCTTCAGCCTGGCAAACAAAAACGCAAAATGCCATTTAATTTGGTTAACAAAACTTGTCGCAACTCGAGCTGAATTTCTCTAGGAGGTGGGGAAATGAATCGTCGTCGAGTGCAAAATGGAAGCGCAACATTTAAATTTGCATGCAGCTTAAAGCAATTCAAATGCCAAGCTAAACAAACTTACAGTGACTCTGCAGTTAACAGTTTGTGCTGCATAAATAATAGTGTTATGGCAAGAGAGCTGATGCTTTTTATATCGCATATTGTCGATATTGAAACTACTTTGCTTAACTGCTTGTGTGATCAGGGCGAGAGCTTAATAAATCCCGTCACACTTCCGGGGCATATAAATGTATTAAAATTAAGTGAGCTTTGTGAATTTGAATTAAATTAATAAAGAGCTGCATAATTGCTGTCAATATAATATAATAAATCGCAGCTTGCTGGCAACGTATGCTAAATGCTTGATGGGTCGAAGTAAACACATTAGCAGCGTGCAGCAGCAGATGAGTGGCAGTTGCAAGTTGCTGCTGTGCTCTGCATTTGCAGCACACTTCAACCAGCAGCGAGCGTGGGAGAGCAGAGAGAGGCGGTGCGAGGCGGAGGCAATGCAATTTCTATGTTTGCAAACAGCATAAATAAATAAAGCACGTTGCTGTTGTCGTTGTCGTTGACGTTGTGAATGTTGTTGTAGTTGCAGTTGCAGTTGGCTGTTGCTGTTGCTGCTGCTGACAGTTGCAACGATTTCTTTTTGATTTGCTCGACGTCGACGTCGACATCGTCGTCGCTGCTGCTGCTGCTGCTGCTGCTGATAAAATTAATGAACATTTAGACCTCTGACCTGAAAAATGAGTTGGCACAGCCAAGTTGCTGCAGTTGTTGCTGCAATTGATTTCGCAGTGGAAAATCTTTTGATAGATTGTAAGCGCACAGGAGCAAAATCAATTTATTTATGATAAAAGCAATTGCAACAGCAGCGAGACAGCAGCAATTAGTGATGGCTCTGGGGCAGCTGTTGCTGCTGCTGCTGCTGCTGCTGTGGAAGGCTTAAACCAGGCGTGCGACTGAATAAATAATTGACACATTGAAATGAAATCCGTTGATTGCAACTAATTACATTCAATTGAGCTTTGCATGTGCACAACAGCAATAGCCCACAGCAATGTCCAGCAGCAGCAGCAGCAGCAGCAGCAGCAGCAGCAGCTACAAATTTATGGAGCCATTCGTTGCCACGACAAGAGCAGCAGCTGTCAAGTTTCTCGGCAACTGTTTGGATAGCATTTCTATGCCTCCACATTTACAATAGCAACATCATTAATAGCCAGAGCAACACAGTCAAGCATTTAGTGACTCACTCACTGACTGGCTGTCAGATAATGCAGGTCAGCTGCTGAGCTGTTAAGTTGGCTCAGCGAAAAAGTTGGGGGCAACAGTTTCATGTTGCTGGCGTCGTTGATGTTGCTGCGACGATAGCAATTAAATCAGCTGACATCTTGCGCCGCGCCTTATGAAGTGGGCATGGCATCGCATTACATTTGCGATTAAAATTCAAATGGAAATGGAAAATCTTTGTGCGTCGAGCATAATTTCTATGAATTTTGCATGCATCAGCAGCACCGGCAGCAACAACGATGGCGGCAGCAGCAGCGTAAATTATTCATTTTGGGCCAGCAACAAATAAGGGCACGCACAATGACAGTTTGCGCGACTGCCAGATACCCTGTTCCCAAGTCGAACGCAGTTCAGAGTGTGTTAGGTTTATTAGAATATTGTTAATTTATGGTTACTGTATCTTGTTGTCGAAGTCATCCTACAACAATAAGTTTGTTATTGAATCATGATACGCTTCTTGTTAATTGATTGTTACTATATCTTGTTGTCATCTTATAACAATAAGTTTATTATTGATTTATGAAAGGCTTCTTGTTAATTGATTGTTACTATATCTTGTTGTCATCTTACAACAATAAGTTTATTATTGATTTATGAAAGGCTTCTTGTTAATTGATTGTTACTATATCTTGTTGTCATCTTACAACAATAAGTTTGTTATTGAATCATGATACGCTTCTTGTTAATTGATTGTTACTGTATCTTGTTGTCGAAGACATCATACGATTGCAGCTTTGTCAAGTTTATTATAAATGCTTTTTGCTTTCCAATTGTAAGTGCTCAAGCATACCCGCTGTGCAGCGCTTTGTGGCGAGGGTATAAAACGACAACATGAAAATGCAAAATGAAAATCGTTTCATTCTAATTAGAGCAGCAACATTTTGCGCTGAGACAGCAAACAGACGGCAGCAACAGCACCAGAGCCTTGGCTTGGGGGCAGCAGCAACAGCAACAGCAGCAGCAACAGCAGCAGCAACTGCTGTCGACTTGAGATAGACGACAATTAGGCTGAGGCTCGCTGCTTCCCCTGCCACAGCCTCTCTGCGTTTCTCCCCTCTTTTCTGATGGGGGTTTTTTTTTTGGGGGGTTGCTGAAAGTGAGGGGGGGGGGAGGTGGAGCGAGTTGCCATCAAATTAAATGAATGTGTTGCCATTGCGAATGCACGCTGAAAAGTAAAAGTGTTAAAAAGCTGCTCACTTCAAGGTAAATCTCACTAGCACACACACACACACACACACACAGCGAGACACGCACACTATGACACTTGTGCGCTCATTTTGTTGCACGCTCCATTTCCATGGCAAAGGAGGAGGAAAGACTTTGCTGGGGCACTCGCAATTGAAATGTTTGCCGCCGCCAACTCGTGTTGCGTGTGTGTGTTGTTTGCTGATGCTTGACGTTTTGTTTATTGCCGACAACGTTTTCAAAAAGCGCTCAAAATGTGTTTAAAAAACAATTAAAGCTGCTGCCAAATGGAAGCGGAATGTTTCGCACACACACACACACACACACACACACAGAGACACAGTCGTAATAGCTGAATTCCCACTTTAACGCCAACCGTTTGTCACTTGGCATTGCTTAATAAGGACACAACAAACAGAGACAGCTCGAGGGGCGAGAGCTGCCGAAAGCAGACGTAAACTAATGACTGAAGCAGCAGCGGCAGAGGCAGGAAATGGAATTACTTCACTTTCATTTACCTATGCGTTCATTATATATCACATTATTCTGCCATAAATAACGTATACGCCGCGTGCACTGGCTGCAAGGTGAGGAAGCCAGCGAATTGAGCTGTTACAAATAATCTGCGAGAATTAACAGCAAGCAGCAGTGCAAGAAAGAGTTGGCACTGCTCTGACATAAAAGAAAAAGGTTTGCAAACAACAGCAAATTGCTGATTTACTGACACAACTTAAGCTGAGACGATTTCAACTAAATACGACTAGAAGTGCAAATATTTGCAGACTTGTGCTTAGTTTTCAATTTGCAGTTAAAGCAATATTGTATTGCGTTATTAAACTGCGCAATAAATCGTTGATAAATTTATTTATTTTATGTTTCCTCCAGCTGAATTGAAATTCATTGGTAAATCCCCAAACACTCGCAATTATCTTAAAGGCATTTAACGGGCGTAAGTCCATTAAAGATATCGCCGGCGATATCTTGGCCAAGTCTAAGCAGGCTTTTGACAATCGCCAGCGATGATGAATTCCATTTGCAATATTTGGCCAATTGATTTTGATGAAATTTGCAGCCAAGTCAACTGCTGTCTCTAAGATTGCGGCGTGTGGGGGGAGAGAGCGAGAGAGACAGAGTTTGTCGCCTAATTCCCAAATGCTCTGATGGCAAAGTGACATGCTGTGGTGAGTGCTTTCCCCCCTCTAGCTCTCCCTTTTGTCACACGCCACCTTGCCGCTCCCATTTGGTGTCGTGGTGGTAGCCACAAAATTTGCAGCTGTCGTTTTTTGTTCATTTTGTATCCGTTTTTCGCAAATAGTCGACTTGTTGTGTGTGTGTGTGTGTGTGTGTTGTGGTCGAGAACAACTGACATTACAAATTGTTGGGCCATTAAAACAATAACAACTACGACAACATGGGCAATAAAAACAATTACAACAACAATCACAAATCGAACAGCAAACAAGCAAAAGCCAATGACAAAAAGTGCGTGAAAATCAATTTGTCTACTTAGCTCTGGATAGTTTTTATGCACCTCGATATACACACATATATATGTATATATATATATATGTATATATGTATTTGTGGCAGGCTGGACAGCCTGTCGTCGCAGTCTCCTGCTCTGGCCAGTGTGCGGCCTAATGACTTAATTTTCATTAAATGACCACAGAATTGATGTCAACATTATGATTATACCCTGCATGCCAGCGCCAGGAGCAGTGCGGCATCCACGACTAGGCACTATGGCAGTCATTATTTAGAGAGCTGTTCAAATGATCAGCAAATACTGTTGACTAGCTAAACAAAATAGTATTTGCTTTTAGCTTTATTTTGTGAATGAAATTGATCACTTAACAATTTGAAACAGAACAACAAAAGTGTTTAGCACTTTAAGAAAATGCTTGGCAAAGAGGAGAGAGGTAAAGAACATCTGCAGTATGGAGTATCGCTGAGTCGTTGCCCACTAAACTGTGTGCCACAGATTGGGCACATGCTGATGGCTGATTATCATGCACTAAACCGACAGAGCAAACAAACAAAACTGAATCAACGATAAATCGCAACCGCAGCAACAACAACAACAACAACAACAACAACGACGACGACAATGCGGGGCAACAACCACAGCAAACAAATGCCACAAAATTGACTTGCAACGCATGCAAAACGAATCCAATCGAAACGAAACGAAACGAGGCGAGACGAAATGCAAATGCAAATGCAAAACAAAAAAAACAAAAAACGAAAAACGAAAAATCAAAATCACAACGAAAATGACGACAAAACTTGCGGCAAAATGTTGCAACGCTTTTTACGGCAAATCGCATCAAACAAATAAATAATTGCTGGCATTGTTGTTGCTGACTCGATTATGCAGAGTGAAATTGCTTAATTCGCATTTCGGTGACCTGAATGCGAGAGACACACTCGAAATTGTCGAGCCGCGACTCATAAATGCCACAAATCCAGCGCATCTTCAAATCAAATTAGGCAGCAGAAGCACTTGCAATGCGCTGACAAATCGAAACCCAGACTCATGACTCGTGACTCATCGTGTTGAGTGCAATCGATGGCTGTTGTTGCAGCCGCCTTCGCTTGCCACTTGCAGCGAGCTGTAATGAAAAACACATTTCGTTCTTTCTGCGCACATCAAATCGCAATTTCCAATTTGAACAACAAGCCAAGCTGCTAAGCGCAACTAAGTCGAATTGCAATAAAAAGACAAGTATAAGCGCCACAGTCGCGACTTATCGACTATTAAATACCCTGTACCACTAATGCGTGGAAAAAAAAGTTAACTTATTTTGTATATAGACACTGTTTTACTTTTATCTTTTGAGTGACAACAATAAAACAGCATATACAGAACAAAAAACAGTTCTAATTGGAACTCTTGGAGTTGAAGGGGTCAAAATCAAATGTGTTAACTTTAAAACTAATTCATCGATCCTCATGAAATTTGTAAGAAAATTAGATATTTAGACGCAGAGCCATTATGCCAAGTTTGAAAAAGATAGTTTAAAATATGTGGGAGATATCTATTGCGGTGCTCAGAGGGGGAGGGGAAATAAAAAAAAATAAACTTGTATAGCAACAAACTTGGAAGAATCTGCATATTAACTGTGATTATGCTAGCTCTTATAGTCTCCAAGAACTAGGCGTTCATACCGACGGACGGACGGACAGACGGATTGCAAGCACATTGATTGTAATATCATATGATCGACGTCGCTGCCGTCTCCCATTTGCACTAACTTCATATACCCTTCTGATGGTACAGGGTGTAAAAATAGGGCGCTGCTCCATCGTTCGCTTAATTAAAACTCTGGCCGAAAATTGGCCGAAATGTGCAGAAAAATGGCGGCATAAAAATGCTAATAAATGCGTGGGGAGCCAACTGCAAGACGCAGTCGGCAGCCAAGGCAAATTGCAGCTGCTGCCCCCAAAAAGCGCCTGTCAGCTTGAAACAGTGAATGGGTTAAGAGCGCCACAGCTGAGGTGGTGAGTGTGTGTGTATGTGTGGGAGTGTGTTGGTGTGTGGGAGAGGGGATTCGATTGCCAGCGATTTGGACGATTGTGCACGTAACATGAAATTAAGTAAAATACACGAATTACATTTGCACTTTGCGTGCCATGCGCCATTTGTTGCAAACGTGACAATCGCTGCCACAGTCACAGTTACAGCTACACTTACAGTCGCTGTCGCAGTTACGGTCACAGTTACGGGCGGACAGACAGACAGACTGAGAGACGGGACTGCTGTCTGTGTGCCTCGCATCCACGCTTGGCTCGCCCTTTTGGACATTTCATATTTCACGGTCGCTTTGCAACTGCTAACCAGGCAGAAGACTTAAATGTGGCATGTCCCCACTCTCAAAGTTGCAGCTGCAGCGGCGTCTCCCTGTAATCTCAGTGCTCATCTATTTGCCATTTCAATTGCGGTGGAGTGTGCGGCAATTTGGCATAACGATTGCATATCTCGTTGACAATGTAGCGAGTAACGCGTCTTGCTGCAGGACATCAAACGAATAATGTGCCATGCAATGCTCGACAGCAAATAAAGAAAGGAAATGCAACGAGTAGCGAGTAACGACCACTCAACATTCGATTTGAAGGTAAACCGCAATGCAGATGTAGAAAGTAATACAAACTAATAACAAAAGTAACGAGTAAGCAGTTCTACGGCAACCATTATCTCATCATAGATAGTGTTAGACAACAATTTGGCATATCGATTGGGTTGCTCGTTGACAATGTAACAATGTAAGGAGTAACGAGTAGCGACTCGCTGAAGAATAATTCAAACTAATTACAAAAACAAAGTAGCGAGTTAGCAGTGAGCAGTCAAAAGGGACGAAAATGCTGAGAAAACTAATTGTTCGGCAACGATTATTTCATCACAGATGTATCTCGTTGACACTATAGTAACGAGTAACGTCTCGCTGCAGGACATCAACAGCATAATGTGCCACGCAATGCTTGACAGCAAATAAAGAGAGGTAATGCAACGAGTAGCGTGTAGCAGGTAAAGCTAAGTAAGTAGTAAAAACTAACTATAAAAGCAAAGTAACGAGTAAGCAGTTGAGCGACCAAAGGGACTAATGACGAGAAAAGTAATTGTTCGGCAACGATTATCCTATAGCCTTAGACAACAAGCTGAGATTCGCCCCACATATCCAAGGTGGCCGCGAGTGGACGCTGGTAAGCTGAGCGAAGCCTCAGCGAAGTGGGGGAAGTCATTATGGCTATGCGCTGTAATAAGCTGCCGACTGCCGACTGCCGGCTGTGGGCAAAAGTTGGCGTTATTCTTTCGCTAGCATTTCGCTGGCGCAATGCATAAAATATATTGGCCTCGTTGTGTCATAATAAACCAATTAGGCGCTGCACTTTGGAGCGGTTTATGCGATATGCAAGCAGGTAAGAGTATAGTTAATGGGCTATTTACGAGCCTGGACTAGTCAGCCTTGCGCTGCGCAACACTGGCGCCCAGTGTTGCGAAATGCCAGCAGCTGGTCGAAGCAGGAAGGAAGTGGAAAGGTGAAGTAACGAGAGTGCGGAACGCAGAAAATATTAATTAAAAATATAACGAAGCTAAGGGAAACAAGCAGCTGAACTCTGTAGGTGTAAGTTGTAGTTGTAGTTGTAGTTGTAGTTGTAGTTGTAGTTGTAGTTGTAGTTGTAGTTGTAGTTGTAGTTGTAGTTGTAGTTGTAGTTGTAGTTGTAGTTGTTGCTGTTGTTGCTGTGTGGGTGGCGGCAAAGTGAACTTGCGCCCAGGTTTTGGACTGTAATGTGAGTTAATGGAAAACGACAACGGCAACACCCAAGCAGCAAATGACTCTGCGAAGCGCAGGGAAGACACTGCGGCAACGCAGGGAGCGAGAGAGCAGGGGCGCAGCTGGAGTTGCGGATGGTAAAAAGTTGGCTGGCACTAAGTAACCAACTAGCAGCAAAAACTCTTGCAATGAATGAATGTACATTGTTAGCTGTATTTAATTAAAACGCAGGCAAGCAGCCAGAGCACACACTCAGGCGCACACAAACTCAACACGCACACATGGAGTTGCCTTGGCAATTTGATGCGAGTGTTAAAAATTAGATAAAATATGCATACAAAAAACTGCGAGTGTGTGTGTTAAGCCAAACGAGTTGCAATCCCTTCCATTGCCAACGCCTCTCTTCAAATTCCTTTACGTCTCACTCTCTTTCTCTCTGTCTTTCTCTGCTCTTCTCTCCCTCTGCAGTCAAAGTTGTAGCTTGTGTGATTCGCAGTCGTAAGACAATCAAAAAAGCTGCCTAAGCGCATTGCAGCACAGAGATGCTCTAACGAGTAACTAGTAACGAGTGGGGCGCGGCAACGAGTAATCCGCCATGGGGTTGACTCAGCTCGGATTTATAGTGACACTTCTTAAAAAGGCTTTGTTCACACACATCTACAGCTTTGTTCAAATGCATTTCGCGCTTAACTCTTTTAAAGCTAAGGAATTTAAAAATATAGTATCAGCATTTTTACTGACATATTTTTGATAATTTACGCTCTGAATTACACGATAAACATTTCTGTAAAGCATTCTTATATAACTTACTACTGAATTTAAATATATATCAACGAAAACCATAGATAAAATGCTGAGATATCTTTTAAAATTTACGCGCTGAATTGCAAGATAAACATTTCTGTAAAACATTCTTATATGACTTACTGAAGCTGCCAAATTTAAGCAATTGAATTTAAATATATATCAACCAAAAGTATTGCTAAAATGTTCAGATATTTTTTTAAAAATTAACGCGCTGAATTGCTCGCTAAACATTTCTGTTCTGCATTATTTTGTTACTTACTAAAACTGTCAAATTTGAGCAATTTAATTTAAAAATATATTCTCCAAAATTATCGCTATAAATCTGCACTCAGGAATTGTTTAAATTGAACGCAAAATAAACATATATTATGTTACTTACTAAAGCTGTCAAATTTAACAATTGAATTTAAAAATATTGCTTAAATGCTGCACTCAAATATTGCGAAAGATAAACATTTCTCTACTGCATTTGTTACTTACTAAAACTGTCAATAAATGCGATGACAATGTGTGCTTACAGGGTAGCCGCTAGTCGCGCCTGTGAAGAGAGCGAGCTAGTGCAATGCAGACGCACGTTTTGTGAATGTCGCCGAAAATATTCGCTCAAAGACAACAGTGCTGCCTTACTTGCTCCCTCTCCCCCTCTCTCTCTCTCTCTCACTGTCTCCTTCGCTCTCTAGCGCTGTCTGTACGTGTTTTTGTCTCTCTATTGTCAGCCGAGTATGTGTGTGAGTGTGTGTAGTATTAGTGTGTGTGTGTGTGTGTGTGTGTGGCATTCAATGGCATGCCAAAAATGTGCGCTGCTCACGTGGCTGCTGTCGATTTATGTCATTTTAATGGAGACTCGCTTAGCGGGCGACACGAGACGCCTGCCAAGCGGGCACAGCCAGGGTGATAGAGGGAGGCGGCAGGAGAAGAGAGACAAGTGACTGAGAGTGCGTTCAGCTTTTGCCATAGACTTCTATTTTATGTGCATTTCCCACTCCGACTCAGACTGCGACTGCGACGCCGTCTCCTGCTCCACCCATCAATTTCGAGCAATTTTAATAAGCGCCAGCGACAGCAACAGTAAAATGTGAAGCGATTAGAGCGAAAGAGAGCGCGCGACAGAGACAGAGAGAGAGAGAGAGAGAGAGAGAGAGAGAGAGGGGGCGATAGATAGCCAGCGTTTTTGACAGTTTTGACAAAAGCGACACGAATAAAATCTGCAACATAAATAACTAATTTTTTGCGCTGCCAGACGTCGCTTGTTTTTCGGGTGACCAAAACGTCACTAGCCTCCCCTCTTCAGGTCTCTTTCGCCCCCCACTATTCAGCATCTCTATTTACCACTTTAATCTTTCGCTACAAGTGGAAAAAAACGTGCGAAATGAAATGAAATAAAATGCATAATGCTGCACAATTTGGTGCAAAAATAAAATGCCCTCAACTTTTAATGCGTGTTCTTAATTATTTTGACCACAACCCCATAAATATATATGAGCAGTGCACATGCAACAACTGCGACAATAGATGCATTCCATTTCAGCATGCCGGAAACACTTTTCCCGATTTTTTACGCCATGCATTACGCGAGTACTTATCAATATTATCCGCAATCGGGTATCACGGCATTTGACTGCGCTATGCATCGACGCCTTCGCCAAGACATCGACTGACCATCAAATTTGCACAAAACGAAGCACTTAAAGCTACATAAATGGCAGGCAGTATTTTTGCAGTGGTTTCAATAGATTACGCATTTGTAGAAATGCCTGTAAGTCGTCTTAATGCGAGGGTATTGAGTCTGCTTTAAGCCGCATTAAATGTCGCCTTTTTTTTTTTTTTGTTGCTTGTCATATTCGACTGCATTGATATTTGCCACACAATATTTATTTATTGTTGCGATGCGAGTTTTTCAGTGTCAGTGATGAGAGCTTTGCTGTTGTTGCTGTCGCAGCACTTGCTGTTGTTGATGCCGCACAAATGTTTACTATATATAAATCAATTTAATTAAATGCTGTTCACTCTTTTTGCTTGCCAACAACGAAAATAACCAGCACAAATAGTTGTCGCAGGTGTGCTTGACTTGCAGGTATGCTGTACTTCATTTTAATTACATAATCTGCAAAATTCAATCAATAAACAGCACGATGTCCCAAACTTGCCACAGTCCTGCTGCTGTTCCCCATTGTGCAGCGATGTTTTCAACAGCGTGTGGAGTTTTAGAAATTGCACAACTATAATATCTGCGGCACATTCAAATTTAGTCAAGTCTAATAGCTGTCGTTATAGGGTATGCAATCAATGTTTTTATGCACTCGCCAAAGTGGCAAGCGCTCGCAGTCTGCATCTGCATCTGCATCTGTATCTGTATCTGTATCTGTTACACTACCTGCAGTTGTATCTGTAGCTTGCTCGCTTGCAGCATTGGTGGCCATGCAAATTACAGTTCAACACAAATGTGTTTATGCGTGTGTGTGTGTGTAAATAACTGCATTATATTGGCTTCTAGTGTCGATTTCAATTTGCGTGCTTTTAATTTAATGCATTTATTGACGCATTACGCATTTATTTATTGCATTATGCGCATGGCATTTTACTCATTGATTTGAATTTAGCAATTCCTCGCATTCCCCATTCACCATTTCCCAGTCCCATTTCCACGCATTTCCCGCATATTTGTTGGATAAGCGCGTTCGCCAAAAACTAAACGTAATTTCCATTTAGACAAATTCGAATCAATTGCATTTTCGCATGCACTTAACACCACTTAATATTGTTTATTCATTCTCGATCCCCAATCCAGCGCATTTCAATTCCCATTCCTAATTGTCTACCCTGAAGTCGCCCCATTGAATATGCGAAAGCCCAAAGCTTACCGTACTAATGTCATCGATGATGTTGTTACTGACCTGCAAAGAGAGGAACAAAAGTGTCGAGTTTAGTAAATATATTCATAGATTTGTCGCTCGTTTTTGAGTGTCTCATCTATGCGCTATTAATTTAAACATGTAAAGTGCTTGGGCACTCAAAGAACCACACAAAAATCAAGCAACTCGATACAAGCTACATATAATTGAAGCGTCGATTGTTTTGGGAAATATCTGATATCATACAAATACTTTTAATAGTTGAATTTTATAAATTAAATGATCTTAAATCTTGAATTGAATAAGTGTATCTAAAGTGAACAAAATATAAGTAATTTTTAAAGTGTTTATAGAGTAACGAAAGTTGATTTAGAAAAGCGTAACTATAGTACAAAAAAAAAAGAATCTTTAAACTGTTTCTAGAGTAACAAAAGTGTCGAGTTTAGCAAATATATTCATAGATTTGTCGTTTGTTTTTGAGTATTTCATTTATTTAAACATGTAAAGTGGTTGAGCACTCAATGAACCACACAAAAATCAAGCAACTCGATACAAGTTCGATATGATTGAAGCGTCGATTGTTTTGGGAAATATCTGATATCATACAAATACTTTTATTAGTTCAATTTATTGAACTGTTTGTAGAATAATTGATTAATACACTTTAGTAGTTGAATTGAAAAAGTGTATCTAAAGTGAACAAAATGTAAATATTCGTTCAACTGTATTTATATAATTGTATGTAAAGTAAGCAAAGTATAGTTAATCCTGAAACTGTTTCTAGAGTATTGAACTCTCTCCAGAATTATTGCTTAATACACTTCAAACAGTTTCTAGAGTAATTGAAATAACATTCCCAACAGTTTCTTCAGGAAATTAATATTTCCGCACTATTCGATGACCATTTGAAACCCAATTTAGTTAAATTTCTGATGCCGATCACAACGTAATTTAATGCGAGTTTAAAGAGCTCAAAGTTGCGCTTGGCTGTTGGCAATTTGCAATGCAACTGAGCTGTTTACCTTTCAATTGAATGGCGCTCGAGGGCGCGGCACAATGCATATTTGTTCAACATTGCGACAAGTACTTGACTGTAATTAAATGTGTTTTGCGACAATGATTAAATCTGATGGCGAGCGCTGGTTAAAAATTAATACAGCTACCGCAAAAAGAGCTTGAGGGATTGTAAATAGATTTAAAATCATTATGAGAGCAAATGTGGTTCAACAATTGACGCAAACCAAACGCGATGTGGGGAGAGGGAGAGAAATATGGTTTTGCTTTGTCTGTGGCTCATTAAATGCATACTAAGTTTAGTCAACACGCACACACACACACACACACACACACACACACACACACACACACACATGCACATATAGCGAAAGTTCACGAGTGCCAACCGTAATTAATTAGCGTTTATTTTTTGTTTGCTTTTGCTTTTTTTTTTTGTTTTGTATTTTTGTTAGAGTGGGTGGAAATTGAATTGCGTTTAATTTGCATTTAATTAAACTTTTTGGCTATTTCAACAGCGAGCGCGTGTGTTTAGCCAATCGCTTTATTAAACGGCATTAAAAGTGTTGCGGCCAGCGGCTTAGGAACATTTCAATTGCCTGCCACTTGAGCAGCAGACGAGGGCGAGGGGGCGGGGGCGGGAAGGGGGCGACCACTCGAACCGCAGCATAATGCACAAAATTTAATTATGATATTAATTTAATTGAAAATGTATCACAATGGCAAACAGCGCAGAGCGAGCGAGCGAGCGTCGGCGCAAATATTAAACCTTTAAATATTGATAGCCAATAAATAAAGTAATAACCTATACACGGCACCACAGCCGCAGCAACAACAGCCAAACACCTCGCCCCGACGCGCTCAACGGCCTCATTGATATACAGAGCCGAGTTGGGGGCGAGTTGGGGAGATGTGCGGGCCAAGATTGGCGCCGAAGGCCTTTTGGGGCCGGCCAAACAACCAGAAGAGGCTGTAAATAACGGTTTATGCAGCTGCCAGCCAGCAACAACAACAACAACAACAGCAACAACAGCAACAACAACAACACGAACAACAAGCGGCGGCGGCCAAAAAAGATCACAGTCAAAAAGTGGGCAACAAAGAGACAAAAACAAATTTATTGCAACCGCAGAAATTAATTTAAATAACCTCTTTGCAAGAACGCTGTTATTGTTATTGTTATTGCTGCTGCTGCTGCTCTTTTTGTTCTTGTTGTTGTTGTTGTTGTTGCAGTTGCGCTCGACAAAAATGTGAAAAACGAGCAGAGTCAATACCCAACACACTCCCACACACACCAACACACACATTGAGCTCTCGAGGTGACTTGCCAGCGGCGACATCCTCGCAGCGGGCGCGTAGATAAGCCAGTTGGCAGCTCCTGCCTCACTCACAAGAAGTCGCCGCTTGCCAAACTTCGGCGCACAAAGTTTCCAGTGTGCGTGTGTGTGTGTGTGTGTTGGGGCGTATTGGGAATCGGTCATAAATAAAACACGTATATAACATAAATAATACAAAATTATGGGCTGAGCCGAGGCGCCACAGCAGCAAGTGGGCAGCGCCAGATAAGCGACAGCAACGGGCAACAGCTTGCAATATCGGCAAGGAAATAGCTCAAGCGCACGGAATATGTTGCGCCGAGTTGGCAGCGCTGCGCAAGACAGCGAGTTGTAAGGCATGCCAACTCAAACTCTCAATGAATTGTTGATCATTTGAAGCCCGCATTACAAATTCAAATAGTGAATTAAAACCTCACTATACTTAGATGTGTCAACCTGCCATGTGTGAAGGCTGCATAATTCATGCAGAGCACAACTAAAACAAGTGTGAACGCTACAGTCGACATTTATCGACTATAAAACACCCTATATTACTATTGTATTGGACAAAAAGTTAACTTATATCCTTTATAGATAATATTTTGCTTTTATCTTTTGACTGACAACTTTATAAAACATCACATCAAGGTATAGAGTAAAAAAAAAACAGTTCTGATTGAAGCTTTTGTGCTCAATAACTTCAAAGGTAATTAATACTGATGAAAGCTGGCAAACGGAGAAACGTAGATATTTAAACAAAAAACCATTCTAATAAGTTTGAAATTCATTTCAAAAATGTGGCAGTTATTCGCAAAAATCTACAGTGATGCTCAGGAGGGAGGTAATAAAAAACAATACACGGTTTCTCTACGAGCTAGAAGAATCTATATACCAACTTTGATTATTCTAGCTCTTATAGTCTCCAAGAACTAGGCATTTATATAGACGGACGGACGGACGGACGGACGGACAAATCGATTTAGAACTCGATTGTAAACACATTGGTTGTAACAACATATGGTCTAGAACCTTTCCTTCTCCTTGTTACATACACAAACTTAATATACCCCTTCATGGTATGCGGTATAAAAAGTATCAGTTTGATGTCTGTGTCCAACTGTCAGCTGTTAGCTTAACATGCTGTAGGAGCAGCGCAGAGTGTTAAATATTTGATCAGCTGAGTATGATAAATCCTAATGCTGATTAAGCAGCAACTCTGCGCGCATTTCTCATGCGCATTCGTTGCGAAATCTCTGCGTCAACAGGCATTTCGAGCGAGAAGCCCGAAATTAATATAAATACATAGAGGCACATTAAGCAGTTGTCACCTTTCATTAATGCGACACAAACAACAACAACAACAACAACAACAATGCACTGCAGTTACCCTGTAAATCGTTGGCTTCCACTTGCAGACAATCGTTTTGTGTAGCATACTTATTGGGGCAACCAAAAGAAATCTGTGTCGAATATGTTGACATTCGGATTGAGCTGGATCTAGGCATAAAGTAATCAAAATAGCTGCAGGGTATTTGCTGGAGGTGCTTGTTGTGCTTGTGTTTCTGTTTGTGTTTGTATATTTATAAGCATAAGTGAGGGGGCGGGGCGACGGAGTCGAGAATCCGGGCAAATCTGTTGTCTTAACGCATAATAAATCAGCCGCAATTTCAATGGACACCTAGCTGCGAGACTTTGCTATTGAGTTGTATTCAGATTCATGAGCTAGCTGAAGTGGAGGGGAGTGGAGTGGAGTGGAGTGGAGTGGAGTGGGAGGAAATCAAATATGCCACACTTCAGCTGCCACTCAGGCAATGCCTCAATCAATCAATCAAAGCCAAAACAGCTGCCGTCAGTCGTCGTCCTCCACTAAATATACACATTATACTCGTATATACATATTTACTATATATATAGCAAATTGTTTGGCAAGTGTTGCCGGCGCTTTTTTGGCGCTGCCTTCTCAGCGTTGTTTGGCTAATTAAATACGCTCATAAATTCAAAAGCCGTTGCTGCCTTGCCTCGCCATCGCTGCTTCCTACTCCATCATCCCAGTGTCCTTGTTGGGGAAAAAGGCCAGAGCGCAACGGTTTCGCATTTCAGCTCTCGAGCAAAGCGGCTCAAGAGTGTGGCTGGCAGGGTCGTCTTTTTAGGCATCGGCATCGGCATCGGCACCGCTTGCCGCTTGCCGCTTGCCGCTAGTGCTTGCCTCTCGATTCGACTTTCGACTTGTTCAAATCGGTTTTCAATGCAAAGTGCTTTTGTTGCTGCCACAATGCGCTTTCAACTCGCATTCAATTGACTATTCGCATTTGCCATTTTTCTCTCTGTGTCTCTCCGGCTGCCTTCCCGCTTTTTTTCAGCGCCACTTGGGCATTTGTTATTTGGTATTTTCCTATGGCGAGCTTACAGCTTAGAGCCTGTTCTCCTCCTCCTCGTCGTCGGCGTCTAAGACGTCAACAACTGTTTGCCCAAACGCCTTACAACACAATCGCCATACCCTGCACAATTAAGCTCCACTTGCGTTCGCTTGTCGCTTGTTTGTTTGCTCACTACTCATGCAGCCTCTTAGGGACAACACTTGGAAGAGTGTCTGGCAGTCGCTTTGACTCCATGCTCCTCTAATATGCTTTTGATTTATAACGGGTGGCGATTAGGTTCCTTTATGCGGCCCAGAGTCCATTCAGGACTTTGGTGCGCACATTTTGTCTTGGCCATAAATTGATTTCTATTGCAATTGCAAAAGTTTTGCAGCCAAAAGGATAAAGTGGGCGCAAGGGACAGCATGAGTGGGCCAGAGCTTGGGCATAGTTGGGCAAATCAACTGTCAACTCGGCTGGACAACTCGGCTATGAAACTCGGCGAGTTTTGAAGAGCTCCCATTAAATTGAACTTGGAGAGCTACAATTTGATATCAACTGCTGCTTTTACTGCTATTGCTATTGCCTCCAACTGCAATGCAAGTTGGCAGTTCGCCGTTCGCAGTTGGCAGTTTTCAGCTCAGCTTTGACCCATCCCATCCCCCGCCCTGCTGTGCCCACAAGTTTTTAGCTTTCAGTTTTCAGTATTTTTCTTTCATTTTTTGTTCAGACCGCAAATTTAATATTTTTGCAACATCTCGCAAAACTTTTGTAGCGAGTCGTCGATGGGGTTGAGCGCTGGCCGGGCGGGGCGGGGTGGTCAGTTTGGTCAGGTCGCAAAAGTCTCTCGCAAGTCCACTTGACACTAATAACAGATTTTGCGGTTGCTCCAAAAGTTGTGTAAACACTGCAGCAACAACAACGGCGAGCACGAGAACGAGAACAGCGCGGCAACGACAACTCGAGCTCCCTTGCCAACACCAGTCAGTACTTAAAACTACCCCCGCCCGCCCGCTTGCCAGGCAACCCCCTTCGCTGGCACTTCCTGCCCTCGCTCTTCTCATTTGTGGCTGCGCTGTGAAGACTGTCCATCAAAGGGGTAAGTGGCTTGTGGCAGCTGGGCGAGTGGCGAGTGGCAAGTGGCGAGTGGCGAGCGGCCGGCGAGGCAACAGCAAATGCAACGGCCGTTTGTGCAACCTGCAGCCTGCAACTTGCAACAGCAAGCAGCAGCAGTCAATTGCAACTTTGCGCCAAAGTTTTTGCCCAGCACATTCACTAAGTATACTGATTCGAGCATAATTTGCAGCATCAATCAATCAATCAATCAATCAGCCAAACACTTTTCGTGCAACGGACGCCTAAGCTGCTCGCTCTGCTAAGCTGTTTGCTATGAAACTTTCGCTCGCAAAACTAAACAAACAAAAGCTGTTTGCCACGCGAACACAAAGAACAAAGCCAACGAAAAACTCATGAATACTAGTCGAGGAATACTCTGTGGAGGATGCTGCACTAAGCTGCATCTCGAATTTAGAATACTTAATAATTTGGGAATCATGTATATGAAGGTAACTGAGAGATTATGACTTAGATCAGTCTGCAGAAAGCAGTCAAAAGCGATCATGTTATCAATCTATTATAATATTACTACAGAGCTGTAAATAATTGGAATTTCAAGTTTACTTTACAGCTGCAAAGTAATAATTTAAAAAAATTAAGTATACGCACATTGATAAATATTAAGCAGACAAGTTTTTTCTAAATAATATGTATACGAACATTAAAAATATTGTATATAAGCCCATTTCTAACTATTAGGTATACGAAAATTCCCAATATTATGTATTCGATTGTTGAAACTTTTATGTATACGTTTATTCCACAATATTACGTATACGACGCAGTCGCAGTCTGGCAATCAAAGCGAAGACTGTAATAATATTCAAGCAAAAACTGTAATAATATTCATGAACTACAACGCAACTATGCGTATTAGTTTGCAAAATATTAAGTATACGCACATTGTTAAATATTAAGTATAAGAGTATTACTAAATAATATGCAGCCGACAATTAAAAATATAATATAAAAGACCATTTGAAATATTAAGTATGCGAAAATTTCTAAATATCAAGTATACGACTATTTCCAAACATTAAGTATGCGAAAATTTCTAAATATCAAGTATACGACTATTTCCAAACATTAAGTATGCGAAAATTTCTAAATATCAAGTATACGACTATTTCCAAACATTAAGTGTACGACTATTCCTAAGTATCAAGTATACGACTATTTTCAAATATCAAGTATACGACTATTTCCAAACATTAAGTATACGACTATTCCTAAGTATTAAGTATAATTTTATTCAACAATATCACGTATATGACGCAGCTGCAGTCGTGCAATCAAATCGAAAACTGTAGCAATATTCAAGCAATTTGAGTGGTATCCCGATGTAAGCTAAAATTGTAATTAATAGATTACTTTCTTTTGTTATCGAAATCCTTGCTTCATTTCCTTCCTACGCGTAGTATATTGAGTTTTGCATTTATGCATGCAGCTGCAACACAATTGCGGTCTAGTCTTTGATCCCATTTTAATAAAAATTGATGGCAACAGTCAGTTTGAGCTAAACTTTGAAATCTGACTTGAATGCTGTGTCGAAAATCAATTGGAGTCCCGTTTATGTTTGCGGTTGGCTCGCAGTCGACCCAGGGAGGCGGGAGGCGGGAGGCGGAGGGCGGTAGGCGGACGGAGGCAAGTGTAAAATGAAAAGTTCTTCTTTTTGGGGCCAGCCCGCCGCTGGCTGACCCATAAGTTAAGGCGCTTTACGACGAAACGAGCGAACAGATAAAAGATGATAAAAGTGCGCAATATTTATAGAGGCGCCGCCAAACAGCAGCGAGGAGCTGTAGGGAAATGCGGCTGCCGTATAGAAATGCGTAAATAGAGAAATGCTGCCCACGCTTCCGCCTTCCACACGTGCGCCCCCCACGTCCCCCGAATCGGGGCAAAACTTTATCCATTGACCTTGGGCGCAACGCTTTTATGCAGCCGCATAAAAATCTGGGCAAATCTTTAGGCGCCGCATTCACACATAGTGAAAAGCTGCCATACAATCTCCCCCCTCCCCTTCGCCACTTGGCCTGTGTTGTAAATGAAAATGGGAAAATGGGGAGAATGCGAATGGTTTATAAATTGTGCACGCACGACAAAATAAGCGATGTCATTGGCGGCATAATTCAAAATGGGACCAAGTTATGCATAGAGCGACCCGCCCCTCTCCCGCAGTGTGTAGTGCGGGGGGGAGGGGGTGTGGGCCTTGGGTCCTCTCGGGTCGCTGTCGTTGTTTGGGGGGTCGCGAGGTTGGGGCGTGTGTCTCTATAATTCATATGCGTTGTCCCCGGATCCTCACAAAAAGCTGCTAAATTATTTTTTTATTGCCTGCAAAGCACTCGAGTGGCTGCCACATTCCCCCCAGCCCCCGCTCCACCTCCTAGGTGGGGGGAGAGTGTGAAAATGAGGCTTTGCCTGCAATGACAGTTAGCGCGAACAAAGTGAAAAGTATTGCCAACGGCCACCAAGTTTTGTGGCACACACTCCCACACACACACACACAACAGCAACGCACCTCCCCTCCCCCATCCCCTCCGTCGACACACGCCTCCGCTGCGCTGCGTTGTCTCAAACAAAGCACTTGAAGCAAAACTTTCGCTGGCTTTTGTCGCTTTTGTCTTTACTTAACTTTGCCGCGTTGCAGTTGCCAACTGCAGTTCTAATAACAAGTCCGCTGGCTGCCTACGGCCATGCGCGACCCCCACATACCCTGTGCTCTCGGCCAGCCAGCCCACAAGCTATTTGGGCAATACCCTCTAACTATTACCGCATCTATTTAGTAAACATTTAACAGTCACCTCCTCTCAATTACGTTTTCTTCTCTTTGTATTCTACTCAAAGTTGCCTTACATATTGCATACTTTATTTCCCACTTTCTCCTTTCGCACTTCTTCGCTCTTCATTTCGTAAACGTTTTAGAGCTTGCTGCATTCTTCTTTATAGTGCTAAAAGCATTTGCCTCTCTCTCTCTCTCTTGTATTGCATTATTTATTTGTTCTTATTTCCATTCTTCTTGGTCGCTCTTTTCGTAAGCGTTTGCTCAGCAACTCTGCATTTGTCTTATTTTATTATTCACTTCTTTCATTCTTATTTCCATTCCTCTTTGTCGCTCTTTTCGTAAGCGTTTGCTCAGCTACTCTGCATTTGTCTCTCTCTCTCTCTCTATCTCTCTCTTTACTATATTATTTACTTCTTTCTTTCTTATTGCCATTCCTCTTTGCGTCTCTTTTCGTAAGCGTTTGCTCAGCAACTCTGCAGAGTTGCAGGGTATGCAAAATAAAACGAAACTTGGGCGCAATGCAAACATCATCATCTGGGCATTATAATACTCGCTGTCGTCTCCACAAACTGTTAATGCATGCGACCGTGTGTGTGTGTGTGTGTGTGTATGTGTGTGTAGGTGTAAGTGAGCACTTTTATATCAACCTGGTTTTGCGGGGAGCAGTTGTAAAAATAAAAAAAAAAAACAAGAAAAGGAGCGAAATGAAAAGAAAAAGCGAAAAGTTTTGTGCGGCAAGTTTTGCGCCCCTGCCGCTGCTGTGGCAAGTGCAAGTGGCGTTTGCAAGTTGCAGTTGCAAGTTGGGGATGAGTTACTTAATTTGCTTGTTTGCGGTTTTATGCGGCGCCATGTTGTGCGCCGAGCAGGCGACAAAATATTATCACTTACGACGAGGCTGCCCGCCCTGGCCTGGGCTGGGCTGGTGGCAACCCTGGCACAAATGCGGCTTACGCTGAGCCTTGCACTCAGCGCAGAGAGCGACGGCAAGCGACAGAGACAGCGGGCTGCCATGACAGGGCCTTGTCTGCTAAGCGGATTTGTGTCTTAGGCGCATACTTCTATTTACCATTCGGCATTTACCACTCGCCACTCGACGCTCGACAACTCGGCCACTGACAATGACCAGTCGCAAGGCCGGCGAAAGGGGGTGAAGGGGAGGGGGGGGATGGTCGGTTTATTTGAAGTTTCAGCGCATTTGTGCTAATGCGCTAAGCTCCATTTCGATTGTTGATGCTTTGATTGTTGATACGCCGCCGTTGCCCCAAAAAACGACTCCACCTCTGCATCATAACGGACCGGAAATGTGGCGGCCATTATCGAAGCGGTGAAAGCAGGCGAGAAAAGGCGGGCGGCAAAGCCGCAGATAATATTCATTGGCCAAGCATTTGAATGCAAACTAAAGCAGCAGCCACCGTCAGCTGGGCGGCGTGAGAAGCGCCGAGAGAGGCGAGAAAAGTGCAACAAACAACAAATAATAAATGTGTGTGGGAGTGTGTGTGTGTGTGTGGCAAATGTTTGTTGCTTGTTGGGCGCCGTTTGTCAGCTGCGACAAATGAATGGCCATCAATTTAGCGACTGGAGACTAGAAAAAGCAAACCGCAGACAAATGAAACGAAGCGCAAGACAGAGACCAGAGTCCACATCGAGCGTCATTCATAAAGCTGACCGCAAACATCACAGCCAACATATGCACATTACAGTTATTACAACACAGTTCTGTCACTGCCAAAGGTATTTATGCATTAATGCCAGGCTTCGCAACACAAAGCAACAAAAACAAGAACAAAAACAAAAACGCACATGTGCCAATTATTGATAGCGTTCTTGCTCGTTTGCGTTATCGCCATCGCAGCTTGTAATTAGTGTGGGGATTTGCAGTCATTCTTTCAACTTACAACTGGCAACTGACATCATGAATGTTGTGTGTTGCTGGCCAAAAGCTAAAGGATTTTGCCTGCCACTATCACTCAAAAAGGGTGCGTAAATGAGAAAATTCCTTTTGGTCCAACTCGACAACCCAGCAACAACAACAGCGCTGCCAACTCGACAGCAAATTACCCTGCAGCGACCGACGAGTTGGCAACACCAAGTGAGTGAGACTGTGAGTGTCTCGCTCTGCTGATGCCATTTACAGGGTATGCGAATAGCTGGCGAGTTCGCAACGCAGCGAACCTATTCATCAGCGGCTGGGCCATCGAGATCCATCCTTTTGCCTCGGCAAGCTCATTGAATGCGCAGCATTTTTCATAAACAAACAAGAGCCAGTGTACCCGAGTGACTTTGCTTTCAATGCCCCTTTTGAACTGTCAGTCGCCAGTTGGCAGTTGGCAGTTGGCAGTTTTCAGTTTTCCATTCGTCATGCCATATTAGTTATAAAGTTTTTTGGTATCCAGCAACAGCAGCAGCAGCAGCAGCAGCAGACGCAGGAAAGTTTGTCGCTTTTGTGTGGCATTCAGGTAGCAGGTATTCAAATGTGCTCAGAGCACAGGTATGCTGGTACTTTCAGCTATCCCTAGAGGGCGCTACTGTTGTGCCCCGCCCGCTGCCCGCTGCCCGCTGCCCGCTATCCGTCGACCACTTTTCCACTAACAAGATAAATCATTAGGTTCGCCTGTAACTCAATTTAACTGCTGTCAATTGAATGGAGTTGTGTGAGTGTATTCATTCCAGTTCCCTGTTCTCCCCGCTCTGTGCTCTGTGCTCGTTTGTTGTCATAATCGATTTCCAATTTGTTCTACATTTGACAGATTTGTCATGTTTTCGTATTGTTAAGCATCTCTGCAGCTTATGCTTGACTCCCCCAAGGCAAACGCAAAACATCGAGCACAGTATCCCCAAAAAATAAAGAGGAAAATAAACAAAACCGGTTTCTTGTTGAAAATGTTGTAGTGAAAATTAATCGACATACAATATGGCAATTTGTTAGACAGACACTGGCAGATTGTGCTCATTTAAAAGCCACATGCCACAGCAGCACTATTATGCCGATCCCAGAAGAGTTAGAGCTCTTGAATTTGACGCTGACTACTGCATTTCTTTGGATTTAGCATATTGCCACAACTTCCATTGCTGTAACTCGGGAACATCTGTGCGGACTGTGCGCTCTTTTGCGGCACATTAAGTCAATTGTTTGCTGTCGCAGCTTACGTCGTTGGCTTGTTAAATTTGCAGTCATAAGCATTTAGTTTCTATGCATTTGTGTGATCAGCGCGCTCGCGACGATTTGTGGCAACGATTTCGAGCATTCATTCATAAGTATGGGCCATAAACATTTAAGGGCCCTGCGGCTACCGTTAGGTGGCTCTTCATTTTTATGGCATACTTGCATCTATTAAGGATGCCCACAGCCACAGCCACAGTCACAGTCAGAGTCACAAACGAAAAGAAGAAGAAGAACAAGCGGCGTGGCGAATACTTCAGCTAACACGTACAAGGGCCGTAAATAGAGTCGTCATTTGGCTGATTACACAGCAGAGTACACGGCGCAAGTCGAGCGCCCGACCCAGTCCACTGCCTGGCTGACCCTTCCCTTTCTCGGGCTCTGCCCTTTTCCGGCACTGGGCCCAATAGCCATCAAGCTAAATGCAATGAAATGTTAAAGCTTAATATTCTCCATCTTCTTTGCACTAATGAAATGCATTTACGTCAAATCAGCGAGCAAACCGCAACCCAAAGCAGCCTCCTCTCTCGCTCTCGCTCTCCCGCTGTCTCGCTTTCGCTCGGGTTGTATACCCAATTCCCAAAGATATAAGTGTGTGGCGGTAAACGCAAGAAAAACGCCAAAACCCATTGGGAAACCAATAAAAGTGTAAAGCAACAAGACAAAAATACACACATATATATATATATGTGTGTGAGTGTGTGTATATAAAAAAGAAGAAATGCTCAAAAAAAAAACAAAAAAAAAAACAAGAAGAAAAAAGGAATAAACTACAAGGCAAGAGACGAAACAGAAAATCATAAAAACGATATGAAATTTATGCGCATATTTCATTTCCTTTGGCTTTGCCTTTTGCAATGCGCGCTTCCTTCGCTCCTGCAGCACTCGGCCCCAAAGGTGAGGCGCCAGACGGGAGGGGGCGTAGGGGGTGTGACAGTAGTAGTAGTAGGTCTACAGAAGAGGCGTCTTGAGCAACGTTTTTGCTCGTCTCTCTCTCCCTCGTTTCTTCAGACGCTTTATTTGAAATTTTCTGCCAGATTTCTTTTTTTATTTTTTCTACATTTCTGCCCCTGCTGCTCATCGATACACACACCAGAGTGTGTGCGTGTGTGTGTACATGCATTTAGTGGTGCTGGTGATGGTGGTGGTGGGGGGTAAGTTTAGTTTTTGTACTCGTTCTTGCAGCATTTGTTTGCCAGCATCATCGGAAGTGAAGCAATTCGAGCATTACGCTTAATGTGCTGCCTGTTTTTTCGAGATGAGCACGTGATGCGATTACACTCACGAAAGAGCACACGGAAATTGCAAATCTTGCGAGCCTGCACACACCTACTCAACCTCGATCTCGACGTGAGTTATCAACCCAATACAATATGCACATTACAGCTTAAGGACATCTAACCAAAAGTTTTAAATATTCTATCGTCATCGTCAACGTCAATGTCACTGTTCAGTTTGACAACTAGCAGTTGTATTTACCAAATTCATATTTTATGTGTTACTATCAAACGTAAATCACGCCATGGGCATGGCAAATAATCATATTTAACAAGAACAAGAACAAGAACGTTGAGTGCTCTTGCAATTGGCAGGCTGTGTGTGTCGGCGTTAGTTAAATTGGCAGCTTGGCAGCCTTAAAGTCAAAATTCATGTGATTTTACAGCTCGTTTTGCAATTGCTGCTGCCTGCTGGCGCCCAACGTGCGTGCGTGTGTTTGCCGAGATTAAGCATATCATGCTGTACATTTGATTGATTTAGGCTGCCATGCTGGCGTACCCACTCTCTTCCTATATATATATATATATATATATATTTATATATATATAGATAGACATACATATTTTGGCATGTGGTTTACCCTGAAGTTGACTTGACTTGACTTGAAGCTGCAGATGGGCGAAAGGAAATGGAATTGAGAGCTGGGTGATGGGTGATGGGTGATGGGCGCTTGAGCGTCTACCTGACCTTTTTGGCGGCGCTGTCAATATATTGATTCAGCTTTCAATGCTGTTCCCATGCTATTGCTCCCCCTCCTCCCGCCCACTCTTGTGTGTTTTGCGTGTGTGGGTCGCAACGTGGCGGACATTGCAGTTTACGCCGTTAACATCGTAAAATGTTTGTGTATAGCCCACATAGATATGGTCACGCCCCCACACAAACACACACACACGTATGTAGGTAGACACACCCAGATAGAGCGTTATGCATGCAGCATTCGCTTTTTACAAAAGGCTTCACACAGCTGCTGCAGTTATTTTTGCCCACCCGCCAGAGCGAGTAAATTTTAGTTTTATGCGCCACTAACAATATAACCTGACCAGCCGCCATCGACTGCCACACTGGCGCCATCTACAGCTCGAGCTCCAGCTCCAGCTCCAATTTCAGCTGTGAGGCTTGCGAGGCTGTTTAACTTAACTTATTAAATTAGATTGCCTGTGGTGCTGCTCGTGTGGCTAGCAAGAAAAAGGCAACCCGACATTAAGGCATCAAATTGCTGCCATATATAAAGCGCGATTTACCGAGAGACTGCCTTCTGAGTGCCTGCCGAGCGAGTGCGGGAGGGGGATGGGGTGGTTCACATTATCAAGCCGAAAAAAAAGAAGAGAACAAAAAAATACTTTGGCTAATTTCAACTTGCGCCCTTAGAGCGTCACACAATGGGCGCCCAAGGTGCGGAGTCGCACTGCAGAAGCTGAAGAAGCAGCAGAAGAGAAGCAGTGTGCAATAATTTACGCCACAATAACGCATAAATCTGTCAAAGTTGCTTAAAAATTAAATAAAGATAAATAAAATTCACGACAAAGACGCGTTCAAGCGCATCAAAATGATGAGAGCGGCGAGGGGAGCAGGGACCAGGGAGCAGGGGGCAGGGGGCAGGGGCGTCGCATTGGAAACTCGAAACTGTCGAAAAGCAGCGACAAAGCGACAGCGACAGCGAGCGAGCGAGATAGATAGAGCGCGGGATCGGGGGCGGGATGAGGCAATGCGTGAACAAAATAAACAAATAAAACCAAAAGTGTGCACACCAAATACAACAACAAGAGCACTGTGTGTGTGTGTGAGGAGAAGAAGAAGGCGACAATCACGAGCGGAGATGAAGTGTGGAGACGCGAGAAGAGCACAGACAATAGAAATATATGCGTAGTCATAAAAAATGTAATTTTATTTGCTGCTTTCTTCTCTCCTCTCTCGTTTTATTTATTTTTATTTTTATTTTTTTTTTTTTTTCTTTGGCTTGCGCAGTAAACAAATTAAATTATTTGCCGTTAATTGTTTTCTTCTCTCTTTTGTTGTTGTTTTTACGCGTTTTTATGAATGGAATGACGAAGACTCCCCTGCGCTCCCCTCCCTACCAACGTGCCCCCAACGACGCCGAAGCGCAGTCGTCAGCTCATCAAATTGTCTAATTTGTGTTGATTTAAATAGTCGTCGTCGTCGTCGTCGTCGACGACGGCCATAAAAAACGATGCCGCCAAAATTCGTATTTCTTTTTTGTTGTCTGCATTACTTTTTTATAGGCCATATTTTTAAGTTCTTCTGCCTTTCATCTCCACTGGCGATTCGCAGAAACGAAAGAGTTGCGGACAGCGGAGATCGGACAGCGGGCAGCGAAGAGCGCCATAAACATTTTTATTGTCATGCGAAAAGAGTTGGCAACTTGTGTGGTAAATAACACAAATATTTCGGACAAATATTTGCGCGAAATCAACATCGAAATATCGAAAACATTTTGCCATTTGAGCAGTTTAATAGACTTTCAAACGTTGATGATGAGTCACCGCAGCAAAGCGAACCGGAGTTCAGTTTACTTACCAACGAGTGCTCTGCCTAATTATGGGAGTTGACGAGGTTTCGCTTGATGTGCCATAAAACAGAATACATCTGCAAATCCCTTGAGGAAACGTTGGAAATGTGTGTTGAGCGTGGTACGAGAAAAGTGCTGCATTTATTGAGGAAACTCTTAAATGCTGGCAGCAAATTAAGCGAGCACAGCTTTTAAAACATTTCAGCCACATTCGTTGAGCGAACTCTATTCGTTTTTTTGCATTAGTTTCTTGTGCAGTTTAGCACACATATTTCTCGACTTCAATTAAATACATTTTCATAATTATTTGGCTGGACAACGAGTGAAATAAATAGAAAGTTTTGGCTGACAAAAAAGCGTAGCACAAGCCAAATCAAAATCAGAATCCAAATCCGAATCCGAATCAGAATCAGAACCAGGAACGAAAAAAATGCAAACAAGAAGCCAGCAACATCAAGGCCAACGAGCGCAGAGCCCGCGGGCCAATGTCGTGTCCAGTTCAGGCACGGCACGAGTCCTATGAAAGTTCCTCCGGCCCGTCGTCGCCCGCCCGGCAGCCTCAGAGTTTCGCAGAACTGGTCCCGCCAACTAATTAGTTTTGCATTTTTAACTACCGCGCCCAGGCCAGGCCCAGCGGGGGGGCGTGGGGCGGGCTTAGGGTGGGTTTAGGCTAAATTCACAACGCACGCATGCGGCACATAAAAATTCAGCGAAACAACGTCGACGACGACGACGACGACGACGAGGACAACAAACAACTAACTGCGTGCAGAAACTTTTTGCGAGCAGCAGCAGCAGCAGCAGCAGCAAGAGAAACAACAACAAAGGCAGCGCAGAGAAGAAGAAGGCAAGCAAGAACCGCTAAGAGCGTGCTGTCAATCAAATGACCGGACAGTGCTGTGCAGAAGTATGCGCACACGGAAAGCAAAGCCAAAAACAAACTAAAATACAAACAGCAAACTCACAGTCAAACTTCGGTACAGCGAATCACCATTGGGACACTGCAAATGAATTATCAAATATTTATGGCTCCTTCATACCCCTCCTCCCCCTCCAGCACGTAATAAAAAGAGCAGAGATTTATTTCACTTGAAGTCAAAAGTATGCGCTCAAAGTAAGTGCGAGTCAAGTTCAGCTGCTAAATCAAAATTATGGCCAAGACTCAAACAGCCGCAGCAGCTCAAAGCGACTCAAGTGATCAGAGATCCAAATAAATTCTCACATCGGCGCATTCAAAACGCATTAAATTTCATTTTCTTATAAGTTATATATGTATGAGGTTTGTTTGAGATGTTATGCTACTATAGTGCTTGTACTGGTTCAATTACTTACAAAATCTATAAAAATCTATAAAAAATAGTTAAAAATTCTGAACCGTTTATATTATATTTTTAATTAATGTGAAAAACAATTCCAACTAGTCCAGACATTATTCTAAAAAGCTCTTGGAAAATATGCGATATAAAGCTATATAAATCTAAAAAAAAATCTAAATTCTGCATCAATTTCATTTATATGTTTAAGTAACTTGGAAAACAATGCCAAACTGTATGCTTAGATAAAATTTGTAACTAGTCAAAATATTATTCCAAAAAGGTCTTGAAAAATATGCGATATTAATCTTAACAAAAAAAATATGTAACTTCTGCACTGCATCTATGTTATTATATGTTTAAGCAACTTGGAAAACTAGAAAACTATTCCAAAGTGTACGCTTATATAAAATTTGCAACTAGTCCAGATATTATTCTAAAAAGGTCTTGAAAAATATGCGATAATTTGGCTGCCAACTTAAATTGAACAATTTAGGATTTATTAAGCTCGAATTTACCAAAATGTAGACCCAGCTTTAATACTCAATAGTTCTATGCTTGGCAGCATCGCAGCTCTGAAAATATGGCAGCTATGAAGCTGAAATTTGGGCAAGTGTAGCTCGAGACATCGTTGACTTGATTAGCTTATGCAGTTGCTGTGGAAATCTGTTAAACTCGGCGTTAAATGCGTTAAGCAAACAGCTTGTGAAATCGAATAGCGAGTAATTTGTAAAATGAATTACAAGTTGGTAAGTGGCTTTTCTGACTTGTCCATAATGTGTTGCGCGCGACTCTAATATAATGCGATACACTTTACTTATTGTTTTTTTGTTTCTATTTTTGTTATTGTTCTAGGACACGTGCCACACGCGACACACACAATATATATGCGTACCTCATCTTGACTCGAGTTGGACGCATTTTAATGTAATTACATTAAATGAAATTACATTAAATAATAAAAGTAGCGACGACGA
This sequence comes from Drosophila rubida, assembly GCA_035046165.1. Lineage (NCBI taxonomy): Eukaryota > Metazoa > Arthropoda > Insecta > Diptera > Drosophilidae > Drosophila > Drosophila rubida. Next base: position 5,652,747 of record JAWNOF010000023.1, on the reverse strand, counting down.
CGGCGACGACGACGAAGACGCAAAGTTCTCGCATCTGGCGCAAAACTGTGCGACACCAAAAATGGCAGCCAATTTGCCGAGCGGGGGGTTGCGGGGTGGGCGACGGAGGAGTGAAGCGACTTGTCTGGTCTGTGTTAAGTTGCTTTTTAACGAAATTTGACATTTGAAGTCTAATAAATAAGTTATGACAGCAAACTGTGGCCATGTAATGACTCGCGAGCCAGCCAGCTGAACTTGGCCTGGGTGTTTGATGCCGGCAAGGTACTTAGTTACAGCATCTCCTCTGACGAACTGTTCGACGCTAATAACTGTTGGTCGACCAGAGCGAGAGGGGCAGACAGAGAGAGAGAGTGCGAGTCAGTGGGAAAGTATTTTCTGCTTGGCTGAGTAACGAGCTTGTAGCTCGTCTTTTCGCCATCATCTCGACGTTGACGTCGTCGTCGTCGTTGTCGTCTTCATCTACGTCTTTTCTAATAACGTGCCGTTTGTGATGCGGGTGGCGGTGGCGGTGGCGGTGGGCGTGGCAGCACGCTCGCAAGGTGTTGCCATTAAAAAATGATAAATACTTGCAGCACGGAATGAAATGTGCTTGTGGCTCACGCTCCAAATGGGTTGAGAGTTTTCGACCATTCTGGAATTTGTCGTTGTCATCGAGTTGCCCGCCATTCCTCTTCCAGTTGTTGTTGTTGTTTGGTTGTTTGCTGTTATTGTTGTCGCTTGTCCCTTGCCAATAAGCCAAGTTTGCTGAGCAGACTAATTTTGAAAGATGATTGGACTGAAGGAAGTCAGCACAACAGCGAACGCCAGCAGGCATTGAAAACTCGCTGCTCGCTGCTCCTGCTGCTGCCGGGATAATGTCGTTCATTATAGTCATAATGATCACAACAATTGTGTTCTCGGCTGATGATGATGATTAAATGGAACTGACTTGCAGAAAGCGCACGCAGTTCGCAACTCTGTAGCCCGAAGTGAGCGAAATGAAGTTATCATTCACCCAGCGCGAGTGAAAGAGACAGAGAGACAGCGAGAGAGAGAGAGCACTAGTGGTGCTGTTGAGCAGACTTTGAAAAATGACTTGAAGTCATCAGTCATTGTGCTCAGCACATATCGAGGAAATGTCTGCTTGAAAAGCTTTTCACTTTTCCCAGCACTTAATTCTATTAGTTAACTCTTTAGGAATTTCGCAGCCCAGGCAGCAAGTGAAAAGTAACAGCGCAAGCAACGAAATAATCTAACAGCTGCTAATAAAGCAAGCAATAAAAGCATAACAGCCACTGAGACTAAGCAGACAACTTAACAGCGAGAAGAGAACCAATTTAACAGAACCTGGCGCCAGCAGAGAAGCAGACGTAACAGAAAGAGCACAAGTTAACAGCGGCTCATGTAAACTGCTGCTGTTAAAACGTTTGCCATGTTAGCAGCAGTTGATTGCCTCTATGTACTGTGTGTCTCTATTGCCTGTAAATGCAATTACATAAATTTGTTTGCTGAACACTAGCAAGTCTTAGAAGAATGCCAATTAAAGTGCCCCCCTCTTAACACGTGATTGAATTGGCATTGGTTAGGATTACTCCACTCACTACAAATGTGAGCTAATTGTTAATTCAGCATTACAATCGAATTGTTTTGCTTATGCTCGGCAACTTGCTGCACCTTGTCGTGCTACGCCCAAAGTTAATTGCCACCAAAAACAAATTGGCAGCAAACAGTATTTACACTGCAACCACTTTGCTTTGCCTAATTCTAATTAATCTTTGAAATTTCGTTGTGTATACTTTACACAATTTACGCCGCTGTTAAGCGAAGCAGATGAATGCGGGAGGCTCATTGAAATTGAATTAGTTTATCTTGAATGCTCGAGAAGTCAGCAATCAGCTGGCTGCCTAAAGATCTGCTAATTGAATGATTCATGACTTCCGAACAGAACCCATAATTGACCGCAGCGAGTACTTGTGATATCGATAATGCTACCAATATGTACAGATCTATACCATTTTCGTCAGCAGCACTCGCTGTCGCTGTTGTCGCTGTTGTGGCGTGTTGTTTGTCGCTTAATGACACACATCAAACGTCATGCTGCGACACATTTGGCTTCTAAGTGGAGCAGATAGAACAACAAACATATGTAGTGCATGTTGCGCCACAGCAACGACAATGAGCTTTGTCTTTCTCTCGTCGCTAAGCATCAGTGTGCCCCACTGGGAGCGAGGGGGGACGAGGCGAGGCAGCCATCAGCCGCTGCATTTACAAGGCATTTGCTTTGAATTACACATTCGGTTAGACAGCAGCACTAAGGGACAACGACAGCGACAGTGACAGCGCGCCAAATGAAAGCCAGCCCATTGATATCCTGTAAACAGGATGTCTGACGCACGATTACCCTGGAATTCGCCAAACGAAGTTGACTAGTACTTCACAGCAAACTTAAAGTGAGTGCACAACAATTCAAATAAAAGGTTAGTGCTTGCGCAATCAGCAAGGCAGTCGTAGTTGAAATTGAAATAGTTGCAGCAATAAAGTCGCCCAAAAAATACTTGACCAAGAGCCAGAGAGAGAGAGAGCTGAAGCATTTGGGCCAAGTTCGACGACCCGTTTGAGCTGCGCGCTTTTGCTGAGTATTGAAGCAATGACATTTGGCCATTTAGCCGGGGGGTAGTGGATAGGGGGGCGTGGCATGGGAAAGGCTGCAGCAATGAGTGCGTCCATTGGGGACGCTCGCACAACACGCAACACAGCAGCGAAATGAAAATTGATTTGTTATGAAACTCGTCGCACACTGCTCGCCTCCCCTCTCGCTGCCCCTCTAGCCGTCTGCGCTGTTGATTATGATCAATGCGTGCTTGGCTGACGCTCTTAACGATTTACCATGTTTCCCCGACCAGCGGCAAGCGCAACGTTACCCCTATCCCCAAACGTCTATACCCATTGAATCCCACCCATATCTGTAACTGTGAGCATTTCTATTTCTACATCGCGCTCTCGCTCTCGCTCTCGCTCTCTGTCGATGTTCGCCGCGCTAATGAACTTAATTGCTTGCAATGGGACTATTAACAGTTAACTACGGGACGCGCTCAGCAATAATGACAACAAACCTAACCAAATCGTTCACACATTCGTTCACACACACTTCAAATACAAATGAATGTCATTACGTCGTCGTCGTCGTCGTCGTCGTCGTCGTCGTCGTCGTTGTTGTCGCGTATGTTGTTTTGTTTATACTCATTTCCATTCTTTATTCATTCTCGTTTTTTTATGACTGCAATACCCATTAGTTGCAGTTGCGCCGCGATGGGGTGACTTATTCAACACTCGCTGCACAGCATTCAATTTGATAGTGAACTGAACTAAAACTAAAAATCGAACTTAACAGCAAGAAGACTCCCAAATATTGAACTTAATTTGAAAGTAGTATATACACCGATCTAAAGAAATTTACTTAATACTCTACATTGCAACTTTTAGCCGCTACTCTTGGCAGTTGAAAGTATTCTATATAGTTGTTTTATTTGATGCTTATTGAAGCACAGCAGAGCATTCAATTTGATGATAAAAGAAGTGTTTGGAAAGAAAGAAATGTGGCTTAAATTGTAGGTAATGTATACACCGATCTAAAGAGTTTGACTTAGTACTCTGCGTGGCAACTTTCAGTCGCTACTCTTGGCAGTTGCAAGTATTTTGTGGAGTTGTTTTATTTGATGGTTATTGGAGCGCTCAATGCAACGCTCATTGGGAATGCCAGACATGCATTGCATGGCCATCAACATCAGCATACATTCAACAATGACCACGAATCTACGACCACGATTCTCAGTTTGGGGGGGCGCCACGCATGCGTGCCTCGAGCTGCGAGCTGCGAGCCAAATAGACTGGCTTGTCCCTAACTAATTTCGCTTTCGTTATGCGTTCGCCTCGACGGAGGGAGCATTGGCAGTTGCTGTCTAAATGGCTTGTAGTTTGGAGCTATTATGTATAATTTACTGGTCATTAAATGGGTTCGCATAATACTCAGCTAGCGAAACGGGAATTTGAATGGTAATTGTAACAGTGATAGCACCCCACTAATGCTAATGATTCCAATATTAGTTTGTTCTAAAAACGCCAGCACTAAGTGTCGACTGCAGGCAGCCAACAACAACAACTAGCTACAGACACAAACAAAACACACACAGACACATTAACATGGCTATCTGTTTGATCCGATAACCTCAATCCATTTGAGGCAACATTCGACTGTCAATCGTCGTAGCTCATGTTCATTTTTATTTCTTCGTCTTCTTTGAGCATGTATCAAGTGCATGCAGCTGAAGCTCCCACAGCTGAGCTGACACACTCAAATATGAATTGCATTTTGCTTTATACACTCACCGTGGGCACTTCGCTCACAACGAGGCTATTTGAACTCAGCCCCCGGTCGGATGATACCCATCAAATTTGGCATAGAGTGTTCCTATGCTCAGAGCTGCTGTATTCTAATCTAAATAGTTTTTCTCACACCATTTCAAGCAACAGTCAAGGAGCAACTCTTAAGAAATGCAGCACTATCGTGTGTTATATATATATATATATAGTATTATACCCATCAAATTTGGCATAGAGTGTTCCTAAGGTCTGACCATATTATTGCTATTTCAAGTAATCTAAATAGTTTTTCTCACTCTACTATCAAAGAGCAACTCTTACTACAACTCTAGAGTTACACAATTGTTAATTTAGTCGTAAGTTGATGCAATTTGCCTGCGATCAGATTATTTCGAAGTCGAACTGCTGTGGTTAATGCTGCTGGCTGCTCCGTCACTCAAAACTTGTGTGTTTCTCGACAATTTTCATATCAGCAGCCCGTCAATTGGGGGGGTAGGAGGCTAAAGCTGAAGCTGAAGGTCAGCCACAATACAGAGAATGCCACAAACGAGCACTACTGCCTGACTGACAGACGCTAATAATCAAATGAAATGCATTGACAAGCCCCAAGGCGCTTATAAATAGTCTATGATTACACGAACAGGGCACATACTGCTTCAAATCTCACGATGCCAGCCAAACATGTGTCAAAACACGACTTCGAACAAAGTACATACCTGCAATGAAAGAAAGAAAAAAATGGAAAAACAACTTGAAAAATCGAATGAATAAAATTGATTGTTAAATATTAAAGTCGAGGCACTGACAAGAAATTACAAAAAAAAAAAGGAAAAAAAAATACGAAAAAATGTGATGCGGTAATTGTGAGCACAAAGGGCACAAAAAATCAAATAGGCATGGCCTAGTTACGCCTTGCGCGACTGTCAAATACCCTGTAGCGACAGATAGATTGTCATATCGACGCAGCCAAAATCTTTAGTTTTCAATGCAACATTCGCTTGACAATCGTTTTAAAATAATACAACTCCAACTTCTACATGATTACCACGAAGCGAAAAACTTTATTCCTATTGCAACATTTGCTTTATGACCTTGTTAAAATAATATTTTAATCATTTATACAATTCCACAACATTCGCTTGACGATCGGGTTAAAATTTGAGGAATGCAAATCAAGTCTTTTGTTTTTATCGAGCAATCAATCGAGATGTTTTGCTGTTGTCTGCGACAAACGCTGCTGTTAGCTGCTTATGCTCATTTTGCGAGCATTTGCTGGGTATGAGTGGCATGTAATGGGGCAGAGCGAGACACGAAGACGGAGGTGCAGAGGAAGTGAAACAAAAATCGAATGCTAAATTGGAAAATAATTTAATCTATGCGCTGGCAAGCATGTAATACTTGTACATATTTTCATAGCTTTTCGTTTTCGTTTTCATTTTCATTTTTATTGGCTTTTTAATCAAAAGACAAACGGCCGGACACCCTTCACACACACACACACACACACACACACACACACACACTGGCTCACTTGTCTCTCAGTCTGTGTGTATGTAGGTCATCTATGACGGACATGCCGTAACCGTAATCCGTATCGCAGGGTTCAAAAGGTTCACGCGGCATCGTCACGCCATGTTCAAACTCACACACACACAGAGTGATAGGCACACTTATACTTAGATGAGTATCAGGGGGCGGCAAGCTTAACACGCCCCCAAGGCCCAGCCCTGTGAGCTCTAACGGCCTTTGGTCGACACCCTTGCAAAGGTCGCTCGACTCCAGCGCAGCGTTCTCCACATGAACGCTACTTTGCCTGACATCGACTACTATCGATAGCTATCGATAGTTGCTACTATTGCATGGCAGCACCTAGAGCTCTCACAGCTAGCACACTCATTCTTATTGGCAGCGTATTTGTGCGTCGTTGTGGTCGCTTCTCGGGTTGCCGCACAGTTTTTTTTTTCTGTGCTTGCTTTGGCGCCGCCCTTTGCGCTTTGCTCTCTGCTTTGCAGTTCATACTTTGATTGCAATTCATGTAGCGTCATGTCGCACACGTTGTACATCAGTTTTGTCCATCTGACACCGAGACCCAATACCAAGAGCATGACCAAGAACGACACCGACAACAAGCTTCAGTTGCACACACATCACCCGGGGATTTGAGCAGCTCAGCAATCTGTGTCATGCACCAAGTTATATGCATAGTATATGCTTTACGCGAAACTATCGTTTGTGTGATTTGCAATCGATTTAAGATCAGCACTTCGAGCAGCTCAGCAATCTGTGGCATGCACCCAGAAAAAGAATAATAATAAAAAGTATACACTATGTAGTATAAGGTAGTAAGCTTAACTATCGTTTGTGTGATTTGCAATCGATTTAAGATCAACACTTCGAGCAGCTCAGCAATCTGTGGCATGCACCCAGAATAAGAATAATAATAAGTATACACTATGTATAATATTTTTTAGGTAGTAAGCTTAACTATCGTGTGTGTGATTTGGAATTGATTTCAGATCAACACTTCGCTAACTTGAAATATCACAATTATGACTTTTCTTCATGCACTTTGATTGTGTTTGAATTAATTACATACACTCTAATTTACTTTAGTTGTTCATCCGTCTTTGCTCCATTACAATTGAAACTTTCTTGTCTCTCAGGCTTGGCAAATTCTTTAACCGTATCTGTATCTGCATCTTCGTCCCATTATCTCTCGCTATCTATCTTGACACACTAGTCGCAATGTATCTAAATGTTCTGTCACTATCTCAATTACTCTCAATGCCTTTCTCTCACTCTCCCAGTGCTCTTATCTCCCTCTCGGGAGTGCTTTTCGTACATATACATATACATATATATCTGTGTCACATATCGCGATATCGCGTTACTTTGCCTGCAGTCAAGTGCGCTGCTTGTTGTGACCTTTGACACGACGGGGCGACCAACAACTGCCAATTATGCAATAAAAAATGCTAAATTAATAAAAGCCAAAAAAAGGGACACAACAACAACAAGCGGCAGCCACAAAAGGCAACACAAAACACGACTAAAGCAAAAACAACTATTCAAAAAAAGCAAAAAAAAAAAAAAAACGCTTCTCGACACGTTATTTACGGTCGCCGAATTCAAAACGTGCTTCGAACGCAAAAGAAAAACACAACACAAAACACAAACAAAAAATGAAGGGAAATTTTAATTTTCTGTGAAAATTGCCGGCTATAAATTACATATTGCCAGCCGCGAGGCGAGACGAGGCGGCGAGGAAACATAAAACAATTTCGTGTAGTGTCGTGTAAATGGCCAAAAAGCCCCCTCGACGCACCCCCCACGCCCCCCCCCCCTGGGCGCCTGCATTGAAATGGCCATTAGATGGCATGAATGAACGAAGTGAGTATGAATATGAGTGAGTTATTCGTTGTATATTAACGAATAGATAACACTGTCATAAACTAGATTGAGCCATCGACGATGACATTACTGCATTACCAAAGCAAACAAGAGAGAGACAGCAGAGGAGCTACAATCATATTATTAAAGCTCAGAGAGTTTATAGTGAAATTCTTGGCAAGAAGTTTCGAAATAGACGCGTTGAAAAGCAGCTGGAGCTGCTGAAATCGATTTGAGTCTTGCTGAGCCTCATTTGAATGTTGTTGGTGTCGAGTTTTAGTTTAGTGGAGCTTAGTCAGCTTGTCGACTAATCCCTGCACTTGAGGCAAACAAGCAATCGAAATCGCAATCGTAGTCGTGGTTGGCGGCGTCATCATCGAGCTCAAGTTTGGCCCGGGATACTTTCGGGTTTATTATATTTAATGGTCATTGGGCTTAAGTGATTGTTGGTCATGATTGATTGAAGGGGCATGCATGTGATATGTTAAATCAATTCCAGTTCCAATTTGATGCCAACGACATGGCAACCATGGCTGCGTGTGTCTCCAATGGAATTCTCAATAGATTTGAGACAGGAGCACACAAGCACACACATTGCCATTTGATTAATGGGATATATTAATAATATTCCTGCATTTATTCCGCATTAATTGCATATCGAGTGCTCATGAGTTGCTCTCTATAGTCGCCCCTTTCTCACTCTCTCCCCGTCTGCCGCTCGCTCTCTAATTGCCCATTGATTACAGACGTGACCTGGGATTGTGCTGACTTGCTTTTGAATAATGTATGGCCAAAATAGGTAATCACATGGCCAAATCTCTCGCATGTGGCAAACGCTTGCCCACTCTATTCCCCCCCGCGCGCGCGTGTGTGTGTGTGTGACAAGTCGGCTTGCAACAAGTGGCGAATAAAGTGCGTCATCTAATCTAGAATACAGAATCTAAATCTGAATCTGAATCTGGCTGCCATTTTAAATAAATGGGAGACTTGCCCAAAAATGAGCGCACAGCTGTTGCTCCCTTGAGAAAGTGATGAGCTCAGCGGATTAAATGAACATACACACACACACACCCACACACACATAGGCAAGCAGCGATACACTCGAGACACACACAGAAAGGCTAAGAGAGACGCCCACATAATTAACACTTTGGTTGGCTGGCAAATAAATATTTAGCATGTGCATAGACAGCGTGGAGGGGGGAGGGGGGGAGAGGGGGCGGCAACTGCTTACTATACTTGCTACTTGCCACTTGCCACTTGCCACTCGGCTCGGCTGCGAGCTGTCGAAGCTGGCAAACAAAATTTATAACATGCTACAAATAATAGAGCAACTTGATGGGGCAACAATGGGCACACACACACACACTCGCAACGTGCCCCCACATGGGGCACGCTCCACTTTATGCTGCTGCTGTTGTTTTTATTGTTCCAGCAACGCCTTCGCCTAGTCTAATCATTGATTAGTATGCCCCTTGGCCTGGTCTTCTAGCTGCCAATCAACGATGCTGCCGACTGAAGCATGCAACTGCCACAAGCACACACACACGCACACCCACGCACACTCGTATTAATAGGAAGCATGTAAAAACGAATAGAAAGTGCAGCCTTGCTTTGGTGCGTCGACTTTGAAATATCCTTTGGCTGACAGTCGACGCGAGATATAAAGTCAAGCGACAAGAGCGATTATTGCTTTGCGATAAACTCAAGAGACTTGCAGCGAATCGCAGGCGCTGCTTGCGGCAGCACTTGCTGCACTTCTTACTGGTCAGCACAGCAAAAAAGCCAAATTTACAGAGAAATTTTAAGGTTGCTCCAGAGAAAGTTGTGCTATATATAAGTAGTATATACTATCAGCAAGTTGTGCTATATCGAAGTCTAGATCCCAGATCTCGAGCCCATAAACAGTTGACAATATATCAGCGCTGCAAGTTGGCGACAAAAGTCGCTCGAAAGTATTGCAAACTCTGCAACAACAGTGTGTTATAGTGCAACGATTCGCAGCATACATATGTATGTATGTATATGCGATCTGGCCGCAGGCCAAACAAACATTGTTGCAGCTAGTTTCATCAAGAGTTATCAGTTGGCAATTGAAATAGCTGAAGGACCAGCAACAAAAAAAAAAAAAAAAAAGAAACCAGCAGCAGCAAAACTTCGATAGAAGCAAATGTTGTTGATTAAACCAAAGTTTGCGTTTCGCAATGCCATGCAAGAAATGCCAAGAGGTCAGCAGAGAGTCGAGGCCTGAACACGGACACAGCAGCAGCTGTGCCCCTTGACTTCCTTTTTGGCCGCAAGCGTTGCGCATACATATGTGTGGCGACTTCGCCCACGACAGCGACACAAAAAAGGCAACAAAACCAACAAAAAAAATGAAGCGAACGAGTCAAGAAACTGAAAACTATAAAGCTGAGACTGCAACTGGAACGAACCAAGCGAGCCGCACTGAACCGCAACGCATTGCAGCGAGCCCCGAAACCGAACCCAACCGAACCGAACCGAACCGAACCGAAGCGAAGCGGACCGAACTGAATCGAACCGCACCGCACTGAGCTGAGCTGAGCTGAACCACATGCGTTGCATTTGCTCCACTTGTTTGGCATTTGCTGCTACAATTTCTGCTTAATCCATCCGCTGTTCTCTGCAATTCGTGTTTACTTTTCAGCTTTTATTTTTGCCCGTTTTCTTTTTTGGCAGATGGCGTGGAGAGGTAAGGGGAGTGGAGGGGAGGTTGTCAGTCGCAGCAGTCGTTTGCTTTTCCGGCCACGACTTTTGACTCTTGAAAGCCTCGCCGCAAATATTTCTTTTGTGCACCGAATCCGGCGAACAAGACAACAAGTTGCGGACAAAGGCACTCAAAATTGTTGAAGCTAGTCTCTGATAACGCAGCGCGCCGTTTGTGGGAACCTCGAGAGAAAACGTGCTCAGCTGATTCATAAATGCCGAGAGAGAGTGAGAGAGAGAGAGAGAGAGAGAGAGAGAGAGCTGGTATCAAATGAACTGCTGCTTAATTCAAGCGCAGAAACACGAGGCTGACGTGTCAAAAGTCAGGAAGCGCTTTCAAAAACATTTTTCAAGACGACACATTTTAAACAGAGTGAGTGAGTCATTGAAAAGGATTTTTGCTTGAAGCGAGTGCCGCTACAAATTCATTGTGAGAGCTGACAGACTAAAGCCGAAATAAGCAGCTTAAATTAGGCATTTAAAAGAGATAAAGACTCGGCTTATATTTGCAATATTGTTTTCAATATCGCAGCGCAAACTTGCTGCCAAACTGCTTCAACTTTGCCCAGCAATTTCAGTGAGTTGAACTAGTTGCAGTGTTGTAAAACGCACGCCAGCCACGCACAGCATGCGCGCATATAGTTGGCTGTCTGGCGCACAGCACAGCGCACACATTCTGGCCGGCATAATAGTATTTGAGAATGTTGTTGTGCGCATTCCTTGTGCCGAAACGAAACTGAAGCTGCTGTGGAGACTGGGACTGGGAACAGCAACTGAAACTCAAACGGAGGCGACGCTGTGGGTGGCACGAGCGGCAGCCTGCCAGAAATCAGCAGTAGTCGCTTTTCACGTTGCTTGTTGCGTCTCGCGCTGTCTTCGGGCTGCCAAGTTTTCTTCAACACGTGTGTGAGTGTGTGGGTGTGTGTGTGTGTGTGTGTTTATGCAAAGTGACTTCAAAAAGGATTTCAAACGAATTTGTTATGCGCATTTTGATGTCATTATCCTTAAAAGTCATTGGCCTGCGCCACTGCTGGGCTGGGCTGTGTGGCTATCATCATCATCACCACCATCAGCAGCAGCATGTAAGTCCCTCGGCCTACATCAGGTTATAGCCGTCTACATATGTACAGCTGAATGAGTATGCAAATCTATTTATATGCCAACTACTTATGTGGCTTTGTTTGGGCGACCCGCTGCGAGAGCGCAAATGAGAACGAGAACGGGAACGAGAAGGAGTCTCTTCACTCAACTCAACTCGAGTCGACTCAACTCGACTCAACTCGACCCAACTCGACTCCGATATGCGAGTTGTTTAGGCAATTAATTTTCGAGCTTTTCAGATTGACTGGCTGTCGTCCTTTTTGTTGTTGTTGTTGTTGTTTTTTTTAATACTCGCAGCAAGCTGTTGAAGCGATTACAGCGGCTAAGTTGGGTTAAGCACGGTGCATGGGTCGTTGTCCGTTGTTCTTCACACTATCATACAGGATTACGAGTGTCATAGGCCCAGCCCAGCGACACGCACACACACACACACACACGCAGTATCGCTCGCCACACATCCGACGAGAGCCGTGTGACCGTTGGTGTCAGAGAAGGTCACAGCTTAGCTCACACACTAAGTATATATTGCCATTAAGCCCCTCGGCGTGTGCGTAAGTTCTGCAGTCGTCAGCTAATAGTTTTATAATTGCCAACAAATATAGCTCACACAAATGTACTCGCTAAGCCCAGGCTATTCGTCGACATTCTCAAAAGCTCGTTATAGTTGTGTCCTATTTTATGCATCTGAAATGTGAATTGCTCAATTACTAGGAGCAGTTTCTCTTACAGAGTGTTTCATTCACACGCTTCTGGCAGCTACTCGTTACTTTTTCAGCGAGTGGATGGTTTCTGCTCTAACATTTCTAGCAATTGACTTTAGTTCTCGAGACTTATTTGTGCATTTCGTTGCATTTAACTCGTTACTCGTTACTTGACGACTACTATGTAAATATAGCTATGTATTACTCGCTACTTTTTCAGGCGCATGCATCCCAAGTGTGTTGACCTTGCTGGCAATCTTTTGCAAGTTCTGTTTGGGGTGGAATTCGAGATTTAAGCAGTTGCTACTAGTTGCGCATATTCGTTTGCTTCAAGCACTCGTTGTTTGCTCTAGACATTTAAATATAGCTGACTGAGTTTGCCTTGTTTTTCATCTCATTTTCATACTCACATGTACACAATCTCAAGTATTCAACATGTTGCTGTTGTTGCTGTTCTTGTTGCTGCTGCTGTTGAGTTCGTCTGAAAATTCACAGTACTTTGTAATATTTGCTTTGCATGCTTGGCTCAACATTGCGAATTCCGTTTAAGAGACCGTCTTAAGAGATGCTTTGCCCGTTTTCTTTTTTTTTTCGTTTCGTTTCGTTTCCTTTCGTTTCGTTTTTATTTCTTTGCTTCTCTTTTTTTTTCTCGCATATTTCAATTTTTTTGCTTGCTTCGGTTTTTGGGTTTTGGTTTCTATTTCACGTTTGTTGCTCTTCTTTTGTTTTCCTGTGTGTTTGTGGTCTATATATAGACAAGGCACAGTTCTGTGCGGCTCGCAACGCACCTAATGAGCTCCGGCAATAAGTAGAACGAGCGAAAAGAGAGCGACTATTTAAGCTACTTTCGGCAACGACATCGACAGTGGAAGGAAATGACAGCGTCGTGGAGCGGAAGTAAATATTTAGCGAGAGAGGGGGAGGGGGGGGGGGAGAGGCGAATGCGGGCTGAAAGTGAAGCGGAAATGCTCTCATTGCTTTTTATGCGCGTATTTGAAATGTGCAAGGCTACAATGCGACATAGGATATGCTCAAGTCGTGGCTTCAAATTGCCATTCGAATCGCAAAAGCCGTCACAACGCTCGGATTATTAGTTGCGTGTTAAATGTCAATTGTCATAATTAAATGTGACATCCCAACAGCAGCAGCAGCAGCAGCAACAGCATTTGGAAATTAGAAAAAGCTTTTAGCTGGCTGGAAAAACAATATATACAAAATACAGGAAAAAGCGCAAATAAAAACCGAGGCGAAATGAAAATGAAAAGGGAACAAAATACATAATACTACTACTAAACATGGGCAATTCCCATCGAACCATCTACCCGTCCGTCCGTCCATCCATCCATCCGTCTGTCTATCCGTCTGTCCCGGAGCTGTCTATTTAGTTATACGAGTATGATATGAACTTTTATCTCATCTAAAGCGGGGTGCTAATTGTATCGGCCTTAAGCGAACGCTTCGATTTACCCATCGAACCAAATAAACGGCCCTCGTCTCATCCATTTTCATTAGCTCCACACACACACACACACACACACACACACAAACACAGACACAGATACAGATACAGAGACACACTCGTTTAGTAGGCTCTCAAATTCAGGGATATCAATTTCTTAACTTTGTGTTGTGCGTTTTTTCGCTGCCTGCTGCTGTCGCTGTTGCTGTTGCTTGTGCTTCTGTTTCTGTTGTATTTATTTTTTTTTTTATTTTATCACAATTAATTAATCTGTTTAATGGCATTGGCCGGTCTCGATTGATTGGCCAGCTCATTGGCTCAATGCCTCGCTGACTTATAGACGCGCGCTCTTTCCATTTTTCCCGATACTATCTAACTGTCCGCCACAACTTTCTGTCTGACCTGGTCGAGTGTGTGGCCGCGTCTAAGCGCATGCATAATACCATCAATCAAATGCAATTATAAACTCTCTTTATGCGATTGCCGGGCTGTGCACACGTGCTCAATCGGGGAGGACTCGACTGGCAGCCAGTTACGGCAAATAATGATAATGACGCTGTAATTGCCACTCACATGCTATGCTCTATGCGCCCATCTATCTATGTTGGGTATATCTTTCACTCCCACTCTCTGTCTTTCTCCTTTCACCCGGCCAGTTTGCGGCAATTTGCCGACGCTTCACGACTCCAGGGCAGCCGGGCTCTGATCGCCCGATAGCCTGGCCGAGAGCCACACGGAGAAGACACACGCATCAATTATCTATATTTATGAATAGTTAATGCCGATTGCGCAGAGGCCACAACTAGGAGCAAGTTTGAGGTTATTAGCTCAATACTCAATACTCGCACAGCACGTTGCATCAACAGACAATTAACTTGGACACCAACCGAGTTTTCGCTCGCCACAATTTGCATGCAACGAGTTTGACAAATTGCCATTTCGCACTTGCGTAAGTCAACGACACACTCGGCGTGGCTTAATAACGCTCGCTTCCCGGAATCGTGGTAACAACTCGTTGCACTTACTCGACACTTACCTGGCTAAATTACCAAATGCAACCTATAATTCCACTATTTAATTTGGTAGCATTCAAATTACACTCGCTCATTCGACTCGTCACGTGCACTCTTCACTTCAACTCGATGAGTGTAATCACTTGACAATCGACACTGCGCACTTCTTGCACTTCAATTGCTATTACTTCTACTCGCTAGGCTGAGCATTTCTGCCACTTGAATTGCTATCAGTCTTGACTTCCACTCATCGAAAGTACTTTCTTGAGTAATAGAATTCATTCGTTACTTGATTTACTCGATACTACCTACTCGTTGCTGCGCATTTCTTGTACTTCAATTGCCATTACGTGCACTCTTCACTTCCACTCGTCGAAAGTAATCACTTGAGTAATAGAATCTATTCGCTACTTGCTTTACTCGATACTATCTACAACGAGTAGGTAAGCTGAGCACTTCTGGCACTTCAATTGCTATCTCGTGTTCTCTTCTACTCGACGGAAGTATGAGTAAGAGGTTATGTTAATCACTTGAGTAAGAGAATTGATTCGCTACTTTACACGACACTACCTATTCGTTGCTGGGCACTTCAATTGCCATCAGTCTTCACTTCTACTCGACGAAAGTAATCATCCAAGTAAAAGAACTTATTCGCTGTTACCTACTCGTTGCTGCGCACTTCTGGCACTTTAATTGCAAACGGTGGCGAGCAATCGCGTTATACTCTCAACACTCGCCAGTTTACTTAGTCTAATTGCGCTATTTAGTCAAAGTGTTGGCTCATTTGAGTGCCACTTTGAAGAAACTAATTTTTCAAGTGCTCTCCGCACTCGTTGAGCTGCAACAAAAAGCGGCAGCAACTCGTTCGGATTTATGCAGCTGGCAAATTGGTTTCATTTAACGTTTGTTCGTTTCGACACACACACACAGACACACACAGATATACATGTACTTATTTTGTGCGATTTTGGCAAATAAATAGAACTCTTTGGAATTGGCGTTGTGTGTTTGCTGTGTGCTTCATGGTTTCTTTGGGCCACCTTTGAGTGCAGTATTTATTTTAATATCTAACACTGACCCAATTCAAAAGCCACAATAACAACAAACGAGAGGCGAGCAGAGAGCTGTAAGCTGTACGTGACTAAGCAGCAGATTTGCGTCTCGTCTCTCTCTCTCTATCGCCGTCGCTCCGTCTCTGTCGCTGTTGTTGCCGTCTCTATCGGTGCTTTGGCTTTGGTCTATTCTCATTTTGATTGCCCTCTTTGTTTGCTGTGTCAAATAAAATAACAATTACGTTGCAAATTTTGCAAAATGCAAGTAAGAAGCATCAACTAAGCATTTTCCAATTTCTCCACCCTCCCCCTGCGCCCACAAATAGACATTTAGCCATTTAAAAGCTAAAAACCGAAAGCTATTCAAGCTAACTCACAGCCCCCCACAAAGGGTGAGGCGGGACAGTGTAATGGAGATAGGGACATATTTCATTTCTATTCGTAAAAGTTTCTAATTAAAAACCCAAAAAATGCCTTTAGCAGTGGGTGGAAATGGCTAAAGAGTGACGGGCGGCGGGGGGAACGGGGAAGCGGGTGCTTGAGTTGAGTTCAGTTGAGTTGAGTTTTGCGAGAGAGACGGAGAGAGAGAGAGGGGGGGGGGGGCTGCTCTGTGTGTGTATGGTTGGTTTTTGTTTTCGGTTATTATTAAAATGATAATAACCTCAAAATCAACATGGCCTCGTACCCCGGGAGACGCAGGGAAGCTTAGTGCGCCCTCATGGCCATGCGTAGAAAGTCCTTTCATGCCATGTTTGTCATTTATTTGTTTGTTTGCCTCGCTCTCGGCTGGCGTGTTCATCATCTGTTTTTAGTTGTTGTCGTCGGCCGCTTTTCATATATTTTATATACACATATATATATATATATATACACTGATATACTGTATAGCATATCAACATGAACATTTTTTCGTGTTGCATTCAAAGCGAAGCCCGAAACAAACAGCAGCAACAACAGCAGCCGAATCTGTTGAAGCACAGTACACACAAATTTGCATAAATAATAAATGCAGAGGCAAAAAGCAGCCGCTTCCCCCCCCCCCCTCGCCCCACCCACTTGCGCTGTGTGACTCAACTGAGCTGAGCCGCTGTCGAAAACCCTTAATCAAAAGTTTAAACAATATAAAATATGAAAATATATCCAGGGAAACAAAAGGAGAGCAAAGAAACCAAAACGAAACGAGAAAAAAAAGCAACAAAACAAACAGCAAGAAAGCAGCAAATCCGTCGCGCACACAGATATCATAATAATGCACGATATAATGCCCCGAAACGACTCGTCGAATGAGCAGCTGGACACTGCAGAGTCCAGTTCGAGCCGTAGCTGGCTCATATCCTGTTTGGGCTGCTGGCCACTTTGGTCAACGTGTCTCGCATTAGCCACCAGCTGCGTCTTTGGGAGTACCCCACCAGCCACCCCCCCCCCCCCCCCCCCCCACAACTAAAAAGAGATGCAAACTCAACGGAGTTTCAGCTGAGAGCAGAAACTTGGGCACGCCGGAGCCTGCAAGCTGGATACATGCGTCTCTCGGCTAATGCAAAGAGCCTTGAAATTGTATTTAGTTTTTACGTTATTCTGTGTGCCTTGCGAGACGGGCCATTTCGTCTCTCCAGGTCTCTGGATGGTCAAACAGTGCGGCAGTCGCTTAGTTTCCTTTTCATTTTCATTTCATTTCCATTTTGTCTGGATTTAAGCTGCCTTCCTGACTGCTGCCTTTCTGTCTACTTTAAGGCGAATCAAGCGTGTCTCTGGCAAGTCTTCTAGCAGTGCAGTGTGTTGTGACAGCGAGTGCGACGAAGCTCTCGTTACTCGCTGCTTATTAAGTGCTGCTTGTTATTTATGACTTTTGCTGCTCACTGGCTTTCCAACAGTCCCACGTCGTTGCTTTGCTTTTGCTATTGTGCATGCACTCGTTGGTTTTCGCCAAGCTGACTAGTTGAGCTTCTGTGCTGATTATTTGTATTTAACTTTTGCACAATTAGCTTTATCCGTTGCATTTGTAAATAAGTTTTAGTAACCAGCGACTACAGCTTTGTCGCTTCACATTAAAGTAGCTTATTCTCTTTGCTTTGAACTTGTTACTCGCTACTTTTCTACTCGCTATAACTAAATATTGTTATGCGTTTAGTAACCAGCGATTTCGTTGCATTGAACTTGTTACTTGCTACTGTTATACTCTCTATAACTCGCTGCGGATAGCTTAAACTATTACTATCAGCTGCAGCTCGGAACTTTAGCTATTTAAGCTTAAGACGAGTTCTTTTTGCGTGCTGCATTCGTTACTGGCTCGTGGAAAATGTGATTTGTTCACAACTAACCATAACAGTGAGTTTCCCTATTCCTTTTCGGAAGCGCATTATAATCACCTAGCGGCAAGTCAAAAGAAACGGTTTCAATTTTTAATATGCACCAAGAAACTTGTCCATATAAAATATGCAACAAATTTGCTGATGGAAAACAAAAACAAGCCAGCTTCGCTGTTCAAAGCGCGATAGACGAAAACCTCAACAAAAAAGAAAAACAACAAAAACAAAAAAAAAAAAAAAGAAAAACATAAAATAAATAAAAACAGCAGAGAAGTTTGCGTGTTGTCAGTCAAAGCGACACGGACACCAAAAGTGACAGAGACTCCGGAGCACGGACGTGTATTCATGCGTGTATCCTGGCGATAGCGGCAACGACTAGCTGTCTCGGAGAGCTGAATAAATACATATACTATGCATATAGATTCGGTATATTTTGTGGCTGTTGTTGTTGTTGATGGTCGTAACATTTTGCATTTGCTTGTTTATGGTCAGTCGACAGAGAAGATTTTGTCACACTGCTGACACAGAAAACACAAAACGGCATCAACTTTGCCCAAAGATGCGTAAAAGAAGGCAAAAGGCGAGTGCGGCTCCAATTGCTGGTGGAGTGAGTGCACTCGTTTCAGTACTCACACTCACACCGGCACGTCGAATTGCTTTGCCACACACACAGCGAAACAGACACATTTACAGTTGAGCTGTTAGTCACACATGTCACAGAAACAATGCGCTCCATTCATTGGCCGGCCGAGCAGCAATTTTATTTGCAGTGCGTCTGCGACTGGATTGTAACGAGTACTTTGTCGCCGTGCGTCGTGAGTCGTGAGTTACTGCAGAGTATTTGCTAGTCGCGGCTGCTTAGTCGCTGCTGACATTCGAGCCCATAATCTGTGCGAAATGCTGTGCAATTCCGTTCAATTGGGCGACCCACGGCAGCAGGGAGGCAGCAGGAGTGAGTAGAGAGTCTCTGTGGTCATGTCCAGGACACATGCTTGTCTCGATGTCATCATCAGCTCACACTGGCGCTTTGCCTTTTGACAGCAGACGCGCAACAACATGTAGCAACTACTGCGCACACTGTGACAGCCATGATATATGGTTTTTGTAATATTTTGTGTCACATCAACATCAAGCATCAGCCATCAACCATCAGGCATCAAGCATCAGGCATCAAGCATCAGGCATCAACAATGAACAAACAGGCGCGTCTAAATATTTAACTGCGCTCGGTCATCGGCTTGACGGATGTCGCGGCCCTTGACCATAAATTAAATTTGGATTTTGATTTGAATAGGATACGAGTATGTGTGCAGTAGTCGTCGTAGGTATCGCTTTATCCAGCCAAATTCAGTCAATTGGGCTAGGTCACCACAAACAGTTTGTTTGCCGGACTTTCAGGCGGCGCTACGAAGCGCAACGAATCGAAACACTCTATCTATATATCTACATATACAAAGCCAAGTGTCGGGCAATCAGTGAGCTACGTAACTTAATGCCCAATGAATTGACAGTATTGCATTTCCTTAGGAATTATTAAGCGAACTCTTTAATGTGCATTGTTTAATATTGTCACGATAATTGTTTAAGCAAACTCAAATATGTTACTTTGTCTTTATTAAAAAGTGCCCCGCGGGCTTTTCATTTGCAAATTACTGAGAGTGCTACAACGTAGCAGACAGACACTTCAAACTCTGTCTGTTTTCACATTTAATAATAATTTCAATCAATTTTGAAGGGTTTCGCATGCATTTTAATATGTCCCACAATTCTCAGCGAGAGTCGCGAGTGGCTGGAATTATTGATGGCTAGAGCACAAAAAACAAAAAGAAATTCGTTTGGGACATATGTAAATGTTAGTGGCCAGTTTGTGTCGTGGCAAGCGGCACATCATTGTGAATAATAGAGTGGCATGTCTCTATATATATATATATATTACAGCAATGACGTACAATATACATATATGCTCTATGGTATTTGCCGTTGTGTATGCTCAGCTGGACAGCTGTCTCAAATTATTTGAATCAAACAACGAGCCACCAACAACAACAAAAAAAAAAAAGAAAAACTAGCAGCAACTCTGTGAAACTATTTTATTCAGTGTGTTTCACTTTTTTATGGGATTCCGGGTGAGCGAAAGTTTGTCAAAAGTTGTTGATAAATAATTCTGGGCGCCTTTAAGGAATGCCTTGGATTGCTTAAAGTGCGAATGGGATGCTCAGTTGACAGCTACTTTATGGCTTCAAATCCGAGCGTAGAAATGTGCGATTTAAGTGGTTTTATGCACATTTCGCCCCCAGTCTTAATGGGCAATCTGGCAACATTTCCTTCAAGTTGCCACTTCCGCCGCCGGCAGCGACGGAGCAACACCATATTTATGACGCCGCAACCTCTATTTCTTTGCCGCTCCCCACCGCTCCCCGCTGCTGTCGCACTTAACGCATCCAATGTTGCCAACAAGTTTGGCTAATTAGCTGCGCCCGAAGCTCAGCTCAGCTCAACTCAGCTCAGCTCAGTTGAGTTTCAGTTCGGTTCAGTTTTAGCCCTGCCTCTCTGACCTACATACGAGTGTGCAAATGTGCTCCATACATAGTATAGTATTCTATGCGGTATCCCTGGCATCTTGAAGTGCGTTTAAACTCTTTATGGCATGTGGACAGAGCGACGAGGGCGGGCCGGCGGGCGGTGGTTGGGCAGCAGCAGCCGAGGGCAAAAGTTTCCATTCAATGCCAAATGGCACAGCAGCGAGTGTGGCGAAAAGGAATACGGCCGCCTCTAGAAGTCGCAAGCGGCAGCGGGATCTGGCAGGATAAACAGCCGCAGGGCTGGCGCCAACCACAGTCGAAGCAGAGTCAACTTAATGGGCGCGTGGCTCTTATTAACAGATTCAACATGCTGCTCGTTGTTCGCTGTTCGCTGTTCGCTGCTCGCTATTCCCTTCACTAACGCACACCGTGTGTCTCGCCGCACGGTAACAGGAAAGCAAATAAATACTATACGCACACCCACAACCCAAGCACACACACACGGGCAGCATATGTGTAGTGTATAGAATCTCAGCGAGGCAGGAGAGAGAGAGAGAGAGAGCTGACTCTGACCTTTGCTGTTTTCAGCCACAAGGCGAAATGCGGCCGGAAAAAATTAGAACATTTTTTGGGTGTTGCTGTAGAATTTATGTGACAACAACACACGCGCCACCCACACTATGCGAGCGAGACGGCAATAGACGGCAGAGCGAACGAGAGGAAGCGCTGACAGCACAAGCAGCACAGCGACGAGAACAAAACACAAACAAAGCACAGCAGAGCACAACAAAACAAAACAAAACAAAACACATAGAAACGAACACACATGCAGAAAAAGTGCAAACATAAAATTGCTAATTTGAATAAGTCACGTGACACTCGCAGTGTTAACCTTGACAAAAGCAGCAGGGGATCAGGCCAGACCCATGGGCGGTGGCGAGAGCGTGTGGCAGCAACTTGGCGGCTTGGGCGACTACAAATTGAAATTGGGATGCAGCAGGCCAGGCCGCATGTGAACTGTGTCACGAACGAATGTGATTAAAGTGAGCGCGCAGCGTGTGCTCAGCTCGCTCGTCGCTCGCCACTCGCCACTCGTCACTCGCTTAACACTTGTTACTCGCCGACAGCATTTCGACAGCAAATAAGCTCACAGTAATTTCCCTTTTTATCGGCAGGCTGTTAACTACCTGCCCGGCTGTCACTCGTTACTTGCCACCGATAACTCGTCACTTTTGCACACCAACGTGCAGTCGCCGAACTTAATTATAAATGATTGTTGCCCACTTTTGTATACTGTAATTAATTATTTGACACATTCAGATGCAGCCCCCGAAGTGCCGTCCCGATAGCAGCGAGTGAAACGTCAATTCGCTGTCACTTTGTCGAACCATAACAATTAAAAAACTGAAAATTGCTGTCAATTTTTATCGTTAGTCCGCTCGTCCGTCCATCTGCTGGCTTTCACAACGCGTTCTTTGGCCTCGACTGCAGTTCTGCATTTACCCACCACCACTTTTTTGCACACTCTGCATACCCCGCAAACAGGTGAGCCGCGTGGGGTTTGCTGCACACGCTGTCGCTTAAACTGTAAATCGTTGTTTAGGGTATCGCGGGAGTCGAGCTGTGCGCTAGCGAGCGCATTTTTAATTCGCTTTCGGATGCCACATGCAAGCGCAACTGGCAATGGGAATACGAAATCGGTAATCGCAACGCTTCCCTCTGCTTCGGCCTCGTACACCGCCACCTACCTGCCTCCCCCCACTCCCGCGACTGAGGGAAGCGACAGTTGGTCAGTCATGCAAAGCACTTGGCGCGCGGCTCGCTGTGTGGCAATATTTTTGTTTCACACGCTTTTTATTTGTTGTTGTTTACATTTGCTAATTGTTTACAACGAATGTACGAATATTGTGTTGCTTTGTTGTTGGTGTTTGGTGCTGTTTGTTGAAGCAAGGCGAGAAAGCCTGGGAAATCAGCAAAAGACTCGCAATTTATGAATTGACTCAAGAAAGTCATGCGATACATTTGTGGCGCCGCAACTTGCAACAACAACGATTACTCGCTGCGTGTTGATATCGTTTAACATTAGAGCAGACTGCAAGAATTTAGACTGTCGAGAGGTAATTCGGGTAGCTGACTCGTTGCTAGCTGCTAAGCTGTAGTCGATTTGCCAAAGCTGACTCGTCGACTACTCGTTACTTTACATTAAACGTGTGGATTACTCGTTGCTAGCTGCTAAACTGTAGTCGACTCGTCTACTCGTTGCTTTTTGATTGATTAAGAGATCGTTTAGCAAGTTTACTAACTGCAGTTAATTTACCTAACTGATTCGTCGACTACTCGTTACTTTTCAGTGGTATAAGTCTGCACCTGCGACTCATTAAACGAGTAGACTACTTGTTGCTAGCTGCCAAACTGTAGTTGATTTGCCTAAGCTGACTCGTGGACTACTCGTTGCTTTTCGACTGATTAAGAGATCGCGCTGCTGAGACGAAAATTTACTTGCGACTCGCTGAGACTATGATTAAGACTGGGATTTCTGCCTGTGACTCTGCAGCTTCAACTGTGACAAGTTTATCAGGAAACTGAGCACTCACACTCAGCACTCGTTGCATATGCCAACGGAAATTCGACAATATTATCGCTCGCTTTGTGCTTTTCTTTTGGGCGTGACTGATGGGACATTTGTTGCAATCCAGTGGTAAAGCTCTGTTGATTTGTTATCTTTTCGGAAAGGATTAGCGCACATTTCGATGGCAGCAGCGACAAGAGCGATGACGACGGCGACGACGACGAGTATCTTCACTTTGCTTTTTTAATATGAAAAGCAAATTCTTGGCTTTTAATTTTTCACTTGGGGCGCAGGCTTGTGTTGACATTTAAATGTTTGTCGCATTTCTTTTTAGCATTTTGTGTTGTTTGCTTTTCCATGCTAGACATGTTTCATGGCCTTCATGGCCCGAGTTTTTGACCAGCCTTTGCTTTTATCTATTTAGTCGACTGTTTGCATTTCCTAATTAATTACAATGCGTGACTTCCATGCTTAGCGAGAGTACAACAGACATACGCACAAGTGGCTGCTATATATATACGTATATAGTATGTATTCTCTGTATGTTTATTATATAGTCTGTATATTAATTTTCATGACCAAAGTCACGCCCACTCTCTAGGATTATACATTAGCCAAGGAACAGCACCGAAGACGAAAAAAAAACACAGCGTCGCACCCAGCTCCCCTCTCTCTCTCTCTCTCTCTCGCTACTCGCTGCTTGCTCTCGTTGCGGCAGTTTGTCAATTTTGCTACTTATAACACCCAAGTGGGTGGTTGCCTGGTTTGCTGCGTTCTTGCGTTGATGTGGGCAACATTTTAATGCTTCGCTCACATGACTTCTGCTTTTCTTTCCTTCTGCTTCTTCGTCTACAGCGCTCTATGCACATGAGACAATGCTTTATCATACGCATACGCATACACACTCACACACACATATATATATATATTCTTGTGCTCTCGCCCAACCACCAACGACTTAACCTGCTGACGTGCTGTGCTCTGCTCTGCTCTGCTGTGTGCGCCGTCTGGCGCCTTATGTATATAAATGAGTGCGTGTGTGTGTGGTGGCTTGTATTTTTCATAAATGAAATTTTGTGGCACAATATTTTTCAGTTTTTTAAGCACAATAACGAGCCTTGGACCTGGACTGGGGCAACGTTGCCTCAGCTAAAGCCAAAGTCTTGTTTTTTGGGGGGCTTTGCGGGCAGACTGTTAAGTGGTTTTTTGATTAGACCCATGGACCGGGCCAGGCGACGATGCTCTGCTGCCAAGATTTACGCGTTTCGCTTCATAGATGATAAAAAAGCAAACGACAAAACAACAACAACAACAACAACGACGACGACGCTGGCTATTAGAAGTTATACACAAGCGCCGTGCTCGAGCAACAGCAGGAGTCGGTAGCGAGTAGCGAATGCCACTCGCCGCAGCGCGTTGCAAGCGGCAAGCGGCAAGCAATCACTGCACATCATTTGGCCAACTATTTTTTAACGAGTTTTCGCCGCACGCAAAGTTTTAAGCCATATAAAACGACGCCACTGTTAATTTAAAGTGCCAAGAACCACACTAGCTTCATTTCGTTAATAGAGCTAGGATTAGAAACAAAGCAGAAATGTTGCTAATGTTGTTGGCAGCCCCCAAAACAACAACAGACTGTGCTGTGCGGTCAATAATTCAAGAATTGCCAAACTGATAAGTTTAAAGTGTTGCGCAGTTTCCTGCAGCTGGCAACAAAGTTCCCATGACCTGTCGCCCCGTCGACTTTCTCGGCTGATTT
The DNA here is from genome assembly GCA_035046165.1 of Drosophila rubida. Taxonomy (NCBI): domain Eukaryota; kingdom Metazoa; phylum Arthropoda; class Insecta; order Diptera; family Drosophilidae; genus Drosophila; species Drosophila rubida. The sequence goes on along the minus strand of JAWNOF010000023.1, from coordinate 5,627,789 downwards.
GAAGCGTACAACGTGTCGAAAATTGTAAATGTCATTTTCGAATTGACAGCGAGGCGAGTGTGTGACTATACTAACATATATAACATACATACAGACAGACAGATAGATAGATGGAAGGAAGTGTGTGTATGTGGTTGCCCATTAAGTCAAATTTCGTTCTCACTGTCAAGACGTCGGTCGCTGCCTCTCCCTCTCGCTCCTGCGTCGAGTGCTTCCCTTTCTAATGGTGTTGACAAGTTGTCGTAAGTTGTAATTTTTATGCTCCATATACAGCGTGTATCTTGCATATTATATAGCTGATTCATCGCGCAATGACTCATGTTGAAATCAAGTTGCACGCCGCACGTACAACACTCCACAACAACAAGAGCAACTGGAGCAACATGAACAAGAAGCGAAACGAGACGAGGCGAAACGAAAGCGCCGCCGACAATGGAAGGAAAACAATAATTTCAATTTTTCACGCGCATTTTTCGACAATGTCGGAAATAACTTACAAGTTGACAAACATTTTTCATGCCCGCCTCGCACGTATATATATACGAATATATGTACTTAAGTACTGTGCGACTTTTGGGCGCTTTGAATGATGATGCGGACCATCAGTCGTCAGTCAGTCAGTCAGTCAGTCAATTAGACGACTCGCTCTGGGAATTTCAGAGCCAAGTGAACTGTCAAGCTCGTCGAGCTTTGGTCCCTATCGCTGCCTAATTTATGAGCCTTCCTTGCCCCACCAACACACACCACTCGACAGCTCGTCTCGAGCCGGAGTTCTTGACTCTTGGACGCCCACAATCAAATGAGCTGGCGCGGCAAGTCAGTGAGCTAGTTTTGGCCAAGAAATTGACAAACTGCGGTCCATTTATTAGCCAAATATTTGCGCCCTCAAAAATCGGCAACACTTAAGTATTTAATTCCCAGAAACTTGGCAACTTCGCAACTAAGCAATCTGGCTCGCCTCCCTAATTGCGTTCAACAATTGACAATTGTTCTGCGCTTTGCATATTTACTTTTGATTTTGGCGCTCGATTGGCGCAGGACACTCAGATTTTCCGGGAAAAGTACCCATAATACTACCTACTACTAGAGACTTGATATCCCCAGCGTTTTCTTTTTGAACTCACATAAGACGCCCATTGAGTCAGTCGCATTGGTTTATTTTTTGTGTGTTGTCACAGAATTCCTGGTATTTTTCGTCTACAGTTTTAAGCGTCTTAAATCTGTGTGTTTTATTTTTCTTTTCATTTCCTTAATTTCCCCCCACAGTGGAGTCTCCTCCGCCCCCTCAAAAACGCTGTGGCGCTGTGCTAATGGTTTACTTTCTCACGCTGGCAACTGCGAGTTCATAATTCGATGCGACAGCCAATTTATGATGCATCCAATAGAATCGGACATGTGCCCGCTTTCCCTAAACATTTCCCCCACTGCTCCCAGTTTGCTTCGCTTCGTTTCTTCGCTTCTTCTAGTTGTTGTTTGTTGGGCTGCTTCGATTTCTTCCCCCAAGTGCTCGTAGTACTCGTTACATACCCTGGGGAGCTGCGCTGCGCCGCATTACAATAATGACTTGCTGATGGTGCCGCGGAAGCGGGAAGCTGGCTTCGATTTATAAATAAAATGCACACATACCTGCAAAGCAAAGAGAGAGAGAGAGAGAGAGGGTGAGCACAACGATTTCATTTAAATATGCATGCGATGGGAGTTGACTTAAAAATATAATTATTTCACATACGCTCTTTTACCTGGACACGAGCTGTGTCTGACATTGGATAGCTAAATGCGGCGTGTGGCATGCGGCACTCAAGCACGCCGCACAAAAGGGTTGCTGCGACGACACTCCTCGCGTAACTTGGTTACTCTTATCAAGTGCATCATCATCTACAGTTTGATGATAATACTAATGATATTTTGGCAAGTCTGCTCTGATATACATCAATTTGAAAAGTCAAAAACTTATTACAAAACATGTGTTAAGAAAATCGAACCAACATAAAACAGGCTACAAAGACATGAGTTTCGCTAGAGAACCAACTAACAAAGTTGAGCTAAAAACACTGACATATATCACAGATCAGCTAGCTATATTTATGTTATATATAGCTGACATATGTTACTACAAGTTCTGAATATTTCAGCACTGATTCGAAAATTATTGAAAAATAATTGAGATGAGAAGTCTGGCTGCCCTTGTGGCTAGTACAGCGTATGTTGTAGTTATATATGCTTGCATAAATCACAGATCAGCTAGCTATATTTACGTTATATAACTGACATATGTTAGCATAAGTTCTGAATATTTCAGCACTGATGCAAAAACTATTGAGACGAGAAGTCTTGCTGCCTTTGTGGGCTAGTACAGCGTATGTTGCAGTTATATATGCCGTGGCTTTGGCTGATTTCCATATGCTGCCTCCGCTGCTCGCCCCTCGCCCCTCGCCGCGCGCTGAGCTACACACATGTCTAACTCTCAGCTGCGTCTCATTATTTCTGATTTGCGGTGGCTTACGCCTACCGAAAAATGGGCCGACAATTTGCCGGCTTTTTGCCTGACATTCATAGCACATCCTCGCAGGGGGTGGGGAGTGGGGAGTGGATATAACACATATATCACACGCATGCCACGCCCCAAGTGAGGCGTGCAGTATTTTGTTTAAAATGAAATCCACTCGCAGGCATTGAAGCTCAGCAGACAGAAGCGCTGACGAGGGCGACAGACAGAGATGGCACACACACACAGCATAAGTGCGAGCGAGAGGGGGGGGAGGGGGAGAGAGGGGCGCATTTAAGGCGTCGTAATTTATTTGCACGTTGCAAAAGAATGCCAGCCTCGAGAAGAAGCAGCCGTTCTGCGTTGCAGCTGACACAAAAGCTGGCAACAACAACACGAAAGTCTTGTAAATAATAAAAATATTTCACTTTATTTGCTCGCGTCTACTTAAAGGACAAGCGACAGTCCATCCCTCTCTCTCACTCTCTCTCTCGCTCTCTCTCTCTCTCGCTGTCTTGCTCGCAAACCAGCTGGAGATATATAGCGCGAGCGTTGAATAGAATGGCCTGTCGTCTTGCTGCATAGAATTGCTGCTTTTTGTCGCCGGCATATTTCAATCTAGCTACTCTTCTACCTGACTTCCAGGCGTTCCGTCCTCCAGTGGAATTTTCATACCGAGCGGCGTTGAAAAAAATATCAAATTACCACAAGAATTATTAGGTTTTTTGCCTGCGCCGCCAAAGGGGATAAGCGCGCGGTTGTTTAGTTACCGAAGTCGTAGCAAAACATTGTTGGGTTGCAGCCCAAGCAGCTGAAGCTTTACAAGTGACCCCAGCGAAACCCCAAGCTCAAGCTTAACCCAAGGCGAAGATGTGCAAACAAAGACAACAACTGATATATATCACTGTTTACTCGCTCGCTCCCTCCCTGTCGCCGTCGCTGTCGCCGTCGCCTTCGCAACATATGTTCCATCATTTGTCATATTCGCTAATAGACAAACTCGTAACAATTGCAAAATTGCGCTTTGAACGCCTTGGGCGCAGTACAGTGAGAATTTTAGCCGATTTTATCGCCTCTTCTAGTCATCTGCAGGAGTTATGCGAATGCTAACCGACTATGTTTACTCACATATCAGTTGTGCTCGAAATTTCAGCTGAATTTGTCCCGCAAAACTTAGTAAAACATCAACCAATACGAGTACTACAATACAAGAGTATTTTGCAGGCCTTCAAGAGAGAATAAAGTTGCAGAACTACTCGAATAAGTGTGTCGATCTAAAAGGGGAATGACGTATAAAAAACCTAGTTATGCCCTGTACTATGGAATGATAAAAAACGTATATTAAGCTTGTGCAAATGTCTGTAACAGCGAGAAGGAAACCTTGTTGTTGCAACCACTATGCGTAGAAGCAAATACTAAACCGATTTAGAAATGTCCATCCGTCTGTCCGTCCGTCCGCCTGTAGAAACGCCTAGTTCTTTGAGACTATAAGAGCTAGCATAACCAAAGTTGGTAGACAGATGCTTCTAGCTCTGTTTCTATACCAGTTTATTATTTTTTTTATTTGACCTCCCCCTGAGTAGCATTCTATGGTAGATGTCTGCGCTAACTTAGTTTTAAAGTCAATGCATTTGATTTCGAGCCCTTCACCTCCGAGAGTTTCAATTAGCACTGTTTTTTGTGCCCTATATGATGTTTTCTATAGATATAGATAAAAGCAAAACAGTGTCTATCTCGACTGTAGCTTGTTTTCTTTTTAATTTTTTCATTCCCAGTTTACTTTTGACCCCACCTAGTATAGAGTGTTTTGCTTAGAAGCGGCATCTGTAGCGCGTTTTTCGTTAATCATGCTGTACTTCAGTCTGTTGGCTGCTATTAATCGCCAGTTAATTGTGCTCGGCATGAGTCAGCGATCAGCGCGAACTTACTGTAGCGAATAATTGCTTAATCTCTTCGACACAACCTTGAACTTAACGCGCGCCTTGTCTCAGGTTAGTTCAGATAGTTCAGTCTGACACACATAGCCATAACTCCGCAGGCTTCAGGCAAGTCATGCATATGCTGCTGTACGCAGTTCATGCAGCATTTTCCATTAAACATTTGCTTGCCGCAGGGCGGGGCGGGACAGGGTCGGGGCAGGGCAGGAGTTTTGCTTGCTTTTCGCTACTGGCGGAATGCTAACAAACGCGGTCCGTTTAAAAACTCAATAAATATAAATAACGCGTATTTGTGTAAAAAAAAACTGCGAAATTAACTGCAATGCACAAAGGAGTGAGGCAGGCAGCACGATGGCAGAGGGGGAGGGGGGGAGTGAGGGGCAGGCAGACAGCAGAACGACGAGCAGTACAATGGAATACATTAACACCCGGAACGTAATGTTAGCGTGCCAAAGACCAACTGACAATAACTTGGCCACACTGACAGTGTGCCCACACTCCCCCCCCCCCCCACACACACACACACACACACAGAGCCAAAGGGGCAGGTGGTGGTGTGTAACTGTAGATGTAACTGTAACTGAAACTGGAGGCCATAAAAAAGCACTTTCGAACGCATAAATTGATAAATTGATAATATAAATTAACCAATTCGATGCGCGCGCCTGTGTGTGTGTGTCTGTGTGTGTGTGTGTAACACAACAAAAGGCGGCAAAGCGAACAGAACGAAACGTGGGCTGGCAGCAGCACGAAAAGCGAAAATTTTGTGGAGAGCTGGCCAAACAACATTCGACGCTGACGAGCACGAGGACGAGTCAGAGCGAGAGCGAGAGCGAGCGCGTTCAGTTGGCGGCACAACAAGGACGTGCCCAGCTGCCAGGTGATGTGGCACCGTCCCCCCTCCCCCCTGACTGCCGTGCGGCAGGTCCTTGGCTTCCTTTTTGTATGCCATAGAGCACACTTTGATGTTATATGATGTTGTTATGCTCGTAAAAATACTTGTACACACACACACACACACACAACATATCTCTACACATGTGTGTGTGTGTGTGTGTGTGTGTTGCCGCATGCCACATCGCACTGCTGTTGACGGCTGCGGGAGGAGCGAGGCGACGTATAGATGTGAACCACATGCCATGAGCTATTATCGCTGCGGCCGCACAGCCAGAGATTAAACCAGTAAAAATGCTTCACCCCAGCTGAGTCTGCTCGACTCCACGACACTCGTTGCTGCAACGCAGAAACTAAACTGGCGTTAAGCGAAATTCTGTAAGCAATTATAGAAGTGCTTGCCAAGTTGCTGTCATTATTGTGAGCAGCAGTTTATTGATTTAATGTGGTGCCCATAAATAAAGTGCTTGATTTTTCGATATGAATGCAGTGCACAGCGATTAAAGGTAGCAGTTGCAAGTCGATTGCAAATAATTAAGACACAATTTACTGAACGAAAACCGGAATTAGATTTCCAGCTAGTGCCGTTTTTTTTTTTTTGTTGCCAACAAATTGAAGTGCGCTGCACTTTGGTTGGCGGAAGCAACTGAGACAGCAGCAGAGTGCAGTTTGAAATGTGCTGAACTGAGACACAGCAGCACTCGAAATATTACGCATACGTCGCAGGCCTTTTTCCCAGGGTGTGCATTGAGTGTAAAAATGCAGCTCGAGCTCGAACCACAAATTACTTAGTCTACGCAATGAAGTGCATGAAGTGCATGTCGGGGTTTTGGTTTGCAGTCGTGGCCGGGACGACAGGAAATGTCGGGGCCTGTAAACGGACATCAGCAGCAACATGAACATGAACATGAACATGAACGTGAATGTGAATGTGAATATGAAAATGGCAATATACGATATGAGACAACAACAATATATTCATATTTATGAACACACGTTGTCATGTAGTTTAATTAGCCGTCGTTGATTTTGTGACCACGACAATGCACAGTCCACAGTCCACAGTCCACAGTCCACAATCCACAATGCGACAAATGGCCGCAAGCCGCACACAGCTGAGTGAGTCGCCCACGTTTTCTTTTTTTTTCTTCAGTTCACTTTAAAATTTGCTGCAAAACTGGCAAGAGAAATGCTTCAAGTTTGTTGGCAAAAGAATTCTGCTCATAGCATTCAATTAGCAAATCGAAATTCTCAACTCGAAAGTTTGCCGTTTGCCGCTTGAAGTTGGCAGCAAAAAGCACAAAGTGCATTTGCAACATTTTTTCTAATTGAAATTCCCATTAAACATTGACAAATTCTTATTAAAAGTGAGTTAAAAGCGCAAATTTGCTCCACACAAATTGCACAAATTGCTCCAACTCAATAATGACACCAGTTAAATGTTGATTAGAATTGATGAGATGAGTCGACTTCAAAAGCGACTACGAATGCAAATTGACCCCAGAGCTACTCAAAGCGCATTTGTGTGCTTAAAGTCAAGATGTGATTTATTAAACGTTGAGCAGGCTCCATCATATCTTTAATTACTGCTACCGATTTGGGTTTTTTGCGCAAATCTATGTGGGAATAATTATTGTGCATGCACAATGAATTTGTGCTGTGCACTTTATTGGAAAAATACTTCATTAAAATAATTAACCTGATCAGGCAACAATTTTCAATTTGCAAGACTGCCACGCTAATCGAATATAAAATCCAAACAAAAGCCAACAACGACAACGCGCATACTCGACGACTCCACACCCAGCTAAAGGGTTTCGTCGCACACCGGCTGCCAATTGCAATTGGCTTTAATTATTTACAGGGTATGCGAGCGAGTGGCGAAAAAAAAAGCGCTCGCAAATGGAATTTAAAACCGCTAATCAGCGCGCATTCAAATCAGTTAAGCGGCTTAAATGAAGTTTAATTGAAGCTGCAATAGAAAAAATTGAGCACACAAAAAACGCAAAACAATTGAGCGCAGGGGGGGGGGAGGAAGCTTTTGGTTCGTTGCGCCGGTTGCAAGTTGGTTGCAACTCCATTCGATTTGCACATAATATGCTATTGTTGCACTGCACACATGTTGAATATGCAAATGAACATATTTTATTCGCCCTGCACTATGGCAGTTAATAGGATTTTAATGCGCCACCGCACACGACTTGGCCGCCCTTGCTGCTGACACGTGTCGCTTAAATGGATGAGGTGGCAGCCCTGGCTGCCTGGCTGCCTGACTGCCTGCCTGGCAACGCGGAAGCGAAACCGAAAATTGCAATTTTATGAACTGAATGAGAAGTCCTTCTGCGTCTCTCTCTCTCTCTCTCTCTCGCTCTCTCCTGGGGGGTGTCGGGCTCATTAACGTGAATGTCGCATCGCGTCGCGGATTTGCCGAGGCGTGTGCTAATTGCTAAATCAAGCCAAAAGTGAGCAGGAAGGACGCAGGACGCAGGACGCAGTACGAAGCAGCAGCAGCAGCAACACAAACGACAATTAAATTATGTGCCACACGTCGCCCTCTTGCTGCTCTTGCAACCCTGCCAGACTCTCCCTCTCTGTGTCTTTGTCTCTGCTGGCTAGGTTGACTGACTCGTCTCGACTCGACTTGCCACAACTCTGGCTCCCCGGCACCCCGCTGTGCTATCAACTAACTACATGCAGTAGTTTTTTTTTTTTGCTACTGTCCTTTGCTTTGTCATGTACTTTGGCTTGTTGTTACAACTCATTAGTTTCATGTAGCGACCGCAAAAGTTGCCTCCCTCTCCCCCAGCTCCTGCCCCTGCTGCTGCTGCTGGAGAGTAGAGAACACGATGTCAGGTGCCATCGAAATCCTTTGATGCAGTCGTAAACTTTACTGCTCTCTCAAGAGTTCGTGTAGGCAGCCAGGCAGCCACTGCGACCAATAGCCACTGGGAGGCTACAGCTCGTGAAAAACTGCTTGAAAAAGAAGTGAACAACTCAACAGCAGCAAATGCGCCACGAATACACTATACACTTACTGTTGCAAGAGACTGCGTGCCATTTCAATGACTGCAATTTATGGCGAATCAATAATGTCGTCAGTTGCAAATTTATGAGTTTGACGAGGCGACATAATTGATTTACACTCAGTGCTCGAAGCTGCTTAAGTAGCTGCTGTAGTTGAATAAAGCCTTATTAGCGGGAGGGGAAAGAGAATCAAGTGATTTGATGTGCTCTCAAAGCAGTATGCCGAAAGTAGTTGAAAGAAAAGCTTCTTCGAGGGAGCTTTGAGAAGCTTTTGAAAGCATTTACTTGCATTCTTATTTAGAGTTAATTTGAAGAAGCTTTCGAAAGCAGTGACTTTCTTATTTAGAATTCATTAGAAGAAGATATCAAAAGCAGTTACTAATTAATATTCTTAGAGTTTATTTGACAGCAATTACTTGCATTCTTCTTTAAAGTTGTTTATTTGAAGTAGCTTTAGTCCTGGGTGGTGGCGAAAAACCAAGTGATTTGATGTGCTTGCAAAGCATTACGCAAAAAGTATTTAAAAGAAGCTCTGACACAACTTCTAGCAAGCTTTTAGAAGCTTTCGAAAGCAGTTACTTGCATTCCTATTGAAAGTGCATTTGAAGAAGCTTTCGATAGCAGTTGCATTCTTATTTAGAAATGATTTAAAGAAGCTTTCGAAAACACTTCCATTCTTAAAGGGCATTTGAAGTAGGTTTAGTCCAACAAGCAATTGATTGAGCACGATGTTCAAGCTCAAAGACAAACAAATCAAAGTTGCAACATTTTAATTTATGTGACAAATCAAGCGGTCAGTTTTTGGCTGCTGTGGTTAGGGCTAACAAGCTGGGGCAGTCGTCATGCTCGCCCCATTGAAAGCTGTGGTTAGGGTATCGGAAGAACGTACAACATGTTGTGGCAGTTGTCGCTGGCTGTGGTTGCAACGTGCTCTTGACGAGCAGCGTCTGACTGGCCCAGAAGTTCCCCCAAAAGGAATACAAGTCAAGGGTCGCCGCCAGACGTGCAAAAGTCACGCCCCGAAACGAGGTGAGGGGTGCAGTGTAAAAAACAGCAACAACAACGGAGAGTAGAGCGAACGCAGGGAATTGGGCTGCTCTATGGCACTCACAAGGACACCTACACAAAGAGCGAGAGACAGGAGACATAGGATAGTGAGTAGATTGTTGTCTGTGCACATTACCTTTAGTTGACACAGGGCCCCCAAAAACAACACAAAAACAAAAAAAAACCAGTCGCTCTGTTTGTCAGCGCCTTCAGGTTATGTGTCCTAAGCCCCACTCGCCCAGTCTCCCAGTTTGCAGGAGTCTCGTGTGCACAATTTCTAGTTGCCCGAACGCTTAGACAACCCATTTAGCAGCGGCCTTTGCCGCTTTGCCAAGTGAAGTTATTTCTACATATTTAATGATCTCCCTCGCACTCGCACTCGCACTCTCACAACTTCGCCCTCTTTTACTTAGTGTCCCCAGAGGTGGCAGCTGTCTGTGGTCCGCGGTCCGAGGTTCGTGTGCTGTTTGTCAAGGGCTTTGCATTGTTATTTGCTGCTCGCTCTTGCTTGACGGCTCGGCTCGCCTCATCACAATTAGCAGAGTTCGCACAGAGCTCGATTGCGATCAGCTTGCAATTGATGCCACGTTTTCCCTTGGTTCGCAATTCAAACTTCAAATTGTTGGCACACTTTTGGCGCTCGCTGTCTTTGCAAGTTTGGCTCAAGTTGCGGCTGGTTTAATCAACTCGCCGGCTTAATTGTGTGCTTTTGCAGTAAAAGCTGCTTAAGCTCGGCTTTGCGCAGCGTAATTCACAGTTCGCCAAACTGCCGATAAAAGTTATGGGCAGCTTTGGCTTCGATATAATTCAGTGCATGTGTTGGGCTCACGCTTTGTGGCCATGAGTGGCGCCATTTCCATTAAGTCATCTGCCAGCTAACGGTGATCTATGCCGCCCCTTGCCCCCCTCGGCAGCCAGCTGCCAGCTGCCCCAGCCACAGCAAAAGCAGCAATGGCAACAAGCTAATCCCAAGCCATTTATTGTCCAGCCAGGTGTTTTATGAAACTTTTTTCCTGTTTCCTTTTTGTTTTTTTTTTTCTGGTTTTTGTGTGTGTTTTTTGCTTTGTTGATATAGAAGAAGAGCCGGTAACAATTTTGCTTGGCACTTTACGAGGCGCATGCCACATGGCGTGGCAGGCCACCACGTGCTGTTGTGGCATATCGTGTCGTGTGCTCTGCCGACTCCAAAATCAAATAACTTCACTAAAAATGTAAGCTGTTCCTTGGGGAGCAGACAACAGCAACACGGCCCGAGTGGGGACGGGGGCAAGGATTGACCGGTAGATGGCGTTAATGGCGATGGGTTCACCTGTAGAAAGCCAATAAAAATGCTGGCCAACAATAACATATTACAGCATGCGGCCAATAACAATGAAAGCGAGCGAGCCAACGAACAAACGAACGAACGGGCGAGCGAGCGAGCGAACGAAGACCCCAGCGGCAAACCCCTTACCGCTTCCTTGCCCCGACTGCCGACCAAGCCGCAGCTGGGCACGCGTGCGTGTCCTGAGAGGACACACGTGAACACGTGAAAATGTCAATAAAACTAGGCGAAAAACACAAAAAAAAAAACAATGTAATAAAGGTCGAATGGTAATGGAGTAGAAAGCACAAGCGACGCGACGCGAGGCGAGGCGAGGCGAGGCGACGCTCAGATGCAGCAGGCAAACGAAAACACAAAACAAAGCGAACGGCACAGGACACCTGTACAAAGGAGTCGCGCTCGTGTGTGGTGTGTGTGTGGTCGAGCTCCAGCGTTGGCGGCTGTTTTATTTATTGCTTTTTCCCACTAATTGACAGCAATTTACCAGCTGAAGAAGTGTTAGGCTCTGAGCAACCGAACCCCCCTCCCGGCCCCAAAAAGGACACCGTCTACTTGCGCTGCTCCGCTGCGTTGCAAAGTAGTTGGGACGTGTAATAGGCCGCAGCCACAAATATGCCATAATATAATATGTAAGCCCCATCGCGTGTTATGCCAACATCTCGCTCCATCCTCTCTCTCTCTCTCTCTCTCTCTCCTTGCTCTGTCTGTCCTTCTCTCGCTGGGTCATCGATTGTGTGTGTGTGTGTTGGTGTTGGCTGCGACTTACTTCATAATTGACAGCTAATTTTGCGTCCTTTATTGCCTTTTGCCACTCTCGCCGTGTAATTCACTTAATTTATTAATATTTATTTATATTTATTTGCCCGACCAAATTGTTGACTTCCATTTTGCCGTGTATTTCCCTGTTTTTTAGCCGCCATCACGCAAACAAATGTCAAAAAACTAATACCCCATCGACAGCTATGAAACGTTCCCTAATTATAGTCCCAGCCACAGGCGCGACGTCAGCCCTGGACACGGCTATTGACTTTAAGACAGCGGCCATTTAAACCAACGGATTAATGCATATTTTATGGCCCGTCTCTGTCTCTGCAACTGGACGCTCAATGGGGCCAAATTTAAAGGGCACAGGAAGCGACGAATCTTTGACGACGGACGACGATAAATACTAAGCTATATCGGGCTATCAATAATTCTTTTTATAGTCGCAATGTTGTTAATTTTGTTTCTTTTTGTTTTTTTGGCAAACAATTGGCGTCGTCACGCTGCTGCGTGCGATCACAGGGAGCGCGAATCAATGACAAATGAAAGTTATGAGCACCTCGTTAAATCTATTTGTTGTGGCCAGGAGTCGAGTCGCATGCTAATTGATAAGAGCAGCGCCAAGTCGAGGGATGGAGATGGTATTGAGTTATACCGCCAATTGGCTGATTGAAGTGCAATAGGTTATTGGGTTTATGTGCAATAAACGATTCTCATCTAATAAAATCAAGTTGAGAAAAACACGAAGAACTCAAGTAATAACATCAGCAAGTAGTTCACCAAGCAGCAGAAGCCGAAGCAGACGCACAAGTAGAAGAACTAGAGGAAAAATCAGTCGCAGCCGTGGCAGCGAAATTCCATTTAATGATTTTATTATGACTTGTTGTTGTTGTTGTTGCTGTTGTTGTTGCCAACTTGACTTTCTATACATACAATAAATATGTATATTGAAGTGTGTGTTTTGTGTGTGTGTCTGTCTCCTGCACCGCGCTCTTGCTCCGTTGGCGCTGTGGCAGCCAGCCCAGCATAAATGACAAATGTAAATGGCTTTCAAAGCCTATAAATTATAGAAATTCCAGGGGCCATTTGTACGACTGCGATTGCTGGCGACAGACAAACACCGTGGTTGCCAGCGACCCCAATGGGAGCGGTGGGGGGACAGCGGCAGGAGCTTGGCGACGACGACAAAGGCACAGTCAGTTGCCTGTCGATGATGATGACGACTAGCTGCCAGAAACATTCGGAAACATTGGAGAAACATTCAGGAATTTCCTTTCAATGCCCTGTACCAGCCATGCTGTGGGGTATGCACACTATTAAGAGAACGTACAGAGCAAACTGCGCTCAACTTGAGCTGCACTTTTTAATTGCTGATTAGTCGCATTTTGCGATTTAAGCACGCGCTGTGTACAGGGTATCTGCTGGTCGTGGCAGGCGTTTAAGTCAGACGTTCACTTGTGCACATTCAGCGCATCGTTTTTGGCCAATCGAAGCAGGCGACGCACAGACGAACGGACGGACGGACGGACGGACGGACGTCAGGACGTCGAACGAGCGAACGAACGAACGAATACAACTTGAAATGGCATTTGCAAAAATTTTAACGACATGACAAGATTAATCAAAACGAAGGACGACTCAACTGTCTGTAACTGTAACCTACCCCCTCCCCGCCTGCTTCACCCCTCGCCAACCACTCGCCACCCTTCCACACTCGCGCTGGCTGCTTGCAAAATGGGGTATTCACTTTGTTTTTGTGCTGACAAAACATAAAAATTTCGTAGGCCCAGCGTAAAATGTGTAACACGCACGCATACAAAATGTGTCCAGTTTGTCGTGTCGTCTCTGTGTCTGTGTCTGTGTCTGTGTGTGGCAAGTTCGCAGCGCCTGCCGCATGACACGTATACGACACGTTGTGCCAAAGTGCCGAACGACAAGCACAAGTTTTTCATACTTGCTCCACTTCTGTGCGTCCCGCACTCACTCACCTTTCGCCTCGCTCTCTCGCTGTCTCGCTGTCTGTATATATCTATTGTTTAAAGCCCTTACAGGGCCTAAAATTAAGCAAACTACACAAACCACGAGCAGGACAACAGCAACAGAGATAGACAGAGAGCATGTGCTGACTTTGCCGCTGCCGGGGGAAGGAGCAGTTTCTGTGGTGCGCTTTGTATTTGGCTGGCTTCAATGTGCTACTAACCTGCAACGATAAAATACACAATAATCAAGCATTAGCATTTTTGTTGCTCAAATTCTTGGGAATGCAGCAGCAAATTTGGCGCTTTCAACACACAACATTTTAAATAGTTTTATTGCCATCAATTTGTCGAGTTTGGCGTGGCCAAGCTTACTTTAATTGGAGGCGAGGTGCAAAGGCAAAAAGGGAGCTGTAACTAAATTGAACTTTGTGGCCATTTCCTTTCATGTAATCATATTCTATAAAGTAATTTCATGACTTGTTGTTGTTCTTGTTGGGAACTATGGCAATTTCTGTTTTCCATGCACAAGTCAATTTGATATTTATTGTGAACTGCAAATGGCCAGTTTTAATATTCAACTAAATAAATAGCAATTACGAAACGAACGAGAAAGACACCCTTTGAAAGTGCTGATAAAATCCAGTTTATTGCTGCTTTTATACGCCAACTTTGGCAAAAAGTATTTACAGAATTTGTTTTTCTCACTCTATGCATTTCGCTTTACTAGCTTCAATATTCTGGCCAAGATATTTATAGGCACTTTGAGTGAAAGACAAAAGTTGTGGCTATAAATACAAAATAAATCCGAGTCCTAATTATGAAAAAGACAACAAAAGTGGCATTGTGTTGAAGTAAAGCATGATGTGATTCATCATTTGAGCAAGTTACAATTTCTTTGTTGCGGCGGAGGCGGAGGAGAAGATTTTAAGGCGTCAAGACAAAGAGCAGAAAAGAAAACGAAGCCATACATCATATTTCTTATACTATATAAGCTCATGTCAAGGAATAATACAACAAGGAGACGACGACGGCAGAAAAACTGCAAGAAAAATTTCAATTTCTGGCCAATTTCTCAGTCTTTGTTCGCGCTCTTCTCGTTCTCGCTCTGGTTTCCCATTCATTGTGTTCACTTTTCCTCCCATTTTCTCTGCTTTTTTCGCAATTTTTCGTGTTTTTTTTTTTGGGATTGCATGCAAATATTTGGTGTGCTCATTTTGCGGGGTTAACCCGAGTGTTTGTCTATTTTTTCTTGTGTCTCGTTGCCGCTTAATCTTCAGCTAGTTCGTCGTCTTTTGCTTTTGTCTTTGTCCTTTTGACTGTGTGACATTAGCTGAACTTTGATTAGGCGATGTAGCTGCTGCTGCACAAAAAACAAAACTCATTCATCACGCCCCGAATTGGGGCAACAGTAAAATGTTGCAAGAATTATGCACTTCAACATGCGTTTTGTAATGAACTCGCAGTCGAGTTTCGCTCTCCCTCTCTCTCTCTTTCAAGCCACTCGAAACTAGCAACGACAAGAAGAAAAGTGCGGCCACGCTTTGTGGTCATTTGTGGCGCCCCCCGCGAAATGGGGGCAGCAACAAATGCTAAAAGCTTAATAAGAACAAGGCGGAGAGAGTGTGTGCGGGACTCTTGAACTTAATTTGTTGTTATTGTGTTGCTGCTGCTACTTTTTTCTTATTCTTAGGCCCGCAACCCGTTCATCGAGCGAGACAGAGACAGAGACGGAGAGAGAGAGGAGGGACGAGCGCATTGTTTGAGCTCGTTTGCGCTGATGACAATCATTATCATTATAGTCATGATGACGACAAGGGAAGCACACTCATTTGCTGGCACATTCTCTCGTGAATGAGAAAAATGCGACACTCGCGTGACCTGCACTTCGTCATCTTGATCTCTGCCATCCTCTTCCCTCTCTCTCTCTCTCTCTCTCTCTCTCTCTCTCACTCTCTCTTTCTGTCGCTGTCGCTGTCGCAGTCTGGACAACAATGAAAACAAATGCATTTCGAACCGAGCGCACACAGATATGAAATAATTTTTTATTAGTCGCCAGCAACGCGCAACAGACAGCAGCACATCTTCCTGACCCCAGTTCCCCCCTACCCCACTCCCTCTTCCCGCACACCACCTTGTGGCTGGGCAGTGGAGCAAAAGAAATGAAATGAAATGGAAGCGAGCTGCTTGTTAGTGCAACAAATTACTCAGAACAAAAAAAGCAAGACAGAAACAAGCAAAGAAACTGAACTAGAAAAAACACACACACACACACAGAGACAAACGAGCCAAGTTGGCAGCGCCAAAAAATGTGAATCCTGCACACACACACAGACACACACAGGCACACTTCGCTTGTCCCTTATTCGCATTTTGTGCTCCCTTGACCAAATGACTAAGAAAATTGCTTAGTCAAGCACTTTGCAGGCGTCGCCTTTTTGTGTTTTATGACATTCTCTCGCCGTCTCCCGCTTCCCCCCGCCGCCCCGCTGTCTGGCACTGTCCACTTGTTGTAGTTGCTGTTATCACAGTCATAGCACTTTCTTTTGCACTGCTCTTGGTGTTGTCGCCGGGCGAATTTAAGCGCAGTTTACTGATATTCTAGCACACGCAAAACTTTGCTCTGACATCATCGCAAATCTATAACTAAACAAATCTTGGCTAAGCAACCACTCAACACAATTGAATGCTTCGCTTACACGCCCCTCCTGCACCTTCTCCTCCCGTGGGAGATGGCAAGAAAACACTATTTGTCATTCAATTTGCTGGCCAAAGCAAGCCATTTAGAGGTAAAGCGCGCTAAGTGAGCGCTGTCTCAGGAGAGCAGTTGCCAGCGCGCTCTTTAAGGATAAGCCAGAAAGCGGAATGACCGAGAAGAAGCGCTGAAGAACACGCAACGCAATTGGATCAGCAATGACCCAAAAAATACACAAAAACCAAGAGCAACAACGTGTGCAATCAAAGAGCATTAGTGGCGTTTAAGAATATGGCAGCAAAGCGGAATGGAACTAAAGTGAATACAAGTGAACGTACATAATTAAGTTGCCGCAAGTCAACGGCTAAGCTGCGAGTGATTATGAGCAGTGACAAGTTGTCAACAGACGGAATAAAATAGTAGGCAAAGTAGCAACAATCGATTAGTGATGCCGACTAAATCTCGAGTTGAGCCACTCATATATTATTATTTTTCGGGGCAAGTGCCTTAAAATTGCATTACAATTGCACTTCGCTCTCTCTCACTGTGTGTGTGTGTGAGTGTGAAAACATGCTCTGACAGACAGATAGACAGGCAGGCCAACGACCACCATCAAAAAGAATGGAATTTTCCATTTTGCAATCTCTGAGATTTGTGCTCTCTCTCTCTCTCTCTCTCTCGCTCGCTCGTTGCGTCTCTTTCAACGCTGGGAGCCTGTGGGAAATTGAATTTGCGAGCAACCCTTTTGCCGCACACAAATTTTCACAATTTTCACACTAAAGTTGAGCCACAAAACTTTGCCAGTGCATTTTAAATATGCATGAAAGTCGGTTTATGTTTATGCATATACGCCCAAAGTATATACACATATATATGTCTTTCTATATGTGTGTGTGTGTGCGGCGGGGAAGGTGCAGAGATTGTTGGGCATGTGTGGCATAAGTGGCATTGCAACATTGCTGCCCAACACTGGCCTGGATAATAAATAAAAAATCAACTGCGTTATGAAAATACACCGACTGCCTGCCCGCCACTTGCCACTTGCCACTTGCCGCTTGCCCCTTCGCCTTGCCACGTGCAGCTGGTTGTGCGACAAATTTGGCCAGGCACATCGATGAAATTCTACATTTGTGCTCCAGTGTGCGACAACGTTGCACAAAATAAATAAAATCAAGTGCTGAAGAGCAGAAAAACACTCGCCCCAACAACATACACACACACACACACACACATGGAGAGACTGTCGGCAACTTTGCCACAAACGCGTTGACATTTAATAGGTGTCACTGTAAACCCTGCAGCCACGCCCCGCTCCCGTCCCCGCCCCACTAACTCGCTGGCTATGCGACGCATTTGCGGCTGGCGAATTTGTTGGAATAATTTTCAACACTTTTTCGGCCAAAAGTGCTGCGTGCACTGCAAGCCAGGCAGGGCAGGGGAGGGGAGACCGAGTGGAGGGGAGCGGTGGGGAGCGGAGGGAGGGGGGTGCGAGTGGAAGACGACGCATCGCGGGGCGGAATGCATCAACATTTTATATTTCTGCCCACGCAGCTGGCAAATTGAGAGCCTTGTGCGTGATTTGCATAGAATGCCTCGACGCTGTCGCCCCCTCTCTTCCCCCCCCCCTTCAGCGCTCTTCCTTCCGCTGGCGCTTTGAATCGCATCTGCGGCTGATGTGCATTTGAGCGCGCTTTCTAAGCTCGCACTCACACACACGCTGCTTATGCGCCTCACTTGCTCTCCCGTCTCGCTCTCTCTCGCTCTCTCGCCGTCTCGCTCTCGCTTTGACGCTCATACAAGCCGCTTTCATTAAGCTGCAGCTCAATTTCTTCATGTCGCTTGTCCTTGTCGCGTTCGCTCAGCTTACGTTTCGTTCGCTTTGTCTCCTCTCCCCTCCCCACCTCTTTCTTTTTTTTTTTGCATACTCTTCGCTCCATTTGCAAGCGGGCATGCCTAGAAATTTGTAGAGCAGGCTTCGTCTGCCTATGCAGCTGAATTCCTTGCAGACCAAGCAGCCAGCTTTTCATCAAGCAGCCTTCATAACGCACCCAAATAAGTTGCACAAATAAATAAGTTATGTGACTTGAGATTACATGAACTATTCTTCAACGATTGTCAATATTCATTCGCCTAGCTGTGCAGCTGAATTCCTTGCAGACCAAGCAGCCAGCGTTTCATCAAATAAGTTGCACAAATAAATAACTAAAGAAAGCTGACTTTAGATTACATGAACTATTATAAAACGATTATCACTAGTCATTCACTTAGCTATGCCTGGAGACTAATTCAAATTATTTGCACAAATAAATAACTAAAGAAAGGTGACTTTAGATAACATGAACTATTCTAAAAATGCAAACGATTATCATTCACTTAGCTACATCTTTTCATCACGCACTCGAGGGTTAATAAATAAGTAAAGTGACTTTAGACTACATGAAGTATTTTAAAGTTATCCAGCTGAATTCCTTGCAGACTAAGCAGCCATCTTTTCATCACGCACTCAAGGATTAATATTTATTTTATATACAAATAGATTGCACAAATAAACATTTTAAGTGACTTTAGACTACATGAACTATTTTAAGAACCAAAGCGATTATCATCAGTCATTCATCTGACTTTGCAGCTGAATTCCTTGCAGTCTGAGCAGCCACCTTTTCCTCATGCACTGCATATTTACTCTATATACTAATAAGTTGCACAAGCAAAGTAAAGTGACTTTGAACTACATGAACTGTTCTAAAAACTAAAGCGATTATCACTAGTCAGCAAGCAGCAATAAACGTTGCAGAGACAAATAATGTAAGCTGTTGAATCCATAGCAATATTTGTTGTTACAGGGTAACTGGCGGTCGAGCATATTCGCAACGTTGCGCGCCCGGCCTCTTTTATGCCTTTTTGTGTTGTCTTCGTCAGCTGCTGTCGTTTTTTTTTCACGTGCCGTGTGTAATTTCATCTACCTACACTCGCACTCGTACTCGCACTTCACACACACTCGCTCACATCGCGAGCAACTTTTTTGTTGTTGTTGTCACGTGTCAGAATCATGCAAAAAACTTTTAATTGCAAAGTCGTCCAGCCACAACAACAACAACAACAACAACAGCAATTTATGAGAATAAAATATAAATTAAAATTAAAAAATAAAATAAAATGCGAGCACAAAAAAAAGCAGATGGCAATGCAAAGAAAGAAAGGAGAACAGAATACGGGCAAAAATATATGTATGTGTGTGTGTGTGTGTGCATAAATAGAAAGAAAACTCATTGAAAATTATGAAAAAGCACTTAATAAATGCCGGTACATGCCGTTTTTGCGCTTATTTAAATATTTATTAATTTGCTAAACTTTTTGCAAGTGTCGGAAAAACGTGCAACCAAATTAAAAGTTGCACTACCAACAAAAAATAATGATTTCTTTTTTTCTTTCGATTTTTAAATATATTCAAAACAAATATGTGCGCATAGAAAAATGACAGACACGCTTCAATCGAGTGAGTATAGAGTTTGTATATTTGATTAGAGTAGGCGGCGAGATTTCAATGCTCAGCTGGGGCCAAGGCAAAACAATTCAGACTCATTGCCGTTTTACAAGTGTAGTCGTCATTTGTAGTTTTACTAGAAATTCTGTTCAGTTTTAGATAGTTTTGTCAAATTATTGAAATGGAGTCAGAGCCAGAGACAGCGTCCGAGGAGGCATCCGAGGAGAGTCTGCACATCACATGGGCCAATCCACTGGTCATCACCATCTCGGGCACGGCCGAGGAGCCGGAGAATACGCTGAAGAAGAGCCACAAGCTCGAACGCAAGCCGACGCCATATCCCACGCAAATCCCGCCGATCACAGAGGACGAGGACAGCGACTTTTAATGAGTGTCAACCATCGTTATATCCATTGTACAAATTCCCCGTGACTATTCAAACAATTTTGAACTATTTGCATTCCTGTGAACATTTTGTATCCACTTCCCCCCCTCCCCCTCTCCCAACGCAACAATCGAATCAATAAAGGGACCCACAAAAGTTGCACCAAAACCTTTGCGCCCAACAATCCAAAGACGCTTACTTTCATTATTGTCTGGCAGCTATCGCTCTAGTTTATTTCAGCCAGCTGTGGCGACACAATCCACACTGAAAACACAGCTGTATAAGCACATCGCTGTTGAATGTGTAATGTGTGTTTGCAAAACATATGCATGCAATGTGTTCCGGTTAAGGCGTCTGATATTAATTGCAATCATCCACAATGGGCTGCGACTCTGACTCACGAGTATCGCACACTTTTCACGTGTCAATTACGTGACCTTCGCGTGAGTCACGTGCCGCACCACAGCAGCAGCAGCAGCAGGCATCAGTAGCAACAATGCCCTTGATAATTGCCTAGAGACAAGCAATTTAATTAGAGTCCCCCCCTCAACCGAAAAGCGCAAAAAACAAGAGAAAAGCGAGCGGCAAACAAAAATCTGCAACAACGAAACGTAACGTAACGTAAGCATTAGCGTAAGCGCAACGTAAGCGCGCCACAAAATGGCAAACGAACTGCGCAACAGCTAAAAGTTGAGCTTAGGTTGCGACTTCTTTAGACCCGTTCAGTTGTCAGCGAGAACAAGTTGCATGCAAAGAGAGAGATAGAGAACTCTAAAAAATGGCACGAGGACTGCCCAACATGGTAGACTTCTTGAGACCCTTTTATCTACCAGCGAGAGAGACTTGCGTGCAGAAGCAGAGAGTGCTACAAAATGACAAACTTAGCTTCATAATAGCTGAAAGTGCAGCACAGGGTGCAACTTGTCTAGACCCGTTCTGCTGCCAAAGCAAGAGAAAGAGTTGCATGCAGAGAGGGAAAGAGAGCGCTACAAAGTGTTAAACTAAAGTAGACCCGTTCAAATGTCATCGAGAAAGAGTACAACATACTCGCTGAGCGGTAGACGTAGATGATCCAAATGTTGTTTTATGAAATGTTGAACCACAACGGGAACCAAAAAACAAAAAGAGAACAAACTTGGGATTGCTTCTAATCGTTTTCACTAGTAAATGTTTTTTTATAATATTTATAAATCAAATCTGTAGTATTGTGAATAGTATTACTTTCACGATGTTGCTGAACCACTTTTAAACTACAACAAGAACCAAAAAACTAACAGAGGATAAACTTAGAATTACCTTTAATCTGTATCACTAGTAAATGATCATTCCTATGCTATTTATGAACCAAATCTGTTATTTCATGATGTTGCTGAACCACTTTTGCACCACAACGGGAACCAAGAAACCCGCAATTATAGTGAGCGTTGACTGCCTTGCAATGCTCAGCTCTCAACTCTACTTAAACTATTGACACTGAACCACTTTCAGCTGACAACAAGATAGACAGAGAGAGAGGGAGAGGGAGCAACATAATCGCAGTGCGGTCACATTTTGCTGGGTATACGAGGTGGAGGAGCTCCCAAGCTGCCGCCAGCAGCATCAGCTGACAACTTGTGGACTTTATGCTCGGCCTACGCGGCTCTCAATTCAATTGTGTGAGCCAGCGCAGAGCAGTTGTGTTGTGTTGAGCAGCCGTTGTTGTTTCTGTTTCACTTACTGTTACTTCAGCTGTTGTTGTTGCTGTTTCTGTTGCTGTTGTTCTTTTGCTTGGCTCGCCTGTCACGCGTCGCCGTAAATCGCTGCGCGCAGCCAACTGTCGGTGGGTCCAGGGCTCCGGCACGTACAAACTTATGCGACGCGCGCCGGGCAACAAAGTCCCAAAACTCGTTAACAGCGCTTCTTCTGCACTTGCCTGCATCTGCCTGTCCCGCTCTCCATCTCTCTCTCTCTCTCCCTCTCTCTTGCTCTTTCGCATCTGTGTGCCTGGGACACAGCTGCAACTCTCAACGCGTTGTCCCCTCGTTCATAATTGAATGAATGATTTCAAATCTCATTCAATAGAATTTCCATGACCATTGCATACTTTCAGGCGCTTCGCCAAGTGCAAAACACATCATTGCAAGTGTTGGCAGGCAAGAAATTCAAATTCAAACTAGCAATAAACCATAAAAAGTCTCAGAGTTAGGGGGAACATTTAAATCCATCAGCTGTTTGTTAAAGAGCCGAAAACTATGGTATTTGCTTGGGAAAATGCGAAAAATATTATCGCTAATTAGTAAAACCAACAAATGTCGATATGGAAATTGCTCAATAATGTGATGGGCAAACATTTAATGAGTTCGCGCCATGAACTCATTTTTAATGCATTCATTTTTTAGCCGACAATTGCCATGTTAAACACATAAACGTATCTACATGCAAATCGAATCGAATCGAATTGAATCGCATCGAATTGTTAAAAAAAAAAACAAAAAAAGAAAAACAGGAAGACAACAAGCACTGCAATTAGTAGGCGTCATTTTGCATAGTATTTGGGTCAGCGTGAACAACACGAAAAATTATAATGATAATAAAAAGCTATTGATTCATACCATATCTGGTATCTGATGCTTCGCCTCGCTGCTTTATGGCTGCAATCAAAGCTGTTGCACTCTGCCTCCTGCTCTTTCACAGATTATAATTGAAACTGTCAACAAATTTGCTCGTCGGCTTTTTCAATTGCAATTTGATAGGCAAATTGAAAATGCTGACAAGAGATTTCTGTTCTTTTTGCTCCTCCATCCAGCTTTTTTTCGCCGTCTCCTTTCCATTAATTCTATGCGTGAAACAGCATATCAAATTCAGCTTTCTGTTTGGGACAAATGTAAACATAATTCCAACAATTAAAGTGACCATCGACCATTTGCATATCAAGCCAAATAAAACACTGCAGTTTTATTACCAGTGACTGCTGCATTGTAGTCGCCGTTGAACCACTGCCGAACCAGTTCAGCAAAAGAAAGAGCACGAACTGAAGTTTGTCTATCGTCATTTTCACTCTTGTGCTTTGAAAAGTATTACTTTCATGATGATGCTGAACCACTTTTGAACCACAAAGGGAACCAACAAACTAACAGAGGATGAATTTAGGATTGCTTTCAATCGTTTACACTAGTGGAGGACCTTTTTTCGATATTTATAAATCATTTAAGTATTTTTGTAAAAAGTATTACTGTCATGATGATGCTGAACCACTTTTGAACCACAACGGGAACCAACAAACTACCAATTAAAGTAAGCACTGACTGCCTTCAAATGGCCAGCTCGAAACTCTACTTAAACAATTGACACTGAACCACTTTCTGCAGTCGTTCGCGAACCGGTTCGCTAATTGAAATGGAAAAAAAACGCCGCCATTCAGGCGAGTTGGCAAAGTGTCTTTTCTATGAATGCAAGTTACTCTTGCAGCACTTTGCAAACTATGCACACACACACACACACAACTGTCTCGCAGGCCGACGACAGCATACCCTGCACAAGTATAAACACAACTACATGTGCTCCTCAGTAACAAGCTTCAATTAAGCAGTTCAGCGCAAGAGTTCAGCGCTGCTTAATTGCAGTCGGGTTCAATTGAGTGACCCTGCATTTCCTTTTTATTTGCAGGGCATCTGCGAGTCACGACACTGTGTGTGTGTGTGTGTGTGTGTGTGTGTGCTGGGTATTTGTAGCAATTTGCTGGGTTGCGCCAAAAATTTGGGTGTTTTGTGTCCATTGGCGCCATAAAAACATAACGACGACATTTTCATGGCTTTGTTTACATTCGTTTTGATTTTCCTGTTGGCTTCGCCTTGTCTTTCCTTTCCTTGCCTTTCCTTTCCTCTGCTTTCCTTTCCGTTCGCTTTGCTCTTCCTTTCGACTCGGCTCGCTCGCTTGCTGTGTGTTGTTTACACGAAAAGTTCAATATCCGCAGCGCCCTGCTGCTGCATAACTCTTCTCGCCCCTCGCCCCTCGCCCCTCGCGCTCCGTCGTCGTCGCCCTGCCAATGTTTTTGCCCCGGCCAATCAACTACTTCGTGTGCTTCGTCTTCGACAGCAGGCCCATCGTTTAATTATCCACTTGGTTCATAAAGTCTTTGTTCGCCGGCAGACGACAACAAAACACAGCAGCATCGTTGCCGTTCTACGTTGCCTTGTTCTTTTCGTTTTTCCATACCCTCTACCATGAAATGGCAAAGAGGGTATATTAGGTTTGAGCAAATGCATGCAACAGGGCGAAGGAAACGTTGTTGCTAGAACCTATACGCTTAGCATCGAATTCTAGATCGATTTAGACATCCGTCTGTCCGTCCGTCCGTCTCTATAAACGTCTAGTTCTTGGTATACCGATTCATCTCTGTATGTTTCTACACGAGTTTATTTATAATTCTATTACCTCTCCCCCTTGAGCCCTACCATAGATATTTGCGAATAACTCCCACATTTGTTAAACCATTTTTCATAAACTTGACAGAATTGTTTTGTGTCTAAATATCTGCGTTTCTGTTAGTTTTAAAGTTGTCGAGGAAACCCCTTCGACGTTCGACCCCTTCACCAACAAAAGTGCGAAGTATAACTGTTTTCTTTACTTTATGTCATGATGCGTTGTTTTATATAGTTGTCAGGGAAAACATAAGACAAAGTTTAGCTTGTTTCCCCTACAATAGTGGTACAGGGTATTCTATAGTCGCTAAATCTCGACTGCAGCGTTCATACTTGTTTTTTATTACAAGTACTAAGTTTTTTTTTTTGTTTATCAAAACGCAATGCGGTCCATCTATCGACGACCTGCCTGCCTTTCAATTAGAGCTCATTAGTGGGGCGAGCGAGGGGAGAGGAGGGCAGAGAAGAGTGGCGAGCGCATTGTTTATAATTGGCATGTACGAGAGGCGGATGTGCAGTCGTGTGCATTGGTCATTGAAATTGCTTTTTAATGTCGGCTGGCCCCGTGCAAACAAATAAACAACAACAGCGAAGAGGGACACACAACAGATACTCCACGGACAGCTCTTGATACTGATATATGTGCGAGTGCGTGTGTGTGTGGAGTGTAGTGTTGTGCGCCGCTGTTGCTGGGCGTTTAATTTACGCCTCGAGTCAAACTGTAAATACATTATTTATACGCAGCCGAGTCGCCGTGGCGTCGTCCCTGGTGTCCCCCAGGTTCCAGCTCAGCTCCTGCTTCTAACTGTGCGAGCAAGCGACTGTATGTTTGCGTGGCCATTTAAATGGCTCACTGGCAGTGCATTTAACATATTACGCATACGCCATGTGGCCATACACACACATCTCTTTATATGTATATATATATATATATATATTTAATGCGACTGCAGTGACACAAACGACTGCAGCCAGCTGCAGCAGCAACACTCAAAGGCAATCAATGAAGTGGCTCCTTTCCGTTGCAGGCGTGGCAGCCATGCAAATGCATAACACATGCCGCATGCCACATGCC
The DNA here is from genome assembly GCA_035046165.1 of Drosophila rubida. NCBI lineage: Eukaryota > Metazoa > Arthropoda > Insecta > Diptera > Drosophilidae > Drosophila > Drosophila rubida. Next base: position 5,602,301 of record JAWNOF010000023.1, on the reverse strand, counting down.
ACATGCCGCACTCGCCCCGACTCGCCTCGACGCGAGTATCCTTTCCTTTATCACTGGCATATATAGAGATATCGAGTTAGCACCAGGCACATTAAATTGCATACAAATGTGACAGCCGTGGGCGGTGGCCAAGTCGCTTTCTGCACAAAGCTGTTGCCATTTATTCTTTTAATTAAGTTTGATGCGTCTCTCCCATTCTTCCCCCCTTTCCCGTGTCTGTGTGTGCGTCTAACTTAGTTAATAACTCTGCTGCACTTCGGGCTAAGCTTTTGTCCTGTGCGTTTAATATGCAGCCAGGGACAACGACTAGAGCGGCACAGCAACAGCTGCAAGGACACTGGCAACATTTGTAAAGTTTTCCGGTTTAATTAATCACAAATGGATATATTCATTTACCTAATTGAAAACAGTCCATCAGAAAGTTCACCAGGTTATCGTTGTGGGTCGTCGTCAACACAACACAACATCTACTCGCATTTGACAGCTTGACACATCAATGCTGTTGTCTGCTGCAAGATGGAAAGTGTAAAGCTTCCAATCCCTCTGTGGTCCGCAGCTCTCCTCTAGAGCTCCACTGACTCACTGACTCACTGACTGACAGCTTGTAAGCCACAAGCGTGGCAAACACTCGACTTGGCTACTATAAAATACGGCTTGAGCTTGAGCTCAAGCAGCCAGGCTACAACTTACAACTTTAACGAACTTCATTTGACTTTATAGACCGCGTTGCTTGACGAATTTATGGCTAAGTTCAATTTATAATGAAATGTAGTGTGATGTGTTCTCCCGTGTGGTCTAAGATCGCTTTATAATGCAGTAAATTTTTGAGTCTTCAATCCATAATTTTGCGTTGATTTCCAAGATCAAGAAACTTATTGAACGTGAGCTAAACTATATACATATATGGGACTTAACATTTGATTATTTGCTGCTGTCAACTTACAACTTTACTCTCTACAGAGCTCAATGCTTAACAAATCTATGACTCTTGTTGTCGATCTCTTATGTAGTCTAAGAATACTTTATAACGAAATGTAGTCTAATGTATACTTCCAAGTAGTCTAACATCACTTTAAATGAACTAATTTTTAAACTTCAGTCTATGATTTTCTATTGATTTTTAAGCTTGAGCTTAAGCTTAAGACTATATAGTCTGCTTAGATTATTCGCTACTTTAACGCACTTCAATTGACTATATATACCTCGATTCCTGACGAATTTGGTCTCGTTCTTCCATTTAGTCTAAGTTCACTTTATAACGCAGTAAATTCGTACATTCAATCTATAATTTTCTGTTGATTTTGAAGCTTAAGAAACTTATTGAACTGCAGTTCATCAAAGGCGAGTTTTACGAATATATAACTGGCAATTATATACTGCAAGATATATGTTTTATATGCAGATAAGATAGAGTAGCAGAATTATAATAAGAACTTAGCAGTTGCTTGGTTTTATTGTGGTTGTGATTGTGGTTGCCCAGTTGCTGTGTGCATAATTATTTATGCATGTTTGCAGCTCAAACCTGAACAGTTGTTCTTCAAAAAAGACAGAGCCAGACCGAGAGAGAGAGAGAGAGGGAGAGAGAGAGAGAGGGAAAAGGAAGCCGCCGAAGCAGTTGAATCGCTTGAGTGGCACTAAATCAAATAGTGCGACCATCAAGCATGCAACGAGCCGTGCATTGAGCCGAACCTGAAATTGAAGCCGAAGCCGAGCACAGTGTAAGCCTCCCCCCTCCTCCCTCCCCCCTCTCTCTCTCGCTCGCTCTCTTGGCATGTTTGTGTAGTGTAGTGTAGTGTAGATAGATGGCCTATCGTCTGGCCGTGTTAATATTTGCTTGCGTTTTACATTGTTTGCTCGAAGCTGGCCATGGAATGGCAAAGGCTCCAAAGCTGGAGCTGGAGCTGGAGATGAGTATCTTTGCACAGTTTTCGTGTATTGTTTGGCCTTTAGTGCCGCCTCAGTTGTTCCACACACACACACACACACACACACAGAGAGAGAGGGCAAATAAAACTAAGTAACAGTTGAAGGCGAACGCTAAGTAGCCGCCCATGCATCTCTGGCCAGTTGTCGGCTTTGTTCGCCTGACCGCCTCATGTTAATGAGTCAACTCTCGATTAGCGCCCAACTGCAGTTGTAAATGTCTCTGTGTGTATCTTTTAACCGTATAAGCAACTTTATGCCATGCTTCTTGCATCTGCATCTGTAATTGCATCTGCATCTTTATGTCGCCCCGGCGCCGTGTCTATTTGTTCAGCTAATTCGAGTTGAGTGCTGCCAATGATGCAACCGTTTTGCTAATTACGTTTTTGAGCCGCAAATATGTTCGTTATTTAACTGACCCAAATTGGAGCGAGCCGTGTGTAAATACCGTGCATAATCGGACTCTCAGACTCTCTGTCTCTTTGCCCTGGCTTCAATCAATCCATCCATCAATAATCAGCGTTCAGGGATCAAGTGCTTGGCTTGCAAGGCCATTGTTCAATGCAAATTTCGGTTGTAATTTGAGCATTGTAGTATGCACATTTTTAAGTCATCTTGTGCTTAATTAGAGCGTCGTTGGCGCCGCAATTGTGCACAATTCAAACAGACTGTCGAGCCGACGACAATCGTATTCAAATATTCCATTATTTGCAGCCCAACAATAGCCGGTCAAGTAAGTTGAGCTTTTGCAGTATTTAAACTGCAAGTCGCAAGTCGACGCAGCCTGTCGAGTTTAAGGTGCTTGCAAAGCTCTGGGAAATTCATCAAAATCAAAGCTGCTTGTTTTTTTCTCTTGCTTGACTATTCGAAAGCACATTTGCTGGCAGCTGCTGCAATTGCTGACAAAGCGTGCCGAATACATCAGCTGGGAATGTTGCTAAACGCTCGTCGAGCACAAAAACTGCACACAGCGCCAGTGTTGAAAAACACTTTAATGGCCTGGCCATTCATAAACTGCAATTTGAATGCCAGACACAAAAAAAAAAAGGAATGGGGGGTAACATAAAGAAAACCTAATGCAATTTAAAGCCAACTGAGAGCTTATCACTTGACCCCGTCCCGCCTCTGTTTCAGGGTAATTTTTATTATTTTCAAAGCTTTTCCTTTTTTGGGGGACAGGGGGGAGGGGGGTACACTGCTGGCTGGCGGCTTGTCATATGCCAAAAAATGCATGGCAAAATGGCTGCGGTTGTGTGCTGGCTGGCTGGCTGGCTGGCTGGCTGGCTGGCTGGCTGGCTGGCTGGCTGGATGGCTGGCTGGCTGGCTGGCTGGCTGGCTGGCCGATGGCAAAAGATTTATTTCACCCGGTTGAAGCAGAAAATTGCACGTAACAAAGCGTGGCAAAGTTTGCCCAACACGCCCACCGCACCAAGGCGAGAACTGGACTTTGAACTGGGCACAACGCTTTCAGCTTTCAGCTTCCAGCTTCCATCTCCAGCTTCAACTTCGGCTTCGGCTGCTGCTCTAGGTCTCGGTCTCGGTCTCGGTCTCGGTGTGGACTCTGTGTTTTTTTTTGTGTGAAAACAACGGAAATTACAAATTGTTGTTTACTTTGCATTTCATTCGCACACACACACAATAGTAGGAGACGTGGGCGACGATGAGGACCCGAAAGCGACTGACAACAAAGCGAAAAGTGCGCAAAAAACAAAAGGGGCCGCAATGAAAATTCAGGCGCAAAAGAAGCCTAGAAAATATGGCAGCGCAACAGCAGAAAAAAGAATCGCCAAAGAATGGGCAAAAGTATGAAGCAAAGTATGTGGCATGCGATGCGATGCCGTACGAAAATGGAAATGAAAACGCCATTGAGGGGGGACGGGGGGTATGGCAGCAATGTTGCGTGGAAAAGTCGAAAGGCGAACGTTTTTCAGTTTGTTTAGTGTTTAGTTTAATGAGCTTTTCTTTCGCTACTTTTCACAACAACAACAGCAGCAGCAGCAGCAGCAGCAAGAACAGGCACAACAGCATTTGTTAAGTACAAAGCGATAAGGAAACAACTGTGAGTGCAAAGTGCGCGACTAGCACATACCCTGGCCAAAGAATACTCCACATTGCCAGTAGCAACTGCTCAATACTTTTGTGACTTGCCCCACTGTTTCTTCTAGCTAGCATGCCATTTTGGCAGCCACTGTTTACGTGGTATTAACAAACCACACAACACAAAACCGAAAAAAAAAACAAGAAAACAAAAAGAAGAAAACCCGAATGTTGTAAAAATTGGGTCAATTACTTTTATAATCATAACACACAACTACCAGAGCAACTTGCACAAGTTCTTAGCAAACCAATTTGTTATTGCTGCTCTAGCTGTTGCCGTTGGTTGCTATACTTTTGGGTTGCACTGTATTATTGCATGGCAGCAATACTTCATAGTTCAGCGTTTAGCCGTTTTGTCTGCACTTTGTGGGGTCCCCGGACCCCTCCCATTCGTGCGATTGAGTTAAGATAAACAGAAGTCGACTGCGCACAGTGGCTGTCAGAAGTTCGCGTACGGCCCCGCGACAGCAACTGCACAACTTTCAGTGTGTGTGTGTGTTTTCTCAGCGGCAATTAGCTGGCAGCTTAAATGATTAATAATCATATTAGGGGGGGGGGGGGGGCAACAAACAACTAATTAAAAATGTGCATCAAATAATTATGTAGTTATTAAATAATTGAAATTTTTGCAGATTATAAAATTGTGCAGCATTATAAAGAGCATAATGCGAACTATTGAATTATATGCGGCATTATAAATATGTTTAGCTTTTTTGGCGTGAACTTTGTGCGCTCACTGTGAGCAGCAGTGAATTTAAATACACAGACAGAGAGAGAGAGAGAGAGAGAGAGAGAGAGAGAGAGAGCGGCACATCTTGGCAGTCTGCAGTCAATTTAGATAAACAATTACGAGCACAATTGCAGGCACTGAACACTGAAGCGCCCGGGGCGACGCGACAGCAGTGAGATGGATGCGATGGAACGGGGCAAGCGTTCACTTCATTTGACCCAGCACATCAAGTGGATGTGGATTGGATGTGGATGTGGCAACAACAGCAACAGCAGCAGCGGCAGCTAAGTCATTTTCCTGGTGGAGAGGCCCCCAAAAATAGCACAAGAGCAACAATCAAACTTTAAGTAGGAAATAAAGCAAACCAGAAGAGCAGTCGCAGTCGCAGTCGGAGTCGCCGCTGCTGTTGTTGATAATGATGATAGGGAAAAAGAAAGTATCTATGCGAGATGCACGAGTATAAATTATTACTTTGCCGTCGTGGATCGTGAATAGCTGAGAAAGCAGCAGCAAGCAGCAGCACCGGCAGCAGCTCTCTTCTTGTTATTTTTTCATCTGCTCGGTTTCTGAAAACACTTTGGAATTTTAATTGGCTGGGTGAGAGACTCAGACGGAGGCAAGTCTCTGCATTTGCATGCCAAGCTGAAAATTGGACGCGTCATCTGTTTAGCTTTTCACAGAAATTCAAGCCATAAATCATGCGATCGTCAGACACACGAGCGAGCTATTTATACCAAAGCCAACGGCATGCGGAAGTGTTTGTCGCTTCACAACACTGACTGCACTTACCTGTAACGAAAGCCAAAAAGGGTACAAAAGATTAGACACGTCAAATGCGTAGAGTGCTAGCGAGAGTTTTTGCTGAGCTCAATCAATTTGCTCGGCAGCATCGATAATGCAATGCGCTGTTGGCAAACTTCACTGCGTTGCCGCAGTGCAATTATCGTAAAGCTCAATTTGCGGCGTTGCCACATGTTTATATTTTATTGGCGAACACTGCCGCGTTCGCGCCGCAACTGCAACATTTACAGCGCAAACACGCAGCAACAGCGCCCACAGTGTGGCCCATAAGTCACAGACAGACATGGTTAGCACAGCGCACCCCCTCCACCACACTCCCCGCAGCACACGGTGCTGCAATTCAAGGTCTGAGCTGTGTGAAGACGGCGCAAATTTCCGAGCTGCAAATGCAACTCAATTTGCGCAAGAAAAAAACAAAAAAAAAAAAAACAAAAACAAAAAATGCAACAGCAGCAACAGAAACAAAAACAGAGAAATGAAAAGCGGAAAATGGAAAACGTACTGCAAGCATAATTAATTACTCATAAGTAATTCCGCTGGCCTTAGGGCGCTGGCCACATAAATATTTCAGCTGCAGCAGCGACGGCATCACGAAATATGCGCCATGCAAACGCGCAGCCATAATAAGAACTCTGTCTGCACGCCGCTAGACGAGCTCTGAATACGCTGCAAATAAGTGCAGTGCATCCGAAAGATTTTGTGGGATATGATAACGTTTAACAAGTTGACAATTGTTGCCTAGTAGCGTTGAATAGCTCACAGTTCCGCTGAGTTCAATGGGGTTGATAACATGATAACATGATAACATGACATGTGAATTGGTTTGGGTTTCTAATATTTTATTGTTAATACTATTCAAAATAAATAGATTTAATGTTGTGCGCAAAAATAATACACAAATTTCATATAGTTCAAATTGAAATTGCAAATAATTTGTTTATACTTTAGAACCATTGCATATCGCACTTCGCTTATTTGCTGCTGCAAATGTTTCTCAGAGTTAACTGACAGTCTTCGGTTCAGTTCGTTGAAGTGCATTCAGCAAATTCGCGCAGTTGCAACAATCACTCATGAAGCGAGGACTTAAGTCGGTAAAGCAATTGCTGCTGGATGCACTTCGTATTCGATAACTCAAAGTGAATGCCTAATGCGTTATGATATGCAATACTCTATCGAATTGCAGCAGCAGCAGCAGCAGCAGCAACAACAATAACGACGGCATGCAGAAGAAATTGAAACAGAATTAAGCTGAAAATGCGATGAGCGTGCCGAGCCGAGTCGAGTCGAGTCGAGTCGAGTCGAGTCGAGTTGAGTTCAGAGTCGCGTCGAGTCGCGGATTCGTGGAGCCGTGCAGAACGGAGCCGTGAATGAATGAATGAATCAGTGAAACGAATAAACTCGTTCGCTGCACAGTTGAATGACTACAAAGTCGAATTAAGCAGCAGCAGCGGCGGCAACACCACGAATCTGATACGTGTCCATGTGTGTGTTTGTGTGTGTAAAGCAGAAATTTGATGCCGCCTCTCTAGGCGCTTCTCAAAAGCGCAGCGCAATGAATGCAATTTTAAGCACGTGCTGACTGCCGCCAGCTTGTTGTGTCGTGCTTCATGGACCGCGGCCGAAAGCAATGAACGAAGAATCCGCAGAAACCAGCAAAGTCAAAGAAGAAGCAGCAGCTCACTAGCAGTAGTTGCAATGCAAGCAGCTGCTCGACTAGTAGTTACCTTAGAAAAGTCCAACTTCAAGACATCTATGCTTACTTAATTTTTCTGTAAACTGCTCTATGATAAATTGTCTAGTTACATTCCTACAATCTTTGCTGCCATAAATATATTTTGCAGGGCATACAGACAGTTTCTGCATGTGGCATATACCCTGTAAAATCATAAATAAATCATGCAATGCACAGCGTCAGTTTTTGTAATTTGCAAACTAGTCGAGTACATGAAAATTGTAAACAAAGTTGGCACAATTTGCCCCGCTTGTTGTTACAAGCGCTGCCACCCGCCCCCCGTTGCACAATTGGGCGGAGGGGGGGGGGGGTGGTATGCCCCAACAAGATGGCCGCCAGTCGTGCGTGCAAAAAGCGTGTTGCACACAAGTCTGCGAGTCGGACAAACAATCAAATGGCAAACGACATTTAATTAAAGGCTGTGATCGAAAGACACCAACAGCAACGGCAACGGCAACGGCAACGGCAAATAGCATCAACAGCAAGGCGCGGGTTGGAGGGGGGGAAGTGGGCTTATCAATGGGCCATCGACTGGTTAATTAGGCGGACACGCCCACCTGGCAGAAGGCCTGCAGCCGATACGCATACGCCCACTGTCATTACACGTAGCGCTCATTTAAATAAATTAATGAATTTTCTTTTGCTTTTCTTCGGCAACTTTTTTCCCCCTTCTCTCCGCTCCTCTCCTGTCTTTTTTATGGCATTTTCTTTGCCTTATCGCCTCAATATTGACACTGACAGTTCGTGGGCGGGGGAGCAGCGAGGGGTCGGGGTGAAATTGAGATTTCGTGGTCGTGTCACATCGCTCGCCTCATTTGAAACGACGCGTTTCCCATTTTCCTCGCCCCCCTCGCTCGCTCCCTCTAGCGCTGTGGCTCTGTTTTTCCATTAGCGCAAAATACTGGAAATTGTTTATCTTAATCGTTTGCGATGCCGCCTCTTCACCACGCAGCTGCACAACATTGTCATTCACACATGAATGATACATATTGAATGCTACACATTGGCTTATTAGTCGTCTTCTCTCTTCAATTGACATTTATGGCGTCAGATATTAATTTGTGTTTATGTTAGCATTTAGTATGCTTTTGCCCCAGCCTGCGCTCGCTCTCTCGTTCTTCTTCTGATTACCTTCCACACACAGGCACACATGAATGTCTGCGGCAGATGTGTGTGTGGACTTTAGCTACAGCTCACTCAATATTTGTACTTGGCTCGCATGATTTCCCAGTTGGATGTCTTCGCATTTCCTTTATTTTCTTTTTTTTTTTTTTGTTTTGGCCAAATCATTTGTCAATGCTTTGTTGACGAACTTCACGTTGTTGCCAATTTTCAGCTTGAATACATGCATTGTACACGAGTCTGTGGGCATTTAAATTGAATTCATCGAAGGGCTTTTGCTGCCTACTCTGTCTGCGCTGTTGCCACGCTTCAGCTGGCAGTGTTGCCAAATTGCAGCAGCCTCATAAAACTCTATTTACTTGCTTAATGTTTTTGGGCCGTAACAAAGCAATCACTTTTCTGCTGCTTCACTCTTTTTTTTTTGCCTAATTTCACAGGTCAGTTTGTCGTTTTGTTTTTGCTGCGGCGCTGTTGCGAAACTTCGCCGACTACAGCGCATTGTTGTCCATTTGCTGTTGCCGTTTGAAGTGGCATACTTATTAGGAGACTCAAGTGCATATATTTACAAGTAAATTGAGTTGTTCTACAAGTTCTTTGAGCACTTATTAAAGCCGAGATTTGCGGCAATCTGTCTTCCGTCTTCTTCTACTTGGCCGCCCCTCATGCGTATATAACGCTAGCTCACTGTCTCTCTCTCAGTGTGTGTGTGTGTGTGTGTGTGTGTTTTTTTCGGCTCTTTGCCAGTTGGCAGCTTCAATCAACAGTCGACACACATTTGTCAGCCAAGCAGGCCGTGGGCAGGAGGCAGGAAAAATGCTGCAACATGTACACAACTCTCGAACGCTTTCAACGGGCTTCCGACTGACGACGACGACGGCGACGGCAACTTATCTGTCAAATGCCAAACGACAACCCAAAATCTATTAAGAGTGGCTTCCGCCTGTTGCCAGTCAGTTTGCCCCAGGCCCGCAAAACAGATGGACCAGAAGTAAGAGAGACAGCAGGAGCGGGGAGCAGGAAGCGGGAAGCTGTTGCTATTGGAATTGGGGAATGACACTCGAACTCGAACTGGGGAAAGACTGCGAAACTGGGTCTGTGTTGGGTTTCGGGGTTTTTAGTTTTGTTGCTTTCACAGTCCATATGAAAAGCGCATCGAAAACAAACAGCAAACAAACAAAAAAAATGAATCCGAAAGCAGTTGGGAAAAAAAAATAACTGCTGTTGCGGCGGCCGCTTGCGATTTTTGGGGCACTGAGCACACTGCAAGCTGAAACCGTAAGCGACACCGAAACCAAGTCGCAGTCACAAGCAATTTCAGTTATCATTCCGAGCGTCTGTCAGTCAGTCAGGCAGTCAGGCAGTCAGTCAGTTTGGCAGTTAGGCGGTCTGTCAATGCGTCCTTGCGATGCGTTGACAAAGTTTCATGTCACAGAGATTAGCCAAGTTGTCAGCAGCTCGGCAAACACAGTATTTCGTTGCAGCACGCCTCGTGTAACATTTGATTTTCTTTCTTTTTTCCCCGTTGCTGGTGCGGGGGCCAACCACCTTGCGCACTGTCTGCTGTCAATTGACTGATGGCTCGTCGTCTTGCCACAGAGCTAAACACAAACATACATACATATGTATGTATGTCCCCCCATACACCCCCCCCCCCCCCAAAAAAAAAAAGCTGTGCTGTGGTAATCAACTTACTAAGCGGGTCACGCGGGGCGTATGCGCAATGCGACTCCACTTGCCTGTGATTCCTGTTTCAGTTCACTTCAGTTTGCTCGCTCCGATATCATCTGATTACCTGATGAGCTGCCTGCCGTCCGTGCCGTGTTTGTTTGCCGTCGCAGTTCGTTCGGGCGCTGCTCGGGGTAATCAACTTAATTCAGCGTGTGCCGCATAAGAGTAGCTTCAATCACTGCCACAACAAGCTGGCATTGTGAGTGAATTTCGCCCCGCATCGATAAGGCGCCCAGCGACAGCCCTGCTCTTAAGTGCAACGACTGCTGACAACTTCGCTCTCTCTCTCTCTTCTCAGTTGCCAGACTCAAGTCTTAACCATGTTGCAGAAGCACGCTCGCTTTTTTCATTATGCAATTGTCTTAAGCGCTCAACGCTGCTGTTGATTCTTATAGCAAAACATTGCAGTCAACTTTGAGTCTTCAACTTGTTTAGGAATTTGGCTGCAGTGCTGTTGAGGGCTGTTGAGGCAGCTCTTAGTGGACCTGCTGCAGCGTCTACAAGCTTGCAATGATCTGCTACGTGAATTCTGCAGTCTTTGGCAACATTGGCGCCAGTTTTAACGACAGCTTTAATTATGTCGAGCTAAACTTCTTTTGTCATGCGGTTCATTAGATTTTTATACACATTTTTTCTGTGCCATTTGCGCAGCTTTTCTCATTATCTGCTTGGCGTCAGGATCTATCAAAAATCCATTCATAAACTCGACTCGACTCGTTGCAAACTTTGCTGACATTCCAGCTCGATTACAGCCCGCCCACTGCGTGTGGCTGCAAAAAGTTGGCCAACGCTTTGGCACTGCAATTTTTGGCATTGCAAAACTGTCGTTGGCCATAAAACTTGACGCTGCGCTGCGCTGCGCTGCGCTGCGTCGTCGCTCATTTTGTTTCAATTGTAAGCCCCGCCGCGCTCGTCGCTACTGCCGGCTAACTGACATTAAGCCTTCTTGATAGCACACACACACAGGCGCACACTGGCACATATTTCATTGATGGATTAATAGCATCAAAATGGCTAAGGAAATGCGTGGGCGTCAACAATGGCAGGGAGGACAAAACAACAGCGGCAGAAAAAGGGAGTTGTGGTGCTTCTTAGCTGCCATTTCCGCTTATTACTTGTCACACACACACACACACACACACATGCGCGCAGTTCACGTTACACATACGCAGCGTGTGCTGAAGAAGGTTTTTGGCTTCGTTCGTGCTCGTGCACTTCATCATTCGACTTTGCCAGCGATCAGCCTTTTTGTCGTTGCCGTTGTTGCCTCTTCATCATTTTTATGACGCTCATGTGACAGTCATTTGTATTAATGTGCCACACACACACACACACTAACACAGAGAGCGTCGTCTACTCGCTCCACATCATAAAAAAGCAAAGCCCCAGCCAAATCAAACTTCACACATGGCCCATCGTTATTTTGTTGAACTTGCTGCTTCCGTTTCACTCGCTGCTGTTGTATCGCAGCACTCCACACTCACACACACACGCACACACACACACACACCTCTCGGGCACGCCCTCGCGCCGCCCACTCTGTTTGCGGTTTATCGATTCAAATTGATTTTACTTTTCCGCCATTGTTGTTGGTCTTCTTGTTGTTGTTGTTGACATCCTTGACTATGTCGAAGTCTTCACCAGCCCAGCCCAGTTCCTTGCAGTCACCACGCCCCCGCCGCCCTGAATTTGCGCTCGCAATTGTAAGTTGTATGTTGTAGGCGCCTCCCCATAGAAAAGCCATTGACATTGCAAGTTTTTTCTTTCCCCTTGCCCATTTTTATACCCTGTACCTTGAAATACTAAAAAGACTAAATTCGCCCGTCCGCCTGTCCGTCCGTCCGTCTGTACAAAAGCCTAGTTCTTGAAGACTATAAGAGCTAGCATAACCAAAGTTGGTACACAGATTCCAGTAGCTCTGTTTCTATGCGAGTTTATTTTAGTTTTGTATTTCCACTCCCCCCTGCGCCACACTGTAGATTTTTGCGCATTACTCCCACATTTTGAAAACTATGTTTTTCAAACTTGCCAGAATGGTTTCGCGTCTACATAGCTACGTTTCTACGTTTGCCAAATTTCATGAGGATTAACTACTTTTAAAGTTATTGACTGAACCCGTTCGATGTTGGAACCCCTTCACCCACAAAAGTTACAAATATCAGCAGTTTCTTTTACTCTGTATCATGATGTGCGGCTTGATGTAGTTGCTAGTCTAAAGATAAAAGCAAAACAGTGTCTATATAAGCAATAGGTTAACTTTTTACCCATACTAAAGTGTTACAGGGTGCTTTAGAGTCGCTAAATCTCGACTTTTCGTTTTCGTTTTCATTCTATGTTGCTGCTGGCAGGTTTAGTTGCCCGCTCGTATTATTTCGCTTGGCTGTCGTCGATTTATTTGGTGCGCCAAAAAAAGGAAAGCAAACGAAAGCTGCCCGTCAAATTTGTATGTGCCACACACGCATCTGCCTTGTGGTTATCCACACACACACACACACACATACACACCTTTGACTGTCAACTGTGGGACAGCTGAAGGCAAACTCTAGACACGCGTCAAGCACTGCAAAATGTGGCACACACGCACACCTCCAGCATCGCGCCCCGAGCCTTGAGCCTCGAGCAGCAAGTCAAGAGATGAGATATCATCACAGGACTATGTAGGATTCTGGGCCACATCTCCTTGCCACTCTCGCGAGCTATCTCTTGCTCTGGCTCACAGTAAGAGCCATCTATCAGAGCAGACATTTCCCCAGCGAGACTATCACTGCGAGCCTGACAAATTAACTCTGCTGAAAGATATGCTATATGCTTGCTTGTGATGAATGCGTTTTTAAGTGATCTCCAATAAGCCAGCCAGCTATAAAAACCAACAAATTAGCAAGTGCTTAAGACTTTTGATAACAAATTGCACTTAATTTGCTAGAAAAGATTTGACAACAATGTGCAAATTCAACTATCGAGACGTATTGAAGTCAAGCGAAACTTGAAAAGTTTCTGCAAATCTTTATGTAACAAGAATTTAAAAAGAAAACAGCTAAACCTTTGAAATCAAGCTAGTTTTAGCCTGTTTCACACTTTAATTTGGCGCAGCATTTAAAGCGATTTGAATTTAAAAAAAACTGCCTGCTGATTTAATGTGGAAAGCCGACGAAAGGCGAAATTGCTTGCGAGGCATGTGTTGTCACCCCGTGCGACAGGCTAATGAAATTTCGCACAGTGTAGCGGGGCGGGGGCCACAATGCTGCGAACATTGACTCAGGACATGGACACGCTTGGGCGCGGGCAAGGGCGGCGAGAGGGAAGGGGGCTGAGCAGAAAAACCTGTGAATGTGTATTTATAAATATACGCACTGTATATATAATAATATTTATGTGTTGATCGCATGAAATGCGCTGTATAAATTTAGCTCGACTTTTATTCGACAATATTTTCTTTTCTTTTCCTTTACTTCACTTCCATTTTTTTCGTTTTTTTTTCTTTTTGTGATTCTCTTTGGGATTTTTATGGGCTCATTCGCTTTTGCGCCTACATTTTTTTTCCTGGTGTTATTGTAAGCCTTGTAGGGATAGAAGGCACATGGGGCGGGATAGGTAGGACTGCCAACTTGCTGCGTTTATTATTAACTGTCGCAATGTTTGAGGGACGCAAATAAAAGCGAAGCGAACGAAACGAAACGAAACGCAGCGCAACGAGGCGCGACGCGACGAGAGGAAGTGCGAAAGTTGTGGAAGAAATTGACAGGAAATGCTCATAGTGAATGCTGAACGATGAACGGTGAATGCCGAGTGCCGAATACCGAATGCTGAATGTCAAATGTATGCGTATCGTTTTCGTATTCGTATTCGTATTCGTATTCGAATTCGTATTCATGTGAGCGACTACAATAAACTCGAGACGCACACTTCGAACTCATTTCTCATTTCGCATTTCACATTTCTCAACTCCTCCCAGCTTTATTCTTTGCTGCCCCGCGCAGCAGAGAGGCAGAGGAAGCACAAAACTAACTGCATTTGCGCCCTTTGTCATTGCGGTTTATGCGGTTTAGACAACGACGACGACGACGACGACGACAAAATGGCAGAGCGCGTGCTGGCAAATGAGTGCAAGAAAAAGCTGGGATTATAATAAAGACATTAACACCACAGGCAGACAGAACTTGACACTGCACAAATCTATTAAAAACAATCCCAAGCGAAACTATAAAAAGCCATAAAACTATAAACATTTATTTATGCTCCGCACACGACGAAGCATTTCAAATGCTGCCTAAATGGATTAACATTTTCTAATCCCATTTTATTTGAAAATGAGAAACGAGGCAAAGTTTGAAAGAGCGGAGTTTTGCGCAGCTGAAGCACAACTAGACATTCGACTAATTGCATTTGCATTCTAACAATGTAACAAGTAGAGCTTTCAGCTTAAAGCAATATATATTCACATTACATTTTTCGCATGTGCAACTCAAACTCTGAACCGGTTCGCTAGTATTCTCGACTTTTAGGCAACCACCAAATGTTTGACTGGGCATAAGAATTACTGTCTGCCTTCTTTACATTTGTAGTGGAGCTTTTAGCTTAAGGCATTATATATTTACATTACATTTTTCGCATTTTATTTTGTATTCTTTATAATGAAACTCAACTCTGAACCGGTTCGATAGTATTTTCGACTTTTAGGCAACCACCAAATGTGTGACTGCCAATAAGAACTTCTGTCTGCTTTCTTCACATTTGTAGTAGAGTTTTTAACTTAAGGAATTTAGCATTCTTCGCATTTATACGATTGTCTTCGTTGTCTTTATAATGTTTCGTTGTCTTTATAATGAAACCCAACTCTGAATCGGTTCGCTAGTATATACGACTTTTAAGCAGCCACCAAATGTTTGACTGCGAATAAGAATTACTGTCTGCCTTCTTCACATTTGCCTTTAAAACGTTGTGACATTAGCAGCTCAATCAGTGAGTCGAACCACTTGCGAACCGGTTCAATGCCGGTTCAAAGTTAATCTGCCGCACAATTTAGCCGAATTTGTGGCACCAAAAGTTGCGAAGGCTTTGCTAAATGGCCCAACGAGCTGGAAACCCGCCGTCGTCCAAGTGGCAAGTGGCAAGTGGCAAGTGGCAAGTGGCGTTATTTAGACGCCAATTGGCACGCAGTGCTCTATAAAGTCGGCAAATTAAGCTAGCTGGCTCTTGTGTAATTTATGGTATTAGCAGCGCGTCTTCGGCGTCTTCAGCGTTTTCCTGAGCGCGCGCCGCAAGGTATGCAACAGTCGCCGCAGATTTGCCTGCCAATTAACCTCACACGCTGCTCCAACTTGGGCGCGCTCGACCATAAAAACCGAGATGACAAAGTGCCCGAATCCGCACACAAAAAAACCTTCTTCAAGTGCAGGTGTAGGGAGGGGGGGGGGGTTGGTTGGAGGGGAGCAACGCGCAGCTGTCAATCAACGGCACAAAATAAAGTCTAGACGACCCGTTTAATGATCTACATGCAGTCGACGCTACGCGCCAAAAGGGGAAGCGAGCGCACGTCTCAGGAAGGCGAAACGCAGTGAAAAGGGAAAGTGCAAAGTACACACACACACACACGCACACACACACACACACATAGCCATTGACACGAGCTCGTATGCAGGGCGCAAATTAAATGCAAAACACATTTAAAAAGGAGAATACAAAGAGCAAAAAAAAAAAATAAATAAATAAATGAGTGCCAAAGCAAATCATAAAAGACACGACGAAGGAGTGGGGAGGGGGGAGGGAGGGCAGGCCGACAGATAGCTAGTAGCATAATGAAGCGGCATTCAGCGGCGATTGGAGCAGGCACGAAGCTGGAGGCGCAATCAAGGGCAAGACAGCGAGACAGAGAGCGGAGAACAACTGACGCGCCACTTGAGCGCAATCAACGCAGAACAATCACGTCTCTCTCTCAACGTGTGTGAGCGAGTGAGTGTGAGTGTGAGCGTGTGTGAGTGTGTTTTTGTAGCAAAATTAAACGCATGCCATAATAATGCGATTTTTCTTCATTTCTTTGGCGTCTCCACACCACACACACTCACACTCACACACGCACACACATATGACGAGAAGTCAAACTGCACTGCGCCTAGCTGAACGACTAAGCGCATACCCTACGCAAAGTACTTGCCTATGTGCTATTTCTTTTCTGCAGCTGGATTACAGGGCATTGGCAAGCGCGTTCGACCCTCTGACAGCGACACCTCCAGAGGCCAGACGCACGTCAGGCTGGGCGAAGTGGGCGGCAACTGATGGCAAGCTGACAACCACAAGACGCAAACACGTCAAAAGCTGCTGCTGCTGTGGCAAAGTGGGCGGCAGGGCAGCGGAGATCAGAGACGCCTGCAGCCCCGGAGCAGGGAAGCAGGGAGGGCACGACACGGCCTTTTTTGTAATTTTGTGCGCATAAAAATCGCATTTTTCTTCGCTCACTGTGCTTCGTTTCGTGTGGCAAGTGGGAGTGGAGTTCAAAAATTAAAGATATGCCATATTTTGTGTCTTATTGCACTCGGAATCAGAATCAGAATTCATGGGCGATACTCCAATTATGACAGACGCTTTGAAGCATACCAGCAACATTTGCATATCGCACCTAACAGCAGCTGTTAAGCGTTGCTGTTAACATTCGAGACGCGCTCTGTTACGACGTGTGCAGCGCATTCAAAGTGCGACTCGACGTGTGTTAAGGGAGTTTAGGGAGGCAAGAGGCACGCAGTCGGCATTAGAAAATATCAAATGATTCCCCAGAAGCTAATCAGCTTAAAAGCCGATGAAATGCCTCGCGAAACTCTCGATAAGAGCGCCGCATTTTGTTTCAAACGCTGAATGAATTACGAGTCACATATCGTTCGACAATGGTCTTTGCTGATAATGACACGGCTGCCCCAATAATCGCACAAAACACACATCGAAATGAGCCAAGGCTGGCGACTGCAATCGAAATTGTTAATCTCGCAACCTCCCAACTTATCGTGGCACAACTGTTGTCCTAGGTTGTGTCTGAAAGTCCCCAGAAATACGTTGATAATGTTTAGTAGGTGAGCCACATTTGAGATTGTGATTCAAAGTATTTCGCATCGCTTTCAAAAGGGTTTGCAGATCATGCCCCAAAGTATTTATATATGGCGAAATCCTAACGAGTTTTACTATGCCAAGCAAAGGCAACTTTCATTGGCTTCCTTTAGGAGGCGCTCTTGCATAGTCACGTCACTGATTTCCAGCTTTAATTTAAATACTTGGGTCCCCGTTTTCACATTAGATAGACTTCGTCTATTTTAAAACATTTTCAATTTCTTTCTAAGTTTTCGCGTCCTTTTGAAGTCGAATCCTCTCCACTGATCCTTGTAGCAGTGCTTTACTGTACCCACTAAACTAAAAATCTTCACATTGTTAAAGCCTACTGTCATTTTAATTATACCAATTGTTAAAATATGTAAGTTCGATTATCACATAAAGAAGTTATCGTTAACATATCAATGTATCGATATTTATGATGGGTTCGATAACTTCAAGCTCAGTCTCGAATAAACGTTCGTCGATCTACTTTGACTACTCTTTTTCTGTATACTCGGCACTTCTTTTGAATCGTCTAGTGAATCATCACCAACACTAATCAAACTCACCTTTCATAAACTGTTTTAATTTTTTTGCATATTTTGTTGAAGCAAATCCAACACTGCTATTTCACTGCCACTTTTTTCTCTAACTACCCATATTTTCGAAAATATTGAAAATCTAAAAGTGAAAATATGGTTACGTTATTTGGAAATAAGTAAATTAGGATGTTGTAAATAAATTTCGTTCCATAATAGCGGTTACACTGGGAATTTTGAAACTCAAACTGCTATTTCAAGAAACAACTAAAAATTACACTTTTTGCTGTTCATATGTGCGAAAATATTGAAATACTAAAAGTGCAAATGCTGCCACGTCATTTAAAAATAAATAAATGAACATGTTGTAATCAAATGTAGTTCTCAAATAGCGATTATACTGGGAATTTTTAAACTCAAACTGCTATTTCAAGTTACAACTAAAAATGCCACTTCTTTCTGTAACTATTCATATTTGCGAAAATATTGAAATTCTAAAAGTGAAAATTTGGTACGTTATTCAGAAATAAGTAAACTAGGATATTGTAAATAAATATGGTTCAATAATTGTATTTACACTAGGATTTTTCAATCCCAAACTGCTAAACAACTAAAAATGCCACTTCTTTCTGTCACTATTCATATTTTCGAAAATATTGAAATTCTAAAAGTGCAAATGCTGCCACGTCATTTAAAAATAAATAAATGAACATGTTGTAAATAAATTGTGTTTCATAATAGTGATTACACTGGCGTTTCTCAATCGCAAACTGCTATCAAAACGAACACAGCTGCAAGTAAAAAGTTGGTGGCAACTCAAACAACTTTTGAAATCGCCACACACTGAAAGCATGCTGCTGCTGCTGCTGCTGGTTAATTAAACGGAAAACAAAAAGAAGCGCATTCAATAATAATCACTTAAAGGGCAACAGTCATAATTACACGCCGCTTTAAGCATGCAAAATATGATGTTATTATTTATTTAGTGCTGCTGACGGCAAAAGTCCCACAGAGCAGAGCAGAGTTCTGTTATTTATGCTGTGCATTGCGAGCTACTTAAGAGCTCAGGGTAAGGTATTTTATGACATTTTAAATTAGTTTTTCATTTAAATGATATGCGAGATTCCGAATGTAAACCCTTTTTATGTGCGCCCATTGTCAGGCTCGGCCAGCAGTGGCCGTAACTGTATCTGCCCCAAAAACAGAATGAACAAAAAAAAGGCGCCGCTTTTCTCTGGTCTGGTTTGGTTTGGTTTGGTTTGGTTGCTTCATTATTTTTTTCACGCCCGGCAAATTAAGTCAATAAAATGCCAAGGAAATTTATGCACTGAAAGTGTTAAAAAGCAGCAATCGCCACACAGTGGCAGCTGATGAAAGCAGCAGGAAGGAGAAGTAGCAGGAGCACGAGCACGAGAGGCGGAGATGGAGGCGCATTCCTAATTTCCTGTAGGCTCAGCGCTGGATGCCATTTAATTTGATTGTTATTTCCTCTAGCGCCAATTGCCTGGGCAGCCAACGAATCCCAGACGAGTCGCAGATGAGGCCGAAAACAAAAGAAATGGCCAACTGTTCGGGCTGCATACAAATTTCGCATTAGCCGGCATCCAAATCGAATTTTGGCCTGTCTTCCACACAGAGTGGGAGGCATAATGAACTCGCTGCCCAACATATTGGGCCGCCCCCGAGGGCCAGTTGTGTTGTCGAGGTGGCTGCCCCCCCCCCCCCCCCACCTCCACCCCGCGTCTCGCTCTCGCGTCGCATTCATTCATTCATTTGGATTGTAGTCGCATATAAAATTTCATTCATTTTCAATCGTCTGGCCGACGGCGGCGCATAACAGCATTAAGACACACAGAGCCACCCTCTCAATACACACACATAATGGGCATTGCAACCACTCCACCCCCCCACCCCACGCAGGGCGCAAAGCAACCCTGCCCTCTTGCGATCGCCGCCCAGATAATGCATATTTTTTCCGCCCTCCGCTCGACACTCTTCTCGAGCATTTCTTATGCGCTACAGCGCAACGCAGCGAGCTCTTCGGTTCGCCACACAAATTATGCACTCAACTCAGTTGAAGCTTTCAGAACTTGCACAAGATTTGCTCAGCAGTTTAGAGCAGTGAAAGTTACCTAAGAAGTTTCCCATATTAATGCAATTAATCAATCAAAAAAGTCATTGACTGTCACAATTAAGTGATAAATTTGTCTACTCGTATTGGAAATTCTTCAGCCACCTAATTGCAACTTCGTAGCAGCTTGAATGGTTCGTTTTGGCCGAAATATTTGGGTTTCCGCTTCATCAAGTTATTGCCCAGCTGCTCTCTGGCGCATTCTGTTTTCCTTGTTACTTGTTCCTTGTTCCTGCTTCCTGCTTCCTGCTGCTACACAACTATTTGGTCTGCGTCTTGCTTCGATTTGCACAATGCAACCGCCGTCGTCGTGGAGTCGCCTCGCTGCTTTGCAGGCATTTACTTTTCTGTTCCGTCTCGAGGGTTAATGGCATAAAGGGGGCGGCAGCAAACTATGCTCAAAGTGTGCAGACTGGTGGTAGAAATGCTGTTGTCGATAGCGGTGGTGGTGGTGGTGGTTGGTGGATTATGCAGCGCCGCTCGACAATCTTGCAGAATCAATTGGCGGCAAGAAAAACAACATCTCAACTTGTTGGGCGCCGGCGGCCAGCAGCAACTTCTTATGCTATAATTTGATGACGCACAACAGCCACACATGCTCAGGGGGGAGACAGAGAGTGAGAGAGGGGGAGGGACTGAGCCAGGCAACGCATTTGGTTTCCTTCTTCTTATTTTTAGCACATTTGTCTTAGATTTCCGAGTCAATTACATTTGATGTGTGCGTCTCCCTCTCTCTCCCCCTCTCTTGCCCACTCTGTTGCTCGTGGCTGAGTTGTATCTGTTGCCTCAGCGTAACACTTTAATAAATTTCGTAATTTTTCTTTTTATTTCCTGCTGCTTAGTCCCCGACGCCAGCGGCGCTGCCATCAAAAGGCGCAGCTTAACAGCCAACTTACCTCCTGCCCCTCCGTCTCCCTCTCACGCTCTCTGTGGAGGCCGCGCGCCTCGGGGCATCCCCTAGCTGAGTCGAGTAT
Source organism: Drosophila rubida (assembly GCA_035046165.1). Taxonomy (NCBI): domain Eukaryota; kingdom Metazoa; phylum Arthropoda; class Insecta; order Diptera; family Drosophilidae; genus Drosophila; species Drosophila rubida. The sequence goes on along the minus strand of JAWNOF010000023.1, from coordinate 5,581,450 downwards.
ACATCTTTAAGAGGCCCTCTGGCGTCCGCCCCTCTGCCTAAACTCTTAAAAAAGCGGAATCTCATGAGCTACGACTGGCAACTTTCTGCTCTTTGGCTCATTTGCAAAAGCACACAAATTTCTGTTGGCTTTTAGTCAAGTTTGCTGGCTGCCACTTGCCACTTGCCGCTTGCCGGTTGCCGCTTGGGCAACCGGAGCACGTAATTCAAATTTAAAAATGTTTACACGCCTCAGACAGTCATGTGTTTGATGATCAAAATAGACTGCACTACAAAACCAACACTCAAACACACATCTGGAACACGCTTACTTATTTATGTGTGCTCCATTAATTTTCAAGATCTCGGCAGCAGCAATCAACAGATGCGACTGAGAGACAGCAGTCGGGGGCTGTGGCGCTTACCTGCAAAGGATAGAGGAATCGATGATGAGCACATGGCATAATTAGGAAATGAATTGCTTTTGATTTGCAGTTTGCGCACACGGAATTTCAAATGAACTCCGCCCATCAACAGACCGACTAACGCGTACCCTGTGGCAACTCAAACTGAAACTCCTCTAGCTGGGCATACCCTACGAGCTTGCAATCAAATCGAACTGGGCAAAACTTGTGTTCATCAAAGCGACTGTCGAAATTAACCAAATGCTGCAGTTGCCCGAAAGCAAAGTCGCCCACAAAAATATTCAAGCACTTCGTTTGAGAAAAGCACAAATGACGTGCCCATTTTTCACTCATTTTCCTTTGTGCCACTCAATTTTCAGAGAGAGAGAGAGAGAAAAACGGCACGTAATTAGCGCTTAGTTAGCAGCAGTGTTTAACCTGAGGATAAGCTGTGCTATGTCTGAATTGTTGCATATGTATTGGTTCGTGCAACACGTGCAGCTGCAAGAGTGCTCTTCGTGCCGCTTGCGGCATGCACTTTAATATCAACTAAGCAGCAGCGTCGCCAGCGCGCTGTTGTTGGCTCATATTGCGAGGCCAGCGAAAATGAAAATGTGTCTGGAGAATTGCAGCAGATGTTGGGGCCATCAGCTGCAACGAGAGCAACGAGAGCAAGGAGAGTGCGGCGCGCAGCTGGCCTCGGGCTCAAATATATGTGTGGCATGTTGCATGTGGCTGGCCCGCAGACAGACAGACGCAATAGAACTCGCAGCAGCGCCCACGGCACGCTTGGCTGCTTTCCAGCCAACGCGCTCTTCCTTCTCTCTCCCTCTCTCTCTCTCCCTCTCCCCTTCTCGCTCTGTCAGCGGCAGGCCGCGACTCAGGTAGCTAAGGTCACAGCTCAGGTAGCAGCGTGTGCTGCTCGCTGCGCGTTTCATGTCCAATAGCTGCCGGCAATATTCGTAGCAACCAACAACCGACAACAACCGACAACAACAACAACCCCGATCCATGTCCATATCTGCCCTCTCTTTCGCTCTCCTCTCCGTCGCTGCTGTGTTCTTCAAGTGCAGGTTAGCCACAGGCTCAAATAGCTGCACGAGTCCGTTCTTCGTTTTCGTTTTCGTTCTCAATTTTTCGTACACGCTTTTCCGTATTTGACTTTCGATTTTCTTTTGATGTTTACTTTAGCCCATATTTGATAAGCACATGTTCCCAAAAATGTTCCAACAACAAGTGCGATAATACGCAAACATATTTTCTCCCCTCTCTCTCGCTCTCTTTTTATCTCGCGCGCCGTATCTATCGATCGACAACGAAAGACAGAGAGAGAGGGAGAGAGAGTGCAGCATGTGAGCAGCATGTGTGAGCATTAAGGTCAATTCTCGGTTTTCCAGCGGACAGCGAACTGCTCTACTTCTACTTCAACTTGACCCTGGGAAAGTGTCTCAGCATTTTCCGCAGGCGTCGTCAACACGATCGAATTTCCTTCCGCCGCGAGACCTTCAACAGCTCTCAGAACACAACCAGAGAGTTCTTCTGCATGTCTGAACTTGTGGAAGTCAATATTCCAGGCATAGCTAATTGGGGTTTCCTCCTGGAAATCTAACAAATGCGCTAAATAACACTGTGAACCTCTAATTGCAGCAGCTGATGCAATGAAAACGTGTTTGTAGTGTCATAAACTTTGAGATGCATTCCCAATTTTCAATACTTATTGTCTTCACTATGGTTTATAGTGAGTGCAAGCAGAAATATTTAAACTAGAACTGTATGCTAAATAATAATACACCAAGTGTAAGTATTCTAATGAAATAACATAAGATTCTTTATACTAAACTTCTGGCATATATTATTATCACTTTGTTTCATGGCAAACTACAAATGTTATGAATACTCTAAAAGTGAAGAATAGACTAAATATTTTTGCAATTTACAATTCAGAATGCAGCTTGAGATTCTAAATTGTGAATTGCAATTTCTATTCTTTACTTTGTTTCACTCTGTAAGTGAAGAAATATAAAATAGAATTGTAGTAAATATGCTAAATTTTAAAACTTCATCTGATTCACCTAGTTTAAGTATTTTAATGAACGTAAATTTTAATCTGCATTCTATATTCCCAATTTCAAACATATCTTGCCTATTCTTCACTTGGTTTCATTGTAAACTGGAAATGTAGTGAATATGCTAAAGAATTTTGCAGAACAAACCTCTAATTGCTGTAAATCAATCAATAAGTGCAATGAAAACATGTTTGTAATGTCATAGGATGTAACAAGCTGCTTGTAGTGTAACTTAAGATGCAGTCTAAGTTATAAATTACAAAGATATCTAGTATATTCTTCACTTTGTGTCATTGTGAGCTTTAGCATAAAAATAAACTACAATTGTGGTGAATATGCTAAATAATATTGTGGAACAAACTTCTAAATGCTGCAGCTGATTCACCTAGTGTAAGTATTCTAATGAAAGTACATATTTATATGCATTCTATATTCCAAGTTTCAATTATATGTCGTCTATACTTCACTTGGTTCCATTATGAAATAGAAATGTAATAAATACACTTAATAATATTACAGAATAAACCTCTAAATTGCTGCTGCTAATTCACCAAGTGCAAGTATTCCAATGAGAACATGTAAAACGAAGTTAATGTGGGTGCAGAATTATCTAGATTTCAAAAATATATTGTCTACTTCTTCACTTTGTTCCACTGTGAGTGGCAGCATAAATCAAAAATAGAATTTTACTGCATATGCCAATTAATAATACTGCTATTGATTTACTACATCATCAAATTTCAAGTGCATATTATCTATTCTTCATTTGGTTTCATTATAAACTAGAAATATAGAAATTCTAGACAATAATACTTCATTCGATTCTCAAGGTATTCCAATGAAAACATGTAATACAAAATAAAAATGAGCATATTCCAGATTTCAAAAATGTATTGTCTATTCTTCACTTAATAAATAAAACATCTGCATCTACTTCACTAAATTAAGGAATTCTAAAGAATCTGCATTCTTTATATCAAATTTCAATCATTTATTGTCTATTCTTCACTTGGTTGCATTATAAACTAGAAACGCTAATTAATAATACTGCTGCTGATTCACCAAGTGTAAGTATTCTAAAGAAATATTAATCTGCATTCTACGAGTATATATCAAATTTCAAGCGTATCTTGTCTATTGAAAAGGCATTAGAACATTGCGTAGTGAACTTCAGAGAGTTCAACGTTTTGTGCTGTGAAAATTTTAATAAATTTCTTGCAGAGTTCTTCTCGAAACTATTTGCAAGTATTTCGCTGGAAAAAGTTGTGACAAAGTGCCTCTTTGTTGCAGTTGAGGCACGAAATCGCGCCACAGTCACAGTCGCTGCTGGGGTGCCAGACAACAAACAAGCTCTGCCCACAGCTCTGCTCTCTGCTTGCCACAGCTCCGTTGCTGCCACATCCTGCCACCCGGTTGCCACATGCTATCCTTGTCTCGCACACATATGTGTGGTGTAAGCAAGGCAAAAACAGACACAGTTTTTCCTGCTGCCTTTTAATACCTGTCCCCAAGTCCAATTCCTGTTTCAGTTTCTGTTTCAATTTCAAATCCTCCTCCGTTGTTGTTGTTCTGCGGCGGAGAGAGAGGGAGCCATTGGACACATTGAGAAGGCCACTTAGTGGCTAGACCCATACGTCAACCCGTCAGCTTCGCAGTGCGAGAGCGTTCCACTTTGTGGGCTTGCGGCTAAGCTTTACATTTGTATGCTGTCTGCTCTGCATCCCCCCTCCACCACCAACCCTTGGTCTTGTTTTATTGTTGTAGGTGTTGTGCTACACATCATTTTTGATACATACACCCGCCTAGAGCGCAGCTGAATCCTTTAAAGTGTCGCAAAGCGAACAGTTTAAGTCGACAAATCTGTCTTAATGTCATCATCAATTGTCTGCCGCCTTGCGTTATTATCAAGCGATAACTTCGAGCAAAATACTTGGCTAGTTAACGGCAACTGTTTGGCCAGCTCAACGCACCAAATTGGCCAACAGTTTTCATGCATTAGTTTATTTATGTGCCTCATTCTGCCAGCTCAAAGTCATCAACATTTTTCAGGACTCTCGCACTTCAACAGTTGCAGCTCGCTGGCAATGATCGACTGTCAATCACGCTGCAAACTGAGCTACGCAACTTTACACGCACTCACTTTGCAGAGCTCCACAACAAGCTCGTGTTAATTAAAATGAGCATATTTAAATCTCGTGTAGCTTGCCACACTTTGCATTTGGCATTTAACCGCAGCTAAAAGAATTCGTCGGTATATATATATATATATATATATATATATATGTATATACAGAGTGTATATTTTGAGCACGTGCTGGGCTACGCACTTTTATTATTTGCGTCCTCCAGCGCTTCAAATCAAATATTTATGGCGCGGGGGCGGCAGAGAAGATAATTCACATAATTTCCACGAAAAGTCTTCAAAATGTTTACATTTTGCGTTAATTAAATTAGGTAATTAAGGCAACGGCAGCGGGGCGCTGCTTCATCGCATCGTCGCATCGTCGGGCTGTCAACTTGCTGATTTGATTTATTTCCCAGCCCAAGACTTTGACTGACGCCTGAGTTGGGTCGTCGTCGTCGTCGTCGTCGTCGTCGCTCGACTCCAGCTCGAGCTGCTCATTATCATTTGAGCATTAACATCATATCGCTGGGCGTAACTATTTCAAACAGTTGTAGCCGTTGTCTCTGTGTGCGTGTGTGTGCGTGTGTGTGTGTGTGTGTGTCTCTGCCGAAATCATAGACACCCATCAACAGCCGAGACGAATTCAATTGGGGCGCATTTAATTTCACTTAAATCTTTCAATTAAAACTTTTAATTGATTTTATACAAACACACACACACTCCCGCACTCTCGCACACACATGTGTGTGTGTGTGTGTGTGTTGGAGTGGGCCATAAAAAAGAGCATAAAATATGCTGGGTTATCCCTTTGCCACTTAGTTTGGCTTTCTACCTGCCAGCAATTAATGAATACAACAATATTTTGCATTTGCGTAATGCACGCATAAATTGTCGGCTCAATATCCACATCGTATACATTTATTTACTTCTGCCCGATGGCCTATGATATTTGATTTAACCAAATAAATTCATTAAATGCCGTCCCGCTCGACTGCAGCATATTGTGTTAATTTTATTTCAATTTATTGAAATGCATTAAACCAGCGACCAGTCGTAAATCATGCGGCGCCTCTGACAATTAATGCCAAACATTAAAAAACAAGCATGCACCACTACTGTATGCGAAAACTGTTCTAATTGGCAGCCTTGTGGGTGAGGGGAACCAACATTGAACGGGTTACCTCAATAACTTTAAAATTAAACGATTCTGATGATGTTTGGTAGAAAAGTGTAACCATGCTACCAAGAAGCGCTTCAAAAACATGGAAGTTATGCGCAAAAATCTACAGTTGGGCTTAGGGGGAAGGGGAAATACAAAAATTAAATAAACTCGTATAGAAACATAGAGAGAAGAAACATAGAATCTGCATGCCAACTTTGGTTATGCTAGCTTTTATAGTCTTCAAGAACGAGGCTTTTATACAGACGGACGGACGGACAGACGGATGTTTAAATCGACTTAGAATTCGATGCTAAGCATATTACTTGTAACAACGTTTCCTTCGCCCTGTTAGAGACATAGAGAGCATAAAAAATAAGAAGCGAAAAGAAACTTGAGCACAAAATGGCCAAAAATGTGTGTGGCTTTGATGTTGTTAAGCAAATCTGATTCGAAATACAGCTGACAATTAAGGGAGACGCTTGATTATTAAATATTGCAGCGCGCATAAATCTGTTAAATGCAAATCAAGTTGGCAACTATCAATTTGCAGCTGCTTGCCACATTGTTAGAGTCGCATGGCTTTGCTCTAATTGCAGACGGACGGACGGAAAGCTGCATAAAATTACAAAGTTGCATCGATTTTACGCTTTTTGCCTTTTGCATTGCACACATTACGTATACGCACACGTACGTACATTGCGTATACGTAGAAAAGTAATCATACTTTATTGATATACGAGTGTGAACGAACTGCTTCAGGTTGTGCTTCAGCTGCAGCGTCAACTTCAGCTTCGGCTTCAGCTGCTGCGGCTGCTTCTATAATTAAAACGAAGCGAACGGAACCCTGAGGAAATGCAGATTTAACGCCCAAACGCTCCGACACTTTGGCATTGACATATTTCCAAAGGCGAAAAACCTCTTGAAATTTGCATGCGAAACATATGCGACAACTTCTCGAGCTGCCTGCACTTGCTCCCACTCTCCCCCGCCCTCTCTCTCTCTCTCTCTCTCTCTCGAGCAGAGTGTCATCATCTTTTCTGATTATTATGATTGTTGTTCGTGTCGTCTGGTCGCGCAAATCGCCCGTCATATGTGCAAATGCCAAGCGAAGCACAAATTTCTTCAGCTACACTGCACAAAATTAGGCAGTTTTCACAAGCGACTGCCAAATACTATTTTGTCGGACAACATTTATTGCTTTGCCGAAAAGAATCTATTGTTTACTTGAACTTTGATGGTAGATATTTTATCTTACTGCTGGCATTTCAAGACGAAGCTTTAAATGTTCGAGCAGTTGCACCATAAATTAGAAGTGGAGAACTTAATGAATGTCGCTGCGTTTGTTTGACGAGGATTTAAAGTATTTAGGATCGATTTCTTATGCGCAGTGTACAGCCAGCAAAGTGTGCGTGCCTGTGTGTGTGTGTGCGTGTGTGTGTGTGTTTGTTGTGCATGGCAGGCGAACGCCATGATAAATTAGTCGGATAGCCGTTTCGCCTGCGTTTTCTGCTTATGTTTCGCTTTTCTTTTTCGGGTGAGTGTCTCTCTGTCTCTGTCTGTGTGTGTGTGTGTGTGTGGGTGTGTGTTTCTTTTTTGTGGGTCTGCTGCTGTCCGCCACCCCACGGCGACGCCCTCAGCCCTGCTTGGGTTTCGCTGTGCGCAGCTCGTTTGCTGCACGCTTTGCTTGATGTGCGAGCGTCGCATTTTAAACGCCAACAGCCAACAGCTGACAGTGTACAACACACACACTCGCACACTCGCACACACACTCGCCCGCTGCGTGTATGATAAATTAACATAAGATTAGCGATCAGCAGCAGCAGCAGCAGCGAGAAAAAAACGCCAAGCGACGGCACAAAAACACGAGAGCGAGAACGAGCAAAGAAAACAAAAATTAGCTCAGCGTAAAACAAAAACGAAAGCGCGCAAGAGGGAACGAGGCAGCGAGGGAGTGCGGAAGGGGGGCAGCGCTCTCGGGGGAGGTTGGAGGCAAACATAAATGAATAATGTGCACTAAGCGTAAAACCCACATGAGAATTGAAATTAAAAGGACAATAGATAAAACACACGCACAGGCAAAGTCCAAACAGACACGCAGCACACACGAGGGGAGTGTGGGGGGGGGGGGGTGTTTGTGTCCTCGCACATCCTGCGAAGGCGCCTCTTGTGCGTTTAGTTAAAATCGTAAATAAATAAAAATAACAACAGCCACTAAAAGCAAGCGCACAACACAAGACAGAGATGGCATTAAAAATACACAACGTCGTCGTCCGTCCGTCCGTCCGTCCGTCCGTCTGTCCGTCCGTCCGTCCGTCTGTCTGCCTGCTTGTTGTGTCTGTGCTGGGCAATTACTTAAGTTTGAATGCTTAAATATTTGATGAATTCATTGCATAGATTTGATTTAACAGCGTTTCGTATGTGCCCCAGATACCCTGTAATCGATTGCCGTAATAATTCGCACTCTACAACTGATATGCAGTGCTAAGCTGAAATTAAATGTAATTAAGTAATAAGCGCTGTAGTTGTTGTTGTTTTTGTTGTTTTTGTTGTCTGGCGCAGCAAAGTTCAACGGCTGTCGGAAAAATGAATGAAATGTGCAAAAGTTTTGTGCGCTACTTTAAACTTTTGCTAATCACTTTGAATGACAAATGTTGCTCGAACTTCCAAAGTGCCAATTACTAGACGTAGTCACCCCCCCCCCCCCCCCTGGGCGCCTTAATTTTCTCACATTTATCCAATAAACAAGGCAAACAACAATAATCTGTAGCTGTCTCTATGGCAGCTCTTCTTGGACTTGCCCGAAATGATTTGCTAATTTGTTAATGGCTGCTCAATGTTTAATGGCCAGCAGAGACCAAGGGGGGAAAGAGCGAGGCAGCTAGTTGAAGCTGCCTTCAATTGTCAGTTGGCATATTCGCATTTTTCGGCCAACAACTTCCGACTGCTCCCCCCCCCCCCCACGCAATTGAGTTGAGAAATTATTGTTGCTGCGAAAATTGATTAAATTGTTTGCTTTCATTGTGTGCAAATACTTGCGCACCGTTGTATTTGCTGTGTAATCGCAGTGCAGCAGCTGATAAGGCCGTAAAACGATGATAAAGTACACGAATGCCAGATGAAATGAATAGCTTAATAAATACCCAACTTGGCCTCAAGAAACAGAGCTGAGTCTGATATTTAACAGCACTCGCGTCAAAGGATTCGTTTCATAAGCAGCGACTAAAAGAGTCAATGCAGTCATCAATAGCTAAATGTATCTGTATCTGCGTTTCGTTGCTGCAGCTGTATCTGTAGATGCGCTTTGAGTGTTTCCTGTCGCATTCAAATAAATACAAACAGCGAGCAGCGCTCAGAGAACAGCGAACAGAGCAATAAACTGCATATTTACCTTCTGCAAAGCAAAATGCAAGCGCTTATCAAAGTGCAAAAAGGGGTTGCTTGCTGATAGCTGATAGCTGAGTGTCTGCGGCTGGCAAACAAAGGTGGGCGAAGCTTCGAAACTGTTCCCAGCTAGTCATAATCAGAGCAAGAGAGAGAGAGAGGGGGGGGGGTGCAGCAGTAGGAAGAAAAATCAATTGAGCCTGTGAGTTGGGTGCTCGCATAAATGCCAACTATTTTATACAGACCGCTTCACACAATCAATGCTGACGATAATGACAATGATGATGACAGCCAAAAGGGGAAAATGCCAATGGAATTGGCTACGACTACAACTTCGACTCGACTACGATGCTGAGGCAGAAATGGAGAGATGAGAATGAGAAATGCGAATGAGCAGCAAAATGAGTATGCTGCACAACAACAACAACTACAACTACAACGACAACGACAACGACATCGAAAATGGCATGGGTAACGGGAACACAGCAGCGACAACAGCAGTGAGCAGCGTGCAATGCAGTCGAGCATATTGCAATTGACGTGCTGACGGCACAGTGGGACAAAGCTGCCGAAAACCTGCAAACAGCACAACAAATATATATATATATATTGTATTATTATACATTTAGTCAGTATTTGCGTAATTAATGGCTGCACTCTAATTGAGCTAAAGCATTTTAGTGTTTCAATTTTTTCAGTGCATTTGCTGTTGCCAAACCGCATTAAAGTAATTTATGTGGCTTCATTAACACAACTACAAATTAGTGCAGCGCTATCAGACGCAACTAATCTAGCCAAAAAAATAGAACTATAAATAAAAATTGCATGATGTCGCGCATTACTTTCGTTTATCTAATCGCCGTAAATCATTCCAATTATAAATCTATTTGGCAGCCAGTTTTCACGGCATGTTGCAACACTGTGCAGCGACGCAATTATTAGGCTGTCGTCGTCGTCGTCGTCGACATCATCATCATCGATATCGACAACATCTTCTGCTTTGGTGTTGCCACGAAACATTTTCATTGCGATTGTCAGCGGGAAAGCGGCGAACGTTGCTTGCTACTTGCTGCATTCACGTTGAGGAGGTGCGGCGAAGTGGCTGCTTATCAGAGAGCAAACAAACACACACACACACATACTCGCGCATGGAGTTTGCTATTTGGGGTTACCGTTATCTTATTGCTTATTGATTTTGTGTTATCAGCGACAACGTCGCGACGTCGTCGTCGTCGTCAAGCTTCGACACGACACCGAACAACAACAACAACAACAAAAAGTTGAAGAGAGACGCAAAAAGAACAAGAAAATAAACTAAAGAATTGAACGAAATTATGCGGCAGCAAAGTGAAAAGCAAATTGAAAAGAAGATGCCGACGACCCTAAACTGTCCCCCCGCCACTACCTCCCCCCCCCCACTACCTTTCCCCCCACTTGCCCACTTGCTGTTCGTCCCATTCCAACGGTCGCGCCTCATTACACTTGAAGATACCTCGACACTTTGTGATAAGGGCTGCGGGCCATGGAGTTGACTGCGCTGGGGAGAGGGTTGGTGGGGGGAGGGGGAAGGCGGGGAGGTAGGCTGCGATTGTTGCTTTCTCAGCATTTATATTTTCTCCGTTCGTTTCGTTTTTTTTTTCGCCGTATTTGTTGCGCCCTCCGCTGTCTGTTGTGTGTTTGCTTTGTAGCGCGTTTTACGCGTAAAATTCGTGCGCGTGTTGCGCGAGTTGCATGCCGCACCGCAAAATAACAGGCAACAACTTGAGCCACAAGAGTCACAGTCGCAGTCGCAGGCGGCCCAACAAGGATGCCAGCGGCCATAATGGCTTTGTCTGGGACCCGGGGCAACAGCGAGCTAGATGCGCTAAAAATAAAACAAAAGTCGCGTAAAAATAGACAACACAACTGCAGACGACGCCAGAGCGACTAGCAGATACCCTGCACAACAAGCAGATTGAATGAATTCAAATTTTGCAACACTTTATGCGATTGTCAATGAACTTATTTCAAGCAAAACTCTACGGGGAAGAAGCCATAAACTACATCAAGCTTTATCAACTGCAAATACCCTGTACCACTATTGTAGGGGAAAGAGTTAACTTATTTCTTATACAGACTCTGTTTTGCTTTTAGCTTTTGACTAACAACTATATGAAGCATCAAGTTATGAGAGTGCAGCAGTTCTAATTGAAACTTTTGTGGTTAAAAGGGACCAACAGCGAACGGGTTTACTCAATAACTTTAAAATTAAACGATCCAAATGAAATTTGGCAGAAACGTAGATATTTAGACACCAAACTATGCTACCAAGTTTGAACAGAAGCGTTTCAAAAACCTGGAAGTTATGCGCAAAAATCTACAGTTGGGCTCAGGGGGGAGGGGAGATACAACCCTAAAATTAACGCGTATAGAAACATAGAGAGAAGAAACATGGAATCTACATACCAACTTTGGTTATGCTAGCTTTTATAGTCTTCAAGAACGAGGCTTTTATTCAGACGGACGGACGGACAGACGGATGTCTAAATCGTCTTAGAATTCGATGCTAAGCACATTGGTTTCCTTCTTCCTGTGACAAGCATTTGCACAAACTTAGTATATGAAATATGTGCATTATCTTTAAAGTTGCACGCCCTTCACTCTTGCCCCACTCGATCGCAAACCAGATACCCTTGAGTTGTCTGTTGGGTTGGGGGAGTGTGCTACTTACTACATTGATTTGTGGCAAGTCCAATGCGGTGCTCCAGGTGTAACAAGATACGCTATCGCCGGCATCTTCGAGCAGCGCGCATAGTTGTATTTTAATGTTATTTTGAGAGTCATTTGATTTGTTTTCTGTGAAATTTATGGCATTGATTTCAGCAAAGACTTTAGCGCAGCGCGCGATAAGATTAACAATTGAAATTTATTTAAACGCAGCCAGCACAAAAAAATAGAGAGAGAGAGAGAGAGATGGCCATAAATAAAAAGTCAAGCTCATAAATGTTTTGTAAAACATATTTATGCAAATATTTCTGACATATGGATTTACACCAGAAACAAAAGCAAGAGCGACGACGGCGAAAAATGTGAAAATGGCAAATCGAAAAGAGAAACGAAAATGAAAACAAACTGATGGAAATGCAATTTAAATATTTTGCTTGCCAAACTCGGACGCAATTTGAGTTTATTGATTGATTTTGCACATATTTCAACTCGCTTCGCCCCCATTTACCCCCCATTTAATCCCCCCCTCCCCCCCTTCCGCAGCGAAACAACGAAAAATAAAAAGTCCTTTTTTCGTCGTCTTTAGCGCTGCTGTTTGTGAAATTTTCATTCGATTGCATGGAAATTGTTTACTTTTGAAATCAGCGCGAAACACTTTCCATTTTCATGCTAAATAATGAATTGACAAATTCGAAACAAATTTCAACAATCAAAGCGAACAAAAACAAAAGAAAAGCACAGCACGAGAATTTCGAGTTCGTTAATCAGCTTGAAAATCGACGGAAATTATCATTATTGAGGCGGGGCAACCGGACAAATGCTTTCGCCGGAAAAATCGAGTAAACAACGGACAACAAACGGATACAACTTTTTAAAGAGGCAGCAACGAGGCGAGTTCTTAAAGCAGACTTTGCACAAAAGCTAAAGGAATACTTGAATTAATATCAGTTCAAAGAATGCACTAAATGCTCGCCATTATGAACTTGATTCTATATTGAGCGACAGCTAGACAGATAGAGAGAGAGAGAGAGAGAGAGAGAGCGTATCCACATATTTACTTTGCATAGGGCGCAATGAACTTGACATTACAATAGTATCTTCTGCTTTGCCTTGGGGCACAAAAGAAATGATTAAATGTGTGGAAATATGTGCGCGAATTCGCACAAAGCAGCAGCAGCAGCAGCCAAGAGAAGAGCAATAGTTTATGGCCACCAAGATGAGGGTTGGTCGCTGTCGTTGCCAGGGCTCTAGATACATAGCTGCAGCTACAGCTACAGCTACAGATACAGATGCAAGTATAGATATAGATATAGATATAGATACGGATATAGATACGTATATGAGTTGTGCTTGGGCAAAAATGTGCGGCAGTTTTTCAAGTTCGTTGCCGGCAGCGAGCGCTTCGCCTTCGCTTGACTGCCACTTGACACAACGCCCCCCTCCGTCCCTCCGTCTCCCTTCGGTGTCTGGAGTTTTGGCACTTGATTTACGACCAGCAGCACATTTGGGCGACCATGTTGCAACAAGTGCAGCGCTTTCGTCTCGCTGCACAGCCGAAAATCTGCTGCGATCAAAGTCAGCTCACGAAATTTCCCTGAGCAGCATCATCGATGCATAAGCAACACAATCGCCATGCTTCATCTTCTGGCGAGCTATCAACCTTTTAGCATGCAACATATGTTTCTTGACAGCTGCAGCTACTACGCTTCTTCGTCTCCCCCTCTCTCTCTCTCTCTCTCTCTCTGTAGTCTGTGCTCTGGAAAGTGACACTGACAAATGCCGGGAGATTCCAGCGACATTAGAACCCCATTTATGTGTCTGCGTTGCGAGCTCGAGCTCTTAGTCACACTCCAAAAACGGACGCGACTCTATTTGGATCTTTTAGTATGCCACGTTTTCCATAAAATCTTGAACAGGTTTTCAGGATTACCATAATTTCCGATGACATTTCAAAACTTTAAATTATTGCGCAGCTCGTCGCGTTTAATTACTTTGCAAACCAATACAATTACTTAATAATTTGAACGCTAAACTTCACTAGTTGCCATCTCTCATTTGAGTTCGTGCTAGACTTGCTGGCAACTCGTTCTTTATTCACTCTCCTCGCTTGCCGTCTCTTACTCAGCTCTATCAGCTGTCAGTCGCTTGGGGAATTCGGTAGCAAATGGTCTCTAATATTATTGGTTAGCCGCCAACTTGCAGCAAACGCTCGACTTGTGCGGTTCTTGTTGTGGCTTCCACACACAACGACAACGACTACGACTGCCACACGACGTGCAAGTGTATGTGTGGGAGAGGAGGCGGGAGTTGAGGGAGGTCTGAGTACTAAACCTTATAATCATGACAGCCAGGCACGCCAAGGCGATCCCAAGGAGTTGCCCAGCTGCTTGACTGCGTTTCCTTTTTGCTTCTTGTAGTCGTAGTCGTAGTCGTAGTCGTAGTCGTATCGTAGTTGTTGTGTGTTCGTGTCTGAAGTTTGTTATTATATTAAAATAATATAACGATTATTGCTTAGATTCCATTCCCATTGTGTACTTGCCGAATGTGCCTCACTTCTGTGTGTGTAAACCATTTCAATTCGGCTTCGTTTTCCACTCGCTGTCGAAGACATTTCGTGTGACGCCATATTTGTCAAATGACGTTTAAATTTATGAGCAAATGATATGCGAGTAACAACCACACACACACACTCAGTGTTGTCTCCCTGGCACTAGTCGCGCACCACCTACTTTGTGGACAGCCGCGAACTAGAGCACTGTACACGCAGTGGGTGGTGCCGCACTAGTGCCCTGCCTGAGTTTCGGGCACGACACTCGCCACGATAGCGACGTTGTCAGCACTTTGTGTGAAGTTCAATAGCCGCACACAAACGCACTCACACTTCTGGCACTTCAGTGCGCCTCTAGACGGGGCATTTTTTCGCGTTATTTGATATCCGAAACGTTAAACATATGTGGGCCATTTGCCAGCGTCTCTGTCTCTCGCTTCTACAGTTACACTTGCCTTGCCTCACTTCTGCTGCAATTAACAAAAAAACAAACTTAATTCGTCGCCCTTTTGGTTCCCCTTCAACTTCCAACTTAGAGAAATGCACAAGTGGGACTTTTAGCTATCGAACTTATCAGATTGTTTTGTACGCCACTCGAGTACGATATCATTTTCCCCACTTTGTTTTTCATAAATCAATTTTACGATTGACCTTTGACAGGTACTTGAAATTTATAGGGTTCTGTTTGATTTTTATTGGTGCTGTTGTAACTCAATATTTGTCGAGCGCCGCGCTTATCGAGTTCTTTCGATTCTTTTATAAAAAGACGAGAAATACTTTAAATACTGCTTTGCCTCAAATGGTTTTGTTATCAAGTTGGCTATATATTCAGCTGCTTTTGAGTGTGGTTAAAGCGCTGTTTCCTAGCCAGACATTTATCAAAAGTCTTGAAGAACGAGTAGAAGTCGAGCATAATTACTCACCTTATTATAAAGAATTTGCATAGCAAGCGGCTGCGATCCATGGATAATCCCTCGAAGGAACCACAAACAAACAAAATTGTTAAACACTTCGTACAGAGCTGCAAAGATCAGATCACCAAAGAGAGCGCATGTCAAACAGTTGAAGAGAGTCAAACATTTTTGGTTCGAGTTGCGAGCGGCTGCGGTTCGAGTTGCGTGTTGCGTCTGAGTTTGATTGATCGCCGAAAAGTGAACAAAGTAAATATCCAAAAGTGGAGTACGCTGAGAGAGAGAAAGAGCGAGCGAGCGAGCGAGCGAACAGACGAAGAGTCGGACAAAAGAAGGAGTAAACAAAACAGAATGCGGGACTGAGAGCGCGAGAGAGCAACACGAAATACAGATACAGATACTGGAGGCGAAGAAAAGAAGATGGAGAAGGAAGAAGCAGAAGTAACTGGCGCGTAGGCGCAGAAGAACAATAAACAATAAAGCGAAGTGTATGAAAAATGCTGGGCGATGAATCAAAAGCATAACAGCAGCAACAACAACAACAACAATGCTCAACCGAAATTGAAATGATGAAACAACAAAAAATTATTAAAGCATCGTCTTAATTCACACCAAACAACAACAACAACAACAACAACAGTAACAGTAACGAATAGTTGGAGATGAAGTAGAAGCAAAAGAAATGTCAATCAAGACGCCGATTTCGATTTATGATTCAAAATTCATATGACAAATTCGAGTTGATATCAATAAGAAGAATGAGTAAGAATAACATAAATTGAAATTGCCAATAAGCGTTGAGGATCCTCCTACATTACTCAAGAAATTGCAGAATATTTTAATTGTTCCCAAGCATTAGCAATGTTTTATGACGAACAGTGAAATCATTCAATATTTTACCAACTGATTCACAATTTCTGGCGAAATCTCTTTATCATGCACTGTATTCCTGTTCCTCGATTGTATTTAGTCAATATTTGTCGTCAATAATAATCGCTTTATTGTATTCCGCCAAGTTGGCTTTATGGTTCCGCATTGATTTCAAATTGACTCAACAAAGTTATAGAGTGCATTAATCACTTTTATTCTGCAAGCAATTTCCTTTAAGATCTCCGTTACTTTACAATATCTTACCAAAATTATTTTATACTTAAAGATTACTTAAAAAAGTGCAGAGCACGAATGGTAAATATGTATATGAAGAGAAGACTATAAATGCTTAAGTATCGTGTCTCGAATTCCGTATTTAAATATTCGTTAATTTAAGTATTTTGCATATTACAAGCTGCTATAAAAGATGTTGCCGTTGATTCTCCAGAATCGATTAACTGTCAATTAGTTTATCATCTGATTACCATTTGTTAGATATATTGGTGTGATAATCTAATCCAACTCATAAATATTCCGTCTGGGAGGAGTTTACTCAAATGTTACAGATATTTTGAAGAACTTTTAGCATTTTATAGCGTAACAACTCTTACAATAATACCATTATTTTGAATATCTAAATAAACAACAATGACTATTAGTATTAGGAGACAACGTTTATAGTACAGTTAGCGTTTAGTAGCAGTTTTCTTTCTTGAGCGGACTTTGCACCCGGCTTTGTAATGTTGAATGTGTCTCAAGTTTTTTTTTTTTTTTGGGCTGTCTTTGAAATTTCCTTATCAAGAGTCATCGATCAGGAAGCTAAGAAACGGCAAACTGTACTGACAACGCAACAACAACGACAGCGACAACGACAACGGCAACGTTGGAAAGGCAGAAAGAAGAAGATGATGAAGAAGCAGAGGTGGAAAGAAGAAATGTTGTTGCCTCATCATCGACACCGTCCACGACAAACACGACTCCAGCTTTAGCTTTGGCTTCACTTCTTCCAGCTGCCTGGGCCTCTCTTCCTCATCTTCCTCATCTCCTTCTCCACGCTGCCGTTGTCGTCGTCGTTGTTGTTGTTGTTGTTGTTGGTGCTGCCTTAATCATCGCCAAAAACAAGTTTTGATTGTTGTTGGCTTAGCGCGTAACTCCAAACTCCAACACTGCACTCCAGCACGCCCCCCTTCCCCTTTCGCCGTCACTGAAATCAACGTCCAGTTTTGTGTCGTTCGCTTGTTGCATTCGGTTTTGCTCGTCGTCTTCGTCGTCGTCGTCGTCGTCGTCGTCGTCGTCACTGTTGGTGTTGTTGTTGTCGCTCCATTTTTGGCGCTGGCCCGAGGTACAAAACATTTTCATGTTCCCGTTTTGTTTGCCGTTTACACGTGGTCGTCGACAGCCGACAGTCAGCAGTCGAGAGTCGACAGCATGCAAACATTAAATGAGCCAAGTGAAATGAGAAGTTGCGCCTTGGCATGACTGGCACTTTGTGTGCATATCAATGTTTGGCAAGCTAACCGTCATAACAAGCAAGGCAGCCAAGTCGACCACGATTAAGCGAAAAAAAACAAAACTACTGCCACACTAGCTTAATCTGACCGTTTATCGTAATGAAGTAGCATAGATAGCGCTTGATTTATTGTGCATTTTGCGTGACCCAATTGCTATTTATAAACTTTAAAGTATAGTAAATAAAATAGATAAATGCATCGATTAAAGTGTCTATGACTTGCGAACTTATCGAGCACACAAACTAAACCTACTGTCAAACATACTATGGGCAACTGAAATTTTGATTATTCAGAATGTCATAATATCTATTGTAAGTTTCATTCAAAACTAATAAACTTTATCAAGTATTTGGCAATTTTACGAAACTTTCAGTTATTTTTGTTAAATTTGTAATATGGCGAATTAATTAATTCATCGTGATTGCGTTGAGCGCTTTATCGCGTTAAGTGCGCACGCATAAACGCAATTGTTTTTGCGCTGCAGCCGAAGCGGCTTCCTTTAGGCATTTGTTGGCTCCGCTTTTGCCTTTGCTCTGCCTTCCTGCGTGCGAGTGTGTGAGTGTAACAGAAGAAGAAGAAGCGACTTAAGCGATAACCTGAGCCTAAAATTACTAAGAGCTCACACACACACATTGGCACACGCAAAATAAAGAGCAAAATGAGATAGTAAAAAAGACTTTAATTTGGACACGAATCGCAGCCAAAGACTTGAAAGCTGAAGAGCAGCAAAAAGAAGCTGCGAGCACGAAGCCGCTGAAGAAGAAGCAGCAACAGCCCAAGCACACGAGAGCGAACACAGCAACAATAGAAGAGGATGAAAAACTTTTCTTTTTTTTTTTTTTTGGGCGGCAGCTGCAAAACACTTCGCCTCACCCTTCCCTCCACTCCACGAACCACTCGCGATCTTCGCTCTCTCAAGTGGAGCTTCGTGAGAAGCTTGAATTGTGTTTTTGCAAATTTCGCATTCCCCTGCAACTTAATAGAAGACTCAGCACTCGAAAAACAATCATATCCAGCGCTCTTCGATTAGATTTGCATCAGCACTATACGCTAATTTTGTAATTATCTATTATTTGTTCTTTGAATTCTTTTGGAGTTTTCTGCTGTCTCCACTTCTAATTATTATTGAGCATTCTGTCGAACTGCTGATGAATGCTTTCCAGGAAATGCCAGCAAAATATTCATCAAATATTGCGCAGTAATTAGCATTAATCATTGCAACTAATCGAATATGAAAATATCTGTGCTATTTTTACCCGCTTCCCAATCACGTCTAATTAAAAGTGTTTCTTCTTCTTCCACTTCTTCGACTCCAATTTGAATTTTGCGCAGTTGTTTTCTTTTTTTGGCCTACACATCTTGCGCCTCTCATTGTCCCAGAGTTTACCTCAAATTACATGGAATATTAACATTTTTAGTACTTGGCAGCAATTTTAATTTGGTTGCTTCTGCTGCTGTTTTTTGACCTCCCCAGTCACCCTCCCTGACCATGCTTCTGCTTCTTGTTGTTGGTGCTAATCACCTTGCTGCTTGTTCTTCTTCCACCTCATCTGCTTACAGTGCTTCTTATTATTATGTTGCTTCTTTCGTCTCCTTCTGTTTCTGTCAGACACAACTTCATTAACAGAGCGCACCACATACAAGTACACAAACATGCGTGCATATGCAAGAGCAGGAGAAAAGCACATGGGCATGGGAATTGTCCTTTTCACTATGCTGCTTTCTCACTCACTCACACTCGCGACTTTGCCAAAAACATGACAAGAACAACGACAGCTTTAAGCACACATCGCTGTCGCTGTCGCTGCCTGATGTCGCTGTCGCTGTCGCTGCTGCTGCCGCAGTCGACGTCCGCCGCTGCTTTCTTTTTCACTTTTGGCAAACGTCAATTACACGCAGCGCTGCAAGCGGCGACGTCGCAAACGCAACAAGAACGAGTTTTGTTCTGCTCGCTGTTATTATGGTAGTTGTCATTGAAGTGCCGCTGTTGCTGTTATTCTTATTGCTGTGCTTTTTTTGCAGCATTGCGTTTTAGCTGGCCATGCAAATGCAATTTGCATTGTGATTCATTTTGGCTTTTTAAATTGGCCATTTTATTGTTGTGTACGATCGCTTTTTCTTGTTGTCTCTGTGTGTGTGTGCGTGTGTGTGAGTGTTTGTTTTATTCTTCTTTTTTTTTTCATTTTGCTACTTGAACCGGTCGAACCGGGTATTGAACATAACGATTGTTTTAACTGCGCCCGTTTTGCATTCTGTTGTTATTGCCATTTCACACACACATGCACACACGCTAAAGAGCGTTAATTAAGCTGCGGAGCGAGGGAAAGAGAGAGGGAGTGATCCATGCTAGGCAAATGCATAAGAGAACTAATTCACACACACACACATGCACTGTGTAAATAAGAAAACCAAAACATAATACAACATAATAGTTGCTGCTGTTGTTGTTGCTGCTGCTGCTGCTGCTGCTGAACCGGTCCAACCGGTTGACGCTGCACACAAACTCACATGTACACACACCTCGCACGCACACTTAGGCAATGATCTCGCTTGCACTTTTGCCTTTGCAGCGATGCTGCTGCTACTGTTGTTGTTGTTGGTATTGAGTTTGATTTTAATTGCATTTTGCTTTTGGGTTACCTTTTTTTTGCCTTCTGTTTTGCGCGCTTCACTTTTGCTCCTGTTTCTCGTTTGTATTTTGCCTTTTTGCTCGATTGATATTAATTAATTGGCGTGCACTTTAATCAATGTGCAATGCATTTATCGCTCACTCACTTTCAAAATAAACAAGAATAACATTAAAAAAAAAAACACGAACAATGCTGCAGCAGCTTGAGGAATAGATATGCTTTGCTTGCTTTCGAGCGCGCTTCTTGCTTTTCTTCAATTAACTTTGCTTATTCGGTTGCAAAAAACACGCGCGCATTTTGCGGCATTTTTCATTTCAATTTTGCATTTGCTTTTGTTTGCAAACAACTGCTGGCTCGCGTTTTGTTTTGTGTATTTCTGACCGGCGAATGAATTTTTCCACAAAATACAATATGATTGCTTTATTTGTTAACTTATTTACGCTAGTCGCGCACACGCTGTCTCGCTCTCGCTACCCGGTTACACCGCTAATACCGCTCTGCACGTCCGCCTCGTTCGGCTTTGCTTTTGCATCTGTTAACAGCGAGCGCACGCTTAACAGTGCCAGCTGTTAAGTGCGCTGCTGGCGTGCGCTCGAACCCGCTGTTACGACAACAGCGTGCGCGTTGCAACCGCGCTGTTAGCCACATGTTCGCTCTCTTTGCGCGCTCGCCAAGAGAGCGGCGTGGGTGTGCGCTGCTCTTAGCCTGCTAGCCGCTGTTGCGGCTTCAAACAATGCCATTATGCATAGCTCTCTATGTCTGTGTGTGTGTGCGTTTAATTGGTAATAGACGTTACAACTGTTGCGGTTATTCCGCTTGATTTGTGGCTCGAGTGCATTGCATTGCATTGCATTGGATTGCAACCGTGGCGCATTCTAAGAGCACGCTCAAGAGCACTTGACACTCGCCGCAGCGTTGCCACATCGCCGCAAAGCACGATCTTGCCGTTTAATTTGCTCACATTTTTGAGCTGCTAATTGCAGGGTATTTAATTGGTCGTTCAACGTGCGCTTCAATGCAAAAAGTCTTCTTTTCGGACAGCTTTTGCTCGCCACATGTTAATTTCAGCTATTGCGGTTGTACTTGGTTTAAGCTTACCCTGTAATTTTGAAATCGAAGCTGAAGGTTAGCTTAAGATTTGCTCTAATTATTGCAAATTTATTGAGAGTAGTTCAAATTATTTTACATCTAACTAGTTACTTTAAACAAATATTAGAAAAAATCGACTTAGTAACAAAATAAATTTAATAAATGTTTAACAAAAACGAAGGAAAGAAAAATTGAAAGAAAAAAATTGATTTTGCTCAATTTACAGACTCTAGTCTACTAAAGAAGCTTGGCTTCAATTTGGTCTTTGCATACCCTGTAAATCAATTTGTTGCGCATGTGGATTGTTTTCAGTTTCCATATATAATTTTCTGTAGTTTGCAGGGTATCTGCTGTGCGACTACGAGGCACTTGCTTTGCGGTTTCGCATTGTGCTGAAGTTTTTTGGTGGCAACACTGAAATTGCCCTGTGAATTTTGCTGTTTTTCGCTAGTTTGTGGCCGATATCGAAGGCAGCGCTAACGTGCCACCTAATTGCGTGGGTAAGTGCCACATGCAACAGCGCGGCCAATGCAAAAACGCTGAGCGCCAAGGTCAAGCTGCCTCCTGTTGTGGCAACAACGACAGCCAAATGTGCTTCAATTAGGCCAACAAACCATTCGCATTTTTCGTCACTCGTCTGATATCAGTCTCCATAGGCGGGGGTGGCGGAGTGTAGGGGGAGGGGGGGGGGGGTGTTGGAGCAGCTACTTTGCAGATAAGACCTTGGCCTTTGTTTCGTAAATTTGCCAACTTATTGCCAGCGGAATATTCCGCAGGGCGCGAAGGGAAGCTTTCAGGGGCGTTATCATTGCGTTGGTGGTAGAGAGAAAAACGTTGAGCGGGGGCGGGGGGTGCGAGGGCGGTGGCAGCGGGGGGCGTGGCATATCAGCACTTCCTGACAGCCTGACAACAAATTATCAATTATTGTTGCAACAGCGACGGTGGCAGCGTCAACAGAAGTAGCGCCGGAAATTTGCCACCTTGCCGAATACCCTGTACAACGAGCCACGCACAGAGCGGGCGTGCCAGACGCAAGCGCGGGAGCAACGTCCACAATCAATGTAGACGAAATCACTTGAGTTTTTCAATTTGAAAATTGTCAGTTTATAATTTCACTTTTTAGATTGAACTTCAAATCTATAAATTATC
Source organism: Drosophila rubida (assembly GCA_035046165.1). Classification (NCBI taxonomy): domain Eukaryota; kingdom Metazoa; phylum Arthropoda; class Insecta; order Diptera; family Drosophilidae; genus Drosophila; species Drosophila rubida. The sequence continues at coordinate 5,558,920 of JAWNOF010000023.1, read as the reverse complement.
TCACGACTTGATTTTGTTTCTATCAATCTAAAATTCAAAGTTTACTTCAAAAGAAAAATGTCTATAAATAAAGAGGTAAAGGGAAAATAATAATAATAATAATAATAATAATAATAATAATAATAATAATAATAATAATAATAATAATAATAATAATAATAATAATAATAATAATAATAATAATAATAATAATAATAATAATAATAATAATAATAATAATAATAATAATAATAATAATAATAATAATAATAATAATAATAATAATAATAATAATAATAATAATAATAATAATAATAATAATAATAATAATAATAATAATAATAATAATAATAATAATAAATATAATAAATAATAAATAATTGGAATAGCGAAATATTCCACACAAAAGACTTCTGCAGGGTATCAGCTAGTCGGCACTATTGACTCCCTTCAGGCGCAAATTTACCTGTGCTTCTTCCATTCGCCCTTCTTCTTCTTCTTCGTCTTCTTCTTGGCCAACGCTCGGCTTGTCGATAGCGTCAATGACGCCGCTGCCTATTGGCATCATAAAATTTGTCAATTTATGGAAATATACGAAAAACGTCCTCGCAAATGCCGACAAATTTCCAAAAAAAAAATACACACACATACACAAAGAGAAATTTGAAAGCAGCGCGAAAGAAAGAAAGAGAGGTGGGGTGGGAAGGGGGCAAGAAGCTGAAGATGGCAGCGCATTGTGGCGCGAATCTGAGGGGCTTGAATAGAAGGAGCAGAAGCGAGGGAACTCATCAAAATCCTAATTAAGACGCGGGTGCGACGTCGCATACAGCGAAAGTCTATTAAAGCCGACGAGTATTACGTTTCAATCACTCAATCAATCACGTGTTCTTAAAGTATTTAACTGCCTAAGCTATTGTCTATGAATGAAGAGCTAAGGCTTATGTAACTTCAATCGCTCGATTGAAAACTAAGTATTGGAAACGAAGTGTATTTCAATAAATAGCTGCGTTAAACTGTTGATTGATAAACAGTAAATCAACAGTTTAATCAACACTTTCTTTACAGCAATTTAACAAAATTTACAAAGCTCAATCATTATGGCTCGTCTACTGACAATCAATCAGCACATCAACCAGTATTTTCTTTATCGCCATTTAGTAGAATTTAGAAAGCTCAATCATCATGTTTAGCCTACTCTTAATCAATCAATTAGCTAATCAATCATTTGTTCTTTATAACAATTTAACAAAATATAAAAAGCTCAATCATCATGTTTAATTTACTGATTATCAATCAGCCGATCAATCAATTCTCTTTATAGTCATTTAATAGAATTTAAAAAGCTCAATCATCATGTTTTGTCTACTGACAATCAATCAGCACATTAATCAATATTCTCTTTATTTTGTAGAATTTTAAAAGCTCAATCATCAAGTTCAGTTTACTGATCATCAATCAGCAGATCAATCAATACTTTATAGTAATTTTCGCTACTGTGAATCCGTCAATCAGCAGGTCAATCAAAATTTTATAGCAATTTAATTTAATTTAAAAATCTCAATTATTATGTTTAGTTTACTGATCATCAATCAGCAATTCAATCAATACTTTAAGTAATTTTGGATACTGTTAATTCATCAATCATTTCTGTACAGCAAATGATTAAAATTAAAAAAGCTCAATCATCATGTTTGGAGTACTGCCAATCAATCAGCAGATCAATCAATACAATTAGCAGATCAATCACCACTTTCTGAATAACATTTAAACAGCTCAATCATTACGTTTCGTCTGCTGACAATCAATCAACATCAATCATGACTCAATACTTTCTTAACAGCAATTTAGTAGTCAAGTTTTGCCTACAGCCGATCAATCAGCAAATTAATCAATACTTTATAGCAATTTAACACAATGTAAGTTAATATATTCATATTTGATTTATCCTCAACTGCAATCAATCAAGGCTTCAATCAGCACAAAAGTTCTTTTGTCGTGTTTTTATCTTAATTGTGAGCTTTGTGAGCAACTGAATTGCAGCCAAAAGAGACGTGACAAATATGGAAATACTACAAAGCAATTTTGATCTAGAAGTTGCATAGCTAATTGCATTATAGGTGCACTGTTTGTGTCACGATTTCGTTGAAAGCCTCGGCGAACAAAGATGACATATCAGTCAATAAATCTGCGGAATTTCAGCTTGGCATCCACTACTACTCGGCTTTGAGCTGCTCGCCCCCCGGCGTGCAGAGTAAGTGGACTTGTTGTGGAGGTGTGCACACCACCCCTGGCATGCCTGTGCCTGTGAATGGCAGCCCTGGTATCCCAGGGAGACGGACACGTAGCATTCGCGTTGGCTTCAATGCTTTTAATAAAGTTACAAAGCTGACATCTGAATCCCGCTGCTTCGCTCTGGGCCCAGTCGCCCGAGTGTCCCACTGTTCCACTGTCCCATCGTCCCACTGTCCTCCCATCCCCTTTATCATCGTCACTTTCACCTGGTGAGCGCCACGCATAAATAAAAAAAAAAAAGAGAAAGCAAAAAAAAAAACACACAACAACATTTTATGAGCGCGTATACTCGAAATTATTGGAACTGACAAGGATGAAACTGAAGGAACACACAAAAAACAAAAAGAAAGAGAGAGAGAGAGAGATCTATCCTTCTCTGTCGCTCTCTCTCTCTTGGTGTGGCCACTGTGGCGCTGTTATGATATGGGCTGGAAGTTTGTTAAGACTCGAGAAGGAAAACAATACACGTTGAATGACAGCAACAGCTGAGACAGGGACAACAGCAAGGACGGCAACAACAGCGACATGAACACGGACATGGGATTTACGGATTCCAGATGAATGGCCGCCCATCGAGAAGCTGCAACTATTGTTCGCCTAAAAGACGACTCGGCTTTAGCCCAGATTCAACCTATTCGTGTCTCCCTGTGAACTTACTTTTGAGTATGTTTCCTTTCAATTTATCCACTTTAAATCCCATTCTCAAGTTAACAAACTTCAAATTGAAGCATTTGAAGTGAACGCATATCGCATGTTATTGTTTTTTGAATTTTGCAGAGTTGAAAACTTAAATGTGTAATAAACAAATCCCGCTCTTTTTAAACTTTTCTTTATATTTAACTCGTATTTTTGGAAAAACATTGCAAAATTGATAACTTAAAGATATTATAAACATCAACTTCATTGTTGTCACAGTTTCATTAGAGAATTCCGTTATTTTTAAGTTGTTTTTTTTTTTAATTTTGCAGAATTGAAAATTTAAATGTGCAAAAAACAAATGTGGCTTCTTTCAAATCGACTCCATGGCCATCAACAATTTGTTGTAGAATTTCTTTATTTACTTTTTCTTTATTTACTTTTATTTTGATGAAAAATATTGCAGAATTGATAGGAAATCAACTTCAACAATTTGCTGGAGAATTGCAGAAACTGTTATTGTAAAATATTACTAATTTGAAAAGTTAAATTGCGTTACACAAATGTTCAACTTTTGACGTTTTTGCGGCGTTTCTGCGAGTGAGAAAAGCGTTGTAAGGAAAATTGTGCAGCGTCCTTCAGGTTCTTCAGTCGGAAGCTGCTATGGCAGAGTTTACAGTTAACACTCCTGCCCCATCCGCTCTGCTTCTTTTCTTCTTCTTGTTGTTGTTAATCTCACACACACACACACACACACACAGAGAGACAGAGACAACTCGCCTGGCGACAATTTGGGCGTCGCTTTTACTTTTCGGCTTTCGATATTCCTTTTTTCTTGTTGGCTTTTTTTATGCATGTGGCCACGTTTATTGTCTTTCGACGCATTTACCAATACCAAACAAAAATTGCCGACACAACAGCAGCAGCAACAACAACAATTACTACGGGGGGGAGCAACAAAAAGAACGAGACGCAAATTGTTTGGCTCAGCAATTGGCTTCACACTTTTCCCATTTCGCACTGCGACTTTTTACCTTTTACCTTAAAATCTTTTACAGCGAGTGGACCGTATATTATAGTCATCGCTATTGACTATTGATTTCTGTTAACAGCGCTGGTCACACTGTCAGCTTTTGCTTTCATTTGCATTGTGCGGTTGCCCCATTTGAATAACTCTATATTGCATTGCATTGTATTTTTAGAATAGAAAATTCGAAAGGAAAGTTATAGAGATGCATTCAATTCCTTTTCCATATAAGCTTTATTATTCTCGTATTTATAAAATTGCGCAGCTTTTTCGACTGTCACTTGATTTATGCTTGCTTAATTAAGTTTTAATCCCTTTGCGCTAAGTATTGTGAATTCATTTTTGATTGTCCACTTTCTGCGTTCCATTCCATTTCGTTTCGTCGCAATTGCCACGCATTCCTCTTAATGACGGCGTTTTCAATTCGCACTTCGCATTCTTTTCGCTTGTCAAATGTGGCGCGCCATCAGCATCGATTGGCTTATTTTCACATTTTCACATTTTCACACATTTTCTCCATTCGATTGCCGCGTCTACGCGCCTCGTTGCCTGTGCCTCAGCTGCCGCAGTTCGCGTGGCACACAGCAAAAACTGCATAAATTGTCAATTGCAATTGCAACACGCCGAAACAGTAAGAAATTCGCCGCGTTGCCAACAACACGCCGACTCTCTCTCACCTTCCTGCAGCCCTAAATCTTCTCTCCTACTCTCACCCTTCTGCCCATTCACGCAACTATGCGAAAGTAAAATACCAGCGAGTTGTAATTGAAAAAAGCATTGCATACTTTCAGGCTTACCTTAAACAACTCAAAAAGGCAAGCATGTGGTTCGAATTTGAAATATACTAATATGACAGAATTTATATATAATTAAATATTTCTAAAACAAATAATATATTCCCATAGAAATATGCTTAAAAATAAAATATATTTTGCTATACGTGTTAAAAATAAATTCTTGTCCCTTCACGCAACTATGCGAAAGTAGTTGTAATTGAAAAAACTTTGCATACTTCTAGGCTTGCCTTAAAACAACCGAAAAACGCAAGCTTGTGGGTTGAATTTGAAACACACTAAAGGACAGAATTTAAACCTTATTAAATATTTATAAAATAACTAATATATTCACAATGAAATATACTATATTACTAGTTAAAAATTAAAATATGTGCTCTACCAAAATGTGAAGCAAAGTCTATATAAATATTTATCGCTCGCTTAGCACTCAAAATAGTTACTTGCAGATATTTGGGCGCATTTCTGCAAATAGTTAATTAATGCTGACAGTTTTTGTTAGCAATTCCACACTTTATCATGATTGCAATTCAAGAAAATTTGCATGTTATGAGAGCAGTTTTCATTATTGGATATTGGCAGCAATTAATATGCACTTAAATGCAAACTGCAAACGCTTCTGTGCACTCCAAAAATTGAATGCAACAATATTTTTATTGTAATTAACTTGATTTGTTTGCAAAGTAGTCAATTGTCATGGTGATCGGAATAAAGCCATGTCGTCAAGTGTAAATAAACGCAACGGTGTCAAATGAAGCATTGCATTTTCGGCGGAAATGTGATGTGAAATGAGTTGAATCGAATCGAATGGAAATGAAAGAGACGGGCCATGCTCAAGTTGATTTTGCCAATATAATTTTGTTTAATTGCATTTGCAATGCTTCAAAGGGCAAAGGACGTCAGCGACGACAGCATTCGAGAATTGCATTAGTTTCGAGTTTGTCAAAGGCAAAAGCTAACCCAAAAACACAATAACAACACACACAGTAGCGACAAAAGTTGAGGCTTTTATTTAATTAAAATGTCATTATTATTGTGCTGCAGCGTCAGTGTTGACTTCGACGCCAACGTCGACGACGACGGCGACAGCGACAGCGACACTTTGACAGTTCACAGTTCACACAGTTCAGAGCAAGTGTCAAATGTCAAGCGAGCAGCCGAAAACTAGGAGTAAACAAGCAAAGTTGTGCTGCAGTCGAGGCTGCTCAACTGCCAATTACGCGGTAGTTTGCACAATCAATTATGCATGCCATTGCATTGTATCAGTTTGCATATTTCATGTTATCTGTTGTGCAACTTTTTAAGCTCATTTCATTGTTAAATTAAGCATTTTATCAGCAATTTCCACTTCTCATTATGTCAGCTACTTTTTAATTGTTAATTATTTCATCAGCTTCATTCCAGTCATATACAAATTTCGCTTATTTTTCGACTAATATTCTACATTAAAATATAATTGGAAGCATCACCTTTCATTAATTTATAATTTTATCAGAGTATTTTAGCTGATTGTAAAATAAAGCTAACGACTTTCATGTCGATATTCAGATATTAAATTGTTAATTGTTTCTTTAACTATATTTCGCACACACAAATTATAGATTACTTTCGTCTAATATGCCAAATAAAAATATGACGAGCAATGGAGCCTTTCATTAATTATTAATATAAATACTATTCGTATACTTGATTTTGAAATAAAGATAAAGACTTTCCCGTCGATATTGAGTTATGTGTTAGCTCTGAGACAAATAAACGTCTATAGCAAATCTCATCAACTCAGCTGCAAAACTGAGCGAGTATTGAGCTAAAACGCCAGCGGACAGACGGACATCAATTTAACGCTTTTGCTAGCTGGGTGCCGGGTATTGCAGCACATGCTATCTCTTTCGATCCCTCTGCTGTTGTGGTGCAACGGAGTGTAAGTATTCAAAACAGTCGCTAGAGGGCGCAACGCTGTTGGCGCCGACGTCGCTGCTGATTGCTGTTCGCGCTGCGAAGCTGCAATTAAAATAATACAAATAAGCGTCGCCAGCGTGGAGAAGAGGGCGCAGGGGGCGTGGCAGTGACATTTCGACTGACTGCAGTGAAATATTTTGTTGCGCTGCACCTCCACTGTCTCTCTCTCACTCTCTCTCTCGCGCCGCTGCTCGGCAAATTGTTGGCAACGCTGTCAGCGCGAACGCCAAAGACAAAAGTGCAGGCAACAGTTTGTTGTTGTTGTTGTTATTGTTATTGTTATTTGTTGTTGACGACGACAAATACTTGATGGATGCAGCAACCTTCACCTGGCTAGCTGCTAAGTGCTGCAACCCTTCAATTGCAGCCCCTCCCCCTCTTATCAACTCGGCCTTGGCCCATCTCTATTCGTCTGCCCGGCCGCATGCTGGACACAAAAGCAGCTCCAAGCGCGACCCAAAGCAATTGACGTGACCTCAACGAGTCGCCAGCAGAGCGAGAGCGTGTGCAGAGTGTGTGGAGTGCGGACTTTAAAAGTGAAAATGAAAGTGAAAGCGCAAGGAGAGCGGAATACATAGAATTTAAATATGGTCGAGAAGAAGGAGAAATAGAGGCAACAAGCAACTGAAGTAAAATATTAATAAACTTTAAATGTCGCTAATTAAACTTAAGCATAGTGTGAAATTTTTGGGATAAATGCAGAATGCAGTGAAACAGATGGAATATAATATAATGATGGGGTTAACTTACTAGATGCTAATGTAATGAGAGACAACAAAAGAGTGGAGAAAAGAACGTAGATGAGGTGTAGAAGAGTTGAAGCAGCGAATCTAGAATTAAATGTCGCTAATTAAACTTATGAACAGTGGAAAATTATTCAGATGAAATGAAGACAACTAAAGAAATGAAATGACTGGAGACAACTAAAGAGTGGAGAAGGAACATAAATAGATAAGAAGTAGGAGAGTTGAAGCAGAGAATCTCTTGGAGAGTTCGAAGCGTGTATTGAAGATGTTTAAATGCATTGAAGCAAATGGAATAACATACGATTTGAATCAAATGAGAAGACGTGAAATGGGAGACAACTTAAGAGTGGAGAAAAAATAAAGATGCGAAGTAGGACAGTTGAAGAAGAGAATCTACTTTGGAAGCGTGTATTAAAGATAAGGCTAAATTAATTATGGCAGATGGAATATACTATAACTTAATGATAGATAATGTGATGAGACACCAATAAAGAGTGGCGAAAGAGCATTGATGAGGAGTAGAAAAGAATCAGAGAATCTAGCAGATTAGAGAGTCTAGAATTAATTGTCGCTAATTAAACTTATGCATATTGGGAAATTATTCAAATGACTGCTGATTGAGCTAAATGATTAGCTGGTAAAGTGATGAGAGACAACAAAAGAGTGGAGAGAGCACAAAGATGCGAAGTAGAAGAGTTCAAGCAGAGAATCTATGGTAGAGTTCGAAGCGAAATACAATACAAATATAATATAACATAATGATTGAGTCAAATGAGAAGATGATGATGTTGAAGAGTAGAGCAGGAGCACACATAGATGAGAAGTGGGAGAGTTGAAGTAGGGAATCTAGTGTAGAGATCGAGAGACAACTGGAGCGAAACATTCGCTAGAGTTGAAGAGTGGCGACGCTTGGGAAAGGCCAAGTTTGGGGGGGAAACAAGGAAACGGGGCAGTGCAGGGTAGTGCAGCGTCGGCAACGATAGAACAAAAAGTACAATTTAAGGAGACACGGAAAAATTCGACATTTTGGATGAGAAACTGAATTTTTATTTGATTTTTTTGGCTTTGGATTCGGAAGGTAGATCGACAAACGTTGGGAAAGTGGCTGAGCGGGCAACGAGAGCGCACTACACAATGGCTGACACGGAGAACGGGCTGAGTTCGCCGAGCAGCGGCGCCAAGACGGCACCGGTTACGGCGATCGCAACCCACAACCCCACGGCCAGGAAAAAGGGGCGGGAAAAGGGAAACGGACAGGAGAAGCGAATGGAACCAGAGGCGGTTGCTGCGTTCACCGACACCAAAGAGAAGAAGCTAAACATGTGAGGCCGACCCTAGTCTAGTCTCTCTCCTCCCTATGTCTGTCCGTCTGTCCGTCTGTCTAACGCAATTCAAAAGCCATAATTTTCGAGGGCTTTTCGCGAGTTTTCGTTCGAAACTTTGAAGTATTTTGTTGCTGTTGCTTTCGTTGCAGCGAATCGAACGTGATTCCCACTTTGAGGCTGCGCCTGGAGGAGCTTGGCAGCGGGGCGGCACAAGCGGCACAAGCGGCGCAAGCGGAGCCTGTGGCTGCCACAGCTGCCCCCGCGAGCAACGCCGGCGGCACCAAAGCAGCCGCATCGCGCTCCAAGTCGCCCAGTCGCAGGCCGCGTCAGGCGGTGACGAAGCCGCGTCGCAAGCAGTCCAACGGCGCGGCCGCAGCAGCGGCAGCTGCCGCAATGGCCGCAACAGCCGCTTCGGATGCCACAGCCGACAACTTTGCGCTGCCGACGACGACGACAGCGACGCCGACGGCGACGACGACGGCGACGACGAAGCCGACAACGATGACGATGGGAAAGAAGTCGCAGGAGTCGCTGCAGCTGCATCGCCTGACCTTCGACGAGTGGCTGCTGCTCAAAGAGTAAGTGCTGATGCGGCGACGTGTATCGACTAATGTGGCCCATCCGCAGGAAGCAGGATGCGCAGCGACGTCGCGAAGATCGACGCCAGCTGAATCGCCTCAGTCACATGCAACAGATGCGGCAGCAGCTGAGCGAGAAGTGCTACGCCGACTGGCTGCGCTCCAAGCGACGGCGCAGCAACCAGAACAGCGACAGTCACAGCAACATGAACGGCAAGAACAAGAACAGCGCGCTGTTGGGCGTTGGCGTGCAGAGCAATGGCATGCCCACAATGCTGGTGGAGGCGGCGCGTCGACGGGCCGAGCAGACCAAGCGCACCGTGCAGCAGTGGGAGCGCCGCAAGCTGCTCGAGCTGCAGCGCCAACGGGAGCAGCAGATACGCGAGCGTCACGAGCAGCAGGTGCGCGATCATCTGCGCCACCAGCTGTCGCAGCTCGCCTGGCATCGCTGGCTGCAGCAGCAGGACAAGCACCAGCAGCAGCAGGACAAGCACCAGCAGCTGCAGCAGCAACACATCAAGGCCAGTCGCCTGCGACCGCGCACCTCGCCCAGTCTGTCATCGCAGAAGCTGCAACAGCAACAGCACAAACAGCAGCAACAGCAGCAGCAGCTGCAGCAGCAGAAACAGCAGCTGCAGCAGCAGCAGCAGCAGCAGCAGCGTTCGTCGTCGATGCGTCGCCTGGCCGCCTCGCCGCTGCCGGCCATCGAGTCGCTCTACCTCCACGTGCCGCTGTCGGCGGCGCAGCGTTCGCTGCGGCAGCGACTCGACAGCATCGATGGCCTCAACATGCAACGTCCGCGGCGCACGTAGTTTGCGCCTAACCAACTCTCCTTCTCTTTCTTTCTCACTTTCTCTCTCTCTCATTCCGCCCCCACCTCTTCCTACCTCGCGGCTGATCAGTTCACAAATTGACACACTCTAATAAAATTCTAAAATATTCGTACAACTTACAACGCCACGCGCTACTCTACATAAAGCTGCTGAAAGCCCAGCGTAGCTTCTAGGTTAGTCAAAGCCACTTATGAGTCGATTAAAGCTGTTACTCTACAAAAAGCAGTTTGTGAGTGGTTTAAAGCTGCTGAAAGCTCAACGAATCGTTGGTGCTGGTGAAAGTAATTTGTGAGTGGTTTAAAGCTGCCTATTCTACACAAAGCAGCTGAAAGCTCTGCATAGCTTTAGTGTTAGTCAAAGCAATTTGCAAGTGGCTTAAAGCTACTCTACATAAAGCAGCTGAAAGCACTGTACAGCTTTAGGATTAGTCAAATCAATTCGTGAATGGATCAAAGCTGCTTGAATCTTGCAGCTGCAAAAACTTTAGGGCAGTCAATTTACAACCTTCAGAGCTTCCTGCATAGCAGCTGCTGCTAGAAAGGCTTATGAAAACAGCTTAAATCTGTTGCGCGCTAGGCAAAGATTGTAACGATTAGAAAAGCAAATATAAAAGATGTTAAAAGCTGCTTGAAGTTGAAAGTAAGTAAGTGAAAGCAGTAAGTGCAAGCTGCTGAAGCTGCTACGACAGCTAAAAGCTGTGTGAAGTCTCTGCAAGCTTGCAAGCTACTTAAAGCTAAAGTACTCCTAATGTTGTAGTTGAGCTTTTCAGATTTCCATATTACTTCAGGCTCGTTGTAAGTTGAGTTACTGTTAAGGAAAAGAGCGCTTGAAATGTAGTGATAATGCTCAAATTAATGGAAATACATAAAAAGAAAGTTTTTAGCTATCTGTCAAGCAGCTTTAATTACTACTCGTGTTGATGGCGTTGAAGCTTAATTAAAAATGCGTAATGTTTGCGTCTAGCTGTAAGTTCAATCAAGCAGAAACTTTCTTGCATTTGCAGCTGCAGTCTGTTGCTCTGCTTCTTTTTTTTTTTTTTTGGTGCTGGAACGTTGAGTTTTTCGGCAGTTTTTGTGAGAGAGAAGGGTAAAGTTTTTAGTCGTGTTGCTGGTTTATTCAATTAAGCGCACAAAAGCCGAACACCTTGTGACTTTGCAGACTGTTGCTCAAGGCTTTCAGGTCTCGACTCTCGACTCCCGAAATGGAAGTGCAGTTCGGACAGAGGCTGGGCTGGTCATTCGACCGCAAGCCAAGGCAGCAGCGAGACAGAGACAGAGAGCGAGGGACCGAAAGAGAGGGAGAGCTGCACTCAGTTGCCCACTTATCCGTTTAATCCATTTTCATTGTGTGTCACATGGCCAGCAGGTAAAAGAAGCGGGCAGTGGGGGCAAGCACAGCTCGTACTTGCCACAAACACGAACACACACACACACGGACACTGACACACACACAGGCAGACACGTCGATGTCTCAGGGGCCCATGGGAGCAGTTTGCTGCTGTTGATTTGAGTGCAGCATCAAAAGGCAGCCAGCACTTGCCACTCGTTTGCATGTTGCACGTTGCACGTTGCATGTTGTTTGGGCATGCAATGAGCTGCTTGTCAACTGCTTGCATCCACAAAACGGATCTCTGGCATCTGTCTCATTTGACAAAAACGCTAAAACCAACAACAAACAGATGACTGCCGATCGATCGATCTCAGTGAACTAAGTTTGCGTAGAGAGCTGTGTTAATCTCATCTCCTTAGTTTCGCCCACAGGGTATACAAAGCAGCTCCAGCAGCAGCAAAGTCTAAGCTTTAGCTTTAAATCAAGAAGCTTCAGAGTTTTAAAAGCAAAGTCCAAGTCGTACTTTTAATTTAAATAAAGTTCTCGATATGAAATCGGCAAGTTGAATGCATTCTAAATAGAATACGGAATACGATAGAATACGACAAGAGTGCAAAGTGCATGTGGGCAACTGCAACAATGACGAGCGCACGTTGACGATGTCACATTAAGTATACGCTGAGAAAAACTGTGGCACATTACGTGAACGGTGTGCGGAAGAATGATTTACAATTAGAAAAGCAAATAAGAAGCACACGAATATGCGAGTGTTGGCAAAGCTGCGACAACAGTTAATTGAGCCAGTATTAAAACGAGTGCAAAGTTTCGCTGGCCACACATCGAGTATACGCAGTGTATGCACATAAGTTGCTTGTCTCGCTCAGCTGGGATTAAGTTGCGATAGCTCCGAGTACAAGTGCAAGTGCAAGCTAAGTAAACAGCTTGCCCTGCTTACCTCCCCTCGCACCCCTCGTCTGCCCGGCATATAAAGTAGACGGGTTGTTTTTCAATTGAGTTTAATGTTCAAAACGCTGCTCGATGCTCCACGGTCGTCGGTCGTCGCTCGTTGCGTTGTCGTTGCGGCGACTAGAACTTTTCGCCCTGTGGCTTGATGGTGATGTTTTGCACCTGTCACAGAGTAGAGAGCCATAAATGCGGATTTGTTAGCAATACACCTGCACGTTTAATGCTTAATTTCAATACTCGCTGAAGAAATAAATGGAAATAATGTCTCAATTCAAAAGTGCTGCTCTCCGCTCTGAGCACTCTGGCAGCACTCGCAACTATAAATACGTTATTGAATTACGTCCAGCTAGCTGACTTCTAATAGAATTGGAGCACAGTTTTTGCAATTGATTCATTTTTTCCAATACTGGTTGATATAAATGGCAAAAACAACTAATTTGAATCATATTGCTCTTGATTGTGAGCACTCATGCAACACAAATATGTTCTTGAATAACGTTAAGCCAGCTGACGAAAGAATCATCCATAATTCTTATAGAACTTCGGCATCATTTTTGAAATTTGTTTCTTTCAATACTAGTCAATGATATAAATGACAAAAACAACTAATGTGAATCATATTGCACTTGATTGTGAGCACTCCTGCGACACAAGTACCTACAAACACTAAAAACAAATGCAGTAATATAGCTTACATCAAACACTTTTAAAACCGACTCATCTAGAATTCTTGTAGAGTTTTTGGAATTGATTCTTTCCTTCTAATATTGATGATATAAATGGCAATAATGTCTAATTTTGATCACATTGCTCTTGATTTTGAGAACTCCTGCAACACTTGCTTGATTCTTTCCTTTCAATACTTGCTGTATAAAAAAAAAAACAGTTACAACTAATTTTGCAACACTGGCAACTACAAATATGTTCTTGAATTACACTAAGCAAGCTGATAAGCTAATTTGACGAAAAACTCATCTAGAATTCTTATAGAATTGCGGCTTTGGTTTTGAAATAGATTGCTTCTATCCAATGCTCGTTGATAAAGATTTTAATAACAACTAATTTGAATCATATTGTTCTTGATTTTGAGCACTCTTGCAACACTGGCAACTAGCATTATATTCTGGAATTAAGCTAGCTTGTCAGCTTAAAAACGACTCATTTAGAATTCTTATAGAGTTTTTGATATTAATTCAAATACTTGCTGATGTTACTAATGGCAGCAACAACAAATTTTGCAACACTTGCAGCTACAAATACGTGCTTGAAGTGCGTTAAGCAATTTCGAAAACGATTTATCTAAAATTGAGAGATAACTTTTGGAATTGATGCCTTCTAGTTGATGCTAAAGATATCAATAACAACTAATTTGAATAATATTGTTCTTGATATCTTCTCGAAGCCAATATAGAATTGAAGCGCAACTGGCAGCTGAGACTATATTCTTGAATTGAATGGATTTTCAGCCTTAGCATAAACTGAAAATAATCGTGATTTAAGTTGCTGCGTTAAATGTTCAGGCTTCGTTGGATGTCCCTCTATCTAGCTGCGCTGCTGTTAATTCCCTCGTTTGTCCCTCGCCCTAGTCTTTGCACTCACTTGCACATTGGGCGGCGTGCTGATGGTCCAGAGCACCGCGTCGGCGACGTCCTGGGAGCGCAGCATGGGCATGTGCTCCTTGATGACGCCCTGCAGCTGCTCGGGCAGAATGTCCGTATCGACGATGCCCGGACTGATGGTCTGCAATGCACACAACACACAAACACACAACACAAATGTGGTGACTCGACGTGACTTGCATGCCGCATGCCGCGTGCCTCATGTCGCTGCACTTACCGAGACACGGACGCGCGTCTGGTGGCGCTGAAACTCCTGGCGATAGATCTCCTGCATGGCGCGCAGCGCGAACTTTGTGGCCGGGTAGATGTTGAGCGAGGGCAGCTGCGGCCCCAGGTTCGGCACCTGCTGCCCCGCCACGCTGTTCACAATGATCACATGCCCCTCGCCCTGCTCGCCCTGCCGTCGCATCGCCTGGAACGCCTCGCGTATGCAGTAGACGCCGCCCATGATGTTCGTCTCGACGGTGTCACGTATCGCCCGCGTGTTCCCCTCGCCGCTCAGCTCCGTGGTCGCCATGATGCCCGCATTGCTGACCAGCACATCAACGCCGCCCAGCTGTGCGCGCGTCCAGTCGAACGCCGCCAGCACCTGTGCCTCCTCGGTGATGTCGCACTGCAGCGCATGCAGTCGCTGCCGCTGCTCTGGCGTCGGCAGCGCGTCGCGCAGCTGCTCCACACGCTGCTGGCGGCGCGCCAATCCCACCACCTGCATCCCGGCAAGCACCAGACTGCGCGCACAGGCCGCTCCGATGCCGGCGCTCGCGCCGCTCACGATGGCCACTTTGTTGCGCCAACGCTCCATGTTCCTGCCACGCTGCCACGCTGCCAAACAGCGAATGCTGCCATTCCAGTTGCCAGCAGTCGGTTATCAGTTGCTGCTGCCTCTTGGCAGCCCTAGCAGTGCTGAGCGGCCTAAGCCGTATCGATTTGCCCTCAACAACATCACACAGCAATAAAAGATAGTATTCGAAAATAAGTATAAAACTGGCAGCCAGCAAAACGCTTCTTACTTTTTCTACGAGTATTTTTTTTTACACACAACAATTTATATTTTTTAGTGCTAATAAATTGCTCTTTCATGTTTCAAGTTGTAATACAACAATTTAACTTTCATAATTAAGACGAATTTCTTTTTAAGTTCCTTCAATATTTTCCATTTTTTAAGTAATAATAAATTGCTCTAACACCTTTTAAAGCTTTATATTGAGTGCTACGAATAATTTCTATTATAATATAACAATTAACTTTCATAATTTAGACGAATTTCTTTTAAAGTTCCTTTCAATATTTTTCATTTTTTTAAGTAATAATAAATTGCCCTTTCATGTTTAAAGCTTTAATTTGTATTCTCTTTTTGTATTAAGTGCTTCAATGGTTTTTATATGTAATACAACAATTTAGCTTTCATAATTTTGTCGTATTTTCTTAGAGTTCCTTGCAATATTATATATTTTTTCTTCTTAGTATTAATAAATTTAATTTTTATGTTAAAAGCATTAATTTGTATTCTCGTTTTGTATTTAGTGCTTCGAATAGTTTTTATATGTAATGAAGCAATTTAGTTTTCTTAATTAACTTCACTTTTTTTGGAGTTCAATGCAAAATTATGTTTATTTTAAATAATGCATTTTTCTTTAATTTGTATCCATAATACAACAATTTGGTTTTCATTATTTTATCCCTATTTTTGTTCCTTGTCATGTTATGTGTTTTATTTTACTTATAATAAATTCATATTTCATGCTTAAAGCTTTAATTTGTATTGCATAATTTCTGCATTATTTTTTACTTCTACTAATAGCAAGAAACATATTTATTTGAATAATGATGTTACTTTGTTGCATATGAAAATATCAAAGAGTAAAGAGCATATTATTTAACTCAGATTAACACTTGTACTTGAGTGATTGTGTGAACATAAAAAGAAATATAAAAAAAGGTTTCGAGACTAAAATTCATAGTCTCCAATTCATTATCTAAAATTTTAAAGTCAACATATTTTGATATTACTTGGAAAGCATTTTTATGGCAAGTAAGCAAGTGAGTTTATGGCATCTGACAATTCTGTTTCAATAAACAAAAACTAGTTTCAAAAGGTTGAAGCTTTGTCAAATTTGTTGTGTTTGCTGCCGCTATTTCGCTCAGTGTAGTGGCTGGCAACGGGCGCTGCTCTGACACCATTAAAGGTAAACTCCTATGGTAATCGCCTCTTGTTCGACGACCCTAATTGGCATGCATCCTTAGCGTAATGTGCTCCACCTCGATTGGCTCTCTTTAGCCGCTGCTCCAGGTCTCGATGACTTCGCTTAATTACCGCACACACACACACACATGTCCACCAATTGTCTGTGATTATCGCAAGGAGACCCAGAGCGAGAGTGAGAGCGAGACAGGCTGCTTTGGCATTAACCACCGCTCAGCGAAAGCCATTCCAATTGCCTGTTGCACTTAGACTAAGCTGACCCTAAATACCCTCGCTGTGTGCTCGGGCTTTATTTTTGGGCAGAGTTCCTTGGCTTCCCTCGAGAGCTGCCTCAATGCTAACTTTTTCTATTTGCCCCAATAAAGTCACGCAGAATTTTGAATTCAAGAATTTTTTTATTGTTATGGTCAATAGCTGCTCTTACTTTGCATTCTTAGAGGCATAAAATAGAGAACAAATTCCTTTTTTAAGAGGTTGTCTCAAGCACTGTGTTTTTAATTTCCTTGTTTGAATATCTGCACTTAATTGACGATAACATTGGAAATTTTCCAGATTATATTTATTGTTTTTGAATTTATATTTAAAATAAGAAGAAACCTCTCGCAAACTCAATAACCCGTCCACATGAATTGAATATCTGCATTGAATTGTTGATCATCCAGACAATTTGCAAAACTTCTATTTGTGCTTTTTAATTTATGTTTGAAGTGAGAAGAAACCTCTCTAAATAATTGTCAAAATGAATTAAATTGAATGCCTTTACTTGTGGATGATACAGGATATTTACGAGGCTTCTATTTGTGCTTTTAAATTTCTGTTTGAAATGAGAAGAAAGTTATTAAAAATATAGCAAACTCAATAACTTGTCAACATCAATTGAACATCTGCTTTAAATTGTTAACGTTGCAGCGAATTTCTTCTTCCATTTGTGCTTTTTAATTTCTGTGTGAAATGAGAAGAAACCTCTTCAAAATATAGCTATTCAGTTCGTACTTATTTAGCTGATTAGGAAGGCCTCTCTGCCCGTTTCAGGGATATCTGAGAAATCGCCGCAATCGAGGCAATTTTTAAGCGAGCTGTGCGTGTCTCGACTTGTTTGCTATTGATGATTCGTGTCGTGTTTTGCATCGAGACCCAGTAACAGCCTGACCCATATTGCACACAGTCAGCGCGAGACGGGGAAACGGGGAGACGAGGGGGAATCAAGCGCTGGGAGACGGCAATGGATAGAGTTGAGCATGTAAAGGTGCTGGTGTAGGCCAATGGCCTCGACCAGGGCTGCGCTGCATTGTGTGGCTTTCGAGTGTGTGTGTGTGTGTGTGTGTGTGTGTGGCAAGTGAAAGAGGTGAGGGAGGGGAAGCTAAAGCCATTTGCTAGCGAAAGTTGACGTCGACAAAAATGTTGCAGAAGCATTCGAAATTATTTACAACTGGTAAAAGTAGCTGGGAAAAACCAGTCAAGAAGAAAACTACAACAACAGCAACAGCAACAAGAGCAACGACGAGAATGAGAACTCGAGCTGGAATTTATGCCATTAGACCCCACCATGCACACACAGTTGGGACACGGTCGCTTCGAACCCCAGCAATCTGGCCCCGCTTACCGCTCACCGCTCACCGCACTCCGCGCCCCGTCACCTACTCGACGATTCCAGTGAAATGCACTTCAATGCTCAAATGACAGACAACTTTTTTTGGGGTTCCACGAAAATCATTTGGGATGCGACAACAACACACACACACACACACACACACACACAAACAAACACACACCCACAAAATACTACTGAGCATGAAATGAGCAACTTTTAGTGGAACGGAAAATGCAAAATGCATGACAACAACAACAACAACAACAACGACAACGACAAGAAGCAGCAAAAAAAGAAAAACAACAAATTAGCAAACAAACAAACAAACAACAACAACAACTGCAAACTGCAAACTGCGAGAAGAGCAAGCATAACAACCCAACAAATTGGCCTGGACTTGAAGAAGTGCTCAACTATATGCACGACATACATTACTCTATAAGCAGAAGTATATATAACAACATAATATATACTTCATGGTCGTGGCTAGTTATCAAACTACAGTTTGTCATCTTCCCGTCTCTCGCAACTTTCGAGGTTTTCCAATTCAGCCACAAATTTCACAATTTCATTGGAATCATTTCAGCTTTTCTTATTCCGACTGTTTTCTAAATCTTCGCAGTTGCTATATTGAGTGACAAACATTGAATGTATTTTGAATTGAATTTTGCAATTTGCTGCAATTTTAAGCTGCTAATTCACGCTCATTTATAAAGCAGTTTAAGATGAACATAATTGTTTCAAAAGTCTGTTAATGGCTAATGATTTTTGTAGATCCAACAAACATATTTGCATAAAAGAAGCTTCTGAATGCAGATTTCATTTGTAATTCCAATTTTGGCAAACAGAATTGATTTCGTGGCTGAAGTATGTACAATTTTTCTCCCTTCTTTTAGGCAATTGAAAACTTTATTAAACAATTTTGTCTTCATTGCAAATCAGCTTGCTTTAAATCTGATAAACTATATTAGTGCTTATGCTGATAATTTGAGATTTTCCTAGCTTTAGCAACTGAGAACAACCGCGTTGATCTATTATGCACTCGAAGCACAAATTAGTTGAGCTGCAAAAATTGAGATGTGCATTTTTTGCTGAACTTTGGCGGCAGGATTTGCGACAGGACAACTTTCGGCCCGGACTGCGAGAATGCGGCAAATCAGCGAGCAGAACGAAATTGGAAACGCACAAAAGTATGCAACACTGTGCGGCAGGAAGAAGCTTGGACTGCTTTCATTATAGCATAATTACAGCAGACAGCTCTGTGGTAGAATGCGGAATGGTTGAAGTTGCATGTGGCGCGCTCGATTTAATCGTGACACCTGTCCAACTGGTCAACTGGTCAACTGGTTTGTCGCTCAGTCGGGCGGCATAATTAAAAGTTAAGTACCTGACCGGGACACGAGACACAACACACATTCTCCCACACACACACACACACACACTGCGTCTGCAAGCCAACCAAGTTGGCAGCAGTCAACTCCCCAAGAGACAGACAGAGAGAGAGAGAGAGAGAGAGAGGAAGAGAGAGCAGCTGTCGTTGACTTTGGCGATGCATTTTTATGGCACTGCAGGGCGTCTCAGCGCTACAAAGGGTACAAAGGAGAGCAAGGCAAAGAGCAGAGCTGGTCAGCAGACACGAACGCTGTCCGCCAGCGCATCCATCGCCATCTCCTGCTGCCCTTGTCCCCTCTGCCCTCCCCTGTTGCTGCTGCTAAATGCTTGCCTGCTAAATTTTTCACAAAAGAACTTACGGCAAATATGTTTTAATGAGTTGTCAGTGCTGTCTTCGCACCTCACACCTCGCTTGCCCCTCTCAAGCGGATATCTCGACTGTCCAGCACGACGAATAGTTTCGAGGAAACCTCAAGCAACGGAATTCCTCGGATGACGCCGCAAGCGCTCAGAATTGCTTCAGTTTTTAATAATAAATGTAGTGGTATAATAAATGCGCTTTTAGTCGCTTCAAAATTCAGCGCAAAACATTCAAAAACATTATGCTTGTAAATAAGATGCATGGCTTTCATGCAGCTTAATACTCTTATAAATATTTCAAGATAAGTAAAATATTTCAAGTCCTACAATACAATATGGCACCTTTTCAAGGTGTCTACTGTTTGACTGTGTTCAGTTTTTTTAAATAATCTTTAAGTAAATAAAAGAAGCTTCAAATAAGCAACCAAAAATATTTATTCAACTCACCTGAAAGTTTTTTCAGATATTGCAAATAAATCGATTTGCAAGTGCTGAAATTAGAAAAGTGAAAGTGAAAGTTTGTTATATATGTATGTTACATTATTATTCATTTTGAAATTAGATATTCAATATTGCAAATAAATTGATTCCCAAGCTTGCAGCACTTAGAAAAGTAAAACGCAAAGTTGTTGTTTTATGAGTTATAAGTTATGCATTTTTAAATTATATATTCATTTGGCAGTCAGTAAGTTTTCTCAGCGAAATAGCTCAATAAATAGATAAATTGTGATCAAAAAGAATGTCATTATTAACTTGCTTTGCCGCATATTTGATGTGCTATATCTGTGGCATTATCTGTGTGCTCTGGTGAGTGTATTTGCGGTTGGCTTTTGTCTTATGCGACGCCGCAAGACGCCAATGGCGTTGCATATAAAATACTTAGGTCGAGGCATGCTGCGGTTGCCGTCGCCGTGTGCTGCAAGTGTAATGCAGGTCGCACTTGCATAGTAAGTGCATTAAATGCTAAACTACTTATGGGGCTTATCAGCAGAGAACGGCAAGCGGAAGGCGTCTTTAAGGCGCCATCAAGCACAAGCTGCAAGCTGCTCGTCTACTCCAGATACTCTCATTTCACAAAAGCCGCACGGAGATATTAAGTTGAGCTGCATACAATCGGGCCATCTATATACTTTCTACTTTACTTAATGAGCTCAACTTTTGCCACAACTCGCAAGCGTTTTGAATATATTAGGGCAGAGTTGTGTTCGAAATTGATATTAATTAGAAGCAGGGGAAGCTATCAATCAAGCTGGCGCAGCTCGATTGCTTTGTTTAGTTGAAGTTGTCGGGCTGTTGTCGAGCATCGCAGTAGTCCGTGAGCTGTTTGCTCTGCAATCAAATCAGTATTCTCTCAAACGTCGAGCACAACGCTTGTCGAGAGCAACAACAAAACAAAACAAAAAAAATAAAAAATTGAAAAACAAAATCCCGTGCACGACTCGAGCAAACGAAGAGTAACTTTTTGATTGAATCAGCAGACCGAGATCGATTCGACTGCTCGACTGTGCGATGGCGTTCGTGGCGCGCAACGATCAACATGGCAACGAGATCATGCGCGTAATGCTCTCCGCCGAGCCCGGCAAGCGCACGGTTGCCTCGTGCCAGAATCTGCGCATCAACTGCGTGCCCCAGCTGCCGGCAACAACGAGGTAAGCACAATTCCAACTACACACATCTCGTGTTTGTCTGCAACTCGTGCCGCAGCTAGAAATTAATCCAAGGCATTTCAGCTGCTTTATATTACGCTTTCTAACTGCTTTCCTTTGCTTGCTTGCAGCGATGGACGCTTCGATCATCGACAGCGCTTTCATTACTATGCCGAGGACATACCGCCGCCGCGTCTCGCCCAGCAGGTGATTCACAACGCCGTTGAGCCGCCGGACCTGCAGCTGTCGCAGCTGCAGCCGCTCAAGCGTGAGAAGCGGGAGCGGGAGCGGGTGCAGGAGCACGACCATACACCAATACAAGCACAGTCACAGCAGCAGCAGCAGCAATCAGAACAGCAGCAGTCGCCGCCGCAGGAGCGCCGCGGAAAGCAGAGCAACAGTGCTGACGAAACGGCGACTTGGCAGTCGGGCGAAATCAATGCGCACAGCACGGTGCTCAATCCGACAAAGCCGACGACGTTGGAGAAGGTGCCGCACACACGACGCGATTTCCACGGCTGGCTGGCGGCCAAAAAGTAAGGCAACACACTCATCACTCTCTGTTCGCGCTCTGCCCTCAACTAACAGTGTTTTTGGTGCGCGGGTAGAAGATTCCATTCCATTTGAGAGGCATCAATAATAATACTACTACTACTACTACTACTAGTACTACTAGTACTACTACAAGTACTACTACTGTTCATGTCCTGCCGTCCGTCTGTACGCACGTTCGAAAACTTGTATCTCAGAAACGATTAAAGCTCCTAAATTTGTTAAGAATACTTCAAAGCCGCTCAATTTTATTTTAGAAATTGCTCACGCCCCCGGCGTTGTCTCGCAACGGCATTCTTTGAATGCGCTCAGTGAATATGTCCAATTTTTGGGCTACTCGTGTCCTTCCGTCCTTCCGTCCGTCCGTCCGCGTGTTTCAACAGTTTCTTCTCCCAAACGATTAGAGCTAGTGCTTTGAAATGTCTGCAACAATACTGCTGCACTTAGTAGCAACTAAAGATGGTTTTAGAATTGAGCCACGCCCTCTAGCGTCCCCACAATTTGATTATTTCTATTGACATTGAATCTTGCAACATTTGAGTGGTTTTCGTTCCTCCAAATTGCTGTAAAAATGGTAGATTTTTCCCAAATTACATCTCGATGAGATTTTGCAATACTTGTGGCTTTTAAGATTGCAAATAATAACTAAATATTTGAGTTCGACTTCTGCCTCTTTAATTCTACTCTAGGCGAACACTCAATGCCATTTAATGGCTTGCAACTGAGAGCAACTCAACTAGCTTTGTCGAAAAAACAATCAAGAGCGATGCTTAAAATTTGTTATATCCGCAATCTTTTATAGCAGCATTGTGATTGACAATAGTTATAGACTTCCTAACATTGATAAATTGGCACGACTGCTAATCGAATCTAATCTCTCTCCCGCTCGCACGCCAGCGAGACACAGCTGCAGCAGGCGCAGGATCGCCGCCTCGTCGCCCAGCAGCAGGATCAGCGCGCCGCCGAGCGCGCTCGTCTCGCCACGCAGCAGTTCCAGCATTGGTGTGTGGCCAAAACTTCGCAGCTGCGACGCGCCAAGTCCGATCTCAGTTCGCTGGCAACGCCGCCGCTAGCCACAGCAGCAGCAACGGCGACGGCGGCAACATCCACGACGGCGGCGACGCAGCAGCGCGTCGATGAGTGGGAGCGCGCCAAGCTGGCGGCGCTGAAGGCGCAGCGAGAGCAGCGCCGGGCGGACGACGCCAAGCAGCAGCTGATCGACAGCACGCGCCGCGAGCGCAGCGCCGAGGCCTGGGAGCATTGGATGGACGCGGCGCGCTCCAAGCCGCGTCCCGTGCCCATGGGCAAGGGGCTGGACTCGCTGCGGGCGAGCATGGCGCCGCTCTACACGAACCCCAACGAGTGGCAGCCGCTGCTGGCGAGCGCCAGTCCCAAGCAGCCGCCACAGCAGCCACCACAGCAGCCGCTACAGCTGCCGGCGAACACACATCGCACGGGACCGGACTACGAGCGTCTGGAGCGACTGGCGCAGCCGCGTCGCCAGCTGTGGCGCCACCAGCACCTGCGACTGCCGCCACCCGCCGCCGTCGGCAAGCCGCTGAACGACAGCCAGAAGACGCAGCGGCAGCCGCAGACGCTGCCGCAGACGCGTCTGCTGCGCCGCCAGTCGAGCGCACCCGAGGGCAGCTGTGCGGCGCAGGCGGAGCTGAACAGCGAACTGGACGCCGACCTGGACTTTGATGTGCAGCTGGACGCGGCTGCCGCCGCCAACGGCAGCTGGCTGTCCATCTCCACCGCGGAGACCGCCGACGCTGGCGTCGGCGTCGGCGCCGCGCCGCCGCTGATGCTGCGACCGTCGCAGACTGCGGCCACGCCGCTGGAGCTGCAGCCGCGCGGCAAGCCCATCATCTGGAGCAAGCGCAATGCGCAGCGGGTGCGCGAGCTGCGCGAGGTGCTCAATCCGCTGGACGAGCCGCTGCCCTGCCAGCTGCGCCACGACCAGCTGGAGCAGCTGCGCCAGCAGCAGGACCTGCAGAACACCAAGGTGCTGCCGCGCAAATACCAGCAGAAGCGCGAGCAGCTGCGCGAGAAGCTCAAGCCCTGGGTCGAGGCCGGCAAGCTGCTGCCCGAGCGCAGCGCCAGCTGTCGCCCCAAGCCGACGGCGCCGCCGCCGCCGCAGCCGCCGCAGCCACCGCAGCCACCGCAGCGTCCAACGCCAATGAAGCCCGAGGCCGTGGAGTCGCCGCTGCAGCGCTCCGAGGACCACATGCTGATGTGCGCCAAGAAGGCGATCAGTCCCGTGCAGCGCGCTCGCAGCAATGATCCTGCGCGTCTGCTCAAGCTGCGCGAGCCGAAGGCGCCGCCCAAGACGCGACCGTGGCGCTAACTCTTCGTCGAGTTGCCATTCATGTACATATAGTTATTAGCAGCCTATTGCCACGGACCGTGCAACGCATATTGTTGTCATGTTCCGGGCTGAGGCGTAGTCCCAAGTTCTCTACAAGTTTAGTTGCATTTGTTCTAAAAATTGTTAGCTATTATGGTAGCAGGAGGAGCTGCCTTTTGTAATCGGCCACACTGCGAGTTTATATATTTTTTATACATACCTATATATTTTTATACTATGTGGTAGATGAGCTCAACTTTAGGCACTAGTTTCGTCCAAATTGTGTACCAGTTTAGTTGCTGTTCCGTTTCGTGCACTTTAGAAGACATCCTGTTAAATAAAATTGTTAGCTATAATCTAAGAATTGTAGTGCCAAAAGTACCCCAACGTCTTTCACTCACAGACAACAACTTCAATCGCAAATCCCCCTTGGAAGTCGCCGACTTTAGCTGCTGTCGTCGGCGAGATCGACAAAATCCAACGGCCGGTGTTTAATTAGCTGCGCGTTGCTGTCCTCAGTTATTTTTGGCTCTTTTCACGTGAAGTCGTAAGCCCCAAAGTTATGAATTCGTAAATGTTTCATGCTCGCTGCTGCGCTGCGCTTGTTACAGGTACAAACTTGAGCGGGCACAAACATGAAAACAACATCAGTGACGGTGAGTGGCAATCGAAGTGCGGGAGCGTGGGAAATGCGTGCGGGAAAAGTGGAAAATTTCATTGGCTGCAGTGCGCGCTTGTTCGTCTGGAGCGTCGCCATCGTCGTCAGCGTCGGCGGCTTCATTGTTCCAAGCATTTGATTGATTGATTGATTGACTGTCGTTGATTGATACTCAAACTTTTGTATATGCGCTACACTCTCTCTCTCTCTCTTCGCTCTTTCGCTTTGCTTGTGTGTGTGTGTGTCGAGTCATCAATGCGGTCCACTTCATAACCGACAGGCGCACAGTGTCCCACAATGCTGTTGATAAGCAAGCAAATTGCTCAACAGAAACACTAATAGTTCATCATAGTTAATCTAATTTGTATTTCGGAAAATACGATAAAAATTTAAAATATTTTACCATTTTATGATTACCAATTTAAAAAATAAGTAAATAAACATGTTTAAATCAATTTAGTTGCACTTTAAAAACTACAATGGCAAACTCTCATTGCAAATTAGCTCAAAATAGCAATATCCAAATCTTATGCTCATTCCTAGAGATCATTAAATGTTCAAAGACAAAGTAAGTCAAATATCACTTAAATATGCATGCACTCAAAATAATCGTGTTGTATTTGTTTTTGATTAGCTTCTAGAAGTTAGTCCATTAATTATTCTTTATTTAAAGAGCTCTGACTGCACTTGATTGTCAGCTAGCATGTTGCAGCAGCGCCTGTAGTTTATTGTTTGTTTGCGGTGTCTTGCACCACAGTGCGGTGACGTTGCACTTGAAACTTTTGGCCAACATTGTGGCAATAACAACATGAAGTCGTAATTGTTGTTGCCTCACTCTGCGCTCGTCGTGCCACAGAGTATGTCGTTTATAAGCAACTTCTTGTGGTTTTACTGCTGTCCCACACACACGCACACACACACACACACAGTTGTAGATAACGATTTTGAAGGCGAATTGATGTCACTTGGCCGTCATTCATTCATATGCTGCGTGTGTTGCGGCTCGCCCGTAGATTATCCTCTCTCTGCACTCGAGCGACCACTACAACTACACACTCCCTACAATGAAATTGCAGGATTTTCTGCTTGTGTGTGTATAAATGTGGCTTGTTTTTTTTTTGTGTCCAGTCATTCGACAAACGGAAGTTACACTCAAGCGAAAACTAATTTCATTTCATCAGAATTTGACTGGAACTTTTCCCATTTACTTGACGCTTCTACGTGCTATCGTTTAGCGTGACCCATGCTTCGGTTTGGCCCCATAACCCCCGACCTGCCACCGCGCACCTCTCACCTCTCTCCCCGCGCAACAACAAAAGTTTATTGGTTTGACTTGTAACGCGTTTCCGTCGTCGCCAAAACGACGCGTCGTTCACTGGCCCGCGCCGTAAAAAGGTTAAATGAATAAGTGCGTTGCGGGCCGGCGGGGCGGAGGGGCAGCGTGCCGCACGAAGGGCGTGGCAGCTGCTCGAGTAAAAGGTTCTTTGGTCTGCTGGTCTGTCTATATAGAGACATCATGCCTGCAGCGCAAACTTATGACCCAGCATTATTTGAGCGTCGTCAAGCGCTTGCACTGGCAAAGCGCCCGAAAACTGAGCTACGAATTTCTGTTGCCACTTTCGTCAAGGGCGCTCTCCCTCCTTCTGTCTCTCTCGCACTTTCTCTCTCTCTTTCATGCTAAGGCATAGAGTACAGTGGAGCCATTAAGGATGACAACTGCAGACTTTTCGCAAGCACCAATAATTTAACAAAACTCTCCACTGTTAGACTTAGACAACAAACGATGCTCTGCAACTTACTACAACTCTCCACAACTCTGCAAAATTCACCCAAAAACTCCTCTCATTTCACAATGGAAATAATAACAAATCTGAACGATTCACCACAGCTTTCCACAAGTCTCCACAGCTCTCTAAAAGTCTCCACATCTCTCCAAAAGTCTATTAAACTTTCTGCTACTCTCCACAACTCTCAGCAAGTATCCACAATTCTCCACAGACTCACCACTACTCTCCAAAAGTCTCCACAACTCTCTACAAGTCTCCACAACTCTTAACAAGTCTCCACTACAATCCACAAGCCTCCACAACTCTTCACAACTCTCCATAAGTCTCCACAACTCTTCACTACTCTTCACAACTCTCCACAAGTCTCCACAACTCTTCACTACTCTTCACAACTCTCCACAAGTCTCTAAACTTTTTAAAAAACATGCTTGTGACTGAGTCAAACCTGAACAACTTTTCAAAACTCTCCACAAGTCGCCAACACCATGCGACTCTCCAACTTTTGTCATTTAAGAATATTAAAGTGATTTTATATTTTTGGTTCCATTCAGAATGTGCGCTGCCCACTGTGCGCAAGCTGCGAGTGCAACTTGAAGCGAAGTGAACGCCACTCGTTCTTGTCGCATAACGACTTTTGGTTCATTTATTGCTCAAGTGATTGGCGATAATTCGCCGCGGGACCTGTCGACCTGGCAAAGCCAGGCGAGTCAAAGTCACCTGGCCAGCGCCAACGTCAGAGCGAGAGCGAGAGCGGGAGCTAGAGTGAGAGGCACTGTCAAGAGCCAGAGCCGTTGACGAAACGCGCGCCCGCATTTGGCCTTAAGCGTTTTGTGATTGTTCCGCATTTCGGGGCAACTAATGAACAGGACAGCGAACAAGAAGCCGGGGCAACTGCAATTTAAAGCAGCAGCTCAATTTAACTGCAACTGCAAACTTTACTCCTAAAATAAATCACAAGCTGCGGCCAAACTGGGAGTGGCAGTTGAGCATTAGATTAATCGAGCTGCAGCTGCTGAGTGGACTGTGTTTTGCCAAAAGCAGAGAGAGCACTTTGCGAATTAAAAAATCAAATGTAATGAGCGAAATCGCATTAACAGCTTACATTAATACGCTTGCACGTACAGAGTTGCCAAAACCCAAGCATTATCCACTCAATTTTTCAATTTGTTACAAGCATAACGGGATTATTAAAGTAGCAGCAGCAGTAGCATTTGAAGTAGCAGCAATTCGCAATAATGCTATAGAATAGTAGTTAAGTTTAGTTCAGACTAGAACTTGATAATTTGTATTTACATTTTGAAGACACTTGCTTTAAACATTGAGTGCTTAAAGAATACATGTCATACATATAGAATATTTTATATATGTTTGCGTTTTGGGTGAATTAGTTGCCTTTGGCACAGAGTTCTTAATATATTCAAGTTTTACATAGCCAAGAAATGCTCGCTCAGTTCCAATGAATCATTTTAATTATTTCGACTGCTTGAACAGAAAACGTCAAGTTTCTTAATCTTCACTTTTAATCAAAGTAGTCTGCTGTCTGAATAGCGGCTTGCTGTATATTTTGTTAGGCTCTTCAGTGTGTTTTTTTCTCAATTCAATTGCTTTGTAAGCCGCGCATCCTTTTAGTTGTAAGGCATGATTAATGCAGCTCCTGTCATTGGCGATCTTTGGCACCGTTGAAGGATCAATGTATTCATGCCCAAACATTTCAATGAGAGCCCATTTGCAATGACACCTTTCGGGGCAGCTGTGTCCAGGAGTCGGACACACCCTCGCACACGCAACACCAACACACACATGCACACGTTGCACTCTTATCCGTAACGCAACTTGCAATCACAATTTTCAATACAAACGAGTCTTGTTTCCTTTGTTGCGTTTACGTAACGCTTCTTCGGCTGCCCGCACTAACACTAGCACACACGCACATACAGACTCACACACACACGCAGGCACACACACACACATGTGGGGCACGTTGCTTTCATATTCCATTTTCAGTTTTATGCATGATTTATGCGCCATTGTCCGACGCGCCGAGTCGCCATCGCCATCGCCCGCTTCCCGTCGGCCATCGACCCCTCTGCACTGCCAACCCCTCCACCACCACCTCCATCTTCCCATCCCGCCCCCCCTCGCAGCCCGACGGTGTCCCGCTTATGCTGCTTTTGGCCGTTACATGAAAGCGAAACGCAGACGTGGCCAATGCCAAAGTCAGTTGGCAATGCACATGCAAAAGCGCTGCCACGCCCACCGCTCACGCCTGCCCCGCCACCCGCACTCCACCCATGCCACACCGAGTCCTGCAGGACACATTTGCGCGAGCTGTTTAGCATTCTATTTATGCCCAAGCATCGCCCAGCGCCTCTTTGACGCCCCCTGCTCTCACTCTCGCTCCCTCTCTCTCTCTCTCTCTCTCGCTCTCACTCAGAGCTCGGGCTCTGTCTCTGTTTCATGTGCATTTTTTCGGGTGCTGGCTGCTTATCAGTGCACACACTTTACACCGGCAACAATGGGCGACGACAACGCTGTGGAAGTTGTTGTTGGATCGGGGATAGTGCAGCGGCAGCCGTTGCGATTGCCCACAGCAGCACTTGGCATTCATGTGCACACACAAACACACACACACACACACACACACACTAATACAAACACACCCACACACACGTGGAGATATAACTGCATTTATGCATTTGTGGTCAACGGCATTGCCAACTCCCACACACAGTTACAGCAACTTATATGCCAAGTACACTTCACGAAAAGCGCATGCATTCATCTACAGAGCAAACATTATTATAGATCTAAATAGAGTGAAAACATCTCTTCAGGAGCACAAGAGATTCTATTGATAGTCAACTTTTTCGCACTGCAGTCCAACTAAAAGCTAACTTGGCGAGACGCGAAGATTTCGTAAACGAAGAAAATATGCAGGCAAGACAATTGACAATGAAGAAAAACATGAAGAAGTTCAAGATATTCATGCAAGACAATTGACAATTTAGTGCAAATCTAGAGTAATTCATTTTTGCTGAGAATTTAATGATAAGTCCTTATGACATATATGTATGAGGTTTGTTTAACAGGATATGTTACAGAAAGGCGTTGTTGTGATACTATACAGCTTGTTTAACTAATTAATAATTCTATATAAATTTAAAAAGTAAATATTTAAACCTATTTTTGTACAACTAACAGATTTCAGAACACATTTACATGCTGCACCCAAAGTGTAACGAATAATAAAACTAAAACTAAATGGCTCTAGACCAAGTGGCAGCTAACGACAGTACTCAAGTTTAAATAATCATAAGTAGAGCCTCGTGTAGCTGCCTCAATTGAAAACGGTAAACGTAAAGACGTCTAGCCAGGCAATCACAGAATTTCCCCAAGGTTTCGCGCAATGGTTTGGCTTTAGTTTCATTTTCAGTGGCACAAAGCGAATTGTAGTAAATGGATAAATATAAGAAATAGTAATAATGAAAGATTAAGCGAGCTATGCGCTTATTAATTAATGATGAATCTAATTCTCGTCATGGTAATCACAGTCACTGTGCGAAAATGCAAATGGAAATGTGTGACAGTGATTAGTATTATTGTAATTCAAGCCCAGGACTACTTGCAATAAAAGCTCATAAACGATACCTCAAGTATTTATTTGTTACTTCAAATTAAAGTTACAGAACGATTGTTAAAGAAACTTTGTTAACATAACAGTATTTTCGTCGAGTGTAGCCCTTGGCTGGACACTGGCCATTCGAATGCATATAGATAGATAGAGTTTTCTGCTCGGTGATTTTTCATATGCAACTATTCATGTATTCACGTGAGTTATGCCAGCGCACCGCCCCACACCGCCCCGACTCACACTTTTTGCCGTGCCCTCGTCCACTTTTGGCCATCTTGTAACCGGTGGTATCTCAATGCGGTGTCCAAGCGAAATTGTAATCTGTGATTTGTGCTCTGTGCGCTGTGCTTTGTGCTCGGTGCTCTGAGCTCTATGCTTTGCATGCGCTGCTTTGGCCCAATCCAGAGCTAGAGAGCCGAGGTAATGCTTTGATTTCGACTTTGTCACTCGCTCTCAGATCTCCGATTTCATGCTCATTGTTATTGTTATCCACACAGAGTGCTTATTCGCAGCTGTATCTGGGGTTATTGCCAGCACTCGTGCCTGAATAAATACATACATGCAGTTATAGCATTGCTAAGCGGATTTGCCAACTCATTCTCATTCCCATTTCCACTCCAACTCCAACTCCAATTCCAATTCGGCGAAAATCACACAAAATATCTAACTGCATTCAGAATTCGAGCACGAAACAGGATTTCTCGTTCCCGCGATGCAAGTAAATCAATCTGAGTGCCAAATTATTCATAAAACAAACCCACATATCTCATTTCCGTCGCTGATTTAGCCCTGACCTCTGGCATTATGCGTGCAAATGGCTCAAGGCCATTTGGCTGCGTCCAGAACTTTTCCCACAACACCAACAACACCAACAACTTTTCTGTGTGTGCGCAATTTATGTATGTACGCATGTATTTTTAGTCGCCATCGCTTGTGCTCGCAATTCAAGTTGCCGCTCAACTTTTTGCCGCAGTCCGAATTCCTTGCGGAAATCAAATAAGCCACATAATTCGCCTTAGACCGCCGCAATCGGTTCAGTCCATTTAAATCGCAAATCCCTTCTAAATATAACTCTACACCACACCCTGTTCGTTGCCCTCTCTAATTATACGAACGAATGTCGATTCAATTCGTGAAAAGGGTCATTTGTATGTATAATTTATAATTGCTCTGAGTTGAAACTCGACAAGCGTAGCTACAATATGTAATCGGAAGAGCTTTTCAACGCTGTCCTTAATCATTTTAAAGTACTTTCATTTTAAAAGTCACCACAATTGTCAGCAAAATCTTCAAAATTGTCTACAGCTACAAAATTAGTATCTAATCGCTTTGTAGTGTGGTTCAGAGCGTTCTTGCAGCCTTCAGTCTGTTTTTTCGTTGTTTTTTTTTAGAAAACCTCCTAAATTCGTTATATGCTCTCCAATACGTTCAATAGTTTGCAGCTTATTTGTAATAATCTTTTCGTGCATACGAAAGTAGATATTAAAGAAGTTTACCTTACACACATCGTCATTGCTTTGTTTGACTGTCTCGCTGCTTGCTCGTAGCTAAAGTTTTTGAGGAGCCCTTTAAGTGTATGCTGGCTAATAGTTATGCAGTAAGCAATTATTTGGCGCAGCAAAAGTGCATAGCGAGGGCAGTTAATAATGCAAAGTGTAGCAACTTAAGCAGCATTTAAAAAGTTACGTTCGCCGGCGAGCAACTTTCACTCCCACAGGTGTCATTTGACGCCATCATTTAATTGCTGCACTCTCCAGTCGACCGTCCACCGTCGACCGTCGACCGTCGACAGTTGTGACTGGCATTCGGACAGTTGGAGCGACTGCTTTGCTGCTGTCGACATGAGGCACGTCGCCAGCGTCGCGCGTCGTTTTGCTTGCATGCAATTCATGTAGAAGAATTCAAGTTTCGTTGCCTGCTTTCCTCCTGTTTTTTTTGTTTTTTATTTTGCTGCACTTTTGTGCTTAAGCAAGAACTGGGAAAAAAATGATGGCAGCAAAACGAGCATAAAAAAGGAGCAGAGCGAAGGAAAAGTAGAATATAAAAATCTATCCTTTTTGCTGGCATGCTCGCCTGAATGCATATGCATACATATTTCTAGTTGTTATTGCTGTTGCTCTTGTTTGTTGCAGCTGTTGTTCGAGTTGAACCATTCATGCTGTTTGCCATTGTTTGCCACCTGCCACACACAAACACATACACACACAAAGACAGACACAGATATGTACACTCAGCAGCTGCTTGAAATCGTTGCCTGCTTTTCTCTCTGCGGGCCACTGCTCGCCACACTACTTCAACGAGTCCTTTGCCTCCTACACTCACTTTAAGTGCGGTGCCTAACCTTGGCAATTATTTACAACAAGCTATATAGATATGCATATTTTCCTATTTCATTAACAAGATGAAGCGTGCATGAGTCAGAGTTAAATATTGAGTATTACTAAAGAGCAAATAATAACATTTGAATGTTTACTCTCATAAATTGCTGATATTTATATTTGATATTCAGCTTTAACAAGGCAAACAAGTAATTTAATTGAGTACAATATTATACTACCATTGCTAATTACTTGAAAGACGAAAAAAAAGCTTATTAATTTATTACTTTCATTTTATACTTTACTATTTCATATCAGCAAACAAAAATGGCATAATTATGATTGCATTCATTACATTTTATATTACTCTAATAAATTGCTGAGGTTCAGATAAACGACTGAAAATTGTTAATAGACTGCCATAACTTATTTTTATTTTCTTTAGAGAGAAACAGCATTAAATACAAGTAACGCAATGAGCACTCGAGCTGGAGCAGAATATTAATTAATACATTATTATGTGGAAGCCATGACCTCGTACTTATTATGCATGCTTTAATGTTCAAGGGCATCTGGCAGTCATTGAACTTGCTGCACATTTATTTCGCTTGTTTTTTAATAGTTTTCATCTTCTTGTTGCTTTTTTGTTGATTAACTCAAAAAGTTTGTGTTGATGGCCACTTGAGTGGTTGTGCAGCATTTGCCACACACACACACACACACACACACACACAGGCACACATGTAAGCGCAGAGCCAGGCAGTCGAACACACACGCACATAAATCCAATTACGCTGCATATTTGTCTGCGCGTTTCTGCATTCACGCAAAAATGTAGCATGCTTTCGGGCGCAGCTGAGAAATGTTGACATTATCAAAACGCCATTAAATACATGCTGCGTGTGAGTGTCTGTGTCTGTGTCTGTGTCTGTGTGCGTGTACGCGTGTGAGTGTGAGCTAGCGCTTTTTCTTTTGACCTCGTTTACAGTCTGCACTTTGCTCGCTGCTCGCCACTCGCCGCTCGCCGTTATCAATGAGATGTTTCAGCAGCAACATAAAGCATACGCCATGTGCCACACTCGAATGCATTATTCGAGCCAGCTTAAACACGCTCGAATACCTTATATATATAAATATATTTGTATGTACATATACATACATATACCTATATACTTTACATACATATATTTCGTATTTATCGCAAACTTTCGCCCGCTGCTTAAATATGTATTTTAGCCATTTTCATGCAGGCCGAAACCTCTCGCTTCTCGTCCGCCGAAATTTGTTTATTTTGTTTGCTTTGTGCAAATATTTTCCGTTCGGCGAAAAAAATAATAAAAACAAAAAACACAGCTACAAAACGTGAAAACTTCATTGCTCTTTGTTGCTGTTGTCGTTGTTGTTGTTGTTGTTGTTATCATTCTGTTGCTTGCGCGCGAAGAATTGCTGGCCCCAGCGCCAAAGAATTTCAGCTCTTCAAACAAATGAAATTAATACACACACACACACAGAGAGAGTGAGAGCAGCCTTAGGCAAGCTGTCCATACCCAACTCTACTTTGGCCATAACTTGGCCAAAACTCAAACATTTCACAGGCTTTTGCTATGCTTACATTTTGGACACCGCAAATTCTCAAGATTGATTTGCCAGCGCTATTGATAGCGCCTAGATTACATTTTGCTTGGCAATTCCTATGTTTTTTATTTTGTACTTGTTTTGTTGGTCGTTTGTTAAACATTTGCGAGAAGTTTCAAAAGAAACTCATCATTTGATATTTGGGAACGCAAGGGGATTTGTGTACTTTCAAATAGAAAATAAAACAACGAATGAAATACAAGAAAATTGTGCTCTGCCTGGAATTATGCTCAAAATTGACGCTGATTTTGAAAGGATTTGCAGACATTTGATCGATGCGCTCGTTCCCCGCCCACTTGCTACTTCTTGATTGACTTTAAACCATCGAAAAGCCGAAATTGAATTAGCTGCTGGCCAGGGCGCAAATGTGTGTTCGTGTATTCGTGTGGCCGGCAAAGTTGTCACCTTGCTGTGCTGTTTTTTTTTTTTGGCGGTGGTGTGGCATCAGCATTAGCGCTTTCAGCCCGACGTCAATCTGAATGTCATAAATCACGACCGGAGGCCCGACTTGACTCGACTCGACCGGCACCGGGACCGGGACCCGGACGACGACCTGGGCTAATGTCGAAGATGCGTTTCCGGCGCCAACCGGAAATGAGTTGTGAAATGAGACGCCGAGCAGCCACGACAACAGCCAGCAAACAAACAAACAAACAAGCACACACACACACACGCACACGCACACACACACGTTCGCGCAGGGAGAAGGAAAAAAAATATTGAAACAAAAGCAAAGGCAGCGGCAAAAACCAGCGAGTTGTGCCACACAAATGATTAATTGCTTGGCATTTGTGCGGCTCGTTAGACGACCAGTCGACAAACATAAACAAAACATAGCAAAAACCAAAAAAAAACGAAGACACAAAAAATAAATAAATAAAATTATATATAGTCATAAAAAAACACGAGCTCAGATGCAAGTTGACGTGAATAGTCGATGGGTCAATGCCCTTTGCATAGCCAACAAATATTATGAGTTTCCTATCGAAAAGGAAATCGTATATAATTGTATATTTTGGTCATGAATTTCAATCGCAATCAATCAAAAGCATAGGAGTAAAGTGTTTAAAAGCTTACTATTGGCATAAAAACTATAATCTTAGTAAACTAATCAAGTAAAGAAGGGCAACAATCAAGCCACCCGCTTGCCTCAGCATGCCACTCAAAGCGTCGGCGAAGGGATAACTTAGACGCACAGCAGACGAAGACGCCTCGCCCTGATGGTGCGGAGGGGTTAAATGGGGGCACGGAGCGGCGCTCTGACGGGGTGCCAACAATGGGTTAATGCAACAAAACAATTTTTCAACATGCTTTCAACTTGGCCTAATTGAATTGCCAAAAACTAAAGCTGTCAGAAAATGCGTTGGCCAAAAAGGACGCCAGCCAAACCGCAACAAGCAAACACACACACACACATGCACGCACACACACACATGCACGCAGGCCAGACAAGATTAATGAGCGTAAATCATTTCAAGCATTTTTCAAATAATTTATGAAAATTCTGCTGCACTCCCAGTGGACTCTTCGCTCTCCACTCTTTGCTCTTCGCTCTTTATTTCTGTTTTGGGGGTCGTCAGCATATTTGAGACTCATTTCTTTGGCAGTTTTGCTTGCCGCTTTGCCGCTTTGTTTCGTTTTATTTTGTTTTATGATTTCATTTTTAGCCTTTTTCACATGCTGGCGACCAAAGTATTTTTGCATACACTTCTCTTGTTGCCCTGCACCCAACAACTACACAAGGTATGCCCAACTATGCCATATTCAAGCAGAATCTTTACACTGATTTCGACTTTGCAAACTCATCGATTTGCAGTAGCTGAGGTAACTTTTACTTTTCACAGGACATTCCGCTGTCCAAGTTGTTTCATTGCGCAGATTGATTCGAAAGTTATTTATTTATTAAGTCGATGTTACTTTTACTTTTCACAGGCCATTCTGCTGTCCATCATGCAAAATAGTTGTCGAGTATTTGCGGCTCTGCGGGTTAGTCAAATTTAATTATGCGTGAGCCGAATTTAAACGCCACCATCTGCTTGAGATCATGTGAGTATTTAGTTTAATGGAGTGCGAAACGTGGCCTTTGGGGCGCTCCAACCCCCCGCTCCCGAGGCCATTGAACCCGCTGCAGTTCAGCTGCTCTATATTTCTATAAATCAAATGCGTTTCTCATGGCCAGCAACAGCTGCGTGTCTTTAAATATATATTTTCAGTCCAGCTTACTATGTCGCCCCATGAATCTTTAAAAC
The DNA here is from genome assembly GCA_035046165.1 of Drosophila rubida. NCBI lineage: Eukaryota > Metazoa > Arthropoda > Insecta > Diptera > Drosophilidae > Drosophila > Drosophila rubida. The sequence goes on along the minus strand of JAWNOF010000023.1, from coordinate 5,522,468 downwards.
TACTTGATGTCTGTCTCGATGTAGTTGTTTTCCTTGCTGCATTTTTGCAGGAATACCTAGAAGTGCCCATCGTAGATTTGTATTTATGTTGCAAGCCATAACTTTAGCCATAGTTAGCAACGTTTCCCTAGCTGCATTTCAGGCTCTTGTTCCCCCCCGTGCGCTGACAGATTATAAAAACAACTGGATGTCGAAGTTGGCCGCCACTTTGACGGCCAAGTGCAAACACATCCCGCCTATGTATGAATGCACGCAAAATGTTGGGCAAACAGATTCTGTTCTTCGTTTATTTATAAATGCGCATATTTTGGTTGGTCGAGCAAGCAGCAGTAATAATACGCACAGTCACAACAACACAACAGCAGTTCGTACTTTGGGTGATACGGCAAACTAAAATAATATATGCCCACACACAACATATACTCGCATACATATGTTATATGCAGCCATACATATATGAATGTTGGTGTATTTTGTATGCATTTCGTTGAAATTTACATAAAATAATATCAGAGAGCGACTCGAACTGGGATAAAAGTTTGTTGAGTTTTTGTTGTCGTCGCCGTCGTCGTCGCCGTCGTGCGATTCATCAACACTGAGAGCAAAGGCAGCAGCAATGAACCCGACCAATTCCCAGCTTCCCCGCTCTGCCCCCTTTGCAATCCAGTATTCAGTTTATAGTTGCAGTATTCGCAATTCAAGCGAAGTGCTAAAAATTGATGCTTCCGGAAGTTTACATACGCCACAATCGAATTTACGAGCACTACGTTCCTCTCGCTCTCTCTCTCTCTCTCTCTCTCTCTCTATCTGTTTGTTTGCTCTGGCATCTTTTTAGGAGTCTGTCAACATTTGTTGCATATTTGTGCGATTGCATTGCGAAAACATTGACAAAATGCAAATGCCTGCTCTGGCAATTGTCCACTCGGCTCGCATTAGGTTTAGATTGCTCCAGGGGCCAAGAATATACACACTTTTCTCTGTGTACTAAGCACATATACTATATTTACAATAATATTATCTGGCAGTGTGATTTCATTTTGCCATCGACAAAGTAATTATGAAAGTGGTAAATGTTCATTAAATATTACATGAATAATGCTATTCCAAGGTATTAAATAATTTCCACATATTTCACAACACTTTCACTGCGACAAATGCATAATTCTAAGCTGCTGCAGGCTCTTGTTGCATTTGTAAAGTATTTATTTACGAATAATATTAATCTACACTGAAAAGCGCATTCGTTGCGCTTAGAGCTTTCACTCAAGCAGGAGCTTAGAGCTTTCCTTCTTTAAGCTTGCAATTATGTTAAGCGCCTTATGAACACTTAAAGCTTGCTTTGAATGTTTCAAATGGCTAGGATTAAGTTCAAATAAAACGTTTACGTGCCGACTTTATCAAATCCACTAACAGTTGTCATTTCAATCGATTTCAATTGATTCGCATTGTGTAAATGTACATATTTATTTACGAATAATATTAATCTACATTTAAAAGCACATTCATTGAGCTTAAAGCTGCTCCTAAATGGACTTCACCTGAAGTGTATGAAAGCTGTTAGTCTATAAGCTTAATATTACAAAAGCGCCTTAAGAACGATTTAAGCTCGCTTTGAGTGTTTCAAACAGTTGGTTGATTGAGTTTAATTGAAACATTCTCTTAGTCCAGTTTAACAAATCTAGTAGTAGCTGTCGTTTTAATCGATTTAAATTGATTTGCATTCTGTTGCCCAAACACAATTAGTTAAATTATATTTGTTGCATTACAATAAATGCCTGCAATTAAAGCTCAACTCATTTGATAGTTGGTCTACGTGAGTAACGAACTGCGCCTCATTCAGACCTAAATTGAGTCAAATATTTGCACAGCATAGGTGAAAGCTGCATAGCAAGAAACACAAATGAAATGCGATTTATTTATTTATGCTCTCATATAGTGAACTCGGCGAGCAAACAAACGTAATAAATTGCACAAAAAGCTAAAACTAATCACACACACAAAAAAACAAAAAAAAACAAGCTGAAATGAATAAAAATAAAGCGCAAACACAAAATCAACAAAAACAAAACTAAGTAAAAATAAAAAACTTTTGACATTTGCGCGTTTTGCATTTTGCGTTTTGACGTTTCGCCGCTTTCAGTGTGTTTTGCTACCAAAATGCAAAAAGTTGCCAGCCAAATTGCAAGCCGAAAAACAGGAACAAATGCCGAACGCGATGCTTAGCACATTGTCAACACACAAAGCGATGGGTGTGCGAGTGCGTGTGTATGTTTGTGTGTGTGTGTGTGTGTGTTTATGTTTTGGGTATTTTGCATAAAATTTAAATTTCATTTCTTCGATTTGGGCCAAGTCAACGAGGCAACGAGGCGAGGGTCGCTTTAAGGCAGCGATTTGTATGCACGGACGTGCAGCCCCGAATCCCATTTACAACTCAATGATTTTGCAAATCACACACACACACACGCACACACTAGATGAGAGGCGCGGAGAAGGGCACAGCGCCTTGGTGCCACGTTGCGGATGAGCAATTTGAAGCGCATTTGCAAATGCGGCACGACACGTACTTAAGCAGCAACATTTGCGATTGCGATTGCGATGCGAGGCGAGGCGAGCATAACGCTAATTACAACGAAATTTCAATGATTTTTCGCGCCCTTCCCCGCGATTCTCAGCCGTTGCCGTTCTCACCGTATCCACACACAGTTGACGTCTGTGCTTTATGACTCCCATAACAATGGCCTGACTAGATTTTAAAGCAACCGAATACAGCCAACAAAAAATACAGTGCACACTTTTCTGCTGAACCTGCAGATACCCTGTAAGCAGAAAAGACTGTACTTGCCATCACTTCTTCTGTATTTCATGTAGAGATCGTAAATTACTAATTAACTTGTTGTAGTCTTAGATGTTTTGCATGTTCTTGATTAAATATATCTTTAAAGTCTCCTCGACACAAGGCTAAGATATATACTAGAATGAGAGCGAGTAAAATATACCATAAAATACATATTTTGGTATATTGCTTCAAGGATTATCATGACTTCGAAAGATTATGAAGATTTATTTACTATTTTGTGAGTCATTCAATTTGAGACTTTAGCTTTAAACGTATAATACTTTTTTCAGTTGAGCGGACAATGATTTGAAGTCAACTTGATGTATGCATAACAAACATCAGTATAACAAACACCAAGTTTGGTTTATCTAACACTTATAGCCGCTCAGATGTCGGTGTTTAAATAGACGGACAGACGGAGAGTCACACTTGTCTATATCGCCTCGAATATATATACTTGATGGGGCCGGAGATGCCTTCTTCTGCCTGTTGTATACATTTCCTGTTGGCACAAAGTTATAACACCCATCTACCCTGTGGCAGAACAACAAACAGTTTAGTTTTGCATGGCGACAGAGACTTTAATTAATGAATTGTCGAGTGTTTAAATGAAACGATACTCAGTACATTGGAGTTTGCTCGCAAACTCATTTCATTAGCATGCTTTCGCACGATTACAGGGTATGCAAAGGCAGACTTTAGCAGCTCGAACTTATGCTCAGATAGCTTGTGCCATAATTTACATATTTTGTACAAGGAAGTCGCTTGTCGTCGGTGGCTTGGGAGGCTTTCTTTTCTATTGGGAGTGTGTGTTTGTTTTCTTTGATTACAGGGTATAAAACGCCTCTGTTAGAGGTCAACACTGAGCTTAGCCATGGACTACGGCATTTCCCCAAGTGCCCGAAAAGTATTTCAGTATGTGTGTGTGTGTGTGTGTGTGTGTGGGCGTATCTCACGCACAATCAGCATGGTCCCAGCTCGCTGTGGATCCCTAGGAAGCGACCCTCGCACTCGCCTCGCACTCTCCTCACTCCTCCTCAATTCTCCTCGCTCCCTTCGCATGCGTAAAATGCTGTCAGTCCATCTGCTGTTCATGGTTGTTGCTATTGTTGTGATTGTTTTTGTTGTTTCTTAAAGTTTATCCGATTGTTTAATGAGCTCTGAACGAAATAGAAATCAATGATGCGCATTTTATGTGCCTCGGACAGACTGGACTCGACTGGACTTTGGATGTGGATGTGGATGTGGATTTGGTCTTGAACTGGGACTCGGTCTCGGACCTGAACCGTTCGAGGAGACACGTCACGTCAATATGGTTATGCTGGGTGTTCGAATGGCGAAAAACACGCATTCTGTCGACAAAATAATAAACAGTTTGGCAAAACAGCAAACAAAAGGCAGAACAACAACAAAAATGAAACAAGTAGCAGAGAAAAATACTGTTCCAGCAGCTGTACGAATCGAAATTCCCCCTGGACACTGAATTGGACCAGACATTGTGTGTGTGTGTGTGTGTGTGTCTGTCAGAGGGGAGCAGTGCGAAGGGGCGACGAGTTGTTCGAACATTTGCCAACTCGATTGCTCAATGAGTTGAGAACGCAGAAAAATGTTTGCAAATATGTTAAAAGAGAACAAAACATAGCAAACAACAGAGAGAGAGAGAGACGAGAGCGAGCGAGCGATATCATAATATAGTTGTTGTGTGCTGTGTGTATCAATTGTGAACCAGTTATGAATAGTCGCAGTCACAATTGAGTCATCACCCGAAAGTTTCGCCACGCAAAACAAATACACTCGGATTACACGAGCAATAACATCAGCGGCAACAATAACTCCATAAAATTTGATTAATCCCTTTTTTTTTGTGCATGTTTACATTACAAAAATGTTAAAAGCACTTGCAAAAAAACAAAGAGCGACAAAATGGGTGGCCAAATATTTAGATCAAAGAGAACAGCAAGTTTTATTTGTTTCGCATGTGCCACTTAAATAAATTGAAAGAGGGCAGCAAGTTAAATGCCGTTAACGCCGAATCGAATCTATGCAAATCTAGTCATGACATTTCCAAGAATTATAAATAAATTTCAATCGAACGTAGAAATCAATGAATGGGTGGCATGAAAGAAATAATTATATTATTTATTATTGGGCAACGCTGGGCGAAAGCGAGCAAATAAAAAGATGCTTATCTTGACATAATCTCGAACTAATCTTGACTGGATCGGGGGAATTACAGCAATAATTTGATTGCAAATGCGCGGAGAGAGCTGTTAATGGCTGACGTTTAGGCTGGGACAGCGAATGCGATTGAATCTGCGTGAGACCGCAATATAATCTGACTCTAATCAAGCATAAATGAATTATTTAAGACATTGCCCAGACTCTGCCACCAAATTGGCGCAATTAAAGCAAAGAATGGGAGGAGGCAGATGAGATTTTGCTGCGTTGTCATTTCGATTTTGTATTTATTTTAAAGACGTTTCGGTGTTTTATTTGATTGTTTGCCTCCACTTTTCTTCTGCCGGTCGCCCAAAGGCGAGCAACGATAATATATGTATGTCAATACAATGGCAAAGTTTTTGGGGGCGACGCTGCGAAAACAGAGTGGACAACAGTGGGCAACTGCAACAGAGATATCAGCAAACAGGTCAACTGGAAAAAGCGTTCAGGGTCAATTGATTCTAATTACTTTGCCAGCCAGACTTGTTTCACGGCACAGGAATCTGGGGAATCGGCCAACGAAATTTCCAAATTTCGCTTGCCGTAGGCGTTGAAGCGTTTTATGCATTCAATTGGAAATATATCTATCTATCTATCTATCTAGCTGTGTGCATGAAACTGTGCCCCCTTCACTGTCCCCCACTCTCCCCCACCTTGAGCGGGGGCCATCGAATGGATTGAAGCAAACCTTTATCGCCCATTCAATTCGCTACGAAAAACCGTCGCATGAAAATATGAAAATCAACACAACGCCAACAACGGCAACAGGACCTCAAGATTGGCAGCCAGCCTCGCTGCTGACATTGATAGCTTTGTCGATGCACTCAAGTGTAGTGCGGCGTAATAATTGTCTTTCTATTAAGTCACATTTAAATCCTGCATTCAATATTATTGTCAAGCAACGGCTAATGAGCCAGATTGAGTCCCGACAAAATAACATGACGATATAGCCAACTGAGTCTGTCAATAGTAAACATCGAGACCTCAGAAATTGGCCAGAAACATTGACAATCAACATTGAATTGAAGTTGCTGTAGAACTGTTGAATATTCTTGTTTTAGCAGGCCAAGGATTGTGAAAATAAAATTTATGTTATTTATGTCAATATGTAAATGAATCAACTATTAATTTAATTCGTTCACTTCTTGCTGCGCTTGCACAATAAAGTTTACTCAAAGAATGTTTTAAGGGAACTGAACTTAAATTTGATTGATCATTGCTTCATATAGGAAGCATGAGTATTTTATCGAGAAAACAAACGATTCATCAATAGCATATACAATATAGAACAATATTTAGAATGTTAGAGAAAATAAACGATTCATTGACAACAGATATGATTATGCAACACGATGTGAATTTCAAGAACTCACGATGTCAACAAGAACTCAATAAAGAATCTTCTGTAGAAAAAAATAGATTGTTAGAGAAAACCAACGATTCATCAATAACAGATGCGATATACAACACGATATGACTTTCAACAAGAACAAAATTTAAAATCTTCTGTAAGAAAATATCTTGAATATAAGAGAAAACAAATGATTTATCGATATACGATATACAACACGATAGGATTTTCAACAAGAACACAATAAAGAATCTTCTGTAGAACAAAATCAAGAAAATTAGATAGTTTACTGTAGACTGGTCTCTATTCGGCTGGTGCTGCTGAGCGATCCCTTGGTTTTTAATTGTGTTGAGTGGTCGCCACACGCAAGACAACCACAATAGTGGTCTCTGCCTCTTTGTCGTTGATTTAATCACTGTTTTGTTGCTCTTAATTCTAAGCCCATCTGCACAGTTTAATGGCAGAACACTTGAAGGCGCATAGCTTGTGAATACATTTGAATACATCCATGCATGCGCTTGTGTATGGTTTGAACATTTTCCACTTTGCACACTGCAAACTAAGGAGGAGAGTTTATTGAGGCATCTCACAATCATGCCGAGTACAAGTTGTATAATTTTCAAATCCCTTTTCCATTTCCATTATCTGGCAGGAGGAGCAAGCAGACATCGACATCGACACCAACACCAACATCGAGTACGACTCAGACGCCAACATCGACATCGACATCGACACCAAAAAGACCGACCTATGCAATTTGCAGCAATATTTTTGTTGCTGCCAAACAAGTTTTTTACTTGATTCGGTTCGGTTTGTGTGGTCCGTTGCTGCCACATAGACACACATGGATAAATAGATGCAAGAAATAGGTTGTATTTGAAGATACATAGATACGCCGTAGATGTGTAGATACTATTTGTATTTACACGTAGATACAGATTTTTCGCACTTTGCCCACCAAATGAAGAAAATGCAAATTGCGCATTTTCGCACTTGAAGCGCCCCTGTTTTTTTTTGCTTTTCTTTGTTTCTCCTTATTTGCAGTTTCAGTTTTCATTTTTGTTTTGTGTGTGTGTTGTTGTTATTATTGTTGCACATTATGCGGTGGCAGCGACTGGTGACGGCCGCTCTTTGCTCTTGCTGCTTGCAGCAGCCGCAACCACAAACACAGCTCGGCTTCGGCATCGAGTGTTGTTGCCACACTCACACACACACACACACACACACACACACAGCAGACACTTGCACGAATGAGGTCAAAAGTCTGAATTTTTCAATATCACTGGCGCCGACTCGTGCCTGCCAACACACGCTCTCGCACTCTCCCACTCTCTCTGTCTATCGCTGTCTCTTTCGCGCGGTGTGACACAGAAACCGATGCATACATGAACTTGGAAAAGGGGCGTGGGCCGAGCGCTCCTTTCGCACACCCCTGAACTTTATGTTGCTGCCTCAAGGGCTGCGCACATGGCGCGATCGAGTGCTAACACAACAACAAGTTCGCAGCCTCCTCCCACTCTCTCTCTCTCTCTGTCTCGTTCCATCTTTTTTGCTGACCCTGCAAATATTTGCGCTTAATTATAATTACGAGTAAGCAGCATTTATGCTGGCCATGTTTTCATAATAGTTCAACGCTTGATAAAGAATTTTGCCAGCAATATCATTAAATGCAAAGCTGCGCCAAGCTGTTTTAAAGTCTGTTAAAGCTGCGGAATGAAGTTGGAACTTACATCTTGGCGCCCAACTGCAATCATATGCATGTCTAGTGCCCACGATTATTCGCACTGCACGACAGTGTTTAAAAAACATATTTTTAAAGCTGAAGCTTGAGACGCTTGAAAGCTTCTTAAAGCATCTTTGTTCTACACGCAATTTAGAGAATAATAAAAGGCTATATTTACTCAAAAAGATTAGCATTGAAAAACTGGCTGTTGCTTAAAATTATTCAGCAGAAAGCTGTGCTCTGGAAAGTTGCTTTAAATATATCCAAACTTATTACTCAAAATTATATGTTGTAACTTTTTTACTTTTTGGATTATCGATGCAGTAAATATTGTAAACATTGATTATTAGAGAACAAAGCTTTTAAAAGTGTATTAATATTGCTATTTCAAGTGTTTTAATATTGACTTTTCAAGTGACTTAATGTTGTGCAAAGCAAGCTCTTGAATGTAGAACGCTTTAGAAATAACTAAACATTTTGACTAGTTTAAAGCTCATTCAAGTGCATTCAGAAAGCTCATGGAATGTTGTAAAGTTGCCAAAAGCTGATCGAATTTGTGTGTGACTTTTGCGAGCTAAAAGTAAACAAATAATTTGTCCCAAAGCTGCTGAAAATAAAACTGTTCATGGGCGTGTTAAGCTCGAATCAATCAGAGAGCAGGCTTTAAGCTTGCGGCTGCTCGAAGGCTTTGCTGACAGCAGCACTCACACACACACAGACACACAGTGTGGCAAATTAACTGTTCATGGTCAAGTGGTGAACTTATTGCTTTTATTGCCAGCGCTGCACTCGCCTCATATCTTTCATCGCCCTTCAAGTGCGCTTAAGTTCGCTGCTGCGCTGTGTGTCGACGGCCTTTTCAGCTCATATCATTGGTAGTTAAGCACAGGCTTTTGGGGCTTTTTTCGCATTTTTTGTTTTTTGATTTTTTGTTTTGTCGTTGAAATTAATCTTAGATTTTGCGCTTTTGCACTTGCGCATCGAATTGAATCGAATTGAATTCAATTGAATTCTATTGAATATTTGAGTGCCGCAAAACAAAAAGCGAATTCGAAATGATAAATGAGCACGGTCAGCATCGCATACCCTGTAAACTGTGCTTTGCTTTTACTGCTGCGCAGAGTGCAAGTACAGGGCATAAGTGGGGCGAGCAGGCTCGTTTTGTGTGTGGTGTCGTGTAACACTTTCCGTATTTATTTTTCGATTTTCCGTTTTTATTTTCGTTGTTTTGCAATGTGCATGTGTGTGTGTGTGTGTGTGTGTGTGTGAGTTTATTTTCATCATGCTGCATAAATTATATTACACTCTGCGTAGAGAGCTTGCACTCTTCGTCCTACCCACCCCCCCCCCCTTCGCCCTTCGTCCACTTCAGAGTTATTTATTTTTTTTATTCGCTCTTCGCTTCGCATTCATTGCAAATTATTATTCTTACTCATTTTTGCGCATATTTTTATGTGTATATGTGTTGCTGTTTTTTTTTTACATTTTATTTTTGGCATTTGCCAATGAAATTTCATGCAACAAGCAGCACTCAAGGGGACAGCGGGCGCGACGGGGCGGGGGGCAGTCGAAGTGGACTTGTTCTGGCCAGCATTTTACTCAGTGTGCCATTTTTGTGGCAAAAAGCTGTGTCGTCGTCGTCGTCGTCGTCGTCGTCATCGTCGTCGTCGTCGTCTGCTCGTCCCCCATTTAGCAGTACATGCGTTGACCTTGGATGCGGGCGTGGCGTGCGGCGTGTGGCATGTGGCGGGCAGAGAGCTGAACCTTTATAATGGAGCTTAAACTCATTTACATATAATGCATATCATATTTGTATAGCGACTTGAATGTGTGTTTAATTACTTCGCCAAGCACACACGCACACTCACACTCACACACACACACGCGTGCACATTTGGCAGCTCGTAGAGCTGAAGTTTTAAGCCAGCGAACGGCACGCGAACTCGCGCCTGAGAGTATGCAGCAAATTTGTTAAGCCACATCTGTGCTTCAAATCTCGGCAAAAAGGCCGCGCCAGGCAAAAGCCCCAAGCGAGTCGTGGGATTAGCCAAGTTGAAAGATTTCCCACATGCATGACTTTTCGCTGGCAGTTCTGCCAGTCTGAGGACGACTGTCCTACACACACACACACACACACACACAAACGTATTTGCGATCGACGAAATCATCACTCAACTAATCAGCGGAACATTACGGCTTCACATTGTCGGCTTAACACGTTCTACACGAATGTCAAATACAATACTACAAGCTAACAATTTTGATGAATAATTAACGTATTAAATTGGCAGAAAAGAACACGTGAATTGCGTACTTACTAAATAAACAACAAATAGAATTAAATTCACTTCTAAACTAATATAAAATTAAAATAACAAGTGTTCTTATAAACTCATAGTACACTCTTGGATCTATTTATCTCTAAACTAATATAAAATAAACTAATAATGAGACACATTTTTATATCTAATGAGTTCGAATTAGATGCTTATTTTTGTTAATTATATTTACATGCTTTGGCTTTATTGCAATACTACGTTTTAAATGTAATTGGCCAGCTTTGTTGAAGATCCTTTACCACCAATATTTTCTAGACGTACTCGTATTACGTATTATTGTGACATTGATTCTCAACAAAACTTCGCTAATGTCAAACGACAGTGTTGCAAGTTGCTAGTGAAAAAGATGATGCCAAAAAACACTCGATGTATCGATGTTGAAATCATGAAATGGCTTCGATGTTTTTGCAGCTCTAGTACCTAGAACATATTCTCATAATAAATATATCAGTCTGAAGGCCGCAGTTACTCTACCTACTTGAAGGTAATTACAAATATTTGCACTCTGTTTATTGTCAACGTGATTGTTTTATGTACTTTAACTTGCTTTGTTCTTAACCTGTATCTTCAATCTGTATCTCAATCAATTTTATAGAGCAGCTTAAATTGGCCAAGTAGTAGGAATAGTAGAACGGCAATCAACTAAATTCGCAACTTGTGCATGCCACATTTAAATTACATTCTTCGCAATGCAGTCGCAACGCAAATTTATTGGGCATTTCAATAGTCATTAAATTAATGCAATTTGGACAACGAATCGTTGGAGAAATGCAAGACATTACAATGCACACAATCAATAAATTCCGGCAGTTAAAGAAAATGCTTTAAATAGTTCGCAGTCGATCACATAATTGCGTTAAGTGATTGAAATTTGTTAGCCTAATACAATTTATCGCATGCCAACATTCGCAACTTAAAGTGGCTCAAAAAACAAGTTAAATCCAGTTGTATTGTCTCAACTACCCGATGATATTTAAATGCTGCTAATGAGATTACAATTCAATGTTCAAAAACTGCAAAGTTTCATTTTTATGTGCAGTTAATAATATTGTAGTTGCAGTTGGCAAAATATGACTGCGAAAATTCCATTAAAATTAGACATGTTGAATCAGCTTTGTTGCGAAAAAGCCCGCAAGTAACAGCTCCCAAAAATCTCGTTGGCCATAATTGCAAATGAAAGGTCAAAATACAACACACACATGAATGTAAATGTGTTTAAACGCGAAATGTTAAAACATGTGCGTAGTCGAAGTCATTCATTGCAATTTCTGTTGTGTAATCTATTTGGCTAAAACGAAACAGAGTGAGAGAGCGAGAAAGGGAGTGGTCAAATAAAGCATAAACAAGACTAAACAAAAATCCCTGACGAGCTGTTATTTGCATTTTGTTGATTAAGCAAATTTAAAACTTCTGCATGCATACGAGAGTGAGCTTGACCCTACCGACCGACAGGTGGCGCTGCAATTCATATCGCTTAGTGCCTTCTCACAACGCCCACCCTCCCACGCCTCGCTCTCACGCGTGTTTTTATTTTGCCCGACTCTTCTTTACTTTGCCGGATTTTGCTTTGGCTCTGCTCCTTGCCCCCCTCCAGCACCGATCCCCGCGCACGCTCGCCGGCAGAAAGTTATTGCACTGCTGCACAATTGAGAAGAAGAACGAGAAGTAAAATCTATATACTCAAACCCAGGTTGGCAAAATGCTCTGGAGAGCACAGCCCAAAAAATGCTTTGCTGCCACTGACTTTGCAACGAACCAAACTTTACTGCGAGTGTGTGTGTGTGTGAGTGTGTACACACTGGCTGGAAGGCTGACTGCCTGCCTGGTCAGTGCGAAGTTGCTGGCACTCTGCACAACGAGTCGAGGCGAGGCGAGTCGACTGTTTGCATTTGCCACTCAAGTGCGAGTTATTAAGCGAGTTAGTTTTTCGGATTTTCCTATCAAATTTATTTGTTGTTTGTTGTTACCTACGTACTTTTCTCCTTCTCCTCCCCACTCTCTCGCTCACTTGTTCAGTGTGCGGCTGTCAGTTTGGCTTGCAGCTTGTGTGTCCATGCACTCGCTTTTTTCTGCCTTTTTGGCCCCCACACGTCACTTGCCAGAACCTGCAAAAATTGCGCTCTTGCTCTTGTTGCTCTTGCCGTTTGGCCTTTAAAGCCGTTTGCTTCGGTTTCTTCTCTGTTTTGGTCATTTGATTGGGTCTCATCTTTGCACTCATTTGCATTCATTTCATTTATTCGAGAGCCACTCGTCGTCTCCTTTATGCTGTCAGCAGCTCACTCCGTCCTCTGCGTCCCGCTCTCACTCTCTTGCTCTTCTGGTTGCCTTTGCTTGCTTTGCTCTCCATCGATTTTTATCACCTTTGCTGCGCACGTGGGTGAGCATAAATTTGGCAGCAGCTGAACTACATCATAAAGCTGCTGCTTCGCCATTCTAATAAACAAAAATGCACTTCGATGCAGTTGGCAGAATGTGGCAAGCACATTAAAAGCTCAAGTTCAGTAGCTCGCTTGCATCAACTTTGTGCTTCACCAATGCACTGCTTGGCTGCCCCATCGCCCGTCTATCCGTCGACTGCATTGCAGACTATTGCTGGAGTTTATCGTATAGTAACTTGTGGTCCTGCATGTGTTTAGCAACAGAGACAATACTTGCGAAAGTTGTGCAGTGAAAATCACAATTATTAAAATCACTTGCTCAACTATTGAAGCTTGCAACTTAAACGCGTCAAGTATTGCCAAAATGCAACTACTTAAAAATAGTTCAACTATTATCAAAACTTTGTTTTGTCTGCTTTACTTCAAGTATTAAGTTGTTAGTATTATTATTATTATTATCAAGTGTAGTCATATCAATGCTAATACTCCATTTTGCAACTATATAACTATATACAAATAGTAAAACTATTATAAAAACTGTCTTCAAAACTTTAGTTATTACCTTCGATGTAGTCATAACAATGCCAAAACTCCACTAATAACAATTTTATACATGCAACTATATACAAATAGTAAAATTATTACAAAAAACTGTCTTCTTTACTTCAATTATTAACTTTGAGCTGTCAAATCAATGTTAAAGCTGCACTAATTATAATTTCATATATGCAACTATTTAAAAATAGTAAAGCTATTACAAAAACTGTCTTCTTTACTTCAAGTATTAATTGTACATCTCCACTCATTGCAATAGTTCCATATATAACAACTATATAAAATTAGTAAAACTATTATTAAAAATGGTTTTCTTTACTTGAAGTATTATCTTTGATCTTGTCATATCAAACCTGAAACTCCACTAATTGCAATATAATCCTTGTATAGCATGATCTCAAAGTTTGCTTACAACTCTCCTCGACTGCTTCAGTTCTCAATTTCAATTCTCATTTGCTACTTTGCTGCTCGAATTAATCATCTGTGCTTCAGCAATTTCAATTGAAATATAACCATCATCGTTTATATGCTTAGCCTGATTCTCTTTTAATTCGCTTAAAACACTTGCATTCCCTCTGCACCGCTGCAAAGTGCAAAACAGTGCCTAAATTATGTGTATTTCCTTGACGTTCTTTTTTCGGTTTCTTGGCATATTTTGCACTCCTTATTTAATGCACTCACACACACAAATTTTTGGCACACATATTCGCATTGATTATCTCGCACTCACTTCTCCGTCTCTTTAGCATGCTCCTTCTTCTCACTCTTTGCTCTATCGTGCTCTCTTTTTGGCTTACTTACAGTCATCACTTACGACTGCTGCCGCTCCAATTACTTAGCATGCCGCTGAAGTACTCCATAGAATAGCCCCCAAAAAAAAGAAGAAAATATTGTATATGTAGTGTACAGAAGGGGCGTGTGGGCGGAGCGGCGAGTAGTGCAAGCGAGAGAGACAGCGAGAGGGGGAGCGGGAGTGGAGTTTAGCCAAAAGTCGAAGGCTGCCTCGGAATGGGCGAAACATTGTCGCAACGCATTCAATTTAACTTTCACAATTGCAATTGCATTGCCATTGCGACATTCACTTTTCATTTTCGCTGCCCCTCCACCTGCCCCTCCCATAGGCACAATGGGCGGCAGTCGGCAGTCGGCAGTCTGCTCCGTGCGCCGCTGTGGCATGTGGCAGGCGCAGTCCAAGTTAGAGCAGTCGCCGCTGCCGCTGCCGCTGCTGTTGCCTGGCGCCACATGCGCCACATGACCACAGGCTATAACTCATGCCCTTAGCTGCCCCCCGGTTGCAAGACACACACACACACACACACACACACACTTATACACACCGCGCGTCGTGTTGGCACTTGGCGTCATTTTTCGGCGTCAACTTTACTACAGCCGTTCATTCATTCAATTGTCACAGTTCTCACATGCACACTATCCGCCCCGCTGCCCCCTCGCTCGCCCTCTCGCCTGCTGCATCTCTCGCTTTGTCGCTGCTGAAGTCACTTTTTGCCGCATGCTGCACCGTTTTCAATGTCACTTTGTCAACTTATTGTTTCGTGTGCCAAACCAAAGCCAATGTCTACATACGACAAAATCTGCCAAAGAAATGACTCCAACTCTTTCAAGTCGACTCGACAATGCTCTAAAAATCAACTTGTTAAAGCACATTGCTCGTCTAGATTTCATCAGTGATTCAACGATAGGAATATTTAAAACACAGTGCAGCTATAAAGAACAACTTCATGCAATTTGCGGAAAACAGCATCAAAAGAAAACTCGTTCTGTGGAACTAATTTCAGCTTTTAATTTAACTCGAATTACGACTTATTTTGTGTTTAACAATACGCTATATTAGTTGTCAATTTGTTTAAAGAACCTGCTTGCATTATACTCGGCAAGTGCTTCGTTTGTCAAGCGACATTTTTCGCTTACTTGACAGCAGTGATCGCTAAATGGTGTTCGAAAAAGTTGTGCACTTCGAGGCACACACTTTGTATGTTATGGTGTATAGTGGCAACTGGAAAGACAATTCAATGATGTCGAACGTAATAACATTTGCGTGTTCTTTTCAATTTCGGAGAATGTTTTAGAGATTTGCCAACAATTGCCAGAGGTTTGAGCATTTCGCTAGGGTATTGAAATAGACTGCGAAAAAGAGCTGCAAAAAAATAAACCGAGAGAGCGAAGCGAAAAAAACAACAACAGGAAAGCGAAAAGAAAATACAAAGTGAATGTGAAGTAAACAGCTTTCGGGGCATGTTTCTATTGTTGTTTGCCCTTTTTGTCGCCTTTTGTGTCAGACACACACACACACACACACGTATTCGCATATGCAACATACACACATGGTGCATGTTCGGTGGCATTTTGTTTTGGCTTTTTGTTTGCAAACGAACTAGCGAGCTGTAGTAGTACTAGTAGTAGTAGTAGTAGTAGTAGTAGTAGTAAAAAAATAACATCGCATGGAAGAAGCAGAGTGTAAAGTGCAAGTTGGCAGCTTGGCCGCTTCCGTTTCCGCTTCAGTTTTGCGCCGCTGCCAGCGGCAACAGCAGCGCAGCAATAACAATAGCAATAGCAACAAATGCCACGCCACGCTTGACTCTACACACACACACACACACACACACTCGCACACACACTCGCATGTGCAGCGACATTTGGTTTCTTGTTGCCTACTTTTTGGGGCCCAGCTTAAAATCATAACAAAAGTTGTTACAGGTTCGAGTTGTTGCCCGCTACAACAAACATAATAACTGCAATACCAACGATAACACGTCCAGTGCAATAACAACGACGGCATCGCAGCAACTGCACTTTGTATAGACAACACAACTAAGCGTTAGACCGCAATAAGCTTGATAGATTTGCTATCTTCAAGCTGACGTAGACAAAGCACATTTTGTTGTAAAGATTTTTCAGGCATTTTTCTAAGCATTTCAGAGTTTTCGACTTGTAGTCGACTTATGCGTTTTGGGTTGTGCATGAAAACAAAATCGACTCGACATATATATTGGAATTTTACTTATTACTTTAATGGTAAATCTCTCAAATATTGTCAGCTAATTAAATTTTGTGTAGTGTATGTTTACCTGCATGCATTTCATTAAATGGCGCATGCAATTAATTTGTACTCTTTTGAGATCACATTTCGCGCGCAGAAACTGAACGCGAAGTCGTAGTTTTAATTAATATTTATGCATGTGCAGACGCCACGCAATTGTTGTTGAATGGAAAAGCGAACAGAGGGAAAGTGAGAGAGAGAGAGAGAGAGAGAGAGAGAGCGAGGACGAGGTTATCAAAAGGCAGCATCTAGTAATTGGCTGCGTGGAGCAGAAGCGTATAGAAGCCAAACTTGCCGTCGATGCCGTCGTCAAAGACTCAAAGCTAGAGACAAGGCGAAAAAAGCAGCTAGCAAGTGAATTTTACCGCAGCCCAAAAGTATGCAATGCAATTATCATAACCATTATGGCAGCTGCCACGACACCAAATGAGTGCCAGCGAACGAGCGAGAGAGGCAGACAGAAAGAAAGAAAGCAAGAGAGAGCGAGCGAGCGAATTGGGGAATATAAAATCATTTGACTTTTGGGAATATTTAAGGCAACAAAGTTCAAGTTCTTAATAATGCCCAATGGCTGCTCGAGTTGAGCTGGCCTGGCCTGGCGTGGTCCGGTCTCCGGCCTGCCTTTCACGCTGCATATTAACCAGTTTGTAGTGAACGCTTCAGCTGCTCATTCAGCCTTATCCTTCATTCAATCTTCGCTGGGGCAACGTGGCATCGATTGATGTTGTTGCCGGGCCAACTTAAATGAATTATGCGCTCTTAAATGGATTTCACTCGAGGTGTCATAAATTCGGCATCGATTGCCTTGTAATTGTCATAATTAACTGTTAACCCACACGCACACACACACACACACACACACACACACACAGTGTCCATCTGCAGATTGCTGTTTACTCAAGCCAGAGTAGAGCTTACGCAGCGTATACGCAATATTACAATATTTACTCAACGCTTCGCATTAAGCAATTTTGTTCTAGGGAAATTTAATTATTTTTCAATCAACAAACAGCGTGTAGTCCCCACTCTCTCTCTCTCTCTCTCTCTCTCTCTCTCGTTCCCTTCTCCCTTGCTCTTCGCTGGCTTTGTGTGCTGCACACATTTGTATTTACTTTGAGCTTGGCACAACCAAATTTAATGACAGCTTTGTGACAAAGAGCTGCAGGTGTTGCAAGGCGACCGAGACAAGCAAGACACAGAGCAGGAGACGGAGACAACGACTGTGAAGACAGAGAATGACAGCGGGGAAAGAGACAAAGACAAAGAGAGAGTGCGAGAGAGTGAGAGTGAGCAGGAGTCACTCTGTGAGTGCACAAAAAAACACAAAAAAAAAAGAAAAAAAAGCATGGAAAACGGCTGCATTTTCATTTCGTTAAGCAACAAAACTTTGCACACCCGCTCTTACCGCTTACCCCAATTTCCCCTGCAGCCGGCTTTCCCATTTCCCCAACTGACATTTTAATTAAATCCCTAAACGAGAGATGCGCTCGCTTTTCTATGCTCTTGCTGCTGCAGTCGACTTCTTGCAGCTCGTTGTTATCGTTCTTGTTCTTGTTGTTGTTGTTGCCACGTACATGTGCTACTTCATACGCTGCTACTGCTGCTGCTGCTGCTGCTTCCCACTGCAACGCATTGACATTGCCCCCAACCCAACCCAACACACATCGACTCTAGCACTCACTCAGCTGAATCGAAACTTTCGACTTTGGCCAGTCTTCGTTGTCGGCTGAGCCAAAATATCAACTGATTTCCGGTCAGTTAATCCCAGTCTTTGTCGTAAGCACCACAAGCTGAAGGTATTCAATTATTGAATCGCATTCTTAATACACATTTTGTGAACTAGCCGTAAAGAAAAACAAACGCAGACCTTCAGCATCTTGCCGAATTCGTGCATAGAAGCTGCAATAAATATTTGAGCAGCTCTGTTGACCCACAACTAACCCAAATAACATTTGTGGCCATTAAAGCGAGCATAATTATTCGACTATTTTCAAATTCGTAGACAACCAGCAGACTCAACGCTTTCTCATATCAGTGTGCTTAATAATTGTTATAATATTATAATCACCAACACAAGTAGCTGGAAATTTATTAAGCACTATAGAATATAGATTCAACTACTGCATTTTATGTGATTTTGAATCATATTATCAACGATATATTAAACACTAAAGAACATTAAGTCAACTACTGCATTTTAGGTGATTTTGAATCATATTATCAACGATATATTAAACACTAAAGATAAGTGATTCATCTCTTGCATTTTAGGTGATTTTGAATCGTATTATCAACAATATATTAAACACTAAAGAATATTGATTCAACTATTGCATTTTGTGTGATTTCCAATCATACTATCAACGATATATTAAACACTAAAGAATATTGATTCAACTACTGCATTTTAGGTGATTTTCAATCATATTATCAACGATATATTAAACACTAAAACATGCTGATTCCATCTATTGGGCTTCAAGTGATTTTCAAGCGAAGTCAACAGTCTCAACGTTATCGTAAACACTAAAGAACATAAATTCATCTACTGAGCTTCAGCTAATTTGAAAGTGATGTCATTTAATAATCGATTACAACCCTACTTTAATAATGTTCTAAAGAGTTTCCTGCAAGTAAAGTTACAATTTGAAAAACAAGGCATCTACTTTAAGTGGCAGGCAACCCAAACCCAAACACTCAGTTGTGTCTTGAATGACAACTCTGAACAGTCGACTGCGACACATAACATTTCAAATTAAAACAATCTCAATGAAATGTGGCTAATTTATATGAACTTTGTTGCTGGCAATTGTGTGTAATTCAAAAGGGTTACGCAAAGTTGATCAACTTATCAACGCATAAGCAGTAGAATAAATAATGCGAGCAGCACAATTATTATCACAGCGACAGCAGCCACAGTACAGTGGCTGTCAAAAGTGTTTTGCCAGCTCTGTCAAAAGTGCTCTGCCATTTTGGCATTATTCATAGCCGCAGCACTTTCCAAATGTTTACTTATTGACAGCGCACACACACACACCTCCAATTTCAGGTAGTTTTTGTTGTTGGTAAGCTGACACCTCTCAAACCCAATGTCAGTGGCTGCACCTACCACCGACTGTATCCAGTGAGCAGACATACCTTTCTCAATTGCAGTCGGAGCCAACAAGAGTCGAAGGAGCCTTGGCAAATGTTGTTATCAAAACAAAGTCAAAGTCGCAAAAAAGGAGGCGAAACGTGTCGTCGTCTTTTTGTTTGTGTGTTGCTTGCTCGCCTCATCTCTCGTCTGGCATTTTTCGCAAGTTTTCGCATAACGACGATTGTATAACGTCATCATCATTACTATGCAAGCTCATCATCATCATCGTAATCATAATGCCATAACCCACTGTGCCAGTGTCCTGTCCTATCCTGGCTGGTTCTGGCGTCGCGTCCTCAGGTTATGAGCAGTCGTGTCTGCCAACTGCTGTCATAATCATACCCTGTAAAATGCTTGTATGAGCCATGCACAGCCCAGCATAATTGGTCGAGCACACCACCTTCTTTTTGCAACTATTTCTAGCTAAACGACTCACAATTTACAGGGCATTCGGCGGTCGCTGGGCGCGTTGTTGTTGTTGTTGGCCTACAAAACATTTGGCATATCGTTGACGCTATGCGCCTAGCTGTCTGCCACGCCCAGCCCCTTAACCCATCCATCTAACCGACTCGCCCTCCCACAATCCTTCCATCTCTGTGCTGCTGCTGCCTTTGTGCGTTTGTTTGTTTGTGTATCTGAGCACATCAATTTCTTGTCTACACCATCTGCCCCAACATACTGCGTGCCGCCTCCGCCTCCGCCTCCGTCTGCGCCACCGCCCCCTCACGTCCACCACGGACGAGCCCTATTAGACTGCTGGATTGCTGGTGACTTGGTGTCGCCTCACAGCGCACATCCTCTGCTCGCAGCCAGGGCTGCAGCGCCATCAATTACTTCTCTGCCACCACGCTCGCTCGCCGCAGAGCGCAGTTGCAACTTTTCTTGGCATTATGCAAAACATATTCCGCACTTCGTTAAAGATAAACAAATCCAAGTCTGGCTAATTTGAGCAAAGTATTTCAATTTCCATCACGACTTTAGTTGCGGCAATTCTGACATTAGAAAAGCTTTCGCCGCGCATCGATTTGAATTTCAGATCGCGTGGAGCAGCTCTTAAAAGCTGATTTGCAATGCAGCTGAAATTGCGAAATGTGCAAACTAATTTCAAATATAGAAATCACTTCCTAAAATTGCATATAAATTTGCCATTATGTTTGTTAACAGAGTTTGCTGTTCAATTAAATGCATAAATGTGCATTTGTTTCACCACAATATTTACAACTATTAACTCAAATAAAATATGCGATTTTCATAGTAATTTGTTTTTACACTCACCCGCAAGCTTTTGTTGAATTGAATGCTGTAATAAGAGCGAGAGAATAGAAATGAATTATTTTCGCATCAGGGCTGTATATAGAAGATTTATGTGGGCACATATGCTGTGCAGCCCTGGCACTTGGCGTAGACACTTTGGCCTCAATCAAACCTCATGCTGAGCAGCACACAATACACCACAAGGCATCGGCATCACAGTGCGTATGAGTATTTTGCCGCAATTTATATTGCTTTCAGCGAGTGCGTGTGTGTGCGTGTGTGTGAGCTGCTGTTTGACTTTGGTTGACTGCCCGACGGGCGGAATGTGGCTGTTTTACTGGCAACTGGTAACTGGTAGCTGGTAGCTGGTAACGCGTAGCTCGTAACTCGTAACTCGCAACTTGGCCATTTGTTGGGCTGTGTTTGCCTTGTCTGTCGGCTTGTTTGTTGGTTTGTCGCCACCACCACCCCCCCCTCCCCCTTCCCTCACAGCCCCGAAAAATTTCAGCTCAGCTCAACTCAAACTCAACTCTTTTGTCGCTCAACTTGGCCAATGTCAAGACAGCACTTGCTGCAAATCAATCGTAACATTCAGAGAGCGGAGAGAGAGAGCACAGCAGATCCTTGTCGGGCCACGGCGGTACTGTGGGGCGTATGCGTAATGTTGAAACAGTGGAAACTTTTCGACGCTCGCACCGTGACGCAAAGCACACGCAACATTGGCATTCCATACTACTTGATTGAATTCGAACAACATTAATATCAAATTAATCAATCGACTGTTTAATTACTTCATATGGTACTTTTATAATTACAGCATTTATGCCATCAATTGCCACATTGAAAATACATTTAATTATTTACTAAGTCACTTGAGTAAGAAGTGCTTTTGTAGCAACAAAACTAACTAAACTGGAGTGATACTTTGTATGAATATTCTTTACATCACTTTTAATTGTTTAAAGCTTAAAAGTGCAGCCAAAACAACTGAATTGAAAACTCTGCTAATTTTATAATAATAAAAACACAAAGTATCTAAAAATGATGTAGAATTAAATTGTATTCATTATAGAGGCAACTTTTGTGGATTTTCTTATGTGATATGATGATATTGGGAGCTGCTAATTGTCGCATTTGTCTGCGGTTCCGGCGAGGCCCACTGTGCGCTGGTGTGGACTGATGAAGGCGCCGATAATGATGTTTGCCACTGCCACACTTGACTACAATTTAGCCATCGTTGTTGCTGTTGTTGTTGTCGGCATATTTACGACAGTAACTTTGAGTGGCCTTCCTAACAAGTCACTGAGTCAACGATACTCAAACCCGCTCGATTTGGCCCAGTCTTTAACCAGTTCACAACATTTAAGTGCAAATATTTGCTTGCTTAAAGTTTTAATTTGATTTCATTGCTAATTCATGGCCAGTTGGCCGAACGAACCCTTTTTGGGGTTAGCCCCAACCACATTATCAGCGCTCTCATCTCATCTCGATGCCAACTGAATTTCTGCTTCTCGGGCCCGCAAATTTATTTGCTAATTTTGCACAAAATTGATTATAATTGCATAATTTGCATACACTGCACGAATTAGCATTCGTTGTCTTCGCCGCACTAGTAGTTCTTCTTTGCCTTCTATCTCCCTTTCATTCTAGTTGGCCACAAAATTTTTTGCATTTCACTATTAACTACATGGAAATTAGCCAAGTGGTCGCATGTCATGGCAAATATATACTCAAGTACACACAGACTTCCTCTGCGAAGTCAGCAAAAGTGGCCATAACAATTGCCCAGGCTTTCATCACCGAGCAAACAACAGAAGCGGACGGAAGGAACGAAAAAAGAAATGGCAGCACCCCAGCAACGAGAGACGAAGAAGCACAAAAGCAAAGAGAAAAAAAAAAACAAGAAAGAAAAGGGTGTCAGCATCCTGGCATTGAGTTGAAATTAAGGATGAGCCATGGAGGGGCACAAACGGATTTTGGTCAGTGGCATTTTAGGCCATAATTCTTACTTGGGCAACAATTTTTTGATTTTGCTCCGTATTTATTTTGCTTTTTTCGGTGTTGATTTTATTTAGCTCGGCTCCTTTTTTGCGATTTGCGATGCCACACACGTTTCATTTTTATTGACCAAGTTGGGGCCGCGTTTATTGCCGCATAATTGAGTAAATATTATGAATGAAACTGATAATCTTTAGCCATTTACCATTTGATTCCCAATGTCCGACAGTCTGTTCCGTACGTGTGCGTGGGTGTGAGCGCCACTGTGAGTGAGTGAGTGAGTGTGTGTAACAGATGATTGACAATGCAAATGGTTACACGCCGAGCATTCAGAGCCAAGAAATACGATAGCCAGCTGAAAGCGAGCGAAAGCAAATAACGCACTCGACGAGCTTACAAATCAACTGTTGAAGCTTCAGGTTCGGCAATGTGGCATATGCTTTATATAGAGACGAGAATTCGCAACTCATTTTGTTTGCCCAGCTAAGCTGCCTTGAAATTTGTAGCATACTTATTCGGGCAATTTGCAGAGTTTTCTCTTTGAACTGTTCCCATTTGGCGAGCGACCAGCTGTTCCCATTTAAGGAAATCTGCACAACATACTGAATATGCAAGTAAAGGCAACTACTCTAATTATGTTGTACTCCATTTCATTTGAGACTCTTTCGTAATTCCATTTAAATACGTATTCTGCAATGTGTTCCCTTTGAATTGTTCCCATTTGACGAGACCAACTGTTCCCATTTACGAATGCTTCTTAGGGAAATCTGCACAACTTCGTCTACTGAATATTCAAATAAAGGCAAATCAACAACTACTCTAATTATGTTGTACTCCATTTCATTTGAGACTCTTTCGTAATTCCATTTAAATACGTATTCTGCAATGTGTTCCCTTTGAATTGTTCCCATTTGACGAGACCAACTGTTCCCATTTACGAATGCTTCTTAGGGAAATCTGCACAACGTCGCCTACTGAATATTCAAATAAAGTGAAATCAATAACTACTCACTTGCGATTTGTGTTTTTCACTTATTGTGTACTGCATTTAATTCGAGACTGTCAATTTCTTTGAAATACGTATTCGGACACAAAAGCTGCCGGCTTGAGATTAAATTGTATGACACGTTACCACGAAGGAACTGCAATTTCAATATCGCTCTTTGCTTGTTGCTTTGAGCGGCTTTGAAGCGTGTTTCTTTTCATTTTAATGCTGGACAGCTGTAAAACATTGTCATATTGCGTGCGCTCGATGTGCCAATTTGCATTCAATTTCGCAACTTTTTCCATTCAGTTGGCATACATTGTAATTTGTGCTCAACTTTGCAAGGCGTCTCGTTTCAGCGCTGGCCATGCTAAATGTTTAAAAGAGCTACAAATGGCTGACTGTTTAAACAGTCTCCAAGCAAAATACTAAAGTAATTGCTGTGGTCCAAGTACTTTAATAATTAAGGACTTCCGTCGAAAATACTTCAATAGTTGCTAATTCCATGCAATTCTATTTTCAGTTGCTGATTTGCTTAAGTATTCAACTGCTTGTTTAGATATTTCTGTTGAATTTCGTTATGTTTTTTGTGTAACAATTTGGGCAACATAATTATTATGTGTCGCTTTAAAAATGCGGATAATTGCGGCGGCTGTGATGCGTGTACTTAAGTTGAAATGTGGGCTACATCCGCTAACTGTGTTGCCAAGTGTAGCCCATATTTTGCTGTTCCTGTTGCTGTTGATGTTGCCGCTGCTGCTGAGAGGAGAAAGACGTGTCCATTTCCGTTGGCTGTGCCCAATGGCATCAGATGGCTGAACACCAAACACACCGCAGTCAGTGCAGACATTAAGCCAACACACACAGTAGATACATGTGTGTATAAACAAAACAATGATGATTGAAATGCAGCGTGTGGAATGTTTTGCCAAGCGAAATGCGCCAATTTACAGGCAACACACGCAACGGTAAACAGCCGCATACAACCACACAGCAATGTACAGACAGAGAGACAGAGAGAGCGATAGAGAGAAGTAGTTGTGTGTGCGAGGGAGATACTCGTAAACATGAAGGCAGCCAGAGGCGAGTCGCGCATAGAACTTGACCGCCTTGTTTGCCGTTGGGCGTTGAACGCATTATCTTGTGGGCGTGGCGGAGCGTCATATCGTCGTCATGCGATCCGTGGCCACTTGAAAAATGTGTGAATTATTAACCGAGTTGGGGCCAGCAAACGCGCCTTCAGCTTGACGCCTTTGCCATCTCGAATTAGCCAGGCAATCAAATTATGCAGACACTTGACATTACGTCCGCGGCGGCAGACCGAGGGAAGCAGCTCACCATTCTGGTGGTTGCGAGTTGCGACGTCACGCCAGAATGCCAACAACTATTTGCACCCACTTGAAGACGCGTCGGAGAGCAGCAAATGAGCCGCAAGTCGTGGCCATAGCGACAAATGCCAAAAATGGCCAAGCAAATTGACGACAAGCAAACGCAGAAGCAAAAGCAAAAGCAAAACGGATGCGAAGGGGCTTGCGATGTGCGGAGGAGGCAGGAGGCAGGAGGCAGATGTCAGATGAAGATATTGCCACGGCGAGCGACGTTGCCTGTAATATGGCAAGCGCGGGGAGTGGGCGGTGTGGCAGCATCATCTTTAAACAAAATACTTATCAAAGCAACTTTTGATTCGACATGCAAATGACGAAGGCGAAGCGGAAGTGAAAAGCAAACAGAGAGGAGAGATACGACAGACCAGAAATAGATAGGAAACAGTTGCAGATACGGCTGAAGATACAGCTAAAAATACAAATATTGATGCAGCTACAAGAGTCTCAAATATCGACATTTCAATATTATATTTAGATGCAGTGCGATATAAAGGCAGCTTAAAGACGCAGTCAAGCATTGAAATGAAGATAGGTTAAAGTTACAGCACTACTACAAACGATGCAGCCAAACATATAGATCAAATCAAAAGCCATATATATTTTAATAACAGATACAAGTGAGAATATAAACGGGTCTAATTTCTATCTTTCTGTCAGTCAAATCAATACAAAAAATGCAGAAGCCGATAAAGTCACAGCTGTAGGTAGATATATTTATATGCATGTATATGTGTCCTTCCTTCAGCAGGCAAATATATAGATCAAATCTTCATCTGTCTGTAAATATTTGTCGGTGTCTTTAATAACAAATACAAGTGAGAATAGAAACAGCTCTAATATAAGACTTACAGATATGCAATCAAATCAGTACTAAAAATGCAGATACAGATAAAGTCAAAGCTACATCAGATATACATATATATCTACAGGTGCTAATAAAACTATAGATAATGTCGCTAAAATGCATAGCTAAAGCTCGAGATACTTTTAAGCATACAGCTATAGATACAAATAAGTATGAAACATACAACTGCTGATAAAGTTATAGCCGGAGACACTTATAAAGAGTGCGCTTAAATTGCAGATAGAGAAACAGTTGCTTACAAATATAAACACAAAGATAATAGATACAGATACAACTATAAAGACAAGTGTGAGCTGCAAGCAACTCTATTAGCAGGACGTTCCCTTGAGCAGTTACATTTCTTTTGTTTGTTCCCAGAAAAGCCGTTCGATGTTAAGTTAATTGTGGATGTGTTCGCGGACAGAGAATTGCACTTTCACACTCAGCTGCAGATATTTGAAGATACATGCTCAGATGCCACTGTGGACCCTCAGCTGCGCTTACGGAACTCAAGACGCTGTCAATAGATGGCGCTATCCTGGCAGCAATCTCGCGGCCATCGCATGCCTGAAAGTATGCTACACAAAAGCTGTTAGCACTCGAAGGAAAGTGAAGACATGGCAAGACAAGACAAGACAAGACAAGGCTGCTGTCGTCACCCTGTGATGAGGAAATGAAAACTGTCTGCGAATTGCTTGCCTCGTTGCCTGCATTTACACGAAAAAAAAAAAACAAAAAACAACAGCGAAATACACAAACAATGTTGTCGAGAAAAAAAACAGCGAGTGTATTGAAATCTGCAGCCCGCATAATTTATTTTGTATGCCCCGCAAAGCAGCGAGCACAACAAAGGGTATGCGTTGCAACAATAAACTGACTGCAGGGTATTCGCTGGTCGTTGCACGAAAGACGCGTTGCGGTTGCCGCTGCTGCTGCTGCTGTTATCAGTGCGCCATTTGCTTCCACGCCAGCGAGCAGGCGCTCTACGAAGCACTTGAGGCATGCGGCATGTGGCACGCCGGTGCGGCACAGCGACACAACTCACAACTCATTACAATTGCCCAAGACGCGAACTCAAAATGTTTTCCGAGTTGGCGTTTCGCGCTGCCATTATTCGACTCGGAGTCGGAGTCGGAGTCGGAGACGGTGTCGGAGTTGGTGCCGCTGCCATTGTTGCCACACTCTTATTGGCTCATTTAGCACACGCGCCGCGGCGGGGGCAGCATCGTTTTGTGGCGCCACGCTCAGCTCATGACGTCAACGATTTACTCGCCAACTTGAACTTTTGTGGCGCGCCAGCAAATTCTTTAGTTTGCCATTTTCCTCTTTTTTGTTTTTTGTTTTTGGCACACAAAATCATTTGCCACCTGCAACTCGGTTGCCACCCACACTTGCAGCTGCCCCTTTTTTTGGCAAATGTAGTTGTGGCATTTTTGTTTGACGCCAACAATTTTGCGTGTAAACCAAATTTAATGCGATCTTTTTCCGCGTGCTAAAACTTTGCCACAAATAAAAATGTTTCTCGACTTCACCTCGCCTCGCCTTCTATTGTTCCCTATTCCCCACATTTTCCGGCTTGCGGCGCCGCGACTAATTGTGATTTATTGAGCACAGATAGACGCGACGCTTCAATTGTTGCACGTTGCTCTCGCACTTTAATACAAGTCTGAAATAATTGCACAAAGTCTGAAACTATCGCAGCAGTCAAGTGGAATATAATATAAATTATAAATCAATTGATGAAAATACCTTCAAAATAGATCCCAACCTTTAACAAATTTGTTAAATATTTCTATTTTCTTTAAAAATATTTGACAGTTAGCCATTGCAAGTTGATCTTCTTGTTCTTCTTCTACTACTTCATCCTCTTTCTCGCCTTCAGCTTCTCCTTCTCTACCTCTACTGAAGACACATTCACTGCTAATTATTAAATTAATTAATTATTAAATAAGTCTGAAACCAGCAAGTGGGGAACCAAAAAACTTTAAATTACTTCATGAAAATGTCTTCAAAATATGTCCAGAATTTTAAGTGTTTAATTTCTTTATTTAGTTGACAGAAATTCATTCCTAGTTCATTCTCTTTCTCCCCTTCTGCATTTCTTTTTCTACCTCTACCTTCCAATAAGTTTGAGCACACACTCACAGCTAATTATTAACTACTTGCAGCAGTCGAGTGGGATACAAGAAAAGTAGAAATCAGTTAATGGAAATGTCTTCAAAATAGATCCCATTCTGCAAAGCATTCATTGAATATTTTTGTTTTATTTATTTGACTGAAAATCATTCCTACTTAAACTTCTTGTTTTTCTGCTTTTTCACTCTCTTTCTCGCCTTCTGCATCTCCTTTTCTACCTCCATCTTCAAATGTTACTCACACTCACAACTCACAGCTAATTATTAAATAAGTCTGAAGCTATCGCAGCAATCTAGTGGGATACAATAAAAATTATAACTCATGAAAATGTCTTTGAAGTAGATGCCATTATAATATTCATTCGACGTAAAATCATTCCTACTTCGTCTTCTTGTTCTTCTGCTGCTTTGCAATACTCTTTCTCGCCTTCTGCATCTGCTTCTCTACCTTCTTCTCGCTTCAACCTCGCTCTTCATCTTCATCTTTTTACAATTTGTTAGCCATCTTTTTATACCATGTACCTATAGGTACAAAGGTATATTAAGTTCGTTCGAATGTATGTACCACATGTTGTTACAACCAAAATGATCAGAATCGAAAATAAAATCGATTTAGCCATGTCCGTCTGTCTGTCTGTCCGTCCGTCCGTCTGTCCGTCTGTCCGTATGAACACCTAGATCTCAGAGATGGTAAGAGCTAGAGTAACCAAACTTTGGATTTAGGTGTAATATGCAACTACGCAGATCAAGTTTATGTTTTTTTCCTCCCCCGCCCTTCCCCTTGCCCACAAACCGCAAGCTACTCTGGAATCCTTTGAGCTAGAAAGTTAATTTAAAGAGCAGTATGTAGATATTTATGATATTCACAGAAATCCAAAATATGGTTCAAATCGGATAAAATCTAGCTTTGGTATAAGCGAAAGAAGTTTGACATACGCCATGCAAGCGCAAGAGGCGGGCGCAACAACAACAACAACAACAAGAACAAGCATTAGTCTTCTAGCGTATTCGTACGCATGCATACACACATACAGGTTTGCTTGTATGTATGTGTATGCATGCGTATTTCAACGACACAGCTGGACTGCTGCTTTTCCAATGAAATGATATGAATAATGTCATTTGATGTGATTTCATTTGCATTGGCTGAATTTTAGTATTCGCTGGGTTTCATGTTTTATTATTTTAATTATAAGTAAATTTAGGCGATTACAATTTTACATGTTTGTTTTAAATTTAATTTTGTCAAATGGTACATGGTATACTACAGTCGGGTTAGGTCGACTGTAGGCGTTCTCACTTGTTTTGCCTTCTTCTCGTGGCAAAAAGTGCACATCATGTAGCCACGCTACATGGCGACAAGAGCCATAACAAGCCAAGAACAAGAACTAGTTCACAACCACACACACAACCACACACACACACACACACACACACACACACATAGCGGTGAAGTGGCAGTCATCTAATACAATCAGCGCACATTTGTAGCATACACATTTATTAAATGTAAATAGTTGTAAATCGAGCCAAATTTAGAATGTAATTAAAAACTCGCAAATGTAAATGTAATTAAATTGCAAATGCTGTTAATGAAAATATACAAATTGGCAACTAAACACTGGCTGAATAAATTGAATTTCAGTGCGCGACAAGCAATTTGTCCCACATGTAAATCATTTGGCGTTTCAGGTATTTTTGCAAAATTGAAAACTTAGACACAGGCACAGGGTGTCGCCTGTGCCTTAAAAGAGCGCCACAGGGTGCCTCGACGTATGACACTGCATTGATCCGAACAATGGCTGCGAGGCACGACGTGTAGTTCTTTGTGTCGTGCTTCGGCGTTATTCGGCGCTCACTTTTATTGCACACAATTTGTTTTCATTCTCTTGCGCAATCAGTGGAAAGCAGCCGAGTAAAATGCGAAAAAAGAACGAAACAAAGGCACAATGACACACACACACACACACACACACACACAGAGAGAGACACAGGCACAGCTGGAACATGGGAATGAAATAAAGTTATTGACGGGGAGGAGAGCAAAAAGAAACGGAGAAGCGAAGTGAAAAAGCAGGCATATCAAAAAGTTAAAATGGTAGAACATGAAAACGCCCCGCAACGCAGCAGCAAGTGGCGAAGAAGCGGCAAAAAGGCTGCAGGATATGCAAAAATTAAAAAAGCACGCGGCGCAACCAAATAAAGCCATTGCCGCATCCAAACTCTCGACTTTCTGATGCTCTTTAAACAGCGTTGCGATGGATTTGTGTGGAACAAATCTGTTCTATTTATAAAATGACAGATGGGTCTCGTTGAGCAACTGCATGATGAAGGTCGAATTTCGTGGGAAGTCAAGTTTGCTTTCTATAAATAAAGCCATCCCACAGACCATAATAGAAAATGACAAGAGTTAAATAAATAACTACAGTGTTTTTAGTTTTTTTTGTAATGCTGGCTGCTTATTGCATGCCGTGTTTATTGAGAATATATGGATTAGATATATAGAGTTGTGGGAATGCTATTCGCATACTTGTATTTTAACATTCATCAATTTCCATGTTGTCGACGAAATGCTTGATCTCGCCCTCCGAGAGCTTGTGCAGACGAGGCAAGGATTCGCTCACAATGCCGACCTCGATATCGCTGGCCTTGAAGTCGACCTGCGTAGCGCTGGCCAAACAGTTGATGGCCATCTGGAGGGCCTCCTCGTCGGGCATGTTGTACTTGTAGTGCTTGCGGAAGTAGTTGTGCGCATCCGTCATCTTGGAGCCCGCCGCACAGTTGAAGTAGTCGTAGTACTGCGGCTCCAACTCGGTCCTATACACGTGCGGTCCGTACTCCTCGTCGTATGAAATGAACAGCATGTTGCAGTCCAGCGAGCGTGCCTGCAAAGTCAGCGTATGCAGCTGCTGCGAGTCGACCTCGCGTGGCCAGAGCACCTCGTCCACCGACACACGGCGGTTGAGGAACTGGGTGACCGCAGTGGTCGACGAGTTCATCACATGCATGCAGTCCTCTGCGAAAAGCGGGGCGAGACATGTCAATTTTACCATATGCAAGCAACTAAATTTCGGCAGCAGAAATTTGCAAATGATGTGAGACAGTAACTAAAAAGGCAATTGCTATTGAGCAGCACAAAATTGCGAATTGCTTAAGAAAATTGTGTCGAAAATTACTATTGAGCAGAAGATTTGCAAACTGCTTATTTAAATGTCGTGCTCTTTTACTGCGAACCACATTGCAGACAAAGGGAATAAGTGGAAGCTGAAACACAAACAGCTGTTTGCATCAGCTGTTTCCAAAGCGAAAAACGTGATTGCCGCAAGTTCAAGGCTGCGAGATTCGAACTGGAATTCTTTTTGCTCGCTAGCTTAGGTTAGTGTGAAAGAAAGAAGAGCACAAAAGAAAAAAGGGGAATTTGGCACATTTTGCGCTGAATTGAATAAAAGGAAATACATGAAATGTATGACAAAGAGAAAAAATGGCTGAGAACTGAATTTTTGAGCTTGAAAAAGTGGTAACCAAATTATCAATAATTAATTAATAATGGCGAAATGTGCGCTTGAATTCAATTGAGCGGCGTGCAAAAATGAAAATTGGATAAAAATTGGTGGCAAAGCAGAGAGCAAAAAGTGCAAGGAAAGTGACGAACAATTCAAATGTTTCACGTGCTTAAAGTAATCTGCGAAAAATGGGGCGAGACATGTGGAATTTTAGCGCAGGCAAAACTTTAGAGCATGTGCTCAATTAATGAGGACCACATTAAAAGACAAGGGAATAACTATAATGCAAATTACTATTGAGCAACAGAAATTTGCGAATTACTTATTAAAATGATGTGCTCGATTTAAGCGAACAACATTAGAAAACAAAGAAAATAACTAAATTGGAAATTACTATTGCAGAAATTTGCAAATTGCTTTAAAAAAAAGTATGCGCTCGTTTTTGGCGAAACACAATGGAAATGACTGGAAGCTGAGACACAAACAGCTGTTTAGATCAGCTGTTTGCAGGTTAGGTTGCTGCAGCAAAGCGAAAAACGTGATTTCTACAAGTTCAAGGTTGCGAGATTCTAACTGGAATTCTTTTTGCTCGCCACTTTAGGTTAGGTTAGATGCACAAAGGAGAAGAAAAATGTGGAATTTGGCACATGGGCAAAGTAGTGCACTTTTTAGCAATTGAATAAAAGAAAATAAATGAAGGCACGATAAAAGAGCTTGAATTGAAATTAGCTTGTGAAAAAGTGAAGAAATTATCAATAATTAATTAATAATGGCAAAATGTGCGCTTGACTCTTGCGGAAGAATAGAATTGAGCAGCAAAAAAATGTGGTGGCAAAGCAGGGAGCAAAAAGTGTTGAAAAAAGTGCGTGCCAGAGAAGTCTCACTAATTGGTTGTAAAGCACCCTTTTGGGGGGCACGTGGTCAGTGTGTTTGGTCTAGTACTCACCAAAGGCGCCAGTCACAACGCCAGCGAAGCCTCCATAGAGCTCATAGATGCTCGCCGGCGGATTGGGGACCGTGCGAAACTTCTGGGTGGCAATCACGGAGCACCCGGTGCCCGACAGAGCCACAGCGGTGCGGTTCTCTAAACAGCAGCAGGAAGAACAAAAGCACCAGAGTGCGCAGTGTCCATTTAGTTTAACTTCAACGCGCAGGCGCACACAATTCAATTACTTACCATAGTTGCGCCGATGGCGGTTGAACGAGGTGGTCGAGTAGAGCTTCAACATTTTGTCACACATTTATGAAGTTATTACACTTGATCACACAATTATTACTCGAGAGAGAAAAAGGAATTTTTTTTTATTTTTTTTTTTTTTGCGTTCGCCTGGCGACTAGGTAACTAGGTTACGACTGAAAGACAGAGGCAGGTCGACGCCTGCTTTTATAGACGCACTCGAAGCTTACGTCAAAGTGCCACGTGTACTTCCTGTCGACGCCTGATTCCAGTAATCGGTTCCCGATAAACCGTTTGACGTTTAACTAGTTCAGTGCCCCACGTGGCAAGCACTGCTAACGTTACCACCTTGTCGATTGCATAACCAACTCTACATTCTCTGCATAATTCTCAACAAAATGCGCGAGCCAAACAGGCAAATTAATTTTTTCCCGAACGGAATACGGACACTTCAATGTGTATTTAAATGGCTAAAAAGCTAACAATTCAACGAGATGTACGGCAAGCCTTTCGAGCTAGATTCTGGCCTTTATTTGGCTGCCAGTTGCATTGTGCTTGATTCTAAGTTATATTTGATTTGCAGTTATAATTGTTTTCCTGTGTAATATAAGCCCTTGCAGCAGCAGAGCCAACAGAAAGCATAAATTCACATATAATTATATAAAAATACGAGCACAATAAAAATCAAATGCATTTTGCTTGATTTTTGGTTATAAATGATTTGCAGTTATAATTGTTTTCTAGTGTAATATATTCATATATGTATATATCAATATAAGCCAAAAAAAAGCGCAAATTGACATGTAATTTATGAGAACGATAAAAATACCGCTTTCCACATGTGGCAAGCGGCATTGATCACAAGCCATTGAAAGATTTACTACAACATATTTTCGGTCTAAATAAGCCAGCATTCAACGCAGTTGCATATTAAGAAATCACAATAAAACATTCTAGACTTTGTCGCCTTAAAATAGTACTTTGTGTTTTCACATAGCTATGAAATGCAACTTGCAATTTAGACACATTCCATTGCTTCACCTGTTATGGCTAACTTGAATATCAGCCACTTGCCTAAAATCGACTTTATTGCTTGGTAAATTATTTAACATTAATTTAAGCATTGCTTAACTTTGTGTAAGTTGATAGTTGCAACAAAAATATATAGTAGTTTCTTTATTAAAAGAAGCACGCGTATCTGCAATTTTGCATAACCAAATCAGCTGCTTCACAGCTGCTTTCTATGGAACTGTTCCCACGCAAGCCTCTTAACTGTTCCCAAATGGTAAGAGCTTGAAGACTCTGGATTGTGCAGAATTGTTTAAGGCCAAATTCACCACTTGAAAGTTACAAGAAAAACAATTCTTTGTGGAAAAAGTAGGTCAATTTCAATTTGCAATTATAAATAAATAAAATGCGGTTCAAAATGCATTGAAGACTTTGCAAATAGACTCAAAATGTAGTCAGTTGCTGTCAAACTGTTTGCAAACTTAATACATATTTATATAGGTATATAATTCGTAACTGCAAATTGATTGCTTTTGTTTGGCGATTTCGACTATCGGCATCATTATAAATTACGCCAACTTAAGATCTGCGATTTGTCAATGCTCCAGCGCATTTAGTTGCAAAACAAATGGCAAAGTTGTCGCACCCTTTGGCAGACAAACGGCGGCATGAGGCAGCTAAAGTTGCAGGCGCATTGGAGGCGCCACCAGGCGTCACAGCGTGCGGAAACGGATAACGCGAGCGAGTTGAACTCGCTGCCTACCGCCCCCGTCCCCGTCTGCTGTTTGTGTGTGATGTGATGTGCTGTTTTTTTTTTTTTTTGGAGCTCGACATACATGCAAGACGAGGCGAGGCGCTCAACATTTCATTTCATAAATTTTTGGCGTAAAACGCTCGAGGCTTTGCTTGCTTAATTCCTTACATATTGCTCGCTCTTTGCTGTTGTTTTGGCAAGCGGAAAAGTGAGAGCGAGCGCGCGGAGAAAGAGTGAAGCGCTGCACGATAAACTTTGTCGTGGAGTTTGCTGCGAAACTCGAGAAGCCATTGCCATCGACGACGTTTCACAGACGTTTTGGCATCACAAGCAACAACGACAACGAAGTAAAAAGAAATGCGTGCCACGCCCTCTCGCCACGGCGCGATTGTCAAGGCTTAGCGAGTCGCAAAAGCTCTTTTGTTTTGCTCGACTCACAGCGACAAAACAAAAGCAATAAAAACCGGAATCTACTTAGCTGTTAAGAATCTATTACACGAAGCCACTCTCAAATCACAGCGCGACCAGCAGACAAACAGGGGAGCAAGGGAGGTGCCCGCTCCTGCTGTGCAAACTTTGACAACCACAAATTTGGCATTAGCAAGTCGCATATTTTTCCCATTTTAATATGCTAATTAGCAGACAAATGTCAAGTTCTTGCCACTCACAGCACAACAACAAAGCGCAAATTGTGTGTTGCACACACGCGTGTTGCCACCAAGATTTCACTTTTGCGCTGGTCATCAAGCGTTTCACACGCAAGAAATAATCATTTCAATTCCATCTGCTTCCAGTTGCAGATCACAAATTGCAGACTTTCGTTATGCACTTGTTGCGATCCACGTGGCAACATTGGCAACATTTTGTGCTGCCACATCCCTAATTTGAAGTTAAACTACCAGTGGCTTAGGTAAATTCGTTAATTTCGACAGCTCAAAGTCGCATATTAGTTTCAGTCAGCTGCTCAATTAGTAGCACTTTTATTTGCCCATTTCTTTGAGTCAACTTATTCTTGTTAGTCGCCCCAAGCGAATTCCAGGTCAGTCTGCAACTCCAACGACGACTGCACATTCAGAACAAATGAAACTTCATCAGCATTTGTGGAAGCCGTAAAAGGCTTTTGCCGTAGTCACTCAATTAGCAGTCGACTGCAGCTCGGAGCGCCCAAATAAAATGGGTCCAAGTAATGCATGATTAGTTGTAGTATGAGTATATAATCCGTATGGGAGAGTGTAGTGAAAGTTGTGGCAGGCAAACACATGCGCCACTTTATGATAACCTCTTTAGCCCTAATGCGGGTTTGGGTTACGAAAAACAAGTTTCATAAGCCGCAAATGACATAAAAATGTCGCATCTTTGTCGCCGTTGTTGTTGTGGCTGTTGTTGTTCGTTTAACTCATTTGTATTGAAAGCGCTTCTCAACTGGTGTTTGGCAACTTGTTGCTTGCAGACGGATCAGCGGCAAATATGTAAATAATATGAAACGTGCAACATTTGCTGCTAATCCCCCGAGCGGAAAACAGCCCCAAGGCTGCCTGCCTGGCCGCCCCAAAAATACCCATAACCACTTACACACACACACACACACACACACGCACACAAATTGTTGGGGTTTTATGAATATTACACACAAAATATGCCACTTGAATGGAAAGTCTGTAAAACGTTTCACCCCTCGAGAAACGGCTTAAAATATATACAACGCACAGACAAAGGGGCAGGGGTGTGGGTGTGCAGGGGGTGCGGCATATTAAAGTATGTTTAGAGCGCTAACGCGACGTATACGTAATACGCGCTGCCATATTGCGTATACGCGGCGTTATTTTGACGACAACTTGTCACTCACTTTGCACAGTTTTGCTTGCGCCCTTTCCCCCCGCCCAGTTAGAAAAGCGCGAGGGGGGACAGCTAAGGGGGGGGGGGGGGGTGAGCTCGCCTTTAATAGGTTTTCGGGTTCGCTGGCAATAAAACGTGACTAAATGGTTAACGATTATTCAAGTGTGCCGAAAGGCCTCGAATTGCTAAAGTTTGTCTGCTGCACACAGGTGAAACTTGGATAGTTGGATACCCACTGCGCTGGCTACAGACAGAGACGGGGAGAGAGCGAGAGCGAAAGCGAGATAGAGATAGAGAAATGCGCGCTGCAATGATTGTGTCTGACACATCGAGAAAGTTGCTCTTTGCGCTCCTTTGCTACGCATTTTTTATGCACGAATTTAAAATGCTCGACGCGCACTCGAGTGTGTGTGTGCGAGTGTGTGTGTTTGTGTGTTGGCTAGGCATATGTGGAGTAGGACAGCCAACATGGCGGCGTCGAGGCTGTCATCAAGCGTCACCGTCGTCATCACAGTTGTGCGACTGTCATTTAAAGCGGCATAAAAATGATGACAACGTTGCCGGGCATCAGCTGCAAACGGCATCATCAACGACTCACTTACAGACCCCCCTCCCCCCCATCCCTGTCTCTCTCTCACTCTCTGTTGTCATTATTGTTAGAAACATAATAAATATGCACATATTCTGAAAATAACATTCATTTTTATGACTTTTGCCGGCTTACGATAATTAAAGCTGGGCACAAAAGTCAGCCGAAACGCGCCTTTGTATTTAAGCCCTGCATAAGTAGATAGTTGGCATTAAGTAAGCAATAACTGCACGCTTTTAGCCTGCATTTATTTGAATGGCTTTGCTGCGCTCGAAGAACTGCCACGCCACGCTCTCGCTGGATTTGGAATTTGCTCATTATTTAGATAGTTGAACAATCGCACTGCAATATTTCTTAAGCTGAACGCTGGCCATGCTAGGCTGGCTGGCTGGTATTAATGCAATGCAATGTGGGGGGGGAGATGCTGCCGCTTAATCCAATCTAAAACCGCACATGAACTAGTTCACTGAACTGAACGCACAAACACACAACGAGTGCGCACCGCTCAATGTATACTTAGTTTCATGCTTATTAGTTCAGACTGGGAGGGCTCCAAAACTCAGTCACTTTCGCTGGCTGCTGGCTGCTGGCTGCACGCTGCATGGATAATTTTCCAAATTCAGCATATTGAAGCCAGCAGCACAGGTGCCACACGTGGCTGAATGCCGTTCGCGGCCGCGCTGCCGCCTGAAGGGAGGGAGCGAAGGCGCAACGTGGGAGCTCTGCCTGCGATGCCTGGGAGAGTTTGAAAATGCGCGCTAAGGCATAAAATATCACGATTATAAAATGCAAAACACTGCGCGAGACAGCAGCAGCAACGGCAGCGGCAACGGCAACGGCAGCAATAACAAAAAAGTGGCCTAGCTGCCAACGTACGTGAGCTTCGCGCGGTACAACTGGGCGTATCAGTGATGCTTTAAACATTGCTTTAAGTCCTTTCAACTGGGCGTATCAGTTATGCTTTAAACATTGCTCAAACTTCTTTCAAGTCACTCACATAATGTAAGCTTACTAACAGTTGGTAACAAAAATGCTTGAATGTTGATTCCTCCCACAAATTTTGATCTTTTAGGATCTTCTTTAATCACAATTAAATAATCGAGAAAAAAGTTACCAATTTGAAAGTGGTTTCGACACAAAATCTTCTCGTCTTCCTATATCTAAACGATCTTCTTTAATCACAATTAAATAATCGGGAAAAAAGTTACCCATTTGAAAGTGGTTTCGACCCAAAATCTGCTCGTCCTGCTTTTTCTTTACGATCTTTCTTAATCAGAATTAAATGATCCAGAAAAAAGCTCCCCATTCGAATGTTACTTCAACCCAAAATCTTTTACTTATCTTGCTTTTTTTTACAATCTTTTTAGATACAATTAAATAATCGAGTAAAAAGTATCGACCTAAAATCTTTTCGTCTTCCTATATCTAAATGATCTTCATTAAATAATCGAGAAAAAAGTTTCCCATTTGAAAGTGGTTTCGACCCAAAAGACTTCTTCTCGTCTTCCTAATTCTTCTTCTCGTGTACCTATTTCTTTACGATCTTCTTTAATCATAATTTTTTTTTTAAATTTTTGATGTTGAAATGGCTTTAATTTCACTACTCCCATTTCACAACTATGTTACTACTATTTTACTAATCCCTTTTCGCAAATAGTTTTTAACCACTTTAAAATAGTAACTAATTGTGATCAGAAATTGTTGCGTAACTAGTTTACACAATAGCGTGTTTTTCGTGCCTATTTGTGTGGAGTAAATAAAAGCATTTTATTCATGAATTTGCCCTATATCAAGTGTTATTTACTTTATTACTACAAATAATCAATATGCACATAAGCTGCTGGAACTTTGGATCTGGGCAAAAGTATATTAGCAATAAACTGACAACCCATAAAAGTACATGCCGATATCAATGGCCTCAACCCGCATCCAAGCCAGGGAAATGATTATATTGCTCAGAATATCTCAAGGGTATAGGCACTTCGATAAATCAATCTCAACTTTCGCTTTTTAGACAATGTACGAGCATGCATTTGTGTGTGTGTGTGTGTGTGTGTGTGTGTGTGTATATCTTTGTGTGTGTGTGGCTCAAATTGTTGTTTCATTTTGGTGTTGACGCGGTTATTGTTAAGTGGCTCACACATGCTGCCACCTGTGCCTAGCGGCAGCAACGAGCAGCGCGCAACCAGCCCGCACACCCCCCTGCTGTCTATCCATCCATCCATCTATCCATTCGTCCGTCCGTCCGTCTGTCCGTCTGTCCGTCTGTCTGTCTGTCTGTCCGCGTTTCAGTCTTGCTGTCTTGTGCGTTGCGTCCATGTGATGGTCCAATAAATAAGTAAATGCGCAGCCTACAACACAAAGCCACACGCCGTGAGTTGTGATGCGTGTGTGTGTGTGTGTGTGTGTGCGTGTGTGTGCGTGGAATCCTTGTGTTGATTAGAAAGTATGCAGCGGCATTGGCGTAACGGCAACAACGTAAATCAATTAGTTTTCCACATGACAAGACGACGCTAAAAGACCTTACACCTGTATAAACCACCTGTATGTGCAGCCAAGTGTGTGCCTGTCTCTGTATGTGTGTGTGTGTGCTTGCAGGTGTGTATTTAACTGAGAACTTTGTCCAAAAAGTTTACGACAAGCACCTTAAAATCCAAGCCAAGCTGAGTCGAGCTGAGCTGAGCCGACAACAGCAATTTAAGCAGCATTATTTGGGGCATAAACACAGCGTAAGCTCCATCACATTCTGCTCTGTCCTCTGTCAAACCCTGCTGCTCCTCCCCGCGGCCGCCTGCGTTGCCAAAGAGCCAGAAAAACAGCAAATAAAATGAAGAAAAAACACAGGCAATGCGAGTGATAAACGCGCAGATATCCTGTACTAAAAATATGGCTAGAATTCCAAGAAGATGCATCAAGCGAATGATCATAGATGGCGCCACTGCTGTTTCGGCATTTTCTTCAGCAACTCTGTTGTCTACAAACGATAGATGGCGCAATTGTCAAAACAATCAAAACAAAGGAAGCAACATATCAAATAATTCTTTAGGCTTTGTCAAATTTTGCAACTGCAATTAATAAATTAAGACGTTAAGCCCGCACTTACGCCTGTTGTCGTCAGTTATGCAGGGTATCGCAAAGTAGCAGCTAAAAAGAGGAAATAAAAATGTTGTAGAAGGGGTGCTCGGGAGGGTGGGGGAGCAGAAACAAGGCCAGGCAGTGAAAACTCATTAAAATTAACACTAATAAGCTTTGTTCCGCGGCCCAAAAACTGAAACTGCTGCAGCGATAACAAAGTTGCTGCAACAGCGGCAACATCAGCAGCAACAAATGTCACTTGATGCAACACCTACTCCAACTGCGACACTTGCCCATCGCCATACACCCCTCCGTACACCCCTGCCCACACTTCTGGTTGTTTCGTTTGGTTTCGTTTGTCATTCGCTGTCCATTTCCATTCCGGCCCGCTGCCCGCTGCCCGCTGCCCGCTCGCTGCCCCCGTTGGCAGCCGTTCGTGTTGCACAAAAAGGATTCCGTTGTCCAGCGTCGAGTGGCAACATTTTTTTTTTTTTTATTCGTTTCGTTCGACAAAGGGGACGTGGGCGGGGTCAGGCAACATTTGCTGTAAATGGCTCAACAAATTGTGCAAAACAAAAACAAGCGCCAAAAAAAATATATGTAAGGATCATGGGCACGAAACGCGGGTGTAAGAAAACACACACAGAAAACGAGAGAAAAAAAACAAGGGGCATACAGGACACACAAAGCAGCAAATTATGTGCAACATAAGCGCCTCTTATGTGGGCGGATTGCTGGGCGTGTCCAGAAGTGTCGTCAATTGTTGATGTGCCCATTCAAATGGTGGACAGAGCATCACGTTGGGCACAACAACAAGAAAACAACGGCGGCAGCCAAACAATGACGGCTGCGGTTAATTAAATCCCCATCAACTTATCGATAGGCGCTTCGATAAGCTGGCACATCAGTTGTCAGCGCATTTGTGTTAAGCCAATCGACAACTCATCGAGTGCGCCCATCTAAAGCGCATTGCCAGTAAATTGCGGTATTTTGATGGTCAGTGCAGCAATCGATAGTTAGTGCAGCTAATCGATTGCTTCGACTGCTCCTGCTCTCTACGACTACAAACTTTATCGATATGCGTATATTAAGTATATTTATACTAAGAAACAGCGTTTAAATTAGCTCGCCAACGTTTGTTTTGTTATCGATGAGCAATCGAGCTATTGACGCTTTGCCATTGCCCGTCAATGGGATTAGAGCTGGCCACACGAATCTAAACAAATCAAGCGTCAAATTAAGAGAGCGAGCGAGAGAGAGAGAGAGAAAGCGAGCGGGAGGAGAAAATGTAAACTGGAAAACAAGATGCAGCTTTGGCGCTGCTGATGGCAACAAATGGCGACTATTTTGTCGCCAAACAAGGACAAATTAACGTATTGAGTTAGCTGTCGCACGTACCGAACACAATTGGCCATTACCAAATGTCTGAACACACACACACACACACACACACTTACAGGGAGACACACTTTGATATTTCTATCAGCTGGATGGGAATGAAGGCAACTGGAACATGCGAATGGTATGTAACATACATTCAACGACAAGGACAAACAAGTGACATAGTCTTAAAATGTTCAACATCATTTTTTATTGCATTTTCAGAGACTTTTCGACTTTTCTCGGACTGACGAAAACACACAAAAACACAGAAAAAAAACAGCAACTTGCTCTGCTGCAACTGCTGTTTCAATTCCTTGTTCTCTTCCTACAGATATTTTGTGTTCTGTGTTCCCCAAAAAAGGGTCCAAGATTGGAATTGGGAATTCTACGAGTTCGAGTTCGAGTGGGTTCGAAGGGCAACAACAAACAATACACACACAGAGAGCAAAAAAAAAAAAGAAGAAAAGAAACAAAGTTTTGTAGCCAAGCTGTAGGCGTGGCCGTGCTTGCGTCGCATACGGAAAAAGTTTGCGATTTAGCTGCTAAACATGCTACTGCTAAAAGAGTTTAACTACTTCTGTGGCCAGCACAGTGCTACCAAAAATTACAAACACACAACAACAGCAACAAAAGTTCACAAAGTTAGCGACCTTCCCCCCCTCGCAACGAGCGTTCATCTCGTAGCGCTGCCCTCCCCCTCAACCTGACACAAATGTCAGTTACTTTATACCATATATGATTGTAGCTACACTGCGAGCTGACTCGCATATGTGGCATATTCTTGGCTACCCCTTTTGCTGTTTGCGTGCCGCATACTCTATCTGCTAGGCAGACATCGCACGCAGTAAGCAAACGTTTACGAGCTCAAGCTGAATCAAGCAAAATGATCCGGAATTCTGGTATTTTAGCTCATTTGACGTCTATTAAGCTGAGCTGCAA
This sequence comes from Drosophila rubida, assembly GCA_035046165.1. NCBI lineage: Eukaryota > Metazoa > Arthropoda > Insecta > Diptera > Drosophilidae > Drosophila > Drosophila rubida. The sequence continues at coordinate 5,480,007 of JAWNOF010000023.1, read as the reverse complement.
AGTTCAAGTTGTTATTAAATTAACTAGTTTCAATCAAGACTTCTTTCAGCTTAAATTCAACCATAATTCTATTGTAATCACATCGTCTGTTGTAACTTATTCAATTACATGCTGTTAGTTAACTTTCATTAGCACTAATTGCGTGCTAAATCAGTTTAAAAAATATCTCGAATACAATTGCCGAGAGAGTCCTGACATTTGCATAAACAAAATCATAATTAAAAGGGCATTTACTTAAATTAGAAAAAAGGAAACTCTGTTTGAATGCAACCCAAAAGTTTCGACAACTAAGTTTTCACTTTCGCTCCACTCCACTCCCATTTCATTTTATTTCATTTAATTTAAACTCCACTTACAACTCCCAAGTTGTTGCCGTAGTTAGGGTATTTTAGTTTCAATGTGTCGCAAACTTTCTACTCTGTCTTACTTTCTCTCTCTGTCTCTCCTGTCCCCATCATTTTTTGTTGTCGTCTAACCCAGTTATTGCTGTGTTTGTGCACCATTTGAATGAGTTAAGCTCATTTGATTTGATACTTTTAATGCGGCTTTTATTTTCGCCAGTTGCCATTTATTGTTCAAAATTTATGTAGTTTTTCTCCCTTTTTTATTTGTGCTTCGCGTTCGCTGCCCGTTGTTGTTGTTGTTGGCCGTGCTGTTATTATTGTATTTTATACACAAAACGTGTGATTAATGGAAACATAGAACAAGCACCGGAGGCGCTACATTTTTTTTATTGCTATGTTGATGTTTTCCACAACGCGCAGAAATAAACGGCACCGCAACAGGGGCAACAACAGTTCAGCAAATGTTGAACGAAACCAGGCTTCAACCGGTAACTAACTGGTTCGGGGCAGCAGCAACGAGGCAGCAAAACTTTCTACAGTACAATTGGTTCACTTTGTCAAAGCGTTTCCGGTGGCAAGCGAAACTTCGAAACAGCAGCCAGCCAGCAGGCCAAGTGGAAAATGATCTTGAAATGCCCCTTGCTGTCCAACGAGAAACTCAAGAAATGCCCAACTGCCTATTCAACAGAGGTACGCCAAATATATTAGCAATAATTTCGCATCTAAAATTAGGTTTTGCAACAAGGAGCGTAAGTTTCGAGGCACCTGCAGAATGTGGCCGTAAAAAACGGCGCATAAAAAGAGCCAGAAATAGCGGAGGCACGTGAAATGTGTGCCACGCATGTTGCGGCCACCGAATGTTGCATGCAACATTCCGTATTCGAGTCGTGTCGTGTGAGCTTCTCTTAAGCACGAACCCGACACTCTTTTGTGTGCGACTCTTAGCGTCGGCGAGCAGCAATAAAATGGAAAAGTGTTGCCTCGAAAGATGCAAATGAAATTTTGGAAAAGCCCAAATGAAAATTGCAGACAGCTCAAGGCGAACTTGCAAAAAGGCTGAAAGGCTGTAACGGAAAAGTGAATGCGGAACGTGGAGGCGAAATCAGTGCGAAAATGTGGCTTAATTGTGGTTTTTGTGGCCGGCATAACATCGATTCTCCAGCCCGCAGCCCACGCCCCCTAACGACGACATTTATAATGATGCGGCTCGGCTGTGGCACGGCTTAGTTGAGAGACTGCTGCCGATAACGATGATGAACCCGATAATTATGCTGCTGCTGCTGCTGCTGCTGCTGCTGCTGCTGCCGATAATGATGACGTTACTTATGCCACATTAATGATGATGCCGAAATATGTGACAAGGCCTCAACTGCACACACACACACACACACACATAGAGAGAGACACCTGTCCTTGCCTCAATTACCGCAAGCGGTTGTAACAATTATGAAATCTTTAACCGAATAATCACCCAGTGCCTGTGGCCCCAGAGCAGGCCAGCAAAAGGATGAATGCCACAGGCTTCTGGTGCCAGGTAATGGACCATGTGATAATGTAAATCAAACCCAGACAATGACAGCGCCCAACCGAGCTGAGCCAACTTTTCTACGCCCCTCCTCCACCGCCACCTCACCTGACCAGCGCTTGTCTGCTACCCTGCAAAAAGGCTAAATGACCGCATGGCTATGGAAATGAATACCCAATTACAATATTTTCCAAACATTTTTCTCTCAATTCCCGCCAACAACAACAAAATTGCAGCTCAATTACAATTATCATTCCTAGTTACGCCAAATTAGACGCATTCAAAATGCATATGCATTTCTAGTCGACAAATATAAAATAACAACCGCAGAATTTATAAAAATTCCATCCACAAAAAACGCGTATTTAAAGCGTGCACTGCATTCTATTAAAATATCAAATATTCTACATTAACAAGGCTAGAAATGTTGCAAAGACAAAAATGCTGCATTTTAGAGAAATTATTATGACAGCAGATCAAATTATTTTCATGTAAAATTCGCTTCGCTTTGCCAACTAATTGTCTAATTTAGTAGTCCACATATAATATAGCATTATAGCTTAATAACTGAGGAAAATACTTGAAAGTTTCGCTACAATAAGAAGCAAAAGCAAAAGGAAAACAATAACAGATTTCAACTGTTCTTCAGAGCGGAAATAAATGCATTTCGAAACGCAGAAAACAATTGCAGCAAAAAGTGTTCAAAGCATTTCGTTAGAATTAAACAAAGTTTGCAGTTAAAAAGAAAGTAATGAAATTCTACTCTGTTTACAGGGTAACTGCTCTGCGTGCCGTGAGCAATTGTTACGATTTTTGGAGAGCAACTTCGGAGGATTGGGCAAAGGGTGGTGAAAGGGGTGAAAGTTGGCATTTGCAATAACCCAGATGTATGATAATAAAAAGGCATTGTGTCTCTGGTCATTATGCATGCCTCATGCGACTACAAGAACGCATATGAACGCGAATACAAAGACAAGAGCGAATACGAATAGGACAACGACTACGACTACGACTACGAATAGGAATACGAATGCTCATGGTCGTATCTGTCATGGTTAAGAGATATGCGTGACATAATTACAACGTACCCAGCAATTACCAAAATAGTCCGACGGCTTGATTAATTAGAGCTAACAGGTACAGACAACATACATTCCATCTGTGTGTCTGTGTGTGTGTTGCCAACTCCTGCACTTGACACCCAATGACAATGACAACGACAACGACAACAAAACTGTGCAAAGATAGAGAGAAAGAGAGAGAGAGAGACGACGCACGTCGTCTTTGCTTTAAGTTGCCTTTGTTTAATTAGTAATTTTCTCCAGCTACTTATAACTAATTCCTCTAAAACAAAGTCCCAATTACTCGCCTTGTTTGTATTTGCTGGCGCACAGACAACACACACACACATAAATCGTCATAAATGCGACTATCATCGATAGATTGAACTAATTAAGCTTGTTATATATTGTATATTAAGATTGTGACCTTTCGCCAAACCATTTGCCTAATTTCACAGCTCGTTCTACAGACGCCAAGCTGTTATTAAACATCATTTTGAGGAAATTCACTTACCCGATTCACCGCAGCCGCTTACGTCGTTGTTGTTACTAAAAAAAAGGAAAGGGAAACATTAATTAAGCACAGTTAATGTGTGACATGTAAAAATGCAATGAATGTCATCAAAAATGTGATTGGTAACTAAAGAATTCCGAGTTATTTGGCAATTCTCAAATGATATCTAGAAGTAACTACACAACTTTTTGCTATTTTAGTAATCATAACTCAGTTACATGGCTAAAGCACTTGGAATATTCACGCGTTAACTGCAGTTTATTGCCATTTAAATATTTATTTGTATTAATTTAATAATTGTTGGTTTTATCAATCGCAACGGTTGCCTTGGAGGTCGTAAAACCCATTGAACCGTCAGCAGAAAGTTATGGTGCAGTTCCAGTTAAGCTATAAATTCAAATAAGTTATTTATTTAAAAGGTGCACACACACACATACATACACTGGGGAGCATAAAAACAAGGATGCTGCAACGATTGCAACTGACACGATGCATCAGCTCGCTTCGCAACCGGCAATGGGGCGTATACACAACGTAGTCCACGTACCGGACCAAAAATGCGAATGGTTTTGTGCAATGATTTGAATATTCGAATAGCCTCATACAAATCAACAACAAATTGAAAATTATTTGTCTGTCATGTAATTTATACATTTCGGCCATGCGAAATGCCAAATACCTGAGGCATCAGCTCTCCTGTCCCTGCCCCCGAAACCTGTCAAATATTCTGGTCTAATATGCTGGTAGCTGCCTCTTGCTTCGTCATCTCCGTCCCTGCGGCCTGCAGGACTGCCTCTCGCCTTATGATTTATGTATTTGCGTTTTGTCATAGATGCTGCGACTAAAGCAAATGCAATCATTTAAATATGTATTTACACATTGTACAAGGATGCGGCTTTTCCTATTTGCGGTGGCTTTTACTTTTTAGCCAAATATGTACGTGCAACAACAGCACACACACACCCACACACACACACACACTAGATGCCCTGCAAACAGGCCGCAGGACAAGCCGACTGAGGCGCAACATCGATTGCAACTCGAACCGGGTTCGAACCGGCTTCGAACCAATTCGCTCGCTCTCTCGCTCTCAGTTAAGAGCGTGCTCTGCGAACTTTAACATAATTGCCTTCAAAATGGCCAAACAATTTGTCTGGCTTTTCCTCCAGCTAGTTCTGCTGCTGTTCGTCTGACTCTCTGTGTGTGTGTGTCGTTGTGTCAGGATTCAGTTTCGCTTCAACTTTCCCTGCGTCCTCTTACTCAGCTCAATTGTTGTTGCCTTTTTGGGTTTTAGCCCTAAGACTGCCAACAGCTTAGGCCTTTTATTTCGTTGCGATGCGGCAGGGCGTGAGGCAGGCCACTCATTCAATCAACAGGTGCAGCTGTTGACCTCACAGCTCATCATTCTCGCTAAGTCCTTTGGCCCACAAAGGACTCGGCTGCCATTTATCTCACTTGCAAGCACTAACTAATAATCTGCAAATATTTAACAACTATTCATAGCTTTATTTACTCACTTCGCCTGCACATGCAGGCGGCAATCAATATGAAATTATTTGTTTAAAATAATCTATAAATAGTTCAGAGCTTTGTATCATATTATTGACAATCGAGCAGCAGAAAACTTTACGTATACTTAATATTCCATATGCATCTAAGTACATTTTTAATGTATTTGTTAAGTATCGTGTTAAATATATAAGATATATACATACAAAAAAACATTTCCAGAATCAAATGACAAAAGAATTGAGATTTCTCAACAATGTTTCTTTTCAAATATGCTTCTAATTTGAAGGAATCCCTGAGCATCCATTGGCAATCGAGCAGCAGAACACTTTACGTATACTTTATATTTCATATGCATTTAAGTTCAATACGTAAGTATTTTTAATGTATTGTTAAGTCTCGTATTGAATGTGAGATACAAAAACAAAAAAAAAACAATTAAGAACTCTCAACAATGTTTCTATTCAAATACGCTTCTAATTTGAAAGAATCCCTTAGCATCTATTGGCAATCGAGCATCACAAAACTTTACGTATACTTAATATATCATTTGTATTTAGAACTTAAGTACAATGCGTATATATTTTAAAGGTATTGTTTAGTATCGTGTTGAATGTGAGATACAAAAACAAAACAAAGGACATCGAAAATCAAATGGGAAAACAATTGAAAAGGTGCATTTGTAATGTGTATTTATAATAAATAATGTGTATTGTTAAGTAACGTGTTGAACATAAGAACATACAAATATAACAATTCTAAAGTCAGATTGCAACCTCTCAACAATGTTTTTAACAAATACGCTTGTAATTTGCAAGAATTCGGTGAATTTTGAAAGCATTAGTGCACTGCAACTATAATTAAAATAAAATCATATCTTCGCCAATTACAAATACAAATATTGACAAAGTTTAAAAACTTCTCGTGTGCAAAGTGAGGAAAACAACTTCAATGTTTCATTGCATTTTCGTTGCTAAATTTTGTGTTTACAGGAAGGCAGGAAAACAATTGAAATTTGCGAAGATTTGAGCTGCAAATTTATCGATGCTTTCGTTCTGTAAAGACTTTATTGCCGTTGGTGCTCGGTGTACATTTAAATGTGAAAGGAGCTTGTTTCGTGTGGCACAATTAAGAAAATGATAGCTGCTGGCAATCCTTATGCTTTTGCGGTAATTGACAATATGGAAAAATCATCTGGCAATCGCTTTACGAGAAGTGAGCTGGGATCAAATCAACTCAACTCAACACACACGCGGTCGGCATCTCAATTAGCAATTAAAGCAAATTGAATTTAAAGGCAAACTTTTGTGTGCTTCATGCCATATTTAAAGCGGCTTGCACGAGTATTATAATCTTTAAGTAAAGTTGCCACCGAAAAAGCAATTAAGAGTTGATAATACAATTTTAAGTGCCATAAAATGCGAAATAATAGCAACTCGGAGACTCGTTCTCCGCTCCGCTTGCTCGATGCCATCGATTGAATATTATTCACATTATTTAACGGCTTGCACAAAGTTAAAGCCAACCCGCTGTCCTGCTGTGTGTGTGTGTGTGTGTGTGTGTGCTGTGTCCTGGCCGAGAAAGCCTCTTGCCACATATTGCGGCAAATTATCATCATAAAGTCGTTTATTGAGACACCTTGGCGAAGGACTTATTAAATTCCATTTAAATGTTTGTTTTCGTGTGCGTCGAAATGTTGCCAACTAAAGCTGCAGGGGCAGCTGGGCTGGGCTGGGCTGGGGTGGCAATGTTGTTGTTCAAATCACTTGTTAATTAAGTTTATTGCGGCACAGTTATTCGTATCGTCAGGCAACTTTTTTCCCGGGGGCTGAGGCCCGTCAACTGTTGATGGGGTTGTGCAGCGCGGGGGGGGGGGGGTAGTGGAGGTAGTCGGAGGCAGTCGGAGGCAGTCGGAGGGTTCTGCTCGTTATTACTTGGGCTGTTGTGCACTTAAGTAGCCATAATAGTGTCATGTGTATGATAAATGATGGCCATGTTAACCACTCACACACACACCCTGAGAGGGGGGTGGGGGGGGGCCAGGCAGGGGTTGGGCGTGGGCGAGGGCGTGGTTCGTTAGCCACACAAAATGCGTGTATGCAATATGAGAAATCTCTTCAAAAACTTGCACAAAAGTGCATGCCCAATTTAAATGTCAAATGCAAATGCCCTCAACTATAATTCTCGCTCTCTTTCGCCTATACATGTGTGTGTGTGTGTGTGTGTGTGTGTGTGTGTGTGTGTGTGTGTGTGTGTGCATTTCTTCGTCATTGCGCTGCTCTTGCTTCGCCCTTGCAACTTATGAAAGTTTAATGATCGTGCGCGCGCAACATCATAAATTATGCTGTATAATGGGCACAGCCTAGATGACACATAACACATCCTGGTCATCACACACACCCACACACACACACACAGTGGCAAACACACACCCACACGTTTGTGTGTGCTGAAAAGTGTCAATTTCCATTTGACAGACAGCAGCGGGCGTCGTCGAGTCATGGCTCAAAATGAATTGTTCCTCTCGCCTCGAGCTCAACTCGAGTCAAATAAATCTATTTTTACGCATTCAGCGGCCACTTCTAGACCTTGCGGCTTCCTCGCCATTTCCTGCCCCCCCCCCCCTCCCTCCTTCCATTTCCCTCCACATCCGCTGTTCTCCTACCCTCTCACACATGCTATTTTTATTTCGCTACGCTCCTTATACCCGGTGCCACGACGTCGTCAACTTGGGTATATGCTAGCTTGGCAAACATGAAATTAACAACTTGTTGCTCAGCTCTGTGAATTCCCCGAAATATCTCGTCAAATATTTAAATAACGCACAAGCCGCTAGCACAACATGCTGCGTCTTGGACAAGAGCTTAAGATGAATAACAATTTTGCAATTGACTGCATTTTGTTGCAAACACATTGCAATGGAATTGAGAATTAAATAACTCGCACTTGAAGAAAATATTGAATGAAAATAGCAATAAATCCGGTTCACAGAGCTTACACAACACAAGCATTCGACTTTGAAAGTCGCATAAAGTTCAATAAATAGTAATAGCACAATGTTATAATTAAAACGAATTTGCAACTGACAAGCTTACAATCGTCTAAGAACTTTAGCCAATTAAGTAACATTTCACATATTTCAGCAGCAGACTTTCTGCTTTTGAGTCTCGAAATTTTACCTGGCGCAACGTGGCGCACAATTCGGAATTTCGGCACTTGCGAGCGGATTAAAGGCATTAACTGGATGCAATTAAGCATTGCTAAGGCACCGAGCTTAGGCAATTGCCAAGCCGACTGCAATTTAAGCCGCCGGAATCAATTATTTGCGCATTGAATCGTCTGGTAATGCATAATCCACATTACGACCGGGTATATGCAAGTCGTCCACGATTGATGATGTGTGTGTGTGTGTGCGTGTGTGTGTCGTATTGCCACACGAGCATTAAATAGTTTGCTGCAGCGACAAAATGTGTGACATACTACATAATAATTTTCGCATTTTTATCCTATTAGCGTCATGGCATGGCAAAAATAATTGGACATTGTCGTAATTCTGCTAGCAATTTTGATTGGAAGTTACGTGGAGCAAGAGCAGAATCGAAACATAAAACTGCAATAGGAAACACTGAAATGGAAAATAGAAAATGGAAAATTGCAAGTGGCGAATGGCAAATGCCAAATGGCAACTGGCAACTGGCGACTGGCAAACTAAATAAAGAGAAACCATAGACGTCAGACAGGCATAAAATCAAATAAACAACGAATGCACAGCGGCAGCTAGCAATTAAATATATTTTTGCCAGAAATGTTATTCATGTTAATACCCTAACAGCAAGTGGACCAGCTGCTGCAAGCACTTCACTCAGCATACAGCAAAAAAGGAAGCTTATAGTTTGTAAATTTCTTTTACTTTGCTCTAAGTTTAATATTAGTTGAATGTCGCTCAACTTTTTACTTCTTCATACTTATTTTAATGAGTGATTTAACATCGAGTGGGACTCTAATCATTTTATTTAGTTGAAGCAATACAATTACATTGCAGACATCGAGTATTCAACTATTTACTTCATACTAATTTTAATGAGTGATTTAATATAGAATGGGAACTTTGCGGACAACAAGTATTTGGCAAGCATTTCACTTAACTTTTTACTTCTTCATACTAATTTCAATACGTGATTTAACATAGAGTGGGAACTTTGGAAACTCTAGCCGTTAGACATATTTTTAGATTGCTGAGCAAGTTTTATAAGGAATACAGTTGCAGTGAGGACATTGAGTATTCGGCACGCTGCACCTGAGTACAATTTTTGCCAGCTGTAGTTGCAGTAGGTGTGTAATTGTGTGTGCGAGTGTGTATGCGTGTGTATGCGAATTGAATTATATAGTAAATGGCGTGCACGGCTTGTGTGTCAATGAATCAACGTGGTTAATGCAGCCCACTAAATGCAATTGGACAAAAATGCTGCCATGACAACAGCAACTGTAATTACACCAGCAACAGCAGCAACAGCAGCAGCAGCAGCAACACTAGACGCAGCAACAACTCCCTTTCATTTGTAATGGCCAATGGGGTAATTAGTGCGTTTCTTAGATATACACATACATGAGCATCTGCATTGCATTTGCAACAGTAAATTACGTGACAAAACTGAGCAAAGCTCGTTTTAATTAGAGGCAACTTGGCCAGCAGCAACAACAGCCACAATGATAACAAACAACTGCAACCTGAGGGCAAGTGAAAAACCCGGAATTATTTGTCACACGATTTGTCCAAAAACACAATTACAATAAGCATCGTTAACAAAATCCAATCATCTATTAGACATTACGAACATGCACGACTTGCAGACACCCTGCTTGCTGAATACAAGTGTTTAAATTTAAAGCCAGTCGAAGCGCTTTCAGTTGGCTGGAATCAGATGGCATTGATTACGCGCTACAACATACAAATTTGTGCAAATTATTAATGCCGAGCAGGCCGGAGGTGTAATGCGAGACACTTAATGAAAGTGCGTGCAAGGGTGAAAATGCGGTTCACGAAAGTGGCTTGAGTATTGGGGGGGAGTAGAAGGTGTCGGAACAATAATGGCGCTGCAAAAGCTGAGCGGGGCTCAAAGTGAGGATGCATTAATTCGTAATAAGGAAAATATCAATTAACTAGCGACAGCTGGCACGAGGAGATAGTTGAAGACGGTGGAGAAAAAGGTAGCGCAGACTTCGGGGAATTGAGGCGAGCACATGAAATGCGTTGCCATTTGCATTACTGTCGCACAATGTGGCAAGCGAGCAGGGGGGACAGACAGGCAAGGGAGTGACAGGCTAGGCAAACAGAAAGCAGAAGCTACTTAAGTTGCTTGTAGGAAACCGCAAAGCTTTATGCCAGCGACACCAAACAGCGAGGAGGCGACCGAAGCGACCGAGGCGCACAGCGAATGCCAAGCAGCTTATGAAAATCAAGATCAGCGCACAAAGCGCTCCAGCAAACGGGTGGCATGGCAAAGTTGGCGTGCATAAAATGTGTTTAAGTGGCTGCCTGGTTGCAGGGGGGGACGCTGCCACACGGGCTGCGTTGCGACCACAGCGAAAAACCGAGCGCAAGCAAAGTGGCAGCGCCATCAACACCATCATCATCATCATCTGGCTGCGTGTTGTAATTATCAAGAGGTTCATCATCATTTGCATCTTCATTGCGCCGCCTGATCATCATGATGGGGCAACACTTGAGCCGCCGTCGACCGCAGGACACGCATAATATGCAACTGCAACTGCAACGGCAGCTGCTGCCTCACTTGCAGTTGCGGTTACTCTCGCGCCCCTCTTAAAACATGGCAACATTGCCACTGCCGGCACTCAACTCCACTGCCACTTGCCACTTGCCACTTGTCCCTTGTATTGGCTCGAATGTCGAGCACTTTTTACTGCAGCCCATGCAGCAAATTAGGCGCGCTTCCGTCAAGAGACTAACAGCCAAAAGTCAACTGAGAAACAAGCAAGCAGCAACCATAACTTGCAACAATCGCTCGAGACTCAGTGCACATGCTGCTGACGATAACTTGACATTAACATTTGCATAAGTGCAAAACCATTATATTATATATAATAGATAATAGATAATAGATAATAGATAATAGATAATAGATAATAGATAATAGATAATAGATAATATATAATAGATAATAGATAATAGATAATAGATAATAGATAATAGATAATAGATAATAGATAATAGATAATAGATAATAGATAATAGATAATAGATAATAGATAATAGATAATAGATAATAGATAATAGATAATAGATAATAGATAATAGATAATAGATAATAGATAATAGATAATAGATAATAGATAATAGATAATAGATAATAGATAATAGATAATAGATAATAGATAATAGATAATAGATAATAGATAATAGATAATAGATAATAGATAATAGATAATAGATAATAGATAATAGATAATAGATAATAGATAATAGATAATAGATAATAGATAATAGATAATAGATAATAGATAATAGATAATAGATAATAGATAATAGATAATAGATAATAGATAATAGATAATAGATAATAGATAATAGATCATAGATAATAGATAATAGATAATAGATAATAGATAATAGATAATAGATAATAGATAATAGATAATAGATAATAGATAATAGATAATAGATAATAGATAATAGATAATAGATAATAGATAATAGATAATAGATAATAGATAATAGATAATAGATAATAGATAATAGATAATAGATAATAGATAATAGATAATAGATAATAGATAATAGATAATAGATAATAGATAATAGATAATAGATAATAGATAATAGATAATAGATAATAGATAATAGATAATAGATAATAGATAATAGATAATAGATAATAGATAATAGATAATAGATAATAGATAATAGATAATAGATAATAGATAATAGATAATAGATAATAGATAATAGATAATAGATAATAGATAATAGATAATAGATAATAGATAATAGATAATAGATAATAGATAATAGATAATAGATAACTAACTCTTCAAATTGTTCACAATTTTCAATACACACAATAAACTTGAAGCACTCAATAGTGAAAGAAATGTGAAGCAAGCGACTTGAACTTTAACTTTCTTAAAGAACTTCAACTTCATACACTGTCAGATTAATGTGGAGTTTAAGTAGTTTAGACTTAACAAGTGGCAATAAATGCATTATTTTTGCACTTAGTTCTTAAGCTTTTTCAATGCTATTATATCGAAGGTGTTTTCTAATGCCATTCTTAAAACCAAGTTAACAAATTGGGCATTAGAGTGCTTGCTTCCCACGCTTGTGGAGACGACAGCCACGCCATATGATCGCTAGTTTATGCATCTAGAGTATGCAATAAAAAAATCGTTTAAATTCAAAATTTAAATTGCTTTTTGCGTTGGCGACAACAACCCACAGCTCGGACGCAGACACAGACTTACTTATACGTCTCCATCTCTATTTTTCGTTTTCTGGCTGCCCAAGATGCAAAACAGTTGCTGTTATTGTTGCAGCAGCAACAGCAGCATGTTGTAACTTGGCCTGCACGTCCTTGGCTCCGACATGTTTGCCATAAGATGCACATGCTGGCTCCTGGCAGTCATTCTCTCGCTCTCGACTGCTCCACGACCAGCATCAGTGGAAATGACTGCGTGAAAGCAGCGCACAATAGCCTGCAGGCCAGACACGAGTTCAGCACGCGTTGCGATTGAGTTGACGCGAGAACATAATTGTTAAAAACTCATAAACTTGCCAGCGAAAGTGCATTAAAGCTTAGGGCGCGAGCAACACATAAATAATTCGCGCAAATAGCTTTAAAGCTGCTCATTTGAGCTTTCAAAGCTGCCCCTTTAAACATATTTGCGTGCTTCCTAGAAAACTTCAATTACTTGATGAATTATTTGCTCATATTCGATTTTAAAGTAGCTGCAAAGCTTTGTAAAACTGATTTTAAGCTGTTTTGACTCTCGACAAACTTACTTGACTTTTCATGCACTTTTAAAGCTATGGCCAAACAAAACTTTCGCGTCTAGGCAAACTTTTCGATAGTATCATAAGGAAGTTGAACATTCACGTGCTCATCTCTCGTCATCATCGCTCGCTGGCTTCAGCCACAGCCAATGCCTACTTCTGCTGCCATGGCTGCTGCTTCAGCTGGCTGTGGATGTGACTCAGACTCTGTGCCCGAGTCCGTGTCTGAGTCGGAGTCTGGGTCTGGGTCTGGGTCTGGCGCTGGCTGTGCTGCATCTTGGCTGTAATTAATCGTTGTTGTCACTTGGTTTGGCCACTCGAGCGTCCATCCGTTTCATTGCCGACCAGTTGGCCATTGACTGCCAACAACCCTTTGCCCTTTTCGCCTTTTGCCTTTACTTCTCGCTTGCCTTTCTTTATCACTCTCTCTCTCTCTCTCTCTCTCTCTCTGTTTCTCTGCCTTTGGCTTTGGCATTCGCAGTCAGTCTCTACCACATTTTGTATTTATCTACTTGATTCAGTTTGCGGCGCTTTGGCGAGCTAATTTTTATCGTCTGCCTTTATGTGCATCACTTCACACCCAAAGAGTGTGTTTCACAGATACTTTAAGCATTGTTCTACAGCTTAAAAGCTCATTGTTTGAACCGCCAAAAAGACGCACAGAGAGGGAGAGAAAAACGGAGTGGGTGTGGTGAACCTCAGTGTTCACACAACCTTACTTATATTTATTACACATTAAACATATACACTTTGCAAAATAATAATGCGTAGCACTAAAAGTACTCATGCATACGCTGCGTATACTTTATATTAAGTACAGCAAAATACGAAGAACTCAAAGGAACCACACAATTCCCATAGCAAGACAAACTCTATTATAGTATTTTGACTGAATTAAGTTCAATTATCAATCAATAGATCTATTCAATTGCAACTACTTTCTCAATTAACAGCATCTTGAATCAATTGGTGCACTTTAATAAAAGCTGCTTTAACAAAAAGTAGAGAGATATTCAACTTCATTGAGCAAGTTTTCAATAAAATTTGCTAGTATTCGCATTAAAAGACCACAACTATAGCCAGTTTAGGAAAGAGAGAACTCTACCAAGAGTTGTGGTCAGAGCATTTTGAAAAAGAATGCTAACTAGTTGGTACACCTCTTTTGCTAACTAGTTTGAAAAGCTAAACGTCAGCTGGAAATAAAGTTCTGATTTGAATGGCAAGTCTAATGACATTCTCTACAAAGCCTGAACATGAGATGATGGAGCAGACAAACGCTGCTCAACAAAGAGAAGAGGAGAGTGCGACAGAGTTAGAGAGCGAGAGAATACAAATGTGTGTGCCAGGCCTTAATTCATAAATGTTATGGGTTAAGACAAAGTTGTTGCAAAGCTTTCAGGCAGAAGGTCGCCAAATTCAGCTCACACACAAACCATAAACTTAACTCACAGCCAGACAGACACAAGCGCATAAAGTGCGACAGGGGGAGCGGTAGAGGAAGAGGAGTTGAAACAGCATCTGAAGCAGTAGAAGAAAATGAGGAAGCACAACAATGCCAATTATTACGCAGCATCTTTTGTGTATGGTGGAAAAAGTTGCCGTGTACAGTTTATAAATTACGGTCGTACACGCAACTTAATCCGTTTTAATAGTTTTCCTCGCCTCGCCGAGATTTCATCAAGAACTTGAAACGAAACTTTAATGGCCCCAAAAACCAACGGCAACGCCAAGATCGACAGAGACAGCAACAGCAAGAGAGCGAGAGGCAAAATAAAAGGGGCTTACACCTACACAGGCAATAACTATACCTAACCCTAACTTGCACGATGCGAATTTCAGGTAAGAGTGAAATGACCAAAAAAAAGAAAAAGAAACCAAAGAAACAGCAGTGAAAATTACTGAACTCTCAACAGTAAAGACTAACGACTTTGCCACAAATGCACGACTCTCAAGATATCCTGTAGATGGGGAAACAATTTCAAAGACTTGAGTTAAACAAATTAATGCATTTCTGATTGTTGCAAGCATAAAGAAAACGTTAGTAATTGAATTCTGCAAAATGTTGCAACTTAATGAAATCCTTCAAAAAATTACACAGCTCTCTAAATGCAATTCATAGAGCAATTATGTTTTTGCTACAAGTGACTTGGGTTGTTAATGCACTTTAATGCGTTTAATCTCGATTTCAAGTGTCAATTGAAACAAAGTTTGGCTTAATTAAGACACAAACTACAAAGATCTGCGATCCGATTAATTTCTGATGTCAAACTGCCAAATTCAAATGAAATATGCGAATGTAACATACAATATATCGACAGTGTGTGCGACCCGCGCTTGCGGCTGGCAGCAGCAGGTTTCTATATATACACACAACATACTATATATATACACTTTAATTTGCCAAGAGTTTATTCATTATGTGTGGATGTTGAATGGTGGTATACGAGTATGGTGAATGCATTCAAAGTTCTCGCTTTCTATACGTATCTCAACAACGACGGCAACGACTGCAACGACGATGGCTGCCAGTTGCTTCCTGCCAGAGACTTTGGCGGGGTTTGCCTCAGTAGTTGTGCTTGTTCTTCGAGTTGTTGCCACAGTTCTAGCTGTTGTTGTTGTTCTTGTTTGACTGCACCAGTTTGTAAAGAGCGAGCGGAGAGCGAGAGGTAGTATCACTGCATGCATACGCTGTTTAGAAACGAATGTCTTCCGCTACCGGTGAAGTGCATACGCATTTAAGCAACAACAACAACA
This sequence comes from Drosophila rubida, assembly GCA_035046165.1. Classification (NCBI taxonomy): domain Eukaryota; kingdom Metazoa; phylum Arthropoda; class Insecta; order Diptera; family Drosophilidae; genus Drosophila; species Drosophila rubida. Next base: position 5,464,292 of record JAWNOF010000023.1, on the reverse strand, counting down.
ACAACAACTAAGAGAATGTGCCACTGTGTGTGTGGCACTGACTTTAGTGCGCTTGAGAGAGATGCATTTGGCAGCCGAGGCATCGTCGCTTTGGCTAAAGGGGAATGCACTTAGAATGACATCAATTTAAGCAGCTGCTAACAATTTAGTTATACACTCATACTTAGTGCATCACCTACTAATAGTATCTGCACACACTCACACCCACACACACACCCCACTCTATATGGAAAGTCGAAGTTGCCCTGAACTCTGCACATCCTTAATAACCTTTTAGCTGCGGCTTTTTGGTTTGACTGCTTGCCGTTAAGATATGACAAAGTTCACCCACAACTCCGCCCTCGCTCTTCGCACCTGTCACGCCGCGCAGCTTTGACAGTTCGCATAAAATGTGAGCTGCACGTGACAAGTGGCATGCAACGCCAACAACCGCCGCTGCAGCCAACAACGGTCCTGAATGTCTTTAATAAAAGCTCAATTGGGATTTATCAAATGAACTTCAAGTTAATTAATTGCATCTAATTAACTCACCCAAGCATGCTGCAACGTGCAACTTGCAACTTGCATAACCGCTTTAAAATGCTTTTTGACACCTCCATTCCACGTTGCAACCAAAGCAATGCTACTTGCTAGGCACTTAGTGGAGCTTTTAGCAGTAAAGACGCTTAATAGGTTTAAGTTTAAGCTTTTAAGCACACAAAGTTTGTGGGAAAGCACGAGGAAGCAGGCAGAAAGTTCAAGTTACAGCTGCAGCTTTAATGAGCTTTATGCTGATATTTTCGTGTGTAATGATTTGACAACTAAGATCCCTGAAGACGTCAAAATAAAAAGCCTAAGAAAATGATTAATATGCATTTAGAAACAGTTCATATGCTGGTTAAATGTTATGAGCTGAATTTATTACAATTCGCAAGTTCTTTTTGCAATACATCTGATTAATGTTAGTTGCAAACATTCAATTAAAATCATAATTCATTATTAATGACACGCACACATTCGGCAAAAATATAAATCTGGAACATTGACGACAAATTAATAGACCGATTAATCATCACTCATTTCGTTAATCAGCACGCGGACCGCTTGCTGTAAACAACAATTTACAAGCTCATCGGTTTAATTCGATGGCGAGTTGCGTTCGATTCGCTTAACTTAACGCACTCTTCGTGTACACGATTTACAGGGTGTTTCGCATTTCGTGCAAACTTAACAGAGTTGTTGCCAGTTTGATTGCTTACTTGTTGTCAGCTCCGCGCTCGCCTGGCTTTAGTACGCGCATACTCACACACTCACACGCTCACACACATACACTTTATATGCATTAATGTTGAATTTCGAGTGTGATGTGTGTGTGTGTGTGTGTGTGTGAATGTTTTTTTCCAAGCTGCGAAAAATTGTTATTGCGCTATCGACTTTTGTTTGCACTCTGAAAACATGAAATTGAAAGGAAGGAACTACACACACACACACACGCACACACACACACACGCACACACACACACACACTCGTGCAAGTGAATGGGCCATCAACGGGCAGAATTTGTGTGCCTGGATGAGGCGTGTTTTGTTTTAAGACAAAAGTTGGCCGGGCGACTGCTGAGAATTATGAGTTAGTTGAATGCAATAAACTCGTGCACTCCTTGGCCATGTGTGCGGCGCATGTGTGTGTGTGTGTCCATGTTTCTGACATGGAAACGCAGCCATTTAGGCGCACCAGACACACATGCAGAAGGTTAGAGAGGCAAGTGCAAGAGAAACAGACAAATAGGCAAAGCCCAAGGCGCGCAGCGTGAGCGCCAGAGTTGAGCGTGACTCACGCGCTGACACGACAACTGGTAATCGATAGTCACTCTACTTTTTAAATTAAATATTCGTTGTATTGCAATTGAAGTAACATTGAAAATTAAGGGATTATACATAAAGCAAGAATTCATTGAAATTATGCTCTGAAAATATAATTTGACGTTTGTAACTAAGGTTGAAACTTGTCTATGCTGCAATCATTATTCTAGAATTGAAATGAATTGAATATGAAACCATCACACTTCAATAACAAATAGTCAAATTGAATATTACTCTTTTATTCTTGTTTTCTGCTTGTCGAGTATAATAAAGCTCGTCAATCGTGTCGAATACTAATTAATTTAAATCACGCTCTAAAAACATAATTTAATCGTTTGACGTTTGTAGCACAGCTTAAAACTTGTCAACGTTGCACTCATTATTCTAGACCATTTATTTTACTTTGTTATGAACTCTGATTCATATCTTTGAATAATAAATAGTCAACCTGTTATATTGTTAAATTTTTCAATTCAGAATTTACGCAAATGATTTTGTTCTTGTTTTCTGCTTGCCTTTAATGGTAGAGCATAATAAAGTTTGACAACCAAATGCAACGATTCTAATCACCTTTTAAACTTGGTTGATTTTAGAATTTGCGTGCCGCGTTGCGATTGTTGGCGATAAGACGCGCTCACGCGCCCATCTCTAGCGTGCATTGCGGCTGTCAACATGCAGATGACGAAAATTTAACAACGCAACAGTGCAAAATAATTGCAAGCAAACAACATTTTTCTTTAGCTTGCTGCCGACCAAACACAGACACACACACACACGCATACCGCTGCACACAACATTATGGCATATAATGCAACATAGTAGTTTGCACTTTCACCCGACGTTGGCAGGCAGCGACTACTGCGTTGGCGCATGCTGAATGCTTCCTGGCTGTCAGACGTCCGCCGCACAGTGGGTCACACACACACACACACACACGGTTGCGTTTGCACAACCAAAATGGCGCTGCGGCGTCGCCGTTGACGTTGACGTCGCGTCGCCTGTAATGAAGCAAATTTGCTTAATTGCGTCGCTGCGCCAAACAAAAATATTGCACATACGCAACGTGGGCCCAGCGCTGAGGGCGTCGCCTCGGCGCGAAGTTTGAGGAGTGGTTTCAAACTTTCGCAACGCGCCGCATCGCGTCGCATCGCATCGCATTGCGATGCAGGAAGTGTTGCAACATTTCGCGGAAGTGAGAAACATGCACACGAAATGCAACCAAGCAGCAAATGTGCCACACACACACACACACTCTGCAACACTAAAGTAGTAGTTGTATTATCGTGGGCATCTCTCGCTGCTTGCTGCAATGTTGCAAGTCAAAAGGCGTGAGCATAAGAAGTGGGTGTTGTCAAGCGTTGCGCGCACATAAAGTGCGTTTGTTGTATTAACCGATTTGTGAACTTCATTTGACTTTCTGCCCATGACACACGGCGCATGTGGCATGCGGCGTCATTGAGAAATGAGCGCAATGCACGCCATTAAAAAATAACATTGCTGCACTCTCCAAAAGGTCACAACGTTCTTGCGCCCTTCGGCCTTCTTATGTACCGACAGAGATTATTATCGCAGAGTCTGGCAAACTAATCGCTTATCGCCAACTACAAACTGTTATGCGTTGCTATTATAAACTCAAAAGCTTATCATATTAACTTTGATTTGCCGCCGTCAATTTGCACATTTCACAAGCTGCAAAAAGTTTTGCTTTGGGGAAGCTTTACATAATTTGCGCAAACTTTCGAAAATAAAAAACTAATTATAAATTGTTAATTGAATGCGTGTTTTTTTAGACACACACTTTGCGCTTTCATTTTGTATCCGCTAAAGCTAAAACATGCAGTTGAGCTGAGCTTCAATTTGCCTTCGATACTTTAACACGATATAATCTTAATTTTATCTGGGATCAACTATTCTTCGCAATGTCTTTAAATCTTCTATTTAATAACTTTATCTGTGTGTTTCATTTTATAGTTATACAACTAGATTAATTTCTGTATTATACTCAGCTAGATTCCTCATAAATATCTTAATTAAGTTCCCTTCAAAATCCACGCGAACTTTAAAGGTTTTCAATCCAAATTCGTTTCAGTTGCTTCGTCCACCATCTACATAAAAATCAAAATTTAATCTGCTTATACTTTCCACAATATTGTTGGCTGCCACACACATTTTGGGAAAATAATTTGAAATAATTTTTAAATGTAATGAGGAGGAGGCACAAACAATGCGGAAAGAGTGACAAAATGAATGGGTGCTATTTGAGTTTTCTATTTCTCCGAGCACTCGCTCATTACTCAATAGCTGGAAAATGCTTTTTTGATTGTTACGCAAAATTAAAAATGTATTACAGAAAACTCGCAATATAAATCGACTAGCTGCTGAGAGATGCAGCGAGAGAAAGAGAGAGAGAGAAAGAGATTGGAAAATAGGGGAGACGCTTCGCTTATTTCTAGTACGAGCCATCAATCAAATGGCCAGCGGGCAATGCATGGAACGAGGTCTGGTGGCGGGGGAGGTGGTCGTGGGTATGGTGTGCAGTCGAATCAATCAGCCCCTTGGCGCGGTTTCGTATCGCGCCATTAAATCAGAGCTTAAATATCAGTTTATTGCCGGTGATTTTATATGGGCGTATGAACGGCGAAACAACAGCGTTCGCTAAGAGGCAGCGGGGTTGGGTTGAGTTTGAGGGGAGGCGCGGGGTGCGGGGTGCGGGGCGTGGCTCGAATGTTGTACATACAATATGTACAATTGACTCGGCTCGGATTGCTCGTAAAAACTGAAATGTTGTGGCCTGTTAATTTTTATGCTACTGACCAAGAGACCAGCTTAAATCATCTGTCCACATGCCAGCCAAACACACACACTACACTGCGCGAAAGCGGCGCACGCTTCTCCTGAAACTTGCAGAATACACAGTCAATGCATTAATACTAATGTATACCTCATATGAAGATAATCGGAATATATTCTCAATGCATTATATACCTCAAAGATAATCAGTAAATATTTTTTATTTCAAATATTCATCTACCCTTTTCTATTTTTTGGAAATATTTTGTATGAATCTTTAACAAATAAGTGTAGTTCAACTTGCTTATTATGTAGTTAAAGAAATTTGGGAAAACTTACAAAACTTTTGCGTTTCCACATGAGGAACAACAACTTTGTTTGTTATATCACTTCTAGATATTTCACAAATTCTATGGACCTCACCAAATTTCTCGCAGTGTGGCATTAAAATGTTTGTGTGCTGTGCTGTTACGTTGGGTTTATAAACTTGTAGTTGGCATAACTTGAACGCCCTCGAACAATTTGCGAGCATTGAGCACATGGCTCTAGAATAACTTAATCGCATAGGGCTGCTATAATATTGTTAAAGTAGTGAGTGTGTGTGTGTGTGTGTGTGTGTGTGCATCAATGAGATAAACGATAATGTTAGAGCGCATAATAACACCGATAGATGCAGCCCTTTCATAGTTTTAGCAAACTCATAGTTGACAGGCAACTGAATTGTTGAAGCTTATCCTACCAAATTGTACACAAGCATTATGCTAAGCACACTTGTAATGAATTGCAAAACATTATCAAAATACTGCTCTACAACTCTACATTTTCTAAAATACTTTATTAAAACAACATATTTCGTATTTTCGAGAATTCCATTCCGTGTTTTGTCTCTCGTTATTTATTTCAAAAAAGTGTTGCAAATCAATTAAATAAATTGACAAGCAGCAGGCAGTCGAGCGTGAGTTTGCATGTGAGTGCTGCTCACTGCAGGACAAAGAGCTGCCAACCTAATGAAATGATGTTGCCGAATTTCGGGCAATTTAAGCATTAATTTGTTGCCAATTAACAGGAGTAAACAGGCGCACAGAGGCAGCAACAGCTAGTTAAATTTATGTTGAAGATAAGGTTCAGGTAGCTTTTGTTCTAATTGTAGCTGATGCAGGATATTTAGTGTTTGATTTCGCATGCGTGTGCCTGTGTCTGTGTCTGTGTGTGTGTGTGTGTGTGTGTTGTTTAATTTATAGCCGAATGCACGTGGCCTATTGTCTGGGATGACAAATGGCTTAAAGCTCCTGGTGAGCGCAACAGTTTTACGTGCTCTCATCCAGTGGATGGTGCCGCATTGAACCGTAACCATGACCTAAGTCAGCCAACCCAATGACCTCAAAATAGGCAAAACACCGAAAGAGATGGCTACAAAAAGAGACAGAGACAGAGACAGACAGAGAGCGAGCGAAGAGTTAAAGTTCAAAGCGCAGGCATTCAGTTAAAATTGTCCAAAACTATTTTAACGAATGGATTATCCGGCGACAGGGCGGAGTGGGCAGTGAGGCCGCCATGGCAGACGATGGCTTAACAGGCAGACAGTTTGTAAATGGGCCAGCGGGGCAGACGCGGGGAATGCGTTGGGGGTGGTGGGGGGGTGGTTATTTCAGTTGATTGACAAGCGACAGGCTGCGAGCAATGTCATTCACTCCAAAAACAAGCAATGGGTGTGCAAAATGTTGAAATGAATCTGAATCCTGAATGCTGAATGCTGAATCTGGAAACTGGAAACGGAATCGCAATCGCAATCTCTGCAAAGGCTGCCGCATGCTACTCGAAAAGGGGCACGACGCGAAGGGCCGGGCATTTAGGATGGGGGGGAGCGGGTGGAAGGGAGGCTTGCGTCTGCTACTAGTTGAAATACTTTGCCGGCATTTGCATAAAAATAATTTGCATTTTGAAACTTCACTTGGCGCGCTCAGCCAGGAAGAGAGTGACAGAGAAAGAGAGAGCGAGAGAGCGAGAGAGAGAGCGAGAGGAGGGAGGCAAACGCACGTTTTGTGGGCGTGTGCGGTACAGCAGCGCCCCCCTCGCCCGCTCTACCGGGCGGCTTCTAAAACTGAGCTCAACAATTGAAATTGAATCAGAAACAAAATCAGCATTCGAGCCGCAAGTAAATGAAAGAGAGGCGCCACTCGTTCGTTCAGCTCTGCCACCTTCCATTCTCCGCCCTCGCCCTCGCCCTCGCTCTCGGTCTCCATCTCTGCCACCCACAAATCACTAGAAATCATTTCGCATTCAACATCAGGCGTCAAAAGCAATTCAAATGTTTAAAAACTCATTTGAATACCACAGGAAAAACGCACAGCATTGCGGTTTTTACTCTCTTTCTTAACGCTTTTTTGCGGTGTAGGAATAAACCATGCCACCGACTCCCCACCCCCCCAAGCCCCCCTTATTTTTTTGAGCGTCGAGACCAAAAGTCGGTTACACAAGTTTGTGTCTAGTTCAAAACCTCAATAGCGACTGTGCTGCAACTCCAATTCACTTTCATGGGGCATATACATTTCATTCAACAATCCACACACCTGTACTCACCTCAAGTTCCCTCTTCCCGCTACCTTCGATAATTCTCTCACGCCTGTAAAAGTTTGTGGGCAAAGTCAACTTTTCCCTTACGGAAGGCCACACTTTTTGGCCAAATTTGCTGGCAAAAATGCTTGAAAAGTGCTAAAAACAGACAAAAGTCAATTTGTTATTAAGTTATCCAATCGATTTACGTTTTCCACCTATAAATAAGACCTGCCACACAGTCAATATTTAAATACATTTACTATACAAAAAGAGAAAGCCTTTCAGACATCAAAGCGAAGTTTTAATACACTTTACCAGTCTGTAAAGATTTACACTAAACACGACTCCTAATGCTAATGCTAATGCTAATGCTAATGCTAATGCTAATGCTAATGCTAATGCTAATGCTAATGCTAATGCTAATGCTAATGCTAATGCTAATGCTAATGCTAATGCTAATGCTAATGCTAATGCTAATGCTAATGCTAATGCTAATGCTAATGCTAATGCTAATGCTAATGCTAATGCTAATGCTAATGCTAATGCTAATGCTAATGCTAATGCTAATGCTAATGCTAATGCTAATGCTAATGCTAATGCTAATGCTAATGCTAATGCTAATGCTAATGCTAATGCTAATGCTAATGCTAATGCTAATGCTAATGCTAATGCTAATGCTAATGCTAATGCTAATGCTAATGCTAATGCTAATGCTAATGCTAATGCTAATGCTAATGCTAATGCTAATGCTAATGCTAATGCTAATGCTAATGCGAATGCTAATGCTAAACGTTTAATCATAATAATGATACCTTTTCTTCACGGCGTATACAAAATGCTTTCTGCGACGTTCACCAAAAGGTTTAATGCAGGGTATTTGCAAGTCGTTGCATGCGCAAATTGGCAAAAGTTGCCTTTGTCTTTCGCCTCTAAAGTTTGAGTCAAAGAAAGTGGTATAGAAATCGGAATTTGAATTGGAATTGGAGGGAGGTTGTCGTTAGTTCGGTCTAGCGATTCCACAAACGAGTTGCTTGTGGCAACGACACAGCTACGAGCTGCGGCAATTGCGAGTCAGAGATGCAGACAAGAGTTTAGAGTGAAACAATGTAAAACCACTAGTTTGTCTAAGATACAGCTTGGCTAATTGGGGATGGCAAGTGGAGTGTGAGAGAGAGAGACAGGCCAGAAGTCTTTGCAATCGATGGACTGATTGTTGATGAGGAGACGACAATATTACGGGGGCTGGATTTGCAACAATAAAGCACGAAATCCATTAGAGATCAAAGCCATTAAAGTGACCAGAAGAGAGAGGGACAGAAAGTCAGAGGCGAAGCTTGAGCCGGACGACAACATTCACGTAGCACCCAAGCACTGATAGCATCATTTTGTGGCATAAGTAGTCCACTGATATATCGATGTTTTTTCGTTCCTCTCTTTTTTTTTTTTTTTTTTTTTTGGTTAAAAGGGACGTGTGGACATTAGGGAGAGCAGCAGGAACCGAAAGGGGAGACAAGAGCGGCAGAAGGCGATGGGCGAAATCGTGTAATAACCACACACAAAAATGTATGTCAGCTTCGAGGCGAATGCGCCGTCCATCCATAGATAGAGCCATAAACAGATGCGTGATTTCCATTAAAATATAATGGAAATTCAATGTATCGAGATTAAGCCGGAGCACGACTGCGATAGACCGAGAGAGGCAGACACACAGCAAGTGTGAGCGAGCATTTGCTTGGGGGCTACGTGAAATCATAAACAAAGCAATGCCACAATTCGTGCGCTGGCCTCTATGGCCAAGAGAAGTGCAACACGTACTCTGGCCATGGCCAAAAGGGCTCACTGCCTGCTGCTGCTGCTGCTGTTGCTGGTGCTGTCCATGTCTATGGCCATGACTATCAACTACAAACCTGAAGCAGCTTCTGGGCCTCCATCTGGGGGCCACTGATCCAGTCTCTCTCTCTCTCTGTCTCTCCATTTCTCTGTATTTGTGTCCCGAACTCTGTCTCTGTTTCTGGGCAGACATGTTGTTGGCCAACAGCAATTGTCTCCCTGTGCTCGTCTGGGGTGTGTGCACATGTTTTTGGCCAACAACGCCCCTGATTATGCCCAGCAACTTGAAGCGGCAGCACTTTAAGCCTGCTTACCAATCTACCAGCCAAATTCGCTTAAAGGCTTCGTACTCAATTTATCCAATTTAATATGCTTTCTTTCTTATAGTTCACTTACTGCAGCCAATATTCATGAATCCAACAGCAAAGTTGCTCTGATTTTGCGTCCTTCAATTTAACAGCGGCTAATTTTGTGAAACATTACCAATATATAATCATTTAAAAGCTCTTCATAAATTAAACTATCAAAAAATCGAAATACAAAAAACTATTTAATGGTAATAATTTGCTAACTAATTTCAATTTTAATAAAACACTGTTTTTTTTTATAAAATTCTATTCGTCACGTTGCATTGCATTAAAGCCGGTTTATGCCGGTTTTTTTTTTGTTGTGGAATTAAATGAAATGTAATATCATATTCAGTTAATTATATAAATAGGTTTCTCGTGTCGTGCTGCTAGAAGGCAACCAATTAGACCGACGGACAATCATAAACAACAACATTAGAGAAAGAACGGGATAAAAATGGGAAAGCGAAAAGAAAACAAGTAGAAACAAGAAATATATATATAGAATTGTTAATTGGGCCAAAACATTAAAATGTGTGAATTTATTTAGGAGAGCGGCGAAACAACAAAAAATGCAAGTTTACAACTGAACGGAACAGAACAGGAGCGAGAACAAGGCACAAGAGAAGGACACAAAATACTCGTACAACCCGCAGAAGACAAATCCGACGTCGGTCGCAGCCTTTTCACATAATTATTAACAGAAATTAAATGTCAAGCAGTCGGCAGCCCGGCGTCCCTTATCTACACTCACCCCTATACCGCACACCCCGCGGCGCAAAGTCCTCCCCCGCAAAACACGCGTCAAATACGCTCCTAACTCCAGCTGCTCTGCATTTAAGCCATGATTCTGCGCTGCACCAAAAAGTAAAAGATAAACCCAAAAAAAAAAAACACAACCAACGCGCACTCTTTATACACTCTCTAAACGGTTTTTTTGTCTTGCAAAAACTCATTTAAACTTGTTTGTGATAAAATAAATACTTAGCTAAACAATTATTCCTATTGTGGTGCATTTTAAAAAGTTGCTTTCAACTCAGCTGAAGTTGTGATAAATTTGCAGGGTAAAACTGCACAGTTTGTGAATTTCTTGCATTAGTTCTCGATGTATGAATAATTATGTTAGTCAGGCTTTGCCAAGAGCTGAAAACATTTCATGACAGCATTTGTAGTACCCGCTAAGTAGAAGGGCATTAAAAAAAACAAGCAAGCTAAAGGCCGTCAAGTAAGCTCGACTTTGATCTACTTGAGAGGAACAATGAAAGTCATATGCTGAAATAATTTCTTCAAATCGAATGTCATTTGTAATAAAGTTATTAGAGTGCTTAGAAAAACTGCGCAGTTCATGAAAATATAATGTAGAAGAATAGAAATAGACACCGAAATGGTGTGTCTCTGTTGACTAGTCACATAATTATAATACCCTTGCAGCTTGTGCAGCAACGAGTGTGAAAAGGGCTCAATGAGTTGGCAGTTCACTTTGCTTCACTACGGAACGTTACGGTTCGGTGTTCGGCATGGGGATGCGTTTCGGTTCGGGATACGAAATGCGGAATGCGGGAACTCGTGGAGTCGGGGAGTCGGGGCGTCGGGTACGCAGGCACTTGGTCGTCTGTTCTGATTTGTGGCGTGTGGCCGAAAAGGCGACTGACAGCTGAGCAGCTTTTGGCCGCAATATTTTTCTTGGCCTTGTCGGCAGACTGTTTCGTCGGTTAACTGTTTGCATAATGCGAGCGTAGCATTAAAACCCGTTAAGTAATTATTTGGGCCGCTTTTGGCTTTGACGTTGTTGCTGCCTGTAACTTTGGCCGGAGCCGAAAAAAAAAGATTATAAAGTGCACGACAAAGTCGGCAACATTTTACGCACTCTGTTAATTAATTGATTATGTTTTCGTTCAAAGCGAACAAACACCTTTTTCTTAACCCCCCCCCCCCCTACCACTTCCCAGTGCTTCCCCCATTTGCCGACTTTACTTTTGTTTTATTTTTGGGGGCAAGTGAGTTGTCATTGCCACAATTACCCACCCAAGTGACTCTTTGTTTGGGCCCAACGCAAGAATTGCTCAACTCTTAAATCAGCGTTGATTTATAGCGTTCTTGATTCATTGTACTTTTTTCATTTCACTCGAAACTGACCTCAACTGACACGTGTAATTGAATATTACGTATTCGTAAGTAGTCAGAACTTTAAACGACTGTTCTGCAAGTTTGTGACTTCAAATTTCTCACATTTTGTAATCGAACATAAGCAGTAGCGATAAGCATGTTGCAAGCAAGCTTTTCCCAACGCAGTCGCCAGCTGGGCAGCAGAGCAAAAATCAAATGGCTCACTGTGATTTTCAATTCTCAAAGCAGCATATCGTCTAACACAATTACGGGCCGACGAATTGAGAATTGCAGCAAGCGACACGAGAGACGGGACACGGGAGGCGAGTGAGCGGCCAAGTGAAGCGAAAGATAGCAGCAGGAAGGAAGAGAAGGAGAGCGTGTCCATCGGGAGGCACGATCAGCTTTTGGCCAGGCAGGCGGCTCAAGTTAAATGCTTTACAAATTGCTTCAAGTTTCAAAGAAAATTCAATAGCCGCAAAAGTTGTCGGGCCTTCTTCTCTTCGGCCGCCCGCAAAACCGCACATCTCTCCAATTTATAGAAGCAGTAGCTGTCTCGCTCATTCTTTGGCTACTCGATGGGCTGTTTCTCTCTGCACATCCTTCCGGATGTCTGGCTATCTGGCACAGCAATTCAGATGGCCGTAGGCACAAAAACTGTGGTTCTTCTCGATGCTGCTGCTGCTACTGCTGTTGCTGTTGCTGTTGTTGTTGTTGTTCTTGTTGCTGCTATGTTGTGCCCGGCAAATTGCGTATACGCACTGCCTGACGACAAGGACAATGGGACGGGGGCCGGGACGCTAACGGTTTTGGTTCTGCAATCAAGCGGGCGCCGCAGCCAGCGTTTATTGCTCTTGAGGCCTTAAATTAAAAACCAATTAGCAACATCTGTTGACCATGTTTCCCCACGTCAGTTATGCTCTGGCTCTTGCTCTTTCGCTTGCTTCATCATCATCAACAACATCATCAGCGAGCACAGAGCGCTAGACACAGAGAGGGAGGTGGAATCACTGAGCAGCCTTTTCCCCTTTTTGCAGTGCTTCGATTCCGTAATTCGCCTCTAATTCCTAATTCGAAAATTTTGTAATTCGACAATCTGTTTTTGCTAGTTGCCAACAACTGGCTTGTAGTTGTAGCCGCTAGTTGTCTTTTGTTTTTGCCATGTTTTGTGGCTATGCATTATGTCATCTCCCCGCTCAACAGCTGGCCGTATAATGACTGCCACGATTGCCCAACTGCCTGCCTGTCTTCCTTGACTTAAGTGTCGATAATTGAGCACCAATCAAGACAAATGTTAGCCGAACAAACTCGACACGCATTCAAGGCGCACATTCCAAATCCCAGCCTTCATTTAGACATATTTTAATCAATAGGAGCGCCGCAATTATAGGCTGCAATTATCTCTAATAATTTCTCGTAGTTTTCCTTAATAGCTAATTTATGTTTTGGTTTTTTTGTTCAGCTAACAATTCAATCAATGCTGCTTTAAATATCTAATCTAATTACTTATTTTACTCGCATGCAACAAATTGAGCTAATCATTTACCTTTTTGTGATACAAAAAGTCCACGCTATTCTTTCTAAAAGTTCTACATTTCTACAAAATGCAACAAAATCTTAATTATTTCATTTCAGTCAACTATTTTCACGGATACTTGAGCAGTAACTGTATTAGAACTTCAGGGAATATTTCGCTTGAAGGTATTCGCTATTCCCAACTGTATCTGGGAGCAGAAATGTTAGACATATCTAATCTAATTCAATCTAGTTCGCTGTAAAAATGAGCCAAGAACTTTGCCAGCGACATAAAAGGCCAATAAGAGCTGATAAAAGCGAGTATCTGAAAATGTTGCCGTGTGTCGTAAAGAACTTGCTAAACATTATGAGCATATTTAGTACTATGTTTAGACTTGTGTTCCTCCTAACCCCCCTCCCCCCCCCCCACATTCACGGAACACAGCCCTTCGGGGGTATAAAAGAAAAGTATAATTAAACGGATTAAGTGAGCGTCAAGCGGGTGGCAACGAGTAGCACTTTTGACGCCAGCGGCCATTTGATGGCTGAGTAGCAACGTTTTTTGCACTGATTACGCAACTGAGTTCCACACACACACACGCACACACACACCAATCACACATTCATAAACGCACCCCTGGGGATAGGCGCCCCTTTGTTTTTATGGGATGGCGGCTTCGACTTCAGCTGCTGCTGCTGCTGCTGCTTGCAAAATAAGTACACAGATAAAAACCGCGGTAAATCTAAAATGATTCAAACTCCAAAAAAGTTGCCTTTGAGAAAAACTAATCTCATGTGATAACGAAAGAATTGAGCAGTTCTTCGTAGAAACAGTTGCAGATTTATCGCTGCACTTCATTAACTAACTAATTATGTTTTAAGCAGAATTTTCTAATGAATTGCAAGTTGCATGCCATGTTTAACAATTTCTGCAAATGTTTTGAATAAGTACTACGTTTGTTTATCCACTTAAATTGCTAATAACAACTATTAGTTGGCTTTTGCAATTGATTTGAATCGCTTGCGCATCTGAGGAGCACTCATTAAACAATCAGTTTGATTTGTTGTTGCACACAATAGAAACATTCACTTGGCTGTGCTTTCTCTGCATTTTTTCTCGCAGTGCTTGTAAAGTCGTCTAAAGAGTCGGGTCGAGCTGTTAATTACGTTAGAGCGTGCACACAAAAACTGCGACCGAGTGAGAATGAGATAGAGGGGAGCTCGACACACACATGAAGAACCGCAGGAGCACACACACACAGTCGCACACACACACGTATATGACCGCAGAACGCCCGTGGCAAGTGGCGTCTAACAACCGCCTTGTGTCAAAACATTAAAGTGCAAAATTAACTGACATGCGGCGTCCATTTCGTGCCAACGTGCCACCAAAACACCTCGTTGCCCCCACCCGCTTGCCACCTGCGCGCAGCTGTAACGCTCAACTGCATTGCGAGACCCATTGCGACTGTATATTTTTGCTTAATAGTTGTTGCTGCCACTTGTTCCGGCCGAGCCTCGAAATATGTTATGTATCTTTTGTTGTTGCCACTGCGAGTACGAAATATTATTATACCCGACAGCCAGCGCACAGAAGGCTATACACAAATACTATTGCCAAGTGCAGGAATGAGTTTCGCATTCACTCGCGAGACATACAGTGTTTGCTGTTGAAACTGTGTGGCGGGTGTTTCGCAGTCGTGCTTGCCACTTGTTGTTGCTGTTGGCGTTTCATGCGTTGCGCCACTTAACGGTCATAAATTGTCGGCATTTTAGATATGCGACAAGTGCCAGACGGACGCACCGAAATAACCAAATTCGACGACACACGGCCCATGTTGCGTATACGTAATGCGAGCGAATCTCAATAATTCCAGTGTTATGACAACATTGCGCGAACGAGCACCCTTCCACAAAATGCAGCGCCAACAGACTACTTTAAAAAGTGCAGCTAGTTTCCTACCACAGTGCGTTCACTTATTCACATTCAATTTGCAAATTCAAGCGACAAAAGCATAGAATCGATAGCACAAACGTAAGGCATCCACATCAAATCAATAAGTATTTAAATCGAATTGCAAGCACAGCAGAAGAATGGAAGCGGAATTATATGGAACACTAGAATGGAATTAGAATTCTCTGAACTTAGAATCAGCCAAGATTTGAAGTAAATGAAGATAACTTTATGATTTACACTGGATTGTTTAGGTCTTCTCTGAAATTTCCTTTGATTAAATCAATAAGTATTGAAATCGAATTGCAAGAACAGTAGAAGAATGAAATCGGAGTTATATGAAACAGTAGAATGGAATTAGAATTCTCTGAACTTAGAATCTGCACAGTTTTCGAAGTAAATGAAGATAACTTTATGATTTACTATGTTAGGTTTAAGTCTGTTAAATAAAAAGAGAGCTGTACATTCTTCTCTGCAATTCCCTTTCTTTAAATCAATAAGTATTTAAATCGAATTGCAAGAACAGCGGAAGAATGGAATCGGAATTATGTGGAACAGTTAAATGGAATTAGAATTCTCTGAACTTAGAATCTGCACAGTTTTCGAAGTAAATGAAGATAACTTTATGATTTACTACTATGTTAGGTTTATGTCTGTTAAATAAAGTGAGAGCTGTACATTCTTCCCTAAAATTCCCTTTCTTGAAATCAATAAGTATTTAAATCGAATTGCAAGAACAGCGGAAGAATGGAATCGGAATTATGTGGAACAGTTAAATGGAATTAGAATTCTCTGAACTTAGAATCTGCACAGTTTTCGAAGTAAATGAATATAACTTTATGATTTACTACTATGTTAGGTTTATGTCTGTTAAATAAAGTGAGAGCTGTACATTCTTCCCTAAAATTCCCTTTCTTGAAATCAATAAGTATTTAGAATTGCAAGAACAGCAGAAGAATGGAATCGGAACTATGTGGAACAGTTAAATGGAATTGGAATTCTCTGAACTTAGAATCAGCCTAGATTTGAAGTAAATGAAGACAACTTTATGATTTACTACTTTGTTTTACACTAGATTGTTTAGGTCTGTTAAATAAAAACAGAGCTGTACATTCTTCTCTGAAATTTCCTTTCATTAAATCAATAAGTATTTAAATCGATTTGTAAGAACAGCAGAAGAATGGAATCGGAATTATCTGCAATTCTAATTCTCTGATCTTGGAATCTGCACAGTTTTCGAAGTAAATGAGGACAACTTTATGATTTACTATTATGTACTATACTGGATTGTTTAGGTCTGTTACATTCTTCTCTTTCCTTTCTTTTGACTTTGTAATATAACAATAATAATCATACAATTCGCTTTACTTTAGAACCTAAATTCATTGGATATGTACTCTCGCAATTATTGTTTTAAATCTTATTAATTTACACACCAACTCCCCCACTTAAATGTTGTTTATTTGAAGCCTTCGTAAACTTGGTAAGCTCAGCTGGCCACCGCAGAACTCTTGCCGTTTGTTCAAATATTATCAGAGTGTGGTAATATGCTCAGCTAGGCAAATGAAAGCCAAACTAACGTGCAACTAAGCTGCGGCAACATGAGCTGCATTTAGCAAGTGCAACACAAGTTTACAACGCATCAGCCAACAACTAAGCGGGCTGAACATTATGAATTTGATGGGATTGCAAGTACAGTATTACCGCATCGATAACGAACTGCATGCAAATTAGAGCGGGATGAGGGGCATGTGTGGCATAACTTAACTTTGTGAGCGTAAACAAACGATGTGGTTGAATAGTTACTTAATTGGATACACGTTAGTTGCAAAATGGTAGCGCGGGGTCCGGGGGGGGGGGGGGCAACTACAAGTATGATAAATATATAAAATTTTATCACTCATACGCCACGTGCTGCAAAGAGCGGGAAATAGAGCACAAGAGAGAGAGAGAGAGAGAGAGAGGGGGGGGGAGCACATGAATTTTAATGCCAGCTAAAGCTCAATCGAGCGAAATATTGAAAATTACAAGCGGGCTCATGTGCATAAAATTAAATGCCACCACAAACATCACCAACATCGACAGCTGTGGCGGTGGCATGCGGTGGCGTGCGGCATGTGGCATGCAGCACCGCACGCAGACGAAGCCACGAAGAGCAGCCACTTTTGGGGCAAATTGAGCGCACCACCGCAGTCCGGAGTTGTCTCTTTTTTCATTTTTAAACACTCTCAAGTTTTGCCACCAAGTGTGTGCGAGTGTGTGTGTGTGTGTGTGTGTGCGAGCGTGTGTGTTAATATTGACTTGCTACTTTAGCGGAAATTGGGTTAAATGGAGCAAAGCGGAGATTGTCTCCTTGGTGAAATTGCATTTGAATTAAATCAGCAGGCAATCTGCAGTCCATATTGCCGCCCCACCCCTCTCAACCACCCCTGCGGCCAGGCAAACAGCCAGCTCAGTTACAAGCCAGCACAGTTCTTTTTGCAGCAGCAGCAACGACGGCAGCAGGAGCCTCAGCTCTCAAGCCAAATGCTCACTGGGATACCAATTATGGGTATTAGTGGTTAATAAGTCACAGTGCCCTCAATTGGATGCAAACTTACTAATTGAACAGGCTTTACCCGCCACCGAGAGAGACCGAGAGCGACCGAGAGAGAGAGAGAGAGAGAGAGAGCGAGAGCGAGGCAAAGGCGGGTGGCTGAAACAAAGAGAGCGAGAGAGAGTGAGAAACCGACGTCTAGTGGGAATCTGCTGACGAAGGCAGACATCACTTCAATTAAATTGAGCCAAGTCAAAGAGCAGCTTAAAGCCAAAGACGACGACGCATTGCTTTTTGCTGCTCCAGCTGACATAGATAAATGAATGGATACCGACTGCAGTTGGCTAGCAAATAAATAGCTTAGTAGAGCAACAGATAATTGAATTGTAAACTGCTGAATAGGTCGCATAAAACTATCCGACAACAACTAATAGATAAATCGATTAATAAACAAATAGAACAAAATAAATGCATATATTCAAATAGGATAGGATCAGAAATTGAGAAAAACTGCAAATTGAAAACTTTAATAAATGAATATATTCATATAACAAGAAGAAATCATATATTGAGAATTGAAAACTTGAATAATTTTTAAAATTTAGCTATGTGATTTTCTAAATATTTAAAGAAAAAGAATTATGGAAATTGCCAACATTGCTATCAATTTGATTTAATAAATAACTAAATTAAAAACTTTAATAAATGAATATATTCAAATAGCAACAAGAGGAAGAATTATAAATTGTGAGAGAAACACTTCAAATTGAAAACTTTAATAATTTTAAAAATGTAGCTATGTGACTTCATTAATATATTGAAGAATAAATAATAGAAATTGGCAACATTGCAATCAATTTGATTTAATAAATAACTAAATAAAAAACTTCAATTTGAAAACTTGAATAAATTAATATATTCAAATAGCAACAAGGGGAAGAATTATAAATTGTGAGAAAGACACTTCAAATTAAAAACTTTAATAATTTTAAAAATGTAGCTATGTGACTTCATTAATATTTTGAAGAATGAATAATGGAAATTGGCAACATTGCTATCAATTTGATTTAATAAATAACTAAATAAAAACACTTCAAATTGAAAACATTAATAATTTTAAAGATGTAGCTATGTGTGTGTGTAACTAAATAAAAACTTCAATTTGAAAACTTTACGAATTTTAAAAATTAAGCTATTTGATATGATAAATATTTTAACAAATAAATAATGGAAATTGCTGACATTGCTATTAACTTGATTTAATATTTCAAGAAATGAATTTTTGCAAATTGACAACACTGATAGAGTTAAAAGTTTATCATTATTTAATTTGAAGAAATGAATATTGCAAAATGCGCAGCTTGGTCGATGATAAAATAGATTATATATAATTATATCAACGTTGTAGCTAAACAAATCAGCGTCATTGGCCATCAATTAATTGTCAAACTAGCTCGCACAATGATCTGCAGATATGCATCCTTAATATCCATGGACTTGACATTTAATTGGCATTTCCATTAGGCGACTCATCCAAAGCTCTTGAAAGCTGCGACCAATCTCTGTCTCTATCTCTGTCTCCATCTCTGCCGCTATCTCTGTCTCCATCTTTGCGAATGTCGCTGTCTCCTTCGCTCATGCTCTCGCTCTCGCTCTCTTTCTGTGCGCCATTAATTGCTTTTTTGCGTTTATGCTTAAGATTATTCTCATTTTCACTTTTCACCTGTACCTGGGGCCTTCTGCTGCTCGTACTTGGCCCCGACCCTAGCTGCCCATTTAATAAACCCGACGCTTTACAGCACTCGCCCAACTTTTTCGAGCAGCAGCAGCAGCGGCAGCAGCGGCGACGGCGGCAACTTTTTGGCAACTTAACAACAATTTTTGGTTATGCAAACTTGCAACTTTTTCAACCAGTGAACGCGTTGCCCAGCCGGCATCTCAGCGAGCAAACAGCACCTAGCCCCGTCGCTGCACAGTGGCTAAAATTACACTTCAATTTCCCAAAATATAGGATACTTCTTTCCAAATAGATGTTGTATTGCCAGTATGCCAAAACAGTTTAAGCAAATTGGAATTATAATAAGGAAGCCAATTCAAACAAAGAGATTTCATTGCCATTTGAAGTTTACTAAGGAGAAGATAAGTTAAAGTTTTCCAAAGAAAAGTCAATGCCATCTTCTATTTTTGTTATGAAAGGTGTACTTCATAGGGTAACAGTTAAAATATAACAATTGTTGAAAATTTTACTAAGAGAAGCTAGAAGAAGATGTACTTTTGTTATAAAATGTGCACTTGATTAGGTAAAAGTAAAAATATAACAATTGTTGAACATTTAAAGTTTACTAAGGAGAAGATAAGTTAAAATTTTTAGAAGATAAATACTTGTTAAAAAGTCTATTCCATTTTCTACGTTTGTTATGAAATGTGCAGTTGATTAGGTAAAAGTTTAAGTATAAAAATTGTTGAACATTTGAAATGTACTAAGTAGACAATAATTTAAAATTTTCCCAAGATAAATACTTGTTGAAAGGTCTATTCCACTTTCCATTTTTGTTATGAAATGTGCAGTTGATTAGGTAAAAGTTGAAGTATAAAAATTGATGAACATTTGAAGTTTACTAAGAGAAGATAAGTTAAAATTTTCCCAAGATAAATACTTATTAAAAAGTCTATTCCATCTTCTTAGTTTGTTATAAAATTGTGCGCTTGATTTTGTAAATTCTTAAGCCATCAAAAAGTTAAATATACAAATTTTTGCAGAACAGAATGCAAGCAGTATTTGAATGCAAGCATCATTGAAGTGAGTTCTACAAATTTTGAGCAATTAAATGAAGTTTTTGGCCATTGTGCGTGCCCACTTGCAGCACACAAAAGTTTGGCGGTTTACGCGGTTAATGCTGAGAAGCTGAAAACTCGTTGCATGTGACGTAGTAATTTATGTGTAACCTGCACCAACAACAGCAGCGGCAACGGCAACAACAGCAATCAGCAGCAGCAACACCGTGCACAACACCTTGGAAAGAACGCGTCTGCCTCGAACGTGCAGCTCAATCCGTATCGCAATCGGAATCTCGATACCAATTCCCATCGCCAACGTTCTCGCTACGTATTTATGGCCATTATTTGCGTGCCTGTCGAAAAACTTTGCACTCTCGAGGGGCAATGGGCACTGCCAAAGGTCGTGCTCTCTCTCTCTCGCCCCCTCTCTCCCTCTGTCTCACTCTCCCACTCTCGCAGCAGCTAGTTGAAAGGGTTCAATTTGTAACGCCTACATTCCATGCATTTGCAATCGCTGGCTTTGATGATAAGCTGCGCCCCTTTTGCTGTATCCTGCTTTCGACAAGCGAGATTCTTAACCATATCCCTACCCATCTTCAGACTATAAAAAGAACTCATCACCTGAGTCTTGAGTCTGAGGCTGTGTCAATCGCATTGAGAAGGGTCTGCATAAAACGCAGGAAGGAAGTCTCTTTAATTACCAGCAATTACATTTAATTATCGGCAACAGCCGCAGCTTTAAAAATTCAACAGTTTCAATGAGTCCCAAGCAACAGATTCATCAATTAAATGACAATGGCAATTAATAGCATTTTTGCGCTTAAATGCCCAAATAAATACATCCTAAGTGGTGTCCAATTATGCAGTTAAAGTGGAAATTAGTTAATTACAAACTCATTTCGGCATAATTAACTGCAGTCCCAAAAACTTTTGGCTAACATTCTTCACCTTGTCGAGGTGCCAAACCACTCAAGCTATTTCAAGTGTAACGACTCTATTAACTATATTAGTTAACTAAAAGATGAGGTGTCAAATTTTAACACTTTCACGCTTTGAAATGCAAATGGTTAGTAACAAACAGAGGAATTGAATTGATAATAGCATAAATAAATATACACAACTGTTTTGCAAGACGATAAAATAGCAAATAATTTGGAATAATTACATTTGTGTAGTTGATTGAATTATGCAAGCCAAAAGAGCTATCCATAAAGATTAAGCTTCTTCCTGCGGCACGCTCTCAAAATGCACTGATTTATCGAGAAAGCAACAAGAAAAAACGAACAAAGATATATGGAGACAGCCTATACTTATGCCCAGCACGATTTCCACATGAAAGGAGAAGGCATAAATTACACAGGACACGAAGTAAGTGCCTAACTATCGCTTACTCAACACACACACACACACACACACGGGCAGGCACACTTATTTCTATTAGGTGGAAATTTGATTTGCTGAGCAACGCATTTTGCAATTTTTGAATTGAAAATTAAACTGTCTAATAAATAATTTAGGTGGAAAAGTCGCCGTTACAGTGACGCCCATTCATAACGAAACGCCAACGTTCAACTCACTTTTCGCACTCACTCACCCACTGAGTTTCACTGTGTGTGTGCCAGTGTGTGTGCCAGTGTGTGTGTGTGTTTGGGTCTGTCTGCTTCCGGTGTCGAAAGTTCTCACTGTGTGTGTGTGTGGTTGGCTGGCTGCGGTTGGCTGTTGTCTAAATTAAATTATAGCTGACACCACGCGGACCCCGAAAGACCTCCGACTTAGTACAGCAGGAAGTAAACTGGTGTTAGCCGGGATTCCCCTTTCCCATCACCCACCCCCCCCCCCCCCTCCACCAGCATCAGGTGAGTGCGGCTTGCATTTGTCTGCTGGAGCTCCCTTCTCTCCCTTTTTTTTCGTTTTTTTTTTTTTGTTTGTGAAAACCGTAAAATTGTTGTGCAAAATTTATAAGTAAATTGCTTTTTATTTTGTGCAAAGTAAACCACTGAAAAGCTGTTTAGTCTCGCGAAGTGTTAGCAAAATACTTTCGGCGGCTTGTAGTTGGGTTCGCTTTTTCGGGAGTTCTCTGGCTCGTTTCGGGTTTTAGTTGGGTTAGTTACAGCTTGCAGCGGGCGGAACCCCAAACAAGCCGCCAGCAAGGCAGCCCCTTTCCGACATCAGCTTAGTCTTTGGTAGAGATGGCCACCTCAACTTGCACATCGCGATTGTTCAACGAAACATATTCGCATTCTTGACATTCAAAACAGCTCTATCACTTTGGTAGACCTATCTCTACGCTGTACATCTTGGCAATCGGACAATAAAAACTGAAACATTTTAGGTGGACTCAAATTTCTATCATTTTGCTAGGACCTTTCAGTATACTTCCTAAGAACTTCTTAACAATCGGACGCTAAAAATTGAACTAAATTAAGTTGAAAAATAAAATGCTAACTTAAAAATTAAGTAAATGCTTTAAATCCTACACAAATAGCTTCACTTATTCTGAAAACTGCATACCCACTGTAGTATAATAAACAAAGAATATATGCTTAAACTTATTTCAAACTCTTCTCCACACATCACGAAAATAAATGTTCACATTAATTAAATAAAACTGACAAGATTTTTACGAAGGAATGAAATGGCTCATTAAATAATAAACGAAATGTTTTATATCCAACGGATTAGTCAAATTGTAGTGTAGGATATCTTCGCAAATTTCGAAGATTTATAAGAATCGGATTCCATATACCTTCAATGTTCTGAGAATTTCAGAACAATTGCACTATAAGTAAAATAGAGCTGTGCAAGACAACGTTTAGAGCTTAATTGCAGTGCAGTTTTAGAGTCACGCACTCATCTCTAATGCGTGCACCTAACGAAGTTTGCAGCAGGAGTGGCAAGTAGGTGTTGAGGGTCAGGAGGCGAGTGCGAAAACAGGTGATGGCAACCGCGCAAATTGCTCAGCATGCAAGCAAGTATTTTGCGTTTTTGAAGCTTGTTTGTGTTGCCCTGAAAGTGACGTTAAAAGGTTTATCCCATTGAAGTTTCAGTTACATTTTTGCCCTACAAAATTTAAGTCAACGGATTAAGTGTTGCACTCAGCTAAGCAGCAGCTAGATAACTTTCTCGCGCCACCCTGGCCACAAACTTGCAACTCAAGTGCTTCAGTTTCCGAAAATGTCTATTCAAGTTAAAGATCATATGCATTAATTGCAAACTCACCACTTGCGTAATACAGCTGACGAATTGCCAATTTGGCAGCCACTTGCTTCAAGGTTGTTGTAGAAAGAGACAGCTTAGGAGCTAATATATCATGGTAATGTCGGCAATATCTAGCACAGATGACTGGAAAACAGCTGGCGAAATAATTCGTGTACTTGATTCAGGTTTCGATGATCAAACGGGTAAACTACAAATCCACATTTACAGCAAAAGGCTGTCGCTGTTTATCAATTGAATTATGAAGTCATCATCCAAATGATTGTGATCCAGACGTGAAATGTGTGAATGTGAATGTGGTTTGGAGGGCAATATTGCCAACAGGTTGCAGCAAGAGTATATATCAATTGTGGGGCATCAACGAGTATTATTCCAAAATCAGCAGCGAAATTATGAGATGATATTTTAGGAGTGTTTTTTAGAAGATAATTTTGAAGTTTGGTGTTGAAAGGAAGCCTCAGTTAATACTCCTTAATCAGACGGCAATTTTGTGTAATTTAAATTTGTGTGATGAATTTAGATAGTTTAGAAATCCAATTACAGGGTCAAGCAACTTTTAACTATTCCTCCAAATGCGGATTGGTTTTCGTTTAAAAAATATTACTTTAGAAGATTGATATTAAATGGTGGAGTTTTGAAGATGTAGTGTGAGGCATATTCCTTTTAAGTGTCGAATGTGTAATATAGAAGATGTTGTGTGTTGAATGTTGAGTGCGTTGAAATCCAAACGAATCTTGCTTGCAATTTTGCATTCCAGCAAATGTTTATTTAATGCTAATTCATATGTTAGGTAGTTGCTACCAAAGCGGCAGAGTTCCAAGTCCAACTTATTGAATGTGTCAACGACCAGTTCAAACTACTTTTTGCGTTTCTTTGGCTTGGAGACAGCAGTTTTCCCATGTGCCCCGGTTTCCGACTTGTCCTGAAACTGCGGCAAATCGGCGCAGAATAAAACCTAAAAACACAAGGTTAAATTTCAATTGTTTCTTTAGCAAAATAGTTATAGTTATTCAAGTACTACTCACTGCTTGCGCCCAGCCAGCGTATTCACCGTGCAGTTGCTGAAAATGTTGTGCCACCTCGGCATAGATCTTGTTGGTGACGCTCTTTTGACCTGCCAAATGTGGCAGATAAAACCGCTGGGCCAGCTTAAAAATGTGCGTATCAATGGGCACGGCTGCCAAATGGCCCAATGACATGAGGCAAATACAGTCGGCCACCTTGTAGCCAATGCCGGGCAGCTGCACCAAAGCCTCGCGTGCCTCTTCATAGGGCAATTGGCGCAGTTGCTCAAACCAAGCGTCGCCTCCATTTGCCACTATTTGTTGCAGTGCTTGTGCTATAAACTTAGCGCGATAGCCAAATTTGGCAGCACGCAGCTCGGCATCCAGCTGCTTACAGCTGAGCGCACTCAGAGCGCTAAGTGTGGGAAAAGTGTACTCATCCTGGCCATGAAAATGTCCAATCTTATTGCCATAAGTGCTGCAGAGCCATTGTATCATGCTGGATATGCTACAAAAATGCAAAAACACAGTTTAGAGGAAGCCAAGAAAGCACAGTAGTGGAAAAGCGAGAGTGTTAGATAACCATACGGCCACTATCTCATCTATATATACTTTACGATTTCTGAGATGCCTCCTTCTAGTCCCTGCTTTGGCTAGCAATTTGCTTACCGCTTGATATTGTTGTTCTGGCTGCACATGAAGCAGATGATGTTCTCCAGCGGCTCTTGGCTCAGCATGCGTACCGGCTTGCCCACAAAGTTGGTAAAGTGTGCATCCGCCTTCATCCAAACCGCCTGTTGTTGCTGCAAATCGAAATCGGCGCGCAAATAGCCGCCCAATAGCGCATCACAGTCATACTTAACTGCGGCTGGGGCCGCGGCTGCATGTGCTTCATAGGAAATGTGCTCGCTCTCAGGCGTTAGCACCCAATAAGTATTTAAGGCGACGCCAGAATATTTGATTTGTGGCGTCTCGCATATTTTGCGCCAACTAAAAAAACGCCAACGAAGTGATTATCAACTTGTACATGTTTTGATTTGCATTTACTTACCGAAAACTTTGGCCGCCGAGTAGTGTGCGCTCCAGATCACAGACATTAGTTGTTAAACGTACTTTACCGCATTGTTTGATGATATTCGTCATTTGTTCGTTTAAACTGCAAATCAAAAGCAAAAAAAAGCGCGTGCAGCGGCTTCATTGCCGATAATCTTTTGTTTTTTCTCTGACCACTCTATCGATAGCATAACAGAAAGGCGCGGGCGATAACAAAATACCAAAATAATCTACAGAGCAGCATGCGCCGATAAGCTCAACAAAAAGCGCGATATGTTGCCATTGGGCGCGTGCAGTCAAATTAATTATAACAAAATGGAAAAAAGGTTGCATAAAATCGATATTGGGCTATATGCAGAGTTAATAAGAAAATTATGATTTTGTTTAACATTTACATTATGTACACATTGAATTTGCTGTTTAGGTATTCTGTATATTTTGTTTGAAATCAGTGCCGCTCACATCGTGTTGCGTGCTTGCGTCACGCGCTCATCTCTAGTTTGAATTTCACACAGCTCTATGGCAAATAACTTTTATTTAGTATTTAAAACAAAACGACTGTGAAGCAGCAGCAGCAGCCTCACATATCAACAACAATAATAACAGCAACAACAACAAACTGAATAGGGGCAATTCGAAGCGCACGCAGCACACACAGCCACACACACATACCACAATATTATGTCAGGCAGCATCAACAATTACTCAACTCTAATGTAAGTACAACAACGCCGCAGATGCTAATAATAATTAACGGTTCATCACAAACACTACAACTAGGCATGCAACGAATCGTGGCTACGGCGTCGACGAGACGCATGCTCAAGCGGAGGCGCTCAGAAATATGCAGAAAAATATGCCGCACATCGCCAGTGATCCCGGCTTGCATCTGGCGCACAGGTAAATACCTCATACCCGGCACTCCAACGAGTAATGGCGTATATTACGTTAGTACCCACCTACAAATTAAACAAACTGCATTCTTGGTCAGCACCGCAGACTAAGACCTATTCGGTCTGTCCCCATATCAGAGATTCAACCTCCAAATAAGGCAAAAAGTTAGCTTAATTTAATTTCACAGTGCATTAAATTGCAGGGCTCTACGCGATTGCAATGATCGACGTTAGTTTCTGTTAATTTCATAAATATCGTTGATCGTTTCATATGCCGAAAAATTGTAGAGCAAAGTTTTGATTGCATTGCATTGATTTAGCGGGTATTTTGTAGTCAATCAACTACTTCACGTTGTACGAGTATATCAATATTTTTGGCTGAAAATTACATAAAATGTTTACTTTTGCGGCAGCATTGAGGATCGCGAGAAAGCAATTGTGGACAACATAAATGCGGATCAGAATGCCGTCACACACCTCAAGTATGTGAACTCGGAGCGCGACAAAATGCCGCTAGACAAGCTGAACAAAGCGCTGGACAAATACCTGGACAGTCAGGAGGAAGGTTAGCTATGACTATAGAATCTCACTGCTGTCACTAGCTATATTAAATTGATACGCTTCCATTTGTTTATAGCAGACGTATCGTTGCGCAAGTATTTGGTGTTTGGCGTCCAGTGGGTGTCGCTGGTCACGGAAAATCTGCTAAGCCATCCGTTCATCGTGCTGCGCCGCCAGTGTCAGGTCTATAATGCCTCACAGCGCTATCACTTGCATCCATTTCAATTGCTGCCCAGCATTGTGCATCTGCATCGACGCCAGGGCGTCACAACGCTGTGGAAGGGTCTGGGCAGTTGTCTACTCGTTCGTGGCATGACGCTGGCCATTGACGACGTCATCTGCAAGGTGACCAGTTGGCCCAAGGATGTTGACAGCCGCACCACACTCAAGCGCTTCGGTCAGCACATACTGCTCAAATGGTGAGTGTTCTGCAAATCAATCACAACAATCGCCCGCTCTAACACACTCGTTCGACATTTCCTTTCAGCATTAGCATTGGCTTGGTTGTGCCCTTTTATGCCGCCTCCCTTGTGGAGACGGTGCAGAGCGACATTGCCAGCGAGAAGCCCGGCCTGCTGGACGTCTTTCGTGAGGGCAGCCTGCGCCTGTTCTACTGGAGCTCACCGCAAAAGGGTCGCATGCTGCCCGCCTGGGCGCTGATCGGCCCCAGCGTCTCCATGGGCATCACAAAGTATCTGTTTAGTCTGGTCATACGCGGTGTCTCGTCGCGCATTATGCGCCGTCGCCTCACACAGAAGCAGGAGCAGCGTGGCGCCAAATTCCGAGACGATACGCTGGAGCATCAGAACGCCGAGATCTATGCCAGCCTGATCGCCATGCTGACCACCGAGGTGCTGTTCTTTCCTTTCGAGACCATTTTGCATCGTCTCCAGCTGCAAGGCACGCGCACCATTATCGATAATCTGGATAATGGCTATGCTGTGGTGCCGATCCTCACCAATTATCAGGGAGCCATTGACTGTTATCGCACCACATTGGTGTCGGAGGGCTTTAGCGGTTTGTACAAAGGATTTGGTGCAATGATCCTGCAGTTTGCCGCCCACGTGGCCGTCATTAAGCTAACCAAGTGGATTGTTGGCCAGATCACGGAATGTGTCTCGAATCGACCGCCCGCGCGCATCGTGCAATATTATAATCTGGATCGTGGCGCTGGCAATTCCGACTCAACGACCATCTCGCCAAGCATTTCGAGCACCGAACTGGACGTGCACAGCGTGGGACAGAATTCGCTCGACTAGTTTCGCCACAACCTTCCCGTCCCTCTCCCAAAATTCGATGTACCATTTTGTCGTCCACAAAGTGTGGATGGGGTAAAAAAGAAACGGCCTCGTCGTTGCTTTTTCTCTACCCAAACGAACGGCAAGTCTTTATGTTCTGTTTCATTTTGCTGTGATAACTTCCGCGCTCGCCCAAGCAGCGAGTCATTTGTTTCATTTGCATCAATTATCTTTGATATTGCATGCGTTACATGGTATATATAAATATATCACTTTTTTTCTCCACCCCTCTGCGTTATGAGAGCAAGCGCATTAAAGAAGGCTAGCCAAGGATGTTATTTATTGAGTACTGCACGTGAACGTCAGCAAACTGTTTTACCCGCATCTCCTCTTGGGTTTTGCCAAATTTCAATTTCAAAAATCCAGATCAAAATATAGAAAAATAATGAAAATAAATTGCAAAAGTCAAAAATAATAGAAAATTTTTCGAAAAGCCCAACAAAAGTTAAATTAAAAAATGTTTTGCTTTATAATTGACAACAGTTCTTTGCTTTCAATGGGATGGTTAAAACAATATACGATTCTATGTGATTTTTTGACGTGGTCTTTGGAAATTTGAAAATATAAATAAAAATAGTTTAAAGAGTGAGATTAGACTCTAATTTGTTTGAAATTTAGACTAAAAAATCAATCTTTAAGTTTCTGCTAAGGATCAGTCTAGATTTTGGTAAATAAACAACTAATAATTTAGTTAAATAAAAATAAAAACTAACATACATTTTGCATTTATATTTTCTCCGTAGTGGGAACTGTAACAACTGAAATATTTTAAACGCGAAAGCTTTGTTTATAACTCTTTATAGAGTCGTGACATAAGACATCGTTTGCCAAGTATTTCTGTATTGAATTTCATTCAATAATGAACACTAAAAACTATTCTGCATAGTTTTCAATAGCACAAGTTGCATTTCAAAGAAGTACAATCGTTTTTGGCATTATGTTTATCTAGTTAAGTTTTATCAGGTTTCTATAAAATATACAACAAATGTTTTAAACGAGTTGCAGGCCCCTTTGAATGCGTTAATCTTGCTTATAGGTGATGGACTCATCGTTGAAATTGTGCACCTGCTCATACCAAATATCCTCGGGTAGCTCCTCATTGCCATTGTCGAACAGTGTGGGAAATGGCGGCGCATCCTGCGGCTTGCGCAGCGGCAGAATTGTGTCATAGATGTAGACAAGGCCATTGGTGGAGCCGGGCACAGCGCTGCCCTGAACCCACATCACATTGTACTTGGTGTTGATGCGCCAGATCCGCAGACCCTTAATGATGCGCCAGCGATTGCCCATGTGGCCGGGCAGCTTAGTGCCGGGCCAGACGCGACCCTTTTCGCCGCCACCGCCAATGTTGCCCGGACGACGATGCGTCTTCGTCACACCGTGAGAGGCGGGCATGCCCTTGAATCCGTGACGCTTCACCACGCCCTGGAAGCCATGGTAAACGCTGTTAAGACAAAGCAAAAATGTACGTAAGTAAATCGACATTAACTCGGAGCAGCCTTAATGCTGTAATCAACTCACGTCTTGCCTCGCACATCCACAAAGTCGCCGACGCGAAAGTGTCCAACGTTGAGTGGCGTGCCAGGCGCCAGAGCGGCCTGCGGCGAAACAATGAAGCGTGCCAGATTCTTGGTGGGCATCACACCCGAATCCTGAAATAAACCGCAATACTCTTTGGTCAACAGGGCGGGATTTGTGGACTCGGCACCAACGACAACGCAACCGTAACGCTGTAGATGCTTCACATCGGGCCGATGGGCGGGACGATACTGTTCGGGTGGTATGTACTTCACCACATGATTGTCCACCACTTGGAGCAGTGTGGTGCGCACACGCTCGCCATTCTTCAGCCACAGCGGATATTGGCCAATTTTGCGAGCAATTAAGCCACAACGACGCATACTTGGTGTCCATGGTTGGGCGTCTGTGTCGGCTACTTGAGGCGGTGTTTTAATCAGCTGTCGCTGCTCGTAGGTTTGTACGCCTTTGATGAGTGCGGGGGCGCCGTAGGTATCATGGATCACCTCCTTGATGAAGCTGCGATTCTCACCCGTCACCAGGTCATCGGTTTGCTGGCAATACATTTTGATAAATTAGGATTGCTACGCAGAACTTTAACCGTATTTATTACCGTGCGCTGTTGTCGTACAAACCAGTAGGGATTCCGCAAGCGAGGCCGGTTCAAGTGGCCCTTCTCGCGCACTTGTGTAACCATAACGGCCGCCGGAGTCGCGATGCTCCCGCTCAACCTAGGAAAATGGGGTTAGCATGCGGCTTTGAAACGATTGAATTTATGTGTGCTACCCACCTTAGGCGTGCCAAATCGCAAATGACAGTGCGCAGCATAGTAATTATATAATTGTTTAATACAGCAAATCAACTAAAAACACATCAATAATAATAATAACATGCAGCGCACTCAAGTTTTTATTTTAGTTATGCGTGCGGGGAACCAGTTCGTGACTGAACCGAACCGGCGGCATGAGCAGCTGTAATTTATCGATACCGACAACAAAAGATAGTTTAGTATTTAATTAACAAATGCAATCGATAAGACGTGGTGTTTTGTGCAGCGATATATGATAAACGTGCAAGCTGCAGCCTACAAATACAATTTACATGAAACTACTATAGAAATTCTAAACAGTTAATTAATGCTATTTATAATTAATTCAAATAATTGCATTTTAACAATTGCTTTAAGGAATTCTAATTAATTGTATTAATCGATTTTCCATTATATCTGTTACCAATCGATAGCGCGCGAAGTGGCAACACTGTGCCACTGTCTGGCAGTGCTCGCTACACACAAAATTTACAAACACGTGCACAACGCGCGCCTGTTCATCGGCGTGTTTTTCGTTGTTTAACTAAATTTTTGCCAAAACTCAATTGTTTTGACTTGATTTGCGAGGCGACACCAACAACAGACAGCCATAAAGATGGGCAAGAAGAGCAAAGTAGGAAAGACACGCAAAGATAAGTTCTATCAGCTAGCCAAGGAAACTGGCTTCCGATCGCGTGCCGCCTTCAAATTGATACAGCTGAATCGCAAATTTGGCTTTTTGCAACAGTCGCAAGTATGCATCGATTTGTGTGCCGCACCTGGCGGCTGGATGCAGGTGGCCAAACAGAACATGCCTGTCTCCAGCATAGTGGTGGGCGTTGATCTGTTTCCCATACGCCCCATTGCCGGTTGCATTGGCCTCGTCGAGGACATTACAACCGAAAAGTGTCGCCAATCATTGACCAAGGAGCTGCAGTCGTGGAAAGCCGACGTTGTGCTGCATGATGGTGCACCCAATGTGGGTCGCAATTGGCTGTACGATGCCTATCAACAGATTTGTCTCACACTCAACGCTCTCAAGTTGGGCACACAATTCTTGCGCAGCGGCGGCTGGTTCATTACGAAGGTGTTTCGCTCTAAGGACTACAATGCACTGCTCTGGGTGCTGAAGCAGCTGTTCAAAAAGGTGCATGCCACCAAGCCGAGTGCATCGCGTAAAGAATCCGCTGAAATCTTCGTGGTTTGCCAAGGCTATTTGGCGCCCGATCGCATCGATCCGCGTTTGCTGGACGCCAAATATGTGTTCGAGGAACTGGATTTGGAGGGCAAGCAGAAGAACAGTCTGCTGCACCCCGAGAAGCAGAAACGCATCAAAGCCGAGGGCTACACCGAACAGGACATTGCGCTGCGCAATGATCTCGCCGCCTCTGAGTTTATGCAGGCGGAGAATGCGTTGGCCGCACTGCAGGGCATTGGCTCCATACGCATCGATGATAAGCGCATCGCAGAGCATGCGAAGACAACCACTGAGATTGTAGAGTGCTGCAAGGATCTGAAGGTGCTGGGACGCAAGGATATCAAGGGCTTGCTGCTCT
The DNA here is from genome assembly GCA_035046165.1 of Drosophila rubida. NCBI lineage: Eukaryota > Metazoa > Arthropoda > Insecta > Diptera > Drosophilidae > Drosophila > Drosophila rubida. The sequence goes on along the minus strand of JAWNOF010000023.1, from coordinate 5,432,131 downwards.
GGTGGAAGCACATCAAGCAGGATTTGTTTAAGAGCGACAAGGAAGGCGTCATCGAGGAACCCGAAGCGGAAGCAACAGCGCCGGAGCCTTTAACCCAAGAGCAGTTGGAGGACATGGAGGATGCGGAGCTGCAGCAACAGATCGAAACACTGGCGGATGAGGAGCAGAAAGATCTGAAGCGTAAGCGTAAAAAGACGCTCAAATCGAAGGCTAAGCTGCATGAAAAGATGAACCTCAACATGGTCATCAAAGGCGACGATGGTCCAGTTGAGGAAACGGAGCACGAGATCTTTGATCTGCGCGATATCAACAGCAATGCGGAGCTCGACGATATGTTGGATGTGGAGCCGGATTTCGATGTGGAGGGCGAACCCGAAGAGCGTCCCAAGTTGCCCAAGTACAAGAAGTACGACAAGGATGACAAGCGCCAGGACGACGATGCCAACTATGAGAACGACGACGAACCGGAGTTGAGTGATGACGATGGGGAAAGCGACAGCGATTTGGATCAGCAGGGTCTGGGCTTGAGCGACAACGACGATGGCGAGGAGGAGAAGCAGCAGCGAGGAAAGGCCGGCGGCAAGGGCAAAAAGAAACGTGGCGAGCATCCGCTGATCAAGTCGGGTGATTTTCGCGACAAAGACACGAAGCGACAGCAGCGTGTGCAGCTATGGTATGAAAAGGATACGCTGCAAAACCTCGACGATGACGACGACGATGAGGAGAACTATGATCTGGACAATCTGGCCAAGGCCTATAAGGCCAAAGGTGTCGCGGTGCTCGGCGAGAATCGTCCGTCGCTGCCCGAGACGGGCACCTTGGCGCTCGGCAAGAAGGCCAAGCGTCGTGCTCGCCACGATGGGCCCAAGGAAGACAGCAGCAGCGAGTCCTCTGATTCGGAGGAGGAAGTCGACGAGCAGAACGATAACGTAGCCGGCGACATGGCTAAAGGTGAGCAAAGCAGAAGCACACAAATTAGAGCGAGAGAGAGATAGAGATTTGTCTGAGTTTGTAAAGGAATCGAGATAACTTGTAATGATTACCAACCTTGGTCTTTCTATATTCTTTTTGCAGCTCCCAAAGCGAAGAAGATACGACTCAGCGAGGAGGAGCTGGCGCTGGGTGCGTTGCTCGTGCGCGGCAAGAAAACGCGCCGCGATCTCATCGATGCCGCATGGAATCGCTATGCGTTCAACGATGACCATTTGCCCACCTGGTTTGTGCAGGACGAACAAGAGCACATGACGAAACCACAGCCGGTGCCCAAGGAGCTCACCGAGGAGTATCAACGCAAGGTCCAGGAGCTCAATGTGCGTCCGATCAAGAAGGTGATGGAGGCCAAGGCGCGCAAGAAGCGTCGCGCCACCAAACGTCTGGCCAAGGCCAAGAAAATGGCCGAGAAGATCATGGAGAACGCAGATGCAACCTCACAGGAGAAGGCCAAGCAGCTGAAGAAGATCTACAAGAAGGCGCAGGAGAAGAAGAAGGAGATCACCTACGTGGTGGCCAAGAAGCACACAGCATCGCGACGTGCCCGCCGTCCGGCCGGCGTCAAGGGACGCTATCGTGTCGTCGATCCGCGTGAGAAGAAGGACAAGCGCTCCATTGTGGCCAAGAAGCGGCGTGAGAAGGGCAGCAAAGGTGGCAAGGGCAGCGGTGGCGCCAAGGGGGGCAAGGGACGTGGCAAGCGTTAGTTAGTTTCGAACTCGACATCCAAATCCTCCATATGTGTAAATGATAATATGTAGCATAAATATAAATCTAGTGCATAACGTCTTTAAAACGGTTCAACGTTTTTATTCGTGGGTGGCCAACTCTTTTTTTTTTAATATCAATAGCGAAAGATATTTTTAGGAAAATTACGAATAATAAATTGAGTTATATACCCGCTTTGAATGCCAATTTATGAATAATCTAAATAGATTTGAAATTAAGTACTACAAATAGTTGAGCAATGATCGATATCCATTGAAATGTTTAATTCAAAATAACAAGTTAGGCATTTTATTAGTCAGGTTATGCTGTCGAACTACATTTTAAAATACAATTTATTACAAAATTACACATCGCCCGATAGAACTTGCATGGTAATTAAGCTATCGATAGTAATAGCTCTTCTGCTGCACGTTAGAGGGCGCTGCTCGCCTGATAGCTGTAGGTTTTGGTGTCATCCTCGCTGTTGCTGCTCAACTGCAGTTTGCCTTCCTTGTGCAGCTTGCTGAGGTGATGATCCACATTGTAGGCGGCTGCTGGCCACAGATGTTCGGGCGTCTCCTTGTACACCACCTTGACCACGTCCATGGCCTGCCACTGGACACAGGGTCGCTCCACAAAGTACTGTAGAATCTGCTGTTCGCGCTGATTGCGATGCTGGATGTAATACTCGATTTTGCCCAACGGCTCCTCAATCACATTGCCATGGCCAGGATAGATGCGTTTTGGTGCGATCTTCAATATTTTATCCAGGCTGCGCATGTAATCAAACAGATCCTCGAACACGGCGGTGCCCTCGCCTAATAAAAGAGCATTACAAAAGGTTATAGATACCTGACTCTACAGCACTCACCTAGTATGCAGTCGCCGCTGAACAAAGTGCCGTCGTCGGTGGTAAGCACGACATGATCGGTGGTATGACCAGGCGTATGCACAATGCGCACCTTGGCGCCATCAACTGCAAATTCCTGACTGTCGGTCAAGGGTTGCACTTGTATGTGGCTGGGTATCTCCGGACAGACGTCGGGAGTTTGATCGCTGCGCTTGAATTTGAAGACCTGGCAATCTGCATTGAGGAGCACTTTAAATGAGCAAGACAAAGGAGACGTAACACAGATAATATGTATGAATTTAAATGGCAATACAACACAATTAAGCTCCCAACTCCAAGTCAATGTTGTCAATGTAGACAAATCCCAATAAATGTTTTTGCATTTTACAATTTTGACAACACTACTCTCTGCAAACTCTACAGCCTACAGTGTATACACACCCTTGTTGGCCATCGTGCTGCCCACAATGTCCTTAACACCGCCAACATGATCGTGATGCCAGTGAGTTAATATAATCGTGCCAATGGAAGCTTGCTCCTGCCGCAACACGCCATTCAGTTGTTCAATGTATTGTGGCACATTCTCATCACCCGTATCAATTAGTATGCGCCTAAGATGAAAAATATTATTTATTATGATTATCTAAATGAACTTTGGCTTCTGAAATTGGCGGCTCACTTTTTACCATTGCCTAGCAAATAAGTGTTGGTGCCCTGCAACGTCATGGGACTGGGATTGCAGCCCAAGATCCGTATGATAGAAGAGGTGAGACGTGTTACGGGCGGTATTAGTGCCATGATTCTGCACACTAAAAGTGACTTTTAAAAATAATTGCGCACAGCAAAACAAGCTGCTTATCACGTAAAAAAAAACAATGCAGACACACTTCTCAGCTGTTCCGCAACAGTTGTGCTTTAATCACTGGCGCATGTACCGGTGTGTACACACTGTTTTCGGATTTAACGGCCTGAGTGATGTTTATAATTGCATAATTATTTAAGCCCTATTGGTTTCCTGAGCAATTTGTAGAATATCTCAAAAGTCTAGATATTTATTTAAGAAAATTATTAATCGCTGTAACACCAAAACAGACAATACACAGCAGTCTACAGCTAATTAGCCAGCCATCGATATTGCTATCGATTTTACATTTCACGTAATATTTAGATTTATATCGATATATATATACCGTCTTCGAAGATATCTAAATTATTGGGCGCCTGATTTAAAGTGATCTATAAATAATATTGTTTACAACAATTAGCAATATATCTTACAAAATAGTTACAACAGCAATATGTAAAACTAATTGGACGCTTTCATACTGGCCAGCGTTGCGTCCAGCTCCGATTGAATGTGCTCGAATTGATTGAACAGTTGCAGTAGCTCCGGCTGCGTCATCTCGAAATTAATATCCTCGCCAGCGACCGTCTTTAGCTGCAGCACGGCCAGCGCTGATTTCTCCCGTTGCTGGCAATGCGAAGCGATCTCCACGTTCAATTTCCAGGCCATATCCTCAATGACATTCGACTCGTACCGTTCGCTGGCCAAATTATTCATCATAGGCGTCGTTTGCCGCACCCACAGTCTCAAAATGGCATCGATTTTGGCCTCGTCCTGCAGCTGCAACTTCTCGCGCAGTTCACGCTGCAAGTGACTGGGTTTGATGATGAAGGTGGAGATGCGACGCAAAATGTACGAGAACGTTTTGATCAGCAGCAAAAAGTCTGGTCGCGCCACGCCTACCAAACGTTCCAACTCCTCTAGCGTATATTCTGGTTCACTACTTGTTGTGCCCGCTCGCTCTGTCGTTGTGGTCGTGACACTGGTGCCCACTGTAATGCTGGGAGCGGATAATCCAGCTCCGTTAGAGCCTCCTCCGCCCCCAACGCTACCACTGTTGGCTGTAGCGCTGCTCGCGGGGCTCATCTGACGATGCACATAGAGCAGCACCGTTGTGAACGTGTCGTATGGAAGCGCATTGATGATTTTGATACCCTCACGCGCGCTAAGCAAAAGCAAGGGACAGTAATAAATATAATCTCTCGACCAAAGCGTTCACTCTTACCGCTCGGTGATCTTTATCCAGTTAATGCTCATATTGCAGTTGGAATTATTTACGCACAGAAATACAATAATTTATACCGTGCAGTGTGACCACTAACCATATTGTCAAAATATACCAAAGTGCTGCTATATACAGAGCTATTTAGATAAGCATTTACCAACAATAGCGATGCAATAAATTGTAACTTGCAGTGTGCCTACACAGCTCGTAGTCAAAATATACCAAGTTGCAAACTACGGAACTACGGTTATATGAAAACTAGTTTTGGTTACCAGTTAACAGAGCCTATTTAAATTATCAGCGTCTTTCATATACATACAAAAATTCTAAATTAGAAAAAATGTAGGCAGGGTCGGAGTAACAACAGTATATATTCAGTATAAGGTGAATAAATATTCAAAAAGTGCCGTGTTTTACACGGTTTTATTTGATTAGGAAATACCAAATTTATACATTGTGCAGTGTAACCAGTTGGTAATGTATATTTGGTATATTCTGCGACTTTAAGTAGCATATTTTGAAATGCCGTTTGCGGTCACTTGCGGGTGCAGTGAAAGAAAGTGCGCGTATATAGAAATTATTAAGAGACAAAACTAATTTTGTTAGTAATTAATGAAAAATTATCAAATGAGCAGGCAACTTTAAGACTTATGTGCACAAATACAAGCTAAAACCCACCACAAAAGTATGAAATTGCAAAAAGGACAGATTGTTTATGTTTATTACTGGCTGCTGCGGAAGTGTGTGTAAATAAACACAGCGGTTAAAAGGCACAAGGATATACAAAAAAAAAAAGAAAAACAAGGACGCCAGCTAATGTGTAGAAAAAGATAGTGGAAAATGAGAGAAAAGTGGCTTGGCAATTATTCAGCAGTCGAACAAACATTTTAATGTGCGGCTTTTGTTGTGTTACACACTTTCCCAACTCGAAATGTCAGACTTGGGTGCTCTTTCAATACATATGCATATTAAGCTACAAATGTATCTCTCTGTGTGTATGTGTATATTTAATTTTTAATGTGCATGAGTTCATGTGTGTGAGTGTGGCTCAGAAGTTCTTGCAGCTCTTGTAAAAATCGATAATGTGCAGAGCGCAGCAGCAGCGCAGCGTTAACGCTTGTTTATTTTATGCTTCGTCTGCAATTTGCAGCCCTTTCTCTCATTCCCTCGCTCCACCGCTTCACGCTGCTTGCACCCTTGACTACTCACACACACAATGAGGCGTGCTCGCACAGAGATACACACTCATACAAACAATCAACAGTAGACAATATTAAAACTATGATTTAAGCTCAGCTCTCAAATTGACACTCGATCTCCCTGTGTATCGGCATCCCGCTCGCACTTCGGCCGAGCTGTATCCTGTGCAAAACACTTTCGCTCACGCTCTCGCTGACGATCGTTTCACAGCAAAAACAAAACAAAAACCAAACGCAATGAAATGAAATCAAAAGTAATTCACTTGCATTTTTATATCTTCATATTTAGCACATTCTTCTGCTTCAGTTTCAATTTCTGCGTCGGCTTCCTCTTGCTCTTCTCTTTGCTCACCATGTGCAAATATTGAAAAACAACAACAGTTAATCCAATTAACAAAATTGCAAGATAACAGATTCTTCACGCTAAAGTCGAATTGTGAATACACTACAGCAAAAGTAAAAAAAAAATAATTTGAATATATTTATTAACGTTTTAGCCAGGAAATCTAAATGAGTTAACTCAAAAACACTATGGGAGAAAAACAATATATGTTATTTTTAATGAAAAATTAGTTTGACATTTTAAAATTCTTTTATTTAATATCATTATCCCATTTCTCATTTAAAAATAAAAGCATACATATTATTATAAATTTGAATGATATTGAAATTCGTAAAAATAAATAATTCGTATGATGTATTTATTTGAAAATAAAAACTTAAATTTGAATTGAATCGCAATTTCTCATGCAAATTTCATAAAAGTAAAAAAATAAATGTTATGTTTAAATATCTAAAATGTAAAGCATAAGTTTTGCATTTAATGTAGAATTAATTCAAATAAAATTAGCGAAGTTAGCTAGTCACTTGAGTTATTAGTTCGCATAGGCCCGTCGTAATGGGGCAGAGCTATTGACAGCTATGCAAGCCAGAGCTACGCTTCAGTCTCATTGGTAGCGCGTTTGGGTCAAGACGTTGACGTTGACGTTAATGGGAGAGGGTCGAAGATGCACTAAACACATACCATGCCACTTGCAGCGTTACCGTCGTTAGCCAAAAATGGAGCAGCAACAGAAGCGTCCCTCTTTGCACTTTACTGCCGAGGCCGGAGCGGGAGCGGGAACGGGAGCTGGGAGTGGAGCTGAAACGGGTTCGAACTGTTCGCCGGCAACGACTCCGCTGGGCAGCAATGGGAACGCTGGTTTCCTGCCCGACATGCCGCAGTGGAAGAAGGATTTGATACAGCGCCGCAAGACTAATGTGGCACGTACAAACGCAGCCGCCAGCTCACCCACAACGTCCACAGCTGACGGCAGCAGCAGTTGCATGGCTTTCACTGAACCTGCAGGTGAGTTGATTGCAACCACTTATGCAACTAGAATGCATTCAGCATATCAAATTTCAGCGACATAGCATGCCAACGTTGCGAGCTATTCGCTTCAATCGCTGCCGAACCGGTTCGCGTAGTTTAATTTATTATTTCTTCAGTCTAAATAACTTATTTCAACTAGAGAACAACTGTTTTGTGCACAGGCTCACAGGATTTCAATTAATTTGTAGTTACTATTCCAGATCCATTTTCAAGCACAACATTATCTATTTGAACATTAGCAGAGTAAACTTATCGTCGCAAATAAAATCCTTCATAAAATGCTTTTCGCTTTTCGAACTGGTTCACAGTTCTTTCAAGCGCGTCGAACTCTTACAACTAGATCATAGGTTTTTGAAAGTAATCGCTGCCTTTCGAAAATCAGTTCGCACAACTTTCATACACATAGCTGTGCTCTCGAACCGGTTCACATAATTATCAACGAGAAAAGCAAAGATCGCTTGAGCAATTATCAGAATAAGTAACATACCTTAAGCATGTACATGTGTGTTGTGCTTCGAGGTATCGATATCGATTCATGAAATCGCAAATGTGCAAAGTGGTAAATAAGTTGAAAAAATGCAAATGCAGCTGGCGTTAAATTAGCCACGTTAACAGCAATAAATAACACAACAACAAAAATGATTACCAACAGCTGCTGTTCGTTCACTATTATTTCAACTGCCAAGCAGCAACATATGTTGTGTTATCGACCACCGACTATCGATGACGATACACACCAGTGCTGCCAGAATGAAAGAAAAAATGGCTAAACAAAATAATGCGACATGCCCGAAATTTTTTTAATAATGCTGCATATAATAGTTATGCCAACAATTGTCATTTCTCTATATCTCTTTTTTGTTTTGTTTTTCTGCATTACGTGAGTTAAACACAAGTTCCGATAGCTTTGCGAATTATTATCAAACCATTGTTTGTGCTTCCAATTAGAAACAATACAAATGCACAACTGATAGCCAAGAATCTGAAATGTACCTAAAAATTGCAGATATAATCGCAAAATAAAAAAATGGCTAAAATGATTGTGAAAAAATCGTTTCGCACTAGTAGTAAAATGGCCAAAAGTATCTGCATTTGTACCTATAATGCTTGGCGTAAAAATTGCTAGATCTAGCCACAAAATAGCCAACGTGGCAGCACTGATGCACATACGCAAACATGTTTCTTGCTTATCAACAGCGAACAGTGAAATTTTATCAATTGATAATTGGCACTGGAAATTCTCTTTCATACCTATATTCTTACTAATATTTTTTTGGTCGTCGTCATTGACAGTTGACTTGGGCAATTCACATAGTTTAGTGTGGTTGTCATCATTTCTGTTTGTTTCAATTTTTTTATTTTTCGTTCTTTTTTTTTTGCTGCCATTTGCAGAGTCAGGTGCGACTGACGCCAGTGCAACCGCAGTAACAACAACAATAACTAGTCAGCAACAGCAACAACAACTACAACAGAAGCATGTGAAACGAAATGTAAGCCAAACAACAGCAACAACATTAAAGACTTCAACAACAGCAGAGGAAAAGTCTGAGAAATGTTTTATTGGAGCTGGAGGTCATCAAACGCTTCCAGCAACAGCAGCAGCATCATCCCAAAGTACACAAGGCAAAGACGCGACCGCGGCCTTTTTAGCAGAAACACCAATATCAACAACAACTACGGCACCAATACCAAAGCAGCGATCAAGTTTATTTAACACAAGAAGTCAATCAACTGGCAAGGAGCAACAGCAACACGAAGAGATTCTAAATTTGGATGCGACTGTGGGAGAGCGTGAGCGAGAACAAGACAGCGAAAGAGAGCGCGAGCGCGCGTGCGGAGAGCGTGACGACGTTGAGGTGAATATGTTGAATAGCAGCAGCCATCATAGCAGTAGCAATCGTGTGCTGCGCTCTCGCAGCAATGCTAGTGGTGAAGTTGAAACTAGCACAGCGACAACTGGAGCATTAACAGCACTGGGCAGCGGCGGCAGCGCAGTGACGGCAACGACGGCGACATCGTCGTCGTCAGCAAATCAGTTGCAAACGAAATGCAAACTTGGCCAGAGCGTTGGTGCTGAAGCAGCAGCAACAGCAACAACAGTTATTGTTGATAAAAACTGTAAAACGAAAATATCCGATAAATTGCAGAGCAACAAGTTTATCCAAAATCAACAACAACAGCAGCAGCAACAACAATTGGCTGCATCGCCCACCAAAGTAGCGGTAAAAACAACAATGGTCGCCATGCAAGAAATGAAAAAGACAACAACACAAAATGGCCAACATCGTCATCATCACCATCACCATCATCACAATGTGAAAAACGCCAACGCCGCTGCCACTGCCGCCGTCGACGTCGCTGCTGGCGTCGAGGACTTAAGCTACGGCCCTGGAATTGTGTCCAAGCTGCGCTGTCGCTACCTCAGCTTGGCGCTCCGCTGCGAAGCGACGCGCCAGCAGAGTCAACAGCAGAGCCAGCGACTGCAGCGTTCGACCAGTTTAAACACGCTGCTCGATCGCAGCGATAACGATAACGATGACGACGACGTTGAGGAGGAGGAATTGGAAGTGAGCAAGCAATGCAAAGCTGTCGCTGCCTCTGCCGCTGTTGCGCCGCCCATTGTGGGCGTGAAACCCACTGGAATTGCAACCACCGGCAGCGGATACATTAAAAGCGTCGGCTTCAGCGTTGCCCAGCAGCGTCAACAACAACATCAGCAGCAACAACAACAGCAACAGCAGCAACAATTGGAAGAACAACAGCAGCGTTCGCGTCACTTTAAGCGCGGCAACGAGGTGATGAAACGCGCACGCAGCGTGGAAGCACTGCTCTGCGAAAAGTCGCCGTGGAATACGCAGCGTGCAATGCCAGCAGCGACTAACATCAACAATGTGAACAACAACAATGCTGTGGTTACCATTGAGGATAAAATTAGCAATGCACGCGAACGTTTGCACAGCGGCAGCGATGCAGCCCCGCCGAAGCGTCTCAGCTCGATCATCGACGACACCGAACGACCGCCGCCGGATTTGGTGAAGCAGACGTTGAAGATGTTCGAGGCGAGCGTCAATCGGAGACCGCGCAGCGCACAGCGCAGCAACGGCGTTGGCGGCGTTGCCAGCAAGGTGGCCAACTACAAGTCGATCATCAAAGAGCAGAAGACGTCCTCAAGTCCGGGTGTTGCTTTAGCGGCCTCTACGCCCAAGCAGCGGCCAACAACAGCAAACAATGTGCCGGACATAATACCGCGTCAATTGGAGGCGAATTACGAAACGCCGCCGATCAGCAAAGTGCTCGCACGCAAACAGCTGGCAACGCCAACACAACAGCAACAACAACAACAGACTGAGGTGGGTTCGCCTGCAAGTGTTGTGGGTGGTGTTGGTGGTGGTGGTGGAGTTGAAATCGGGGGTGCAAAGCAACAGCAGCGCTTAGTCAGCGGCGATCACAGCGACAACGACAACAACGACGATGCCGACGCCGATGAAAACAACGAAGACAAAGTCAATGACGATGACGTCGCCGACGCAGCCGAAGGCGCTGGAGACGACGACGAAAAAGCCCACGACAATGCCGAGAACGTTGACGAGGTTTGCAATGGCGATAAGTTGGGCGCGGCAGGCGATAAGTTAACAGCAGCAGCAACAGCAACAGCAGCGCAATCGTTGGAAGAGACGTCAACAGCAGCAGCAGGAGGAGGCAGTAGCGTCCAGCGCTTGCAAGAGAACGTAACGCACGTAACAACGTCGAACAGCAACCGAAAATTGCCTCAACGCAGCAGCGGCAGCAGCGAGAACAACGATTCATCCTGCGGCTTATCGATAAACAGCACACAACAAGTGACAAAACAAATTGGCGTAATACGACCACTCTTAAATCAAGCCAGCTCGAGCTCCAGTTCAAGCACCATCGCCCCTCCTTTGACCAGTCGCGAGATTGAAAAGAATCGCATTAATGAAATGAAAAAATCAAACGCTTTGGCCGCTGATGCAGCAGCCGCAGCCGCATTGGCTGCAGGTGGCAACGCTAGTCTCGATAACGTGATAAATACGAACAAGGATGCCAGCGAAACGGACACAGCTGCAGCGGCTGCTTCGCCCATCTGGCCACACTTGCGCAAGCGACGTCAGCCCAACACTGGAGCGGGTGTTGTCGGCGGCGCTGGGGGCGCCGGATTGGTGGGGGGCAGTAGCCATGGCAACTCGTTGACGGATAACAACACTTCGATGGTGTTCAATTTCTCCAAGAGCAGCAAGGAGGTGCCCGACTACATTGAAAGCGACGTTGTGATCTACAGGCGGAAACGGGAACTGCCAAAGGTGAGTCTCTGCCCTGCATCCAGCCATCTCACTCCCACTGCTGTGTTGTGCTGCTTTCATTTCGCTTATCAGCAAATCACACACCCTTTCCCTTGTTTGCCACTGGAATGTGTGGCGCCGTTGCGCATTATTCATGCTTATATTTTCATTATGAATTATTTTGCTGCTTAATCTTTGCAAGCCCCCTTCACACACATACGCACACAAAGCCCCAAATACACAATTGTGCTTGTGGTCGTTCTGTTCGTACATAAACAAAGCGCGCGCGAGCGAGAGAGAGAGGGAGAGAGCGAATGAGTGTGCGGCAATGGCAGCTAGTATGAGTTGAGAGAGCGTGGAAGAGATCAACGCGCATTTTGGAAAGTTCAAAGCAAAAATGTTAAGAATGTCACAACTCACTGTAGCTTTCCCATGGTCAACACACACCAGCTCGGCTCAATTTCCAGCTGTATTTACAGTTGTACAGATCACTCGAAATGGCAACATTTTTTGTTTTGTTTGCCAATAATATTGTTATTGTTTTAAAGAGAGATGTAGGAAGCACACACACACACACGCTTTTTGAAATTCAATTCCTTTTACGACACTCGTGTGTTTTTATGCACACACTATGCCGCGTGACCTTCCAATTGTGTGTGAGTGATGATGCGGCATACATGCATGTGTATGTGTGTGCAAATTGCATGCGCTTCCAAGCCTGACGTTTGACGTTGTCATCTTTCCCTGCTTGCATATAAAGCGTAGTTGATTTATCGATCATTGCCAATTATGCAAAATGCCAAGCTGATTCATTTTCTTTATGCCTACAAATATGTATTTATTTGCTGTACATATGGCAGCTGCCTTTGTTTGATATTAAAACATGTTGCGATTGGCAAATTCTTGGCTCCTGCGATTGCATTGCGAAAACCAGTTCTTCACATACACACTTGCATATGTGTATGTTTATGTGTATGTGCTGTATATTTACATGTATTGCGATATTTCTTCGTTTTGTTCTTTGCTTCCTGCTGCCGCCGCAACATGCACACATACAATCATACTCATATGTATTTATATGTGCATGTGTGTATATTTTCTGACTGATGTCGGTAGTAGCAGAAGGAGGGGAGTTACTTGTGGTGAAAAAGAGCAGAGTGCGCTGGGGAGAGTAGCAGGCAGCGCATTTGGGTGCACAGCTGTTCCGTAAAGCCCACCATGTTGAATAAAAAGTCAACTGCTCTTTCGCTCTCGTTCTCACTCGCTTGCGCGCAAGCTCTCTCGGTCTAAGCAGTTAAACTCGTTTGCTGCTGTCTGTCTGTCGGTGTATGTGTGTGTGTGTATGTTTTGTGTTCTCCGGCACTGAACTCAATTTTGTCAATTCTTTTTTGATGTACAATTCTGGTCGGTAGCTTTTTGCTTTGTGTGTTCTTGTTCTTGTTGGTCTCTTTATGTTTTGAACTTTTTTTCTCGTTGTTCTTTTTTTGTGTTATCTGTGCTCTGAACTTTATTATCTGCCGTTTCTCTGACATGGCGAGAAATGGGACAGCTGTGATTCAGTTTTCTGGCGTTTTCACTGATGTGATTCCTTTTTTCATTTCTTTACTTTTGTCTGCTTGCAGCCAAATGAGCCTGGCTTCGTGTTGCTGGGCGACCTATCGGTGGAAACATCGACAGACACCGATTACGATGACTACTCCATGTGCCCGCCATCACCATGCGATGTGGAATTCGAGAATGCGAATATTGTGATCGATGGCAAGTCGAGCATTCGTCAAAAAGCCAAAGATTCATCGGTAAGTATTAATCATTGCTTTTCTCATGCAATTTGGAACATGCGGAAATGCGTTGGGATTGACCTGCATATACAAAAACGATGACTAACTAACGTTATCGTTTAGTACGTAGGCTGTGACTAATCGGCCCCCCACCACACACACTCGAACAAAAAATTGTTGCCAGATAGTGTGGGTGCTTTTTTTTTTTTGGTATTTTTTTTTTTTTTAGTTTCGTGTTTGCAAAGGATAAGATAAGATTAGTTGTTGTGGTTGGATGAGTAGGCTTATAGTTTTGTGGCGTCGCAAGAATTTAAGTGTAATAATAAAGCGGCTTCGATAACCAAAAATTATGCTTGACCGGTTGTCTGAAGCATAAGCGTAGATAAGATATGCAGTATTGCTGTTATTTTATCGCCCCCTCAGCAACCGCTTGAGAGGGGTATACCAAGTGGAGAATGTGACCCACATTTCACTTTCATTTGGTATTTTAATCACTGTCAAAAAGTGTTTCGTCTCAAAACAATTAGCAGTAATTATCGTGCACACTTCTCGCCGTGCTAATGCTGCGCATTTTTGTGCTGGTTTTGTTTTTGCAATTAAGGGCAAACACTTTGCTTGAGCGACTTTCATTTGCCATTTTGGAGTTAGTTTATCGCCTCAACTGCGATCCAACACCTGCGTAATCGACAGCCCATTAAGACATGTTAACATGCTGTTAACAGGTGATTTAGCATGTTTATTTGACACTTGCCGTCAAGAGAGGCAAAGAGAGGGTATTTCAATAGTCGAGCAATAGTTTGGTTTTAATTTGCTTTTCATTTCCTTGTGCGTTATCATTACTTATTTATTTATTCAGTCGCTGTTGGTTGTTATTAATCAAACTGCATTATAAGTGGCTTATATGTGGGGAGACTCAAATACGATTGTTCGATGGGGGGGGGGGACGGTATGGGGGGGGGTAAGGGCCTTGGGTGCGTTTCATCAAACGGCGAGATATCGACAGGTTTTTCAATTAATGTTTGTGTTTTGTTTTGTTTGCTTTTCACATAGTTCCGCGTACAATTCAACGATACGTTAACGTCAACGTTTGAGTATCCCTCCGAGGCATCGCAGATCATTGACGACCCACCGTATGCCGATCCCTATGGCGGCAATGTGAACAAGCATCATCAGTTGTTCTACGATGAGCAGCTCGTCTTGCAACAGCAACAACAGCAGCAGCAGCAGCAGCATCATCATCATGTGACTGTCGATGAGATAATTGAGCTTCCAACATCCACAACAACAACAACGCCATCCACATCCTCGACGAAAACGTCAGCGACCAGCGCCATGCTGGGGAATTTACCACTAGGTAAGTGTGTGCAAAACTCAACACACCCCACACTTTATGCGTGCATGTAAGAGCATGGCTTAAATGTGCGCTCTTTTTGCCGTCGTCGCGACGTCGCCGCTGCCTTTCGTCTGCCCGTCACACTATCACTCTATATCTTTCTCTCTCTCGCTCTCTCTGTGCCTCTCGCTGTCTGTCTCAGATTCTGTATCTGTTCTCTGTGTGCGTCTTCAAACTATATACATACGTAGTTATGCTGTGCTCTTTAGTTTTTTATCTTGGGGGGGTCAAAACATATTAACACAAACACATCATGTACACCACACACCACAAATATAGAATTACACTCTCTTAGCATCCTTTTGTTACACAGCCACACAAACTCGTGCCATAGCAATCAGCTTCACGACATAACACACACACACACACATATACACGCCTAACTTACCACATCAATCAGCATTCTGACAACAACACACTTCACTCCCATAGCAAGTAACTTTTGCGTGTCCTGCCTGCCTGCCTGCCTACCCACCTGTCTGATAGCCCAACAGTGTTGCCAGACAGTTTTACAAAATCCAATCTCTGCACTTTACAGAAAACGCCACTGTTACAGTTAACATAGCGATTAAGCACAGCGCCCACAATATTGACGTCGCTGCTGTTGCTGTTACAGCCCCCGAATCCGTCTCTGCCACTGACAAGCCAACCACCATGACTAGGGCCAGGGACAGGGACAGGGACAGTGCCAGGGCTGTGCATTGCAGCAACGGCATCAGCAGCAGAAGCCGCAGTGACTGCGACTGTGACTGCGACATCTGCTGCTGTTGTTGGCCCAAGTTGCAGCAGTCCTGGCAGCTCTTCGTCTTGCCGCACGGCAGGCAACTGCTCCAAAGCTTACGCAAACTCAGCCAGCTGATCAGGTGGGTGTGTGCGCCAAGCTCAGCTAGCTACCTCCCACACACCCTTCGCCCCACCGCACTCTATATACGCTATATCTTTAGACCCAATCCGAAGTTCCCTCAAATCTAAAATCTGGGATCGCTGCTTCCAAAGATTTCAAGAGATCAGTGACAATCCGAACTATATCCCTAGAGTCGTTCCTCTGTTGTCAGTGTTAACCTGAGATCTCTGCTTCAAGATTTTTCAGTGAGCACCACAGACTGTTCCAAACTGTTCCTAAGCTTCGTTCCTTCGTTGTCTGTGCCTCGGAGAGTTCAACCTGCCCTTTGAGACCTCTCCGCCCCCACACACTCCAAGCGCAGCGCAGATGTCCTCTATTGTCGTTATATTACAAATCTGAAAATAAGAGTTATGGTCTTACTTTTAAATCGAAATTCGCAATTGTTTGCGCAAAATTAAACCAACATCAATAATTTCCGATAACATTCTCCCAATGTCGCTGGCATTTTCGTTTAATTTGGGTTGAAGTTTTGTTGTGAGATTTATAACTCTTATTTGCAAGCCGTGCCAAAAAGCAAAAGAAACAAAACACACAAAAGCCTCACGCATATTTGCAGATTACCCAAGTTTAGGGAGGGGTATTATTTTGCCAGAGCTGGAGACGGAGCCCGAGATATTGCCGGCGGCGTCGCCGCGTCCACTTGCCGCAGCAGTCAGCAGCAGCATCAGCAGCAACAGCAGCAACAGCAAGCCGAGCAGCAGACGTCGAGCGTCGGTGCTGTTGAAGCCCCAGTACGCCTGCTTTCTACACAATGATGCAGTGCAGCCGTCGCCGCCGTCGTTGCCTTCGTTGCCGTCATCGCATCCGGCACGCAAAGCGGCCTCCTTCTGTGGCAAGCAGCAGAGTAAATATGCAACACCACAAAACACTAGCAGCAGCAGCAGCAGCAGCAAGCGAAGGGGCAGCAGCAGCTCCTCCTCGTCGTCCTCCTACTTTCCTCTACTCGCCAGTCGTCGCACCAGTCTGCCCACCAATAGCACCATCAGCACGTCACTAGCGCTTCCCAATGCCACGACAGCATTGCTGCAGGCACGCATACCGGGCAACACCCTCTACTATGTGTGATTGCCGAGCAGATGCTTCGCAATGCCGCAATGCCGCTCCGTCGTCAACTCCTCAACAAAAAAAAAAAAAACAAAACAAAATGCTTAATACTCGCTCTTGTAGTCGACACTCGTCTACAACTCCCGTCCAAATGTTGTCAACGAAACGTAGGCAAGCAAAATGCTTTTTTAATCTACTTTCCTCACTACACTCCCACCCCCCCACGCGTTACTCATTGCTCGCTACTTTTGCTGGTCGCTACACAAGTCTCTGGTACAGGCCCTTCTAACTGCTCCAATTCGTAGTGCTCGCTCGTTACTCGTTAACCTGATCATCAGGCGTTGCTGCTTTAATGAGATCACTCGTCCCGAGAACGCGTCGAGTCTCGTTTGGTATTGATCGCAGCTTGTTTTAGAGGTTACACAATTGTGGTAGAGGCCCCTTAAAACTTCAGCAACATTCTCACTACTTGGTTACTCGTTCTTCCTTAAGTTCACTCGTTACTTATTACTCGTTACTTGTTGATTGCCTCGCATCTTGGCCCCACAACCAGCTCACGAACGTTCCTCACTCACCGCGGTACATTTGGCCTCCATCTCCTGACTCGGTACTGTGGGCCCCCAACTACGCCCCCAGCACACCCACGCCATGTTGATTGGTCAGTTGGCTGTGCTACTTAACTTGATACTGACATCAATGCGCAACCAGCACTCGAACACATCCCCAACTCATGTAAAATACTTTTTAAACTGCACATTGTCTGCTCTCCTGTACTAGTATCCTGTAGCTGTAGCTGTAGCTGTAAATTAGTTTGTAGCCTGACGAACCATCATCAATCTACATACGACTAAATGTGATATTTTTGTTTCATTTTAATCTTTTTGTATTTTTCACATGCTCCAACCTGTTTTTGCTCTTTTTGTTTTATACTAATTTCTTTTTGCAGATATTATTTAAATCTAAATAACAAACAGCTAAGCAAAAAGAAAAAAACAAAACAAAAAAACCAAAAAATCCAAATCCAAAATACTTTTGAAAAAATATAAAAAAACTGTATAACGAAAAAAAAACATAATAATACAAAAAAAAAAAAAATAAAAAACAAAAAAAGAACCAGCCAAGAAATTAAATGAAAGAAATTTGTAAAATGCAAAAAACGCAGTCAATCAATCAATCAGCCAAGTGATCTAATCAATCCGCTGCTGGTGGTGGTGAAGAGTCTAACAAATCCAAACAAAACTAATCGCCAATTCATATTAATTCTTAAGGTAACTAACCCTCAAATAGACACTCAACTCAAATACACTTATACATAACCACACTCACTTGATTTTTCAATTTCAATTTGCACATTGAATCAAACTCGTTCAGCTAACCCAACACTAATCAGTCGAGCTTATCGATATTAATTTAGAATCAATTGTAATCGAAACTAATCGGATGTCGGATTTCCATTTTGCAGGCTCGACGGCTTTAGGCTTCTACACGCCCGTCAAGGCCTCGCCCATGGACAGTCTCTTTCAGCTGGGCGTAACGCGCTACACGACGCCCGATAGCAACAGCGGCAGCAGCGTTGGCAGCGCCAGCAGTCCCTCTGGTGGAGCAGCGACAGCCGGAGGAGCAGCAACTGCCTCCTCTTTTAATGGCAATGGCAGCATTGTGGGCATTGGCGAGGGTCTCATCAAGGCAGATGGCGGGGGACGGGACGAGGACGAATATCCGCTGACGTCCGTCTATAGCAAGGGCGCGCAGAAGACGGATCTATTGTACTGAACTCGCCTCCTGATACTGATCTATCTATATATGATATATTTATAGATATATATATTATTTTGTAAGTTGTAGGGCTAAACAATAATACGATATGTGTACAACAACGGAAAACAAAACAGATAAAAACAATTGCAAATTTTTTTTATATATATATATATATATATACATATATAAATATTTACATATGGCATAATAATATTATGATTATTATTATTATTATTATTACTATTATTATTATTATATTATAATTATTATTATTGTAATGTATTCTTGTGGCAAGTGCATTTGCATACGATCTGTATTTGTATTTGTATTTGTATTTGTATTCCATATATACAGTATCGACTAGCCGTTTTTTTTTTTTTTTTTTGTTTTTAGTACGTCTCTATACATACTATATATATTTAAACAAATATACTTATGATTGTGTACTTTAAAAGAGCAAAAAAAAAAACAAGAGAGAGAAAAATGAACCATGTAAACACCGAGGTTGAGCCACTGGTAATTAAAAGCCCCGTTGTGTGGAGTATTAATAAACCATAAGCATTAAGTAAATAAACAAACTAATCGCAACTAATTTTTTGTCAAAACCAAATCCACCATCGGAAATGAGACTATCTCCCTCATTCATTACAAGAAAAATGCAAAATGGAGTGAAAAATGCCAACATTTCCTCACAAATATTACATGCATACACATTAGCGACTATTTAAATATTTTTTACAATTGTATTCCATAAACCGATATAATTCAAAAATATATATATGTCAAGAATAAAATCCAATCAAGAATATATTTAGATGTGCATTGAAATTGAATTTGAAACAGCTAAAATGACGTGGTGGCAACGTTGAATGCGTGTTTATCGCAGCGTTGCATTGCACACTATTAAAATTATTATTATCGATATCGACATATGTAGCAGTGCTTTTGTCTAGCTGCAAGTGCATTGTTATCCGATAATGTCCTAAAATCGATAAGGTTTCGCTAGTATTTCTGATTAAAGAATCTGATTGTTTTCTAAATAGTACAAATTAATAACATCACTCGACAACATAAACGATAAAAACACATAAAATATTATTCGGTATAAAAATACCAAAAATACTCCATGGATATTTATCGAACTTTAAACACAAACAATATTCTCAAAAAGCCTCCTTTATTCAAAAGACCGAGTTGCATCTTTTTAACAAAAAATAATTTAATTTATAATAATACTAAATAGCATCGATAGTTGTGATAAAAGAATCGATGATTTAAAACATTGTTAAAACATCGATGCATCGATAGTGTCATCAATGTTTCACCGTCTCTAGTTATTTGTGATCCCAAAATACAGGGTTTTGGGTTTTAGTGGTGTTTGCTTATTTTGATTTTAATTTGACCGTAAATCGCAAGCCGCAAAGTGATGCACGGATTCGTTACAACACAAGCAAGCAGCTCACCACCGTTGTTCGCCTGGCGTATGTGCAACTGCAAATGTGGTGAAACTCCCCCCAAAGTGGACGAGAGTATTACTTTTAACCTTAGTTGACATTGAAATGTACCCGCTGCCGCTGCCACAGGCGGAGACAGTGCGTCGACGTCTCTGCGTGTGTGTCTGTGCGTGTGTGCTAGAAAATAAGAACAAACCAACGACAAACTGCATGACCCCCCCTTCCTCCCACAAAAAAAAAACACATGTGTTTCTCAAGCGGTTGTCGTAGTCGCAGTTGCTGCCGTCGTCGTCACAGCCGCGCCCCCAAAACTCCAAAAAAATGCTGATAAAACGATGAACGAAACGAAAACTCAGCTACTGTGTGCTGAGTGGGTGAGGAAAGGAGAACGGGGTGTCGACAGGTCGATAGGGACGCAAGCAAAGCAACGATAGCGCGTGGCTGCGACAGGGACTGCGACAGGACTGCAGCTGTGTGACACGACTTAGTCGGGAATTGATCAAAACAAACAGCCAAAGTAGTAACGGTAACAGAGATAGACCGCAAGAATGAAAACGAGAACAAATGAGCAGGCAACAGATTGTGGGAGTGAGAGTGGGTGGGGAGGGCAAATGCATGCATGCGTGTGTATTTGTGTGTATAATTACAAAATGTGATAAAGTAGAAAAGCATTTGTCGCCACTTAGGTTTATTGGGCCAACGACGCGTTGTGTAATCATTCATAAAGCGCAGTAGAAGAGGCAACAAAAACGAGAATGTGAATGCTAATTCTCTATTTCATTTCAATTTGATTTTATTTGATTTCTTTTCGATTTGTTGTAGTTGTTGGCATTCGCTATTAATTAAATCAGCAGCCGGAGCAGCCAAAGGCAGAAAGCAGCAGCCGAAGCAGCGCAGCCGTAACAACAGCTGACCGAACGAGAGACAGAGAGAAAGAGAGTGAGAATGAAAGAGCAATAGCAGTAGCCCACATTGGAAGAATCCAACGACAGCCAACGGCAACAACACTAACCGTTTCTTACACCAACCAGAGCTGCAAAACACCGGCACAATAGAAACGGCAAAAAAAGCAGCGCAGCCGACGATTTGTTGGTAATTAAAAGCAAAGCAAATAACAACAACTACGCCATAGCAGCAGAGACGTCGTCGTCGTCGTCGTCGTCGTCGGGCACACATAACGAAGCAGATTCAATTCGTGCATTGATCGTGTCGCGTCGCGTCAACTTGCGTCGTTTATACAAAAATAGCAAACACGCCAAGGAGCAAGAACGAGAGTGACAGAGAGAGCGATTGTGAGAGTGAGCGAGCATCGTATTCTGTGTGATTATTGGACACAAAACTGTGGATTTGAATTACATTTAATAATAATAACAACAATCAACAATACCAACAACAACAACAACAACCAAGCAAACAGGCACAGGCACGAACAACAACAACAACTACAACACTCCAAAAGCGAGTGTGACAAACGCGGCGCCGCTGTCGCTGCGACGTCTTGAATCCCTTCTGAGAACGCCGCCAAAATTTCACTGGATATAATGGCCAAAGACGAGGAAGACGATCTGCTGCCCGACAAGGATGCGGCCAAGGGCTTCTATGCTAAATATGAGCCTAAGGAAATATTGGGCAGGTAAGCCTTCCCATGAACTAAGCTTTTTTATGTAATATAAAAAAAATTGTAATTAAAGGAAACTATTGCTATCAATCCCAGACTCAGATGACAAATGAAAAAATATTGAATTATAATTTAGGAGCAACAACATTAAACTTCATTAAAAAAAAGTACATTGCTTATTTTATTAGACAATTACGCTTATTTTCTAATTATCCTCACCCATCTCTGATTGGAACTAAATATGAAAAGACAAAGTTAATAAAATATATGGTTAGGAGCAACTCTTTTAATAATTTTAATAGAATAATTGAATTGAAGTTCTATTTAAGAAAATTACGAAAATATATATATGAGCATAAAATAAATTAACGCCGTGACAACCCATGTATTGACACGATACCTTTCTTTTGTAATTTCTTATGAAGATAGTATGTCAGAAACCTCAGCAAAAGACGCCACATAAAATATCATTGACCTTTTGTGTAGAACGATTTCATGAAATCGACGAAAATTTCACATATCATTGAAGACTCACTACGACTTTAGCTAGAATTTGACTAGAATTACGTTCTTGTAAATTGAGCCATGAAAATGCTAAAGTGCCATTTTAGAATTTATTTCCAATGTCCTACAATACTAGGAATGATATAAATAAGTATTTTAGTTGCAACTGTTTTTGTGTTTGCAAATCATATTCTTCAAGACCTTGTCTTAGATGTGTTTTAGTAAACAACAAGTTGGGTAACATTTCATAAACTCTGATACACTTTCTGCTTCTATTAAAGTAATATTTATAATAGCTTTATATATTGTTGACTCAATATACTCTAGAATAACAAAGAGTAAATCTTAAATTAATATTTTTATTTTACCGACATTTGCGAATTCTCATGAGAGCAGAAGAACATTAGCATGTTATAAATTGGGACAATATGTATAATAATAGGGTCACCGAAATGGAAAACTAAGAGTGTATGTTATTATTAATTCTCGGTTTAAATATTGATGTTACAATTGTAAGTATTAGAAATGTGTTGCATTTTGAAGTGATAGAATATAATGATACTAGAAAAATTCTACTGTCAAAGGGCATTTGTGGGTGCGAATTGTGCCCAAAATGAAAGGTTCCCCGTTGGTGCATAACATATTTAATGTTATTATCGTTGTGTTTATGTTGAGCTTGCAGAATTCTAGACTTTTGTTTATGTTAACGAAGGCGAGTTGACGGGTTGCCTAACTGACAAACTATGACTCAGAGCCGTGGCAGGCACATGTGGAGACGTGTGAATTGTGATTATTAAATTGAGATCAACCTTGAGTTGAACTTCACGGATAGATAGTGAAAAGTGTGGAAAAGCGTAAACGCCAGTTGGCAAATAGCTTGTAAAGCCATAAACATTTGTAATTGTAAACCGCATTTGGATAGAAGATAACTGTGGATAGCTGGCATGCCAAAACAGTGTGCTAATTTCTTTGATATCCATTTTACAGGGGCATCAGTTCGACGGTCCGTCGCTGCATCGAAAAGGAGACGGGCAAGGAGTTCGCTGCAAAGATCATCGATCTGGGTGCCACAACGGAGGCGGGCGAAACGAATCCATATCATATGCTCGAGGCAACCAGACAAGAAATCTCAATACTACGCCAAGTGATGGGGCATCCCTATATCAGTAAGTATAGCAAACAAACTTATATACATACAAATATTAATTGAATGTATTTTTGCAGTTGATTTGCAGGACGTATTCGAATCAGATGCATTTGTATTTCTCGTCTTCGAGCTGTGCCCCAAGGGCGAGCTCTTCGACTATCTGACATCGGTGGTGACGCTCTCCGAGAAGAAGACACGCACCATAATGCGGCAGATCTTTGAGGGTGTCGAGTACATACACGCCAAGAGCATTGTGCATCGTGACTTGAAGCCCGAGAACATATTGCTCGACGAGAATCACAATGTGAAAATCACAGACTTTGGTTTCGCCCGCCAACTGCACGATGGCGAGAAACTTACAGGTAAGCAGGCAATGTTTCCCTCATAAATATATTATATGCTCTAGAGCATGTTCTCCTAATTTAATTTTTTAATTCTCTATTTACTTCGTTATAAGTTTGTCAAGTTTAAAAAGCCAGCTTGTCTAATAAGTGTATATCTCCCTCACTCTCTAACTCTTTCTGTTTCATACAGATCTGTGTGGCACACCGGGCTATTTGGCCCCGGAAACGCTCAAGTGCAACATGTTTGAGGGCTCTCCAGGCTATTCGCAGGAGGTGGACATGTAAGACTGCCTCCACACAATTCTAGTTCTATTGTAATTATCCTACTTTGTTTTTTTTTTTTAGCTGGGCTTGTGGTGTAATAATGTTCACTTTGTTGGTTGGCTGTCCGCCGTTCTGGCATCGCAAGCAAATGGTAATGCTGCGCAATATTATGGAGGGTAAATACAGCTTTACCTCGCCCGAGTGGGCCGATATTTCAGGTGAGACTCGCATCATGATTTATCCACATGGTGTGTATAATGAGAATTCTGTTTTTCTGTGTTTCTGTGTTGCAGAGGATCCCAAAGATCTGATACGCAAATGTCTAGTCGTTGATCCAGCGCAACGTATCACCGTCAAGGAAGTATTAAGACATCCATTCTTCAATCAAATGGTAAGTGACGATCTCGTAGACGTAATATCTCCCCAAATCCGGCCCCAGATCCGTCGGCACCCTAGGCATAGCGTTAGTCGAACTCAGGGCTACTACACAATAGAAAACTATGCGTATTTCTACTTCATATTCTTAAGTCGAGTCTTCCAGAACTAGAACTATATACACTTTGTACCCCAATTGTGACTCACATATTCCCAAACAGCGAATTAACTGCTTTTTCTATTTATACACTCGTATTATAAACAATATTTATATACTTAAACTATATACACATATATAATCCAACCAATTGCACCTGGGTATCGAAACATTTTCTATAAATTCTCTTGGAAGAATCTGCTTTAACCTGATTTCTATTATTTTTTTTTACTTTAATTGACTATGTTATTGTTTAGTTTTTTGTTTTTTTTTTTTAGAATTTATTATTATATATACGTACATTTTTTTCTCTTTTTCTTACATATACAATAAACGTATTTAAAACCTAAAAAAAAACACATGCAATTATAATCAAAAAACAAAAAAAATACAAAATCAAATGTATTGTACCTCTGTCTATCTCTCGAAATAATCGAAACTCGATGCGATTCGATAACACGTAGTTGTTCGAGCAAAACATTGATGGCCTCAAGCGCAGCCTCTCGACCAAGTCCAGAAGAATGAGTCGCATCACTGAAATCGCACTGGTAACGAATAATGACTGGACTAACAAATACTCTATAACCACAATAATACTATCGATAATAATAAAAACAACAACAAATCATATACATATATTTTGTTGCATTTTGTTCTTGATCGACTCAGATCGAAAACTAGTCTAATCTGAATAACTCGACTCTTTTAACACCATGTTTTCTCTTCCTGTTTCGTGCTCGTGCTTGTGCTCGTGCTCAGGGATTAAAGCTTGAGCTTGAGTTATTGTCCCATGTATAACCTTCCAATTATAGTTGCATACTAGCATAATTAATTAATTAATTTACTCGTTTAATCGTTCATTTCCCTCTCTTTGTTTTTTTTTTTCTTATTTTTTTTTGTTGTTGTTTTTTCTGTCGCGTTCTTTTCTACTTATTTGCTCGTCTAATTTGTCTGTCTCGCTACCCGTCGCGATTACAATAACGATAACAAGCCGCGTGCATGCATGCCATCTCTGTCTAGCATTTAACGAACCCATTTGTCCTTCTGTATGTGTGCAATGAGCGATAAAAGATTGCAGGAAATTATTATTTGTGTAAGTTAGTTTAGCTTAACTTAGTTATTTATGTTCTTAGTTTATATATAGCTTACTATAAACCTTTTATGTATATAATTACAATACTATTGATATTTTCAAAAGAAAATAAATCGATCTCGTATATTGATATCAGTCAAACGATCAATTTTGGCCACGATTAAGTATTATTTTAGTTTAATTGTTTTTGTTGTATAAACTTTATGATTATATTTACAATTCTCTTGATTCCACTTTTAATTTTTTTGCGTCAAATTCAAAATCTTAAACGTAACTTAAAATATCGATCGTCGGTAATCGATAATCGATTAGGTTCTAATGAACGATTTGACAATGGCGTGGCATCCGCCGACGATGCGCCAGCATTCGCAAACACCAACAACAACCGCAACGGCCAACAACAGAAACTACCTCAATCTCGCGGCCAAGGTGGAGCCAATAGCGTGTGGCAGCAACTATGGCAACAATAACAACTCCTCCTACATCTACTTTAGTGCGCCACAGAGCTCCTATTCATCGAATCGTTTGCGCGATATCACGCTATCGCCAGACGCCGAGCGGCAGCAGCAGCAGCAGCAGCAGCAGCAACAAGCGTTGGAGGCAGCAACAGCAGCTTCCGCAGCCGTAACGGCAAATGCAATTTCTTCGTCCATTGCCAACACTGGTGCCTCGTCGATGACGCTAACGGCAACAGTCTATTACCAACAGCAGTTGCAGCAGCCAACGTCGCCGTTGCCGTCGACAGCAGCAGTGATAAGCAGCGATATCGATAACGATAAATTGCTCTATGCAAATGCCAAACAACATTTATTGTATCCATCAGTGCCGCAGGCAGGTTTTTCCTTTCATTTTTTTGTATTTATTTGCAACGTACAATTCAATTAGTTTTGATTTATCGATTACACTTTAGTTGTTGCTTTTGAGTTGTTGATATTTGAACACGCAGAGATGAAAGCCATAAAATCACACTCACCCACCCACACACAAACACACAGCGGCGTCAAGGCACTTGAAAACACACACATACTCATTCCACTCTATCTCTCTCTCTGTCTTTCTATAACGAAATCTATATCTATCGTATTATGTAGCCGCTGTGGTAATTGGAGCATTTACTATTTAGTTTGAGCAATACTTGTATTATTATCAACTTATAATATTATTATTAATTCCTTTTTAGCCAAATAAACAAAACTTTTTTTGTATTATATGCACCTTTAGTTTTTAGTTAATTATACATATATTGAAATCGATTATTTATTATGGTGTATTTCTGTATTCGATAAGTATCGCTTTATTGCCCGTCACTAATAATTGGCTCAAAATTGTAACTAACCCAACTCCTCCACCAATTTGATCATGATCTCTGCTTAATACGAAATCCACCTCGCTCTCACGCTGTCTCTGTCTTGCATGCAATTTAGCCTTACATTTGTTAAGTTTCAAATTATAGCGTAGATTTAAAATACATACATACATAAATACAAATACAAACAAACATATTTACGAATATATCGATCGAATCGAAAAGAAAAATTAAAAAAAAAAATAAGCTTACCGATTTCACTGACGATGTTTTTTGTTTTGTTTTTAATTTCTCTCCTCTGTATGATTTGTTGATATACACCTTTTGTTTTGTGTGTCTGTCATGTTCTCTATCTCTATATTGTCAGAGTCTCAACGCCCTTATAAGATGTGTGTCTATAAGTCGGTGTTGTGGAGACTCCCTTGTGAGTAAACCAAAGAAAATGCTGAGAAAACAAACTATTAGTTACACATACCACATACACATACATATACATACATACTAGTCTCTCTCTATCTTTGTTATATACATAAGTGTGTGTGTTTTGTCCTTCAGTGTCGCTCACCAATCTTGTCAAAATTAATTCCAAATTTTCTGTTTTAATTATGTTTATTTTTTGCTTTTGCTATAAAATAGCCGGAAAAAAGCTAACTTCCCCATCACAATGCTCACACACGCACACTAACACTAACACAGTCGCAGCGCGCTCAGAGAGAGGATGAAAGCAAAAGCTTTTAATTCCTCTCCCCACAATGCACATTGAACACACAGCATGCAAATATGACAGCCTAGCTTTAAGCCTTCCCACTATCGCTGTCTCTGTCTGGCTCTTTTGAAATCTTTGGTAAACATGCACACACATACACGGAAGCACACGCACTCCGTACATTGACTTAAGGCGCAAGTTGTGTTGCACTTTTGTTTATTGCTGTGTCCGTCTAACAAATGCAAAACATATACATATATACACACACACACACAAACACTTTGTTGTATCGAAACAGCTTCTAACAATCCCATATTGACCCCCAACAAAAAATGGAGAATGGCAACTAAAACCAAACTAAAACAAAAACCCAAAAATAATAAAATGAAAATAATATGCAAACAAAACAGTATAATTTTTAACTAATTTTGAACCCTTCTCTGTTCTGTGTGTTTATTTTTCGTATATATACAAATTATATAGCTGCGGAAACAGAGTCGCTTCAACGCGCGCAAAAAGTTCCAATTTGCCATATTAGTGATACGGGCCGTGATCCGGATACGACGACTGCGATATACCGCCGAGCCGTTGCACGTCGAGGAAGCCATTCGCGATCCATATCGCGTCAAGGTGCTGCGCAAGGTGAGTAGGACGCAGATTCACCACACACACACACACACACATATACTCACCACGCTGAACTTAAACTTTGCAGGTCATCGATGGCTGCGCTTTCCGCGTGTACGGCCATTGGGTGAAGAAGGGCGAGGGACAAAATCGTGCCGCCCTCTTCGAGAATACTCCGCGCACCGAACTGCACGCGCTCTACATCAACAATCTCAGTCGATAGGCATCGGAAGCGACGAAGCGTACACGCACACACACACACGAAAATTAGCAAAAGTAATAAAACGACACGCATAAAATACGTATCAACACACACACACACACATAGTCACCAACAAAATATAATCGGCAATCGGTTCCGTTCTGTTTGTATGTATTTTTTTTTTTTTTGGCAAAAACAAAAAAAAACGAGTTAGTGCAGAAACTAAACACACATACATGCATAAACAAACATATATTTACTATGCTAGCTTTACTTATGTACATACATACATACTTACAATACATACAATTAAAAGAGAACAATAACAACAACTACATGTGAAGGACAGAGAACGCGCAACATGCCTAGGTGCATGTGTATGTGCATGTAGTAGTGTAGTGAGTACGAACCGTAAAAGGCCTTTGCCCCCCTTTACCCATTTCCCCTCTCCCAATCACCCGTCATGCATAATGAGAGAAGAGGATTAAGAAATCAAGCAAGCAACCAACAAGAAATCAAGCAACAACAAACATACATAGATGCATATGTATTTTCTGTTAACGATTTTATTAAATTATTTAAATATATTGCTAAGCGTTTACATTTTAATTGTTATGTTGTAGTATACAAAATAAATAAAAAAATATTAAAAAAAAAAATAAACGGAAAACGAAACAAACAGAAAAGTGCAACATCAAACGAACTGTCATCGGACGTGAGAGTTAATCGATAACGTGTTCTCTTAAATTTGCTTAGTGCAATCGTAAGCGCGTTCACAGCATTCGGGATAGTCACGGTTCGTGTTGACGAAATCGCGCAGCTTGCAACCCTTTGGCGGCGCCTTCGCTGGACAGGTGCGGAACTCCACGTGACTGTTTTCCATGCAGGTGACGCCGGCGCAAATGTGATCGGGTGCCTTGCCGGTTTGACCGGGCGACATAATCACATTTGAGTTAAGCACACACATGCCCGGATGCGCTACATTAAAAAAAGGAATAAGTGTAAGTGTCTCTCTTATTTACATAATTTACGAATCTTACAAGGATTGCTAAACTTGACGATGGCAACGGCTGCTTCGGTAGGATTCGTGCTCAGCATGAAGAGAGTGACGGCGCAAACGAAGAGAGCGACAAAGTTAAAGTGCGCCATTTTTATATTTTGTATTTTAGCTTGTTGTTCTTGTTGAGGTGAAGGTGAAGGTGAATTGGGCGCGCTGCTGTGCTGTTGTTGACAATTGGGTTGTAAGACGACAAGTGCTGTTGATTCTGTGAATACGGCAATGTTTTATACGCTTGTTATCATCGTTGCGGCTTATCGAGCTGAAGCTCAGCTCAGCTGAGCCAACGACTTGACCTTGTCCAATGCCCAATATCGCGCTCCTTTTCGCGCCCATGCCGGTTTAACAGCAGCTGCCTGTTTGGCGACTTTTTGTTTTGTTATTGTTGTTTGCTGACTGCGACTTCCCTGCGGTTCATTGAGTACTTAATTATATTACGAGCTTAGTATATACGCGTATAAATAATTCTGTGAAATACTTTAATTGTTAATTAATATACACACACAAGCGTTTTTTATGAGCCTGCTGGCGCTTATCACGTTTTCCAATTCGTTGTTGCTTGGGCTTTTTTGGGCATTCTTTGTATTTTTTTTATTTTGGCAATATCGCATTCCTGTGGCTTCTCTGACTCAGTTCGGTTTCGCACACAAATCATATAAAAAAAAATGCACAAACTTTCACCAAGCAATCGAGCGGCTGCTGTGGTGGGATCTTTAACCTCAGCGCCAAAAGTTCAAAATAGCAATCGATATACGCACGCACATAGCGTGCGCATGCGTGCGTTGCTTATCGATAAGTGTCATTGACTGATGTTTGCTAGCTATTTTATTGGTTCATTTTGCTTGCGAAGTGAACCCATGGTACATTCTGTGCAGCATATTGCAGTTCTGTACATTTAATGGTACTTTGTACTATTTGCCTGTAAATATGAATGGTACAAAAAGAAGTTTACTAAATTAAAACATTACTATTTATTAGTTTTCTTTTTTGTTGTTGTTGTCGTGTTCTTTTGTCTATGTTACAGAGG
Organism: Drosophila rubida; assembly: GCA_035046165.1. Classification (NCBI taxonomy): domain Eukaryota; kingdom Metazoa; phylum Arthropoda; class Insecta; order Diptera; family Drosophilidae; genus Drosophila; species Drosophila rubida. Next base: position 5,401,890 of record JAWNOF010000023.1, on the reverse strand, counting down.
ATAATCTATATTGCGCGTATTTGAACCCTACTTTTGCATGCTTAAACTTAATCTATATATATTTATATATGTATATTCACTTTTCCTTGTTTATATATATTTAATATTACTATATATCTATATGTATATATTCTTTTCTTTTGTTGTCAACATTATTTAACTTCTGTGGCTTACGAAAAATGCAACATTTGCTTGTTTAGTTTTTGCTTTTGTTTGTTTGCTTGAGAATAAGATTCGAATGCGTTGCGAATTGAGGAAAGAGAATTCTCGAGATTAATATCAATCAAAAATGTCACGTTATGTTACGTTACGTCACGGTTTGTTACGATACGTGAAGTTATGTCACGTTACGCGTTACGTGGAATGAGAAATAGTGCGAGATTCATTAGGAGTTGTTGTTGTTGTTGTTGTTGTTGTGACTACTGCTGCTTGGATGGCTTCAAACGCCGCTGTAAACCGGCAACTTGGCTGTCTCGACCTTATCGACGACCTTGAACGAGGGGAAAAGTCCCCCCTGATTGGTGCGCGTATTCTTGCCCTTGGAGTTACCATCCCAGTGGTTGCCCGCAACCGAGACCAAATCGCCCACCTTCAGCTGCAAGTCCTCGTGGGAGCGCGGCTTGTGCGCAATTACCGCTCGTCGATTATGCGGATTCTGTCCGCCGTAGTAATAAATGTCGTCTAGGGACTTGAAACGATCGGCGGCATTCGGGTACATAGTCTGCATTATCTCATAGGCCACTCGACAGACCTGCGAGGAGAACGTGCACACCAAGTAATCGGACATGGACAACAGATGTATGTCCAGTATAATGCCATTGAGCGCAGTGTCCGTGTAGCGCGTGGAAACCGCTGCCATTCGTGCCACCTCAGGGTCGCCGACAATGCGATATTGTGGATACTTTTTGCGCGCCTCCTCGATGACGCGCGCATCGTCCGAGGCGAGGAAGATGCGACGCACTACACTCGTCCCGTTGATTTCGAGTGTGCGATAGTAGTCCTCCACATGCGTCATGTACTCCTCGATGCCATGGAAGGCGGCCTCGGTGCCCACCTTGTCAGTGCGACGCACATGCACGCTACAAAATCAAGGAAGTGGCCACTCAGCAAGTCGATAATAATGCTAACAATAGGCATTATCGCTTACCCAACGATTGGACGCTGCCAGCCCAGATTGCGCATGCCAGAGTTGAGGAAGTCGCGTGTGCTCGTCTGCGGTCGCAGCAAATACTTGAGGAACTGTCCCACCCACCAGACAATAGGATCGCCATGCAGACGCTTCAAACGCGGCGCCAGATCCTCGGGCACCGCCAGCGGCAAATACGGCGGCCGTGGCATCAACGAATCAATGATGGGCAGCACCAGCACCTGCGTATTTGGCTTACCAGGCCAATTGTAGGCATTGGCGGTGCCTGCATCGTGACAGCTGTTCGACACTGGCCGGAATACCTCCTCCCAGCCGCCCTTGTGATAGCGCCAGCCGCGCGACTTGAGGATGAGCGTGCGCTCCGTGGCGTAGGCCACAATGAAGCAGTAGACCACATGATGCAGCTGGCAGCCGTAGCCACAGCCCTACAAAAGAAGTAAAGAGCGTGAGTAGGAGGTCTTCTTGGAATGCTTAATTTAATTGTCAGACTCGAAGGGAGGGGAAGGCTTAATATGCGGGTCCGCTTGCGTGACGTCAATAAGTGGAAGCCAGCTGCAACATTGCTTGAAATTGAGTTCTCTTGAGAAGGAATTGGACACCACTCGTTTTGTTTTCTTTGATTTCTCTGCATAGCAGCTCACACATCCTGGGAGGGAGTGATAAATAGCATCGTGAACTGACCTTGTTGAGCTTGCAGACCAGCTTGCGTGCATTGGCACAATCACTGGGATTCTGCAGGTGGTGCAGACGTCGCTGCACCAAGTCGCTTAGCTCGGTGGCCTCCTTGTGGCGCCACGCCTCGTAGCCATCGACGCGCCGCAGCTGCTCCATGTCGCTGAGCAGCGAACGCTTGTGCTCAGCACCCTGCAACAGCACCTGCTGTATGGACTCCTCGAGATCAGAGTTGCCCGTGCCGAGGGATTTGCGAATTTTGCCCAGCTCGCTGCTAAAATAATTCCAAATCTCAGCAACATTCGTTTGCACACGTCGCCGCGTCAGCTCGTATTCCAAACTGGGCTCCACGCCCGCCACGCCACTCAATAGCTGTGACGGCAGTTGCTGTGGTGCCACGTCAAGCGCTGCGGCAGCCTCGAGGCCGCGCTCCATATCCGAGTCGGCTGGCACGACCTCGAAGAGCGTGTCGTCAACGAGCAGTCCATCGTTGCCTGCTCCCTTAGATGCAGCATCCTGCTCTAGTCTTTGGATGAGCTTCAAAGCACTCTGCTTGTCCAGCTGTTCACTGCAAAAGCGCAAGAAATGAACGGTGCCAATTAGTAGGCGAATAAGAAGGGTAGAGAATGGAAGAGCTTATCATCGTGTGTGCTGCTAGCGTGGATAATTCCTCGTTACGCCAGAGTGTCAGGTTTCGTTTAGCATATGAATGGAATGTATGAATGCTACATGTTGATGAATTTAGAGTGCGGATATACTGCGATTTGAGGGGGATTTCAGTGGCGATTTTGGTGGAATTTCAGACCAGGTTTTAGAGGCGATTTAAATGGGTTTTGCAAAAGGAAGATTTAAGGTAATTCCTATTGAAGTTTCGAGATGGACTTCAAGACTTCAGAGATTTTCGAGGCGCATTTTGGTGACTTTAAATGCCTTTGCGAGATCTTGCTGATTTGCAATTCAGAGGGATTTCAGGGGAATTTTATAGGACACTTAACTTGAAGATTTTGAAGCAGTATTTGAGGGGCGTTTTCCTAGTAGCTCTTATGGGAGATTAGCAGGCGTGTTCAATATGCAAATCAAACTTTTGAAGTTAAACTTACCTCATCAGCTCATCGATGAGCAGCTTGAGTTCCTCGTTGCGCTGTTTGGTGTGCTCGAGCAGCTGCATCGCCTGATTGATGCGACGCGTGTTCAGCTCATTATCGCCAACGCCACCTAGCGAAGCGGAGCCGAAACTCTGGCCACCTAATCCGAGTCCCTGTCCCCCCGCCTGGCCCTGGCCACCAGCCTGTGTGTTGGTTAGCTTGAGGACAAAGACGTAGACGAGCACCGCCCACGCAAGCACAAATATGATGAGCGCACGTACCCAGGAATTGGACGAGGAGCCAAACAGCTGGCGCACCAGCAACATTGCTGCAGATCTTCCCGTCGTCCAACTCTACAATAGCGTTTGTGTATGTTGGGTGTGTGTGTGTGTGTATGGGGACGTGGATGTGTGTGCGTGTCCCTGTGTACGTGTACGTGTAGTGTTTGTGTGTGTGTGTGGCACGGCTTCTTAATGGAGTGTTGCTGTTGCTTGAGCGTATTTTGGCAGTTTAGCTCGTCGTCGCATAGTCACCAAGCAGCAACCAAGCAGAGCAGCGCCTTTAGCTGCTAATGCTAGTCATTATTGGGCGGCACTTCATTGCTAGCCACAACACAAAAAAAAAAACAACAACCGCAATGCGATGACACAGTTTCCGCTTTTCCTTTTTTTTGCGTTTGCGTTTTTGGCGAGAATAAATAAATAACAAAATACCAAAATAGGGATGAAGCTGCTGCCTATCGATATGTATCGCCAAGCGCCAGCCTTCTTGGTATATTTTGATTTTTGCGTATATGTCTCTCGATAGTTATCACTCAATAAGGTTGGCAAAGGATTGGTATAAACTTTGACGCTAGCCTTATTCAGCAGCTGAAATGCACCAAAAAATGTCGCAAAATATCGCACAAAGACACGTAATCGATACATTAGGCATGCGACTGCTGCTGGTGTAAACGATTGGTCGGTGTGGTGGTATGCCGATAGTTGCATTTGGATAAAGTTATTTTGCCAGCGAGCGGCACATTTAAAGCAGTTGTACAAGCTAGTCGAGAAATTTACAAACACTTCCTGTCAACGAGATGTCATTCTTTTCGTTTTTTTGCGTATACTCTTAATGTTTCACAATTTATTTGGACTTATGCTATGATTTAAAATGATTATAAATTTGGAGAGATGGTGTTTCTAGAATCTGTAGGGTTTTTTTTTGTTGTATTTCAATTCCAATTCCCCGTTTTGGAAAGTGGCTGTGAGCAAAAATACAACACTCACTTTCCAAGTTCATAAATCCAATTTGCAACTCCAACTGCAATCTGTATTGTTGTTGTTGATCAGCGTGAAAAATGAATGCGTTTCTTGTTGTTTTTAATGCTATTAAATTTTAAATTGTAGTTTTGTGTTGTTAAATCAAATGAAAAATTATTATCGTATAAATTATAAAAAATTCAGTATTATATATATAGTATTAAAAAAAACGTCGTACACATAAATTATAAATTATATTATTACAATTACGACCACAAAAATTTCGTACTGTTTCAAATGAGTGTGTTGTTGTTTGTTTTTGTATTTTGTTGGTTGCTGTTTTTTCTTTTTGCTTCGGCGGCGTCTAATGCTCCATGATGAGTTTGAGGGAGTCGTGTGACTGTGAGTGTGTGAGAGAGAAAGAGAGAGCGCTTGCCGTTCACCGATCATTCGGCCGGCGGCGTTTAAAAGGACGAGTGGCGGGGAAGATGTGGGTTACGATGAGCTCTGAATTTGTATGCGACAAGTTTTGATTTATTTTTAAATTTAAATACTTATATAAATTACTTTTTTATTATAATTATTGTTTTTTTTTGTTTCATCCGTTTCTTGTATGTTTCTTGTAGTGGGCAACTGCGGCATTTGTAAATTTTTTATATTTAAATGTTGATTTCTCATTTGTTTTTGTTTTTCGTTTCATTTGACTGTGTAAAAATATCAATTTGTTTCTGATTTATTAGTTACTATGTTGTATGTATGGTATTTGCTTTTCATTTCTCACGTTTATCATATTTTGTTTTTTTTTTTTTTGTTTTTCTCATCTATAATTCACGTTTTTGCTTTACGTTACGTTACGTTGACGTTTACGCTATCGTTGCGGCAATTGGGGACTTTATTATATGGCTATTTGCTATTTTGTTGGTTGTTTATGATTTTGTTTTTACTTTTCAACATTCAATTCGTTTCATCTTGATTTACTTCTGCCTCCTCTCGCTCGCACTATATATTTTTGTTGTTTCGCTTGCTCCTGCTGCGTTATTTTCTATGTCAGTGATGAGTGTGTGTTCGTGTTAAGTGAAATGGTTCTGTTATTGGGGATCTATTTCTTTTATGCTTACGTTATGTACGTTATGCTCTAGTATGTATGTGTGTGCTGTGTGCTCCTTGCTATGTTATGTGTCGTATGTGTGTTGTGTGTGGCTCTCGTTATATGCGTGTGTTTGTTTGTGTGAGTTGTATATATATATTATATATTATATGTATAATTAGTGGTTTTTTTTTTGTTTTTTGCTTAATAGTAAAATTTCTTGAATGTTGTTGTGTGGCAAAGTGTAGGTAATGTTTTGCTCTCAATCATCGGCATATCATCAAAGTGTTGTCCAACTCAACAACTGCACTACATACATACAATGTCTTTCCACCAGTTTTTTTGTTTTGTTTTACGCAGATACGTGTGTTTTGCCTTCTCTTTCTTCCTTTTTTTATTTTACTTGTTACCCTTACCCAACCAACAAAAGTGTGTGTGTGAATGTGGGCGGGTGGGCGTTCGATTAGCAACAGCTCAGTCGCTACGCAGTTTCTTTAGCTCCGGCGATTTATCTGCGCCTGTGTCGGCCGCAGCAGCTGCAGTAGCAGTAGCGCCATCTGCCGCACTGGCCTCCAACTCGCAGTGCAGTGCAGTGCGCTTCTGGCCAATAGATGGCGCAGTCAGCGTACTGTCTGTTGTTGCTACTGCTGCTGTTGTCAAATGCTGCTGCAGTTTGCTGCTGTCACGCAAATTGTTGCTGCTGCTGCTGTTGCTCTCATCAGCCTCTAGCTCTTCCTCCAGTTCCTCTTCATCTTCATCCTCCTCCTCCTCATCTTCGTCATCGTCGACATCCTCCTCGTCGTCCTCCAAATCGTCATCGTCCTGCGCTGTCGACGCTGACGCAGCAGCTCCATTGCCATTGCCATTGGCGGGAGCAGGAGCAGTTTCTTTAACTGCAGCGGCAGTTGTTGGAACTGTTGTGGTGGCCGCAACTGCATCGCCATTGTTGTTGAGCTGCTTGTTATTGTTAAGTGGCAAAGCAGCTGCCACTTGGACTGCAACATTTGATGCAGGATTCTTGTGTTGTTGGCGGGGCGCCTCGAGATTGCTTTCGGAATCGGAGGCAAGCGCTGCTCGGTCTTCGCCATCCTCTGTGGATGTTGTAGTTGCCGTGGTCTGTGTGGTATTATCATCATTGATTGGCTCCTGCGAGGTGGAATCATTCGACACGAAATTGGAGTCACCATCCTGCAGAGCGGCGGCAGTGGTGTTGTTGCTGTTGTTATTTTTGGCGACAACGACAACGCTCGTTGGCGGGGCAGCTAAAAGAGAAGCGGTATTAGTGGGAGTAGTCGATGATATGAGAACATATTGAACTTACCTGCGCCAAGACTCTCGTCATCCACAACGCCAACGCCATCGTTGGTATCATCGCCATCGAGGACTTTGCTGCTGCCTGTCGTCGTCGTTTTGCCATTTGTGGCAGCTGCGGCTGCTGCTGCACCGGGTGGCGGCATCTCGTCGAGCAGCTCGGGACTGAGGTCATTGGCCACGTAGTGCGCCCAGAGCGCCAGCTCGACGCGATGCGGCGACCAGTGCGGCGTCTCGCCACCAACTTCGGCATTCAAACGCTGCACGGTCGACTGAATGTGCTGCACAAAATTGAGGTACTCCTTGGTCGTATAATCAATGCCCTCGATTTCAGGTATGGCCATCAGACATTCATCGGCCATAAAGGGCGCCGAATCGGGGGCGGCAGCTGTTAGCAATGCGGATGCCATTGTCGTGCCCACACCCTTCAGATTCGAGAGCGCTGTGATCGCCTGCTCCAGGTTGGGTAGCTTGCGGAACGCTTTCTTTGTCTCCTGGACGACGGCACGCGGTGTATTGACCTTGACCAGATACGAGAGCTGTGGATAGAACTTGCCACGCGACTGTTTCCATTTCATCGCCTGCACGAGCTCGTCATACACTAGATGGGCGTCCTTCCCTCGCGCCTTGATTAGGCTGGGCAGCTCGTTCTGAAACCACTGATCGAGTCGTATCAGTTCCTGGGGCTTCTTGCTGCGTTTCTCCGCCTTCATTTTGAGCACCTCGGGATACAGTTTGTAGCAGTATTCGAATTGTGTGGTGCTGCCATTCTCGAAGAACGACGCTGTTGCTTTGCCGTTTGACATCTTCGTTGCTACTGCTGTTGTTGCTGTTATCGATCGCTCAGTTTATCGTTTATTGGCTCACGTTGCTCCTGCCGTTGTCGCTATATGTGCTGTTATCGTCATCGATTGTTGTTGTTGTTATTATTGTTGTTGGTGATGCGCCGGCGAAACGTTAGCATGAACCAGCAGCGGCGAAGAGGAAGAGTAGAGAGAGGGCAAGAGCAAGAGAGCACAAATTAGCATTACATTTTAAAAACGCAGCAGACAATGAGAGCGGTTTTTTTGCTAGCGTTATGTGTGTGTGTGTGATGGCGAGAAATGTTTGCGAAAAACTTTAAACAACAATTTAATTACTTTCACTGTCTGTCTGTGGCTGCTGTGTTTGCCGCCTGTGTCTTCTGCGTGCGTTCGTTTCCCGATTTCGAATCTTTATTTTTTATTTTTTTCTGCAATTTTGTCGTCAATTTATCAACATTTTCAATTGTAAATATACCGATAATCACATTTCGTTTGCAATTTGCAATTTTTCAGGGCAGCAGCGCACACAAAACACACAGACAGGCACAAAAACCAAATCGAATTTTACTCTCAGTCGCCGTCGCAGTCGCTGCTGTCGCTGTTCGCACCAACGGTCGGGTTTTTTTTTTTACTCGTTGTCGGCGAACATCGTCGTCGTTGCTTGTGTCGGTCTTTCGCACGCACACATTCAAGCACACACACATACCATACGTCGCTAACAGACAACACACACACAACTGCTTGCTTTGGTGGGCACACGCATACTTGCAAACGCAGAGTGTGACAGGCTCACACACACACGGTCACACTCACGCTGTTTGAAACGGGGCAACAAATTTCTTTTCTTATAAGTTTTTTTTTTTGTTTGTGTTGTTGTACATTGCATATTTGCAAATATGCGTTTGAAATAAAACAAACTAAAATCATAACAACATTTCTGCAGTTCACAGTTGCGAATCACAGTCGCTCTTGCGAGCGTTGCCAGTGTGGCCGTCGTTTCAGTTGCCGTCGTTGTTGTTGTTCGTTAAGATTTGCGAATTTCGAACGCGAACCGTGGAATAAAAAATTTTCGTGCATACAGCTGCTGCTTTCGTTGTTGTTATTGTTGTTGTGCTTACCTTTTGTGTAAAAAAAAACAACAGAACAGAAACAAATCAACAACAACAAAAAGTAAGAAAACGCAACGTTCGTTGATGTAGTCGCCGTTCTTCGTATTTCGCTGTTTGTTGTTGCCGTTTGCTGTTGTGTTGCTGCTGCTTCGTTGCGTTATTTGATTATGTATGTTATTCCTATTATTATTAATGTTATTAATGATATTGATATTGAGATATTGTTCTCTTAGTCTCGGTTTTGTAGTCCTAGTCACGGTTTTGTATTAAAAAAAAAACAATTTCGCTTGCGACCGCCGCTTTTAGTTGCCGCCTGTCTTTCGTTCTGTCCACAGCGAGGCAGTCAGCCAAACAGCCAAACGCCAAGCGAGCCAAGCAAAGGCAGCCAAAGCCAAACGCAGCACAGAGAGTATAAAACAGAGGGAGAGTGAGAGCCACAGTCGTAGTCGAGCAAGCCAGCCAGCCAACAATAAAGCTGCTGCCTCTCTCTCTCTCTGTCTCTCTGCCGCTGTTTTTAGCGACTGCCTTGTCTCTCCCTCTGTCTCTCTGACAGTGGCGTCGCTAAACGGGGATTTAAATTTGTCTGAAGTCAGAATACAAGTTTTGTATGTAAAAAGGATGCAGCTGCCTTTGCTGGCCCTCACGCTCTCGTTCTCTTCGCCTTATCGGAGACCAACAGTTGTATGTCTTTTACAACACAACAACCCCTTGATGCCGCACGTCTGTGTGCGCACCGCTTTATCGTCGTTTCCACTTTCAAACATTCATTCGTATTCAATGCCTGTCGCTGTTCGCTACACAAGCGGCGCTGCTGCTCGCTCCGATAGCCGGCAGCGGCGTCGACGATAGCGTTTTGAATAGGGGTAACCCGATGCCGATTACCGATTACGATACTAGTTTTTCAACTCATCGCAAAACAAACAATAGGCATTGACGGAACTTATTAGACACTCCCTTTTTGCATAAACATCATCTAGCTTTCAGTGTGCCCAAGTATTTATGATTTAACTTGAATGCAAGTGAATAAAATGTTATAGAGATGAAGTACATTGATTAAAAAAGTGGTGTACAACAAAGTTCTCCTATAATTTGCAGACTCAAAGAACTTCATGGTTTTTTACTAATGTGTATTAAATGTAATTTACATGCTTGTATATTCAATACATATTACAGTTGATATTATGTATTCTAACGATTAAGCAGCAGAATATAGAAAGTACATGTGGTTGTTGTCCCTGCTGTGCTTTAACAACGTTACGCCCCTGGCAGTTTATCGCTCCCTCGCCTGCCGCTTGCCTGCATTCTACATACGCGACTCGCCTCGACTAGAGTCGCATTGTATGTGTGCGGCTCGTTCCCGTTTGTGGTTCGCATTCGCATTCACATTTCGTTTCGTTCGTTCATTTTGCCAGCTGCGCCTTGTGTCTCGGTTTTTATCATCATTTGCGTTTTGCGTTCATGTTTCGTTGTTGTTGCCTGCCTTTTTTTTACTTACCCTATTCGCCGACGTCGTCGTCGGCGACGCGTATAGCAGCAGCTGCAATTTAGCTCTGTAGCGCTGTTGACTGTTTGTGGTTCGCTTATTTTTACCCTATGTTCGCTTCTCATGTACACACACAAAGGCACAGTCACATCTGTATCCGTCATGTTGGTGTATTGTTGCCTTTGGGTTCAGCGTTGCCACATCGATTTAACTTGAAACGAGTTTTACACATGTATGAAGTGAGATGGTTGGGATATGAATCCAAAACTGAATCCAAACGCTGCTGCTGCCTCTCTTTCCCTTGTTCACGCACCCATACACACACATATGTATCCATATGCATATACAGGCAGCATGTCAGTAGTCGGTATGTACTGAAATTATTAATGATAATTAGATGAGAAGAGACAAATGATAAAGCAGCAGCGTCGGCAGAGTCGACAGCGGCTGGTTCATTGCGCTTGTTTCATGCAAAGATACCCTACAATGGCAAGAGCCAAGCTCGTTCTTTTCAAAGCGCCAGATATAAGACACACACATGCATGTACATGTGCGCATACACGTGCATGTGTCAGTCACAGACAACGTAATACAGATAGACACAGAGCAAGTAGTCAGAGCGTAACACTAAAGCGAAGAAGGGGAGCAGAGCAGAGCGAAATAAAGAGAAGCCGAAGTCGCACGTTGCTGTTGTGTTTGTTCTTGATATGTTCGCAATATCTGCTCTTCTTGTCTTTTGTCTTCTGCCATAAAGCGCTTAAGAGTTATTATTGTTAATGAAATATGCCTACGTGCATATTTATATGTATGTACATATGTATGTATTTCTTAGATTCTTCCATTTTATTGAATGAAATATTTACCTGTGTATTTTTGAATGACGCCCCTAATAATTGCGGCAGGACTATTTGCCTAAACTTGTATACATAAGTTAGCAAGGCGGATTCGACCCCTGCAGCGCAATTTGAGGTTAGACATGAGCGCCACTTGTCGCTATAGCTAAACCCGTTATTCCACTTTAAGAGTTGCAACGACACACTTTTTTAACTATTCATTAGCCCCAATACAAAATGTGTGTGTCCCATTTTGACATTTACTTGTTTGTCGTCCTTTGAGAATTTAATGAGTAAATGACGCGTTTTGTCAAAAGTTTGTAAATTCATATAAGAATATCGATCATGATGTTGAACATTCTTGCTGTGTCAATAATTAAGTTTGGCATTGTATACAAATAAGACTTGAAGACGGGTATATTCGCAAATTGAATATGTTGCTTTAATCGTATGCATTAAATATGTAATTCAACGTAGATTTAAAATTATGCAATCTGTAATTTGTAAATATTAAGAATAATTGAAGAAAATGCAGTACTATATTTCAATACTCATTTAAAAAATTTATTCAACACTTCCAAAGAATCTTTAAATTATGGGTTGAATACCAATTATTATCTCTAGAAATTCAGAATTTAATCTTAAAGGGGAAGAAATAAATAGGATTTTTTTGGGTATATATTTTGTACGGTAATCCATTTAAATATCCCTGACCTGGGCTTAGCCATCATGGCGCAGTTGGTGGCGCAGTTCGCGCATCGTAATCTGTAAAAGTCGGTCAAACGATATTAGGATATAGATAGAATAATCTTTGTTTTGAGCTATAGATACATTTTGGTTAGATACATTTTGAAGTCAATGACAATGAATGTGAACTTAAATTCAAACTATTATTATTATTATTTACCTTTGAAAAGTCAGTGTTACAGTCAGCTTAAGAAAGAACTCTGATAACAAAATCGTGTAGATACTATATTTAATAAGTATGAACATAACAACAAGAACGCAACGCGATAAGTAAAATCAAGGGCTGTGTTAAAAATATTTAGGAGCAACTCAATTAGATACAATTTTAAATATTTATAACTAAGAATATGTTCCAGGGAGTTGGAGGGGCAGGGGAGTATCAGCTGGTTGATCGATCAGTACTTTATATAAGTGGTTTTGCAGAGTTAGACATAAATGCGAATGCGGGTTGAATTGGTATTGGGTGGATATATTAATTCATATCTATATCTTCCAATCGTACTGGCTGCGTGTACGGTATCACCGACTTTTTATTCACATCTCGAGACAGCGCCTTACGCATATCTGAAAGGAACGTGGCAAGATTAACAATTAGAAAGTACAGAGACATATAGATTAGTGATGGGGTCGGAGCACTTGCCATACGCATCCTCGTCCTGGTCGCCAGAGTAGTATTCGAGTATGGTGCGATAAATGATGTAGCCCAGATTCGTGTACATATTGATGGCTACCTTATTGCTCTTGCGCACAAACAGATCCACAAAGTAGGCTCGTTTCCTGCACAAAACAAAAATAGAAGACAGGGAACGTTAAAAGTCAGTGTGCATGATTTGAATGGGATGGCAAGCCAAGTACTTCTCAGATATGTCTTCCAGGAAGTTCATAAGCAGCGCTGCCAAACCTAATCGCCTGTAGTCGGGTGATACGGTCAGAGCCGTCACATGGCCATGCCAATTATCCATGTGTCCCTCCACCTTGCCCATGACTGCAACATGCAACAACGAGAGAGAGAGAGAGAGATTCAGTTGTTAGAACTCGCGATTACATATCGATTTCCTTACTGTAGCCCATGATATGCTCGCTGGGCGATTCCGCGAGTTGAAAATACTCCGGCCATTTGGCCAAATATTGTGTGTAGAACGACAAACCGTAAGTTTCGGTCAGTGGATCGAAATTACTGCGAATACATGAATGGCATTACAATCAGACTACTCATTTACCGATCTTAGAGTATATGGTTACGTACACGTTATTGAATTTAAATAGGTCATCGCAGGTAAACGGACGCAGTGTGGTCATTGTTGTGCTATTATTAATTAATGCACCTTGCAGCACTTTTTGTGTTGTGAATGACACCGGGCGCCTTCAATGGAATCGGCAACAGTGTGACCACAACTTATCTGGTGAACTATTTTTGTTTGAAAAATATACCACTTGCGCAATTGCTAAATTAGTAGATTTTTTTTAGAAAAGCGGCCGGCAACAGGGTAACCCAACTTGTGTAGTATATTTTGTTGTACTGGTATAACACTTTCATAGGAATAAAAAGTGGCGTAATTTTCGAATTTTATGAAAATAATTTGTTCACAAAATGTGTACTTTTTTTAATATGATATATATATATAGTTATTTTTTAAATGTTATAAACGCTGATGCTGGTCACGTTTTTATTTATTTGCACTGCTTGCTTACGTACAAGTTAACTGCTTTCTAGCACGCAACTAGTTCAATTTGCACCGGCTCAAGTTACAGCTGTTGTGACGTCACGCCTGCTACATTTAATGCAAAACGCAAATGTTATCAATTAAACTAACAAAATATTGATCTACAAAATGCAGTCATCAACATAAATATGTTTATTGTGCAGGCAAGCATGTGGGCAGCTTATTAATTGCGCGCTTTCATTTGAAATCGAAGCCCAATGACGTGTTGCGCAGTGGCCACTAACCAAACGTGCGCAGAAAAATATTTTGTGGCCTTCGTTGTTGCTGGCGCTGCTGCTGCATTTGCTGTCGGATCACAGCGCAGCAGCTAAATAACTTTGTGCTAACGAGCAATTGTCATAACGTTGTTGCTCAGTTTTGTAGTCGAGTGGCGAGTGCGAGGTAAACAGCAAGTGAACACGAGGAGCGCAACCTCTTTGAGCTCGCCTAACCATGCTGCACATTTATTCAGAGTGAGCGCACGAGTGAGTGAGTGCAACAGTTGCCCAACAACATGGCAGCAAAGTGTGGCAAGCCCCAGGACACGGGTAACTTGACGCGCGACGACTTCGATGGCGGCCCCGTCAGTATCGACGAAGTCGAAACGGGTCTCTTCCTAGGTAAGATGCAAAGCACACCAATGCATGCGTGCTGCATTTTGCATTCTCATTTGTTGCTGCTTGTTCCTCCGTGTGCAGGTAATCTGACAGCTGCCACGCACATGGAGACACTCAAAGCGTTCAAGATCACGCACATTCTCACGCTGGACTCGGTGCCGCTGCCGCAGCACATTGTGGACACCAGTTTCCTGACCACCAAATACGTGCAGAGTAAGTGTGCTCCTTCTCCTGCTGTTTTTCCCACTCCAGCCCTCTCCCACATCTCATACGTTCTCGCTTCCTTCTCTTTCCAGTCGCAGACATGCCGCGCGAGGACATCTTGCAGCATCTGGAGGCCTGTGTGGAGTTCATCGCCACCGCACTGGAACAGCAGCAGAATGTGCTCGTGCACTGGTAACATTCCGAATTCCACTCTCACTTTCATTTGCAATCACATCTTCATCCTTCTTTAGTTACTTTGGCGTCAGTCGCAGCTCGTCGGCGGTGATTGCGTATGTAATGAAGGCGCATCATCTGGATTACCAGGCGGCGTACGAGCTGGTGCGAGCCAAGCGTCGCTTTGTGCAGCCGAATGCGGGATTCGTTGCCCAATTGAAGCTGTTTCGTCGTATGGGCTACAAGATCGATCCGGGCTATCAGCGCTACAAGATGCATCGCTTGCGTTTGGCTGGCGAACAAATGCGCAAGGCGAAAATATTGCCGCAAAGCTTTCACAGCGTGGTGCGGCCCGATCCGGACATCACTCGCGAGAATCCCGAGCCAAATGTGTTTCGTTGTCGACGCTGTCGTCGCGTCCTTGCCACCAAGTCCCATGTGCTCGAGCATCGGGCGCGCAACGTGTCCACCGATGTGAATGCTTCTGCTCCACAGAGCACGCTGCCACCTGCAGCGGGTGGAGATCCGCGTCTTCTCGAGCAGCTGGCGGAGCGCATGCGCAAAGCATCTCTAAGCTCGCCCAGCCATGAGCAAAATGCTCAGGCTACAGCGACGTCGACAACAACGGCGGCGGCGGCGACGACGACGACGACAACGACAACGACAACGCCGAATTGCCGGAGTCTGCTGTTTGTGGAGCCCATTGCGTGGATGCATCGCATTATGCTCAACACTCAAGGTAGACTCTATTGTCCCAAGTGCGAGCAGAAGCTGGGCAACTTCAGTTGGATCAATGGTATGTCGGTCTTTGGCTTCCGCCTTTTTGCAATCTCACTTAATGCTGTTTTGCTTTACTTGCAGCCTGTCAGTGTCCTTGTGGCGAAACAATGACACCCGCTTTCTACCTAATACCTTCCAAGGTGGAGCTCTCCAAGGCCGTGCAGAATGTGCAGACGACGGTCTAAAGAGTGAGCATCAAGAGCATGCCGAAATTAGCAAGTCTTCAAGTGTGTAGCTGAGAAAGAATCAAGAGGAAGAGCTTAAAGTCCAAGAAGTAGAGAATCCATATTGTAAGTTGAGAAGAGAGTGAAAACACGTTAAGAAATGTTTGAATAAGTTGTAAAGCGGAAGTGGACCAGCCATTTAATGAACTTCTAAAAGGAGAGCTGCAAAGAAATATCCAAGGTTGTTATACAGTTACGAGCTGATAAAAACTAGATAAAAGGGCTTCGACTTTGGCAGGCCAAAAAAGAGGAAGCAGAAGGATAAGCAATGTTATTGTTAGCAAAAGAAAAAGATTGATAGAAGGCGACAGAGTAAAACAAAAACTACCAATGTTATAGTTAGCCAATGAATTTCGCTAATGCTGATTTAATTATAGAAATTCAAAGGCGGGAGATAAATATATATATGTATGTATATAAGGAGTATTCCATGTTGAAATCGATTTGTGCTGTTTCCATTTTGCATTTGCATTGCTTTTTGCATTACACACTTTAAACAAAATATTGAAATAACTAAATTATATTATATTATAAATTATAAATGTATTTACATCATATATAAAAAACACTTTTTGGAAACGTATTTTGGACCAGCAAAAGAAATGGCCACAAAAACCAAGAAACCAAAAAACAAAAAAAAAAACAATCAAAAAACTTAATGTTAATGTTAAAATGCGAAGGATTTAAAAAAAGATGTAAGCGGAGAACAGTTAAGATTTTTTCGGTGACAATATTTAAAGTTTAAATTTTTGCATTATGCTACTATAAATGTTGTACGTTATATTGTTAATAACACACATACAAATTGTCCGCCAATCTTAATAATTGTATCATGAAATATTCAAATAATGTTTGTTCGCCAATTCGACAGAGATGTTATGAACAATGCGCGCTCTCTCTGTCTCTCTCTCTCTCGCGCACTTTCTCACTTACACACAAACACAGGCATACACAGAAGAAGAGCTTCCCGTTTAAATCTAGTCATTTATATATACTATATCAATTTGTGATCTAATTTTGATAAGGACGCTCGAAGACCGCAGATTTACTTTAAGCATAAAGCGCCTGAAGTTATCTAAGCATAAAAGAAGCTTTGGAAGGCACTAAAATGCACTAAATTTAATTCCAATCAAAATCAAATTGTAATCGAGATATGAATCGATCTTATTGGCAGAGCCAGAAAGAGAGAGGGAGAACAGGGAGGCAACCTATCGATGTGCTTTTGAATTATATTGTGTAATATTCGATCAACCGTCTTTTACTTTGGGGTGATTAATAGGATTTCTCTTAAATTAACTGATTGTTCCGGTTGAAATATATTGACAGACAACGATGGAAACCCTCCAAAAATGTAAATGTCCTTGGGTCTGTTTGCAGCCCCGTGCATAATGCTTTTTTTTGGCACAGGACTTGTCATGGTGCTCCACATTACGGCTGTGTTATAGCATATTTTCTCTACAAAAATATCCTTATAACTTTGCGCCGCTAAGGAATTTCGTCCTGAAGAGAGTGCAATTGGCTAGAGTATTAGTGCACTAGCTGCGTGCTAAAAGAAATCGCAATATTCGTATAAATGACCGAGTTACAACCAATTTTGTAATTTGTATACAATTTTGCATGCAAACTGACCCGAGCAATGCCGGTCTATAAGCGCATGTGTGTGTGTTTGCGCTGGCGTCGTTGGCAGCCAACAAACGGTACAAATGCTAGCTGAAATACCAGGCGAACAGAAATCAGCAGTAGGTGTCGCACCTAATTTTATTGAGCATCTTTTAGGCGCAAGCTATAAATATGTCAGCTAAAAGTATGCAATGGTTTTTATTTGAGGAAATATTGGGCTCAAGCAAATTGCAAAGTGAAGGAGGAGGCACTTGAGTGCGAGCTGAGTGGCATTTTATTGACTTCAATTTGAGATTACGGCAAATGAGTACAAGTTGCGCATAAAGTCGAACATTAAATTTTTGCTACGTCAACTGGCTCAGAGACGGACATGCGATGCGAATAAATACTTTTTTTTGCAGAATTCCTCAATGCAAATTGTTTGGCAGGCATTTTTTCAGCTACCCAGCTACAAATACTGCGAAATTGCTTGAAAATGCTCAATTGCAGTTGGCGCTTTATGAAAAGCAAATAAACTGCGATCGCTGTTCTGTCAATTTGTCATAATTTATTATGGCGACGACTGCAACGTGTTGTGTCTGTCCCATGTTGCGACTTGGCAAACACGATAAATTGGCGGCCCACTAGGAAGAGATACGTGCCCAACTCCTGATCTGCTGGCGCGATGGCGTTGCACTAGAACAGATACAGGTTCTCTTCTTGTATTTTTAGTTTCTTCTCTCCTTCGTAGAGCACAGGAATCAAAATTTGTTGGTAAGGCAAAATTATTAATGCTGCTTTTTTTATTTTCGACTTATCAATATTCATCTGCGTAAATATATATACTATATATATGTGTGTGTTTAATATTTCACTTAATAAGGACTTATTGCATACAGAGTTTTTAAATGGAAAATTAGATTTTTACCAAACTGCTGCTGCGTTTAAGTAGACCGTTTACGTTATGCTACGTCACATTCACGTAACGTCGTTACGTTGCACGCTGCAACTGTAGCCACACTTATTTTTTTCTCACTTTTTAAAAATGCTGCTTGTGCTTGAAATATTTGTATGCGTCTACGAGTGTGAGTGTGTGTGTATGTGTATGCGTGAAGGTGTGTAGGAGTGTGAGCGTTAGCATTAATTACATGTATAATACATCCTTACTTTCTAATCTCTCATACATAGTAAAAATATTGTGGTTGTTGTCATCTTCGCAACATAAAGACACTACTAATACATATGTACATACATACACACGCACCCGCACACATACACACACACACAGCATGCATGCGTGTGCATTTACGTTTGTATTCGGCGCTTAATTAATTTACAACGCTAAGCTTAAAGTTTACAAAATATATAATTAATTAGGTAGTATTAGAAGTACATACTCAATTTGTTGTTTGTTAAAAAAAAATGCAGCCCAATTAGCGCAATTATTTTTATTATTACATACAGTAATGTTAGTTGTTTTAATTTATTCATATTATATTTATATATATTATTCGTATAGTACAATTGTATAAGCTAGCCATACAGAGACATGATTTTTGTATGATATTTTGTTTGCATTATTTCGAACGAGCATAAACACTAAATGTGCCTGCTATATATATATATATGCGTGTGTGTGTGGCTGGAGAGAAGGATGGGTGTGGGCGGGAGAGACAACACGGTTAACAATTGTAAATTAAATTAGTTAAAACACATAATTTGTAAATATAAATGTAAATACGATTCATAATTGGTTTCTGTTTTGCGAGCGCAGAGTTGCCAGATAGCTGTATACATGATGTGGCATGTGGCAACGCCAAAAGGACGCAATGTGTGTACACACGATTTTAAAATAATTCAACTAAAAATGCAGCTAATGAAACTCTGTGTCTATGTGTGTGAGCGTGTATATAACTTAGTTGCTAAATATATTGTAAACAATTAATTGAACTTAGGCGTAAAATTAATTTGTTGATCTTTTTCTTAATTTGTTGTTGTTGTTTATGTGTATGTGTATGTGTGTGTGTGTGTGTTTGTCATGTATGTGTAATTATCTTAATTCGCTCGATTTGTTTTGCTCTTAAGTAACATAAATTGTGGGCGAAAGTTATATGTGTGTGTTATACGTGAATATAATATAAAACAATTACAAATTAAACAAAAAAAAAAAAAATAATTATTAACATACGCCAAACCGCAAACATGTACAAAATAGCGGCGCTCCTCGTTAATACTATGCACGTTTCTGTGTGTGTGTGTGAGGGGATGACAGGATTGTGGTGTGGTGGGTTTGGGGGTTGTGGTGGCTTCACCGCGACCCGCGCTCTCGCTCTTACTACAAGTCCGTTAGAGTGCGCTTGGCACAATAACGTATAACCCCCACTCAGGCAACAACCGGCGGCGGCGCTATGCCAATTGACGATGACGTCGACGACGAGGACGACGACGACGACGACGCTGCTGTTGTTGTCGTTGTAATTGTTGCTGTGGCTGTCGCTGCAGTCGTCGAGTTGGCACCTCCAACATCAGCAGCCAGCATCAGCGGACTATTATCCACCACGCTGCTATCTTGCTGTTTTTTATAGCTAATGTATATGGATTCAAATGCCGCTTCTCTTGTCTCGTTCATTTCAATTGGATGCTGCTGCAGCTGTTGCCGCCGCTTCACTGCAACCGGCGTGTTGACGAGCGCGTCGGCCGTCAGCGGTGGCGCCATCGGTGACGATGCATTGCTGCTATTGCCAGAGCTGCGCGCTGTTGGACTTAAAGCTGACTCCACGGTGGAGCCACCGCCATTCTGTTGCTGTTGCTGCTGCTGGAGAGGCGATGACGCAGTCGATGTTGCTGGAGGAGGAGTAGAAGACGGATTGCTGTTGCTGCAATTGCTGGTAGTAGTAGCAGGTGCAGCGGCAGCGGCAGCAACAGGCGGAGGTGGAGGAGTACGCTTGGTGGGCTTGGCGCGCGCACATGGCACACAGAGCATGGAGCAGTGTTCGCGCAAATTGGTGATGTGATCGATGCGATACTCGTTCATCCACTTGACCTTTTTGTGCTTAACAGGTTTAACAGCCATATCATCACCATTATTGGGCGAGGCTATTGTCGGCAATCCTTCGGGTCGTGTGGCTCCGCAACGCATACAAATCGAGCAGCGTTCACAGCTCCATCGACCTAGTCAAAAATAAAATAATTTAGTTTACAGCCTCTTGTTTCTGTTGCTGCTTACTTACCATCAGGCACTGTTTTGACGCCCAGACAATAAATATGATAGCCGCGATCGCATTGTTCGCAGAAGAGCATCTTGCCGGGCCGTTGACTGCTGCGGCATTTGATGCAGCACTTGCAGTCCGCACATTGCCAATTGTAGTTGCGCACTCGGTTCACCATGCGCTGTGGCATCTCAATGCAGCTGGGATGCACTACAAATTATAGTTTGCGTTAATTACAATCGAATAGAAGAACAATTCAAATAAGTGTTGTCAACTCGCAATTCAAATACAACTGTTGCCAACTTGCAGCATGAAATTCAACTACAAATGAATGACGACTTACCTCGGCGTCGACAGCTGTAGCAGCGTATAAAAGCTTCGGGCATATTCTTCGCATTGCGATGCTGACTGCGCAAGCAAACGCCACAATTCGTGGTTAATCTTGCTTCCTGCTCCCTCTTCTTCTGCTGGTCCAGCTGCTGATGTTGTTCATTACTCGAGTTCCTGGAGCTGCTGCTGCTGTTGCTGCTGCGACTGGTTCGGCTGCTGGCGCTGCTGTTGCAGCTGCTGTCACTGTCGCCATCGCTCTCCTGCACACATGAATAGTTCAAGAACGTGTTAGTGTATCTGAAGGATGCGCTAGAGCGAAATAATGAGCTTACAGAGTCACTGCTGCTGCTGCTGCTGGCATCGCTGCTACTGCTGCTGCTGCCACTGTAGTACGAGGCTGCGCCGCTGGACGTTGCTTTAGCTGCTGTAAGCTGATGCTGGCGGGCAGCACGTTGACTGCGGCGTACCGTTGTAGTTGCAGTGGTTGCCACACTGCTGGACTTTGCTACAGTTACTGTTACTGGCTCTGCCTTGACAGCAGCATCATTCAGCTGTTGCTGCTGATGCTGCTGGGGCGTCTCCAAGACTGTGTTTAGCGGATAAGTTCTGTAATTGGAAAATGCAATGTTTATGAAACAGTTCGAATAGCGTGTTCGCATTGTCTGTTGACTCTTACCTGAGCTCGGCGGGCGTTAGCTGGCGATAGTTGGACGAAAACTGACCTGGCACCAGGGCCAAAGGATAGGCATAATCGGCTCGCCGATACCCGGCATCGTAGACACGCGGCGGCAGCAAAGTGGGCGGCTCCGGGATGTTCTCTGCTTGTGCAGCCAACCGCACTGCATTGGTTATTGGACGATACAGTAGCGTCGAACTGGGCGCCCATCGCGGCACCGGCAGATTCATTGTGAACGTCTGCAGATCCAGACACGCCACTCGCTCCTCCTTGCGGCTAAAAAACAATACGAAATGAAAGGTTGGAATAAGAACAGTAGCAAAAACACGTTCGAAAACCACATCATAACATAATGACTCTCGAACTTGTTAAATTTTTAGAAAAACTGGCTTTAAAAAAACCTCACAAATAAATTGACTTTGCTTACGTTTTGTTAAAGTAGACGTTCCACTTGCTGGTGGAAAGCATGGCACGATCGCGCGCTTGCAGACCGCGTCCATTGCCCACCGTGAGTCCTAGTGCCTTTTGCTTGGCCTCGATGTCGCGCAAATGCTTCTGGCGTATGTATTCCTTGTATTCCTCGTACTTGTCATAGAAATCGGCGTACATAATGTCCAGGATGTCCGATGCCCAGACAGCTGTGATGCCCAGGTCGCACATTTTCTCGCTAACCAAGCCCTTTTCCTGCAGCCAATTGCGCTCCTCCATGTCGACGGGACGACGTGGTAAATCGGGATATTTGCGCTTAAAGCTGGTGATGCCCAAATAGAGGGCGACCTGCTCCTGGATCATGAACGTATCCCGATTCTTGGACGGACAACAGCCCTTTGGTGGCGGCCAGTCGTACTCGGCTATCGAGGAGGCATTAAACTCCGTGCTGTGTGTGTGCGCGAATGTTTTGAGGTTAGAGACGGCTTATACTTTTGGAGGACAGAGAAAACTCACTCTTCGGCTACGCAAATCTCCATCTTCTTCTTCTTGGGCCGCTTCAATGCCAAACCGATGATGGCGTCTACGGACTGACCCTGATTCGAGTCCATCAGGCTGACACTGCTGACCATCGAGGACTGCGACTCCTCGTTGTTGAGAAAGTCCAGTTGCCTGTCCAGACCACGAATGAACGAAAGAAAGAGATAGTAATAGTTAGTAACCGATTCCAGTCGGAAGAGTATTTGCCGTGCTTACTTTTGTGGCGTTAGTGGCGGCTCCATGCTGGTCACCGATTGATTGCTGTTGTTCAGATCGGCGCTCATTCGCGTATCCTCCTCAAACACCTGCGGCGACTGCAATAACAACAACAATAACAAGAATAACAATTAAAACACATTTGTAAACACAACATCCTACTGTTTTTTTTTTAATACAATTTGTATGCATTGATTTTGGGCTTCGCGCGCTCTGCTCCAAACAGCAGCGGGCAGCGACGCCGGCAGCGCCAGCGGCGCACAGCTAAAGAGAGTGGGAGAGAGAGCGAGAGAGAGAGCCAACACAGCGGCGTTGCCAGCATGCAAAAAATACACAGCAACATCAACTGTGGGGAGACTGCAGGCAGCCAGTCAGCATGCGTGCGCTCCACATCTCTCTGGCTACCGCTCTCTCGACGCAGCAGGTGTGGTGAAGGTGGCTTCGCATGCCGTTGCCGTCGGACGCACATTGAAGAGAGTGAGCGAAAAAAACCAACACACTTTCGCACACACAAACACATCGGCACAAAGAAACAGCAAAAAAAAATGTTCAGCTGATTAAAATCGCAGGTGAAGAGACAGCGGCAGCAGCAGCAACAACAACAATATTGTCGCGCTTCGTTCGCATGCTGTCGATGCCGCTGTTTTTGTTGTTGTATTGTAGTTGCTGCTGAGCTGCTGTTGTGATTGTGTTATTATTGCAATTGCTTGCGTTTTTGGTAGCAGTTGGCAATGAATGCAGCGCGCGCGCGCCTTTGATTTTAATTACGACACACACAGAGCGCACTTTGCAAGCGTGTTTGTGTGTGTAGGTAGGTAGGTGTAAGTTCTGTGTATTTGTGTGCGTGCTCGCTTGCTTGGGGTGTAAGCAAGTTTTACGTAATAAAACATTAACAAGATGCAATAGAAAAGCAATGCAAAATTAGCCAAATCTAATGCACCACACATAACCACTCGCACTCTCGCTAACAAACTTGGCCCACACACACGCACACGCACACGTGCTTGGAGCGAGCACAGATAGTGCGGCGGCATCCTTTGAATGAATCATACTGTGAAGAAGAAGCTGCAGTAGCAGACTGACTAGCGCATACCCTGCTTTTTAGCGCCTTTTTGTAAATCTCTCTCTTTCCTACTTAGACGAAACCCGAAACAACTTTTGAGCCATAACACACAACAGGGAATTTTATGAGAGTTTAATAAACCCTTAAAACAACAAAATTTATAAAGTGCTTTAAGTGAAAATCATTGCAAAGTGAACGCATCAAAGTTGCATACTTTTGAGTACTATCAGATAAACAAAGCAGTTAAGACAGCACATGCCCATTTTTGTTTTAGCTCATACAAAATTCGCATATTGATTTGAGCAGGTCAAAAATCGTTTGATAACATAATGCCACACAAGGGCAGACAGACTGACGGAATATACTATTCTTCAAATTAGTACCAATAGTCTTCTACTCACCGGACTGAAGAGACCCTTGAGCCGCTCGGGATCGGGCTGATGCTTGAGGCCGCCGACGCAGCGCGGTCGACTGAGAGCAATGGCTTTGGCAACGGCGCTGGCGCCGCGTCCCATGCGCGGCAGACGTGGTTGGCCCAGATTGCTGCCGTTGCTGCCTCCACGACCCGATGCGCTGCCACTGCGCGCTGAGCCACCAGCACCGCCGGCACCACCTCTGGAGCCGCGACCACGTCCTCGTCCACGGCCGGTGGGCGTAGCAGGCGCGGGACTGCCGCCGAAGGTGGCGAGAATATTGCTGCTGCTGCCCTGCGCCGAAGATTCGTCTGCAAAGGAGAGATGTTCTTATTAATATAACCTTGTTGACTAAGTTGTAAATATTTCAAAAAGGAAATCGATGCGAACAAGACAGTTAGTTATATGACCAAAGAGTAATGAAAATAGTCTTAAAAAGTATTGCCGGCTTTGAGTGATGAACAGTTGCAACTTACCACCGGAATGCTCCAGTGCGCTGAAGTTGTCCTCGTCGTGGGAGTCGCTGTTGCTGATGCTCGAGCTGTTCGTCGTGTGCGGAAAATGACCAATGATGTTGCTGCCGCCGTTGGCGTTGCGCAGTTGCTGCGTCGCCATAATGGAGGAAAAGTCATTGGGTTGAAAGATGACGTCGGGCAATGGATCCGACGACGATAGTATTGTTTTGGGCGGCAACATGGAGCTGACAGCTGTTGCAGCACTGACAGCAGCAACTGTTGTTCCCGCTGCTGCTATTGTTGTGGCTGTCGCTGTTGCAGTGTTGGCGCCGCTGCCATTGCTGGTGGAGGAAGAGGACGAGCACATGGTCAAATCGATTTGAGCAAAGGCCATGTTGCTGTTGTTGCTGTTGTTGTTGCTGCTGTTGTTGTTGTTGTTCGTCTCATCGACAAAGCGCGAGAAGTTCTCAAAGTCTTCTGCCTGCACCGCCAACAACGATGCCCTGCTGATGCGTTTCCGCCTTGCCCTCGCTGGCGTTGTTGCCGCTGGCGCTGGGGAGGCAACCACGCTGCGTCGCGTGGCGCGTAGCTGGCGATGGTCGTTGCAGCGTGTTGTCGTCGTCGACGACGCTGCCGACGACGACGACGTCAGCAGCTTGGCCAATCGCTCTGCGGCGTCCACACTATCCAGATGATTGTGCTCCGCATGCGGATCGGCGAGCAATGCATTGTTGTCCAATTGCTGCTCGGCACTCTGCACCATATCGATGGCCAGACGCTTCCTCAGCAGCTGCACACGTCGCGACTTCACCGCGCTGTCTGCCTGTGCATCTATGGGCGTGGCAGGTGTTGCTGCTGCGGTGTCGACTGCATTTCTCTTCGGTCGGCCGCGTCTTTTGCCCGTCGTCGTCGTTGTTGTTGTCGTCGTCGTCGTTGTGGCCGCTGTTGTTGCTGCTGGTGTTCCAGTCATCGTGGCTGTTGTTGTCGCTGTCGCCTTGTCTTGGCCCAACTTCTCGTTGGCTGTTCCTGCCATCGCTGAGAGCAACAGATTGCCGTTGATCAGTCCCAAGTCCACATGCTGCGCCTGCTGCTGCTGCTCCTCCAAATCTGCGTTGAGTATTCGCTCGTGCTTCTGCTTGCGACTTCGATGTGGCGTCGTTGGTGGCGCTGCCTGCTGCTGTTGCTGCTGCACGATAGCAGCAACCGTTGTTGGCGTCTCCTTGCTGCAGTTGTGCGTCTGGTGCTCATTCTCATCGTTGTCCAGGCGCCGCTGTTTGTTCGGCGGCAACTGCAAGACGAAAACAAAGTTGTTGATTGAAATGTGAATCACAAAATAATTCTACAAAGTGCAACAGTCTCTCAACAGTTCAAGATCTAATAACCTAAGGCTCATCGTGTATTGCGTACTTACACCACTGGGAGATTCTGCATTTGGATCCTGCTGCTGCTTGGTTGGTTGGTGTTGCTGCAGCTGTGGCGACTGTTGCTGTCGTTTCAAGTGGTTGTCGTTGTTGTTGTGCAACTGCGGAGACGTCTGATTGTCTGTTTGTTTGTGATTAAGATGCTGGTTAAGATTCAGATTTAGATCCATATAATTCACATGATGATTGCTGAGCAGCGGTGGCAATGACTGCTGTTGTTGCTGCCGCTGCAGCGTAGCTGGAGTTAGAGCCGGAGGTGGAGGAGTTGGAGCATCCGCTGGCTCGTCGTAGGCACTTTGCATGTAGGGCGTCAACTGTGGACTGCCCTCGGGCGTGTCCAGAATCTCAATGGAATCGATGATGGGTTGCGGCGGCGCAGTTGCTGCCGCTGCCACCGCTGCTGCTGCAGCAGTTGCAATAGTTGCTGCTGTGGCTTCTTTGGCAGCGCCTCCATTGGCCATCAAGCGTTCGGTGAGCTGCGGATATTTGGCAGCCACTGCAGAGTTCGAGTTGTTGTTGTTGTTGCTGCCGCTAAAACTCTTCGGCGGCGCAGTCAACTGGCTGAGCAATATGTTCGAGTTGTTGTTGTTGTTGTTGTTCGAGTTGCCAGCAACAGTTGCTGCAGGGGGCGTGGCGGCCGTTGCCGCCTGCATGCGTAAGCACTCAAGCAGCAGATTTTGCGATTGCGCCGGCGACAAGCTGCAGTTGCTGTTCGCTGTGCCAGCTGCAACTGTTGCCGCTGGCGACGCTGCTGCGGCCGCATAGTTGTTGCTGCTGCTATTCACAACATGTGCTGGCGAGGAGCCCGGCGATGGCGACGACGTCAGGTCCACCATGTCCACAATGTTGTGTTGCTGCTGCTGTTGCGGCGGCTGTTGTGTCGCCTCGATGCCATTGCTGGCAACTGCAGGAGCAGACGTCGTCGTCGTCGTCGTTGCCGCCGTGGCCACAGCAACTGTTGCTGCTGGCAGATTGTGAAAGATTTTGGGATCATGCTCCTTGGACAGCGCATCGTCTATGTCCATGTCTTCGGAAGCGCGACGCAGCACAAAGTCAACGGCAGCATCGTGGGCTGCTTCTGCTTTGCTGTGGTTCGCTTCGTTGCCATTGGTGAGCGTCAGCTTGGACGTCACAACCTTCTCCTCGAGCACAGCGCGCACCTTGTGCTTGGGTGAGCACAGATTCTTGATGGTCAGCTTGAGCAGCGGTTGCTGTGGCTGTTGTTCATTGTTGCTCGACGTCTTGATGGTGAGCTTGGGCACCAATTGCTGCTGCTGCGGCAGCTGTTGCTGCTGCTGTTCCTCCTCGTCCAGTTCTATGGACTTGGTCTTGATGGTTAGCTTGGGAATGCACTGCGCGTTCTTGGCATCGTGCGTCATGATCACCGTGTGCTGTTGCTGCTGCTCCTTAATGTTGATGGTTAGCTTTGGTATCTGTTGTTGTTGTTGTTGCTGCTGCTGCTGCTGTTGCTGCTGCAGTTGTTGCTCCTCACTGCTGATGCAGCTGCTGCCGGCGTGCGTCGTCTTGATCATCAGCTTGGGCACCGTCAGCTGCTCTGAGCCCGAGCCCGACCCCGACCCCGAGGAGGACGAGGCACAAGAGCTGCTCGCTGAGGCTGGCGACAAACTGCAGCTCATCAGCTGCGTTTCGCTGCCGTTGCCCTCCAGCTTGGTGGTTGTCTTGATGGTCAGTTTGGGCAGCAAAGCTGTTGCGCCGACCGCTCCGCTTTTCAGTGGACTACTGGCATCGCCTCCGCCTCCTCCACCACCACCACCACCACCTCCTCCTCCCCCAGAGTCGGGCATCTTGATAATCAGCTTGGGCACCACGCTGCTCACACGCTCTTCGTTCGCCGCGCGTATCGTCAGCTTCGGCACGATGTGCGGCAACTGATCCTCATCGGCGTCCGCACAGGACGACGACGAACAGGAGGACGAGGCATCCGAATTGGAGGCGCCAGCATCTTGTGGCTTTATCGGTCTGATCGTAATCTTCGGCACCAGACCCTGATGCTGCTGCTGTTGTTGCTGCTGCTGCTGCTGCTGCAGTGACGAGGAGGGAGAGGAGGAGCTCGGCAATTGAATGCGCAGCGGTTCAACGCGACGCTCATCATTGCTGGCCAGAGATTCGCTGCCATGCTTGGATAGCTTCAAAATGATCTTGTGGCCTCCAGCGGCAGTTGTTGGCGCCGTCGCTGCTGCTGTTGCGCCTGCTGTGGTTGTTGTCGTTGGAGCGGTGCTGCTGCTGCTGCTGCTGCCGCCGCTGCTGCTGCTTTTGCTGTTCTCCTCGCCATTGATGTCGAGGGCCGTGGCGGCCATTGCTGCGACAACAGGAGGCAGCTCAGTGGTTGTTTCTGCTGCAGCTGCAGTTGCTCCAGTGTTGCTGTTATTGCTGTTGCTCTTGTTACTGGCGTTGCTGTTTGGCAGCTGCGCATCGTCGCGCAGTCTTTGCTGCGGCGGCGATGCTGTGGTGCTGGTTATTTGACCCACCAGCTGTTGCTGCTGCTGTTGTTGTTGCTGCTGCAACTGTTGCTGTTGCTGCTGGTGGTGGTGATGTTGCCGTTGCGTTCCTGCTGCTGGCGACACATTCAACTGTTGCTCTTCTTGCGGCTGCGGCTGCGGCTGCTGCACTTCTTGTTGCTGTGCTGGCGACGACGTGGAGCTCACCTCCTGTTGCTCCTCCTCCTCTTGTTGCAGTTGCTGTCTTTGTCGCTGAGTTGCTGCTGCTGCTGCAGCTAACTTGTAATTGCCGCTGTTGCTGTTGCTATTGCTGCCGTTGCTGGAGTTCGAATTGGAGCTGGAACGTGGACTGACGCTGGCGCTGCTTGTGGAGCTGCTACTGCTGCTGCTGCTGTTGCTGCTGCTGGTGGCGCAGTGTGGAGCTGCTGCCAGGCTGCTGACTGAAGACGATGTTGCTGCTACCTGTACCTGTTGCTGGCGTAAATCATTCATTGCTTTCAACTTTATCCACGCCACACGCAGTTGCCTGCAAGCAAACAAAAACAATCATTATTTATTGCTACTTGTCAAACTAAATTGCATTAAAAAAAAAAAAACAAATAGTTGCTGTTTAATGTTGTTTCATCATTACATCGGTTTATAAAACCAAATTTCAATTATTCAATAAAGAAATGAAGATAACCACAACAACCGTGCAAAGAAATGATTATGCTCGCTCTGTTTAACTTGGCGCTAACTAAATTTCGCTCTAAGGTGTCGTAATAAAGGCTCTACACAAATTTTATCATATATTTACATAGTATGCATAAAAGTCTAAACTAACTATGTGCAAATGTCTCCAAAAATATATTCTACAGTCAATGATCAATAAGAAAGTCTTATTCTGTTAGAACGCAGAAATGTGAGGAGCCCTATTTGCAAATTTAGTAACAGTTCTCTACGTTTCACACTTGGGACCACCGCAATCACACCAGCAAACATTTTAGGCAGGAAGACAAACAACAATTGAATAGAATAAACTTTACATTTACTAGTAAAGTCACAAACAGGAAATTCCTTTATTAAATTGTTACAAAAGTGAAGTACATCAATCACAGGGTATTGACAGCACTCTTCACTGTTCCAGCAGAAGTTGAGTACATTGTACTACGTATACGCTATAGGGCTGAATCTTCCATCGTGTAGACCCAGCTGTCATCGTGTAAAATCCACTCTCAGCAAGCGACTGCTAAATATGTCAACAGTTCAACATGAAGGGAAGGGGAGCAGGGAGAGTGGGAAGCATACAAAATTATCGTAGTACAGAGCAGTTCAAAAAAAAAACGTATGTCTAACCAGATTTTTAAGTAAAACTAAATAAAAACAAAAAAAAAAAAAACTTTACAAATAAAAAAAAAATTAAAAAAAAAAATAAGTGAGCACAGGAAAACAATTTCAGTTAGAGCAAGAACTCGCTAAAAAAGGAAGTGCTAGAAAATGTTGCTGTCGCTGATAATGAGGCCTCTGCTGCATCCATTGACGGATCAGCTGTGCTTGTTTCGTGCCCTGGCCACCGGCGGACGCATTCCGGGCACAAATCTCATTCTGCTCCCGGCAGCGGCCGTTGCGGCGACCAGGACGCGTTTTGGGCGCATAGAACAGCTGATGATGGTCTTGGCAGGCGGTTGGCTTCTGTTTCGTGTCATCTGCTGCAAACTAGCTGACGAGGATTACAACAGCAAAACAACAAACTGTAGTAGCAACAGCAGCAGCAGAAACACATCAGAATTGGACATGGCAATGGATGTAGAGGATGTGGAGAATAGCGAGCAGAAGAGCAGGATGAGCACTGAGGAGGAGCAGATCTATTGGCAGGGACACAAACATTATGGAGGCCTTCAGCCGATGCTCCGATTCACTCGCCATCAGTTGGATGCCCTGCTGCGACTCGAGGAAGAGGACGAATCGGAGACTGACACTGCAACGGAGACCGACGCGGATTCCGAATATCTGGATATGAGCGATGATGGTATGGAAGAGGAGCGGATCGACTGTCGCTACCCCACAGTAAGGAATGGCAGATGTCAGCAGCCTGACGAAGAATGAACCACAAAGATGCAATAGCAGCAGCAACAGCTTCTTTTGTATGTGTGAGTGCGTATGAACATTAGTGATCTCTTCTTACCGGAGATGCTGTTGTCCAGAGAGAGAGAGAGAAAGAGAGAGTGAGCGCGAGAGGAGAGAAGAGGACGCACTCACACACATGCATGCCGAAGAGTGCCAAACACCAAAAAAAATACAAAAAAAAAAAAACGCGCACGCCACACACATAGGCACAATACCAGCTTCCAGACGGCAATCAAACACGTATATACGCCGACTTTAAAATTGATATTTTAATTTTGTGTAAGTTTTTAATAATTAGCTGCATATAAATTCAATTAAAACGTAATCACCCAACATCATAATAAAAAGGAGCATTATGCGTGCGTTGCATGCTCTCTCTCACACACATACACACATCCATTCGCTTGCAAGGCAATTAAACATACGTGAGCTTTTGATGTGTGTGCGAAATTCAAGCAAAGAGAGTGAAGAGAGCGCAGCGTGTGCTGCGCTTGTATTGTTTTGTTTTCGTTTTTTTTTTCAAGCATTCGAATGGTAACTAGAGCTTCAAACAACAAAAAAAACATTTTGCTTTGCCGGCAACTGACTGTGATTTTTGTTTAAAATATACAAACCGAACATGCGCACGCACAAAGATTATATATACACATACCGACATACAAAGATAAATAAATGCGTTTCGCGGCTAATACGGGAGACAGGGAATGAGAAATGCCGCGTAAACAGTAAACGCACACCAACCAAACAACAAACAAAAAGCTCTTGTTGGGGAAGCCTGTAGTTGTAACAACAACAGCAACATCGAACGTTTGCGTTTTTAATAATACGCTGCGTAAGCGTGGAAACATGCGCGGCAAGACAGCTGTCTGCTCTGGATGGGAGCGAAGCGCAGGCAGAAATTGAGAAAACCGCGCCACATTGGTACAACAATGCACAACACACATAGAGCGTTGCTCTGTGTTGGCAACACTATACACACAATTCACCATGGGCCCGAGACGAGCTACAAATTTCACCACAGCAGACACACTCACACACAGACGAACTCGCGTTATACCAATACCAGCATGGGCAAAGGCAATCGCCCGTGCCGCCGCCGTTGCATGGAGAAAAATACATATCTACATTCACACACACGCATACATACATATATATGCATGCAATTGCATTGGCGACCCCCGCGCAAGTAACGAAATGACGGCGCCTGTAAAACAAACAAAATACATGGCGCTACGCGCTATGCGAAAAAAAATCAGAAAAACAGAAACAGCGAGAAGAAAAAAGGCACTAAAAAAACAAAAAGACGCCGAAATCTGACCCAACAACAACGATATCAACAACAACAGCAGTCAGGCAAAAAACTCACCATGCGGCAAAACGTCAGACAAAAGAAGATGGAGTAGAAGTTGAGCGCCTTCTCTTTGCATGCAATTCGCGTGTACAAAGTAGTATAGTGGTGTGTGTGTGTGCGCGTGTCTTTGTGTGTTAAGCCATTGGACATGTTTTGTTTTTATTTGCAGCAGACACTTTTTTTGCTCAACATTTCAATGCACTTTATTTTTGACGTGTGTATTATTACTCTTTATTTGATAAATAACTTGTATATCTCAACAAAAAAAAAATGCTGCTGCTGCTGATGAGACTGTGACTGTAGTCGGTAGAAATTACCCGTACTTGCACACACACACACTAAACATATACGTATACATATGCACTACACACAACACAACACAGCACACACATATATCTGTATATTAACACACATACATCCAAAAGCGTAGCGCTGCTCGGTTGTCCCACTTTCGGTGTATTGGTTTCTCGTCGTACACTTTTCCACGCACTTTTTTCGTTTTTAACGATTTCGAGGCGAGGGCAGCACATAAAACGACGACGCAGAAATTTCTTGTTGTTGATTGTTAACAATTTGAATTGTCCGAATAACACAACAACGTATGTATGTAAACGCACACTGTAAATTCGGCGCGCACCTATCGGTTTTAACAATTCATTATTAAATAAATGTATATAAGTTCTGCTCGCGCTGTCTGTCAGTGTTTTTTCTTTTTCGCTTGGAATATAACACTAACAGCGTGACCACCATGTTTTTTCCAAAGTATCTCAATTTTCACACACTCAAATATACTGAATGTACTGTCGTTTCCGCAAGGCGCATGTTTTATCAAAATATACCAGCATTACTTGCTATTGTG
Source organism: Drosophila rubida (assembly GCA_035046165.1). Taxonomy (NCBI): domain Eukaryota; kingdom Metazoa; phylum Arthropoda; class Insecta; order Diptera; family Drosophilidae; genus Drosophila; species Drosophila rubida. The sequence continues at coordinate 5,369,544 of JAWNOF010000023.1, read as the reverse complement.
ACACTATTTTTGATCGAATTTTGTTTTTGCGTTAACATTACAGTACTTTTAAGCGCACTATTTCCAAGACATTGCAAACGAATATTTAAGGATGTTTCTCATAAATTGCATTCAGTGCAAACTTACGATTGTTATAAAAAAATGATATAAAAATGTGATGATTTAGAAAACATTGCAAAACACCATATAGAAAATTGCTATATAAGATATATGCAAATACTAAAGCACAATAAATATATTAATGCCTGTAATCTTTATCGATATTTGTAAATTGTAAACCAAACTGTTATTTTTAATTTCCACGACCTGTAATATATGAATTTTTATAAATGAGTAATGCCATATGACATTAATGAAATTGACAAAATCACATCAATTTAAGCAACAGCCAAAATGTATTAAAAAATGAAGTGTTCTAAATAAATGAAAAGAAAAATTTACTTATTAATATAATATACCATGTTCCATACATTTAATTGAAAACTTCCCATCGTTTTAAACAGCTGTCAAACTGCGTAACGTTCAAAAGCTTATTTATACCAGAAACTCAAAATCCGGCAAAACTGGTATAACTGTTGCTACATAAACAAAGCGGCCACACTGCTGGAAAAACGAAGTTGTTCGTTCTTCACCCCTTGCCAGACTGACAGCGCCAGTTAGTTGAGCAGCGCAACGAATGGCAACGCTGCCGTCGTCGCGCATAAACTTGCTGTGGAAGAAAGTTGCGGTTGCTGCAGGAGCCCACGCCTGGAAAACACACAAACAGCAGAAAAACCAATTAGTTGCGACTGCCCAGCAATACTGGGCGTCTGCAAACGCAATAGTTGTTTGCGGAGGACGACCAGTTATTCATTGTTTGTGCAAAGTGCAACAGGACAACGATAAGATGTCCTCAGAGGCTCCCGCTGCTGCAGCGTCCTGCAGCTCTGCTGCTGCTGGCGGTGGCCTTGGCAAGCAGCAGCGTCGTCGCCTGGCCGCCTTCGACTTTGATCATACAATTGTGTCGCAGAACACGGACACCGTTGTTAGGGACTTGCTGCCCGCACAGCTAATCAGCTCTACGCTGCTCAACGAGCTAATGGAAAACGATTGCTGGACCGAATACATGTCTGAGGTGTTTCGACTTCTGCACGTGCAACAGGTGTCCGAGGCACGCATACGGGACACTATACGCTGCATTCCCGAAGTACCCGGTTTTGTGCGTCTGATCAAGCATCTGAAGCAGCGGTTGCATTTTGATTTGATCATCATTAGCGATTCGAATAGCGTTTTCATCGATGAATGGCTGCGAGCGCACAATTTGTGTGATTGCTTCGATGCCATCTTCACCAATCCCGCCCACTTCGATGAACATGGGCAGTTGCAAGTGCGGCCACATCATCGCCAAACCGATTGCAAGTTGAGCGCCAGCAATTTGTGCAAAGGTCGCGTCCTTGAGCACTTTGTCATTGAGCAGGACTTGCGTTTCAACATACGCTACGATCACGTTTTCTACATCGGCGATGGCAACAATGACATCTGCCCCGTTTTGCGGCAGCGTGCCTGCGATTTTGCTTGTGCCCGTCAAGGATTCGCCATGGAACGGCATTTGTTGAAGAATCGCCACAAATTGAAGTTGCGGGCTAATTTGTTAATTTGGCGTAGTGGCTTTGAGCTGCTCGATCAGTTGTGCGCCCTGCCACAGCTGCAGGGACCGGCACAGTCCCAGGCGGAGTTGGCAAGGCGTGCCTCAGCCATAGTAGGTTCGGCATCAGGATCGGGTTCGGGTACAGGCCCGGGATCCGGAGCCGCAACCAAGCAAGAGTAAAAAGAACAAAAAATGCTACAGTAACTTTGTCGATTTACACACGCGAAAGTCAAATTATGCAAACAAAGTATGTATATAGTATGATCCTTTGTGCTTGCCTTCCTCTCGCCACGCTGTTGTCCATTTGAAGGCGTGGCCATCGGGGGCAGCAGAGAGCCATAATAATATTACGATAATAATACGCAATGAAAACCTTGATGTGATCAATGTTTGTACTATTGTAAACTATGCGAATACGATATTCAATTTAGACATATACGAGTAATTATTCATGTTCATACATACAAAATACCCAGCACACACACTCTGACTTACACACACTGTAAAGTTGAATATTCTATTTGTAATTGTGAGGGGAATCCCCCCGGTTTTGAATGGTGGTCATTTTTTTGTGCTCGCAGCTGTTGCTATGTAGAATCTTTATTAAATGTGTACTTGTGATGTTGTCATTACATTAAATATATTATTGTATTGTTTGTATATGTGTATATACATGTGTGTCCATAATAATAAATGTGTTTGAGCGTTGCAATTGAAAAAGACGTCAACAGCGTTTTCATAGCTCATCTGGCAACAAGTGCCAGTCGACAGGCAAACAAATCACTGCAGCTATTTTGTGCAAATTGCACGCTTTTGTGGCACATAAACAAACAAGTTGAAGACTACACAAAATGTCTAATTAGCAAATTTTGTATAAATGCGCATCAAGAAGCACGCAGCTGGCGCCATCTATGATGTAGCAGTCAGTGTATTGCTTACTTGCGCCATCTACATATCACCCAACAAAAGCGCCCTCTATGGATACTGTCACACAATCACAGGTACAGTACTTCAAGGTCAGCTCTTTTGTTTTTTCTTTTCACAATTTTTATCCCAGTCGACGGCCCACGGAATGCTGCAGGTACATTAGTGCAAACTACATGCTACTTGGCCCATAAATGAACAAATTAAAAAGTTGATTAAGAAATGTTCCTAAATGGGTACACACACGCACACATAGACATCTGGTGCCATTAATGTACTAAAGTTAGTTTGCTTTATGCGCTTTCTATAGGTACGCCCACGTAGTTGCATTTCAAGGTCAGCTATTGTTTACACATCCGACAGTTGGTTTTTATTAATTTAAATGTGTATACATATTTGTAATCAGTTTAATATACATGATATATTTATAGTTTAGTTAGGTGTAATTACAGCTAAGGACTTGTAAATGGTATTTGGAAAGAGCAACAGTATTTTTTCAAAATGATTTTTGTTGACGTTCTCTAATTGCAAAGCTCTATTCGAATTAACAAAGTTCTTAGAACCTAAGATCATAATATTAACTAGTGCAGCAGCGGGCAGGCAGGTTGGGTGGATGATGCTTAATAATTAGCCAAACAACGCTTAACTGCTACTAATTTTTGTATAGAGTCTGGGCAGTAGTTAGAATGAGATGTGTTCTCTTCTCTCTCTCTCTCTCTCGCATTTTTTTTTTTTTGGTTTTTTTTTTTCTTTTTGTTTATGCATTTTCATGGTGCTGATGACGAGTCTAGGAGCCAAGTGGCGACATGCCAATTTGGCGGGGATCAGCACCCGGCGGTTGGGCAGCGCCAAGTTCCAAATTTTTGATGAGCATCTGCAGCCATTGCTTGGTAGATTTGTCATCTTGCAGGCACTGTGTAAATGTGCCATCGCGCAGCTGATCAGGCAAGCATTGGCCAAGTGCTTTGCGGGCACTGCTTATGGAATGGAAATATAGATAGACAGTTGGCCAGCGAAATATATGCCACAGTCACTCACCGTGTATTATCGGAGAGACGGAGATAGCAACGCACAACATGTTTCAAAAGGCGTGCGCAGGGATCTTTAGCCAGCTGTATGACCATTTTGCCCTACAGAGACAGAGTGTAAGAGAGAGAGAGAGAGAGATAGAAATAAAGAAAGAGATGGAAATTTATGTATTAATTGTGAGATAGAGAGGGAGGGAGACAGACATAAAGAAAGAGAAGCAGAGAATAGAGTGAATTACATTACGAGGTGAATCTCGCGTCTCAACTTACCAGTGTTATGGCCACATGCGAGAAGCGCTCGTAGGTTTGACAAATGTAGGATAATCCCGACTCATCCAACAAGATCTTCTGAATAATGAATGTGGCTACCGTTTTACTCAGCTCCGATCCGCTGTCCATGATAGTGAGACACAGAGGCACTATTTCTGTGGTCAGCAGAAACGTAATCACCTCCTGCTCATCAGTTTTGACCAACGCACCAATTACACCGAGGCTGGTCAAGCGCAGATACTCAAACGGACGCGTCTTTGAGATGGTCGAGAGAAATGGATACAAATACAGTGGGATTTGCGCTTGCAGGAAGGCCGTGCGAGTCTCCGGATGCGAGGCGACGCACTGCAGCAGGGCAAGCGCATTGCAAACGCGATTCGATTGATGGGCGGTCAACGTTGGCGGCATAATCCATGGATAAATGTTGACAATCTCCTGGAGCAGGGCGCAGGTGGTGCCAAAGCTGTTCCACAACATCGGCGCCAAGTCCGTTTCACGTTTCTTGCTCAGCTCCAACAAAGCAGTCTCCCTGGTATCCGGATGAGCCAGCTCGATGATCCATTGGTAGACCTGCCAAAAGCCAAAGATATTAATTATTATGTGTGCGCTCATTACCTTTTCATTACAGCTCACTCATTACCTTTTCCTGTTCCGTAGGCTGTTGCTGGGGATTCATGCAGGGACTAGGTTGCGCACTCATCGTCGGAAGCTGTCCTGTTGAAAACAACAAAAGCACAACACACAAAAACAAGCAACAACTACAACGTTACAACTTGTTTTTTTTGGCAAATGTACCGTAGAAGTTTTCTTGCTCGTTCGCACAACTGTACCGCTCTTTTAGTGCAAGTGCAATTGCTTATATGTAAGTAAAAATAATAAATAAACAGTCTTACAATATAATAATACAATTACTGGCCGTGCAAAATACTCGTATTGCAACTTGTGCAATTATTCCAAAAACACTGCCAAACAAAATGCCGACCGAAAACTAAGATGTCGGCCGAACTGTGCCGAACAGCTGAAGTGAGCGCAGTGTGACCGGCCGCTTACCGCTTACAATATACCAGCATCCACAAATCTGTTAAACCAAGTCGCTTAATTTTTATAAATATATATTCGCTTTAGAAAATTTAACAAGAGTAAATAAATATATACAATTCCTATAAAAAAAAGTTCCTATTTCGCACGATTTTCGACTTGAAAGTCAACTGACACTTTCATCCTTGCATTTGGTCACACCACGGTGACGTGCAACGCTGGCGTTTTGACAATTTGACGTGGACAGTTGTCAAAACAAATTCGTGTCTTGGCAGCCAGCACGATTGTGCACGAACATCCATTCGTGTGGAAGTTTTCAAAGTAAGTGGACGTGCGTGCGATCAAATTCTAATTGGTGTGTTTGCTGCCCAAAACAAATAGTTCAGTAAATCATTTAAAACTTCCGCATATTTTAAAATACAAAAAATGCAAAATTTCGGTGCAATAAACTGATAAAGATTTTATGCCATTAACGGGGGCGCCGCAACAAGTGCAATGTGATTTTGCTTGCGTAGCCCTGTTGCTGCAATTGAACCACAGATTAATCAATTAAAACATTTTGATGGCTCAAAAGGCAGTTAGTTACAATATAAGCAAGGCTTCAAGAATCATACGAATATATATTTATACCCGTATATATATAAGTAAATCATTCAATTGTCAAATTTCACTTGTGACGTAGCCGACGTTTCTTTTGCCACGTCGTCGTCTTCGTGACGTTGACGACTTTGTGTTTTGTTTGTGAAAGTGGCGGCAGGCCGATAGTTTTTATTTAACATATATGAAAGAGACTGCAGGTCGTTTTATTGGTATTTGTAAATTCGTTAACTAACCTGATGTTCTGATCCTTCTGTTTGACAGCTCAACGCTAGATCACATAAATCAAATTAACGCCGCCATGGACAAAGTCGTTAAATTCGCCGAGCCTGGACGCCTGTTTGCAAAGGACTCCATTCGTCTAGTGAAACGCTGCACGAAGCCGGACCGCAAGGAGTTTCAAAAAATTGCCATTGCCACGGCAGTCGGCTTCTGCATCATGGGCTTCATTGGATTCTTTGTCAAGCTGATACACATTCCCATCAACAACATCATTGTGGGATCGTAAACCCTGTGTAAATCAACAATCGTATCTATAGATGTGGCAGGCGCAGAACTGGAATGAAGAAGAACAATAATATTCATCGTGTTATGCCTAGTATATTCCTTCTTTTTTTTTTGTCTTTCGCGCCGAAGCAACAACAATAAGACATTATATAGATAATACACTATATTTTTTTTTTGCATAATTACACCCGCCCCTCCCCCATTCACTATGTACATTCAACGAATGTCCATTTGTTTTTGTAACAAAATTTTCATGTATTGTGAAATTGTATTGCAATAATGTTCGAAAATTCCATTCACACAACATGAACGTTAGTTATTAAGCGTCATAATAAAAACCGAAAATCGATTGAAATTAATGTATGAATCAAATGTGTCTAATTTGCTTACAATAGGAGAGGCTTTAGTTGAATTTTTTTTTATGAATTGAATGAATTATTTTTTGCTCAGTGTAGTGGAATGCTCTGTCGATTACATTTCAAATCGTTCCATCGAGTTTGGTATTTTTTCTAGAAAATTATCGATGGCTATAAATTTTTGTAGACAAACATGAAAGAAAAATTTATTTTGTATACATAATTCAAAAACTAATCGCTTGAGATGGAAATACAATTCACAAATCAATTGGAAGTAAACGCTAAAATTTAAAAGGTTGGGCGTTCATTTCGATTTATCGACTGGTTGGTATTTTCTATGTTGGATAATCTCAGGCAAAGAAAAGTTAGCACCGTATGTATATTCCAAATACTATATTGGCTAGTTACAGAATAACAATACATTAGCAAAGTTTAGAAAAAAATTTCAAAGCAATTCAAAAAGTGGCGCTCTTATTTTGATGATTTTATATGCGACATATAAATTAGCATATTTTTAGCTCGTGTTTGGTATATTTTGAATATTTGATGTGCGGTCACGCTGCGCGTGACGTGGAACGTATTATTTTGTATTGAATATTGTGGTCGTTTCGTTGCAGTTGGCATTTGTTAGTTATTTAGTGGATTGATAAAATGTTGGACTTTGTGGTAGTGTTCACAAAAGGCGGCGTCGTGCTATGGAATTCAAATGAGTCCGGCCAAAACTACTCATCGTGCATTAATAGCCTAATACGTGGCGTCATCTTGGAGGCAAGTTGAAGTTCTGCTTTGTTATTGTTGTTATTGCTAATAAATGTTGTATGCATGTTTTTACTGGGCTTAGGAGCGCAATACAGAGTCCAAATACTTTGAGGAGGATCATCTGGCTGTGCAATTCAAGCTGGATAATGAACTCGACTTGGTCTACGCAGCCGTTTTTCAAAAGGTCATCAAACTCAACTATTTGGACAACTTTCTAGCCGAGATGCAGCTGGCATTCAAGGAGAAATTTAATGAGATTGAACTTGGCGCTGACTATGACTTTGAGCAGGAGTTTCGCAGTGTGCTCAGTGCTGCCGAGGCGACTCACGCAAAGCAGGGCAAGGCACCAAAAGCGATGCGCTCGTACAACGAATCCCAGAAATCTAAGAAAACAGTTGCCTCCATGCTGGAGGACAACAGCAGCAACAGCAAGAGCGAAAAGCGTGTCAACATACAAGAAAGTCCACCAGCCCCAAAATCACAGCCAGCATCACCGCCACGCAGCAACGCCGACATCATACAGGAGAATCGTCGCAAGCTGCGCGAGAAACTGACGCCTACCAAGAAGGCGGCGCAGGAAACTCGTCCCAGCAAGGCGCAGACGCAAAGCGAGAAAGCGGGCAAGAAACCACGCGTGTGGGATCTGGGCGGCAACTCCAAGGACGCAGTGCTGCTCGATCGCTCCAAGGATGCGCCCGAGGATCAAGTGAGAGTGCAGAGCATTAACAATGAGGTGAGTATGTGATCAGTGTTTACAAAAATCGATAACTTCGTTAACAAATAGGTTCTGTCTTTCCATCTGCTTAAAGTATTTATAGAATGCAGCAAATGTCAATAATCTAACAATTTTAAAAATAATGTAATAATGTATACAAACCGTTGATAGTTTCAACGGGTATTCCGATCAGATAATCAATATGAAAACTACTTTTAAAAAACAGTTTATATTACGACGTTATGCATTTGAGCAGCTGTGTGCATGCAATATCCATAAATATGTAGAATAGCTAACTTCGTTGGACGTAAAATAGCTAAATGGGCAAAAACAAGTGCACGACTAATGATATATTCTTCTTCGCTTGCAGCTGGTGGGTACTATGCAGGGGCAGATACCCGATCTCGATGAGCAGAGCGACGAGAGTGTTGCCAGTGACGACGATGATGACTATGAGGCGGAGGAGGAGCAACAACGACAGACGATCCAACGTAAACCGAAAAGCACGTCTGGCCTATTATCCTACTTCAAGGGTATTGTGGGTGCTAAGACAATGACTCGCCACGAACTGCAGCCGGCGCTAGAGAAGATGCGCGACCATCTCATCTCGAAGAATGTGGCATCGGAGATTGCGGCGAAACTGTGCGATTCGGTGGCTACGTCATTGGAGGGCAAACAGCTGGGCACCTTTGATAGCATTGCCAGCCAGGTGCGCGAGGCCTTGACACAATCGCTGGTTCGCATTTTGTCGCCCAAGCGCCGCATTGACATCATACGCGATGCCCTTGAATCGAAACGCAATGGCCGGCCCTACACCATCATCTTTTGCGGCGTCAATGGTGTCGGAAAGTCAACAAATCTGGCCAAGATTTGCTTCTGGCTGATTGAGAATGATTTCAATGTACTGATTGCCGCTTGTGACACGTTTCGCGCTGGCGCTGTGGAACAGTTGAGAACGCACACAAGACACTTAAATGCCTTGCATCCGGCGGATAAGCACAACAATCGCCAGATGGTGCAGCTGTATGAGAAGGGTTATGGCAAAGATGCTGCTGGCATTGCTATGGAGGCAATCAAGTTTGCCCATGATACCAAGGTTGATGTGGTGCTCGTTGACACCGCCGGTCGCATGCAAGACAATGAGCCACTGATGCGTTCGCTTTCCAAATTGATTAAGGTGAACAATCCAGACCTGGTTCTATTTGTGGGCGAAGCTTTGGTTGGCAATGAAGCCGTCGATCAACTGGTCAAGTTTAATCAATCACTCGCCGATTATTCGTCGCATGAGAATCCACACATCATCGATGGCATTGTGCTGACCAAATTCGATACGATCGACGATAAAGTTGGCGCCGCCATCTCCATGACCTACATCACCGGCCAGCCGATCGTCTTCGTGGGAACTGGCCAGACGTATGCGGACCTCAAAGCCATCAATGTGAATGCCGTTGTGAGCTCGCTGATGAAATAGACAGGCTGTATCAGGAATCAGAAATGGCATCCACGAACTTTATGCTAGCGCTCTAAATTAGTTTTTCGATTACCGGCTAATAAAATGTACTTTTTACACTCTGTTGTTAAATATATGGATATCCATCTACATATGTCTCTTATTAAGGATCTCTTGTCTTAGCTCGAACAGCATTTAATTGATGAAGTTTGCCTGAAATCCACCACGCAGCCCAACCAAGTGATATAAATTGCACCAATTTTTGAGGAGACACGCTGCGAATGATGCGAGCGGCTAAGGCTAATGAATCCTAATGCTTCCACATTGTTCGATATGTGCACAAAACAGTTTGCAATTATAAAGGATATAATATATATATTTTTATTTTGTTATTAGTCGTAGGATTAAGTTTACCAACGGTCGAAGGGGAAGAGAAGAAAACGAAAATGAAGGTGAATTGTTAAACTAAAAGTCTATTTGTAGAACTCGTGCTCCTGTTCGTCCTTCTTGATGTTGTTCTTGTAGCCCTTCTCGAAGTCCTTGGCGAGCACAATATAACGATTTTCGCGCACCGCATGCATGCCCGCCTCCTGACAAATGGCATTGATATCAGCACCAGAAATCTTATCGGGCCTAGCGACAAACTCCTCCAAGTCCACATCCTCGCTAAGGTTCATCTTCGATGTGATGGTGGAGAAGACGAGACGCTTCTGCCGACGATCGGGCAGTGGGAATTCAATCTTACGATCCAAACGACCAGGACGCAGCAGCGCTGGATCCAAGGTATCAGCACGATTGGTGGCCATGATGACTTTCACATTAGTGGTCTGGTCAAAGCCATCCATTTGATTAAGGAGCTCCAACAAAATGCGCTGAACTTCGCGATCGGCGCCCGTCTGCGCATCAAAACGTTTGGTGGCAATGGCATCGATTTCATCGATGAAGATGATGGCTGGCGCATTCTCTTTGGCCAGGCGGAAGACATCGCGCACCATGCGCGGTCCTTCGCCTAAATATTTCTGCACAAACTCGGAACCAACGACACGTATAAATGACGCTGTCGTATGATGAGCTACCGCCTTGGCCAGCATAGTTTTGCCGCAGCCGGGAGGACCGTACATGAGGACGCCACGCGGTGGATCGATGCCAATCTGCTTGTACAGCTCAAAGTGTGTCAGAGGCAGCTCAACGGCTTCACGTATCTCCTGCTTCTGCATATCCATGCCACCAATATCGGCATAACTAACGTCGGGCTTCTCATCCGGTTGCAGCATTGATATAGAACTGTCTGCCTCTGGGGGCAGCACGTCCACCAGAGCATTGCTATGCTTGTGCAGTGCCACAGATGCCGAGGGCTTCAGTAGCTCGCGATCAATGGTAGACAGGATCCGAACATAGTAATTGGAGCCTGTGGTGGAGCCCACAATACCTGTATTCTGGTCTACAGCTTCGAGGAACTGGCCAATTACCAGCGGAACGGACTGTATGCGTTTCACCTCCTCCTGAGCATGCAAATATTCCTTTTTCAGATTGCGCTGTTCATCCTTGATGTACTCCTCCTGCACCTCGATGAACTCTAGTGTTTTTTGCAATTTCTACAGCAAAAGTATGTTAAATTATATTGTTCGCTTAGTGTCAACTAATTAACAGGCTTACCTTGTAGCGAACATACAAATCATCCATGTCCAATTCATCAAGCGAGCTGTGCGCATCTTTTGGCTTCAATTCTAGATCATCCTGCAAAAAAAAGGCGAGAAACACAAAATTAGTTTTTTTGCAAATTTTTTGTTAGTTGCAGTGACTTTTACCTTTTCGGCTGCCAGCAGCATGTCCATGTTGTGGTACTGTTTTAATAATTATTTTAACTTTATCACAATTAGATTGTTTTTAATGGAATAATATTATTCTTAATGCAGCGTCGCTTCCCCGATGATACTCCAAAAAATATTGTGAGACGAGCGAAAAACCAAATGACTCGTCAAAAACAAGCTATTCAGTGTGACCACCGCATGCAGCTATGCTGGAATAGCCGCATTTTGTTTTAGACACAACAAAAGCTGGTCACTCTGCTGTTATCGATACATTTGCCATTTTACAAGTGTGTGTTTTTTTTTTTAAATAAAATCTGAAATTCTTAGCTCATATAATTGTTATATTTATAATAAACAAGCTAATTCAAAAAATTTATGTTACGCTGAAAATGCATTGTTTGTGATGTATGGTATCGATACCCACCAATCAGAGAAATACACCGATTTTGATTTTCTGTCCGAAAAACAGCAGGCACACACTGTTCCACCTACTGCACCACGACCATTTTTTGTGTGGCCGATTTTCGATTCTTTCTCATAAGAAAAACACATTTATTTTGGGGCCCCATATCTAACTAAATATGTGTGTGTGCCCATTGACTTGAGAGTGTGTGTGTGCGTGCGTGAAGAATTGACAAATAATAATAATAATAGTTAATAGTTTACAAAACAAAACAAACGCAATGCTAGTGACAATTCAAAGTGATGGGTTAGCATTTTTATTATATTGGAAATGCGGCAAGTGAAATGGAAATGGACTCGTCGTGCCAGAGAAAAATCGTTCACCACCTCTAACTCTCTGTGTCCTGTCGCCGTCGTCGTCGCTGTCGACGTCGCTGCTTCTGGTTGGTGCTGCCTTGCTTCTGCCGCTGCCGCCGTCGCTGCCGCTGCTCTCTACGCACGCATCGATTTGGGCTAAACGTTAGATACCTCCTAACGCAAGTTGTTAGGGTGGAAAAAATAATAAGTACATAATAAATAAAAACGAGAAATGCTGTGCATTTTTTTCAATTAAATCATATGCTACATCAAATGCAAATTCAAGTGCAATATTATCAAAACGAAATAAACTAAACTAACTAAAAACATCCGAGATAAATAATACGCTAGCACTGTGGCGCTAAACAACGACGAGCAGCAAAACAAAAGGGGCCCAACAACTAAAAAAAAAACGCAACGAAAAACGTTTTTTTAGTTTGTTCTTTTTAATGTAGAATACTATAATAAAAGGCGGCAGCACAGCGCAGGCGGCAAAAATCACTAACAAAATAGCGGGGTAAACGCCACAAACAACATAAATCATCAAGAAAAACATACTAATAGTGTGTACAAAAATGTTTATTGTATAATTTTCATTACAACTCATGCACACGCTTGCATATGTGTAGTTCTGTGCGTGTGTGAGAGCGTATGCATCCGTGTGTGTGTGTGTGTGTGCGTATAGTTTTTGTTTATATGCTGGTGCTGTTTTGTAGTTCTCGATTTCCTTTCTCGTACTATTCGTCAACAACAAATTATAAGCTGAGCCACATTTTGGCGTCTGCTTTTTGCTTTCTGACTTATTGTTCATTTTCGCCAGCTAGTTGTTTTGTGTAGTGTGCCTTTATTGATTTTAAGCTGCTGCTGCTGCAGTTGTGGACACACTGACAGCGCACACAAATACACAAGTGCACGCACACATACACGCATACAGGCGCAGACACGCTTGTAGACACACACATACAGTGCAATTTGTAATTTTTTTTGGCATTTGTTTATTATATTTTCGCAGATTAACATAGCGAGCAGGAAGAGGGAGCGAGAGAAAGAGTGCGAGAGTGAGAGCGAGTTAGATATACGATAAGAGCAAGCAGGAGTGGCAACACTGGCAAAGGCACACACATGAAGACGATGTCGCGCTTTGGCCTGCGCCGTGGCTTTAAATTCTCCGAGGAGCAACAGCATCTCAATGGCAACTGCAACAACAACAATAACAGCAGCAGTAGCAGTAACAACAACAACAACAGCAGCAGTAACACTAACAACAACAATGGAAGTCCAATTGGAACTGCACAAAAGCTGGCAACGCCACCACGGAAAAAACGCAGCTTGGCCACAACAACAACAACGACTGCACCGGAGTTGCTCGATGTTGAACTGGAACTCGACAGACAGCAGCAGCAGCAGACGCCGCCCACGCTCATCTGCAGCGTGCCGCTTGAGCGTCTGCCGCGTCTGCTGGACAAATTACAGCACTTGAAGCAACAACAACAACAACAACAACAGCAATTGGAAGACGCCGCTACAACGACGACGCCGACGATGACGTTGATAAAGGTCTTGTGTTTGTACTGTGATAAGAAGTTCGCGTCGAGCAAGCTGCAAGCGAAGCATGTGGATAAGTTTCATACGGAGCGCAAAGAGCGACGCTGCAGCAATCGCAACAGCAACAGCAATCAAGTTGGCAGCGCCAGCCAGCAAAGTGGCAGCTTCAGTTTCCCAGGTTGCCATCATTGCAATTGCAGCAAATCAAGTGGCTCAACTGCTGCACCGATTTGTCTGCCAGCGGCACAGTTGGAGCAGCTATTTGAGCATTTGCTGCAGCGCCATGGCGACAAGTATTTTGGATGCCAGCAATGCCAGCTGCGGTTCGGCGATGTCCAGCAACTGCACACGCACCTGCGACAGCAACACCAGCAGCATCTTCAGCATCAGCAGCAGCAGCAACAACAGTCAGCAATGATTGGCGCCGAGGAGCCTGTGTTGTTTCGTTTGGGCTTGACGCAGAATCGTTTGCCAGGTCAGCGACAACGGAATCGCAAGCAACAGCAGGAGGAGACTCCCAAGCAGCAGCAGCGCAGCAGCAGTCGCGCCGCACAGCGGCAACAGGCAGCGGCCGCTGCAGCCGCATCGGCAGCAGCAGCAACAGCAGCCACAACAACTGCAGCGGCAACACCAACAAATGCTGTTGTAACTGTCTCGGACGATGCCTTGTTTCGCATGCCCGGCCATAGTCATGTGTTTGACGACAACTTCTATCAGGATGTGGTGCTCAACGTGCGTCACAATCTGCAGCATTATCTCGACGGTCGCCTGCGCAGCGGTCCCGCACCGCCTCAACCGCTCAGCGTCACGCCGCCCACCCCGCCGCTGACAGCAACCACAGCAGCCACAACAGCCGCTTATCCTACGCTCCTGACCGCCGAACAGTTTGGCGAACTTGGCCATGGACTGGACACGCTGCCGTTGCCGCTGGTGAAGGCGGCGCGCCGGCCGCACACAAAGCACAGTTGGAAATGGAAATGGGATTATGTGAAGAAGTTCACGATCATCAATGAGGGCGGGCGACTGGTGAAGAAGCTGAAACAACCGTTTATGGGCTTGCGCGATTTGTCCCGCCTCGACATGTGGACGCAGCTGACGATGCGCCAAAAGCACGACCTGGAGCTGGCGCAGCAGCAGCAGCAGCAACAGCTTCAGCAGCTGCATCGCCTGCTCGATCAGCGGCTGTTGCCGCAAATAACGCGCGAACAGAACGAGCAGGCGATCATCAAGTGTGAGCTCGTTGTGGAGGGGGCACAAGAATCTATAGCGATGCCCCATGCCACGGGCGAGCATAGTTTTCTGGCGCTGCTGCAGCTGCAGCCACAGCAGCAACAATCGTTGCCAGCATCGCAGCAGCAATCGACGCGTCTGGTCTTGAGCGGCGAATGGGCGCGACCTCGTCTGTATTTGTGCATCTGCTGCGGCGCCAAGTTTGAGCAGCGCAAGGCGCTCGAGGAGCACAAAACGTTTCGCCATTCGCACATTTATGCCACGCACTATGAGCTCGTGGGTCGCGAGCTGCTCGCTGGTAACTTGTTGCGGCATTTGTTTTTGCCCAAGCGTGCGCTAAGTCGCTATGCGGCCGAGCAGCAACAGCTGGCGACATTGCCGGCAACGAAGCTGGAGCGCCAGCTGGTGGAGGTCGAGGAGGCCAATTCGAGTTCATCGAATTGCTCGGCAACAGTCGCCAGCAACAGCAGCAGCAACTGCAATTCGGCTGCCGTGGAGGACAACGACAACGACAACAGCAGCAGCGATGTGAAGCAAGCGAGTTGCAGCTCCGCCTCGCCCGCCAGCAGCTACAGCAACTGCAACAACAGCAGCAGCTGCACTAGCAACAGCAACAGCAACTGCAACAGCAACTGCAACAGCAACAGCAATAGCAACAGTAGTAGCAGCAGCAGCAACAACAGCAGCAGCAACTGCACCAAATGCGGCCGCAAATGCAGCGGTCTAATGGATCTCTATCGTCACATGCTCGACTGCTCCGGCGATTATGTTTGGTCGCTGGCCAAGAAGCGCAAGTATCGCTACTACTGCGGCTCCAAGAAGCGTCGCAATGCCTGCAACTTTGCGCAGCTGCTGCGCAAACAGCAGCAACACAGCAGCAAAAAGTTGCAGACAAAGCAGCAGCAGCAGCAAGCGAACAACAACGATGCCTCCGAGGAGAGCTCCAACTCGAATTCGACCTCAAATTGCCAGAAGACCAAAACGCCACCGCGTCAGCGACCAAGCGATGGTGAGTACACTAAAACTACATCTTGCAACGTGCAGTTTTTGAAACGTCTGTCTTGCTTTTCAGCCGAATCCATACGCAAGATGCTAGAGAATTTGCCGGCGAAGCGCGTCTGCAAGAAGATCTTTCCCACAGACAGCAAGAAGCGCTCCAAGGGCAAGCCGGGCAAGGTTAAGCCGGGCAGCAATAACAAGAAGAAGAAGCAACAGTTGGCGCGTGGCGCAAAGAAGCTTTATAATCACCATCATCACCATCACCATCACCACCACCATCATCATCATCAGCATGCGCTGCGCAACACGCGTTCGCGAGCGCGTCTCGTGCGTGCCAAGCCCCCAACGACGACGACAGCAGCAGCAGCAGCAGCAGCAGCCAACGCGACAACAGCAACTGCTGCAATTGCCGGTGAGCAGCAGCAACAGTCGCAGTCGCTGCAATTGCGCAATCGTCGCAAGCCGCCGACGCAGCCGAAGTTGACCACAACGAGCGAGAACAAAACTACAGCCAACACTGCCCCAGCCACAGCAGCAACAGCGCCAACTGTTGCTGTTGCTGCTGCAACAACAGCAACAGCACCAAGCACGGCAACCGCAACGGAAACGGCAGCGTCACCAAAACCAACGACGCAGCTGATGCCAACGCCGCCCACAACACCAGCGCCACCGCCAGCAACAGTCACAGCCACATCCACAGCCACAGGCACAGCAGCATCGTCAGCGAACACAACAAGCACACTAGCAGCAGCAGCAACATCCGTGGTGACTGCAGCAACAGTGAACAGCAAGCAGCAACAGCTGCCGCAACTGAAGCGGAGCAAACGCATCAGCGATTGCATTGCTATGCTCACCGGCAAGCTGGAGGAGAAACTCAAGACTGAACAGCAGCCAGCCGATAAGGAGCAACAGCAGCCACTGGTAGAACAACAGCAACAACCAGCACAACAGCAGCAGCAGCAGCAGCTGCAACAGCAGCGGGAATTATCAGTGCCAGAGCAGCAGCAGCAGTTGCCGCCAAAGACGCCCAAGCGCAAAGCTGTCTCCAGGCGCATCATCAAAACGCACTGCGAGGCAGTATCAACTGCAGCAGCAGCAGCAGCCGCAGCTACATTAACGCCAACAACAACAACGTCAGCAGTTGCAAGTGCGACATCATCAGCAACAATGGCAGCAGCAACAACAGCAGCAACAGCTACAACAGCCACAACAGCTGCTGCGGCAAGAGTTGTCACAGCAGCCGCCACAGCGCCCGCAGCAACACTTGCCGCAGCAGCAACACTTTTGGCAGCAGCAACAAACCCCGCAGCAACAGTCGCTGAGTTGCCGCTCAAATTGCCATTGCCGCTGCCCCCCATACGTGCCACTCCCACTAAGGCGGCCAGCAAGCAAATGGCAGCGCCGCAGCTGAAGCAATTCGCACTTGAGCAGCAACAGTTGCAGTTGGCGCAACAACAACAGCAGCAGCAGCAGCAACAATTACAGCGGCTACCATTGCAGCAGCAGCAGCAGCAGCAGCAGCAACAGCAGCAGGCATTGCAACAACAATTGGCGCAACAACAGCAACCATTGGCACTGCAACCGCAGCAACAAGCACCTCAGCAACCACTGCAGCAGCAACAGCATTCACTACAGCAGCAGCAGCAGCCGCAGCAGCAACAGTTGCTGGCAATGCCGCTACCGTTGCCATTGGCGCCGCCAACAGTTGCTGCTGTAAGCGGCACTGCAGCAGCAACGCCTGTCGCAGCAGCGGCAGCAGCAACATTACTGCTACCCAAGTTGCCGCTCTATTTGCCAGCTGGCTATGTGCTGGAACCGCTTAACCTGAGTCACGTGAAGCCGCCGCTGCAGCATGCCCAGCAGCAGCAGCATCCCCAGCAGCAGCATCCCCAGCAGCAGCAACATGGACAGCAACAGCAACAGCAGCAGCAGCAGCAGCAACGCGCTTCAGCAATGCCGGCGCGTCGTCAAACGATATGCGGCTTTGAGGCACGCAACCTGCTGCAGCTGGACGAGATGCAGCCGCTGGATCTGTCCAAGAAATCGCAATGCAAATCGCCGGCAAGAAATGTGACTGCGGCTGCTCCGTCTACTGCGATTCCGTTGAGTTTGAGCAATAACAACAACTGCCAGGAACAATTGCCGGCACTCGGATTGCCGCTGCCGTTGCCAGCGCACTATTATTCCAATCTGGAGCTGCTCAAAATACCGCAGGTGCGTAATCCTGTGCTGCCACTGCCCGTTGCGTTGCCCGTGCCCCAGCAGCAGCAACAGCAGCAGCCGCTGCAGCAGCAACAACAACAACAACAGCAGCAGCAGCTGCAGCAGCCGATCACGATTTGTGTGGCTGCACCGACGAAGACGCCATCGAAGAAACGGTCAGCCGAGCTGAGCGGAAAGAAGGAGAAGCCTTGTGCCACGCGTATGGATGAGGTGATCAACAATCATATCGACGATGCCATCAACTCGGTCATACTTGCTGTCCAGGAGGAGGAGCAGGAGCTGGAGCAACAACAACAGCAGCAGTTGCTCAAGCAGCAGCAGCAGCAGCAGCAACAGCAGCAATACAGCGCCGCTGTCGCAGCTATGCCCGTCAAGCATTTGACGCCAAAGAAGCGCAACATGCGCTCCAAGACCATTGACTGCCGCTCGGCGCTGCTGCTGCCAATGGAACCAGCAACACTGCCGCTACCAGCAACGCTGAATCCGCTGCCAATAGCGATGCCGATGCAAAATGGGCTGGCAACAGCTGCTGAGCAGTTGCCGGCCAAGGCAGAGACGCCACCAGCGCAGGAGACAGAACCACATCAGCAACTGCAACATCAACAACAGCAGCAGCAGCAGCAGCATCAGCAGTTGCAACAGCTGCCCGCGGCAACAGTTGCTGCTGTGACGCCAGCAATGCCTGTTTCCGTTATTTCTGTGGCGCCACCAACGAACACAACACTGCTGCGTCGCAGTGCCACGCCCAGCAGCTCGTTGCTGGAGGAGTACAGCAGCACAATGCACAACAACAACAACACCTCGTCTGGTTTTCACAGTCTGGCGCCCACAAGCGCCAAGGGCGAAGACGAGGAGCAACAACAGCCGCTGGAGGAGGAAGACGAGGAGGAGGAAGCCAGGCTGGCAAAGGAGGAGCTGGAGAAACTAGAGCAGCAGAGGGAGCGGGAAAGAGCAAAAGAAAAGGAGCAACAGCAAAGGGAGCGACAAGAAAGGGAGCAACAGGAAAGGGAAAGGGAGCGGCAGGAGAGGCTGGAACGGGAAAGGCAAGAACGGGAAAGGAAGGAACAGGAGAGGAAGGAAGAAGAAAAGAAGGAGCGGGAACGGGAACGGGAGCAACAGAGAATTGAGAAGGAAAGGCAAGAGCGCGAAGCGCTGGAGAGGAAGAGAGAGGAGCAGCTGCTAAAGGAGAAACAGGAGCAGCAGCAGCGGGAAAAGGAGGAGAAGCAGCAACAGCAGCGTGAGGAGAAGAAAGAGAAGCAGCGGCTGAAGCAAGAGGAGAAAAAACAGCGCAAGCTGGAGGAGCAACAACTGAAACAGCAGCAGCAGGAGCAACTGAAGCAGGAGCAACTGAAGCAGCAGCAGCAACTGGAGGAAAAGCAAAGGGAAGAAGAGGAAGCCAAGCGAAAGGAGCAACTGCTGCAGGACACTCCACAACCGCAGCAACAGCAGCAGCAGCAGCAGCAGCCGGAGAACGCTTCGGAGGAGCTGCAGCCACTCAAGGAAGATCCCAACAAGAAGAAGCAGCGACGACGCCGCAAGAACGAGCTGGCTGCCATTGTAGCGGATCAGCTGCTGGAGAGCTTCAAGATTGACAACGCGCGGCGCGACAATCTCAAGAAACTGGAGAATCTGGCGTACGAGAAGAGCGAGGATCTGCTGCTCACCGGCATGCTGCTCATGTCCAGCACCAAGCGCAATGCCACACTGCAACAACAACAGCAGCACACGACGACGCCAGCAACTGTTGCTACTACAGCAGCAGCGGACGCAAAGCGCAGCAAGCTGGAGCAGAGCACAGAGACCACATCGACTGCAAGTCGTGGCAGACCGAAGCGACGCCAGAGTTGCTATTACAGGCGTGGCAAGGCGCCAGCGGAGACGAACATTAGTGCACTGAAGTCCTCGCTCGAATCGTTTTCTATTGGCATCGAGAAGCAGCTGCTGGCCAAGGAGGCGGCCACAGCGGCAGCCGCAGCAGCAGCCAAGACAGCAAGCACGCCGCCCACGAGCAGCATTCTGCGTCCCAGCATTCTCTGCAGTGCGGCCAAGGAGCAGCAGCAGCAGCGCGAACAGCAGCAGCAGCAGCAGCAGCAACAGCAGCAGCAGCAGCAACAACAGCAGCGGCAACAGTTGACCACAGCAGCGGCAGCGACAGTTACTGTTGCCACCTACAGCCGCGATCCGCGACTCAACAAGAACATACACAAGGAGTCGCAAGCAAGTGGAGTCGCGCAGCAAGCGGCGACAGCACAGCAGCAACACACGTCGCAACAGCAGCAGCATCTGGAGGAGGAGGACAACTATCTCACCGAAATCGCGAAGAATGTCAACGAGAAAATCATGTCAGCCACCAATAACGAGGACTTTGAGTTTGCCAACGACGAGTTCGATCAGGAGAAGGACAACGACGACAAGTTCTATCGGCCGCCCACTTCAATGAGCGTGCGCAGCGCGCCCAATCTGAACGACGAGCACTCGAACTTTGGCTCCGACGACGACGACGACGATGGCGAGAACACAAACACCGAGCTGATGGACATGGATCTGGACGACGAGATGAGCGTCTACACCAGCTACTCACAGGACTTGGGACGCTCGGGCTTGGGTCGCAGACGACGACGACGCAGACGCAGCGTGCTATTGACGCGACGTCCCAAGAAGCGCAACTCGCGTGCCGCACAGCAGCTCGAGGATGCGGCCAAGTTTGCCTGCCAGCTGTGCGGCAAGAGTTTCTTCAGCGCCACCTCACTCTCCAAGCACAACATGACGCTGGCCCATGTCTCAAAACTGTCCGAGCTCGAGTATCTGCAGTCGAAGAGCAATGCGCCGCCGAGTCCCAAGAGTCCGCCGCCAGAGCCATCGGAGCACCGTGCGCCGCTTGAGCCGCACGGGGAGGAATCGCTGAAGCTGAACGCGGAGGAAACACTTAAAGTGGCGCCGCCACAACAGTTGCGTGCTTCAGTGCTCATGCCGCCTGTGCCCGCCGCAGTTTTAGCTGCGAATTCCGCGCCCGTTGCAGCTCATGTCATCACCGAGGCGAGTCTGCGGCTCCACGACAACCAACAGCAACAACAGCAGCAGCAACAGCAACAGCAGCAGCAGTCGAGTCCCGCCCACAGCGCCGCCCGCCTTAATCTGAATCCCGACGAGCGGCTCTTCTACGAGTGCTGCAACATTCTGAAGAGTGCCGAGACGCCGCGACTGCCCACAACATGCCCCACATCGCTAACAGCGACGCCAACACCCTCTGTGATTGTCAGCGCCGGTCGCAAGCCAGTGGAGCAGCCTCCCCCCGCAGCACTTCGAGTCGTTCCAGACACACCGTCGTCGCCCTCCCCCTCACCACCGCCAGCAACAACGTGCACGCCAGCTCCCGCTATGGCGGCTGCTCCACTTCCTGCCCTAGTTCCAGTTCCAGTTGCAGTGCATCCACCAGCTCCTGCTCCGGCTCTGGCTCCCGCTGTCTGCCATCAGCCCGTCATTCAGCAACTCTTTCGCAATCCGCCCGCTGCCACGCCCACAACGACAGCCACGTAAGTAGCCAAAGCGCCAAAACAGGGAACCAGAAGTAAACTATAGGTTAGCCAAATTAGGAAACAGCTAAGTTCAGTTCAGCTCTTATTAGTATGGTAACAAAACACTAATGTTAAAGGAGCATAGGCCAAAGGTCCGCTGTCTGCTTCAAATTGGATGAACGCCACAAGTTGTCACCCTTTTCCACTGCTTCGTCCTATGAAATAAGGTTATTTCTAGATGCTTTAAATTCTACCGGGGAGCTAACGAGCTGCTTCAGAGCTAAGTCATATGGTTCTCTTTTACGCTAAACTAGTTAGAGAGCAACTTTAGGTGCCCTAAACTAAAATGAGACTAACTTGGTCCTTAAACTGGCATTCACAGGAATCATCATCATCATCAGCAGCAGCAGCAGCAGCAAGCACAAAATCACCATCATCACCAGCAGCAGCAGCAGCAACAGCATCATCATCATCATCATCATCAGCAGCAGCAGCATCCGCAGCATCTGAATCACCAACAGCATCCGCAACACCATCGCTTGTCTCCCAGCTATTCGGCCATATCGCAGTTCTCGGTGTCGGCAGTGACCAACATGACAACGTCGCGCTTTAAAACCAAAGCCGCCATGAAGGGCTACGAGACGAACCTGGACATTGTGGAGCTGGCGAAGTCCTCAACGCGCGCCATCTGCAAACTCACCGAGCTGGCGGACATTGCGCTCGGCAGCGAGAAGCCACCGGGCGTCGATTACCTGACCACGCCCAACAGCAACGTCGAGCAGCCGGCAGCGACAACGGCAACCACAACCACAACCACAACCACAACCACGGAGCAGCAACAACCACCGGCCATTGTGGCAGCGACGCCAGCTATGCAGGCGACGGAGCAGAGCACCACATCCTCCAAGACCATCATGCATGCCTCGTCAATCATTAAGGCGACGGCAGCGACAGCCACAGCGGCAGCAAGCAGCGCCAATTTGCCGCCGGTCTCTGGCCGAATCATCATACCGGAGCGTCCGTTCAAGAATATTGGGCTGGAGGAGAAGGCGAGCATAACGTTCCAGAAGCCCAAGACGACGGTCAATCTGCTGACCGAGGACAACAACAGTGTGTCCACGGCGAGCTACTCCGATCGCGATGACTACGACTTTGGCACGCTGAGCTGCGAGGACGAGCAGGAAGCGGAGGCTGAGGCGGAGCGCGAACGGGAGCGGGAACGGGAGCGGGAGCGGGAGAGAGAGCAGGGACGGGAGAGAGAGAAGCAGCAGCAGAACTTGGCGGCGGGGCTGAAGCCGATGCACGGCAACGCAACGGCCGTGATGGCCGCCTGTGCCGCAATCACATCGTCGGCCTCGAGCAGCTCCAGTTCGGCCAGCTCCACGACGCAGCAGAGCAGCAACAGCAGCAGCAACTCGAGTCGCGCCACCGCCAAAACGTTCGAGAACAAATCGCTGATCATGGGACGCATCTTCAAGCATGTCAGCAAGCCGACGGCGACGACAACGACGCTCAACGCGACGGGGAATCCGCATCATTCACATGCACTGCCGCTCAAGACGGCGCCCAAGGACAAGGCGCAGCTGGACCAACTGTTCGATGAGCTGCGCGGCGCCGGCAAACCGCATCCGCATCCGCATCCGCATTCGCAGCTGCAGTCGCAAGCGCATCCACAGCAACATTCCGAGCCAGTTGCTTCTTCGGTAGCCGCCACAGTGCCCGTCGCGGAGCGCTGGCTGGAGCTGGAGCCGATGGCAGCGCCCGCGGCGCCCACACCGCCAGCCACAATGCCAGCGGCGGTGGGCGCAGGTGCAGGAGCAGCAAGTGCCGGTGCAGCTGGCAAAAGCAAAGCCAAGAGCGGCAATAGACGAGCAGCAGCAGTAGCCGCTAATCTTCCCAAGGCTTCCACGCGAAAAGCAAGCGCTGCGACAGCAGCAGCGAGCGCACCGCGCAAAGATCTCTCCAAACTGCAGACGGAGCTTGGCATGAGTCCCGAGGAGCTCAAGCAGCTGATCGATGAGGGACAACGGAAATCAAAGCGACGCTGTGCCACCAATCGACCGAAGAAACTGGTAGAGACATGGAGCTCCGATGAATACGAGGAGTTCCTCTCCACCAAGGACATTATTGCGCTCATCGAGCAGAAGGAACAGCAGGAGCAGCGGCGCAAGCGCAAGACCAGCGAGGCCATTGTGCAAACCCTGGAGACGGGCGCCGTCGCCACAGGCTCCAGTCGGCGAGCGGATCGTGAGAAGTCCACGCAAACGATGCCTGTGCCGGTGTCGGTGCCGGTGGCCAAGAGTCGCAAGAACAGAAAGCCACCAAAGGAGCAGGAGGAGCCAGCCGTGCAGCCAAGTGGCAAGCGTTCGCGGCAACGTGCCGCCGTGGAGGCGCCGCCAACGCCTCTCAAGGTAGCCGCGAAGGCGGCGCGTGCCAAGCCGGCGGCAAAAAAGATGATGGCGACACCGGCAACGACAGCGACGCTGACGACGAGCAGCAGAAAGCGCGGCAAGACAGTGACGTCTGCTCCTCCACATCCAGCACCTCCTGCTCCAGCAGCAACAGCAGCGCCAACCGCAGCCGAGTCTCGGGCGGATCGAGCGAATCAACGCACGCGCAGTAGTCGCCAGAAGACAAAGGAGCAACAGCCATTGGAAGCAGCAGAACTGAATCACTACCACGAGGTAACAACAGCCAATGCCTCAAAGCAGAAGCCGCGTACCAGCAGCAATGTGGCAACTACTGCACTTCCAATTCCTGTCAATTCTCTAGCTGCTGCTACAGCAGCAGTCACCAACACGAGCAACAACAATAATAACAGCAGCAGCAGCAACAAGAACCTCAACCTGAAGACGAAGCGCAAGTCGCAGACGAATCGACAGTCGCCAGCGCGTCGGAAGCGTCCGGCCAGCGAAAAGCAGCTGTATTATTGGAGCAGCTCCAGCGACGATGAGTTTGGTCGCATCGTCGATACCGATGGCGATGGCGACGGCGACGAGACAGCAGCGGAGCAGCAAGCTGGTGATGACGATGACGAGGAGCAGCACCAGCAGCATTCGGCGACACGCATTGATGCAGCTCAACAACAGATGCAGCAACAGCATCAGCAGCAACAACCACAAATGTTGCTGCCGACGCCGGCAACAGCACCTGCAGCGACAGCAGCAGCAACGCCTAAACACTTTGAGGAGAGCGAGCAGTATCAGAAGCACGGCTGGATCGTTGGCGACTCGCACAAGAAGCTAGTGAAGCTGCTGGCCATTGCTAAGGGCAACAAGAACAACAAAGTCGACAACAATTGCGGCGGCGTGAAGCAGCGGCGCACGCCGAAACGTAAATGCTAGGAGCGTTTGAACTGCATTCGGATGGCGCCACTATTAATCAGGGCAATATCGATAGCAGCGACAGCGATAGCGCGGGCAGCTATCGATGAACAACAATCGGCATATGACTACAAAAGCAACAACAACATCAGAAGAAGAAAGGCTTATAATGCATACGAGTATATTAAAGCAGAAACACAAAATATTTTTCTTTCTTTAACAACATCTAAGCGTTACATTATTTAGGTTTTTTTTTATTAAATGTATTTATAATTAATAAACAACAAACAAAACACAAAAACAATGCGAAAACAAATAAATATTTGAGCACAATTTAACTATCGAATTCTTGGCACCCACTATCGAAATCCATATAAAGCCGTTGATGAAACAGGACTAATCAAAAAGCACTTACTATTTATATCGAAAATAAATTTAACTCGATATTTATAATGCACTTATCACTGCTTGAGCTCCACATCGATAACCACCATCGAGCAACTCAACGGCATCAACAGGGTGATTGCAAATTGACGGTTAAATATACCAAGGCTTAAAAAAATACATGAATTGTAACTTAATAAACTTGAAAATTCACTTTGTATAACAAAATTAATAATATTCGCCCGTTTTTAACGATTGAACTGTCGGTCACACTGCTTTGAACATAACCATGAATAGCATTGAACGCATTTTAGAATTGAGAGGCTTGAACAAATATTACTTCACTATATTCGTGTTAAAAATCTCACTTATCTAGCACATTTTGAGGCAAACCTATTTATTCTGAAAGGTAGGTAAACTATTAAACTGATTTTGGTTCAAAAGATCGCATATTTTTAAGTGAATTTTTTGTTAAATACGGTTTTTGGCGATTGGAGTGTTACCAGTTTCTGTTTTTGCTTAAGCATTTGTTGCGACGTTAATTAGTCCATCATCGCATACGCAGTCTCCGGTCACGCTGGCTGCAGAGTTGTTTTTGCAGTTTAAGCTACGCTCGGATGAGAAAATTTAAAATAAAATAGTTTCTCTTAATTTAAATAACGGTTCAAAACGCATTGGAGCTGTGCAAGTGCAATAATTGTGAGTAATTGACGGCGGCTATTTATACGACAAATAGCATCTCCATTGCGAAAAATCTCGTTTACGCCTCAAAATTTTTCACTTGCGTCGGAAGTTTTTCTTTCTCTCTCGCTCTCTCCCATGGCTTTATTTTTTTTGTATTTACGATGCTGATTCGTAATTGTCGTGTTGTATACATGTTCAATCTTTCTCGCTCGCTCTCTCTCTCTGTGTGGCTTTGGTGTGCTTTGTGTGTGTTGTTGAGGTGGTATGTGTATGTGACTACAACTGGCTTTGCTTGGAAAATAATTAAAGCAAATAATAAGAGTGAACAAACTCCAATTTGTTACACATTTAATATATAGTTGCACAGTAAGGCATTATTATTTACAATATGCATGAAGGAAGCATCAGTGACTGTATTGTGATTTTAGATTGCTAGTGTGGTGTATTTTTATTTATGCATGTGTGTGTGGATGCTGTTGCTACTGCTGGAAAGGAGCATTAGAAGAAGACATTTGGATGCCATTCTCAGCATCCACAACCACAGTCACCAACACACTTGCACACGCACATCGCTATCGGAATCGGTGAATCGACCACTCAACTCTAGTTTTTTCCTCCTCGTTTCTGTTTCTTTGCGCGCTGCCGCTTTCTTTGTGCGCAGTTGCAGGTAATCACAGTGTCAGTTGCCCCCTCCGTTCCCCAAACACACACACTCACAAGTTGGGTTGGCTAAAAAACTCAATGAAGTTACGAAAAATTGAGTGGACACATTAAACATTCGCTGCACATGCAGCTGAATCGTTCGTTCTTCCTCTTTCTCTCTTGCTCTCCCGTTACGCCCACTCAAAGCGCCCAAGACAATTGAGACGAAATCAGCAACAACAACAAGAACAAAACGTGTATGGCCACGCAAACCGAGAGTGAGAACGAGAGGAAGAGAGTTTTGAACAAGGGTCGTCGCTGTCGTTATCATAGTTGTTGCTTTTGTTATTGTTGTGCAGCCCGGGAATGTGCATATGTGTATGTGTTGTACAGGAAATCTGTTGCTGGGAAACTCTTGAAGCGAACATGATGATTCTGCGTGCTGCACTTGCACTTCTTGCAGCAAGCAGCCGAAGTAGCAGCAGCTGCAACTGCACTTTCCCCGTCATACTCGCAACTTCTGCAACTGTGACGTTGACTGCATATTTGTGTAATTTTTGTATAGCCGGAAAAACTCAATTAAAGTTCGAGTGTTGTTGGTTTTATTGAAGTACACACCCACACATACATATACAACTGTAATTGCTTGTAGGATTTGTGTTTCATTCACAGACCCGGAGAGCAGCAGCAGCGCAGCAGTCAAAAGAGCAGGATAAAAGTAACAAAAATGCACACAACAACAAAGCCACCCACATTTGACATAACGTTCGCTGCTCTCTGGCGCTCTCTCTAGCTTTGCTCTAAACCTGTGCACACTGCCTTACTTAATGCGCGCTCTTTCTGCTCTGCATGTGTATGAGCAAGTGTGTGTGTGCTCGTGCTCTCTCACGCTGTCTGCCAGCCAGTGTGCCCCTGCTGTGCCCTGCTTTGGCTGGCTGGTCAGTTGTCTGCGCTCTCTGTGTTTCTAGCTTAGTTGCCGTTTGTCAGCAGGAGCAGCGCAGCAGCCGCAGCCGAAAAAGGATTTTTCAGTTTGTTGCCAGACGCTTTTTGTGTGAAAATTACCGAAAAAAAATCAAAATAGGATCCAACATAACTTAAATAATTAATAATGTTGTGCAACTAAAAAAATAAGCAAACAAAATCAAAAACAAAGCGAGGTATATAGTAAAACAGCATAGAAAACATTTCACAATTCTGCTTAATTTAAACAGAATAAACTGTGTGCGTGTGTGTGATGGAAGTGTGCATGAGGCTGGAGTAAGAGGAGAAAAGCAAGGAGGCAGGTGGCATTTGCATTTGCCTGCGCCGGTTGTGTGTGCGTATATGCGTGTGTGTAAGTGTGTGTTTGTGCTCAGCGCAGTCTCTCAGCAGCTCTGTTCGGCTCTCAGCAGAGATGTCCAGCCGTGGATGTATCCCTATGCGGTTCCCAGTCCCAGCTCAACCCCCCTCTTTTTTCTTATTCGCCCTGTGGTTGTTGTTGTGGTTGCGCTTGTTATTATTATCTTTGTTGTTGTTCTTGTTGTTTCTTATCATAGACTGAAATTTTAGCGAAGAACTTGTAAATTGCTTTGTATCTAAATCTTGTTATCGTATGCTAGAAATTATTTAGGAAAATTCATTATTCCACGGTAGTTGTTAGTCGAACATATTTAAGCAAATTTTTCTTAAAGCACTATACTATTGCCATTTTGTGTCGAAGGAGTACGTGATAACGTAGCAAAGCTTTTGAATCTTCTTAATTGTTCAGGGTATCTGATAGTTGTTTCTCTCACTATGTATCTATATAGAATGAGGGCTGTAAATGGGGAAAAGGAGTATTTCTGTATTTTTTTGTAAGATAAAATAAATTGATCAAAACTTCTTCCTTTGACAGGTGCGTCAAGATGCGTCAATTCAACATTTCGGTCATTGGACTATCCGGGACCGAAAAGGATCGTGGCCAGGTTGGGGTGGGCAAGTCATGTTTGTGCAACAGATTCATGCGGCCCATGGCCGACGATTACTTTATCGATCACATATCAGTGCTCAGCCAGAGCGATTTCAGTGGCCGCATCGTGAACAATGATCACTTCCTCTACTGGGGTGAAGTGCGCAAAACGACCGACGAAGGCGTCGAATACAACTTCAATATTATTGAGCAGACCGAGTTTATGGACGATTCCACTTTCCAGGCCTTTAAGGTGGGCAAAATGGATCCATATCTGAAACGTTGCACCGCAACTAAAGTCTTCTCGGCGGAAAAACTGATGTATATATGCAAGAATCAACTGGGCATCGAAAAGGAGTACGAACAAAAAGTAATGCCCGATGGCCGGTTAAGCATCGATGGCTTTGTTGTCGTCTTCGATGTGAGTCCCGTGCCCAATCGCAATGTGGAGAAGCAGGTGGAGTTTGTCCAGAATGCCATCGCAAACATATTGAAAAATAAAAAACCACTCGTGCTCGTGACCACGAAGAATGACGATGCCTATGAGTTGTATGTGCGTGAGGCGGAGAAGATCAGTCAACGCAAGGATTACAAGAGCACAGTGCAATTGATTGAGACGTCTGCGCATGAGAGTATCAACATTGATCTCGCTTTCCTGATGCTTGCCCAAATGATCGATAAGGTGAAGAATCGTGTGAAGATCATCTCATATCAGGAATCGGCTAAATCACGCAAAGAGCTCCTCGACATACGATCGGAAGCGGTGACGCGACTGATACGCAATCAGATCACCGACTATCATGTGCTGTGGTCGCAGGGTTCCAAGATGCTGTCGCAGTATCGTGAATGGAACGAGTTCCTCAACATTTTTGGACACGAGGCCGGCCAGAAGTTGTTCCGTCGTCACATGAAGAAGCTGCGCGACGATCATCTCAATAAGAAGCTGCACCAATATTTGGATAAGTTCGCTTTGGCTTTAGAGTATCTGTTGCCCGATATTAGTGCGCTCAACATAAGCGATGATGATGCGTGGGAATGCGCTCGCAATTATTTACAGAATCATATTGAGTTTGAGCAGTATTTCTTCGAGTGTCCGCAGGCCACATGGACGGAGCTGCTGGACATGGATGAGGCCGAGGATGAGGCACGTATTCCGTTTGATGTCCTTGAGACGAACGAAGCAGAGACCGTCTTCCGCAACTACTTAAACTCGGTACAGCAAGACAAGAAGAAGATTGGGTGAGTAATCGATCATAAGATCGCAAATTAAATTAATACTGACTAAAGGAATCACATGTTGCATTTATTTTATTCAAATATCTATTAACTTTTTAAATGCAGTCATCACTCTGAGCAAATTAATATTTCTTATTACATAAAATCAATCATTATTAGATACACCTTCTGCCGATTTTTATTATGTAATTTTATTCATTATACATTGTTACATTGAGCCAATCAAACGATACGTCTTCTCTCGTTTTATTGTTTTTTTTCGCATCTTATACGAGTCATCGAGAAGGTGACACGTTTCACTATTAAGTCAAAGCATTAATAAGTAACTACATATCTTGATGTTGAATCATCAGTTACCCGAAAGGTATCTCGAATTCAGTATTAGATTGGCAGATATTTTGCTGCAATTGGTAAATTGTTATGTAGGTAGTGCTTAGTATCAACTAATTGTATTTAAGCATCACAGATATATTGCTGCATCATTTCTATCTCTTTGAGTCACAAGCGTCTCTCTACTATATATATGTGTTCAGTAATCCGATATAATTTGTATCTAGTATTTGAGCATTTGCTGTGAATTCCTATGTATCTGACACCTCAGCTGTTTGAATGTGGATATTGTTAGCAATTGAAATTGAGATAGAAATTCTATATATTTTCAGCAAGTGTCAAGTAACATGATACATTTCAGTTATATTCAATTACATCATCTCCACAAAATGAATGATAGTTGAACTATATAAATCTAACAGCTTCACAATTGCTTATTTATTTATAGCTAGCATACCATCATTTCTATTTAACAGTGCAAATACTTTTTCGCCTCAATATTATATTCCCTAAATAGATGTGATTTTATTTATGTATAATTATAAGAAGTATGCAGCACCTCACTGCAAGCCAAGTTAAGATCTAATTCGTTGTATATTCCTTTGCTATTTGCTGTTGCAGTTGGAAGCAGCAGTTCAAGATGCTGCTGGAAGAGTCTGGCTTTGTAACGCCCGGAAAACAGCTGTCGGAGGTGCGTGTGCTGTTCATGGGTCGTGAGTGCTTTGAGGCGTTGTCTGAGCACGATTGCCAACAGATCTACGACATCCATCAGGACGAGATCATTGAGAAGAGTAAACAGAATTTCGTTGAGCTGCTGCTCGAGCACGCGCAATATTTTCTGCAGTTCAAGAACGTCGACATCATTACGCAAGAGGATGTGCGGCAAATTACGGATGTCATACAGGAGGATTCGCGTTACAAGATGCTCGATCGCTTGGATCAGGAGCGACGTGTGATGCTGGTGCAGCATTTGCGTTTCATCCATTGCCCCATACGTGATCACTGTCCGTTCTTCAACAATTGTGTCGATAATTTAATCGAGGAGGTGCTCTCCGACAAGTCCGCTGGCAATCATAAGTCCCATGCTGGCGGCACCGTCGGTGGAGGTTGGAAGTCGACGGCTGGCAGTGGCAGCGAACGCACATTGAATCTGCTGATTGTGGGCTCCGAGCACTTGGCCAGCGATCTGCTTAACGATATACGCATCTGCACGGGCAGCAAAGGTGAATATATCTACGAGAATCAAACCTATTATCTCAACTATCGCATTGCCAATGGCGACATGGAGGCGTTCAAGGCCATTGACGTCTACTCGAGTGGTAGGTATCTTAAAACAATTTATCTACACTGAATGCAAATTGATTTGTTGTATTTGTTATGCAGGCCTCATTTGCGTCTACTCAAATCAGCAGTCGTTTGAGACGCTCAAGGACAACTTGGAACGCACTTTGCTCTGCAATCTCGAGCTGGAAGATAAGTTTGAGAATCTGCCAATTGTGTTGGTCTATCAGCCTCAGGATCTCAAAGAGAACGAAGTCGAGTATTTGCGCAGCGAGGGAATGCGTCTCTCCGAAATGTTGCACTGCGATTTTATTGATCACACGCAAAATCATCAGAAATACGTCTATGATATACTCAACATTGTCATTCTATCGCTCAAGCTGAGCGAAATGAAAAGCTACGAGCCATATCCATCGTCCAATCACACCGATCTCCGCATTTTGGTTTGCATCTATTGCGGGGATCAATATGATATCGAGAACATTGTCCAACCATTGTTAGCCGAGTCCACTCTGATCAAATCCAATGAGCATTGCATTGTTGTCGATGTCTTTATTGGGGATGCAAAGAGACGTGTTGAGTTCATACTGTCGTCGTATCATGGCACCAATCAGTATCGCGATGAGCTCATTCATGGCTATATCTACATCTATTCGGCCAAGCGACGCTCCTCGTTGGCCAATCTTAAGTGCGTTATAGAGAAACTTTCTAGCAAATGTGTGTAGACTGAATTTTGTTCCCTTTTTGCAGCATCTTGGCAGCGCAGAATGCCAACATTCCATTGCAAATTGTGGCGGTTACGGAGAGCGGCGGCGTCAACGCGTTCTTCAACAATGAAATTTGCCAGTTTCTCATTACCGAGGGCAACGCTTTGGCTGATCGTTTCAAGGGCAGCTTCATGACGTTCTCAGCCGATCAGTATGTCAAGTGTGAGTATAGAAAGAGACAGGAGGAATCCCTTTAAAGTGCTGAGGCTGATTTAATTCGCGTCCCTCTCTAGTTGCCTTTTACAATCCATTCCTGAAGACGGCCTGGGACAACAAATACGAGGTGGAGAATCTGCATGTGGAAGAGTCAATTACTTTAGATTCGGGCGAGGGTACGCTCGAGAATTCCGTGAACCAAATGCCACGTCCGCCGCCCAGACATGAGAGCTACATGCTCTCCAATACACTTGGCACCGATGGCTCCGGCAGCGAGAATTACGAAATGCTTCCTACACGATCTCTAAACTCATTAAATGGTAAGCAACAAGCTGGCATTCTTCTCCCGCCCTTCCTAAATCTTCTCTGCTTTTGTGCATTTCTTTTGCAGAAGAAAGAGATATATCTTTAGATGAAATCTATGATGACAACAACGAAAAACCCAAGCATCAAAGTAAGTTTCATCATCGTTGCCTCCTTGCCCCTTTCTGTCTCTCTCGCTCTGTCTCTCTATTGTCAAAACTCCAGTCCAATCAATTGACACCTCAGTTATACGACATCCATTCATAAAATCGATTGCGATATCATTCTCGTATCATGCGTCCCCACGATTATGTCATAACAATTGTATATAAGCATATTGTCATGAATTGGTCGAGACGTGCATAACCCTGTGTATGAGATGATATTTATTTATAATACAAACTAATTTTGTTGCTGGGTAAAATGGTTACTAAAAATTAACTAATTCTCTATGCGCGTAATAAGTTTCACGTTTAAAAAATTTGTTGTCAAAATGAGTTTTTTTAAAAATAACTGACAATGCAATTTGATAATGTAGAAAACACTGTTTAACTTAACATATTTTATTGTTATGACAGATTTATAGTATGTAAAATCGATGGATGGGGAGAAAGTGGGGCGCTTATAGCTTACGTGTCTGCATATAGGAATTGATGGAAAGTTTTCCATCTATATGAATGGACTGACAGATGAGACGAATAGTTGAACTTGACTCGTCTGTTGGTGCTGATCAGGAATGAGATAGGCGTTGTCAATTATTGTCCATTAAACTCGATGTACGAGTCTCCTATGGCTATCGGGTATATTAAGCTGGCATCTGAAATGTAGAGGGAGTATTTTCCTTGTTGTCTCGCATCTGCCCGGAGCCCGTATCATACCATAGCAATAAGTTATCTCTAATGATCTCTTATAATGATTACATCTGATTAATGATTAACCATATAACAATTACATATATTTTTTTGTGTTTTTTTATATCGATTTATCTCTGTGTGTGTGTATTTGTTGTTGTCATTGCCTATTGCATACCAAAAATAATTATTATAAATACAAAAAAAAAAATGAAAAAATGAAAAAACAGGATTCCAGATATTCCCTCCTCCAACAACTCCTCCAGAGCCAGCCCCTCCAGATCATCAGCTCATTACATGCACATATAAGAGTCAATTCGTTTCGGCTTCAGAATCAAGTTTGGAAGAAATAACATGTAATCTAACTAATTAAATATTTTCTTATATACTCGTTTAATCGTATAACAATCGTAAACATTCAATTTCAATTCAATTCAATTCAAAACGCTCTTGATTTCCATTCGAATTCGTTAAACGTTTCTCTTATTCATATTCGTTCCTCGTATTCTTAATCGTTTGTTTCTCTTATTGGTATATTTGTTGTCTGTTGTCTCTTAGTCTTCCTTTTGATTCTACTGCTCTTCCTTTTGCCTACGTTCATTGTGTTCATTTTGTATGCGAAACGCAAACTGTGAATAAAACTCGCAACCCGCGAAATGTTTCGTTATCCATGTACATAAATTACATACATAAATAAATATAGATTTCTATTCACGATTGCTATGTACCTATTTGTATATATATTTCACGCGTTAATTCTCTGTATAATATCCTTGTATTTTTGTTGCTCTTTGTCCCGCTTTTAGTATGTACATATTAAACGGCAGTAGCAACTATAACTGCAACTGTGATTCGACCCTAGCACTTGACGAAAAAGTTCCACAGGGTCTATTGAGTATATCGCTATGCGCGTAACAGGCGCGATTTCATCTTGTATATAGAGAATACTCTTGAGCAGCATCAACAGTCGAGGCGTATCGGCTTATCCAAAATAATTCTCTATCTATCCGTCTCTGTGTCTGCTTAATCAGCTGGATCGCAGTCGGACTAAAAGCTTATTATTGACATCAATCTGATAGGTTTCATTCGATTTGGCGCATTAACAAGAATCAATCATTTTTCGTTATGATAATGATTGTCCAGATTTATTAGATTTAGATTTAAGCCGATTTCATCTAGAATTAAGACACTATAATTTAATTATGTTTATGGAATACTTGAGTTTTAAATCAAAGTGCT
Organism: Drosophila rubida; assembly: GCA_035046165.1. Classification (NCBI taxonomy): domain Eukaryota; kingdom Metazoa; phylum Arthropoda; class Insecta; order Diptera; family Drosophilidae; genus Drosophila; species Drosophila rubida. The sequence continues at coordinate 5,335,068 of JAWNOF010000023.1, read as the reverse complement.
TTTGTTTCTGCTGGCAGATCGATTAATCGATAACTCGACTTTTGTTGCTGTTGCTGAACGTCCTGTTACGCCTACAATTACAATATGTACATACAAAAATACAATTATACTCACCACAATTACAAAAGTACAAAGTTGTCTTTCGATTTATCGTTTTTCTTGCTTCATTTACTTTAAGTAATCACTTAATTTATGATATGATTTTTGATTGTTTCTGCGTTAGTCTTCGTTTCCTTTCCTTTCCTTTCCATTCCGTTTGTGTTTCTTTAGTGTTTTACGTTGTAAATATAACTTAAGCTTAGCTGAGAAAGCTCTGAGCTGAGCTTCAAACTCGATGAATCAATTGTTGATGCCAATTTTAATTTCGTTGTGTCTTCTTCTTGTTGTTCTTGTTCTTGTTGTCGTTCTTCTTTCGTTTCGTTTCCTTTTATCCTACTATTCATGCATTTCATAAGCAGCGGATGTCAGCGGGTCGAAGGATTCATTGGCCACCCATGATGCAGGTTAACATTCCACCTTTCTCTCTCTCGCTCTCTCTCTCTCTCTCTCTCTATAACTATCTCTGTCACTTTTAGTCGATTCTTCCGCCTTTCTGTCTGTCTGTCTTCTCTTTGTCTCTCTTACACACACACATGCATACACTCCTGCACGAATTGTAGCTGCCTCTCTCTCCCCCAGCCTCTCTCACTCACTCCCTTTCTGCCACCAACTACACACTTGGAGAGTCGCCCGCCTTTTTGTTGCTGTAGAGCCTAGAGCACTTAGTACTCCTTACCTCTTCCTTTCCCCACCACATACCCAGATTGCACTGCTCGCTCCTTTTTTGTTAGCTGCTCTTAGTGCTTAGTGTTTTTTTTTCCGTTACGTTGTTACTTCCTATTCAACACATAAATTTTGATTGTTTTATGCTCGACATAATTGCAGAATGGCCTGAGGATCCGCGTCGCAACATGAACAAAAACTCGATCTGGAATAACTTTAGTGGGTCAACGCATGCTTACACCACAGGGAGGCGGCACATTGACTCCAACTTAAATAAGATACGCCCCAAGGGTCCTAGCCAAACGTTGAAGGTGGGTGAAACGCCCAGTCGAAACTGTGCCATGAGCTCCTCAACTTTCACGCTACCCACACAGCAACCGGGCAAGTTGAACATGAAGAACTTTCAGCTCGTCAGCGATGCCGTGGCCAAGATGAATTTCAGCAGCAGCGGTAGCATGGGTGAATCCTATATGGGTGGTGTTGGCGGAGTTGGAGGCGATGGTGTTGGCGGTGACAAGGACGCCAAGCGCTATGATCATGCTCAGCTCGATGGCGAGGACGAAGACTCCGAGGAGCTGGCCGAGTACGAGCAAATTTATGAAAACGAAGGTGAGCTCTTCACATTTCTATTTTATAGTGCAATAAAGATTGTGCACTTAATGTCACGTTGACTGCTATTGTTAATACTCTGTTAACTGCTTTTTAGACTGCACCGAGTCGGATAGCTGCGCCAGCTCAACGGAGCGTCGTGTGCGACAGCAGAACGCCTACTATAAGGCCAACAAGAAGGCTGCTACTAGCAAGAAGAACAAGAAGAAGAAGGTCGCCATTCCGGTGCAGACGCCACGCGTCCCTCCATTCGGAGCCTACGTCAGTCCCCCGGAGATCCCGTCGCACTATCAACGTATGGCTGCCGTTGCCGCTGCAGGTGAGAAGAGTATGTGTCGTGTTCTTTTTTATTTTATTTGCTTTACTTTTTTCTCTTTAGTTATTTGTACATGTTATCTATTAAATCCTTATCGCTCATGTATGTTACTTAAGATCTGGATTTTTGCATGACAGCGACATACTTAACAAAAGCAGTGAATTTAAAAACTAATTTATTTTGCATGTACAGAATTTGCAATTGCACATTGACATTCAAATCTTGCCGCCACTTTTCACTTTCACTTTTTATCTTCCCGTCCTGTAGAAAAAGCTGAGGCTGTGCCCGACTTCATGAAGAGCGACAAGTCGCCTGAGGTGAGTGTGCACGCAAATATCGAAACAATCAAATGCAACTGTCTTGTTATGTTTAGTACTCCATGGTGCCCGAGCTCACAACAGCGGGCATTTTTGGTGCCGAGAATTCGCCAGAATTCAACATGAATGCCAAATGCTTGAAGGACTTTGAGAAGCTGGAGAAGCGTCGCATCAAGGAGGAGACTGCGCGGCTGCGCAAACAACAAGAGCGGGAAAAAGAGCAGGAAAAGAAGCTGAAGCGTAAGCTCAAACAAAATGCCAAGGGTCTGACCGAGACAACAGAGGCACAATTTGGCAAATTGATGATCACTTCCGACAAGGACGAGATACCCATCTTTCTGATCAAGTGCGTCGAGTTTATCGAGAAGGAAGGCCTCGATTCTGAAGGCATTTATCGTGTGCCTGGCAGCAGAGCCCATGTCGATATGCTCTTCCAGCGCTTCGAAGAAGGTACGATCTTTATTAGCTTAAACAGTTCCCTACTGAATAATTGTGTGTAATATGTTATGAACACTATTAGATACCAATACAGTCATTGATGTGCTCGATATTCCGGTGAATGCTGTGGCCACGGCGCTCAAGGATTTCTTCTCAAAGCGCTTGCCACCGCTGTTCAGCAAGGACATCATCAAGGAGCTTGAAGAGATTGCGGGTAAGAATCAAGTGAATGATGTTCCCAACAGCAGTTGACAAATAAGATTTCTACATCTTACCAAAATTGGGCCTGGAATATCTAATCTCCAATCTATGCTGTTTTTTAGGCTCCCGTGGCGTCGGTTCGTCCAAGCTGAATGTGGAAGTCAAAACTGATCGCAGCTGCCGTTTGATAGCTTTAAAGTCCTTGCTACAGAAACTACCAACGATCAACTTTGCCATACTCAAATACATATTCCAGCACTTTGTGCAGTGAGTAATCCACATTGATTGATAAACTATTCCATACCAACGTCTATCTATATCTATTTTTCAGTGTCTCGGATAACTCAAAACTGAACAGCATGGACAGCAAGAATCTGGCCATCTGCTGGTGGCCCACTTTGATACCCATCGACTTTACAGACATGGGCCATTTTGAGCAGCTGCGTCCCTATCTCGAAGACATTGTCCAGACGATGATTGATCAATTCCCGTATCTTTTTTGCGGCAAGGATGCCTTTGTCATGGTCTAGACAAGGCTTGGATTACACTCTAAGAGCAGCAGCAGCATCATGAACCCATCGATCGATTTACAGATCATTAAAAAGGAAACACAAAAGAACAAAGCTAAATAGGCCCTTTTTACTTTGTTTCAAAAGTGAAGGGTCTTCAAAAAGCAGGAGAAATCCACTCGAAGGCAGCCAAGTCGTCGACGTCGTCGTCGTCGTCATTTTTGTAAACGCAACATTGTGAGTGCATGAGTGTGTGAGCGTATGTGTATGAATGTGTTTGTATTGTAAAGTATTTGATATATGGAAACGAAAAGTATATAAACAAGTAAAAAGAGAGCAACCAATTAGTTAAGTAGGGTATATATTTATTTTTTGATATGTGTGTATGTATATCTATATGTGCATGACATTTTAACTGATTTTATTGTATTTTTTACTTTAACTTTTTTTGTGTTTGTGTTTTTTTTTATACATATATATATACATGTACTCATATATAGATATACAAATTTTGTATTAATGGCTTTGTTGTGTTTCCGTGATATGATATGTAAACGCATAGTGTGCGCCCAACCGCCCGAACCACGACTGAACCGCTCCTGCGCTAGTTCAGTGGTGATTAGTCTGTGTGCGTTTGAATGCGTGTGTGACGGCGTAACAAATTAAACAAATTTATTAATTGTGTATTGTGTATGTTAAACAGCAAAATTTAAAGTAATGTATTACGAAACAATATAATATACGTATACATATATATATTTATATGTGTGTGTATGTATATATTTGCTATGTATGTCTAATTAGAGGAAGCAACAAAACTCCAAGCTGCAAATGCTAAACGCAAAACCAATTCCAGCTACTAAATGTGAATCTCTCTCTCTCTCTTTGTGTATGTGCGCGTGCTTGTGTGTGTGCGGGTGTGCGTGTATGCTTGTTCTTTTATGTGTATTTATGTGTGCGTGTATGTGTATGTATGTAAAGCAAGCTGCAAACAGATTGTGTCTAAAAGATGACAAGCATGTATTAAGTAACTAGCGCTAATGATGATTTAATATAAACGGTATTCCCGCCCAGCCCTGATCCCATGTCCCTGCCCCTGCCTCCTTGACATGCAACAGACATTATTGCAGTATGCTGTCTATCTCACTCACTCTCTTTGTCTCTAGGCTCTCAGCTATTATAAATGTGTGCTCTACTCTTACATATGGCAAAAAAAAAACAAAAACTCATATACAACAACATATACATATATATGTGTATTTTAACTAAAAAGAAAAACAAAAAAGCAAAAACGTAGACAACGTAAGCGTAAGTGTTATTTCTTGTAATTGAGCATTAATTTTTTATAAACCTAATTATATAATTGTGTATCTTGTGTCTGAACGGACCTCAAACTTAAAGCAAAAACAAAAAAAAAAAATAAAACAAAAAACTGAAAACAAAAAAAAAAAGTAAAACTAAACAAAAAATTGATGTGCGAAAAAAAAACAAAACAGAGAGAAGAGAATGACAAAACAAAATAACCAATATATAGTATAATTTGTATAGATGTGTGTCTATTGCATTATTTGTACATGAATGTACATGCACATACATATATATATACATATATACGCTATATACATGTATGTGTATGCATTTATTTATATACGCTAAAAAAAACCAAGAAAAACCAACAAAAAAAAATCAAATGCAAAAAATATGTCTCAACAAAAAATGTAATTCGACGTGATGTGTAATGATATTTTTAAAAGCAAATTTTACGCGCCCTCCAAACCCCCAACTTTCCCCTCCACTCACTTCCCAACATTCACTAACCAACTCTCTGTATCCCTCACTCTCACTGTATCTCTCTCTCTCGAGCGTGTGTACCCCATGCGAAAAGGCTATAAAAGGAGTGCAAGAAACAAAAATAAATTTGTGGGCATTTTCCAAATATTTGTGAAGCATTTACGGTGGCGTTTTTATATTTATATGTATTTATTGTTAGCGATTACAGCCTTACGAACCCCCCAACTATTACCCCACAGGTGGTGCCTCAACTGGCCAACAAGTTGGCCGCAATGGCCTCCGTGTCGAGCAACGTTAATCGCTGCGTTATGCGCGGCTTCTTAGGCACAGGCTGATCATCGGTATCGTCTTCGTCATCGCTATCGTCATCCTCACCAGACTGCGACTCATCAGCTGATTGTTGCTCAACGCCAGACTGCTTCTTGTTGTAAATTTTGTCGGGATCGGGCAACCAGCTGAGATCCACAGAGTTTTCGCTGTCGCTATCCACAGCTTGGTCATGCTCCTCCTCCGCCTCGTCCTCGTCGTCGCTTTGCTGCTCCTCGGCCTTCTTACGCAGCTTCTCGCGCTGCAGCTTGTGTCGCTTCTTCACCAGCTCACGGAATCGTTGCTTATCATATTGGTCCTCCTCATTGAGCAGCGCCTTCGACAGCAGCAAATTGATGCCGCCGTCGTCATCCTGCTGCCGCCTGTTGTTGCCTTTGTTGGTCGTCAGCAGCGCCTTCATTTGATTGCGTTCATCCGCCAGCGTTTCGCCTTGCTCATCAAACTTGAGCTTGGAGTTCACTTGCAGCTGCTTCTTGAGCGCCTTTTTGGCCAGCGCCGCCTTTGTCACCAGCTTCGCTTCGCGCTTGGGCACCACAAGAGGCACCTGTTCCCCATCTGTCTCTTCTTCGCTAGCTCTGCGGGTGGCGTCTAAGGCAGCCAAGTCGACGGGAGCACCTTCGACGTCATGATCGCGTCGCTTAATCTTAATAAAGTCATCGTCGCCGTCCGCGTCGCTTTCGTCCGCAAAGTTAGCTGGCTGGCCAGGCTTCGACTGATTCTTTTGCTGTAGCTGTTGCTCCTGCTTTTTCTGCAGCCAGAGTGGACGTATAAAGGGTACACGTGGCGTGACTGCCAAGCCCAATGATTGCGCATACGCATCCAGATTTAAGCTGTTCACATCAAACAGCCGCTTGTTGCGCATCAGGAACACAGACTTCAAGTATGAAAGGAACGCACGCTGTGCCGAGGCGCGCAACTCGGGGAACTGGGCCAGAAAAGCCTCTATCTTAACGCGCGGCGAAAACAATTTCTTGGGATCGATTTGTACGTTGCGAATTTCCAACTGCAGCTGCTCCTGCAATGCTTCAATCATATGCTTCTCCTCGCTGGGCGTCAACACCAGCAGGCACTCGCCACGCGTTTTATTGCGCGCCGAGCGTCCAGCTCGATGTATGTACTGCGCTACATCCTCGGGACAGTCGAGCTGCAGTACCCAATTGACGGCGGGAAAGTCGAGGCCACGCGAGGCAACATCAGTAGCAAACATGACCACATGACTTTTGCGCAAAAAGTCCTCGTAGATCGCAATACGACGATCCTGATGCAGTGTGCCGTAGAGAGCCAGCAGACCGACGCCCGGGCGCAGTTTGCAAAAGATCTCGTAGAGATATTTGGCTTGCTTGCAGCTGGCGACAAACACAATGATCTTCTGCTTCAGGTGATTCTTGATGAACGACCACAGCATGGTGATTTTCTCCTCCAGCGGCAATACCACATAACTCTGCTGCAGTAGCTCTGGAAGCGCCAGCAACGCTTTCGAGGATGTGGATGCCTTGCTTGTCTGCTCATAGCCAACATACACGGGTTCCTTCAGATTGAGACGCGCCAAGTCCTCGAGCGAATTGGTTTGCGTAGCGGAGAACAAGAGCGTTTGGCGTTGGGGCGGAAAGTTTTCGAGAATCGAGTTGAGTGCTTTCTCAAATCCCATGTCCAGACATCGATCAGCCTCGTCAAGCACCAGCAGCTCCATTGTTGTGGTATTGAAAAGCGGATTCTCGTCCATGTGTTGCAGCAAACGACCGGGCGTGCAAATCAATATGTTGCATTGATCCATACGCGTGCGTTCGAATTTCAAGTTCTTGCCACCAATAATAAGGCCAGCGGAGAAATCATGATGTTTGCCAACCTTTTTCAAGGTCTCAAAGATCTGATAGGCCAGCTCACGTGTCGGCGATATAATGATGGCACCCACGCCGTCCGAACGCGACCATTTCTGCATATACAAATGTTCCAGAACCTGTGAATATCAACAACAATTAATTGTGATCAATGTGGCGTGTGTTTGTGCGCGCTGCAGCACTACCTACCGGTAGAAGAAAGGCTAAGGTTTTGCCGCTGCCTGTTATGGCTGCACCTAAAACATCTTTGCCTTGCAGCGCCGGTCCAATGCTTTGGCGCTGCACTTCGGTGGGCGTTGTGTACTTGCACTCTGTGAGTGCTCGCTTGGTTTTTTGTGAAAACGGGAAATCTGAGAAGGTCTTTATGCTGCTCGCGTCGATTGAGTCGTATTTGGCACGCAACTCTTCGATCTCTGCGTCTGTTACGGCCAACTTGGATATGGCAAATTCTTTGGACCGCTTCTGCTTGAATTTTTGTTGTTGTTTGCCGACTTTGCCAACCTGCTTAGATGGCCGTAGACCTGGCTTTTGGCCTGCAGCTTTGGGTTTGTGCTTCTGCATATTGAATGTTTTAATACAAATTGTTGTTTATAACATGCACACAAAACACGTTGGGTCCCGCACGAGGAACGGCGATTACAGCTGGCCAGTGTTATCGATATTTAAATACCGTTGACTGGTCACACCCACACAGCGTTCTACCGCAGTTGTTCCCACTGATATTTTCACATGTATCACGTGAAAATAAACTCGCTTTATTCTTGTGGTATTTTGCTTTAAGAAAATATAAAGTATATAGAGAAAACCAGAGTTGTTGACATTAAGGCTATAATATGTCTTAATTACATTATGGCGCTAAAGTTGCTACTCTGCTTCTTCTGCAACAATTGACATTCTCACTGCTATCGATGCGCGCAAGTACAACGAGCGTTGTGCAACACTACAGCGTTGAAAATTCAAAATGGCGCGCATTGACAAACAAATTGGATAGTGTACACAGAGTTTTGTTTTCGTTCTACATTAGTTGTGTGTTGAGCTTGCGACATATTAAATTCAAAACAATTTAAACTGCTTAAATACAAAGATTCTGTTAAAAATGTTAGAAATAAAGAGTATTGCTGAATTGGCATGTGATGAAATGACGCCGCGCAAACGCAAAAGAGAATCCTGCAACAAGGCAACTACGCATCTGGCACAACCCTTACAAAAAATACAGGATGCAGCTGCTGTGCCGTCATGCTTCACCAACGCTGCCTTCAGCTCGACGCCCAAAACACGCGTCGTCGTTGCTCGCCGTCGGCTCCCAAAAGACACCGAAAACCTTAATCCTGGCCTGGAATTCAAATCCATTCCTCAGTTGGCCGCCAACAATCCGTTTGAGGTGCTGCGCCAGCCATCGAAGAAAACGAAACGCGAGCAGGCCTGCTTCGAAAATCCGGCACTGAATTTGGAACTGCCTGAGCGCCAGTTTAATCCCTACGAGGTGAGTTGTATTTTACCAAAACTGCGGCAATCAATCGAGTAACATTTAATGGGCCTTTTTAGGTGGTACGTTGCATGGCCACGCCGCCTGCCAAGTGTTTCGTGAATCAGGCGCTAAATTTGCGTGGCAGCGATGCACCCGCCTCGCTGAATCCCTTTGAGATTCATCGACGCAGTGAGATCTCTGCTGCCGCGAGCAACCCGGCCGGCGTTACAAATCCGGCACTCAGCGAAGAAGCGCTGCCAACTGGCTTGAAAATTGGCTTGCCATTTGCGCCCACTCTGGGCTATCGTATTGACTTCAACGGACTGGAGTTGGCACAATTGACGCCCAGCAAACTGTTTGCCGATAAGCTGGTCTTTTCGCCGGTGCCCAAGGCGGGAACGGAGCCAAAGCGTTCGCTAGGCGCCATCAGTGAGGAGGAGAGCACCATGGACATAGGCAAGGAGCTGGATCGTTATCAGCTGGAGCTGGAGAATAGTATTAACGAAGCCAAGTTGCGAAAGAATGGTATCAAGCAGGAACCAGTGATAAGAGAGCTGCAACAGCAACAGCAGCCAGCAATACGACGCAGTTTGCGCAACAGGCGCTTGGAAACCCTTAGTGAAGCGCTTGAGGAGCAGCCAAAGCAGCTGACTGACGATGTGGTAACTGAGGATGTGGTGACTGAGAATGTGGTGACTGAGTATGTGGTGACTGAGGATGTGGTGACTGAGGATGTGGCCTATGCATCCGAGTCGGAGCCTGAAGAGCCGGACGATGACGAGCTGGACTTTAAGGCACCACCGCGTTTTGTGCGCGCCTATCGCCCGGCAGCCGTAAATGTGGCAAACATGGCAGATAGCAAGGAGTCGCTACAGTCGATTGCATCAAGCAAGTCGGCCAAGTCGGAATCGGAGAGTCTTGGTCATGGAATGCGTCAGATTATACGCAAATCCATACGCAAACTGATGCATCCCATGCAGCACCAACAGCAGCAAGCTCCAGTGGAGTCGCAACCACAATCGCAGCACGGTAGCAACATCATAAGCAGCATACGTCACAGCTTGCGTCGCAGGCCGCAGAAGCCGCAACCTCCAGTGGAGGAAACGCAGCGGCCAGCGGATGTCTCCATTGTGGACAGCAGTGAGCGCACCATGAAGTTGCGTTCGAATGTGCCCCAAACCGAATACATGCGCATCGAGCAGCTGACCAACGAGAAGAAGCACACGCTGCGCAACAGTTTGCGTCGCTCGACGCGCGACGTGCTGCGTCACGTATTTCACAAGAGCCAGCAGGATGCATATGCGACAGCCAAGTGAGATAGGCCATTGAGCAGCGTCCTCTTCTTTTACATCACCAAGTTCTTTAAGCACCCAAAGATTGTCTACAAAGCACCCACCCAAAACCAATAGCTTTTTTATAGCTATATAGTTGTAAGTTTTAAGATCTTTTTTATGATCTAATCTGCAGTTCCGTTAGCTGGCTGATAGGTCTGTAAAGTAGTTATTCTACAGAAACTGTCATATTTTTACACACATATTTTTGCAATTTAAAAACCATAGCAAACAGCAGTACCACTCTATGTTTAGAAAGACTGATGAAAGTTTGTCAGATATCTGCAACATTTTTGAATGCATATGAAGTTGATTGTCATTGCCATTTCACCATTATATTTTTGGAATTTTCAAACTGATAACTGATATTTATAGAGTTTGTTATTTGCACACATATGCCTTAAGAATTTCCAAAGCAAATCAACTTACAATTTTTACCCACAAATATCTAGTTTTTAAATATATTTTGTTGCCAGTTAACTGAACTTTTATTTAAATGCACTTTTTTTAGCTACTCGTTAGTTTACAATTTTAATCATAGTTTTTTTGCACGTTTTTAATCTTGTATACATTTGTATGTATATAAATTCTTTATACATTTGTTGTATTTCTTACATAAAAATTATGGACGCAATTTATCCGACTGACATTTTATTGATTTAATGCTATATAGCAAAATGGTTTATGTTTCCAATCGCAAATAGTCGATGCTGTAAGAGTTCGATCAATGGTAAACTACATTTCATAGATGTGACATAAGAGATAAGAATATATTGTTATATCAGTTAACTTACATTCTCTAATGTATTTTGCATAAAAAAAAGTGAGTACTGTCCTGTACCATCGAACAAACTCTAAAGACGAATAGTAAAATTAATGTATTTGAACATTCAAACAAATGTTAGATTTAGACAGCAAGTTGCTAAAGCTATGTGAACATAATTGTGAGCTGCCGGTTAGGTGGTCTCAATAGATTAACGATTAACACACTCAACAAATTTTCTGAAATTATGCTGCAGATTTTTATTATACCTTTGTATATTCCCAATATTTTTTTCTATAATTATTTCAATTTCAATATTGTACAAATGCTTGGGAATATTTCGAACAAATGATCTGGATTTTAATATGTACTGTATTATCCTTAGGAGGTCTGGAAGAGTTGAGTATTTGTGAACAGGACATTGATTTTATTGAAAACAATTAGTTTGCCAACTTGCAAACTATTCCACAATTATTTCTAAGCATCATATACGAAATTAACTTTTAAATAATTTTGTTGAAATAGATCTACAATTATAAAGAATTTTTTTTTCCGAAAACTGATGCAGCTTTATAAAGGCACATACGATATCTTGTTCTTTAAAGGCCATTTAATTACATTGGTTCTTGGTACTTAGATTTAGAATATGTAATGGAGCATTAAGGGAAAGAGATAAGAGCGTCGCGTCTACTTGTAGACCGTCTGGAGCAAGGGACGTCGTCGCTGATCGATGGGCTTGTAGGCGTGCTGATAGACACTGGCCAGTCGCCAGTGCTCGGGATAGCCGCCCTGACCGGCGCCGCCGCCTTGGCTACGAAACGGTGGCACCAGCGTATCAATGTCGTAGTTCTTCTTGGCATACGGCTGACGTGGACGCGGCACGACCAGCACACGCCCCGCGGCGCCACCGCCCATGCAATCCGGTGATGCGATGCCCACAAAATCGCCGGTGGCATTCAACTTGGGCACACCGGCGCGAAAGGCCGCCTTGCCGCCCAGACAGTGACCATGTGTCGCGGGGCAGCATTTGGGCGCCGGTGCCACTTTGTGGCACAGGCGACGCGCCGGACGGCGCAGTAGCTGATCCCGCTTGCAAGCTGGCCCAGCACCGTGATGGCAACCGTGCGCCGTTTCCGTGTGGCAAGCGTCATCGGGGCCCAGATATTTTTCGCGCAGCGCCTGGTACGCCTTGTCGCCCAGCAGCGGCGACGATTGATACTGTTGTGCCAGCCGATTGGCTGGCAATCCGAAGCCAACGCCCGCGCTCCGCTCGCCGCTTAGCGCAGGCGCCCGACGGCAGTGCGAGGCGCTCGAATCCCGGGAGACGCTGCGCGCACGCATCGCTGGCGGCGCATAGTCGCAGGCGCAATCGTTGTCGCGCTCCAGCGCGCGACCCGCAAAATCCGTCTTGCGCCGCAGAATGTCTTTGTCGAAGAAGTCCGGTTCGCCGAGGGTGCTCGTAAAGACGCCTGCGGAGCGTCCGAGCTCCGCTTGCGGGGCATCGTCGCGTGGCGTTTTCACGCACGTAAAGACCGCGGGGCCTGCAGAGTCGTTCGAGCCGTCAATGTGCCGTGGGAGACGCGGTTCGTCGCCGGGATGGGCCGGTTTGAAGTCCCAGCCAATGGCCAAGTCCATAGCGCCCATTTTTTTAGCAGGCGCCGAACCCACGCCGCGAAAATTGTCGCCGCCCGCAAACGGCTTCGGCAGCACACCGGCGCCCGTCTTTGGCCGGAACACCTTCATCTTGGTGCAGTGCGTCGGACCAGCATTGTGCGTTTTGACGCCCACGCCGGTCGCTATGGGATCGATGTCGAGCGCGAGGCCGCCATGTCCGCCGCTGATTTGCGCCTTGCGAAACGCCAGATCCGCCACACAATCGGGCAGCGGCTGATGATCGAGATTGTCCTGATGCATGCGCTTGGCCAGCTCAAAGTTGGCGTACGCCGGCACCACAGGAGACGGACAGCGCTCATTCGGCTTCTCGGTGATCGAGTGCAGTGGCATCGTCTTCACGAGATCCGGTTCGCCTTGGACGGCACCAGGGACCAGTGGCAACGAGATGAGATCCTTGCCGGGTGCAAACTTGAATTCAGAAAGCTCCAAGTCGTGACTATTGTTCAGCTGGCCAGTGTATTTGGCTTGGGCAGCCGCTAGAGCTGGAAATTGTCGACCCGCCGCCGAGCCAAGCTGACGAGGTGCATCCGTTGCCGTTATGTTGTTGTTGTCGCTGAGATATAAGCGATTTAGCGGCAACTTTGCATCAAACACATCCTGCGGATCGCGCTCATATTCACGCTTCTGGTCAAAGCGATACTCGGGCTCGGTGAGATCACCGGCCGTGTAGCTCAGGTCCGGAAACTTGAAGTTTTTCGTGCTTGCCACAGCTGCTTGCGACATGACGGTCGACACGGTGTTAGTCACAGCGAAAGCTGACTAGGTTATGTTGGGTGAGTATGAAGATGATCGTTGATGGGCAAGGATGTGAATGAGAATTTTGATTAATTGCCGCGAGTTGTGCGCAGTGCTCTGTGCTTTGTGCAGCCCTACCGCGCCTCCCCCTTGAGAGGCTCCCTATCTCTCCTTGGCTCATTCCGAGTTGTCAGTTGTGCTCTCTAATATCCAAGCTTCCCTCGAATCACTAGACTACACCTTATCATGATTACTTCTAATTGGAGTTCCAGGAGTTAACAGATAAGAAGCCTATCCTATTTCTGAACGTTGCCCGCACTAGGATCATCCGGAGTTGTCGAAGCTATCCAGCCGACGCTCTGTGCTCTACGCATCCAAGTATCGTTGGGCTGTCCAGACTATAACTAATCACTGCTTCTAAAATCTTTACATACTTCATAGAGAACACCTTTCGCTTTTAATCAGATGCAATACCGAGAGGGCTCATTAATTGTCGAAATCTGTGCAAATCAGTCTATTAATGACTTGGAGGTTTCCTTGGCAGGCGAACTTATTGTTGATCTGGCTGTATATTTCTCCACAGAGTCCGAGTCCGGTTTGGCCGCCTCCTTACTCAGCGCCTTGGCCTTCTGCTCCAACAACTGAATGCCGACCATGGACTGACGACGATTGTAGTCGAATGCGGTCACCTGACGCTTACGCAGACGCTTGCGATTTCGCATCGAGGAGTCGCCCATGCGTGGCACTAACTTTTCCTGACCCTGTCGATTTCGTTGGGGTGCAGTTTGAGTGCCAGGTCTTGTTCAGAATGAATGATACAATGATGATGCTGTCTACACTCACCTTGGGCTTGCACTTAGCGCGCTTGCACTTACGATGTAGCTCGTCGATAGCGAGCAGCTGCTGCAGTCCCTCACACTTGCCCTGGCATTCGGGCTTCTGCCACTCGGGATCTCCCGGTTTGCCAAGCGTCTCTCTCCAATCACACTGTTTCTTCTGCTTCTGCTGCTCGCGCTCACAACAGCACAGATTCCGCGGATACTCGGCGTACTTGTGTTGTCCGCTGAGGCAAATGTTGTACTGGGTGGCGAAACTACGCGTTATCCGCGGTGGCAGGTGGTAAGTGCCTCTGTACTGACCCAAAAAGTTGCCTTCCCTGCAGTTAAAGTCAGAGTGCTTGGAACGTTTCTGGGTTTATCCCTTACATCTTTCTACTCACCGCTTCGCCGAGGGCAGTAGATGTCCGTTCTTGTCGCAGACGGGCGACGAGTTACTTTGCAGTGAACGTGGACGCGGCGGAAAGAAACGCTGATACTCCCAGTTGTTGAGGCTTTTTGCCCGAAAGCTGCGTTCGTACTGCGGGAAGAATTGGAAGAGGATGTCGTTTTAGTATAATATTCGAAACTTCCTAAAACCAAGTTTCAGTACTAAGGGAACTTTAGAGCACTTCGGAATCACTTATTTAGGAGTTGCTTATATTCAGAACCTTACCCAAAAGTCTTTTCTTAGCTATCAATCGAGCTAGTTGAAGATTGTCGTTTAATTGCAATGATTTATGGTGCTCGGCAAGCAGTTGATTTTGTTTGACAGTGCAGTTGGAGTCAGGTTAAGCTAGCTGGACAGTCAGCCACCTGTTTCAATTTGGGAAAGAGCTAAAACCTTTATTTATGGGCGCTAAGCAAACCAATTGATAAAACGAAAAACCGACTGAGCACCATACCGAACACACCGTGCTCAACCCACCCCTTGGAGCAGCCCAACCCTCTTTTGGGATGCGGTACTCGGAAGTAGTTTTGGGCGTGCAACGATTACACGGCGTAATCGTAATCTCTGTGTTGCAACATGTGTAAAAAAGCATTTTGTCTAATGCCACTTAATGCCCTGTTTGTGTTTGCTTTTTTAAAGGGACAAATGCCTAAAAAAAACAGCACTGCCGAAAGGTATTCGGCAGCATGAATACCCTGGAAAGTCACAGTAGAGCCGAATTCATAATTAAATTAGCAATTTTTAAGAATTGTTTCTACATGAGTACAACTAATTTATAATTAAATTCAATTAATTTTAAGAAGGGTGTAAACAGCATACGATCATATTGTCTACAACACTGTGCTTTGATTGCAGGGTATCAGAAACTAGAACTACGAATTGCTGGCAGACGTTGAGACTTTGGCGCGCTCTTAACCGAGATCAAAGTCATGTGCAATCATTTATCAGACTGAGGAGAGAGAGTGAGAAAGAGAGGAACATCTACCAGCAGCTATCAGCTGGTTGACTTGCATGCTACTCGTTGGCGACCTTTTGGGGCCGCTTCGGCTGCGGATTCCCACGCAATTTTCAAAAGTTTCAATTAAAGAAGGAAGAAATGCAAATTGTGGCTGGTAATACAATACGTCGCAGACACGCCCCGCCGCCCACAATGCAGCACAGCACGTGGCCAGTTGTCAACACTTGATTGAAGATTGTGAAAGGGCAGCGAGCAGGAGGGGGGCGTGACTTGATTGAGTGCGTGTGAAGCAGAAGCAAGAACAACAGCTAAGCAGATGCTTACAGCTAGAGTGTGGGGAGTACGGCGCAGTGAATGTGGAGGAGTGTGGTGGGGTGTGAAGTCTGTAGTTAAGCAGCGTGCAAGACGCGTTGCTAGTGTAATTAAATTTGCACGGCAATTACACAACACACAAAAGAAGAGCTCGCGTGAAAGTGAGGTTAGGCTGATCGATTCGAGAGGGCGACACGTTAACACAAATTGATTTTAAACTCAATTAGCAACAATGAATGAATGCACGAAGGTCTAAAGGATGAGTACAGCACAGACAAACTCGAATCTCTTTCAAGCCCTCCCCTCGTCGCAGCAGCAATTCCCCTCATTTTGTTGTCGAGATGATAATTTGATGTGCAACCCTCTGGGGTGCAATTTATCACATATCATATGGTGTGCGCGCGTCGACGGATTAGACAGTCAAAAAGCTAGCAACGCACGTGCAAGAGTGCTGCTGGTGTTTGCGTTGGTATTGGTGCGCTGCACTTGTATGCCTTTGAATTGCTCACACACAGGCACACTTGTGTTTTCCCCACAAACTCACGCAAACTCCCCACGCGGCAGCTGCTCTCACACTCTCACCCACAACGTCGTTGTTGCTGTGGTCCAGCACTTAAGCTAATTTCACGCACTGCAAAGCGTCGCAGCAGCAGCGCAGTAGCTGCTGTCGTCGTCTACCAATCAAATTGTGTGTCGCCCGTGCAGTTACGAACAGCTGTCAATTTGAAATTGCAATTGAAATGCCATTAAATAGATGCTTGACCCCTGGGCTTACAACAACAGTAACAGCGAATCACAATAACACACAAAAGAAGAGTCAGAGGAAAACACACATTCAACTCTGATGCGCGCGCGAAATTCCGTTAGATATTTGCGTTATCGTTTGCATAAAGCAAATGAAAAAATATGAAAATAACTGTAAGCGTTGAGTTGCGTGGCAATTCGGCGCGTTGCCAAGTAAATAAACTTTACTGTCGCTATTTCTGCTGCAAATGCTGCATGTAAGACGGTAAGCAGGATAGAGATAGAGAGAAAGACAGCAAGAGGGAGCTCACATCGTAGGCGACAAGCACGAAGCGGTAACTGGAAGTGTAACGGAAACGGGAATAAGCTAAGAGCTTGACTACGCAGCACCTTACAGGCGACACAAACGTCAGTAGTGCAATCATCAGAATCCTCGCAATCGTCCAGTTATTTTTTTTTTTGTGTTAAATACAGTTGTATGTGTATGTGGCAAATTTTTTTTTTGTTTTTTTTTTATTGTTTTTAACACGTGAACATGAGCTAAAAATATTTGTTATTATTAATATTAATTAATAATAAATCTAACTTCCACAATGCTTTAATTAAATTTAACGGAAATTTAATTAAATTTAAAAGGACAATTTTTTTGATGAAGTTGAGTGAAAATTTAATTCTAAAATATTAAAGTGCATAATAAAATGTTATCTAATAATGAATCTGCGATTATAATAATTGGAGGTAAGTGCATTATAGATTCGATTTAATTTACTTACATTTCAGTAAATTGAATTCATAAAACTATTTGCGTTTTCTCTTTTTTTTAACAATTTTTAAACTTGTTCTATATGCAACTATGAATTATGCAATTTGCGGAAGAATACTATGCGTATTTTCTAAACTTTATTCACTATATGAATTGAATATAGGTATTGGATATTATTGTCGCCTATCTTTGTTTATTTTTTTTTTGTTATTTTTGTGGCAGACAGAGACAAGCTGAACATTCAGGTTGCTGGGTCCTATCGGAATTTTGACTGTTTGTTGTGATGGTTATACTGGTTACATACATTGCACAGATTGGGGCCACGCTGGGGGTTGCCAAGTTGATTGTTGTGGGCGTGTGCCCGAAACACCCAATCCTATACAAATCTCTCAATGGGGTATATAAATACAACGCTTATAATAGCTAACGTAATAAAGGGTATTTGATAGTAGCACTTGTCGCTAATTTTGAGCTATTTTTAAGCAAGATGGCGGCTGCAATTAGTTGCGCTGACAGGTGACAATCCTGTGCAATTTCTCACCTGCATAGCGCTGAAATTAAACGACATTTCGTCCTTGAATTTTGACTTTTTTTCTGTGTGATTTTTTTGTTCTGGCCAAACTGAAAATGTGTTGGAGAATGGTTTGAATTTTATGTTGAATTTTGGAGCAATACTAAAAAAGCAACTGTTACTGTGATGCCATTGTCAACTGATTGGGGATGATGGGGGCGTGGCCCAGCATCCAAAAAAAAAAATACATATTGTATTTGTGAAGAGAAAGATGGATGGAGGCGGGTATGGCGATGAGGATGTTTGTGGCGCAGCTGGCGCTTTGTTGGCAGACAGCAAAGCAAATGGAAAACTTGACAACGCCAGCTGAGCACTAATTTTGCCCACAGCATAGCAAATACAAGTGGGGATTCGAAATCTGCAGCTCGACTAGCAGATACGCTGCCACTTTTCAAGGCAGGCAAAACGTAGATAAATAACTTTTAAATCGAAAATTAGACAGTAACTAATGTCAATTAACTTCCTTGAATATCATGTTATCGTTAATGTTCAGTGCGTAAATATGCAGAGAAATGGAGATCAACACCGCAGCATATTAATAATAATTTGAAATAAACAAATGAAATGAACTTGTGAAATATGAATGATGAAATTATTATTTTTTTTTTTCAATTACAATGTTTACTTGAAGTAGTGTGTTTTTGTCGTATTTTGCAGAAAGCAATCGAATGAAATGAATATATAATTTCTCCACCATAATATGGAGCTCGGGTCTATATTTTATTTAATATAATGTGTTGGTATAGTGCGAATTGGCTGTATGGATTTCTATATTTAAATATATATAAAAAAACATACATGTATATATAAATATATATATATATAAGTGTGTTCTTTAGGAAATTATATTTCTCATTCGGATAACGCGAAAAAGTATGCTATGCGAAAATTGAAATGTATACAAATATAATTTAATGGGAATACTCGTACCAAAAGCTGTAAGATTGGTTGTCTATACATATAAAAAGTTGGTAAAGAAAAGACGCTGAATCTCTGTACAATATATACATTTATATTTCTAAATGATTAATCAATTTATTGCTGTACCTTTTTAACAGTTATCACGTAATTAGATGCTAACAAAAAAAATGGGCCATTACCTATACATGTATGAATATACGAACGAGATATATAGATACTACATAGTTATATATAGTTAGTTTACATCGACGTTGTTGTCTAATTGAGTTCGATTGGCTGGTATTCGTGTGGAAGCGTAAGAAACATGGCGCCTGGCAACTGGCTGCGGCAGTTGGAGGCGTTGGCGGTATCTCAGGGTGTCTCGAGCACATGATTCAGATACGCTATATAGCAGATGGCCAGCTTCAAGATCTCGATCTTCGACAGTTTCTTGTCTGGCGGCAAGGTGGGCAACAGTTTGCGCAGTTCCGCAAACGACACATTGAACGCCTCGACGCGAATGCGCTCCCTTGTTGCGTGAGCTGTGCGATACTTGAGTGTGGCACGCCGGCGACGACGTCGCTCCTCGCGCGACAATCCCACCAGCTCCGAGGGATCCAGATGGGCAATTGGTGTGGTACGTCGACGCGGTGCCGGCGTTGGTGGCGGCGGCGGCGCCGGCTGTGCTGCTGTCTCACAGGCGATGCGCGCCTGAAAACGCTGATCGATATCCAGTGTGGTGCTTGCCGCATAGTCCTGGCCGACATGTCCGTTGGTCAGCGCATTGTTAGCTGCCGCTGCCGCCGCCGCCAACTCATCGTCCTGCTCCATGTTGTAGTAGCGGCTCAGCGAGATGCTTTGTGACGGCGCCGGTGCCAAATGAGTCATATCATAGACCATGGTGACGCTGACTGCACCTGCTGAGAGAAGCGAGTTGAAGAGCGATAAATATGGGTGGGGTTTGCTCAGAGAGGCACTTGCACAGTTGCAGCTATGACCCCATAAACTTAAGAAGATCTTGTGCATCTGGCTGATTGTCTGTCGGTCTATAAGAATATGAGTATTTGCTTTGCTGTTCAGTGTTGAGTCATTAGTATCGCTTAATAAGCAACGACTGAATTATATTCAATTTGACTTTAGATTATGGACTTTTTTTTAACTTTAATATCATTCAAATCCTTAATTGAAAATTCATTTGAACTCTGAACTAATTAATATTGAAAGTGTATTTTCGATATTGATATTGAAAATTTCCTTTTGTTTATTTGAATATTTTGGGTTCTTGGAAACAAGTCGCAAGTTTTATAAGTTGTTTTTATAGATAATAAATATGGCTTCTTAATATAGAAAATACTTTTCAAATAATGATTTCCATCGTTAATTCCAGTATTTTAGTAATGTCCACGATCGTAATAGTTATTTTCAGCTTAATAACTACCATGGGTCATACTATATAGTTGTGTAGGCCCGTTGAACGTGTAACTTATAGTCAAAATGCTTGGGGTTCACTACGAACACCCATAAGTAAACCCTTTGCAACCCCTTTCGTATGGTTTCCCCCTGCCTTTTGGGTCACGTGCGTGTCCTGTGTGTCCTGTTTACGTTTCCTATTATTTTCATTTGTTTTTATTGTGCTTATTGTATTTATTATTATTCGTTTATTCGCAACATATTTTCACACCTACACAAATAACTGAACAGAATCGTCACGTTTCTATTTATTTTAGCCCGCGGGAATTGTAAAGAACGAGGGTCACAATAGCAACCCTTTTATGATTTGCGGTTTAGATTTGCTTTAAATATGCATTTAATGGCCAACTTCAAAGATCAGCGAATAGCGTTTTTATTAAAATATGTTTTAAATTCGACTTTTGATTCCCATAAGGATACATTAAAAAACAAAAAAAAACTCTGGTAGACCCTTTATATATTTGTTGAACTTATTGAGGAGAACTTACAAGAAATGCAATCACGGAACTTTCAGCGAAATTACAATTTCCAATTTGCGAAACAATGTTGTGCACACGTAAAGATTTGCCGCCGAACTGAGTTAATGTTAGGATGTTGCAGCCTCATTTATAGGAGAGCTCAACAAGGATTCGCAACCCTTATTAGAGATGGCGAGACAGCCGCCAATAGCAATACAGCATCCCCAGCCAATCAGACACAACAAAATGGCGTCTAAAATCACAGCAACGCCCTTTAACAAGACTACAACAATGCGCCCAAACAAACATAATAAACAAGATATTCGTTAACTTAATATGAAAGCATGAGAAAAACTCAATATGGCCAAATTATATAAAGAATTAATAATATGAATATTATTATTTTATATACTCTATATTATTTTTATATATTATGCTTTATAGTATTATTTTAATATATTACAATCAATTTCTTGTGCATCAAAAAGAGGGAAAAAGCAAAAGCAACTTTTTGAAATGAGCCTAACCGTTGGAATTTGTTGCGTATTTACCAACACTTCTTCTGCCACAATCGTATTGCAACAGCCAATTACACTAGTGTGAATGGCAAATTACCAAGCAGCACACTCTAAATCTGCTGATTTGATTGGTGAAAAATACCAAAAGACAAGTTGAAGTAAAAATGTGCATTGAGCGTGGTATTTTTAGTTAAACGAAGTGCGGCCACGCTGTAGCGCACGCTTTCATAACAACTAGACAGCTGCTTTATTAAGTTACTGGTTTACATTAAGTTTTATTGGTTTTGCAGTTTTCGTGAAATAAAATGAATTCATTAAAGCTGCTATCACCACTGCAACTGAGCCTCAGTGCAGTGCGCAGCTATGGCAAACACAATAAAAAGTTCCTGTATAAGGACGGCAAGAAATTCAATAATATTATTTACTATCCCAGGTAAACCACACATTATTATACCCGGCATAGTGAATATAATATATGAATGACACTTGTAGAACACCAGACCAGCAAGATCCACCCATTGAGCCCACTAAGCTGTTTCGTGTGCAACGCATTAAGCCAGTAAAGGGCAATCCATATTGGGAGAAACGATTGCTTAAAGAACTAGGTTTGGATGGCAAGCAATCCGATTTTGCTGTGGTGAAAAATATACCTGAGAATAATGCACGTCTCTGGAAGATCAAGCATTTAATCAAAGTGACGCCCATCACATTCCCCTATGGTGAACCCACAGAGCACGACATCAAGCACACGATACTCAAGGAGAACGGGGAATGTCTGGTCACCAAGGACGTTGGAGCGGTTGAAGTGCGTCTCGAGGCACGTGACGTCTTTGATCAGCAGCCCAAGCGTCTGGATACTGAACTGCTGCGAAAGGATTCGCGCCTCAAGTGGCTGAATCCGTGGTGATGATGCTCATTATCCCCATTAAGTTTGGTTTATTTAATACAAATGAGAATAAATACACAAAATTACTTACTCAACTCGAACCTATTATTGTACAAGAATACGTCTTTAAAGTTTTAAGTGCAAATTTCGCAAACGACTTATAAATCCCAAGAGAGTTAATGAAGGCAATAACAAAATGACAATGCCTCATTTTCCATTGGTAGTGTTTTTTATATATATAATGTAAATGATTTTAGTTAATTGAAACAGTTTATATAAATTTAAAATGCTTCGATTTCAATTAACGTGACTTGCAGTTTAATAATATACAATATAAAAAATGAACTTGGAGTTCATTAAACAATACAGCTAAAGCATCGACTTGAAACGATTCAGTTAGGAGTTACGATGCTCGTTGACCACCATGGCGACCTTCTTCTCGATGGTCTTGCAGCCGGATATGGCAAACAGGCTATGTACCGGCTCATAACTGACCGCGCTGTTGATTACCACGTCAGTCTGTTGCTGTGAAGGGAACACTCCCCAACGCAAAAACTCTACCTCCACACATTGCACAATGTGCGCCTTCTCGAGCGCCAGGAATGGAATATAATGATCAATGACATGGGCATCGATCATATTGGTCATCTTCAGACCGCCCTCCATGTTATAAGCAGATGATTTGAGCATCTCCTCAAAGTCGGAAAGGCGCGTATCCTCCCGTCGCTTGCCACGTTTCATCAGCTCAGCCAAATGATCGGAGATTCGAACACCCGCCGTATTCGAGAGGAATATGAAAATAGCTTTGGTGTAGTCGGCATCCTTCGCATGGCCGGCATAATCAATTAACGAGGTAAGGGTGTCAAAGACGCCGGGAGGCATCTTGTCCACCTCATCGAAGATGAACAGCGAGCGCGCACAGTCTTTGATGCTCTCGCGCACCTCACGATTGATGCGCTCCTTGTACTCATTGATCCTACCCGGATGCGAGAAATCCGCTCGGCCCATGTATTTGTGGACGTATTTGCTCTGCAATCCTTCTGCGTACAGCGCCTTCGCGATTTGGTCGGCAACAAAACTTTTGCCAGTACCGGGTGTGCCATGAAAACTCATTACCAGTGGCTTGCGTGACGGACTATTCGCACTTAAATGCGCAACCAAGGCGGCAACAACATGTTGCTGCACCATATGCTGACCAAACACCGTTTCAGCCAGAGATTTTTCTAGTGCTAGAATTAAACTGCAATTAAAATTGGTTGCATTTTTAAATACATACTAGCTCGATTCACATACTCGCTATATTCGCTGGAACGCTCCGACTGTCGCAGCACTCAGTGAACTTGCACAACACTCCACTCTTAAAATATGCGAAGCCGGCGGTCCCGATGCCGGCTGCGAGACCTATTGTAGTTAGTGGCTCCAGACAGCTGCTGGGCGTTAGCTGTACGAGCCAAATACAATACAACAACTTGAAATAATTTCTCATTGCCATCTTACAACTGTTCATAAAGTAAAACTTGCGAACTAAAAATTTGCAAGCTGTGATGCGCGGCGGCAAATCTATCGATCATTGTTAACTATCGAGACACTGCATGTCGTGTACAAGTACAAGTGCAAAGTGACATATTAACGCAAAATTTAGCTCGATAAAAATTCAGAAATCACTATCGAACTTCACGACGTTTGAAGTTGGATAAAAAAATAAATTAAGTGGCAGCAATTATCATCATTGCAGCTTGTATTTATTGCACAGCAAAATTATTGTTTCAATTATAAGTTAAATACATACAACTTAAGTTGATAAATAAAACCACTTAAAAATCTAAACATTGCGCAAAACGGAGCTCGATAGTGGCGCAAACATTTAATTTCGATATCAAACAAAGTGTAATCGAAACGTATAATATAAACAAGCGTCGTCGTTGCAGTTTGTATTTTTTGCACAAGCTATTATTAGTTTTGCAATTTGCAGAAGTTGCGCGTGGTGAACAGCGAACAGCGAACAGCGAGCATGGTTGAGAGCAAAGTGCTGCTGGAGGCATTCCAAGAACATCAACAACAGCAGGGAAATAGCAATGGCACTTCGTCGGGCGGCATCAGCATCGATGCCGTGAAATCGGCTATTGCCAAAATGGTTGTGCGAACAGAACGTTTCCAGGGACGCGTGCGCAAGCACATCGATGACAACTACACCGAATTCATGCCCAACCACACCACGCCGGACATCTTTCTGGACAAGTCCAGTTCACTCTGCGACGAAATTGGCGAGCTTCTCGCCTCTTTAGGCAACGAGGGACACGTTGCGTTAGGTGACGCCAGTGGCGAGCTCGCCAACAGCAGTCGGGATCTGCGCGAACTACTGCTGGGTTTGCGTGTTAGCGAACATATGCTTAAGCTGGACGATCTGTTCCAATGCATCGAGGAAGCCAAGGCAACCAAAGATTGCCTTGTCGTGTTGGACTTAATGGGCAAGTTGCGTGGTCTAATCTATAGCGACGGCGGCGGCGACTTGCCAGCAGATGTAGAGCGTATCTTTCAGTCGCTCGAATGCTACGAGTCCATCAAAGTCAAGTATCATGTGCAGGCGCATTTGCTGCAGCAGCATCTGCAGGAGCGTTTCGACCGGCTGCTGCAATTGCAGTGTAAATCCTTTCAGACCTCCAAGTGTGTGACGCTGTTGGTCAGCAAGGATGAGGCCCAGATACAGGACATAGTTACTGCGCTCTTCCAGGAGCGCTACAGTCCCGCTAAACTGTGCGCCTTTCTGCTGGAGCAGTGCATTGAGCCGCTCATCCTCAAACCCGTCTCGGTGGCATACAACGATCAGGCCAAGGATGGCACGCATCTGGAGCTGCAGCTCTCGTACGCCATCAAGGAAGTGGAGACCACAACAGCACAGCAGCAGCAATTGCTGCTGCGCCCGCACTATGCCGAAGTGCTGCAGCACTTGCGACTGCTATGGCAAACGTTGGCCAGCATCAATTGCAGCCTCAGTGGTGGGCATGGCAACGGACAGCACGTTTTCGGCCTCATCGGTGATGAGCTGAGAGACCGCATGCTGGAGTTGCTCGTGGATCAGTGTCTGTTGCCGGCGGTGCCCGACAGCATGGAGGAGTATCAAAAGTCGACATTGCGCGACGATGTCCAGCAGTTTGAGCTCTTTCTCGCCGACATGTGGATCATCAATCCCGACCAGGATGTGGCGCTGAGTAAATTCTGTCGGAACTTTGATACCTACTATCGCAGTCGTTTGTCCGCACGCGTTTTGGATACGGCCCGTGAGATCATCCAGCGTGATCTACAGGATATGACGCAGGTTGCGGCCAACAATCTGCCCGCCAATGTGGCCAGCGATCCGTTTCTCTTTCCTCGCTGCATGATCTCCAAGAGTGTGCAGGTGAGCATGCTATTTATAACGCTTACCAATTGTAAGCAATGCTTGTAGCATTCACATTACAATCCACTATTAAGACACTTCGCTAAGCAACTGTTTAATAACAACTCTGTTGCATTTATATTGCGATTATCAAAAAATCCTGGAGAAGTGTACAAAACAACAAATTTAAGCTATAGCACTAGTTGCTGCTTAATATTTCGCTGTATCACTGTTCGCATATGTGATAATTATGTATGAACACGCATTACAGCATTACGTTATATTTGCTTTGCAGGATTATGTAAAACTCATGGATCGCACGCTGCGTCAACCAGCGGACAATTTGGTTGATGATGCGCCAAATCCGTTGAGCGGCGTCGTTGGTCAACTGCTCGAGACGTACATTGATGAAGTGCCCAAGGTGCACAAGAAACTGCTTCAGAGCATTCCACAGCAATCGGCGCTATTCCACAATAATTGTTTGTATCTTACCCACTGGGTGGCACAGCATGCCAGCAAGGACATCGATGCCTTTCCCTCGCTCGTCAAAACGCTGCAGTCGACGGGCAGCAAATATTTGCGCGTACAGATCAGTTTCCAAGAGTCCATACTTATGGATATAATGAACGGTTTTGGTGAGCATAGCCAAGCTAATATATCTTTTAAGTGATTGTTCTTCGAAAAGAAAAAGCTGTCCTAAAGATAGCTATGCAAGCTGCACAAGTCAATAATCTTTTTTACACACGCGTAGTCCAAATGGTAGAAGCTAGGAGGCCTTAATCTGTACACAAGCAAGTTTTCCATATACATGAACTTCATGTATTTTATTTTCTTTGCAGAATTTGACAGTCCGCATACGCTGGGCACAGCACCGTTGAAGCTGGTCCGTCAGTGTCTGCGCCAGCTGGAGCTTCTGAAGAACGTGTGGCAACAGGTGCTGCCAGAGAAGGTGTATAACAACAGCTTCTGCGAGCTGCTGCATCCGTTTGCTAACGAACTGGTGCAAAGAGTATTCAAGCTGCGCGACATTTCGGCCACCATGGCCAGTGAGCTGAGCGATCTGATCGATGTGGTGCTAGAGAAGGCGCCGCAGCTATTCCACGATCCCAACGAAGTTGTGCAAGTGCGCTCGTGGCAGAAGCTACAACAGCTGAAACTCATGATGAATGCTTCGCTCAAGGAGTTCACCGAACTGTGGTGCGATGGTGCAGGTCCGCTTACGGCCAACTATCAGGCCAATGAGGTCAAACATTTGATACGTGCGCTCTTTCAAGATACGGATCGACGTGCCAAGGCCATCACACAGATCGTTTAAACAACACTTTGTTTTCCACTTATTTTACTTAAAATTTAAATACAAAAAATGTGAGTTTCAAAACTACACAATATATTTAGCTCATCTCGTGCTTAGCCTGCAGCATTAGAGGACGCAGCTGCTCCAACAGTAGCCGATGGTCACGGCCATGTGTGACGGTCAAAATGCGTTGCGCTTCCTGCAAATGATGCACAGCCTCTTTGTAACGACACTCCAGCAGTTGTAGCTTACCCAGCTTAAGGTGCAACAGACCCAGCAATGGATTCCAAGCGCCATAATACTGTGCAAAACCCGGCAACAGTTGCTGTCCAAATGCCAAGGCATCTGACCATTTCTCCACATCAATGGCGGCCTCAAAAGCCGCATCCAGCGTCTTCACATGCCACACATTCAACGGATGCAAGACGCCTGCTTGCTTGGCTAAGCACATCTTGCACATGTCCAGATCTGTAGCAAGAAATTCAACAATTGATTTTTGAAAAATGTTTAAGAGCAGTTAAGAGAATTCCACTCACAGGCCACCTCCTTCATGGAATCCAGACTGCTCTGCGTTAGTTTTGTAATCTCCTCATAGTCTGCACGCAACTTGGATGTCACTGCAGTACCACAACTGTCGCACTCACTCAGCTCCGGATAGACGCTGGCGCCACAATTACTACTGGGACAACAGGCCGCGTTCATCTGACGCGTCTCCTGCGGATCAATGCACCTGCTACAAACACACAGAAAATAATAATGCTCCTTAAGATCGGCGCGTCGCTGGTCGGGCGTATTGAGCAGATCAATGTAGCTGATGTATATCTTGGACCAGTCCAAGCTCGGCAAGTCCTCAATGGCATGCACATGCAGTTCGTTGCCCTCAAACGTGGCCACCGCATTTGGTTGGCAGCTGTGATCTGTGATTGAGACGCCCAAATAGATTGCTGTCGCTATTGAGTTCATCTCTGCGTCCAACACATTGAAGCCATTCGTAATGAGCTGCCAGAGGAGTTGGAAATTACAATAAACGCAGAAAAGAAGCAGCTAATGCTGTTTCCACTTACACGACCATAAATGCTCATCAGTTCGGTTTTGTTGGGTACAATGTTGGTGCTGCTATTGTCGGACATCATTTCAGTAAGCACCGCATGTAATGACTCCAGGTGCTCCAGACGGTTAACATCGTGCTTAATCTCCGCATAGTCTATGCGGAAGATAGGTGAGAAAAATTATACTTGAAATAACCGCAACCATTTTACATAATTTGCTATTCATAATTTACATATTCATATCTCACTTAAGGTAGTTGGGTTAAAGTAGGAATCTCCGATTGTTAACCGAGGTAATGTGACCTAAACACTTGAATGTGTTGCATAACTACAACTATTTATTATTCGAAGCCAATGAAATGTGTAGCAAGCTTTCAGTTAGTGGATATTAATATATGTTCAATATTTCATTTCTAAATTTAAATTGGCGCATAAAAATCGATTTCTTCGAGAAATTCTAAAATAAACATGATCTGCTTATGAGCTTCTTGTGCAGTGCAGTTAAATTTGATGTCTCTAACTTGCATAGCACTAGAAATCTTGGACAGACGAAAAATGAATGCTAACTAAAAAATAATTTTGTCAAGCCTTTTCCACGAAATTTTACAGTTTTTTTATAGTTGTTTATTTGGGCAATAATATAATGCACAAATTTCTAAAAAAAAAAAAATGCATAATGATAGGAACGAAATATTATATATATTTCGAGGGCTTGTGTTTACTACTCTGACCCTGCTCGGCAATTGCTAAGGGGTGTATAATTGACACTTACGCGACATCAGATCCCGAAACTTGCGTGAGCCATGCTCCGTGTAGTAGCCACGCTCCAGATCACCACCGTGCTCGAGGCGCAGTATCAAGCGGCAAAGCATACGCGCCGCATCGGGCACGATTCGCGGATGGATGCGTTTGAGGAACGGACACTCGTGCTTGTGTAGCATCCAAGCCTGTTGTTGGCATGCACGATTGCAGTAGGAGACATAACGGCAATTGGAACACTTCAACACCTTCACACTGCTTAGAAGAGCGAGCTATTCACATAACAAATCAAAGATCTGCAGGGAGATGGTTACGTACGCTTCCAGGCAATTGTCGCAACGTTCCAGGCGATACTTGGACTTGAGTACATAAGCAAAAGGTTTCTCGGTTAGAATTCGCGTGCCGCGCTTAATGACACTAGACTTCGATGACGATCTCGATGTCGATGACGATGATGACGACGACGACGACGCTGGCGATGACATTTCCATTGCGTGCGCTGTGATCAGAGCATAACTAATCAACTAAATGGAATTGGGGGCACACACCTGGCCAGCCAGCCAGCCTTAAAAATATTGCATATTTCGAATATGCTGTTCGCCACTGTTCGCTCAATTCAAATTTTGTATGTTTTTGCGGCACCTATTTCTATATTTAGCACAGAAAACACAATTTACGCAAGCAAAGTGATGGCCATTTGCATTGCTCGCACATCGCGCTACCCTGCAATAATACAGTATGACCGACGCATAACCGTTAAAATATACCAATTGGTCCAATTAAATATACCGCAAGCTTTCTCACAATTATACCACATTACAAGAGTAGTGCGTGCCCTCATTGAACATGACTGCATGCATTTTTCTGATGATGGCAAACTGCATATACCCTATTCACTATCATTACTGGGTAATTATGATATATACGCATACATTTCACACGTATATGCATTGCAAGCGCATTAGTGGCACTCCTGCAAGTGTTTTATTGTCTTATTTGCAATGATTGTATTGCACATAGTAGTGAAACAAATTAAAATTTCGCTTTAGAATTGTGCCCAACACAGTCTATGTGCATATTATATTGCGCCAAATTGATATACATTTACGCTTAGGATTGCCCGCAATGTTGCCTAGCCCCTGCAAAAAAATTTGGCAACACTAAACAGCAAATTGTGACGGCACACGCACCCGCATGAATGTAGCGTATTTCTTTCATTCTGTGCACACTCGATCAATTGTGACGTCACATGCAGCATAAACAAAATTATTATAAAACTTCATCAATTGGCAGCCGTTAGGACCTTTTTATTTTTATGTATTTTAGCAAAAAACTTATACAGCTTGCGCCTATTGATAAGTGAACCAAAAAAAAGTTTTTTACTCCTCAGCTACAAATCTTTACCATTCTTTTACGCTTACACATAATGTCCGTTTTTACCCTCCTCACGTTTTTCAATTGCTCTGCGGCTTGGACCATTCGACGCTCAGAATTAAGTGATCATAACCATGACCATTGAGGATTTCAATGGCCGCCGCCGCGTCCTTGCGTTGCTTAAAGTGCACATATGCGAAACCCTTGCAGAGGCCGGTATTTTTGTCGCGCGCCAAATACATTTTGCTCTGCGGTCCAATCTTCTTCACCAGCTCCTCCAGATCGGCTTCGGTCATCGACTCGGACAGGTTGGAGATACGAATGGCGGCGGTGTCGTCACGTCCACGCATACCCATGCCACCCTTCTGGCTATCCTTAAGGAATGGCGGAACGTACTTGCCCGACTTGGGCGCATCGACAGCCGCAGAAGCGGCAGCGGCTGCTTTCTTCTCCATCAGATTCGTATCCATGGCGGTGCCTTTGTAGGGACAATTGACGGACCAATGCTCGCCGTTACATATACGACACTTGGCAATGTTTTTGGTGGGATCCAGCAGAGGATCGTTGGCCTTTTCGTCCTCCTTGGAGTTGAGGAACTGCATGATGATCTCCTCGGAGACCATTGTGGTTTGGGAATTTGGGCCGGGTTTGTCGTTCTTCGATTCACCAAATTTGGTCCAGGTGCGACGCTTGGCCACCGTTTTTGGCACCACCTGCTTCGATATTTTGTACGTACGCACTACCTTTGTTTTCTTGTCATCCTTATTGTATTTGTATTCAGTGACATATTTGTGGCCGTTCTCAATCGTTTCAGTTGTTGGTGGCAAGCCGCCATAGTCCAATTCCACCTCATCGGCCCAACTGGATTTGATTGTTTCAACACCAGGCATCTGAAATTAACAATTCACAATCAATTTGCGATCGATACACTAAAACGTTTATTATATTTAACCTTTTTTTGCTATGCGAATGAATAACAAAAATTTAAATACAAAATTTCGCCACGAGTTTGCAGATTGCGTCCGCACCACGAAAAGAGACAGTTAGGGATGCGCGATGGATGTCGATAGACGCTTATCGCACAAATGCCTAAATATCGATACTTTAATTGAAATGATTTTTTAGTGCAACACAAAATTATATTATTATTTTTTAATTGTTTAAACGCTTTAGAACATCAGTTTATTTTATTTAAGCGATATGTTTTCTTTAATATTTTTTTTATTGCGTTTAAATGTAATACCCCTGATATACTTGGTATTATATATGAAAGGATCAGTAATTGTTAAGCGCTCACATGGGCCAACTAAAAAGACTTCAATTTGGCACATTTTATTCTTTAAGAATAGCTTATTTTTGCCCTATAAAAATATAATCTAAAACTAAAATTATATACAGAATTACACACATAGAATTATGGCACAACGATTTATCGAAAAATCGCATTTGTTGACTTCGAATGCAATGAATTAGTTCCGCTCAACTAACTGCTGAACTGAACTTGTTCAGAACGGGTGCCACACAACTCTGCCTACCTACGAATGGGAAATGTCGTAAATAATAAACACACCAAATAATTATAATCAATATAAATATAAAATAATAATATCAAATGAATAATAGCTCGTACGTGGATGATCAGCTGAAGCAACGTGCCCAAAGCGTACAACGCAAGTAAAACAACAAAAATACACAAATTCGCACACATACACGCATGTAAAAAACACGGAAGAATACAAAAAGAAATTAAGCGTACAACGACGGCAAAAAAGTGCGCGCTGCACACGGCAGGCAAATTTAATTAGTTATTGCCAACAGGGTGAGTAGCGCTCCTAGCACTGCAAAAGTGCAAACTATTTTGGTCGACTGTCATTTGCTAACAGTTAATTTGTTCTTTCTTCTCACACCCACACACACATGGATGTGCATGCAATCATCGCATCGAACATACACAAACACAGCAGTTATACAATACGCAGGGCAATGAGCAGCCAGGGAGGCCATCAGAAGCTGCTTGGCTCTGTCGCTGGCAGCATGACAACCCTGGCCAGCATCAAGAGCACCACAGACTGCTCTTCATCCTCGTCGTCTGGTGCCAACACCGCCGGCGACTACACCAATGAAATCGATTTGGGCGATCGTTTCTCAGTGGACATTGCCCGACTCTGCATGAACGATCACTATTCGGACGTGGAATTCGTCGTGGAGGAGCAACGTTTGCCGGCACATCGTGCAATACTCGCTGCACGCAGCGAATACTTTAGAGCACTGCTATATGGCGGCATGTCCGAGACAACACAACGTCAGATAGCGCTGGAGGTGCCCTTGGATTCCTTCAAAGTGCTGCTACGTTATATCTACTCGGGCACATTGTCGTTGGCCACGTTGGATGAGGATGCCATCATTGGCATATTGGGCATGGCTAATCAGTATGGTTTCCAGGATCTGGAGATGGCCATCTCGAAGTATCTGCGTCAGTATCTATCATTGAACAATGTCTGCATGATCTTGGATGCAGCGCGTCTGTATAATCTGGAGGAGCTCACCCAGGTGTGCCTCATGTATATGGATCGCAATGCAGCCGAACTGTTGCAGCATGATTCTTTCAAAATGCTATCCAGGGTAAGCAACAATATTATTATGCATATACTATATAGTCTGTCCAAAGGTCTATCTGCTTAAACACTGATCTCTGAGAATACAAGTGCTAGAGTGTGTACTTTTGGTGCATATTAATAACAATTAATGTTTTTAGATTACTTGCACTTTTGTTTTGTTATCATGGGCAACTAATTAAATAATTTCACTTGACTCTAGGAATCGTTGGAGGAAGTGCTGCGCCGTGACTGCTTCTTTGCGCCAGAGGTGGAAATCTTTCGGTCCGTCTGGAAATGGAGTCGCTACAATCCCGACATAGATATTGAAACGGTGGTCTCCCTGGTGCGTTTGCCACTTATTAATCTCGAGGATCTGTTGCAAGTGGTGCGGCCATCGGGCATCTTAAAACCCGAAATACTTGATGCCAAAATTCTTGATGCCATCTTGGAGAGCAGCACGTCAAAGACGTTGCCTTACCGTGCTGCACTGTGGCCCGAGGAGAATGTGGCCACCGCCAAGTTTATGTCACGTTGCATTCAGGGCGAATGTCGTTCCGCTTTGCTGGATGGTGATGTCACCTCGTATGACATGGAACACGGCTATACACGTCACTGCATCACCGATAGCAACGATGATGGCATTGTTGTCGAACTGGGCACCATGTGTATGATCAATCATATACGTATGCTGCTGTGGGATCGTGACAGTCGCGCCTACTCCTATTTTATTGAGGTTTCCGGCGATCAACAGCATTGGGAACGTGTCATCGACTATAGCAAATATCATTGTCGCTCCTGGCAGTATCTGTACTTTGAAGCGCGTCCCGTGCGCTTCATGCGTATCGTGGGTATCCAAAACACTGTGAATCGCGTAAGTTAATGTACTTTACAAATGCAAATGAAGATATATGTAAAGTTTTTTATGCGATGACTGTCTAAGTCTGTGCTGGTTATGAATCATTAATACAAGGTCAATTCTTTGCAGGTTTTTCATTTGGTGGGCCTGGAGGCGATGCATACGATCAACGTGCCCAAACTGATTGATGGTTTTGTGGCGCCCGACGCCAATGTGGCCACCATGGAGATGAGCGCAATTGTTACAGATGGCGTCAGTCACACACGCAATGGTCTCATCAATGGGGATTATGCACGCTATGATTGGGACTCTGGCTACACATGTCACCAGCTGGGCAGCGGCGAAATTGTTGTGCGTTTAGGCCAACCTTACTACGTGGGATCAATGCGTCTGCTTTTGTGGGATTGCGATGATCGTACCTACAGCTACTACATTGAAACGTCGACAAATCGCAATAATTGGCAGATGGTTGTCGACAAGCGTACAGAGAAAGCGCGCTCTTGGCAGAATTTACACTTTGCACCACGTCCCATTGTCTTTATACGAATTGTGGGCACCCGGAACACCGCAAATGAGGTCAGTTTATATTGCAAGCAGCGTTAATAAGTATTTAATATATACATATATATATATATTTGTAGATCTTTCATTGCGTCCATTTGGAGTGCCCGTCACAGGATAAGGCCTTTCTCAAGCAGATTGCTGAACTCAAACAGAAGAAGAACGTGTATGAACTAGAGGATGATGACATTGCCAGCACATCGCGTGCAGCGGCTGCTTTGTCGCTGGGGCAAGATGACTTTCCAGTTTCTCCGGGCAGTGATTCGATTTTGGCACGTTGGCCGCCACATGTTAATCGCGATCTAGACGCCTTCAAGCGTACAAAAGCTGTTGCGAATCCTGATCCCCTGGACACATCTGGTACATCGACAACGCCATCGTCGACGCCACCAACACCGACACGCTCCCCAACACGCTACAACGACTTGCCCCAGAGACGTGCGGAGCCTGTGCCAGAGTTAGAAATTGCACCACTTGTCGAACTGGCCAATGAGCCAGAGCCAGAGCCAAAGCAGCAGTCGAATCGCTAAGTCGACTAACTTTTTATACGTGATCGTTTTTTACAAATGTCGCAACTCGAAATACTCCTGTGGTCAAATGCGCTGCTTATTTTATGTGTTTACTTACATCCGAAGACAAAATTCAGCGTCATTTATGTTTACTTTAAGCAATATTAATTTATATATATCCGATACTGCAAGTATGTGTGTACATATGCTAACTCTTACCCTCTTCCCATAAGATCGAATTAAGCAATTAATTAATTCACGAAACCCAGCAGCCCAATTGTGTTGACAAATCGCATCAATGGGAATTAATTCCCAATATGCCTGATAACGTCCTTATTATTCACTTAATGTACAAATTATTATATTTAAATTGAAATGGTATTATAATTACTTGAATTATCTTACCTACCTCTCGCTTTGTTGATGCTGTTTTTCGTTACAAAATTCCTTCGAATTAAGTCAAAAAAATATCAATATGGTTGCAATTGTTTATTTCTGTATACACCATAAGTTTAATTTATTGCCAAAATATTTTGTTACAACATGTAATGCACTTAATAAAATACATAGTAATCAAAACCATTTTCAAAGAACCGCTGCCGTTAGGCTATCGGTAATCGATGCATCGATACTTTGCTGCAGACAGTGTGACCGAAATTTTGATGGCATATTTTTAAATAAAATTTGCGGTCACGTTGCTGCTGCTCAGTTGCAATTTTGACAATGTGTGCGTGCGGCGGTGTTTGAGGTGTCTCTGAATAGCAAAAAAAGGAAAGAAAAAATATAAATAAATAATTTAAGCAAATTGCGCGCACATGAGTGATATGGTGCCATCGTTGCCATTCCCCATGCATCCCAAAATGCATGAGGATCCGGCACTTGCATTTTCGGCCAAAGAGGATGAGGAGGAGCGCCGTCACATACAAAAGGTGCAGAATGCATTCAAGTACTACAGGTGGGTGACCCAACTGCAATTTGTTTACAAACGCTAAACAAATGCAGGCAATCAAATCCACCGCCTACACCATGTACACACCATTTGACAAGTTTATGCTTGTCATATGTGTACTGATAACGAAAATCAATTAAAGCGGCTTTTGTCAATGTGTGTTCGTGTGCGTATGTGTGTGTCGTGTATATGTAGGACATTCACTCTAATCTCTCCCGCTCACGCTTTTGATGCATCTTCGTTATTTTACAGACCATATGCCTATCTGAGGCTTAAGAAAAAAGTGGATTATCTGCACAGCTTATCAACAGACGATCAGCGTCTGCTTACAAAATACCGCACGCATTTGGATACCGTTGGCAACGGTATCGATTGCAATCAGGCTGTGATTCGTGAGATTTTACGTGATCGTGTGCTGTATCCCACTGGCGATGGCAGCGGTAGCGCCGGTGATACCGATAACGATAACAACGAAACCGATGAACCTCCAGCCCACGTGCGCCATGGGGATATGGACCAAGTGAGTACTACTTTTGGGTTGACACAAAGTCTCCATCCTGTTCAAGATTGAACCTTTTCAATCTCATTAAATAGATATAGTTAGGAATAAATGATTATAGAAAAACAAAAGGATAACAAAAAGAATAATGTCCTACAAATGTTTACTACCAACTTCCGAATAAACAAACGTTTTTATGAAAGTATATAAAAGTATTGGTTTTGGAGAGTATTGCATCGTCGGCTTTGCCGTGATGAATTTTCTCAGCTTAATTGAAAATTCAAATCGAAATTTCTATCTCAGACTAAGTTTCTTGATGATGATGATGATGATGTTGTTGCTGATGATGATGATGTTGTTGAACCTCTCAAAATTTTAAAGGCTCAATCAACGCTGAAACTGATTGCGCGCGACTGGAGCGCCGAATGCGCCATAGAACGAGAACAATCCTATAAGCCGATCATCGACAGCATTGAGGAATATTATAAGCCCAGCGACTAGTAAGTAAACAATCTATATATTTCCATAGTCACTAATATTAAATTTATAGTAGGTTTATGTTTTGCTATCTATTGCAAGATTCCTTTATTAATTAACGTTTTACGCACGCTTCTTTTCAGCAAATTAAATGAGATTAAGATTCTTGTGCCTGGCGCTGGGCTGGGCAGGCTCACCTATGAGCTAGCATGTCGTGGTTACGCCTGCGAGGGCAATGAGTTCTCGTACTTTATGCTGATTGCCTCGAATTTTGTGCTCAATCTCTGCGACTATGAGAACAAGCATGTGCTCTATCCCTGGGTGCATCAATACGTCAACAATA
Source organism: Drosophila rubida (assembly GCA_035046165.1). Classification (NCBI taxonomy): domain Eukaryota; kingdom Metazoa; phylum Arthropoda; class Insecta; order Diptera; family Drosophilidae; genus Drosophila; species Drosophila rubida. The sequence continues at coordinate 5,298,500 of JAWNOF010000023.1, read as the reverse complement.
TGCGACGAGCCGATCAAGTGGCTTCTGTACGCTTCCCCGACATTTGCCCGGTGCGCAATCCACCCAAGGGCAACATAGAGATGGCCGCTGGTGATTTCCTGGAGGTCTATAAGACGCCGGCCGCTTACAATTGTGTGGCTACCTGTTTCTTTATCGATTGTGCCAACAATGTGATTGACTTTATACGCACCATTTACAAGTGAGTCGAGAATTTAATCATTATTGTTGCGGGAATATGATTAAAAGTCAAAATACATATATATATTTTGCCTAAAATATGAATTTGAATTTAAACACATTTCAAATCTTTGCAGAATTCTTGTACCTGGCGGTATTTGGGTGAATCTCGGACCACTGTTGTATCACTATAGCGACGTGCAGGGCCAGAATAGCATTGAACCGACGTACGAGGATCTCATCATCATTATGGAGAGCATTGGCTTCGATATACTTAGCTCGCGCACCGGCATACGCACCAAATATGCTCAAAATCCACAGTCGATGAAACAGAGCGAATACCAAAGTCTCTTCTGGGTCTGCCGCAAGCCGCCCAATAAGTTTGAGCAGCAGCAACAGCAGCGTTCCCATCACGAGGAGGAGCCACATGATCTCATTGTGAATCGCGACCATGACAATCAAATCGATGTTGATCTGGATGTTGAGCTGCAACAGACTGACGACGACAGCGAGATGCAGGCGCAACCAAAGCAAACGTGATATCATTCGACAGCATCAACGCCAACGCCAGCCCCCACCGTCTTCTGCAACCGCATACACAAACACCACAAAAACACATATTCATATCTACTATATTTAGCAAAAGCGCCAAATAAAACACGAATTTCAATTGCAGTTCTCGAAAATGCAATAAGGTTGAAGAAGCAGGAGCAGCAGATGAAACCGAAGAAAAACGGTAACTGAAGGAACTCAGTCAAGCCAAATACAACTAAAATAGAATTAGAATAAGACCTTGGATATTTGGAATGGTTCACACTTCAAGAGCACAGAAAACTATTGAGCTGATTAGCTCATTGCTTGTGTCACGTATTATTATCTGTGTTTTGATGTACACAAGATAATATCTTTGAAGCATCGCATGTGACCTTGGAGACTCGGTAGAACACACGTTCGCCAGCCTTTAAAGGATCAGAATTCTTGGACAAAATTTAAGACGACTGCTTCTGCTGCTGTACAAACATCTAAACTGACAGTTTAACAGTATATACATGTATATTTAATTTTTATAAAAAAAACTAACCTATTGCTAAGTCGTAACTTGTGCTAAAAATCTACTCGTACATCACCCGTCCTACTCTCATGCATGCATCGTAATCGCTGCTCAGGTGTCGTTCCGCCACGAGTTGGAGTTGACAGCGACGGAGGCGGAGATTGAATCGTTGCGCCAGCTCTTGGCGGAGCGCAACTCGACATGCCGCTGTTTGACGTCGGCAAAGATGCTCTCAAAATGCAGGCTGTCGGCATTGCACTTGCGCGCCGTTTCCGCCAGCATCTCAAACCACTGTAACTCGCTAAAGTCGTGACACTGAGACATCGATACACGCTGCATGCTCAGCACACGCTCGCGAAATTGTCGCACCAGCTCAGCGAGCGGCGCATGATGACAAGTGGCCGCGTTGCTGTGGATTTCGGGCAGCACAAAACTGTTAATAACTCGCCCGTCGCCGCGTCCCCGATGCATGGGCAGACCGCAGCTTTCGAAGAGCAGCGCCAGCTGGCGATCGAATCGTGCACGCCATGCGGGCTCAAAGTGCAGGCGTTGGGCGCGTGTGCGCACGAACATCAGCTGTGGCAGATAGCCGGGCACATATCCCTTAATGGGCGCACGTGGACGCAGCCGCAGTGCAGTTTGTAGCAGACGCAGCGGCTCTAAGCTCAGATCATCCAGTGCCAGCAGCAGGACATGACACACGCTGAGCAGCTGCATTATGGACGACAGCGTGGGCAACTCCAGCTGCCGCTGCTGGTCGGAATCCTTGGGCAAGCAGCAAGCATCGATCAGGATAAAGCGTTCGCGTGTGATGAAGAACTGCAGTGATTCGATTCGTGCGCGTTGCTTAGCCGCTTGTTGTGACTTTGAGCGATGCCGGCTGTTGGCAAAGATGCATTCGTCGGCGTCCGGCGCAAATAGATGACTATAGTAATCGTAGTTGACATCACGCTCCACACTGAGCAAATTTAGCAGCGTCGATTTGCCCACCGAGGGAGCGCCCAGCACACCAATCACTGTAAAGTCCGTGTTGCTCTTGTGAAACAATTTGCGTGCATTCGCATTGAAGGTGCCATTCGCTATGTGCAACGTTGTGGGGCGCGTCATGCGAGGTGGTCTCAACATACTGGCATCTTGTCCACCTGGCGTTGATGCTGCTGTTCCATTGGGCCTCTCCTTGGTGTTGGCTGCTGTCGTAAGCGCTGCACACACCGAGGCAGCTGTGGTTGTCGTGGGCATGCCACGTTCGCTACTGTGCCGCGTTGCTGCATCGCTGCTGCGATTGATGATGATTGTCTTGATCGATGCTGCTGCTGTCAGCAGTTGCTCGTTGTTGCTGCCACTGCTGCCGCCAGTGTTGCTGTTGTTGTTGCCGCTCTCTGTCTCCTTCTTGAGCAGTATCTTCGGCTGTACTACCGTGTTGCGCGACGCGTCCTCGCGACGCGCTATTGTTACTGGAGTCGAAGGCGCAGCGCTCTGACGACCTTCATCCTAAGCGAAGGGAAGCACATTTTTTATTGACAATGATTAATTGAATATTCTCAACTTACGCGCTTTTTATTGCGAAAGCGTCTGCGGTTTTCCGCCATCAGGTTAGTATAGCAATCAATTGGCAGTATGTTTGTTGACTAGGCGTCCTTATGTTGTTTTAGCTGCTCTGGGGAACATATGATCTGCAGTGTGACCATGGGCTGTATTTGTTGCGCATGAAATTATTCCATATAGCAGCAGGTCAATCAAACTGCATAAAGGTATTACTGAAAGCTAGTTCATAGTATTATTCAAATTTAATTATTTAAAAAAAGAGTGTTGTCCCTCGCAAGTAGAATTACAAATGCGATAAAATTTTATCGATTGATGGACTGACAACCAGTTGCACTTATTGTTTGCTGTTGAATATAGTCAAATAGCGGCAGGCACTGGCCTGAATGAAATATAAATATAAATTTATGTTAAAGTACTATAAAGTAATGTATGCACAAAAATTTAATTTAGGCGCCTCTATTTATACACTGATGTATGGCCTGCATGGCTGCGTGACCTTTTTGTGGTCTATATAGGTATATTTTCCTCCATAACCTGCGGTCACACTGCACTGCGACACGCGCAAGCAGGCAAACATATTGTTATTTATATTTTTGGAATTAAGTTACGTTTAGCTATGCCGATTATTGTAATTAGCGGACTGCCGGCAAGCGGAAAGTCAACGCGCGCGCGACAGTTGCAGGAATATTTTGTGGCCAAGGGCCGCAAAGTGCACTTGATAAGCGAAAACGAAGCGGTTCCTAAGGCGCTTTACGAGAAGAACGCGTTCTTCGCGGACTCTCAAAAGGAGAAAGTAGTACGCAGTGATCTAAAGTCTGAAGCGTCGCGGCACCTCAACAAGGACGATCTCGTCATACTCGATGCGGGCAATTACATAAAGGGTAAGCGCAATCAAAAAACAAAAAGAAAATTTCAATTCAACTATTTCGTTTGTAGGCTATCGATATGAGCTGTTTTGCATGACGAAAACGGCGCGCACCACACAGTGCACCCTGTTTAGCTGTATACCACAGTCACAGGCCTGGGCACTCAACTCACAGCGCACACAGCCCGATCATCTGGACGAGCAACTCAATAACTCAAATGTCCCATACACCAAGGAAGTTTTTGACGCGCTTTGCATGCGCTTCGAGGAACCCCACAGCAATAATCGCTGGGACAGTCCCTTGGTGGTGGTACTACCCGAGGACACCTTAGATCTGGAGAGCATTTATAAGGCGCTCTATGAGACGAAACCACTGCCAGCCAACCAAAGCACACAAAATGTAAATTAATAGCAGCTCTAATTATTATTAATTCAAATTGTTTATATTAATGGTTTGTTTTATTGCAGCCACCTTTGGGTGCCACCAACTATCTCTTTGAGCTGGACGTACTCGTGCAGGATATTATCAAGGAGATACTGGGTGCCATTAAGATTGGTGCCTTTGGTCAGTTGCGCATAAATGGCAGCAGCAGCACCGTCAAAGTGACTACATCCATGAATGCCCTGCAGCTGAATAGATTGCGGCAAAAATTCATCACAAGTACGTGTCGCATGAGCCAAACGACTCCGACGCCGCTAGAACAAGTACCGCAGTTGTTTGTGCAGTTCATCAATGCGAATACAACAGGCTGTTAGTTTTAATAAAATATAAATGTTTGTATAAAGAAGCTACGCTTTAAGTTGCAATAATAAGTGTAAATGTCAGTTCAACAAATTTGGAATATGGGAAAAAAATTTTATTCAAATTTAACGGTCGTTTCTTAACAGTGTAAATCTCAAATATAACTGCCTTAATTTAACAGAGCCATGGCGAACAGCAACAGAAGTGAATGTAGTGACAGTGAACCAGCGCAAGTACAGAAGATACCAACAATTTACTGAAACATGCAGTGAACTTTAATATTGAATAACTTTTAAATATTTTTATTATCCGTAACAGAAAACAAGTTGTGCACAATATATAAAATTACGGCCGGCATGTCGGCGTGAAAATTATACTTTCAGATGATAAAGTATTATTGTGGCATTATTTAGGTGTTTTTTTCTGACAGCGACGATTTATTATTTCATTAAGGGAGCGCGGTCACATTGAGCTGCTGTTGCACACCGCCGCTATATTTGTAAAGTTCACGATTGAGAGCGGACGTGTTTTTTGTTTGCTGCACACAAACACAATTACGCACACACACAGTAAACACAAAGGTGCACAACGTGCCAGGATCAATTGTAACTCGTCTTTTCAAATTGTAGTTTTTGTGTGTCGAAAATAAGAAATTCGGTTGTCCGCAGCAAAGTAAGCTTCAAGTGTTAAATAGTGTGTTGTGAATAAATAAATTTGCAATGTTTTTTTTTGTTTTCGGTTGAGATCGAAAAACATTTTGACACAACAAACGGTAATGTAACAAGTAGGCGACAAAGGATTTATACGCTCTTTTCGCCAATTTGTAACAAACCGATTTGTTGTATTTTTTTTATTTTTTTTTTATTATACATTTGATAATAAAAATACAATTAGTGTTTGGTGCGCGGGCATTTTTTGAAACGCGCATGTTTTGTTGTGAACGTTGAGAGCGAGATGAGAGAGCAGCAATCAACCATTGAATCAATCGCGCGAACGCAGTTTAATTTTCAAATAAGCAAAAGCAACAACAAATCGTAAATGGCAGAAATGGCAGAATAGAATGAAATAAATTCGCAAAACGAAACGAACGAAAGCTGAGGACATATAACAAGACAAAAATAAGAAAGAATCAAATCAAATTTAAAAAAGTCGTCTTTTTTTGTTTTTTTTTTGCCTGCTTATACTTTGCGCTGCCTGCGTTTCATTTGTTCTGCTTGCGCAGCAACAAAATTGTACACACAAACAGACTCGACACTAATACCAATGCAACATGCGCACAGAGAGACAGACATGTGATTTAAGCTGAAATACGACCACCACTAGCACACACAGACACACACACGCACGGTCACACTTGCGCCGTTCGTGTCGGTGTGAGTAAGAACACGACGATCGACGACAAGCTTATCTCTTACTTCTGCTGCTGCTGCTGCGCTGCTGCTTTGAAAACTCAAAACGCAGACGATAAAAGCAAAGCAAATAACAACAACAAGCATTCGCTGTTTTGGAATCAAACATAAAGGGAACGTAATTTCAAGTTGTGCTCTGCTTTTTTGGTTCATCCAATTCAATGTTTGACACATGTGCGTGAAAATCCTTTTTCGAACGAACGAGAGAACCGGCAACACAAGCAGAGTGCGCAGAGCAGCAGAGCACGTGTGTTTGTATTTGTATTTGCGTTTGTATTGGTATTGGTGTTTGTTTTGCCTGTCGCGTTGCTATTCTAACGCTTGTCTTGCTACTTTGCCTGTCGCGTCGTTATTTTAACGTTGTCTCGCTGTTTTCTCGATTCTCCTTTGCCTCTTGTTCTAGCTTTTGTTGATTGAAATGCAACACGCGGAATAACAATAACACCAACTACTATTACAGCTATAACTACAGCAAAATCGAACTACAACTTAACTAGCAAATATCAAAAAAAAAAGAAAAGCACATTTCAAGAAGCCATAAAACAACAACAACTGCAAAGTGCAAAACACAGTAACAATAATACGACTAAAAAATACAAATAAATTCAACGCAATAATTTTTGAATAGTCAGCAAAAAAATCAAACTCAAAATAAAGTAAAAACAACAGATAAAGCAATTGTTTTTGCACTGTCCAGTGAAATACGAGCGAGAGAGCAACAACAAGGAGCAGAGAGGAGCTGCAAAAACACCCAAAAGCAAATAATAATACAACGACAAAATGTCGGCGCGAATTGTGAAAAAATCTACTTCAATTTTTGGCGGCGGCAATTCACAATACTTTGATTGCGGCGACATTCTGCAAGCGGTGAGTCTTCAAAAATCAAAAAGTTTACAAAAGCGAAAGTCTAAAGATCTAAGTCTCTAACACGGTAGCAAAATGTTATTGCAGGATAGCATTTTCTTTGTGTTGTTAACTTGATTTCCGTTTAGTTTTTTGTTTTTGTTTTTTATTATTATTATGCGCCCGTTCTCTCGCTGATTCATAATTATTTTTGTTGCCAAACACTCGGATATTTTACAGACCGCGTAAAAAAAAACTGAATAACCTGATAAGGGCAAAGCGCGCCCACGTTAAGCGTTATGATAAGTGCTCGGGGTGATGGGATGGGAAGAGAGGGAAGCAGTAGAGTAGTCTCCACTCTCCACGCTTCAGCTTTGTCGTCATCGCAGGCAGCATCAATAAAAAAGCTCATGATCAGATGTATTTAAGTGTTTGGCGTCGACGTCGCAGCTGCTGCTCTTACTGTTGTTGTTGCTGAGGCAGTTGATCGACAACAAATTCGATTAAGTCAGCGTAAGTTCCGGGTTTGGATTTTCGTTTAGTGTTTTTTCGTTGTTTTTTTTTCCTTTTGCTTTCATGCCGCAAGGCAGATTCAACAAACACAACTCAGCTTCAAGTTTAAAGTTAATACCTCGATTGCGGTTACGTGCAAAGCGAGTTATGTTTGTGTGAGTGTGGTGGGAAAGAGTTTACTCCAAAGTAGCTTTTGTGTGAGTTTTGTTTTGTTTAGCTGTGTCGCTAATTTGCGTAAATGCAATGCGAATAACGGGTCAAGTAGAACACAACAATATGTACAGTATGAACTCTGTCGGTCAGACGCTGTTCCTTCTATATGTGTAACGAAGTTACTCTTCGTTTTTGATTCACTAAAAAAATAATTAAATTTCAATAATCATTTTAAAGATGTTGATGCCACAATAACTGGCGAGGTAGGAAAGTTAGCTGGAAACTGCTAACCAAATGAGCGAGTTTTCACTGTACAGAAAAAACAACACACACGTGCACGGACATTTGTCACAGGTTGATGTCCGATAAAAACTATTGTCAATCTTTTGGAAACAGTTCCAGCTCTAGTTCAGTTCATATTGTTATCGATTATCGATTTGCAGTGCGATTAATGCAATTTACATACATATATGTATATGCGCACGCATTGCGCAGCAGTTTTTTTCGGCAGCCACAATACAGTTGCAGCAGCAACAGGCGGCTGCAATAGCAACAAATTTGCTGCCGAAAGCGAAAGGGCGCAACACACACACATACTTATACAATTACTTGTGCATAAAACTGAAATTAAAACTGCTGCAACAAGCGATCAGCGCTTTGCTTTGCTTATTGTGCTTTTGTTTTCTTGCGGTCGTCGCTGCTGCTTCTGTGTATGTTGTTGCTTTTGCCCCCTCTGCTCTGCTGCTGCGGTACAGGCGACAAGTTTGTCGGCAACGATATCGCGCAACAACAAACACGTTTCATGCTTTGCATGTCTCCCTCTCTATCTCTGTGTGTTTGTGTGTGTGCGAAATGCGTTCACTTTTTACTTTTAGTTTTGCTTTTTATTTATTTGTTGTCAGGTGGATGAAGCGGCTGCTGCTGAAGCTGAAATTCACTTTTTCGCATAACTTTTGATTTCGTCGTCGTCGTCGTCACATCGTTTGTTTCGTTACTTTTATTATGAAATTTATATGCACAGAGCTCTCATTGTGTTTCTTATTGTTGTTGGTTGACTGCCTTGCTTGGTTAGTTAGCGTTTTTGTTTTGCTATGCGCCCAAAAGCGAAATGCTTAGTTTGTTATATCAAATCCTCATCGCTTCGTAATCATATTACGTTTCAACTTCACCATACACTCACAAATGCTCTTCCCTCTCCGTTCACTTAACGCGTTTTACGAATATAATTCCATTTCCTGCCAAGGCGATAACAGCAACGCGACCAGCGCTGCATCGTCGTAGACATGCATACACACACACACACACACACACTGAGTTGAACATACGTACACAATCTTGCATGTGTGCATGTCCCGACGTCGCCATATTGCTTGCTCCGCTACCTAAGCACCAGCAACTGAAGTATCAGGAGAGGGGAAACGGAGGAAAAGGAGAAGAGCAACTCCATAACACACACAGAAACAACAATTCATTTCATTCGATTCGATTGAATACAATTCGATTAATATGCAGTCCACAGTCTCACTCGCAGTCGCAATCCTCCTCCTTCCAACATGTTTGAAGGCTCGCACACACACACACACACACACACACAAACATATATACATATATACATAAATATATACGTATATATTTATATACCCACAACACACACATATGCCGAGAGCAACATGTTGCTAAAGTCGACGACGCCATATGCAAGTTGCCGAATGTGCAAGCTTTCTTGTTGTTATTGCTGTCATTTCGTGCAAGTTTCAGTGAACAGTTGAAACACAAATTATAAATAAATTATTTGCGTGCTTCGCTACTGCTGTGCTGCTATTGCTGCTAGCTGCTTATTATTATTAATATTATTATCGTTGTTGAGTTGAGTTGTAAAATAAAACGAAATAAAATAATAAACGAAACGAACCAACGAATGGACGCAAACGAGCTGAGCGAAATAAATATGTATGAGTTGTGCGCAAGAGTGTGTGTGAGTGTTCGTATAAGTGTGTATCAATACCGTGAACGTCTGTCTGTCTGTCTGTCAGTGTGTGCACTCGTGCGATGTCGTCGTCGTCGTCGACGTTCGCTATCTCCCACACCAACACCAACAGCAACAGCGGCGGCAGCAACAACAATAATAATAATAATAACAGCACCAGAGCTCCACTTGCCCTCTCTTTCTCTTTCACATACGGTTTGCTCTCACGGTCTTGACTGCGCGCCGCGCTTATTGAGCGAGAGGAGCCAAACAAGCCTGTCGCTCTCAGCCTGCTGCGCCTGCTCTCTGCTCTGCCTCTGCCTGCTGCTGCTGTTGTTGTTGTTGCTGTTGCTGTTTGGCACTTCATATTCTATTGTCATTGCCTGTGGCGCTGTTGTTGTAATCTTAAAATTGTCTTCATATGCGCCTCATGATTGTTCTTGTTGTTGTTGCTTTGCTAATGGCCGCTCAATTGAGTGCCAAAGTACATGCATACAAATGCGTGTGCGCGTGTGTGTGCGTGTGTGCGTGTCTCTTGTTATTTCTTGCGGTGGGGTCGCCTCGGCTCGTTGGGCGCCTTCAGGGACTGCGACGCCGACTGCGACTGCATTGAAATCTAGCGAAACAAAATAGTATCAAATCTTCAGCTTAGAATCCCATTAACTTGCAAATACTGTGTGGGGGTCAAGCACTAAACTAGCTGTGTGTACCTTATCATTATAATTAGAGGGAGAACGATATAGACGCTGGCTAGAGGTTAACTACAGATTGATTACTTTGAAAACACATTTAAATTAATATGGCAACCTAGCGCGAATTCATTGCTATACTTCAAAATACGTATTTCATTCAAATGGCATTTCAAATTGTAAAGCGAAACCTTCAAGATAGATTTTAACAACCCATCTAACCTCAACTAAAACAATGAACCATTTTGTAATTGTTGTTAACGGCCATATTTTCTATCTCTGCAATCACTACTTACGTTGTCACTCTAAAAATTGATATGATAATAATATATTTGCTTCCAGACTTTACTGAACCAATCTTGAAATATAATTTTCTAATTTCTTTACGTTATTAATAAGTATGATAATAAGGCTGTTTGTTATTTGTTAACTTTGCGACACCAATAGGAAAATTAATGATAATTTATATGTGATAATAAAGTGTTTGTTTGTAGAATGCTGATTGCTAATGTGATTTTCTAATTTCTTTGCATTCTAAAATGAAACAATCTGCTAGTGTTTTATTTCATTGAATTCATTCTATAAAAAGTTCTCGAATACTTAAAATTATGGAGTTCATTTGTTTTTTTATCTATACCTTTGATATCGAGTAATTATCAGTTTTGGAAATCTCACAAGAATATTGTCAGTGCTTCACATTGAAAAACAAATATGTAATAAAATGTAATTTACATTTATTTGATTTTTTTGTAACTTCAATTAGAATTGAGAAAATTGTTGATAAGTTTATTGATTTGGTTGAACTTGAGTTCACTTATTGCTTAGTTATCATTATCGTTGATGTCTTTTTCGAGTTATTTATTGGTGATAAGTTTTGGAAACCCCACAGGAAAACAAACAGATTTCCTCGACCTCTGGATATTATTATTTTTTTCTGTGTGTGCACTTCGGTCTTTCGGCTGTGGCTCGGCTTGCGTTTCGTGTAATTTACGAGTTGTAATAAATGTGCAGTTGAGTTGACAGTTTGGAAAAGTTGTAAAACTGTGACACGAGTGTTGACCCTGTTTACGGCTGTGTTGTTTCTCATTTTTTTTTTTTTTTCTGTCTGGGGGTTTTTTCCGTTGCAATTATTATTATGATTATTAAGTATTATTACAATATGCGACTATTTATTATGATTATTGTATTTGGTATTTCGGTGGATTTTCATCTTTGTCGAGTTGATTTTTCGTTTTGTCTCGTTTGTTTGATGCGGGCCACAAGCCAGACACAAAGCGGGGCATAGTGGAGCGAGAGAGGGAGACAGAAATGTGGCGTAAACCCGCAACACAGGCAACATTTATTTATTTATTTTATTTTTTATTATTTTTATTTCGCTTGCAACATCATTTTTTTCTCTTCTGCTTCTTTCTTTCCGCCTCTCTCCTCGACATTCGATTCGCTTGCCAATCCACAAAAAATAAAAACAAGAAAGGCAGCAACAAACATCCAATCGCAATCGAATTCGAATCGAATCTATTATATAATGAAGTCGACAGCGCGACGGCGAAGTCAGCGTCAACGTCGGCAGCGGCCGCGGCCGCGGCCGCGTCGGCCGTCCGTTTGTTTAGTAGATTTCCATTCACATTCACTGTCGCTTTTTGATTACTTGCTTTGCTTGCTTGCTTGCTTGGTTGCCTGTTGCTGCTAGTTGTTGCTTTTGCTTTTGGTTTTGTTTTTGCCGCTGCTGTTGTTGCTGCCGTTGCTGCTGCTGCTGCTTTTGTTGTCGTCGTCATAGTCGTCGTCTGCTCTTTCAACTGGTTTTTACAGGACAACAACAGCAACAACAGTGGACTGGCGAGCGTAGTCGCTGTAAACTCGTCGAGATCAAGCCGACCGTGCATTATTGTTGTTCTAAGCAGGCAAGCAATAACAACCCCTGTGCTGGCAGCCCCCGCCCCCTCCGCTTCCCCAACCCTTGTAACCATTTGATTTGCGGCTCACGAAACACGAATATCGAACCCTCTTCGTTTTGTTCAGCTTCTTTGATCGGCGGCGACCACGTGTTCAACATATTCCCAACATTTGCTGGGCTCCGACTTTAACTGCTCTTCTCCCTCCCCTTACTTCGACGCTGCATCCCCCAACCCCTCTTGAGGCCCTTATGCCGGTTTGAGAGTTTTTTTCTTTCTGTTTTTAGAGAGTTGCGGGTTACCAAATTGTTAGCAAGAAGAAGCAGATGAAGTGTAAGAGGAAACAGACAGAGAGCAGGGGTTGTTTGTAGGTGGTGCAACATCAATTGAGAAGTAAATAAAGCAAATGCCTCGGCTTCGGGTTCGACCAGCGTCATTTTCACTGCCCGAAGATCAGGTCTACCATATCAATACCCGAGGAGTCGAGTGCAGGAGTCATGTTACGATCGGAGAGCAGAAAGCGGATATTTCTTAAGATAACGCACTGCATTATACACACAGTAAACGTACGCTATGTGAGCCAAGAAAATGCAGTCGCAGTGACAACGAATACAATAACTGTAAACACTTTTGATATTCAAATACCAATATTCGTTCATATATGCTTGGTTTTAGATTTGTCTATTAAGTTTCAAATAATACACAACTTTTTGTTGAAATTAAAAGTCAACTTGTTGATTTTAGTAAAATCATTATACCCAGTAATTGTTGCTCATTAACATAACACAAGATCAGTTTTCGGTAATTTTCCATGTGATGAGATAAATTTGATATGCTTTATGGTACTGAAGACGTTGAAACTAGCGTAGCTTTACTGTATCAGTGTATTGTTATTATTACACAGTCTTTCCCTTTCTCCTTCCCCCCGTCAATATACCTATCGCATGTGATCTCGTTTTTCACTTTGCCCAAGCTGTTTTATCCTGCCTTTTGCTGCTGATAAAGCGCCGTTTATATTTGCCTTTATGCATGTTTACACTTTGTATGCACGTGTGTGTGCATGTGTATGTGTGTCTCAGTTGATCTCTCCCTCTGTTGTTGTTGGCTGCCCTTTTGTCTCCTCACTGCTGCTTCTTCTTCGTTTTGCTCACAGTTCAGTTTTGCTTATCGCAACAACAACAACAACAACAACGAAAAGCGAATGAAAAAGCAAGAAGGAAAAAAAAGATTATTATATGAACTAACTAACCCAATAATAAGTATTCTTATCGAATTAAATCACACACACACACACACACATATGCACACATTGCAGAGACACTTGTGTGCATGTGTTTGTTTTGTAGATATGTCTCCGTATGTGTGTGTTAAACAAAAAAAGTGTCAGCAAGGGGTCTCGGAGTTGGGCAGATAAAGATAGACAGTGCGGAGTGAGAAGTTGAAGGAGATCAAAAAATCCAGCAACAAGATGTGCACATGTTTGCTGCTTCCTCTTGAAAGTGCATAATTTGTTTTCAGTAATTGAGAGAGCGGCGGGAGAGCGAGAATGAGCCAAACGCAAGCGCTTCGAGTGCAGCGTGTGTATGTGTGTGTGTGTGTGAGAGTGAGCGACACATGGCAGGGTACGCACACACATGCCCAAACACACAAGCTGTTTGCTGATAAGCATTAAGAACTTTGATATGGTAGGCCACCAACAACAAGTGGTTATGAATGACAGCAGGAGAAAAGGGTGACAGGCGAAAGCAAGCAAAGGATGGTAAGCGTGTAAGGGGGGACGTTGTAATGAACAGTACAGCAGCAAAAGCTCAAAGCTGAACAGTGACTTACTGAAAAAAGCACATATTGAGAAGAGGAAAAAGCCAGGGAGGCGTTCGATGACGATTGCTGCTGATGCTAGTTGTCGATGACGATAACAATGATGTCGTAAATTTGCTTGCCAAGCGTGTGTGTTATGTGTGTATGTGGGAACACATGTTTGTAGATCAACAAATATGTAAGAGGCGGACAGCGTGGAGAAGGCCCTCGATAAGGTTTTGACACTCCAAAACTGATAGTGTGAGCAAGCGAGAGAGATATAGGGAGAGAGAGAGAGAGCGCGATAAACAGGGGAGGGGTATCGGGGTCGGTTGGTTCAATAAAGTAGTGGTTAGTGAGCATAAATTGCTAATCGATAGTTTGTTGTTGCAGCAATTGATTAGGCAAATGACTAGCAAAATGCACACAAATACGTATGCATGTAAGATGCATGTGTGTGTGTGTGTGTGTGTGCAAAGAGCTTTAGACTTGCTCCTGCTCTGTGTTATCATCTTGTAGTCTTTTCGTCTAACTTCGTAGTTCGTTGTAAATGTGACAGATAAAAGCGAGATTAAAGACGAGTGCGAGAGAGACACAGCAAACGCCGTTTACGAGCTGCTGTTGATAAAGCTCATTATTTTTGGAGCAACTCTGGCATAAAATGATTTATCAATGACGTTGACAATAACGAAATATGTATGTGATAATATAGAAAGAATATAGAAAAATGTGTAGAGTTCAACTTAATTAGAATAGAAACTGGAAATTGTGACTTGTGTTAAAAGCTGCCACTTCTACCAATAGTAAGTATATATAAAAACATTTAATGAATATGTCTAGATAACGCGTATCCACTATCGCGAATGTTTGCTCTACGTTTGCATTTTCATACGAGACCTAAGATCACTTTTCTATATACAGTGAACACTCAGCTTTAATATTTATTTAGCAAATACATCCAAATATTAAATTTTGCAAATTAGAATCCGCTTTTTTTGTGTAAGAGGTGAGAGTGTCCGTTAAATAGAGGTGTCCGCGAGGGCAGATAGCGAGTGTTCACTGTTTGTTCACATTTCTGTACATTGTATATGCAAGATGTGTGGAAACGTTCGTTCGCTTGGAAACGCTTTCAAAATTTGCATCGCATTTTGAATGCAACTAAGCCACATGCATAAATATATATGCACATATATATCTATACACACACATATACGCAGATGTATCGATAAATGGGTAAATGAAATTGACATTTCTCTCCTCTATTCGCTCTTACACACACTCACTGGCACGCACTTCCATTTTAATTTGCCCTCATTTTGCGTTCCCTTTTCTTTTCAATGTTTTACAGTTGTCGTCGTTGGTGTTGCTATTGTTGTTTCCTCATTCACGCAACTTGCAATTTTGATTACAACTTTAACTTTAACTCTGAAACTGCAATCGAGAGATTGCATAACATTTCTATATACGTATGTAATTATATGTCAGCGTGCAAGAGAGACAGGGCGAGAGGGAGAGCGAGCTTTAATTGTCTTTGGTTTTTGATTTTGCTGCTTTACTTGAGCGCAACAGTTGCAAAACTCAGCCGCTGTGGCCTTTGTGTGTGTGTGTGTGAGTGTGTGTGTGGAGGGCAAACCCAAAAAGCAAAATGCGAAAACTGCGCAAACGCAGCGTCGACGGCGGCAGCAGCAGCGCCCTGCATTGCGACAGCGCTGTAAGCAGCGTAAGAAGATGTCGAAGAAGAAGAAGAACCAGCAGCAACAGCAAGACATGAAAGCTGCAATCAAAAAGCAAAGCTCACTGTTAGATACCGGTTAACCCCAATTTCAATTTTATAAAAACTATGCATTGCAAAAATTGTAATTTTGTTTAATTAGCATATATAAGAAATATGTATGAAAATATATGTATAATATACAATTTTTCTACGGCAGCTGGAGGGTATCAAAAACAAAAACCTCTAGTGTATACTATTTAATTTATTGTATGGAAACCCTTCGACTTTGTGTGGCGGATTTGTTTTTTGTTTTTCTTTCTTTCCACTACGTGTGTTTGTGTGAGTTTTGGTTTTTTGTGTCTGTTTTTTGTTTTTTAATGATTGCTGTGCTCCGAATTTAGCAAGGCCAAGTCGTTGTTGTTGTTGCTGTTTTTGTAGCTGGCGCGCTTAATGTTTGTGAAGTTTTCTTTTATTATATTTTATTATGTGTTGTGTGTTATTATTATGTATTGTGGATTGTGTATTTTGTACATTGTGTGCGTTGTTGTGGAGCCGGTTCGACCAACGGGCTGCCAAAGAGGAAGCCAAGTAGTCGGCGTCGACGTCGACTTCAACGATTGGCAATGAAACGAAACTGGCACGCAGCAACAAAAACAGCAACGAAAACGACAGCGACGCATGCGTCGACGCGTCTTCGCGACATTGCTTAACATTTGGCGTCTCGCTTGCGCATGCGCAAGCTTAGCTCTTGTGTGTTCCCGCTTCCTCTTAAACGTCTGCTCACTATATGGTGTGTGTGTGTGTGTATTTGTTTGTGTGGCTGTGTGTGTGTGCGCTTACCAAATATTAACAGCGACACGAAAATGTGAAATGCTCAAATCGACCTAGACCTCAATCGATGCCGAAGCCGAAACCAAAACGAAGCGATGGGCCAAGTCTCGCTCTCTCCCTTTCTACCTTATGTGTGTTGTTTTACTTGTTGCGTTGGGTTGCGTCCAAGCCTTTGGCAACATTATGTAAATTATAGCGTGGTAATTACTATTGTGGTTGCTTGGCTGGGTTTTGCTTTTGCTTGGGTTTTTTTCTGACATCGTTTGCGGCGATGCTGCTGCTGTCGCTAAGGAACGACAAAGATGGAAAACGAGAGGAAAGTCTTGCATACTGCACATCCGCCCCTTTCCGCAGTAGGACAAAATACTAAAGCTCAATTAGCGGAATCACTAGTACTAGTACTAGTAGTACTACAGCTATTACTTTAGCATGTCTACAACTTTAACATGATTACTACTTTAACGCGTCACGTCGCATTGTGTGCTTTATCAGCAATTGCAAATGTGTGTACGTGTGTTTGAGAGAGTGCATTGATTACTCGCCAACTGGGATGACAGCAGTAGCCGGAGGCGACTTAGAAACAATAAGCAGCAACCAACGGGCGATTGGACTTGACGACCGAATGCTGATCGATTGAGCAAGTCACCACCTCTAGCCGCTCTCAATCACCTCATACTCTCTCTCTCTCTCATGTGCACCTACTCTCCATTCCATTTTGTTTAATTTCAATTTCATTCCATTCCATTGCTCATTTCCATCCCACGGCTACTGCTTGCTGTTGTTGCTGGATGGAATAAACATGTAAACGCTGCTGCTGTTGCTGCTGTTTATTTTGGTGTCATCGTCTAACTGGGCGCCTCATGTGTTAATTATCAAGTCAAATTTGCCTTGCGACAATTAAAACGATCTCGACGTGCATAGCATGAGAGTAGGATAGTGAGAGAGAGAGGGAGGGCGCAGTAGAAGGATGATGTGAAATAGCAGAGTTGTGTTGGCACAGGAGTGGGGAGTAGTGACGTCAAAGGAGTGTGGCGAGTTTCTGTGGTGTGCTCGACGGCGGAGCGTGAAGAGTCGACTAGACAAGGCGGCTGCCTGAGTCGCTTATCTTTGCACTTGCGATTAACCTGCGGGGTTTGAGTGGGCGTGCATGTGACTGAGAGACACTGCGCTTTGACAGATTGCACTCGCTTTTATTTGTTGCTGAGTTTGCATTTGTATTTCGATGCATTTGCAACTTTGCAACTGTAGTTCGATTAATGCGCAAAATATATGTGTGTATTTGTGATTTGTTGTTGTTGTGCTTAGCGTCGCAACTAATTGCTAATGTTATTCCCCCTTTGAATCTAACTACATTTTTATGCGTGTGTGTAAAGTGGCGATTCCCGCTTCCAACTTTGTTTGTTAGCTGTTCGTGTTGTTGTTGCTTTGGAAATAACACCTATATTAACTATATATTCATTTTCAATTCGCATATACACAAACAAACACATACTCACATTCATACACTCCCCCCCTCTGCCCCCAACACAAGCTGTGCCTTCATACAAAAGCTGTCTGATCTGTGCGCAGAATAAAGAGCGACTCTGTCTTGCTCTCTCGCTCGCTCGCACAAAGCATGTGTGTGTCTGTGTGCTTGGGCTTGATGTGCATGTATTGGTGTTAGCTCATCGAGGTTATGGATATTGCGTCGTTGTTGTTATTGTTGTTGTACAAACC
This sequence comes from Drosophila rubida, assembly GCA_035046165.1. Taxonomy (NCBI): domain Eukaryota; kingdom Metazoa; phylum Arthropoda; class Insecta; order Diptera; family Drosophilidae; genus Drosophila; species Drosophila rubida. The sequence continues at coordinate 5,280,597 of JAWNOF010000023.1, read as the reverse complement.
AGTTAGTCAGGCAGTCTTCAGCATCGCACACACACACACACACACATACACACCTTGCTGTAGCGAGTGTGTGTGTCGAACGTGTTTACGAGACAAGCAGCAAAGCAACAACACAAATCTTACCTAACAGCACAGCACACCAACACAAGTATACATTTCTATTTACATAAATACATAATGTAATCCACACAGTGTTGTTGTGTGTGTGTGGAATCTATGCAGTGAAATTAATGAAATGTCAATTGTGGTTAATGTGCCAAATATTCATTCCAACCGGAACTCGAAGTTCCATTTAAAAGCATACGAATGCAATCAACAAACTCCAAGAAGCAGAAGCAACAGCAGCAGGGCAAGGTCTTTGCGCCAATAAAACAAAAGCTCAACACACACACACACAATGACAAACAGTAATAACCATAACAAGAAATGAAAATGCTGTTAGAGCGAGAGGGAGATGCAGCGAGGAAGAGGAAGCAGTTAAGCACAACACGCAGAAGCAACACAGCAACAGCAAAAGCCCCCAGACAAGAAGACTACGGCGCAAAGAAAAGCAAAACTTATTTTCATTTTCAAATGAAAGGGAAATTCTCACTCACCTAGATGAAAGATGTACAGAGCGAGACGTACACTCACACACATACACACACACGCATACATGCATAGCGCAAAAAGCAAAAACCACAACAACAAAAGCTTAACAACGTCGCTGCTGACGGCGACGGCGGCGCTCGCTCTGATCTATTTGTCTGTTTTCTTTGTAGCCCAAGCCCAACCAACAGCCTCGCCTCCCTGCTGCCTTCTCCCTCCCCCCAGTAAACCCAACACCACACACAGCAGGTAGCGTGTCTTTGCTTTGCCGAATTGGGCACAGGGTACATGAGTTGTGTGTGTATGGGTGTGTGTCTCTGTGTGTACTCCTGTTTATCTTGTCTTCATACACACAGACAGTGACGTATACACGTGCAAAAGCTGAATGCGCGGCCAACTTGAAGCTGTTTTCGAACACGTTTAAGCATTGCGTTCCCCTCTACTCCTCTCCTCGTTTTCCACCTTTCGCTGTTATTACTAAATGATTGCCAGCCTGTTTGTGTGTATATATTTGTGTGTGTGTGGACTTTATGCAAGCAAAGCTTAAGCAGGCAGACTGCGATGATGCCGTAAGCGCCAAGTTGGTCATAACAGTCGTAAAAGTTTGCCAACTTGTTGCGCAGACTTTCAGAGTTGCCATCCCGTCGTCGTAAATCAAACAGCTGACCAAATGCATTTGCCTATAGAGTGCTGATAACAAAATTAGCTCCCTAAAAATGATTCAGAACGAGGAGAGCAGAAGAGAGCGAGAAAGGGAGAGAGATAGTCAGTCAGTCAGTTAGGTTACCATTATAAACAGTGATAGGGAAGGAAATACAAAAACAAAAATAAAGAACAGTGCGCAGCAACCAGAAGCTAATAAACAATAACAATAAATGAATCACATTCAAAAGATAGCATAGATAAAGTCAAGTCAAGTGAAGTCAAGTCAAAAAGTGAATCAGCTAAACAGAAATTGTGCTTTCCACGCGAAAGGAGTGTGTGAACTTGCTGTGGCAGTCTGGCAACGCCGCAGCGCAGTTGCTGTCGCCGCCGGCCGCGCACGCGTCGCTCTCCCAATCAGAGTCGCTCTCTTGTCTGCGTGCGTGTGTGTGAGTGAGTGCGAGTGGTTAACTGCTAACCAGTTTTTATTTTTGGTTTGTTTTTGTGATTTTTTGGACAAAGACGGCGTCGGCTGCTGGGCCCCAAAAATAAAGTTCGCTTTGGACTGCGACGGCTGCGCCAACGACTTCGTCTTCGGCTTCGTCTTAAACTGGCATTCGTGGTGTCTGTTTGCTTCGGCGGCCTCTTTCGGTTTGCTTTTTCGGGCTGCTTTGTTGTAGTTGTTATTACTTGATTTTGTTGTTGTTGTTACCGCTGCTGGCTTGAACTTGAGCTCTATACATATGTAATTGCTGTTGCCCCCCCCTGCTCACCTGTACTAGCTCTCTCTCTTTCTTTCTCTTCGTGTGACGGTTGCCTGGTTGGTTGCATAACGTGTTACAGCATCGCACGAAACTGAACAGCAACAACAACAAGACAATACAATAATAAAAGAAGAAAAAAACCGAAACCGAAACTGATGACGACACAGACAAAGGCGGTTGCTTCGAGTGGGAGCGGGAGCGAGAGCGAGAGTGGAGGGAGCTTTTGGCGGCGTCGACAGCGACGTCGCCGCGCAGTCCGCAGTCACCTTTGTCCATGTCCGTGTGCGTGCTGTTAATGTTGCCATTATTTGTTGATGTTGTTGCTGCAGTTGTTGTATTGGTTAATGGCTGGAAAATTACATATACATGTGTGTACACTATAAATAACATTTGGCGTTTTTACTTTTTTGGATTTTGTATTTTTGCAATATTCATTAGCATTACAACAGCCTGGCAAAAATCATCTGATGCGATGACTGCGCTGCCCTGCGTCGCAGTCGACGTCTTGGCTAGCTAGACAAGCTGAGAAATTGTATGGGCGCCTTTGCTGCTTTGCTGCTTTGTTGCTCTTTACTCTTTACTCTGCTGCTTATAGGTCAAGTTAAAAGTAAAAGTACTATCCATGTCTATGTGTGCGTGAGAGTTGCTCTCTCGCTCCCTCTCGCGCGCTGAGCGATAGAGAGTGGGAAGAGAAGAGAGGGTTATGTGTGCAAAAGCTCAACTTGAAATTAATGTAGCTTTATTTCGCTTGTCTTATTGCAGGTTGCCAGTGATTTGCAGCAGCAACAGCACCAGCAGCAGCAACCGGATCACATCCTGCTCGACGCCAGCATGGATCAGCAACAGCAACAACAGCACCAGAGTCGTCAACGCCGACTGCACGGCCTGCTCACACGCACCATTTCACAGCCGACACAACATCAGTTGAATCAACAGCAGCAGCAGCAACAACAACAGCAGCAGCAGCAGCCAAATGCTTCGCTTGTGACAATCATCGAGGATCTGAATAGCATGAATCTGCACCGCAAATTGGAGCGCACGCAGTCGGAGCCGCTGCCGCCGCAGCAGCCGATGAACACGTCGCGGTGAGTACTGAAAAAGAATGAAAGAACTAGAAGAGAGTCCTTAAAAGTAGAACAAAGTGCAAAAGACAGCCCGCGCGCGTGTGTGTGTGTGTCTAGATGCAAATGTTGCCCACCTTGCTTAAGCAACATGTTGACAACTGTCGTAAATGGTGTAAAACTGAATTTTGTTCTTGGCATATATTTTATTGTATACGAAAAGCAAAATAATTTGCAAATTTATGCAAAATTTTAATTGATGGATTTTCCTTTCAATATTACAAATTTTGTTGTTTTCCTTTCAATACTTAAAATGTTGCCAATGTACACGCAACATCTCAGCTTTAAAACGAATTGCAATTAAAGTTCAATTTGCAAATGTATATCTGAAAAATTAAAAAAATATGCTGCAACTTTTATTTAACACCTGCAAGTTCTTTTTACAATTTTGCTAACAATAATAAGTAAGCTGCCAGCAAGATTTGTTAGCAGCACTAAACATGTTGCCAGTTAGAACAGTACGATGGCCCGCAACATGTTGTTAGTAGAACTTCGAGCACATGTTGCTGGGTGGAACGCGTTACGCATGTTGCTAATGTTTTGTCTCCCTCTCGTTGCAGCTATAAGACGGAGCTCTGCCGCCCATACGAAGAGGCTGGCGAGTGCAAGTACGGTGAGAAGTGTCAGTTCGCACACGGCTACCACGAGCTGCGCAATCTGCAGCGTCATCCCAAGTACAAGACCGAGTACTGTCGCACCTTCCACAGCGTCGGCTTTTGTCCCTACGGCCCGCGTTGTCATTTCGTGCACAACGCTGACGAGGCACGCGCACTGCAACAGCAGCAACAGCAGCAACAGCAGCAGCAGCAACAACAACAGCAACAACAGGCAGCTCAAGGCAAAGCAGCGTTCCAGTCGTCCAACAGCACCAACAACAACAATAACAACAACAACAACAACATCATCAACAACAACAACAATAACACTAGCAACATTAACACGGCTGCTGGCAACATGAACAGCAACAGCAACATCAACGCTGGCAACATGAGCCAATACTTTTTGCCGCTGAGTCCGCCGCTGAGCATGAGCACGGGCTCCGATCGCGAGTCGCCCACCGGCTCCCTGTCGCTCTCGCCCACAAATTCGCTGACGAATTTCCCATTTCACGATGCGGTCGCTTATAACGCGCTGCCACCGAATGTGGCAAGTAATGTGGCTGCCGCTGCCGCCGCTGCTGCTGCGGCTGCTGGTATGTTGAACGGAGGCCAGGTTGCCACGTCTTCGTCCTCGGCCTCGACGACCTCGTCGGGCTGCGGTTCGCCGCCGGCCACGCCCCCCGACAGTCCGAATGCGCCCATTTCGCCGGTGCACACGCCGCCGCCGCCGCAGCTGTACCAGCAGGAGATGCAGCAGCAGAAGCAGCTGGTACAGAAGAGCGTCAGTTCGCCGATGCAACATCACCTGCCCCACGAGGAGGCGCCTCGCCTGCCGGTGTTCAATCGCCTGAGCTCCGCCGTGGAGACTTATCAGCACTCCAACCTGGGACTCTAAGCCAGGAGTCTGTTTCCTTCTCATATCCATCCTACCCTTTCATACTGACAACAATCTCAAGAACAACAACACTTTTGCAAGCGTTTTCCCCTCCATTTCGAGCCCGTCTCTCTTTTAACTATTCAATATTGCCGTCTCACTCACACTCAAGCAGCTGCTTTGGCAATTCGTATACTACAAGTGCTAGCTATCGATGATGTGCGATACTATCGATAAACAAACGAACTGCAGAACTGCAGCGAAGCAACCAACAACTTCTTGCTCAAACCTTTTTGCATTTCTCTATTTTTTGTTGTATCGATAACTTATCGATATGCCGCTCCCTCTTCTATCTGTCGCTTTTGTTTAATATATTTATGATGCAACAAGAATAGAATTAAGCTCAAAGTCAGCGCCAATTTACCGTTACGTGTCGCGCATTTTCCAACAAACGAAACAAACGAAAGAGAAGCACAAACAAGCAAAGCTGAAGAAAGTTTATTTAAAAGGCGCAGCAAGGAGCAAAACGCACATTTAAATAAGCAAAAGGCAGAGCGAACTATTGTGTTTGGTGTACATATAGTTGATTTTTGATAACAATAACGATAACGATAGATAGTTGTAGCTGCGACATGATTATGATATACCTCTTACAGTAACTCGCTGTAAATAACAACAACAACAACAACAACAACAACATGAAAAACAACAACAAAAAGCACAACAAAATAGAAATTTGTAGTTCTTTTTTGTTTTCATTGAAAATTGATTTCATTATTTTTTTTAAACAAGCAACATAATTTATTTTCATACAACCAACCAACCAACCAACAACAACAATTTAATGTTAATAATTTATGAAACGCATTTTTGACCATTGATAATTTTATATATATATATAAAAGGAATGAATATATATATATATATATATATATATATATACATATCTATGCAGATATTTAAATGTATGTAACGAATACGCATAACTTATCATTTTTTTGTTAATTATGTAATTTTTTGTAATTTATTTTTACTTTTTTCGCAACATTTCTTTCTATACTGGGTGCAGAGTTATAAAATATACATTAATTATGATAATATATTTAAAAACAACCACAACAAAAACTATTTATACAACAAAATGTTAAGTGAAATCGATCACAGCCGTCGATTGCGCTGATTCTTTTGTAACAACGACAACAACGACAACAACAACATCAATACAAACTGAGTACAGTGTTAATATTATTAAGCGTTCAGCATGAGCCTTAGAAACGCGCCAACTTAAAACAAATGTAACTAATTAATTAAATTATTATATTCTTTGTAAACATTTTTTACGCGTTGCCTTTAAAACTTAGCTCTAGCTATACAAATATATACACATATATATATATATATATATATATATAGATATATATTTATAAAATACTACTATAGTATATAATGTACCGATCTGTCTATATATATACATATATATAACATATATGTAGACAACTTACAAAACGAAATCCATTCAATTGATGACAAAACAGCAACAACGAGAACCAATCAACACAGCAACAACATCAACTTAATCAAATATTTAATTATTTCTTATCTATTTATTATTGTTTTTTTTTTTTTTAATTATTTATGTCAGTTGTCAAATTCGAGCTGAAAACGGATAATGGATAATAATAATGGGGGTAAATCAAATTCTCAAAGTGCCTTAACAATAATTTTATACCGAAAGAAACGTGAAACAAAAACAATTGAAAAAAAACACACACACAAAAAAGCTTATGAAAATGTGTGAGAAAAGAAAACATGAGAAAAAAAGTGCAAGCAGCATATTTATTATTTATTATTATATTATATTATTTGCATTATTTTTATTAATTCTTATTATTTTTATATAATTATAAATTTTTTTTGGTATGTATTTAAATGAAACACAAGAAGGTTACGTTTACATTCTAATTTTTACACACACGCATACACCAACACACATGTATTTTTAGTTTTTCTATTTAATTTCTAAACTGTGTTTCGGTTCTTCCTATTTTGCTCTTCCTTTTTGTACAACAAACAAAACAAATCGAAACGAAACGAAAACAATTTGAATTACGCGCAAAATTTAACTGACGTCTTCCCTGATGAAACTTTATCGATAGCTTTACCGAATGTCGATAAGCATTAGAAAACCAAGTTTTTCCTTTTGCGTATGCCAGTTTCTTTTTTAATTTTTAAACATTTGCATTACACGAATACACATGCACACACATACATCTCCTATATATATATGCACGCATATATAATTAAATACTATGTACAAAAGAAAAAAAAACAACTACACAACGAAAAAGACAAATGTAATTTAAACAAAATTCGTATAAAAAATACATTTTTAACTGTACTATGAATTTTGTTGAATGATAAAAACAGTTATGCTTCCATTAAACACTAATTTATGTGTGCGTAATTTTATATAGTTAATTTACAAATATAATTACACTATGTGAAGAAACAACAATTTAGTTTATGCCGAATTTTAAGTTGATTAGCTATTAAATAAAAACGTTACAAAAATAAATAAAATACAAAAAAAAAACTAGCCTTCCCCTCAGTGATTTGGTTGTTTGGCGGGTGCTTTCAAATTTGTCTTGCTGTGCGAAGAAAATATTTTCCTGGAGTTGGAGCGCTAAATCAAACGATGAAATAGAGGCGAACATAACAATGGATAAGCGCATCTCTTAGATAGTATGGCATACTTTCAGGATGCGGTGTTAAGTCGGAAAGTTGGTTTTGAAACTTTAAAAAATGTTGGCATACTTTCAGGGTTGTGACAAAATTACGGAAAAATTAATCCACTTGCTGCTCGATTATGTTCGCCTGGTATTTCTCAAATGGTGACTTGCCATTTTGGCCGATCGTGTTGGTTTCAAGTTTCAACAACAACAAGAGTAGCAGCAGCAACAACAACAACAATCACGACAAAAACTACCACGACAACAACAACAACAACAACAACAACAACTACCACGACAACAACAACAACAACAACTACCACGACAACAACAACAACAACAACTACCACGACAACAACAACAACAACAACAATCACGACAAAAACTACCACGACAACAACAACAACAACAACTACCATGACAACAACAACAACAACAACAACAACAATCACCACCACCAAACAACAACCTGCCGGTCATCGCTTCACTTGCTGCTTAATAACGGCAAAAAGCAAGTGAAATACCAGGCGAACATAAATCAGCAGCAAGCAAATGCATAACTTTCCGTTGACGATTTTGTTGCATATTTTTAGGCTGCCCTCTTTAATCAAATAGTTTTTCTTGTCATTGAAACTATTTGTTGCATACTCTTGGGATACGCCAATTGAAATCGAAGTAGCGACCTCGACTCATAGATGGCGCAATTGCGCGCCATCCCGCAATTCCGTTACGAAATTCAAGTCAAACCAAGTAAATTGATACAAATTAATATATTTTAATGGAAAAGGAAGTAAAATTATTAAATTAAAAAAGCTATTTACAACATCTTAACTTAGTTCATGAATGAACTAATATTATTTACAGCTAAATGTAAAAAGGAAAAATTATCAAAGAAGTACAGCTTAAGATCTAAACGATACATTCAAATTTCTACATGTTTTTTTTTTTTAAATTTTCCTTGTTTAATATTTAAAGTTAAAGATTAAATTAAAAAAAAAAATTGATAAAATCGAAGCATTGCACTACGTACTTGAAAAGTTCAATAGTTTTTAATATTAGATATAGCTGAAAGATGTGTTAATACTTTCCGTTGAATTGCAAGTTATAAGCTAAAAATTGAGAATCGCGAATGCGACATTTTTGAATGTGCGTTTACAATGGTTATCAAACTGTGGCAGTGAAGTACTTTTTGTTATTGTGTGAGCTTCGAGTGTGTCTAGTATAATTACTTGTAATTCAAATAAGATTTACAAATAGCATTAAATTTAATAAGTTTACATATTAAATAATTTGGAATCCATGTTATGCATTTATATTTTAACATGTACATACACACTTATCTCGTCTTGTGATTTACATATAAATAACAAATATGATACAAAGCTGAGGGCTCTCTTTCTAAATACATATCTAGGGCTCCAAAAGACTACACAAACTAGTTTACTGCAAGGTGTCGCAACTTATGGATAATTTATAATATGTACATTTTTTTTTTTGGCATTTCCAAATGATTTGAAGAGCTTTCTATGATTGCAAAAACAAAAAAAAATTAAAGATGAAGATAACTATTGGAAAATATTCGAAATGTGTCGGTTTCGCGCTCATCGTATTTAGCTCTCGTAGGTGCAACACATTCTCCCAACGCGGAGAGTTGGAGAAGACGTCCTGCATTCCATGGTCTCTTTCTATTATGAATATATGTGATTTATGTTGTGATGACGAATGACAAAATGACTTTTGGTCATAGCCCCCCAAGGAAAAAATTTAGGATCATAAAACTAGTCTTTAGAATTACGCGGACGAAGTTGTTAGCGATGGCTTGGATATCAACAAGTGATTAGTTGTGAACATCCATCGACATGTCCAACTTAAGTAAACATAATGGCACATTGAAAGTCCCACAACCAGAATCTGTATCTGCTTCGGTTTCGGCTATTGCTCCAGCTGGTGTTCCTGCTTGTGCTGCTCACATGTGTCCCCACCAGGCGGCGCTGGCCTGATAGTAACCATCGTTGCCCCAGCTTATCACGCTCAGCGGCGGCGGCGGCGGCGTTAAGTCGCGCACATCAAAATCGAACTCATCCTCATCCTGATTGTTGTTGTTGCTGTGCTGCTGATGGTGATGACGCCGCTGTCGTTGATCATGTGGCTGATGGAGCAGCAGCTGCCTGAGCCTGTTGCGCTTCCTGCTGCTACCGGGTGCGAGGCGTCGCACCAGATCCCAGCCGACGGTACCCTCTTGTTAGAAAACATTATGGCTGCTTTTGGCCGCCAGAAAGGGCTTCTCCTCGTTCATTTTCTCCAAATTGCCACTGAGCGTTGGATCCGTTGGTCGCTTGCGCTTGAAGAAGCCGCACTTCCACATCGCATACGTGAAGAGCGCGAGCAGCACAAGACCGCCCAGCACAGCCATCACAATGATCCACATGGGCGTGTACGTCTCCCGCTGTTGATCGAGCAGCTCCGGATAGGCGCGTGTCTCCACCTGCAACAAAGAAGAAAAGCGTTCAGTTCAGCACAATGCAATGGAAAGCACTGCAGGCACGTACTAGTATCTTGTCGTTGTTCTCCAGCTGTTCCACGCCAAAGTCAGCGGGTATTTTGACATTCGCCGTGGACATGATGCGCACCAGATCGACACGCGGATACTCGGCGACCAGCGTGGAGTTCCACAGCCGCACGTTGAGTATGACCTGCGCCTCGGTCTTGGCGGGCATGTCGTAGAACTCGCACTGTATCTTGATGCAGTGCGCCGTCAGTTTGTCGCAGTTGAGCTCCACAATTTGCTGCTTCTTGCCCTTGGCGCTCGTCGACTCGCGGCCGTCCATGAAGCGCTCGGGGCGCACAATGCGCTCCAAGGTGTTGCGACGCAGGCGATTGGCTCGCGCCTGTTCCTGGCTAGCTTTGTGCTCGCTCCAGCGCTGCTGGTGGCTCACCGTCTGTGAGCTGTGCGTGTAGCTCTGCGATTTATTGAGGTTCTGCTGCAGCGGTTGATGCGTCTGCTGCTGGCGGTGCTGGGGCCACTTCATGAGGGCGGCAGGCGCACTGAGATACGAGCTGCTGCGCAAATTGTCCGACGTCTTGGACGCCAGCTTCAAGGGATTCACATACTCGGGGGCGACAGTGCAGGCGCCCTGACCCGTCTCAATGATGGGCGCCTCCTCCAGATACTGCAGATACTTGTCCTTCGCGCCGCCCTGCAACTCCAGGCCATCGGCTCGCTCGAGCATCAGCGGCAGGTGGATGACCAGCTGCACTTTCGGCGCCGCCGAGGGACCCTCGTTGAAGATGGAGTAGGTGTGAACCAGCGGCGAGCCGACATGGTCCAGCTCCATGGGCGTATCCTGCAGTTTGGAGGCGCCGCTGTAGAAGCTCTGTTCGGGATTAACCCAGCCGCGCAACGTCATCTCCGCACGACGCACCACTTTGAGCGTGAGACGACGCTCTGGCAGCTCTTTGCCCACCAGCTTCGAGGTGGTGTTGGCAAAGATGTGGAACGCAATGTTCTGCTCCTCGCGCTTCAGGCTGTTGGGATCGAAGCGTATGGTCACCGAGGTGGTTGTGCCACGCAACATCGGATTGCCCAGGCTGCAGGCCACCAGCGTTGTGTTGAAGCTGTTGCACGTCGCGTTTGTCTAGTTGGGCGAGAAAGTGGGCGTTAAACAGGATCAACGTACAGCACTCGATTCGACTTACCGGTTTCTTGGTGGCAATGTAGGAGACGCTCGCCTGGTGCTCGATGAACAGTTGTGCCTCGTACGCCGAGTCCGCCAGGTTGCTTACGTCCACGGTAACCTCCAGTTCCGTCTTGTTGCCCAGTATGAAATCGTATTTGCCGTCTGTGAAGCAGGTTCAAGAATTGGTCCAATTAGTTGCAAGACTGATTAACTGAGTGCTACACTTCTGCAGTGTGCTGCAACAACATACTCGTATTTCTACTTAGGCCACCCTTCATGTACTCACCCTCAGCCTGCAGGTTGGGCTCCGCACGCAGGCGCAGATCACTCTCGCAGAGATCGTCGTCACCGCAGTCCTTCTGGAACGTGCCCTCGAATTCGATGTAGGCCTGCGTCTGATCCAGTATGGGATTGAGCCGCGTCAACGGCGAGTCCGCCAGCTCCTGCTCCTCCAGTTTGTAGTCGAGGCGGAAGCGTATGGGCGTCTGAATGTCACGGGTGTTGGCCTTGATGTACCCGGTGACCATTTGACACTCGCGTCGGCCATCGGTGCGCACGCGAACCAAGCGACTCATCACATTGCTGCGCTTGTTGTCGCGATCGAAGAAGACGCGCGAGAATTTCTTGTGGTGCTCAAAGGTCTCCGCCTCGACGGTGTAGAGCAGGTTGATCTCCTTGCTCACTTGATCGTGGGGATCAATGCTGCAGCAGGCCTCGAATGTGAAGCACGTCAGATTCGTGGAGACATCCATGCGACAACCGGCCCGATTCGGATCAATGTTGCGCGTCTCCAGGCTCTGGTACGACGTCTGTATGTTGATGATGGGACGTGCGAGCAGCACAACAGCAGCTGGCGGTGCACCGACCACCATGTCCATGTACGAGTTGCCATCGAGATCCGTGTTGCCCGCTATCGAGATGCCGAAATTCGTAATGGGCTTCGGCAGATTCCGGCCCAGCTCCGAGGCCAGAATGCGCTGCGACGGCTTCTCGTTGAGGCCGTTGACGGAGCCCAAGTAAATGGAGACGACGCCAGCGCCCTCATACGGTGAGCCAATTGCCACATCCTCGCAGCCATCCTTGTTCAGGTCACCAATGTTGGCGAGCGCCAAGCCGAAGCGACTCTCTAGTGCTCCGGTCAGCTTCAGCGTCGGTTTCGTCGGCAGCATATCGTTCTCGTTCTGGTACACATAGACAGCGCCGCCCTCGGTCTTGGAGAAGTAGAAGGGTGCGGCGGACAAGAGGTCCGGCTTCTTGTCGCCATTGACGTCGGCGGTGGTCAGCTCGTAGCCGAAGCTCGAGGCGAACTGCTCGCCGTCGATGATCATGCGCATGGGAATGGGATTCGTGTTCGCCTTGTCGAAGATCACCACCTGGCCGTGGCCATTGGAGCGTGGTGCACCCGCCGCATACGACATGCGATCGCCGAAGTAACGTCCCCCTGTGACGGCCATGCCCAGATAGCTGTACTTGTCCACCGGCGCAGTGGCGTCCTGATGCTCGCTGTAGTACATGCTCTTGTCCCGCTCGAGGTACTCGCCCCCGATTTCCGTCACAAAGATGGCGCCGCGCCAGGTGAATGGCCCTGGGGAGCCGAGCACCATGGTATTGTCGTCGAGCAGGGCGCCCGACGTGCCAACCTGACAGAAGCCGTAGTCCTCGTGTTGCCTGCAATAGGAGCATACGTGCTCAGTTTGTTTAGTTTGACAGTAACGAATGAGTCCAGGGTCAGTGATGCCAGCCAAGCGAGTGGGGGACAACACGCGACGCCAGCGCAATGAAAAATTGCATGTCCAAGTCCATGTCCGAGTGCGGTCCCATCCCATCCGGTCCTGACCAGTCCTGTCCTATCCAGTGCTGGCACACACACACGTCATCCCACTGGAAGCTCTTTGTTTTCGGTTCACATTTTGTTTTTTTTTTGGGTGCGGTGCGACCCCGTTTACGCCGTCATTCTCTGCACACCCCCACTCCCAGTTTCCATTCTCCCTGTGTCCACCTTCAATGCCTGCTTTATGCGCTGACATTTAAATAAATTAAAATTTCGCTTTATGACATGCGTTCGCTCGTCGCCTGCAACGAATACGTCATCGCTGTCACACCTGACCAACTATCCGCAGTTCCCCTTCCCCTTCCCCTTGCCTTTCCCTTTCGCTTTTGCCCTTTCTCCTCTGCCCTTTGCTTCTCGCACACATGCTGCATGCTAATTGCCTTAAACTGAAGTTAGACACGCGTCGAGTCCGAACCCAACCTACCCGAGGGAAAGTTCTTTTCCCCCAATTTTCAAATACTTCACCTTGACAGTTTTTCCCTTATCCTCCCTGATTTAGCATTTCTAATTGATTCACTCACGACATTTTCCCTTTCCATTTCCTCCCATTATTTACAGCCCGATAATATTTTCAGACATGGGACATAACTTTACCAAATCATAACTCAGTTCTCCACCTCCGCCACAAGGAAACCCAGATAACTCAATCGGAAAACGACACTGCGATGTTAGGAGCTGTCTGTCATAGCTTACCTTTCCACGGGACGTCCCTTGCATGGCTCGTAGACCTCATCGAAGGCCAGTTCGTTGGTCAGCACATAGCAGAGACCTTGTCCATAGCGATTCTCCCGCACAATTGTCACATACCGATGTGCACAGACGAGCACCTGCAAGTGATGCAATGGATTGTTGCACTTGTTAGGGAAATGGAATCAGTGAGTAGCTTACCTTGCCACCTAGACCTTGGGAGCGCACTGTGACGCCCATCCATTGTCCTTCCTTGATCTCGTCGCTAGATGGCGGTATTAGATCATCGACGTCATATGCTGTTGTAGATAGCGCCAGTGATGGTGAAAGATAGAAGTGCAAGAGATGGTTTCTTGTTAGCAAACAGTGTGACCATAGTTTATATGTGTATGAATGTGCGAATGTGGCTGTGTGTGTTTGTGTGTGTATGTGTGTGTGTGTGTGTCGCATCAGTGACAACAACAACAACATCAACATCAACAACAATAATGTCAATAACAACAAGTGAGATAATATGCATTTAAGAGAAATATAAACAATATGTAAATATTAATATGTACAATTCGATAATAATAATAATAATAATAAGTACAACAACATCTTCTTTATACACTAACGAACAAACTATCTGAGCTTTAGCACAAATTTTCACTATTTACAGCGAGCAGCAGAAGAGAAAAAGTTACGAACGTCTCTTAATTAACAGGATTCCCCAACAGAAAGAACAGCGGCGTTTCTGCTAAACACAACAAAAAACATGCGACTAAATAATTGGCAGCTTTAGCTATTGATTATGTATGCATACTTAATACAGCTTCTTAATACCCTCTGCATATCCAATCGGCGGATGTAGACTATAACGAGAGGAAGACAATTTCATGCACATGTGAAAAACTGGAGTTCTGGGAAACAACTGATGATGCCCCATCACTGAGAAGGGGCCGCCGCTCTACTTTTAGAATGGGAACAGGAACCAGGCGAAGCAGCTACGAGCCGCAGCAGGCAACAGCAAAAGCAACAGCAGCAACAAGTGCAAAGAAAATGTTCGATTAAACGAAGCATAAAGAAATTATTAAGCAGCAAACTCTGCAGTTGCTCGACCTTAAGCTACCACGCACAACAAAGTTAAGCACAAAATATGCAATCATGCTGTTAGAATTATTTAAGTTTATGTTGTCTAGCAAACGAAGACAACGCGATTGATTATTTAGCTGGACAAGTCGGAGGTTGTCACTGGTTGGACAAAAAGCTGGTAAAAAAATCCGCGCTTAGCTGAGGAAGTGCTTACAACAGATTAATTAACTGCAAGTGCTGCTAAATTACAGTTTTATGAACATGCTACACGATTATACCTCGTTTGCAAGTAATTTGCATGCAGCATGCGCGGCGGCATCAAAAAATGGAAAGCGCTGCCAGCTGCCAGCGTCGCTGTCAGCTTTTGATAGAATGCAGACACACGCTAGCGGCAGCGCAGCGACTGCGCAGCTGTTGTTGTCTTGCATGTGCATGTGCATGTGTGTGAAACGTAACGAAATTGATTTAAATGCATTTTAAAGCATCAAAGTGTTGAAATATGATAAATGTTTATTGCAGTGTGCCCGCAGCGCTTTAGAAATCTATAGAGAGCGAGCGAAGGAAAGGAGGAGGCTGATTGCAGTGAGAGGCGAGCGCTGTGAGAGCTTTTATTATTTTGGGATTGTCGCTCACACACACACACACACACACACACACACACATCCACACACACAGCCATCTTTTTCATTTTGTTGGTGGGGCGTGGGCTGATTCTGGCTGCCAAGAGGCTGAGACGCGTTTTAAAACGCGCAAAGTGAAAGTCGCGCCTGCGGCCCACGCGTTTTTCTTGCACTGCGCAGCTGCAGCTGCTGAACGTCTGTGTGTGCGAGTCTATGAATGACGTGCTTGTGTGTGTGCGCCTCTTGTTGGCCCAGGCCCAGTCCCAATGAACTTTGCACTTTGCGCGACGCGTTTTTGACATTGAATGGGCTGCACGGAGGAGGAGGGGGAGGCAAGAATGCGCCTGAACAATTTGAGACGACACGCAGTCTTCGCAAGAATTTCTTTATGCCACACAAATTTGCGTTTCGCAGTCAACGCTATTTTTATGCTTTTGCCACAGTTGTTTGTTGTTGTTGCGGCGCATTTTGAGAAATTTGTCACGTTCTGTGCATGCAGCAAGCTGTGGGGCGCCAAGGCAGTGGCAGGCTTATGTGTTTTGTGCATGCCTGCGTGTGTGTTGGTGTGTGTGTGTGTGTGTGTGGCAGCAACACGCTCTGATTGTCGCGTTACCAATAGCAAAGGCCGCAAATAAGAACAACAACAGCGATAAAAAACGGGCACACTCGCCGGGTTCGCAACGTTTGGAATGCGACCAGCCCATAAAGCACTCGGGCATGGCGGTGCGTGCGGGGGTGAGGCGGTGACTGGGGCACAGCTGTTGCTGTTGCTGTTGCTACAGGCGAATTTACATCTCGACAACAGCAGCAGCGGCCGGCTATGAGCAATGCTATAATTAATGCTAAATGAGTCGTCAAATGGAGAATGAGAATCCCCGTTTCACACTCGAGAGCAGAGAAACAACAGCACAAGCGCAGCGCAAGCGCAAACTGCACTCGACGTCGACGTCGCAGGTGACGCAGGTGTCAATTCCGCTAAAAAAAAAAAGAGTCACACTAGTAGGAAATGCTCGGAAGCTGACAACAGCAAAAGAGCAAATAGCAGAAAGCTACACACAGTTGTTTAGCTAATTAGGCAGAGCGAGGGAACAACAAGAAACTGAAGCAGTCTAATCTATTAATAACAAGTTTCTTCAGCAGCAGCAAATCTCTTAATTATCATCTACTAAGCCAACAACAATGTTTGACAAATGTCTGGCAACGCCACGTGTTATCTGCGCTGCTTTCAAAGCTGAAATTTGGCAGCGTTGCAGTCTTAAGCTTATGACTAATTTTATTAGTGTAGCCAAAAAAAAAATAAGTTATCGACTGTCAATGTTTCAAATTTTCGGCATGCAAATGACAAATTAGATCCAACTTGCTTGACAAGTCATGAAATTATAACATTTAGTTTAGGTATATGACAAATTGAGTTCGAGGAGAGAGGGCAATTAACATGAAATACCTAGTTCTTTAAGTGGACTGCACCTTAGTGGAAAAGTCACTCGCATTTTTCAGATTTTCACTGTGAAATGTCAGTTACATATTCAGCGTCTTTTTGTTATACGGGTCAATGGCAAACAAGTTATTAGCAAAGAGTCAGAGACAAAGAAAAAGAGAAAAAGTTGGCCCTAAAGCTCAATAGCAAAACTGAACAACTGAAATTCCAGAGAGGCTCTTAACCTCTTAACCATGCAGAACAAGATCGCGATTCTGAATGCTCAACGAATGCCAGGCGATGATTTAGACAATGATCTAGTTAATTACAATGAAACATTCCACGTCGAAGTCGAAGTTAAAGTCAAAGTCGAGAAGGAAGCTTGTCAACTTAAGAATATGTAATTAGTTAAGATACGTTATAAAGATACGATTTTAAACTAGTAGTAGTAGTAAATATACTGGTAAATACAATAAGTATACAAATTAACACTAAGTAGATAAAGATAAAGATTGATATGGCAGTGCTGCATTTTGTTTGGCGCATGCATTTACAGTAATAACAAAATGGCGATCGAGAGCCATGCGTGCGATATTTATGTACATATGTGTATGCATGTAGGTATGTTCCGCCATTTATCGATAACAGCTATCGTTTAGTTATGTACAAATTGTGAGCGTGTGTTTCATGTGCCAGGTGCATTAAACAAGAGATTAGCCAATTTCATTCGATCGCGTTCGTTGTGTGTTATCGATAGTCGATTAGCGTTGCATTTGCAGTGGTTAAGTAAAGTATTTTTGTTTTGTTGTGCGAGCTTGAAGCGCGAATGCAAATCATAGTAATATAAGTTGTTTATTTAATAATGAAATGCTCAAATTGTGTATTAGGCAAAAACAACAACAAATAAAGCACCCATACCACTTACTAGGTTCATAAGCTCCGCCAGATGCTAAATGATAAATTCGTTTTTGATTTTCAATTGTTTTGGTTTTGGTTTTGTTTTTGTTTGTCGTTTCAAAAATAGTTGGTTGGTCAATAATTTGGTTTATTTTTTGGGGGATTTTGTTTTTTGGTAGGGAAGATAAATGAGTTTTCCATATGCGCACCGAATATATAAATGTAATATATGTAAATATATATATTGTTTGATTGTTTTTTTTGTTTTGTTTTTTGGAGGGGGTTTTACGTAAAGAAGAGAACGAAAACAAAAATAAAGAAAAAAAGATAAAAAATTATAAATAACAATTGATCAATTGATAAATAAATATTTGTGTTTTGCGTAAATATTTGCTAAATATTCAATATTTCTATACAGTAATATATATAGTATGCATATAAGACAATAAGATAAACTATAATTAAAATTACTAGAAGAGAAAAAACACAAAGAGTGTTAAAGGATATTTTAGTCACAGTTCATTTTGTACAGCTAGTTTTTTTTTTATATACAATCGAGTACTAACAAAATAATGGAGAAAATTGATCTTTTTTTTGGAAATCATAATCCTAGAATATGTTTACAGTCGATATTATTGAGGGTCTTAGCCGATATTTTTATTAAGTTAGTCACATAGTAAAGCTTTTTTAATCTCTAAGTTTGTTGTCAACTCTATTTTCGATTTAATAACTTAAAAAAAACATAGAAATAAAACTATCAACTTATTGTGTTTATTGATTATTAACTAAGTTAAATTGACTTTTTCTTTCATGTCTATTTGTTTCTATTCTGTAAGAACTTTAGTTAAGCACACTTAAAAGTTGGCAGCACTTAAATAATATAATTAAAGTAAGTTACATAATAACATTAAAGATTAATTAATGAAACTATTTAATTATATACGTAGTGCTAATTACTTATAGTCACATTATTGTAATCAAATGTTAAAATCTGCATAAGTCATTGACTGTACTTACATCTTCGACCATCGGTTATGATCTGTTCACAATCGTCGGTGTTCATCGATATGGGACACTTGTATAAAGCTCCCGACTCATTCGTATTCGGCTGTTTATTTCGATCCAAAGGAGCGCCTACCAGCAGACTGAAAAGTCAGAGAAAAAAAGATGCAATCGTTTAAATCCTATATTCAATATATGTTTATACTATATAGTATTTGTTGCATACAGCAACTTTGTAAGAAAATGTAGTGTTGTATGTATTTATTTAGCATAAACCAGTGTATCTGAAACTCTTACAGGTAATTGCACCATTTTAGTTTGCAACCTTTTGCGCCTTCTTATAGCGCTCGTAAGCTCATTTCATGTGCTTTTAAAAGCTCCCATAAAAGCGCTTTATGATCAATTTGGCCCGATGCCCGCTCGTGCAGTGTTATTGACTGTGGTTAGCATGAACTTTATGTAGCAGCATGAACGAGGTTAAGTAGAGAGTGCTGCTTGTGTCGATTCTCAGGTGCTGTGGCTGAGGCAATGGCTTAAAAGTCACGGGGCTGCCAAATTGTGCGGCATGAAAAGCTAATTACCAACTGCTGCACTTGGCCACAGGGCTTTTCGGGAGGAAGGAAAGGAATAGAAGCAGAATAGCAGGCGGGATTTACACGCGATTCGATTAGGCATGACAATCAAATGGATTGGGATTTCGGTTTGGATTCGGATTTCTGTAGGTGGTAGTTCAATGCACTGCAATTCTCTTTTGTGTTTCTTTCTCTTTTTATTTTGTTTTGTTGTTGTTGTTTTTTTTTTGCTTGATTTGTCGTAGGGGCTTGCCAAAAAAGTAATTGCACTTTGGGGAAGAGTGAGGGAGCCGGTTTGGGGGAAGAAGTTGGCTGCAACTGGGCGCGTCAACACGTTAAGAGATGTGGCTAATGTGAATGGGCTTCACCCACGTTGCACAGTGTTAACATGCAACTTCATTATCCTCAAGCGGCGGCACCAGCAGCAGTTGTAAGTTTATGGCCGCCATTAAGTGTGGCACCTACACGATGCCACATTGCCACAACGTTTACTGCCCCATCCAGCAACAGCAACAGCAGCAGTTGAGGGCAGGTCCACGTTGTCGTTTTCGCGTTTGTGTCGCCTCTCAGTTGACACTTGGCAGCAACGCGCATTGCTCAACACTGGCCTTTTCTTTTTTACGTTTTTACGACCTGCCTGCAAGTGTTGGACATTAAAGTGTTTTCACCAAAACGGCTTTCCAATGAGTTTCGACCAATTTGGCCAGCCAACTTTGCCAGCGAGCAAAGATCAAGAATGAACTATGAAAGTTCTTCAGCATCTTGAGAAAGTTCCAGAGCTGCGTTTACTCCAACAAGACCTCGACCGCACTATGTGTTGCCAGAAGAGTGAGAATAGTACCCACCAGCTCTTAAATAGATCTAGTTGCGAAATACACCAGCTTATGGTATGTTCAAACGAGCTCAACTTGCGAGCGTTTCCCAGTTTCCTCAGGCATGTTGCACACCATTAGCTTTATAGAGCAATCACGGTGAATTTAATAACTTTGGAATCACTCAATGCACACCCACTGAACTGAATCAATAAAATCTACGGAACTGGTTCACGCAGAACAGATAACAGGCAACGGGCTAGACCTGCTTGTAGACACTTCTGAGTAGAGAGACTGCAGTTTTGCGTCGTTGACTGGTCATCTGGTTGTGTTGCCACTTATTGTGGACACTCCACCGCTTGCATTCCCACCTCCCATCTCCCTTCTCGCAGTCTCGCCGTCTCCCCGTCTCCATCTCTGTGTTCATCTGCATTACCTAATCACAGACTCTCGCAGTCGTTTTATTGCCCCCTCGTGTCACGTTCGTGTAAATCTCGCTCAATTTGTTGCCCTGCTGCCCCCGCCCCCCGCGACTTTAGAGTTCACTTGACTTGGTCTGACTCGACGCGACGCGACGCGACGCGACTCGACTTGGCCTGGCCTAAGCCTCGTTATTGGCTCGGTTTGGTGCGCTAACTCTTTTGGGTCGCGGCCAGTTGGCTGCTCATTTAGCATGTTTAGTTTCTTGTCAACTTGCAAGATTTGCTAGTGAAATAAATAGCACAACACAAATAGCAGCGACAACAAATTCAATGTGTGTCTTGTATATAAAGCTAATGAATGTTTAATGCTCTATTCAATGTGCGTTAAACTTTAGAACTTATAGTTTCAAGATTGAAAAAGTTATTCCACTTATCTATATTTTTGAAGACTTGGAATTTGAACTTTTTCTACCACAACAAGATTTACTAATTTTAATGTTTCAGTTATAGAAACAGTATTGAGTTCCATGGGGAAATCAAAGTGCTCGCTGTTAGGGTAGCCGGATAGGCAGACGAGTAGAGCAGGGGGAATGAAATATCTTCAGTTCGTCGCCCGTCGAACATAAATCTGGTTATAGAGCGCCGCTGGGCAATAAATCTTGAGGCATTGGCCATTGGCTGGAGAGAGAAAGAGAGAGAGACGAGGCAGCAAGTCCATAAAACAGTTTTAATGATCCCGGAGAACGCTTGGAAGCTTGGAATTTGGTTAACCAAATTCTGGAATCAATAGCAGAAGTCTAGGGCCGCTTTTATGCCACTTGCCACTTGGCACTTGCCACTTGCCGCTTGCCACTTAGTTTATCAATTAGCGCATAGCTTTCGTGGGGTTGCACTAGGAATTGGAATCGGAATAGAATCGAGAGCAGAGAGTCGAGTGTTCCAGCACAAATCAATTATCGTTTGGGATATGAAATGATTGGGCGACGGATCCACTTGCAACTTGAATGCAATTAAATGCTTATGATGCTTCACATGTTCGCTGTTCAAATGAATGCTCACACTCACGCACTCGCACGCTCCCAAAGCACTCACGACAAAGCGGCTTAGAAAATGCATTTAATTAAATTGAAGCATTAATTGCCGCATAAACGCGCCGCGCGTGTCGTTTCAATTGCCACGAGAAAAGCAACAGCAACCACAACCCCGAGTCTGAGAGAGGAACCCCAACTCGATCCCTGAGAACCCTTTCAAGTGGCTTTCGGCTTTCAGCTTCGGTCAGGGCAATCAGACGGGGCAAAGTGAATCGCTTCCCACTTGGTTCTTTTTGGCTCTTCGAGCTCTCATCTCTCAGCGGGTCGCCCGCAGCTGTGGATCGCATAGAAATTTGATTGCTTGACATGCAGCCAAGTGCTTTTGTTGTTTCTCGGCTCCAGAATTATATTCGTAATCAAATATAGAGTTGAATGCAAAAAAGAAAAAACGAATAAAAAGAGTAAGGGAAAACTCTGATGCGAACGGGGGAAATTCAATTCCAGAAGTAATTCATGCACAGCAAAGTGCCTAAATTAAAATTAAATAAAAATTTGGTAAGTCAAGAGACAAGAGAGAAAAGTGTGCAAAGTTTGTATAGGAAGGAAATTAACCAACCTGACTCGATTTCCACCACAAACAGTGATGCAAAGTTTAACAGAAGAAGACAGCTTGTCGAATTTTGTTCAAGTTTACTAAGAAACTGAATGAATGAAGCCATAATTCCAAAAGCTACTTCTATAGGTAGGGAGTAAATTTATTTAAAAGAAAACCAGTAGAGACACCTCTCTTTAGATTAACGAGTTAAGATTTCTAAACACAAGGAATATCGCGTGATAATTTGCAGAACGAAACGTAAGCGATCTATACTGATTTCTGGGTAACGCAAACAAATCTCAATACTAGACTACAACTAGTTCTTGCTGATTTATCAGCTCAGATGTTAGATTCGTTGATGATAAATACGAGTCCCGTCCAATATCAGCAGTTCTTGCCAGAAGAGAATCACGAAACGAGTTTTGTCAATCAATAGAAGCTGCGGCAAAGTGTCATCGACAGGAAGCATTAATCTCGCTCTCTCTTTCCCTCTGCCAATAAGTTTGTTGTCACTTGAGTCAGTTGGTCTCCCCTGCTTACCCCGCACCCCTTTCAACATGCAACCCTGGTCCCAGCTGTGTTTGTTTTGTTGTGCCTCAGCATCATCGTCATAATGCTTTTCTCATACTTGTGTTTTTTGGAGTCTCTTATTTGTATGCCTTATTAGTCATCATTATCACAAGTGTTCTCAAGTGTTTGCAGCCCGGCACCCGGCACCCAGCACCCAGTCGACCCCTCCTCCCGTTCGCCCCGCAATCCTCTCTCTTGAGTTCCTGACACGAGAGTGAATTGCGCTAAGTGATGCAGCATGACCCTCTGACTTCTTCCCCAATTCCCCCAAAAGTCTTCTTCACAATATTTATTATCATTTGTCTGCATGGATCTGCTTACCCGCCCGCTCTGCCTTCCTCTCTGCCTTGTGGCATGCCACAAGAATTTCATTTAATTTCCATGTCTTTTGTTGGCTCTTTGTTTGCGACAGTTTCTCAGTCTGCCTCCCTTTTTTTTTTGTTTTTCTCCTCGTTTTTTGGTTAGGATTATAAATATTTATGCTTGGATTGGAGACATCAAGAATGCTGACAGCATTGCCCCATGTTCTTGCTCCTCGCGTTGCTCATGCAACTTCCCATTTCCCATTCGAGATTGAGCATACACAACAAATATTGTATATCGGAAATACTTGGCGAGTGAGCAGCCAAATTAATTTCCACTTTCTGATTCCTCAGATAGCTAAATAGAGTTGACTCAGGTGGCGCCTGTTTGGGGCCGACAAGAAAACAAAATCACACCGAGTTTCTATGCATAAGCAACAGTGGATGCCAACAGTTTTAACACGCACAAAACATAGACTAGATAGATCGACTATCTTTGAAATTCAAACCTAAGAAATACTTTGCAGCTGCTGCTTTACATTTTCAAGTTTGAAAGGCTGAGCACAAAAATTTCTAAATTCTGCTTTATTTTTCAGTTCGATAAACGATTTGATATCAACAGTAATCTATACTACTATATGGTGTATCGTAGAAGAGCCGGAAATAGTTTTGAAATATTACGATAGCAGGGCACTTGAATGCAGCTGATTCATAGTATTTGGCAAGGGCATGCACAGAATTATTTGTAGCATTGTGACCTGTAGTACTTTTGATAAACTGGAAGCACAGTCAACTGGAACTGTTGGCACTCTAATTGTGGCCACGGGCCAATCGGAATTAGTCACGTTCGTAATTGCGGATTGTGCTCGTCTCGAGATGCCTTCTCGCCATTGTTTTCCATTGTGTTTCTGCAGCCTCCAGCAGGCAATTTTCACATTTCCATAGAATAGCTCAGAGGCTCACGTGATTTTAGTGGAACCGGAGATGCGAGTGGCAGGGGCAGAGGATACTTCCTGCTGACAGGATACGCCTGGCAGCATGGCAGCCTGGGCCCTTGCAGCCGGCACAAGTTGCAGATGAAGTTATCTGTATTTCATACCTGAGCGGAAAGCGGCTTGTTACCTGTCAGATCGAACGCGCCGATAGGCGACGTGCGGTGTCGTTTACCTGCAGCTGCCACACGGCCACACGGCCACGCTGCCAACTGCCTCGTTGCATAGTTCAGGAGTCCTGCCAGCTCTGCTGCCTCATTCTGGCGCGCCCTCTCTTTCATCTCCCTCCCGCTCGCTCGCTTGAATTCAACATCAAATTACAAGAGAAGACCGTAAACAACATTCCAATGCGGCTAATTCAATTTGCGCATTAGGACCGACAGTCGAACGCATGGACAGACGGATCGGATAGTAATGCCCCCAAAACGATGACAACAAATCTGTATCTGAATGTGAATGAGGATTTCGTTGCGCATTCGAGAATGCCGGACAACGATTGACACTCCAACTGCTCAATGTCAAACTCGTGCTTTAAAAGCTGCGTTTCGAAAACAAACTTGAACGACTTGAAAACAATTGCCCCGACTATAAAATGAAGTTCGTCAATTTCTGACTAAATTTTGATTAAAAATGAGCATTACAAAATAATAGAATATGCGAAGATAAAAAGAATACACAATTGAATTTGGTTTTTCAAGCACTATTACTTAGATTAAAGATCGTAAGAGTAGTAGACATTTTACAGGGTATATATCAACTGTAGAGAGTAAACAAATACTTGGGAAATTGCGTAATAATCCCACAAGTCGAGAACGCGCAGCGCATGCGATGGGCCAAAGAGACTCAGGAGACAAAGAACAGAACCACGTTGACATTAAGTCTAAAAAGATTTGTCAAAAATTTGTCTTTCAATAAATTGTAAATGCTGTTGTTGTTGTGCTTCTTGTGTGTGTTATTGCTATGTAGTTTTCAGGCGGCACAACAACAACTTAAAATTCAAGACAGGCAGCCAGCGAATGCGCATAATTTGATGGTTGCGGCTCTCTGCGGTTAAGTCATTCAAGTGTACGACATCGTCGTCATCGCCAACTAGGATCGGAGACAGGGTCAGCATGGGGGATGTGGGGGAGTGGGGGATAGGGTGTCCGAGGTCGGGCACGCTTGCCAAGGTGTTAACGCATCATGTCTATAAAAAGATTTGGCTCACACCCTCAACGAAATGATATCATAGTTATGGCCAAAAATGGCAAAAGGGCCAACAATCTCAAGAGTCCGACTCTTCCATGCATTCAGCGCATTTTTCACAACATTTTCCTTAGTCTATTACGAGTTTTTTTCTGTCTTCTTGGCAGGGGGTAGAGATTTGATGTTTCCATTTTGGCGGTGGCCAAATGCGCGTCCAGCACGCGTTTCCGCCCGAACTGGGTAAAGAAAACAACAACAATTACAAGAGCTACCAGCAGACAGATAATGCGTCCATTAACTTGGCCAAAAAACCGAGGCAAGAGCAAAATCAAATAAGTATGCAAACAGTCATGCAGCCAGCGACACTAGACAAATACCCATTGTATGCTGCGATTTGTATATATTTCACAATTTCATTTCGAATATCGAACTTATGGGCACTACGCGAATTGATAGTGGGAATACTAATATAATGTCTTAATGATATCATACCCTTTTGGGTAACTAGTAGGTTACAGGGTATTGGTGGAAATGTAGACAACACAACGACGACGTCAGCAACTTATGCTTATTTGTATATTTGTCGGTCTCCGCATGGATATTAATGGCGCCGTAAAGAAGTGTGGATATTGATATTATAAGAAACACGCATCGATAAAGTCAAACAAATTTGGGGAGAAACATCCAGTAGGAAAAACGGCGAACGCCAAACTCGAGTGCTGCTTATTAACTTACTGACTGCCTGGCTGGAAATTCGAATACGCGGCCTCGCTCTAGTTAACCAAGTTCGGGTCACAACGTAGGGCTCATTAATGTGGTCAACGAAATGAGAAATTGATGCGAGCATTGCTGCCATGGGGGAAACGGGCGAGGCATGCAGGAAATGCGCTTAACCAGAGAAAGGGAACCCGAGAGTGAGAGAGAGAGTGGCTTGGGCAGCTGGTCAGGCTTAGAGGTGAGCGCTTTTAAGCTGCTTGCGGCACAGCCCACGTGTCAAGCCGACAGAGAGCTGGCCTCGCTCCAAATTGGAAGCTGCCAGCTTAGCAGCTGATAAGATTACCACTAAAAAGAGGAGCGAATATGTCTGACTGTCTTTGATTAATCGTGGGTCGACAAGCATATTGCCAGTCGCTTCTTGCTCGATGCAGCCGAGCGTCAAATTGCTGTCAGCTGGCGGCCCTCTTCCCTCCCTCTCGAAC
Organism: Drosophila rubida; assembly: GCA_035046165.1. NCBI lineage: Eukaryota > Metazoa > Arthropoda > Insecta > Diptera > Drosophilidae > Drosophila > Drosophila rubida. Next base: position 5,254,395 of record JAWNOF010000023.1, on the reverse strand, counting down.
GTGTAACGTAACAAAGTAGCACAAATTTTGTTTTGTGGGCTTTCAGCTTATCGCGCAGTTTTCTACAGCAATGGCCATGTTGTTGTTGTTGCCGTTCGCTTTACAAATTTCATCGTTTTCCATTTTCATTTCCATTTCCATTACGAAAATTGATGGCAAGGTCAAGCGCTCTGGATTCAGCGCCGTTCGAAATTTTTGTTTGAAATGCGCCAAGCGCAGGCGCAGCCAACTTCACGTTGTCTTTGCTCTATTGCTGTTCTGTTGTTGTCATTTCTTTTGTTATGCTTGTTGTTGTTGCTGGCTGGCTCTTTGTGCTTGTCGCTCATAAATTTGTTCAGCCAACTTAATTTTTGTGTCGTTGTATTAAATGCCCTGCCACACCAGTAGCAACTTGAGTGGGGTATACACGACTGTAATTAAGAAGTTATAACATTCGCTAAGCGGGCCTAAGTGCCAAAGTAGATTCAGTTGCCTCAAGAACTACAATGGTATATCAATTCTCTCTTCACTTAATTATCCTAATAATACTCTCTAATGCGCTATGTAGTTTGGCTGACTTACTCTTCTCTTATTCTTCTTTTCTTTTAATTATTCCAATAACAATAAAATATGCTATAGAGCATCTTGCAGATGCTTTGCTTAGCAAATACATTTTTATCTAGATACGTAGATTCTACTAGACTCTACTCTGCAGCGCATCAGATAGTCGAGCAGTTCAGCTGCAAAGCTGTCTATAATGTTTCTTCGTTTTGTTGTTTGCCGCCAACGATGCCTCAAAGATCGATGGTCATGGATCATCATCTGCGTTTGAACCCTTGCGGTCGTTGTGGTGCTCCCATGTGGTGTGACTCGCCCCCTGCCCCAACTCTTCTCAGTGTGTTATGCAAGCAGCTAGCGAGAGTGTGGGCTGTTTGTGGGTTCAACAAGTTCGTAGCAAATAAAACTTATGACAGCTAGACATAAATCTCAAGATCGATACATTGAAACTGAACGTTTTACAACACTTGAGATTGAAATGTGGATTGCAAAAGTTGCGCTCCCGTTTTGGCTAAAGTAGAGTAAGCTTTCGATCTCGGCCAATTCTTAATTCTTGTAGGAGGTCAAGTAACTGTTTGATAATTTCCAGATACTAGAATGTTAATAGAACCATAAAGAATGCAATAATATAAATTCCAGAATATTTTTCTTATTTGCAAGACATTCTTCTTACCTAACTTGGAACTCTTTTTCTCTACTTCTCTAGAGCGCATTTCAAAAATTTGTTGTCGATTGCCTAGCTATTTAAATAGTTAAAGCAAATAGCTGTTGATGTGAGATTTGGGAGTTAGCGGGTAAACAGTTTACCCACCACAAGGTCGCACCACTTGCACTTAAGTGCTAAGGGAATACCTTGTGGACTGGCGGTTGACTGTTTGCATTAGGGGTTGGGTCGACCGCTAAAAGGTGGGCTAGGTCAACGTAGTGTGACTTGACCACAGTTATCAGACGAGGGATAGGAATGGAAATAGGAAGATGTTTGACCAAATGAAGTGTGTGTCGAAATTATATTGCTGGCGACTTTAATGATGGCCACTAAACCGTTTGACAACAGGGCGGAGTCTTTGGTCTTTTTGGTGTTCTTTTCCGACATCTCTCGCATAGCGAAGCACATATATTTGACAATGACACAATGATAATAAAAATCGTAAAACACGCCTAGGTAACGTCAGTATTTGTTTTATTGCCCTCGCAGGGAGCGACCCAGAGAGAGAGGGGGCTTGTGAGATTTGTCTGTGTAGATAGCGAGTAGAGAGCAAGTCATTGGCATATTTAAACATAATTTGGAATTTTTATTATCCTTTTATGCCAAGAGACAAAACGAGAGACAGTGACAACGACAACGATGGTCAGGGTTAATAGCTTAGTCGACGCTAAGTGGGCGCCCCAAGTTCGAGAGAGCATTAAGAAATGCCGGTACCCGGTACCCGGTACCAGCTACGACCCTCTCGAAATATGTATGTTCGCAAAGGTAAACAAAAACACCGTGCAGGTAAATTTCAAAAAGCCAGCATCAAAAGGACGATGAACGACCCAAAACGTGCGCATAAATAAACAGAACTCAGCAAAGAATAGAGCAGAGAACTGAGAGCTGAGAAGCGAGAAGCGAAGAAGAAGGCAACATGGAAATGATGGCTTTTGTTTTGTTTTCGATTCGAGTTCGAGTTTGAGTTCGAGTTTGGTTTTTGAATTTGAAAGGAATTGGCGGAGGGCAACGAGACTTAACAGAGACGAAGAGAAACGCCGCTGGCTGACATGACCATGGCATGGACAATGCCACACAAGTTGAGCTGCCTGCCTCACGTTGCAGGTAACGAACGCATCACCGCATCAACAACAATACAGTCCACAGCTGTGCGGCAACTGTGCGGGCTTTATTTGCCTTCAAAGCTGTGAGGGGGATCTGTGGCAACTTCTACTCCAACTGTGGCGGAGGCGAAGGCGTTGGTGTGTTGTGGGCGTGTTGCGGGCGTGTTGCTTGCCACACACACACACACACACACACACACACACACACACAATTGATAGGCGTCCAGAGTTGCGCCTGTTTGCTGTTTTCTTTGCAATTGCGATAACTCTTCAACAGTGGCCCGCTTGGGCAATAAAAGTGCGACTGTTCTATGCTAAAACAATAAGAAATTTCCATGTTCAAGTAATATACGTACAATCGATTTATAACAATGCTAATCTGAATTTACAAAGAATTGTTAGTTGCTAAAATAGCTAGTAATATGAAAATTATAACGCCATAAACCTTCAAATCATATCAACGAAAAAAATTGAGCAGCTGGCAACTCGTCATCGCTGTACATTATGTACGAGAGCAATGAGTAACATACACATAGACAATTTTTGATATTACATAATAGTTGATAAGATAATGCTTCCAATATGCTTCACTGTTTGTGATACGCTGCCCCAGTTTTGTACAGACCTATGCTGGATATAGTTTCATGGCAAAGTGCTAAGGTGGAAGAACTAAACGTGAAGCATAAGCATGATCGATGAGTTCGTGTAATCGTTGTAGTTAGGTATAATAATTGACCAACTGAACGGACTGAAAGAGAGGGAGTGGGACAGAGGGAACTGGGCATACACTTTCTTTGTGGTGGGGTTAGAAGTCTTTCAAGTTACAGAAATAGCTTTAAAAATAAAACTTTAACTTGAGAAATGCAAGCAAAATTATTATTTAGTCTTAGATTACACAAATATAGAATAGAAGAAGAGCCAGATTTCTTTAAAATTCTTTGTTCAGGCTGACTTAAGAATGACTGAACTAACTGCTATTTTTAGATAACATGACTGACCTGAGTTCAATTTATCAATTCGAATTGCAACTATATAAAATCATTAATTAAAATTGGCGTAACAAGAATCTACAACGTTGAATCAACTATGTTTTAGCTGGTAGCATAAGATAAAGTTCAATTTGAAAATTGCCAGGAAAGACAGAGAGAGAGAGAGAGAGAGAGAGAGAGAGAAAGAGTGGTGAGGAGCGAGAACAATTCACAAAATGGGCAGCCAACGCGATTGAGAACTCTTCTCGTCTTCTCCTATATTTTTGCTTATGCTGGGTCGACTGTCCGCTTTGGGTTTGGTCCCTTTGCGGATACGGGCAAGCAAGGCATTACGATTAATAATTGCCACATTGCCGCATGTTGTTTGTTGTAAGCGATCGGATCGCATTGTCAAATAAATTTTAATTATGTCACCATAAACCAAATGACAGTCGAAGGCGAAACGAGGCAAACTCGCTGTTGTCATCAGAATGCCACTGATGGTGGCTCTTCTGTGCGCCACCCCTCGCCTGCCCCTACCACAACGACACAACCACTTCTCTGCCCTGCCCCGCTTGCGCCCATAGAGTTGTGTCGAGCGGGGTTCTAGGCAGCAGTTTTAGCGTGTGTTGGCGTTTTCGTATTGTGTTTGGTTGTCGTCTCTTGTTTCACTCGCTTTATTTCTGTTGTGTGCGCATAAAATTTGCATAAATTACAACACACAAACACACAGGCACACACGCACACTCAGATAGAATCAAGGCCTCTTTTGTGGGGTTTTAAGCCCATTACGTTAATGAGTTTTAATTGAAGAGCTAGACCAGCGCTAGAAATTATTATTTTCTACTTGTTGAATGTGTCGCAATGTGTGGGCGATAGCTCTGGCAACACCCCAAAACACCCTGCCCCTCTAAACACAACAACTACTACTGTCCCTTATTGACACCTGTTGCTGTTGCAGTATCAAATTTCTTCGATCCGACTTGAAAATGTTGTTTAAAGCTTCAGGTCTCGAACTGCTCTCGATCTGAAATATGAATTCGCTGTAATTTTGTCTACGACAGCTGCTGCACTGCAAATAGATTTGTAAACATCTGCTTGACTTATGCTTACGTAGATACCACACCGTCTGCCTGTCCCCGTGTGGCATTTGGCGGAAGTTAGCTTTGCCATTGACGTTGCTATGTTGCGGCGGCGTTGCAACTGAACTACGATCAAATTGGGGGCAAATATTTGGAACGCAGCCATCGAAGTCAGATAGCGGCTATCAGCATGACAAACTATCGCTGACACACACACACACATTTATATATATATATATATATATATAAATATGACGTATATGACGTAGAAACGCACAATTACAGAGCCACGCATCTGTCGTGGCCCGAATTTAGTGGAATGATTATTATTGCTATTGATTATTGGTATTGAACGCTAATCCATATCGCAGCATTTCATTAAATTGACCCGGGGCCAAAAAAGCAATCTATAGCTTCTGTCCGAGAAACAGAAAGAGAGGGTGCTTACGACCTTTAGTTTCATGCACATGCTGAGACATTTTTATGAAGCTTGCCTAAAATTCAGCGCTTCAAAGAATATGTCCCCAATTTCAGAATCTGATCATTTAGAAAAGTCATCTACAGAGATCTTTAATTACAGCTTCAAATTTAAGTTTTTCCCATTCGATTTGGAAAATTTGTTGCTTTCGCTTATCACCATCGAACTCGACGACGTCAGTTTTATCTAATACAAATTGAAAATTACCCAGAAATGCCGTAAAACACAAAAATTGTCGTCGAATGCTTAAAATTGATTCAAAAATCGATTATGAGAGGGGCAACTTGATATGCCCCATAACGTTGCAAGTTTAGTGGGAACTCAGATTTCAGTTCGAAAGAAATTTAAAAAATAAACAGAATATTATAACTATAGCTACTGCACTGAGAGAAATCCATGATTAAACTATTGTATACGTTTGGGAATAGCTGTAACCTAATTGGAATATACCAAAATATAGCAATATATTTTTGGTATATTTTACATATTCTCTTAACTTCAAAGTATCTCATAGATAAAAGTGTTTCTTAAATAACTTGCACGTTTTTATTCTTCAGCGTATGACACAAAGTTATAGCTTATGGGTAATGCGTCATAGTTTTGAAAATTTCAAATTATGATATTCAAGAAGAAGTACTTTAATACTGCGCAACATGCAGCTGGAGTTGACAGACACTTTAATTCATAGCGATTTCTTTGTCAAGTTTCATATGGAAATTGAAGCATTTTGTATGCAATTTATTGGTTTCGTTCTGACTTTGCTGACAGTATTCGAGTTTTAATTTCTGTGAATGCGTTTTCTGACCCTATCTTGCTCTCTCCCTCTCTCTCTTTCGTTGGCTCTGTGCTGCATTCCCTTCCTGCTGCTTTTGTATTTATTGCACATTCCTTTGCATTTATTTTCGTCAGTTTCGCTTTAGTTCCAACTTGAGCAGCCCCCTTCTCACCCATCTTCCTTTGGGACTCTGTTGAATTAGCTGTTTGTCTGTCACGTGTTGGCAGCTACGCTAAATTTGCTCTTATTATACCCTGTAGTCGTAAATTGCTTGCAGCGAAAGTATGTACAGCAAACAAGCTGCCCTTAAACTCACATTTATTTAGCACATGCTCAGTGATCCTTGCAATTTGCAAAGAGTTGCAGAACGATCGCTTGACAAATGCCAAACATTTGGCAGGGGAGAGCACAAATGCTTTTGCTACAGGGTGTGTGCAAGTCGAGCAGTTTAATTAGGCACCGTTTTATTGGTTTTCCGTTGACTTGGCAGATTTGGCGCTGTCGGCGCTGATGAACGCGAAAAGGGTGTGCAGGCGTTGGAATAACAGCAGCAACTGGCAATGGAATCTGATCTTTTTGCATGCTCAATTAAGTTTTGGACTGCGACTCCGCGACACATGACCGCAAATGCGACCACAAAATTCAAACGAAACTGCAGCCGTTTAGCGCTTGTTGTTGCAGTTGCTGTTGGAGTTGCAGTTGCAGTTGCAGTTGTTTCGTGGTTTCGGTGGGTGCATTGAGAATGTATCGCCTTGCTGAAGCTGTCAGCCAGATGAGCGTCGACATGGCAGCCAAACAAGTCGCCATTGTTGCAGCCACAAACAATGCGCCTGCCGCTGTCCACTTTACAACTGCAACTGCACCACGGCAGCGGCAACAAGACCAACAACAACTCCACTGGCCGGAGTCCTGTGCTCGTTAAATATATATAGTAGAGGCGAAAAAAATAAATAAATTTGAATTTCAAATGCGTTGCAGTTGCAGTTGTTGTTGTTGTTGTTGTTGTTGCCACCAGTTGTTGCTGCTGTTGTTAAGCTCTTGTGTCGACATTTGCAACTGTGCAACACGGCAACAAAGCAAGCTCAACAACTGCCCGCCACCTCGCTCAACTTCAACTTCTCCACGCGCAACTTGAAGCTTCCAGCTTCCAGCTTCTGCCGTTGTCTTGTCAACGGATGTGTTGATGAATTTATTTGTCAAAATTGTTTTATGAAGTTGACTTTATTTAAATGGATTCGCGGACACAGCACTACACGAGACACAACGTGTCGTATACGTTATGCACATATATTGCTGTGATACTGCTGCGTTCCTTCTACGGCAAAGCAAATGAATTTGTGACTGGGCATACGATTAAGCAGATGACTTTATTGAGCATTGCAATAAAGTGGAATCCAAATTCAGAATTGCACGTTACACAACAAACTTGCTAACTTGCTACATAGTATAGACAGAATACCTGTCACCCGTTTTGAATCAATAATTCACGATAACACAGCACTTTTGCGTTTATTTGCACTAGATAATTTGCTGAGCTTTAATTGTATTTACAGTTCCTACTCACCTGAATACACAGCTTCTGTTCTTTCTTCTTGCCGGCTAATTAACTGAATAATGTCGACGATCAAATAGTTGATATCTATCCTTTAATTCAGTTAATTGAGTATTGCCTTTGCTTAGTCAATTAAATATTTAACATCGCTCGAAAGCAAATGAAATATTTAGGTTTTCTCACTTAATCCAGTAAATTAGATATGTCTTGGTTCTCTTCGGCTTATTGAGTAATCCAATATGGATTATCGCCAGCTTGACGTATATTAATTATACGCAGACAAGCGAGAGTTGATTGTACGTATTATTCTCAGATCTGTGCATTCAAGCACAACTCTCTCCCTCTCTGCCATTGATTGCCAGCTAACCTTCTGACCCCTACCTCCTACTCTTTATCTGCCCCTTGCCCAACCCCTTAACCCCTTTATGCTCACCCACGCTGAATCCCACACACCTCACAAAGGCATCACTAACGTTTACCGTCCACGTCCACGTCCACGTTCATGTCCACGTCAAAGTGTCGCTGATTGACATTTAAATGGAACTGTCAGTGTGGATGTTGTTGTTGAGTTTGCCCCGTATCCGTGCCACAAGCGTGTGCCCATTGTTAGTGGCGGCAAAAAACAATGCTTTACACATACATACATTTCAATTGTTTCTTGCCCCGCTGTTGCTGCTGCAGCGTCTGTTAATTAATCAAAAGATCTCTAAATCACATACAGCTGCAAATGCAACTGCAACTGCAACTGCAAGAGCAACAGCAATATGATCTAATGGATCTATCAGTTAAGTGCTACATACCTGCAACGATAGAGAAAGGGGGGAAAACAGTCAGTGAAAGAAAAAATAAATATAATTAATAATACAACAAAAATGTAACGAGAAATGTGAGCGAAAAAGGAGGGAAAACAAAGAAGCTTCATTCAAGCAACGAAAACAAAACAGTTGGCTGCCATTCAACTGGTTGCGGCAAGAATATGCAAAGCTGCCACAGCTGCCGCAAGCAGCAAGCAGCAAGCGGCAAGCGGCAAGCACAGCCGCCGCGGCGTCGCATCTCGTGATTGAACCTTCGATATCATTCGAGGGCATCACAACAATGGCCATTGGGAGGTTTCGGGCTTCACAAATGGGGAAGAGGGAGCAAAAAGGAGGCAGGCAACTGGGACATATTGCAGATGTGGCAGCCGCCAAGAGCAGCTAATTTAAATTCAAATTTAAATTGTTTGGCGCTCGTTTTATTGGCAGCACCACTAACAACAACAACAACTGCAAGATTCATCAGTGCTGCGAATTTGGCTGTCTTATTTTTAGCTTTTTTTATGATCTGAAGAAGTCAATAGCAGTACAAATAAGTTGACGAATCTTATGTGAATACTTCGATAGCAGAAGAGAACTGATAATTCCAATAATAATTTGAATTAAAAATCTCTGATGTAACAGAAAGATCTATCTAAATGCTCTGTTTGGCTTTTAAGTGCTATAGATATGGCTTTATGACACTACACTAAAATTTTAATTCATTTGAGTTGCTTTTTCCCTGCGGTCTGCCATAAATAATTTTTCCCTTGACTGCTTATCGAAATGGATAGTTGGGCACATTTATCATGATGGCAATGGAAAAATGTGGCGCTAGCCATATTTTTAGGTCTTTTGCTAAGTTTTTTTCGGTTGGCAATGCGGTTAGTTCAAGTTCAAGATAAGATAACATGCCTCGCAATATGTCCGCTCTCCCTCCTCTCGCTCCCTCTCTCTCTCTCTCTAGTTGTGTCTGGCTGTTCGCCTCGGTTAGACAAACGAGTTGGCAGCACTGATTAATGTTGGCAATCGGTTGTTTGCCATGTTGCATGTTGTGGCGTTTGGCGGTTGCATGTCGCTGCCGCATTATGGTAACACATCTGCTCCCAGCTCCATCTCTCTTCCTCTCTCTCTCTCATTCTCTCTCACTCTTCCGATCTCAGATGCACGCCGCACGATTGCCACGAAGGCTCCTTCGAACCTCCAAAGCCAAACAAGCTGTGTAACTCAAAACAAGGTTTCAGCAGTTTGGCAGTTGTTGCACCTTAGCGTGGGTGTGCAACTGCCGTATCCAGGCGCTGCCCACGCGACACCTCGATAAAGATATATATGTATTACACACTCGTACATAAATAATATTTATTTAGTTATTGTTTTTATGCATTTTCCAACGCCTCCACTTTTTGGCCCCTTTCGCTGCCTGAAATGTCAATTAGTGATATTCGTTTATCGATAGACATTTTGGGCGCTGCCAATTTTAGAGTGCCACCATCATCGAACGACAGCAACGTGACCCTTGCCCTCAGCTGTCAATTAAAGTTAAGGGGCTTGTGCTCAACCTATCGCTCATCGATAACTCTTTAGGGCGCAGTTGGAGCTGTCAATTAAACCAGCCACTTTTCAATAAGCAGTTGTCTCATAGTGATGGCAAATTCTATTTCGTATTTGTGCAGAATACTACAGATCTTTTTGACTAACACTGATCCGCGACACCAATTGTGCATTTGTGTAAATTTAACAGTTTAGTTTGATTTGCAGCACATTTCTTTATACGATAGGTGCGAAAGCCCATAAAGACTGTCGCTAATTAGCGCTGAGGGGCGGTTCCGCCTATCGATAGTCAAGCAGTGGTAATCGATAAAGCTTTTGGGCGCAACCAGTGCTAGACAAACGGCATGTCGCTCATTAGAGTGCGAATGCGAGACCAACAACAAGCAGCGCGATCATCATTAGGATGATGTTGATAATGATGTACACGATCATCATCGTCATCGTCGTCATGCATTGCCATTTTTGGTATTTTCTGCCAATTAGCGGCACAAAGGCTAAAAATGTTAAGTAAAAGCGAAACAGGCGAGCAAAACGTAACGAAGGAGCGAGTGCAGATCCCAACAAACAAAACAAAAGCCCAACCAGCAACAGCAACAGCATTGCGACTATCAGCAAGAGGCTAACTGCCTCCTACCAACTGGCGAACTGGCCAAGCAACTTGCATTTTTAATGGCACCAGGAAAGGCCGGCGACGTCGACTGAGACGTGGATGTAGAAGGAGCAGCCAGCGAATGGGCGGCCGAGTTCGAGACGAAGCCTGAGTGGATGCCTTTGTTGAATTTGTCATAGTGGCCAACAAATTGTGGGCAGACAGCATCTTTGCCAGCTAGCGATGGCAGCGTGACACGAACGCAATTAGAAATGAACTTCTCCCAGCAAAGCAATTCTGGTCTGACAATTCTGAGATGTCAAAAAGACATCTTTTGTTGGGGCTAGAACAAGTAAATCGTTTCATTTCAACAATTTTTTGGGTTATCTTTATAAGCATGCTTGGCATTAATTTGCATTTAAATGATTTTCCTATCTGCTTTATTGGCGTATGAATCAAAACTCACTGTGACACATTTTCCAAGTATTTTGCACTCACACCCAATTGAGTGTTGACCGTTGTTATCTTGGGCAGCTTCATCCCCGGCAGAATGACACGATAACATCTTACGATGATATGACTGTTGGTTGGTCTAATAAGCTGCTATCTACTGTCATCGTTTTCGCAAATATTTCATTAGCAAATTGCATTTATCTGCTTGCTTGCACATCATTAATCATGGCATAAACAATTACTCAAATATGTGTTCTTCAGGAGAAAACAACTAATAATCGTTTCAAGTAGTTGTATTTTTAGCTTCAAGTTGAGTCATAGGGCGTTATAAACTATTTCGGAAATAGCATATACTCATTTATTTTCAAATTCCTCTGTAAAGAAAACGGGAAACTCAATGCTGACTTGTACTATGTACTTGTCTATTTCAATTTGTTCAGTTATCACGCAGCCATCGCTAAGCTGCTCATTAGTGCGATCGAATGAAATTTATGCGATCGGCCTTAGAGATGGCATCCCTGGGCATGCTTAGCGAGTGACAAGTCGGGGGCCCTGCGCCCCCAAATATGGCCCCATCGCCCCGTTTGGCAGGACTTTTAATGAAGCTTTAAATGTCATTGATGAAATAACTGCGCGATCTGGCGACGACGACGACGACGACGACGGCGGCTGCTAATTAAAATTGACCATCTATGGTCAGCTGCCCCCTGTCACACACTCTCATAGCAACCACCTTCTGAGCGCACACAATAATAATTGGCCAGATTTCTGCACAGTAGCGAAAGTGACGACGTCGCTGCCGTTTGCCAGCTGCGATGGGAATGGGGAATGTCGTTGATGTTGCTGCTGCTGTTGCTGTTGCTGTTGTTGATGCTGTGGCGGGGGTTGTGTAACTCAATACTTTTGGGCTGCCTAATTGGCAATTGGTCTATGCTTAATGGATTTTGACGCCGTCCAGCGGCTGCTTCCGGCAACGTTGCCCCCTCCTCCTCCTCCTCCCCCCGGTTGCTGCTGCCAATCGATTGAGCCCAAACAATGGACAATGTGCGGTAGCCTTAACATGTTTTTTTTTTGGTCAGTTGGTCAATTTGTGCACAGTTGGCTGACTAAATAGAGAGGTGGTGGGGTCACAGCGAGGGGAGAAGGGGAGCAGCTGCGGCTGCAATGAGTGGCTTAACACGCCCTCTGGCGGGCATCTGTCAACCATCTGGCAACACTCGACTCGATGCGACCTTGAACGCGCCTTTTTCTTTTATTTTCGTTTCTCACTCTCGCGTCTCAAGCATAACTCATCAATTTTTCGGTTCGTCTCCAGGCCGCAAATTATAATAATCATGCGAGTGGAATGCGAGAAGAGATCCTGCATCCTCCCATGTTCCCCTCGCTTGCCAGCCCTCTTGCCCCTATCATTCTCTTCAACTCGAACTGCTGCTTGTTGAATAAATATTGATATGGAAATGGAAAAAAAAACAAAATATAAAATAAAATATGAGCCGATGCTGATGCTGATGCTGATGACGAAAACGACGGCAAAGAGGAACAAGAAGAATCAAGCAGTGTAGAGACGAAGGTGCAACGCCCAAATAGTTGTCGCCACAACAGCAACAATAGCAACACCAATGCAAACACGATGATGCTCAGCAACAGCTCCGAAAGATGAGAAACAGCGCCGCGAAGCAGACACACTGATACACCAATTCTATCCCGTCGAACCCCAAATACTCTTCTCCGCGAAGTTCTGATACTCACTCAACGTCGTTTATTGCTACTGGCTGAGATCACTGCGATAAAGCGTGTTAAACTGCAGATAAACAACACTGGGTTTACTTAAGGTATCTGCTTTGATATACTGCCCTCATCCAATTTTACAATCCGACACATAAGAATTGCAATTTGACGTGGTTGTATATCAATGGCACACCTCATGAAATTTGTCATATAAGACAAATTCAACAAAACTAACAACTAATGTCGAAAGTATTTAAAAATGGGCGAGAAACTTATTGGTTAGAAGCCCATAATTGGATTACCTTTGAGATGTGTAAACAAAAGAGTTGTGCCAAGATTTGTTCAATCAAGTAGAACGTGTTCTCAACGCTGCAAAGGGTATTCAAGATCTGGTGTTTGTCAAGGGCCAGCAGAAGCGACGCATGGGATTAGGACAATGATCGTGGGGAAGAAAAAGATGGGGCTACAGTGTTTGAATTTATGAACTGCCAGAATGTATCTGTATCTGAATCTTTGCATCTCAAGATGTGCGTGTGCGTGCGAGTGAGTGTGCGATAAGCAAAGGTGGGAAACAAACAAGGAGCTGAGAGAAACCGACATGCAGAGCGAAGGCAATGGCCATAAAGGAAAGCAAAACGGAAAAGGGCGAGCCAAAAACAAAAACAAAAAACCAGAAAAGAAAAAAAAAACAAGACGACACAAAAGACAGCAGAAAGCGGGAGTTGGGAGAGAACGACAGGGTCTATATCGGCTCGGCGAGTTGACAAAGCAAACGCAGATAAACAAGCGTTTAAACATGGCCAAGAAGATAATGCGCTGCAATGCTGCAATGTGAAGCGAGGTGAGAAATAAGAGTTTTGTGCCTAATAAGAGCTCAACTGTAAATTATGTAAGCTGTGTAAACTGGGCGTGGCAGCTGCCTGTAGTCGCTGGCTTTTGGTGCACAGCAGTTGGCCGCATTTCTCGCAGCAGCGAGTTGTCAAGGCTAAGCGAGTGCAGCCAAGCAAAGCAAACAGCTTTGGACCGTTAACTGCACGCTGCACAGTGGCACAAACAACAAGCAGAAGAGGGTGCACGTGTGGAGAGTGGAGAGCGGAGAGCGGAGAGAGGAGAGCGGCGAGTGGACAGCGACGCAGTGAAGAGTGGACAGCGCTCAGTTTCTATTTGTACTTTCCCATTTGGCGGCGTTGTCAACGCTCAGACTGACGCATTTCAGTTCAGTTCAAGTGCAGCTGCAGATTCGCCGCACAATCAAGTGGCAAGTGGCAAGTCGCAAGTGGCAGTGGCATTCATTCCATCCATCTCCATCTCCAACTCCGTCTCCAACTCCAACTCCATCTACATAAGTAAAATGTTTGCGCAACTTGCGCAAAGTGAAAGACAACAACAAAAGTCGCGTCGAGTCGCGTCGAGTTGAGTTGCGGCTGCCAAGTCAAGTGGCAAACAAATTGAAATTGCGGCACGCAAAAACATCAACCAGTCGCTCATCTGCCTATCTTCCTCTCCCTCCGCTTGCCCACTATCTCTGTCGCTGTCCAAGTGCCCAGTGCAAGTCCAACTGAAGCTATCCATACTTCATCATCATCAGCGTTCATTAGCGTGAGCGAACCACATCGTGATCTGTGATCTAAAGATCTGTGATCTCTGCGCTGCTGTTTCATCAATTGCTGCCCTTCGCTGCAACTGCGCCGCCACTTGCAACATGAATGCCTCTATTCATGGGCTGCAACATCCGCATTGCTTTGCCCTGCTCTCCCAGCCGAATTCGCTTCGCTAATTTGCAGTCTCAATTATGACAATGCTGCAAAACAAAAGCAAAAAACGCTTCTACGGCCTCTCTCAGATTTCATGGAACTCTCTGGGCGAAATGCTTATCATTGCGTTCGACTGAGGGGCATCTGTAATGCTTGAGATACTATCTGAACTCTAACCAAGCGACATTCACAGAAATTGCATTTTCTTCTTAAATACATTTCAATTATTTCTTTTGCCCGCAGTCGAATGGAAGTGTCAATGGAAGTGCAATCAAATCAAGTGTCCATCAGCCAAGTAGCTGGAAATATTTAAAGTAGCTGCAAGAGCTTAACTTTTACTTCGGGAATCTGTCCAGCAAATAACAACTTTATGCAAGAATTTCGAAGCTACTCCCAACCGCTCTTCAGACCGAATTCCCGGCACACAAAAATCGCTGAATCATTTGGCTAAACGATCGCTGGGTGCAACAAAAAAAAACCAACAGAGTGGAAAAATGAAAACTGCAAATTTCCACAACAAACACACACACACACACAGCTATGCAAACAATGACAAATTCCAAGTCCAAGGTGCTACAATAGCTGCGAATTCCATGAACTTGCTGGGTGGCTGCAGCCCCAAGGGGCAGCGAGAACAGAGCAAGAAAGAGGGGAGGCAAGGAGTCGACTGTAAAAGCCGGTTAGCGAGCGATTGCCATTTGCCTGCATTTATGCAGATGAGCCGGCCCAACTGATGACTGTGATTATCGTGTGTCTCGAGAAGCAGCTGCCTGAGCTGCCTCAGATGCCCCAACTGCCTCAGCCTGACCCCCAAGGCGAGCAGCGTCCTTCAACTTTGCGCTGTTTCTCAGCGGCTGAAGCTCAAGTCGAGACTGCGGCTAAAGTTGGAGTTGGAGTTGGAGTTGGAGCTGAGTCTGATGCGTTGCTCGAGCGTTTTTTAATAAATTGATCACAACAAATTGCTGACAGCTGATGGGCCGCGCCTATGTTGCGGAGGCTACTGCTGCTATTGCAGTTGCAACAACAAGTTTTCAATCAATGCTGCAACAGGTGTTCTGGCCATGGCCAGGGCGAAAGACGCAGTCGCCGTCGCAGTTGCAATCTCTGTCCGGGACAGCGGCAGCGGCAGCGGCAGCAATTTGATTGGAATTTATTGTGAACAGCAGCAACAAAAGAGCGAGCCGCAGCAATTTGAGGCAATTGAGCTCGAGAATGGAGGATGCAGCAGCAACAACAAATTGCACTCATTGCTGACATTCAATGCGCTGGGCGCAAATGCAAATGATGAGGATCGTGAATCGCATGGCTGGCACAACCTTAAGGAGATCCATTGGGATCGCAGTCTCAGGATCTCGCCTCCGGCATCAGCAGCATCAACATCAACATCAGCGTCAGCATCAACGTCATTTGCGAACGAAGCGTTGAAAATGCCAATGAAACGGAAGCTCTTTTTGCTGCTGTGGCAATCTGGCAATCTGGCAATTAGCCTGCATATGACCAGGGCAGCCGACAACAAATTGCATTGCAGCCCTGGCTGAGTGCAGCTGCTGCTGCTGCTGCTGCTGAGAGTACACACACAAAGCGTGGGCAGCTCACAAACTCGACTGGTCAGCATCGAGTTGCGGAGGCAAGCGAATTCGGGTTCTCCAATGGAAACGCAGTGATCACCTCTGGCTCTTCAGGCTCTTCTGGCCAGCGCAAACAAGTTCTCAAGAATGCGCGCAAAATATTCGCTAGATCCATTTGCCATTACAACATTTGCCAAATTAAATTCGCTGTTTCTCAGCAAAAAGCACTTTTAATAGAACCACAAAAATACTCTACTTGAGTTCGTGCACGTAATCAATTACACTTGCCACTTTGCATCTAACACTTTCAATCAACATCAGCAACCATGCGCTTCTTGTCCTTCATTTTAAGAGAGTAAATTGTTGTGCACTTGCCCAAAGGCATTCACATCGCTTGCCCAGCCAGATTTAATTTCCAACGTATTGCTTATCAATGAATTTGGCCTGCCTCTTGCGCAGTGTTTGATTGCAGGGTATGCAAATGTGTAAGGACGGCGTAGAACACTCATACGAGGCGTATGCGTAATTTTTGCTATTTAGATTGCAAATGCATTTCAACTGGCGGCATATTAATTGCTAGCCAGCGGGTGAGCCAGCAGACCGACTGCCGACTGAACTGCTGTGTGGGTGCAGTCAACCAGCGTGTAATTGGGTCGTGCCACAGTGGTGGCTAAAATGGGAGCGATAGCTTATGGCAAGGGGGCATGATTGTCATCTCCCGCTGTTGCTTGCTGCCAATTGCGCTAATTGTTGTTGTTGGCCATCAATGGGGCTGACATGACAAGCAAACAAATGGATGAGCCAGTCACTCGACCTAAAGGACAAGCAATCATTTCAGCCGCAGTTGTGTCCTGCACGGTTGCACGTCTAGCGGCAAAACGCAGCTTAGCACGTAGGCATTAGTCAAGTGTCAATTTACCGGCCGTATCAGCGGCACAACTCTTTTTTTTTGACAGCTGCAGCACAATTTGCATTTGCATTTTGCCAACTAGTTTTCTAGGCATTTTATGGTTGTTTTTTTTTTTTTTGCATGTTATTTTTGGTGTCAGTTCAAAGCGACCGCTAGGCAAGAAAATGTTCTCAATAAATTAATGCACTGCCAAACGATTTATACAGCAATTTCAGCTTGTTTTCACAGTTAACAGTCGTAACTCAGCTCAGCAATAGCCCAGGGACCTATTTTCCAGCTGCAGGAGAACCACAAAAAAGAAAAACTGAAACTGAGAGAGTAAGAGAGTAACCAGCACGAGATCCAGTTCACTCTAAATTTCATTTCGACAATCACTTCGGGCATCTAAAATTGGGTAACGCCCAGCCGCTGTCATCATCTCGCCACATCGCATCGCATCGCGTTTAAACGCGTTCGCAGTTCAATTTGGCCAGTCGCAAGAACACAAAACACAAAACGCAAGATATTTGTGCCAAAAATGAGACCAGCAAATTGGCAGATGTATTTAAGTTTTTATTTGATGGCTTCTACCCATTTTAATTTGGCGCTGTAAAACATTTTAATGGTCTCCGACTACAAGTTTGCGCTTGTTGCGTTTATTGTCACATTTTCCGACCTCATTATACCCTGTGCTCACGACAATGCAACAAAGGAGAATGCTCAGCTAAACGTCGACATTAAGCCTTTACTATACGCAAAGAGATTACTCGATAATTGATTTTTAAGCGCATTCAAGTAACGACTGACTGACAGCAAATGAGTAAATTGTGCACGGCAACTGCTGGTAATTGAAATGCGTGTGTTAAGGGGTATCTGCTCGCTTAGCAGGCCCGCTTAGTGACACTTTTGTGCAAGCTTGGCGCTCAACGAAGCGTTGCCTATTAATTGGGCACAACAAAACTGAGAAAAGTGACTCGCAATAGCGGCTTTATTATGAGGGAGGCAATATACTATCGATGCTGGCTATCGAAACTGGCATGTGACATAATTCGATTGGAGAGAGAGACATGGATCAATGCGTTTGCAGGAGGTCTGTGAGAATTAATTAACTGTGATTTTTCATTGCAAGCGGAAATCAAAATGAAAAATGTGTGAACAATGTTTGAAACCGTTTGCAACTGCCCCGAGTATGATCGCTGAGTACCCGAGAGAGTGCCCCTCTCATCCGGGCTTGGCACTTTCACTGTCAATCCACCACAGAGACCCAAAAATAAAAATGAAACGAACCGAAACGCAACGAGACAAGACGAAAGCAGCGCTGCCTACGCGAAAAGAAAAATCTCCCAAAACAACAAAAATCATAAAAAGAAACGTGATTTGCTTTTTAATTATAAAAAATGGAAAATAATGGGACAGCGCGAGAAACAGAGACAGAGGAAAACTTGAATAAAGAAATGGAAACGAAATTTTCCAACTCTATCATTAAACGACAAAACGAAAAATCGCCAACGTAACGCACATTCTCAGTCTGCTTCATAAATTTCACAAGCCAGACACGAGACACGACGCACGACGTACGACGAACGACGGCTTGACACCCACTCGAAACTGCGGCACAGTAGCTCCCTCCAGTGGCTGTAGGCCCCAACTAGGCCCAGCTAGAGGCAATTATGCTAATTGAATAGTCGTATGCTTAGATATGCACTCAAAGAGCACGCCGAATATTAATAACCGTTATTATGCTGACTCCTAGCTTCTCAACTGGTTCATAATGGTTCATTTGGCACACTTTTCTAACGAAATGAGTTCGCTCGCCGGCAAAACGTTTACGGATGCAGCGCACAGAAGAAACGCGTACAATTTGACGTATTCCGCAGTTCACGCTCACGTGAGTGAGGCGAGAGCGAAAGAGAAGTCATGCGAAGAAGGCGAAAGAGCAGGATGAGCATGAGCTTAACAAGAGCACCGACAGTAAAAGTGACAAGCGAGGAACTAGTTCAATTAATAAGCCAGCATGTTCATTTTTAGTTAAAGTGGAAGCACGTTTATGGGAAAAGTCATAAAGCAACTGACAAACTTGTTCGCAGAACTTGTTTGTTTCGAAATCTATAAGCTCAAGGCACTAACTCCAAGTGTCACTCGTGTCACTCGATTCAAGCTGAACTTATTAGAATTGCCTAGCAGTCTATTTCAACTTGGCTGGAACTTCAGAAAGCACATGTACAACCCTTTGTAGCAATGAACTGTAGTCGAGGACTGGTCCAAAAAGAATATAATACGGTTGAACGCCCCCCGATTTGTGACGCCCTCAAATGAAGGCCTGCAACGCCCCACAAAAAAAGTAAACTAAAGTTATCTACCATGGTCCCATGGGGACTGGGCAAACAAAAGAGCACAACAACAATGACAAACATTGCTTGTCGCCAGATAAACTCTATCGCCATCAGTGTGGCTCAGTTCTTCGTTGCTCAGTTGTTGCCCTCGCAGTTGCAACTGTTGTGGCATACCTGATACCTGGGGGAACAACAGAACAACAGCAACGCGAAGAAGAAAGGCAAATAAATGACATAGCTGTCACCTTTCCTGTTGCCCTCTCGCACACCAACAACAAGATAGAGCAATTAACTCTCATTCAACGAGCAATAAATACTCCTATTGATTTCAATTAAAGCCCGACTATAAAATTCGACAGGAGAGGCAAGAATTTAAAAGAATTTCATTTACGAACCCAAAAAGCTGCTATTAAACTTTGATTAGCTTATCCACAAATCTATCCATAACTCAGTCTAGTTCAAGAGAATCGCTCTAAATAGCGGCCACAATTTTCATTGGTTTGTAACACTTTGAATGAAAAAAGCGCTGCTTTAACCAAGCCCATCTTACGCGCAAATTACGAAAATGAGTAGAAAACTGAATGCCTTCAATTCGAATACTCGACTCGATCTAATCTAACTCGATGTCTGCTTCACAGCCTTTTCTACGATGATAGTAAGCATACCCACTGCCGAAGTTAGAGTGTCGTCAAAAATAGAAGACAGGCAGAGAAGTCAAAGATATTGGACAAAGTGCTGCAGGTCTCTGCGACTAATACAACTCATAAACTGGAGCTCTCAAGTACGTAAAATAAAGCGACAACAGCAACAACTCGTTTCGAAAAAAAAAGCGCCATGCCACGCCGCGCCGTGCCGCAAGTTTGTCAACATCAATGTCGCCCCGTTTCAACTGTCTGTTTGTGTGTGCGTGCGTGCGTGTGTGTGTGTGTGTGTGTGTGTGCAGAGCTCAATTCTTATCAAGAGTCGTGTCGCCATCGCCATCGCCATCGCCAATCGCCCATTGCCTGTAGCGTGTGCAGCCCGTGGTGGCAGCCGGAGTTTCGATTTTGTGGCGCCCACACGCAGCCGTGAGTTTGCACTCAAAATTCGTCATATATATGCAACATGGTGCAAGCAAGCAGAATGTGAATGGGGCACACATAGTATTGGGGGGAACACCCACTTGCAACTGCTGCCTGGGCGTGGTAGGTGTGGCAAGCAGGCAGCGGATCCGCGCAGGATTTTTGCATCAAATAGCCAACACACATTCATGTGTGCACGAGCGAGAGGGCAACAACTAAAGACAAGAGAGAGACAGAGAGAGAGAGAGAGGGACGTAGTGAGACTCAGAGCAGAGGAAGTGGGAACAATTTTCATTTTTCTTTCATATTTGTTTTTTCGTTGTAGCTAACAAAGCAAACAAACCAAAAACCGCGGCAAGCAAATGGCCCAAAAGTGGGCGGCGGGCGGGCGTGGCAGCAGCAGCAGCAGCGGCGTTTGTTGAACTTTGCTAGCAAACACAAAAATAAGAAAATGATGACAAAGAAGCGGCAAGAGAAGCGGAGTCAGAACAACAACAAAGAAGTGTCGAAGCAGCAACAAAACTTGCAACGAAACTAATCAATCTGCTGAGCCAAACACACACAGAACCAACGTTTTGCCGCCTCAATGTGGCCATGTGGACGCAACTCGCACACACACACCGAGGCAGCTGGCTGCAATCTCGGTGCGCTGGTGTTGCAACAACATCTGTGGCAAACTAAGCAGCCAACTCAAGTAAAACAAAATAAATAATCATAATAAATAAACGAGCCAAGAAAAATCTCGCAGTTGCATGTGAAGTTGCCCTCCCACTACCACAACCTTTCTCGCTCTCTTGTTGCAACAACAGTTTGCCGCTCGAAAACACAAATGCCAACCGGAAAAGCGGCTGTTGGGGAAAATTGCTCAGCAATGCACAAGATGGGAACAACACCTTGAGAAGCGCCAACGGATACGCCACACACTATCTATTTTTTCGTCCATTTCGTCTTCTTATAGCTAGCTTAGTTGCAAGAACTAATGGCCAAAGGCCAAAGCAACAACAACAAGCTGATTCACTTCCAATTTGAATCGAAAAACACCAGAAGAACACACAACAAATTGCAGACTAGTAACAGCCATAATTCGGCAATTATAAACGAAGTAAACGCTTTGAAACAAGCTCAATTCAGCTGCCATCAATTGTCAATCCAGGGTGCAAAAATATTGGTGTAAATAGTTGAGATTGCTGCACAGAAAGTGCTGGGTTACTTTGTGTGCTTCTATGGCTTGGAGCAGACAGAGAAATGGCCAAAGAAGTGAAAAACATTGTCACTAACAACTAAGCCAACTTAGCAACCGCAAAGAGCAATAGCACTGGCAATAACATTGGTAATAGCAATAGCAATAGCAATGGCTAAGAGATGCCAGCGATATCAGGCAACGATCTCACGCAAAATAGTTCGATTGAGGCAACAACGACAACAACATGGAGCTGGAGGAGAATAACAGCAGAAAACCCCAATCCCAAAAACCGAAAACAACTTAAATTACCAGCACGGCGTCAATTTTCATTAGAAAACAAGCAACAGCAACAGCAACAACTACAAGCGACAACAACAACGACGACGACGACGACGACGACGACGACGGAGGCAACGGCAACGACAACAACAAGGCGACAGCAAGGCAGCACGATTCAAAGAAGCGATTCGACCGGATTCAGGCGGACAGATCGACAGACAGTCATGCAGCAGCAGTATGAGAGGCTACGGTCATGGCTAAGCTGAAAGCTGAAAGTTGCTGGAGACAACCACAGCGAACAGCGAACAGTGAACAGCGAACAGCGAACAGCAAGAAATCCAAAGTTTCAGCTTACGAGCAGAGGCTGGAAGCTGCGAACTGCGAGCTGCGAGCTGAGAATGGGGATTTGAGAATTGAGAACTGCTAAGTCAGGTATTGGATTATATTGGCAAATGCCTCAACAACAACAACTTTTTGGTTTTGGTTTTGGTTTCGGTTTTGGGTAACGAGTTTCATTCGCACAATTTAAACGCCTCGAGGCGGCGAGAGATCTACCTTCAGACGCAACCTCAACCTCGCACACGCAGTATGAAGAATTCTGCTCCATAAATCTGAGCACTGCGAGAGGGTTAAAGCCCCGCAAAATACACAACTTTATCTGCGTGAGATGAGTGCCTCCAGACTGCAGAAATCCAACTCCCGACTCAACTCGACTCCAGTTATGGCTGCAACTGTCTTCACGGTGACTTTAGACCGCTTTTCGCCTTGTTGGGTGTGTCCCAAGCAGAGCTAAGTAAAGCTTAGGCCAGCGCTCTCTTACAGATACCCTAACCGAGGTTGCTAGTCGAACTACACATATTCGTCTGCTACACACCACATTTGTAGCTCTAGTGTTACCAACAAATTTAGTTTCAAATTTCAACTTTTGCGAACTTCTTTAAAACGTGATAGTGTGAATAGAGTATGTGCAGTTTGTGTATTGCCTAATAGAATTGATTTTGCTGGCGTTTCTCTGGCCTGGTCCTCGGGGCAATTTGTCAGGCTCAAGATTAGAAGCAACGGCAGCCGCGGTTGCATTTTTACTTATTGATTTATCGATAAACCGAAAAAAGGGGAACGCTCAACGGTCGCAGGCACGACGATCGCTCGCTTCCTTACGACAGTTTCGCAGCAATTTCGATATTGTTTTTATTTTTTGGCTGAGTTTTTGGCCTGTGCATTGATTGCGTAGGCTGTGACGGGCTTTGATTTGCAGTTGGAGTTGGAGTTGAAGTTGAAGCCAAAGCCGGCGTTGTGAGGCCCTCGAATCTGGGAACTTGGATCTCGAGTTGTGAGTTGCCCACACGCGTTCAACAAAACGGTGATGAATGATCGTTCGCATATGTGTGGCATCGATGTGGCATCTTCACACAGAGATACACACACACATACATGCAGCAGTCTGCGGCTCCAACTCCAGCTTGAAGTTCGAGTTGCAACTCGAAGAGCGAAGAGCGAGCTGTGTCTAGCAATTGGCAATAAATCATAACACCCACACGCTGCGCCTCTTGCCACATGCCACATGCCGCTTGCCTCGTGACGTTTTGCGTGTGTGGATCGCTAGCCCTCTCCTTTTCTCTCTCTGAATCTCTGGCGATGATTGCATTTGACTGCGCGAGGCAGACACTTCGGCCGCAGTCTCATTAGTGCACACAAGTGACCTAGCCCCTTCTACTTGCCGCTCGCCTGCGTCGCTCATTCGTGCAGCGCTTACACAAAAATTATGTTGCACGTTGCGCTTTTTACTTCCAAGTTTTCCTTTTGTATCTTGCGGATGCATTCAACACTCGACAGCTGCTGGGCAAGTTTGTAATCGCTTTGCAGCACGCTCAAGTTGTTGCTGTTGTTCGTCTAACTGAACCCACAAAACGTTTTCCCACACCACACACAATACACACACACACACACACACACAGCAGTCCAGAGTGCAGATCACCTCACCAGCTCGCGTCAAGTCAAAAAGATGGGCAATTTTCCTAACGCTATAAATACGCACGCCTCCTTTTCCAGTTGCCGCCACCTCTTCGCCCCCCATTTGTCTTCCATCTAGTCGCATCTTCGCTCTCCATCTCCAACTCGGCCCCACTCGCTCCGAAAATCAATTGAATTTTCACGCATGTTTATGTGTCGGCTTTTGCTACAGTACAGCTCGCCTTAAACCAACCAAAAAAGCACGCCAAGTTTAAGCAAATAGTTTACCGCATCATGTGGTAGTATTGAGTTGATCTTCGTATCTACAGCTTTAAGGCACAACCTTGTATCCCAACTTCAAGCCCTAAACTGCACACTCTACTTGTCTTCTCTTCTACAACTCTTCTACTTTTATAACTGTCGAACCCTAAGGCCACAACCTTACAGTCCCAGACGCCCTGTGCGTCTTTTTATGCTGCTCCTTTCTTTCCCTGTTGTGGGCAGCTTTAAAGTGCGTTCACTGTACTCGCATTGCGTCTGCTCCTAGCACTATGTGCCAAGTGTCTGTCTAGGCATTTCCTTGTTTCTAGTTATCTAGTTGCTGTTGCTGTTGCTGTTGCTGCTTCCCTCCTCTACATTTGTGGCTCATATATCTCTCTATTGCGCCCGGTCGCTGCGGCTGCCGCTGCTGGCTTCATTTGTTTATGTCTTTCGGGTCTCGCACTATAAAATAGGCCCGCCAAAAGCAAAAAACAACGAGCATAATATGAAAATGAAAAAAACTATTTTGCATGTGCGCAACGCGAGACCTATGAATACGAATACGAATACGAATACAGCCGAATACTAAATGCGAATACGAATGCGAATAGAAATAGGCAAATGAATAAGAATACGAGTACATGTTCCATCATCCATGTACAAGCCGCTCGCCCCAGTTGAATACAACAAGCATAACAACAATAACCATTAACGGGACGGCCTAGCCTCTGCCCCAGCCCCTGCCCCTGCCCCTGCCTTAGCCCCCTTCCTGTGCCCTCGCAGCTCGCTCACCCCACACAGCGTTTTTGGCTCCCTCCGCAGCCACTGCCCCTGAATCCCGACTCTTTGGCGTCTGTTGACCTCATTTCAACGAAACATTTTGGCGCACTTTCCGAGCGTACAGCCGAAAGAACTTAAGAACTATCGTATATAACCCAAAAGAACATGTGTCAGCCAGGCCATCAGGAAAAAAACTCTACACACACACACACACACACGCGCGCGCACTCGAAACAACAACAAGAAGCGTACGCAAGGCACGCAAATAGATAAGTTTTAGGCGAGCAGCAAAATTCATTTAGAACTGCCCTTATATCATATCATATTATGCTAATTACAAAGCGCACAACAGCCCGAAAGATAAGAAACGATAACTTTCTGCACCGTTTTCCGTAGAACAGTTCAGCAACATCAAAGAAAATTGCGTTGCAATCTCACAAGGGAGAACAAGAAACCAAAACTCACATCTTCGCAATCTGATAACGCATTTACCCACTCACCACAAAGAACTGAGAGACCTGAAATATTTTTTATGTTTGCAAATTGCAAATCACATTGAGCAATCCGATGTCTACTCAAGTATCGAGAAAAGATCTAATAGATCTGTGAAACTTCTCACATAACACACACTTCGCAAATGCGAATAGCAAATTGCGTTGCACTCTCAAATTCGTCGTAGCATTCGAGCGTGATTAGAAAAACATTGTAATACGAGTGTGATTCATGCATTTTTAGCATTTTCACCTTGATTTCCATTTGTTTACACAGTGGTCCCTTCGTAATGATCAACGAAGCAGCTAAAAATAATTAAAGCGTATGGCCCATTTGCTTTCACATGGAGCGCTAACAGCTGCACGTGGAATCTGATGATGTTATTGAACAATATTTTCGATAATTGCAAAACAAACAAGAAATGCTACGAAACTAAATATGTATCTAGCTAGTGCAGCAGTTGAAGTGAAATTTTCAGAATGTTTACAATATATGTAATGCCAAAATGTCGAACAAAAACAAAATGTAAATCATGGCTACCAACACTTTTTAGCAGTCAGCACCTGAGCGCTCTATTTGCATAGCGATTTCCGATCCGCAGCGAATTGGCGACAATCGGGCGCACAACAATTACTGGCAGTGGCAATTCACAAAGTAAATAAACCAGAGCTCGCATATAACTGTCCACAGTTTTTGTTCTTGCGCTCTCGTTGCGAGCACAACCAAAAAAGTTCTCTCGCTGTCGCTCTGAGCAAGAGACCTTTGCTGTCGGCATTTTTCGTCCAGCTTTTTGTATGTCGCTCTTTCAATGAGCAGTGCGTAAAGAGCGGAACGAGAAACGCTGACTCGTAAAGAGTCAGTTATTTGCGAGCTCTGAAATAAACAAATAGAATATATGAATGTAAATGTGCACATAGATGCAATAGAGGACTGCGAAGGTTTCGCATAGCTGCAATGCGTTTTGCCCTCGCAGCTTATCTGCTGACGGACCGAGTTCCGCATTGACATAGTCAATGAAATACTAGGCATACTCGTGCATTTTGTACTACAATGTAAATAAATAGAAACTTGTAATCAATTGCTGGCGCGTGACACGCAACCGCAGTCGAAAAGCTCACGCGTGACTATCGGTAACTTTGATCGCGTAACACGATCGCAGCACGACCGCACAGAACGCGTGAAACGCACGTTCAAGTGGACAGACAGTCCGTCTGACTGACTGACAAAACATGACGGACCTGACATTCGTTTGTCAGCCAAATCAAAAGCTAAATGCACTTTGAGAACTGTGAAGCTGAAGCTGAAGCTGAAACTGGAATTGGAGAATGGGACGTACTGTGGGACCGGCGACCAACAACCAACGACCGGCGACCGGGACTTTGGGAGTTGTAGTTCGAGGAAACTTCGCCGCGTTGTACTTATTGTTGTTGTGTGTTGAACGTGTGAATGGCTTTTTGATTGCCGGCGGTCGCTTAAAAGCCACCGGCAATTTGTGAGTCTCATTTCTGTGTTTTTGTCGCTTTGTTGTTTCTGGGGCTCTGTTTATTTATTTTCCTTGTTGTTTTTTTTTTGTTTTTATGAGCTTAGCCTTGATCATGGCCAAAAGCTGTCACATTGCGGCTTTATGGCTGTTAAGCTTTACTTATTGTTGCTGCTGTGCTGTGCCGTGAATGCCATGACAAATGCAATCTGAAACTGAGATCCAGTCCCACAAATTGAGAGACAGAGTGAGAGAGAGGCTAATCAGCAATGCACGGCCAGCAACCGGTGGAAACATATGTCGAACCGCGGTCGGAAGGACAAATAAGTAAACTGTAGAGTCACATACAATATATTGGTCAGTAGATGATGTTCAGCTACAGTGGACACCACTTGAAAGTGTGCCATGTGCAGTGCATTTGAAAACAAGCTGCAAAGCTAATCTCTTTAATAAACTTTAACAATTATTAACAGCCAAATAAAACTCAACTGATTGACCATTTTAAAAAGATTAATTGTTGGCAAAACTTTTGCACAATTATGCATCGCTGCGAAATACTTTCACAATTAAACTTGAAGGCTGATTTCTAAAAATGCAATTTGTTAATTTCTCAAAGAAGTTTCAAATGTATCAGGAAAAGGCGTAACAATTTTATGGAGTCACTTTGTTGGCAATATTTCTGAGTGAAATGACAGTCTTCGTTTTTTTTTTTTCAAGCAAACATATCTAGATTTTTCTTGCCGTCTTGCAGAGTGCAATGAGATGTCGCAGTTGGGGAAGAGAGAAAGAATCAACCTAATTGCTTTGACCCACTGCCTTCCAAAAGTGGACAAGTTATTTCCATGAGACAAACTTCCACAGACATCGATATAGACATACGAGTAGACGTAGACAGACTGAATGGCGACAACAACAATGGCAACAACTGGGAGAAATACATGGACACATTGCTCTTGTAATACATTTTTTATGGCTCCATAAGCCATAAGATGTCTCGACCAGCTTGGCAAATGGTTTAAATCAGCTTGGCTTGTCCCCGTCCGACTGACAGACCCATCCGACCCCGTCTCCCAAGATACTACTCATACTTTTGAATTGATTTTCTATCTTTCTACCCTATGAGCTTAGCTATCTCGAACATATTTGCGCGTTTGTGAAACTCTTCGCGGCAATGAGTGGGTGACTTTTATGGTATAGCAGTAAATATCATTCTTCTCATGAAGGTGTTACTGTTAATACTAAACAGAACGGTTTAAGCAAATAATCAAAAATACTAATAAGTACTGTAGAATGTTGAAGGCCAAACTCGAGAAATTGCATTATCTTTAGTTAGAAAATGAAGACATCAATGTGGAGACAACAAAATATTCAAGAAGCAGTAAGAGCTTGTACTTAAATGGAGGTTTTATGATAACGATTCTATTAACATTTTATCGCTTTAATGATGATGTTAATTTTACTTCAAACAAGATGTCTGAATCTAATAACGTAGTATGCAAACTTAGACGTTTAATTTTACTCAAGAAATAATTACGACATAATCGATGCTATTCAAATTTACACCGAAACATAAATTCGATGTAATTTCTTTTAATGAGAAATACGAATGCCTTTTCGACTTTTGTGAGCGTATCTACGGTTCGTTGTTGATGGATTCGTGCCTGATGTTTGTCATTTTATTGGCATTGCTGCGGTTGGCTCCGACTTGTCTGCCGACTATGGCTTGGGGACTTGCGCAGGCGAGGAATGCAGGGGCTTGCGTTGTCACAGTTAGTTGGTAACTTGGCGATATTATTGCTGTTATTACTGTTGCGGTTGTTGTTGTAACCATTTTTAGTGCAGACGTCTGCAAATTGTTGGCCTAGCCCCCGAGACGGTGACTTTTCTCTCTCTTTGATTCTCTCTGTTCGTCCGTTCTACCGTCTTCTCTTATTGTTGGCCAAGTGAGCCGTAGACACGCCACAAATATCAAATTATCATTATTATTGAACTACTCGCGGGGAGAATTGTTATAGGTTTTAAATGAGAATTTGCGAATGCAAATGAGTAATTGATTGGTCAGTAAAAAGTCGCAGTTGCATCTACATATTAAGTTGGATAACAGTTACATGGCCAAGTTGACGTGTAAGAACCGAAACCTTCGCAACAAATTGTACTTGATGTGGCATATCTACAAATGCATGCCAAGTCGGGTCTTTCCTTCCTGTGACCCTCGATATATAGCATATGCATTATCTCTGACACATAAAACAAATTTCAGTCCGCGAAAACTCGAGAGGGCGAGCAAAGCGAGCAAGGGAGACAAGATAAGTTTTAAAATATAAATAAATATTTGAAACTGCGAAAAATAAAGTCAACAAAAATAAATAAGTCGGGAAATCCGAACGGGCAAACACAATTACATGTCCCACATAAGGTCTTATCAACTCTCTCTCTCTCGACTAAGTACACACAGATACCGGCACGAAGATGATTACTTTAAAGGGTTCGAATGTTAGCCAAATATTATTTGCGATACGTTCCCAAAGATTTCCAACGAATTTCGTGACACTCGCGCTGAGTATAACCGAATTCAAATGAGTGTCAACAAAACATAAAAAACATACTTTTCATATGATAATTAACGCAGTTTGTGGAAAACGGCTTGCTAATAAGCAGTGAGTGATTCTTCTTCAGGGAATCCATCAAGCAAATCATTCGGGGAATCACTTATTAGCTACATATTTATCATCACATTCAACTATCAACTTGCGAGATCAATAATCGATTTCGCTTTTGGCGAATACAAAAATTAGGTTACAGCTTATTATCATCTGGTCATATAGAATTATCATGGCACAAATTGTCTGCTATATAATGCTATAGCATATACATTTAATGATGTACTTCTCATTTGGTTTTTAATTGAGCCTACCCAAATAGAGTATTTGATCCTCATAATCTCTTCGATTAGATCATGCATTTCCTACTGTCAGCTGTTGGCAAATGTTTTCAATTAGTTCTACGATCTTAAGTATGGATATTTAGTTAAGACCATATAACTAATTGAATCGAATACATCTGCAGAGAAATCTCTTGAGTTGTTCACAAAATGCTAATGGAATCCACATGCTACTGTATCAAAAAGTTTCTCTGCCAACCTCTGTGTGTTTGTGCAAGTGTTAGTGTATATAACATCATCTTTATAAATAATCAATATTCATTTTTATTATATGGTAATCGAAGTGTCTAGCAGCAACAACAACTGAGTTTCAAACAAGTTTCGCACATTAACAATAACAACAATTGCAACATGGCAAAGAAAAAACGTTGTCGATCTTTGTTTTTGTTGTTGTTAAAGTAGTTATAGTGGTGATGGTAGAGTTTTTGTTGTTTTTGACTACAAAACGATTTTGATGTATTTTGCAAAAAATAAAAATAAAAAATGTTGTTGTATTAATAATAATCAATGTCAGTCAATTAAGGCAAACACTGCATTGCTCTTCGACACCTAGATACTCTATAACTAATTGGCTTTCTGGTTTTCAGAATCGTTTAACAACATCACATTGCCAAATTAAATTGAAAACTTTTTAAACTTAATGAAAATGTTTCTCTTCAATAATTTGAATTAACAAATCAGAACAATTTCTTGCAGCTTCTTAAAGATTTTCCCTTAAATTATAACCGAAATATAATAAATGTTTCTATCAATTCGTTCTTTCAATTATCGTAATAAATTTAAAATACAAGACTAACATTCGTTAAGTCTGTAACAATTGATTTATCCTGCATTATCCCCATGATTACTTTGTAGTATATTGGCAAAGGGGAAATATAGTCAATATAGGGTATATTTCCAGACAGTATTGTGCTATGATCAGCGGCTTATTAAGTCAGGTTCAAGAGGTTAGATGATACTAATAGTTTTTACATTTAACTAAAAATAAGGGCAAACTGCTTTCTTTTCAAGAGGGTAGCTAAAATATTAGATGAAAAGCAAGCTGGAGCTTGCTCTTGACAATCAATTAAGTACAGGGTATTAGAAAGAACCGGTTGTGCTGCGAACTAATATGATTTGTTTTGCTTACCATTTCGTATTATTGGGCCAGTTATACTCGCCGATGGTGTGCGTGGCGAGCGAATAGCCGAAATATGAATTCTGATGCCCGTACTTGATGAGTGGCTGTCGTTGCTCCAGATTGAAGCACATGCTGGGCACCAGGACACACAACGTGCAGCAGATCCAGAGGAGTCCGCTCCAGCGAAGTCCATTGCTGTTCGACACCTTGGTGTCTATTGCGTTGCTTAATACTTTGTGATCCGTTAACATTTTGTATATGTTTGTTTGGGACGCGTCACATGCAACCGGCACAACGGACAACAACAACGGCAACGGTATTGAGCAACAACAACATGCAGCGTTGCAACAATTTCCAATCACTGCAGGTTGCAAAGTCGCTTAACCTTCAGCCGCCGCAGCAGGGGATTAGCGGCTGCGTCAACGTCGCGCTCGACTGCGACTGCGGCGCTACGCTCAACAGGTAGTCGACGTCGTTTTTAGTGTATACAGGTGCGTTCTTCTGCCTCTTGGCTGTTTTCAAGTGATGATTGTTGTTGTTCTTGCTGCACTTGTTTTTTTCTACTTTAGCCGCTGTTTCACTTTACCTTCCTTTTTACCGCCACGAAAAAAGCGCGCAAATTTTTTGTTTCAAACAAAAAAAAAAACAATTCTCGCTTAAACAATTACGCAAGGTTCGATAGATGCTTTTTTTTTAATTTGCATAACACAAAGTTGATAATAAACATTATCGCTTATCACTTGACAAAACAACAAAAAAAAGCTAAAGAAAATATTGGCTTTCGTCGTTTCGGACCCGATCGTTCGACTCGGTAACACGCGCGCACACGTCTACAGCAATCGGCTATTACGTGAGAATAACGAATCGTATTCATTTCATCTAGCGTGACCGCAACTCGGTATTTTAAAACAACCCATTTAAGACCGCAAAATATACGAAATATACCGCTTCCATAATAAACCGCCGGAACTTTTCAAAAATTTGGCGCTCATTCTTTTTTCACAACATAAGTGCACTCACATTTACGATACGCAATATCACAATTTCCGACGATTTTAAAAATGTGCTAAGTGATAACAGCATGTCGCACTAAGTACATAAGAAAAAAATATTAAAAAAAAAATACCTATAAATGCTCACACACTAATAATTATCTCTCGTCGGAAAAGAGGCGGTATATTTGTTTGACGTTGCCAACTGATGGCAACTGTTTTGCGTGAGCTGGCAGCACCGGCGCGCGCATTTGGAAAGCTGCGCAGGATTCTGAAAATGAAAAAGTAAAGAAATCAATGAAATTGCACATTCACTTCTGAAATTGTGTAGTGATTAAACAACAGCAGTTGCAATATATAGAGCTCTGCAGTGGAAATGCAGCATAATCAAAAGTCAATTAAGCGACACGTGAACGACAATAAAACCTATTAACTGGAGAAACGGCAACAAAAGCAGAACAAATAAAAACACTCACCTACTACTACGCTTGAATCGATAATCAGTGTGCGTGTTGAGTGTGAGTGGAGGCTGTAAACACAAGAAGGCAATACTTTTACGACAAAGGGGAAGAAGCAGCAGCCATCATGTCTTATGTGAGTTATGTTTGCATATTTTATAAGTACAGATTAACCGTTATATTGTATGCGTATGTGTGTGTGACTTTTTACAGCGCTTGAAGGCCACCAAATGTCCTACGGATGAACTTTCGCTCACGAATCGTGCCATTGTCAATGTTGGCGATTTTCCCGACGATGTCAAGTGAGTGACCAATTTAAATTATTGAATTTAATTTGGCATTAACTGCTTGTACCATGGTATTTTCTTTCTCTGACTCGTTCTTTCTACCAGGTATGCAGACATTTCGCCTGCACCGGGACAGCATTTCATTTTTGCGCTGGAAAAGACCGTCGAGGTGCCCAGCGGTTATGTAGGCTTTTCCCTGGTGCAGCGCAAATGGGCGATGCTCTCAATTAACCAGGAGCTGGAGGTGCGCCCCTATCGCTTTGACGCCAACTCCGATGTCATCACATCCGTGTCCTTCGAGACGGACTTTTTGCAAAAGAAGACGTAAGTTGCAGTTGCTTGCTGTGCGTGTGTGTGTGAGTTTAAAGTAAGGTTAGGTAAGCTGCAAAATTTGGTTAGGTTGAATGAAGCGTTTTTAAATATAATTATTTGAGGCTGTCCACGAATAGTGAAAGTACGCTTTCGTAGAATTCTGTATAAATTTCATTCTGAAGTTTTCGTCTCAGAGACCAGCTTGCATAGAGTAACTTTTAACAAGTTATCCTGTAGAGATGATAACTTGTTCAAGGTATTAATACAATATCCCTTTTCTGTAGTTCATTATTCGATGTGAATTTAACTTAATCGATAATGACTCAAACGCATACAAGTTTTATCTTTGGAGTCGATTATAAAATGTTGGATTAACATTTAACTCACCTTAAGTTCCTGTATGCCTCACTACTTCCTCAACTGAAACACTTCTGCTTGAATTCCTTAGGGTCTCTCAGGAGCCATACGACTCGGATCAGATGGCCAAGGAGTTCATCATGCAATTCGCTGGCATGGCACTGACCGTCGGTCAATCGCTCGTCTTCAACTTCAAGGACAAGAAGCTCCTGGGCCTCGCAGTGAAGTCGCTCGAAGCCATCGATCCCAAGAGCCTGGGTGAGGGCAAGGAGCCCGCGATGCGGAATGTACGCTTCGGACGCATTCTCGGCAACACGGTGGTGCAGTTCGAGAAGGCTGAGAACAGCTCACTGAACTTGCAGGGCAAGTCCAAGGGCAAGGTGGTGCGTCAGTCGATCATCAATCCGGATTGGGACTTTGGCAAGATGGGCATTGGCGGCCTGGACAACGAGTTCAATGCCATCTTTCGGCGTGCATTCGCCTCGCGCGTCTTTCCGCCGGAGCTGGTCGAGCAGCTGGGCTGCAAGCACGTCAAGGGTATACTGCTCTACGGTCCACCCGGCACGGGCAAAACGCTGATGGCTCGCCAGATTGGCACCATGCTGAATGCACGCGAGCCCAAGATTGTGAATGGTCCGCAAATTCTGGACAAATACGTTGGCGAGTCGGAGGCCAATGTGCGTCGTCTGTTTGCCGAGGCCGAGGAGGAAGAGAAGCGTCTGGGTCCGAATAGTGGACTGCATATCATTATCTTCGACGAAATCGATGCCATTTGCAAGCAGCGTGGCTCTGTGGCGGGCAACAGTGGCGTCCACGACACGGTGGTCAATCAGTTGTTGACCAAAATCGATGGCGTGGATCAGCTAAACAACATTCTGGTGATTGGCATGACCAATCGGCGGGACATGATCGATGAGGCGCTGCTGCGTCCCGGTCGTCTGGAGGTCCAGATGGAGATCAGCTTGCCAAATGAGGCGGGTCGCGTTCAAATCCTCAACATACACACCAAACGCATGCGAGACTTCAACAAGATCAACGACGATGTGGACAACAAGGAGATTGCGGCGCTAACCAAGAACTTCAGTGGCGCCGAGCTGGAGGGTCTGGTGCGTGCCGCCCAATCCAGTGCCATGAATCGTCTGATCAAGGCCGATGCCAAGGTCACCGTGGATCCCGAGGCCATGGAAAAGCTGAAGGTGAATCGCGACGACTTCCTGCATTCGCTGGAGAACGACATTAAGCCAGCGTTCGGCACCGCCCAGGAGATACTCGACAACATGTTGGCGCGCAGCGTCATCAATTGGGGTCAACCGGTGAGCAATCTGCTCGAAGATGGTATGCTCTACGTGCAGCAGGCCAAGGCCGCCGAATCTAGCGGTTTAGTCTCCGTGCTGATTGCCGGTGCGCCCAACTCAGGCAAAACCGCGCTGGCCGCCAAGCTGGCCAAAATGTCGGACTTTCCATTCGTTAAGGTCTGCTCGCCCGAGGACATGGTGGGCTACACCGAGTCGGCCAAGTGTCTGCACATTCGCAAGATCTTCGATGATGCGTATCGCAGCACGTTGAGCTGCATTGTGGTGGACAATGTGGAGCGTCTGCTGGACTATGGTCCCATCGGGCCACGTTACTCCAATTTGACGCTGCAGGCGTTGCTGGTGCTGCTGAAGAAGCAGCCGCCCAAGGGACGCAAACTGCTCATACTCTGCACCTCCAGCAGACGGTAACTTGCAAATGAGAATTGATATGTTTTTTGTTACAGTTGCTAATCATTTACAATTCTTACGGCTTGCAGTGAAGTGCTCGAGGAGATGGAGATGTTGACGGCGTTCACCTCGGTGCTGCATGTGCCGAATCTTTCCAGTCCAGAGCATGTGCTCGCCGTGCTCGAGCAGTCGGACATCTTTAGCAAGGGCGAAATCCAGGCGATTGGCAAGAAGATGGCTGGCAAGCGGTGAGTCTCAAGTACGGTCTCCTAAATGTCATGACTAATTATTGAATTCCTTGCGACAGCGTCTTCATTGGCATCAAGAAGCTGTTGGGACTCATCGATATGGCGCGGCAAACGGAACCCTCGCAGCGCGCTATCAAGTTTCTGTCCAAAATGGAGGAAGAGGGCGGACTGGAAATGGTGGCGCGCTAGAAGTTAACTGGAAAGCAGAAAGGAAAGCAGAGCATATTCCATATATTCCGCAAATAGAGCAAATTTGTATTGCAAATCTCAATTACTAGCTGCTAAGTGAAAAGTCGAACGTTATCTCGTATATATCGCGATATATACATATACATATATATTCCGCTATTATATATATGGTTAATCGAATCAAATAATCCGCATAAATTGACATAGACGCGCCTACTGTTTGGCATCACCAACCATTCGATTCAGTTCAGTTCAGTTCAGTTGGACTCCCATGTTCCATTCCACTATGTTCCTCACAAAAGACCCAACAAAACAGAACAACAAATCTCTGAATGAATATCGACAGAAATGTGAGACCTTGTGACCTGATTTGGCATTGCACGGCTGGTGTTATAAGTATATACAAATATATACATAACATACATATAATATATGTATTTTGCAGGTCTGATTCCAGCTCGAAACAGGCCTGATTAGTACAAAAAAAGCAAACATAATTTATATATGATAAATAACTCGTACATACAATCGATACTAATCAAATGTGTTTAATGATAACGCTAACACACACTTATTGATAATTGTGCATTTGAAACTGCATTCAATTTGTTGTTTAGAGTACGTCTTGTTTTCAACATTTTTCGTCGTCGTGTTGTCGTCTTGTTAATATTACAAATAAAATCAATTTCTTTCTTGTTAATCTTAAGATTTTTCCTCAGAATAGAACACCAAATTATTAGACGTTAATCGATATCAATGAAAGACGTTGTTTAGCTTGAGAAAAAAATAACAAAAAAAATATTTAAATCGAATTATACAGATAATTATTACGCATATTGTTAATCGCCAATGTTATAAACTTAAATAAAGCAAAACCGATCTTAAACAGTTGCTTGCGTATTTCTTAAAGTACTAGTAGGGAATTATACATATAATTTAATGAATTCTAAGTAGTTTAACGGACTTTTAGTAAGGCTTATAGTCTATGTTTAAAGGCAACATATAAAATTTATGCTTTTTCGATTTGTTGTACTAATGGCTAAAACTAACTTTCCTGAGTTAAGTCTGAAATACTTTCTCTTTTATTGGTAAAACAAAATTATATGCTTAACAAATTGGTCAAATTACGATAAAAATCAATGTCAAAACAAGTTCACTTAGATATCATGATTGAGCCTATAATAATAGAATTTGAATAATTATAGCTAAACTCTGTCACGCAATATGTTGCGACATGTGGCATAAAATACGTGGCATGTGGTAAGGCAGTGTTAGATAACAGTGCGACTGTGATTCAGCGACAATTTTCCACTGCGCACTCGACGCTGCAAGCGCTGCAAATACAAAACAAAATCAATATAAATCAACCTGACTAAAAGGTGCTCGATTAACTGAATGACTTACTCGATTGAAGACGTCGCGCATGATGCGATTGCTGCGACGACGACGCTCCTCCCGCTCCCGATTCTGTGCGGCCAACACCTCAGGCAGATTCTCGCAGCGTTTGTTCGTCAGCGCCTTCATCTCCCGTGTCGAAAAGATGCGCACTTTGGCTGTGGAATGGTGAGCGATGAATTCAAGTCGATAAGTTGATGATGATATGACGGAAGAATGGCATTAAGATACCGATGAATAGATGGAGGATCATCGGAGTGTAATCCAGAAACCCAAAGTTTCCTTTTAATCGATATCACTTCTTATATTTAAAAGTAAACTGTCATCTGTCATGAGAGGGATCTTTTGATGTCTTCTGATGGCATATTAAGCAGATCCAGGCACTCCACATCTTTTACTTGCTCGTGCACTTAAAACTAATATAATCTCCATGAGATTCAAACTTAAAAATATATTGCAACATGTTTTCTATAACACAACTAACTTTGCAGACACGTACTATTTAGGTGCACTTGCGGGAAGCGAAGCAGAAGGGTTTAAGCTTGTACATAAATAAATATGTACTTTCATTAAGTAGGAAAAGTCGTACTACTTTTTGTTGTTACCCCCTTATCAAGTATAAACATTTTGTAGAAAATGTGCACAAATAGCATTCACTCTATGCTAAAGCTCAAATACTAATCGGATATCACAATGTGCGATATTTATTACTTAAAAGCACTACTTGCTTAACGGCCCAATCAATAATAGAAATAAGCAGAATACTCGAGTGCATGGCCATTAAGTGGGATATGCGTGTAGTTCAATAAGAAATGCGCTCGCTTACCGGTCACGGGGGGCGGCAGCTGCTGCAAACGTCTCTCGATGGTGTCCACGCTGTGGCCCTCCATCAGCTCGTCGAGTTCGCGACGTCGCGCATTGCGCAGCAACTGCATCTCATTCAGAATGGCTTTGCGCTGCTTTGACTTTGCGCAGAACTCTGGGCGTGCGCGCTGCAAGTAATCCTGAACGGTGAGCGTCTCGGCGAGTATCTGGCCAGCATCGTCGCCATCGTTAGCGTGACTATTGAACTGGAGCACATAGGCGATGCCACGCGGACGCACTTGCAACATCTGCTGCTGCTGCAGCTCGATTTGTTCACGATGCTTAGTGTGGTGGCGACGTTGTCGCTGCTGCTGCTGCTGTTGCAACTGCAACTGTTGATATGCCACATCATCGTAT
The DNA here is from genome assembly GCA_035046165.1 of Drosophila rubida. Taxonomy (NCBI): domain Eukaryota; kingdom Metazoa; phylum Arthropoda; class Insecta; order Diptera; family Drosophilidae; genus Drosophila; species Drosophila rubida. The sequence goes on along the minus strand of JAWNOF010000023.1, from coordinate 5,216,826 downwards.
TGATGCGTTGTTGTTGTCGTCGTCACCGACGTTGTTGCCTCGCAGGCAGTCGCCATGCCCATTGGTATCGACACCTCCGAGCTGAGGCCCAACAGCGATGAGCTCGTGTTGCTGCTGCGCTCAACTGTTGCGACCACAGTAGCAATAGGCGCTTTGGCCTTGGCAACTGTGGCCGTTTTGGCTTCCTGAGAGTTGACTACCTGATAATAGACGGCGCCGTCGTCGAGGCAACTGTACGCATGTCCCGCCGCATGAGCGTACTGCATTTGCACGTAATGCGAAGTAGGCTCTCCATGCACGTGCTGTTGGACGTGACAATGTGGTGGATGCAACTGCAAGGCAAGTAAATAAGATTAAGAATTTGAAATATAGCTAATAACATGCAAGGGAACAAGGCTTCGAACAGCAGCCATAACCCATGGTATTTCTTTAAGTAGTATTTGGGCAGGGATTCAAATTATGTTAGTCAAAGTGCAGAAAGCTTGGGAAGATGTTATGGAACAGTGCAGAAACACAAGTAGATGAATTGACTCTATCATTAAAGACAGTAAAACTGAATAAGCTAAGTTAAAATAGTCGCTGAGAGTGACAGGAATAGCAGAATAGAACAGTTTTACAATGTAGAAGCATATAGCTGATATAGTAGTAGCTTACATGGCAGGCGGCATGAGGATGCTGCTGCTGCTGCTGATGCTGCTGGCAATAGAGCAGTTGCTGCTGCTGCTGGCGCAAAAAGAGCTGCTGTTGCTGCTGCTCGCGACGCTGCTGCTGCTGGTTCTGATAGTGCGCCAAGAACTGGCGCTGTCGCTGCTGCACAAAGGAGCAGACACTCTCGCTGCTGCCCGAATGACTTAGTAGGGGCGTCGCCATCTTGCTGCGCTGCTGCAGCTGTTGACGAGCAGAGCAAACTGGTGGCAGTGGTGGTGGCGTTGGAGGCGACGCTGAGGCAGCAGCTCTGACTGCATCTGCTGCCTCGATGGGTATCCTTTTTTCGAGCATCTTTCCAGCTTGTGTTCGTTGTGTGGCTTCTACGCAAACTACTGTTCTCGGAGCTGTTGCTATTTTGGCTGGCGCATTGATTGTTGCTCCTTCTCCTGCGCCCCGTACTGTTGTTGTGGCTGTTTCTGCAGCTGCTCCTGGCATTGAAACTGGCGTCACTGGTGGCGCTGGCGGCGCTGCACGCTGTTCCGAAGACAGCGTTGACTTGGCTTTAACAGCGTTGACTGGCGAAACTTGCTGCTCCAGCTGCTCCTCCCTGGACTGCTGTCTGGCCGACCTGTCCTCCATCTGCTGCTTGTCGCCTCTTCCGCCGCAGTTGAGTAGCTCTTGCAGCGCATACAGCCGTCTTATCTCGCCCTCAATCCAATCGATTTGCGTGCGTCGCTCCAGCGACAGATTGTGTCGCTGCTGACGCCGCCGCTGCTCGTATTCAATCTCGCTTTGGGTCATGGGATTTAGCCACTCCTGCACAGCTGCCTGCTCATCCTGTTGCGGCTCCTGGCGCGGCTGCACATTGATTTTCTGGGTGATCAGCTCGTTGGAGGCCGCACTGCTCGTTGAGGCGTAACTACACGGCTCCAATTGCTGCTCCGTGGGCGTGGTCAGACGGGTTCTAGGCGCTGGCACGGGCAGTGTTAGCAGCTGTGGTTCTGTTGACGATTTGCCGCTGGTATTCGTAGCCATGTCCTGCTGTATGCAGTTGCCTATCAAACATAGTTGATAGGTAATGCATTTAAGTTAAACGATTGAGATTATACAATTTGCTACAGATTGAGAATTTCTTGCCCTGGAATAGTTAGCATACCTTTGGTTTGAGCTTCTGTATGCTGCGTTTGTTCCGTTTGCTGTGACTGCTCCTTGCTCCTTAGCTGGTTGTTTCCGCTCCTGCATCGGCTGCTGCTTCTGCTATTTGTACAGGCCAGATCGAGGCCAACGAGACGCTTGACGATATCGCGCGCCAGCTGCTTCTTTTGGCCATTGCTTAGGCTGCGTTTGTTAACCAGTGCGCACAGCAGATCTATGCCCAGGTCCACATCGTTCTTGCCGGCGGCACAGCTCAGGGAGGAGCCAGATGAAGCGGAGGACCAGCTTGCATTGCTGCCAGGCTGCTGATTCTCCTTGTTCTGGTGGCGCCGTCGCTGGCACAGCTTTTGCTCCAGCTGAGCGGCATATTCGCGCTCCTGCCGCTGCTGCTCCATAGTCATCGATTGTGGACGACTGCTGCTGGCATTGCTCTGGCTTTGACTGCGTCCCGTGCCCGCCGTGCTTGGCCTGGAATTGTGCTGCTGATAGTCAAAGCTGCTGGCGGCCGACGAAGTCAAGCAACTGCCGCGACGCGAGCTCATCACGGGCGTCGACATGGGCGTCACTGGTGTCACCTGCCTGAACGTGCTGGAAGCCAGCGGTGGCTTCTCCTGCTCCCGCTGCTGTTCCAGCTGCAGACGCTTCAAGTCGCCCTCGGATTGATTGGAACGATTGGGTTGCATAACTGCTTCCAGCACCGACCGCTCCAGCGTGCTAATGTTGCTGGTGGACACGGCGCGCTCGCTGCAGCTATTGCGATGATAGCCCACATCTGCTGCAGGATCCCATTCCAAGCGTTTGTGCGATTTAAGCGCCGACTCAGGCGTCTGTGTCTTGCGCGTTTGCATAAAAGGCTGTGTCTGTGTGTGCGTATGCTTCGTGGGCGTGCGCAAATCCTCCACGGAAACAGAGCAACTGGGCTTTGGCCTCACTTCCTCCTCCACTGCTTGTTGTTGTTTGCTCACCATGACAATGGGAATATTAATAACTTGCTCATCTGCTTCTTCCACCTTCTCCTCCTCTGCTGATGCCTGGCTGCGTCGACTGCGCATTGCACTCGCGACCCTCTCGTTGTTGTTGTGACTCTGCGCGCAGACGCTGACGCCGCTGCTTGCTGGGGACGCCGAGGATAGCATCATGAAACGCTCCAATTCCGTTTCCCGCTCATTTGCAATCTCCGCAAGGTATTCTCTTATTTTCGGTGTAAAGCGCGATGAGCATTTTTTCTTATTAAAATTATTATGATTCGACATTGCTTCCAACACACACAATTGCGCATTGCCCCGCTAACGTTTTGAATTTTTCTAAATGACACTGAATTCTGAGAGGGGTGCGAGTGAACCAGCACAATAATGCGCAAATAGTGTGACCAAATGCATGCACAGCCGAAAATAAATGCTGTTCGGTGTGTGAACACTGTTGATATTCGATAGTGCGATATCGATTGGCATGTTATGTTAATTAACGTTGCGCGGGAGATGTGTACACAATGTTAGCTATTTAATATGTTATATACATTCACTATGTCATTGTAAATCTCAATGTATGGGACTATTTTTAACTGCACACAGGTCATGTTAAGCATTTTAAATTACGCACGCTTCCAACATTATGTAAGCGATGAGTAACGCAAGTAAATGTTCTTGTATTTGTATTCAAACATTTTTAAGAAAAATGTAAATCTGCAAAACTGCGCATTGCCAATGCTCTTATTGTTGTTCAATTTCAGCCATTAAAAAGAAATGATTAAATTACACAACTATGAAGAAATAATTCTATGCATTTTGAAAACTGACAGTTCTTGCTAAAGATCTATTAAAACTTTATTACTGGTGTTTCATAATAATGGTTCAATAATGCTTCGGAAAACTTGTTGTATTGCGTCTATCGACAAATGCAGCTAGCCATTGACTTGCAAATCGTTATCGATTGCGAAGCACAAAACAACATAATTTAAGTTTGGTCACGAATATAAAAATATACAACAATATGCCAAACAAACGCAAAAAAAAACTAAATAAATAAACAGCATATATCTAAATATAATCTTATTATCGATTGTTGCCGTAGCAGTTATTATGGGAATCGACATTGCTAAATACAGAGACATCGATAAAAGCACACATGAGAAATTTGAATTGAAATCTTTGAATTTGAAATTCAATTTGAAAATTTTTAAATGCATTTTAGGATGTAACAAATGATGATGTACATATATATATAATTATATATATAACTGCATGTCCCTATGTAGTAATGTAGTGTGTGTGATTAGAATTTGGTTATTTTTCGGTGTGTTTTGCTCCCTCCCCGCATCATCGCTTAACTTATTCATCCATCACACACATTTGTTGTTGTCTCTCTCTTTTTGGTGCTTGCTTTGAGATCTAAAATACGAAAAATGCTCGTGGTTGACTTTTTTTTTGGGAGGATGCTTTAAATGTTGTTGTTGTTGTTGCTCTTGTTGCTGTTGTTGCTTATGGCCACTGTTGCACAATTATGCGTAGATATCATAATCATTTGAGTTGGTTATCTTTTTGTTTACAATCACAACATTGTTCGTTATAAATGACTAGGCCAAACTTTTTAAGCGTTAGCTTCTCTCTTAACGCATCTGCAGTTGACGCTGCTGGCCGCGATCGTAGAACAGCAAATAAGCCGGTACACTGAGTACCTCATCTATGGTCACCTCACGCACAATGGTATCCGAGGTATAGAACCAGCTGAAAAGAACAAGAAAATCAATTTTTAATTCGTATAGAAACATTAAGAGTAACTCTTATTTTGTGATAGAAATTTCATTAGATTTTGAATGTAAATTTACATTTAAAAGTTGGGACAATAGGTTTTTTCTTGAACTTATCGATTAGATTGATATTGAATCAAAATGTGAATGTTTTGTGGAAATTACTCAATAAGAGTTACTAATTGGCCAAACACGGGTTTAACTTACCGATGCGCGTTACGCAGCGAGCCGCGACGATAGGTTACAAAGTGTCCGCTGTTTGCCTCGCCCGAGTGCACCACAACAGCAAGCAGGCGGTAAAGATTCTTGGGGAACATTGCGCCGAAACCTTCACCGCCAGCACCGCCGCCATTGTTCATGGGCAGACTGGAGGAATACAGCGACATGGTGGAGCCCCAAGGTGTGCCCGCCTGCAAAAGAGAACCATTAACAATTTGATTCAATGCTTACACTCTCCACTTTCAAGACTATACCAATATGCAACTCCACTCACCTGACTGTTGAGATGCGGCTGCACAAAGCTGTACGGCGCCATGGACAAACTCTCGGGGAAGTGCACGTAATCCTGTCGTTTGCAAACCTGTCCCGTGGGCAGCCAAACGGTGCGCGCAATGTGGATGCAGAGGCAAGCGGGCAGCTTGGCGAACGTAACCGATTTGGTGTGCATGGTTGTCTCGTTGCAGCTGTCGCACTTCACATCGCTCAGATCCTCCGAAGTAATATACTCGCTAAGTAAATGGCCCAAACTCAAGCCCGAACGACGTTGGGTGGGCAAATTCAGTGTGATGCTATCGAATTTATCGTAGCGCACCGCCGACTTGGAGCCGCAACCGTTGCACACAATTTGGGCGCCCATAGCGCCCTGAAACGGGTGTGCCACCTGGCTGGGCATCATACTCGACCATATGGAGACGCGACCGGGACCACGATTGAGACGCTCCAGCGAGCGGCACGAGCTCGAGACGCGCCGATTGAGACCATCGCTGTGATTAGCTTGTTGTTGTGGTTGCTGTCGCGGACGCGACAAACGCTCACCGCCAAGAACGGGCGAGCCTGCCCCGCCCACTGACTGCTGTGGCTCTATGAAGTCCATGGCCGCCAGCGCCGATTGATAGCCAAATGGTGAGTTGCCCAGAAACGGGTTTGTGGCCGCGCTCGGTGTCAATGCATCCGCCGTCGAGTCGCGCTCGCAAGCAACGGACGCCGGCGAATCTGGTGTATGCGCCTCGCTGCGCACCAGACGCTGCAAGCTGGTGGATTCATCGTACTCCATGTTGAGGAAATCAGTGAGCATGGCGCTCGACGGCCGATTCGGTTGATCGCCAATGCGCTGATGGCTGCCACGCGAAAAATCGCCATCTAAGTCGAGCAGATCGGGCGCTGCTGATGGCGGCAATAGTGCATCCGACAGGCAGCCCATTTGCTGGGGGCGTGTGGCCTCCTCCTCGAGCGAGGACAACAGCACATGGAATAACTCGTGGGCATCGTGCTCCTCCTGGGGTATCACCCAGCCCAATGTGTTCAGCGCTCGCAGCACGGCGCCGGGTGAGTGGGGGTCACCGCGCAGCGTAGCATGCGTACCGTTGACCACCTCTAGCGTACTGAGCATGGAGCTGATCAGACTTTTACGGTCGGGCGTGGCGCCGTTGTAGAGCTGCAGCCAGGCAATGAACTGCGGACATGCAGCCAGCGCCTGCAGCAGGGTGTTGAGAAAGCACGTGCGTCCGAAGTTATGCAGTCCAGCGATTTGGCCGCGACGCTGACGCAAGCGAGAGCCTGTCAAGCAAAAGTCCAACGTTTTAGTGGGAACTTTGGGTCACTGGCTGCAAACTCACCTGAAGGGCCCCAGAACACAAAGGCGCCCACGACGGCGGCCACTGTGACGCCGGCAGCCATCAATATCTTTTCACTTTCCATGTTGGATGTGGGGAGGGGTGCGTTGTAGGGAGACGGGGTTTGGTGCACTCACAAAAAGTTGCGACTACAACATTGGTTGGCATTCACAATAGCAGCGCATAGCACACAGGCGTACACACACCAACCAACTTACTATCACACTCTGGCGTCTTTTATTCTGGCATACAGTTTGAGTTATTGTGTTTTGTTTGTTTTTTTTTTGTTGCGAAATTTAAATAAGACCCGAAAAAAAAATTTCTTCTATACTATTGTGTCTGTCTTCTGTCGGATGTTTAGTTCGCTTGCGTTGCCACCTGGGACACTTATGCACACTCTGACTGCACCTTGTACTAGCTAGACACCTGTCACTCTTAACTAACGATCTGGCAGCGTCGGGCACCAAAAGTCAAACATACAGTGCAGTGTTGCCAAGTAAAACGAATTAAAATTAAACATAATTAATACAGGAAAACGAATTTATACATAAAACTCGTAATTGAATCACAAACAATGAAATTAATATTTATATGTATATTAGATATTTTGATTGTACCTTATTAAAGTTGCATTTTGCTGATTTAAAAGCTGTCATACGCCGTACTGCCGTATTTTCAATAAAAAACTGACTTCAGCGATAAATTAGTGAGTAATGCAAATCACAAACAAAACAAACCACCCTTTTATAAAAAAAAAAATAAAATTAGGAAAATATACTTTATTTCAAACAAACACAACCTTGGAACTTATCTGTCGTGCTCGATTCAAAAAAGTAACAGTCAAATTTTGAGGTGAAGTTAACAGATCTGGCAACACTGTTTTAAAAGCAGCTGTTGTCAGCTGAGCAGCGTACCATACCTATTCTCGAATGTTATGGAACAAAAGCGAACAACAAACCCACAACAACAACTGCACATCAACACAACAAAGGTGGCCTGTGTTTGAAATCGAATTTTGGACGTTCATTACAATATTACTCACTAGACAATTTGGACGTGCTAAGCTTTCGGGCTAACAAAAATAATGCTCTAAAAATTGCAAAATACATAGACAAAAAAAACAAATTAAATTTAACGTGTAATTGCAAGTTTCGATCAACAACAAAATCCACTATACAAATTTGACATAATTCCTTCTTCAAACGGGTGAGTAATTTAAATGTGTTATTAATAATTGACAGCCCGTGCGTCCATTTCAAATTTATTGTAGTAATTGTGCCATCCCCCAACCACCCACTCTCGCCGTCCTTGTGTCCATTTCACAATACACACATACACACAACAGTGCATGTAAAATACTCATACAGTTGCAGCTGTGGCTGCGCTGCTGCTGCGCAATATACAAAATTTTCACCGTTTCTGTTTTCATAGGCTGCTTTATTATCGCCTCTTTGTTGATGTCGCCATTCGCAGCGCATTGTGCAATATACTCTCTATGTGTCGTATGCTTTGCTCTAGTTTGCCCTGCTTTTCCGCGTTAATTTTGGAAACTGTGTCAGACAGCGTATTGAGATTCAAAATTGCAAAACTATTTCAAATTACCTATACATTGAAAAAGATGCTGCTATCCCCGCCACCCAACTTCCTATAGACAACTTGGCCAGTATGAGTGCGTGTTTGTAAAGTGGTTGCTTCTTTGTTGTCTCGCTTACTCATACAACCATACTACATGGCTTGCATTTAACGGCGCATTTCATTGGCCTTAGACAAAGCTGACCCTGAGCTGAACTGAACTGAGCTTTTTAAGCTCTTCTTGCATTCTGCTGCTTCTGTTGCAGGCGGAAATGCGACGCAATTTGAAAACCAATAAGGAAAACACGTTTCCAAACCAGTTACAGTTGCCCAAATACAGCAAACAAAGAACAGCGAACAACAAATACAATTAAATTCTTTTTTTAAAGGCAAATTTGCAGTGAACAAAATGGATGCCAAGCAGAACAATAATGAGCAAGTTCAGGAAAATAAGCAGCACAATGACGAGTCACGCCTGCGTACGGACAGCGAAAGCTCCACGGACAGCATGACGCGCTTTCTGCTGCCCAGCGTAGCTGGCAGCCCACCCAAAGTGGTCACCATGGACGAGGTGGCCAGCATGCTCAAGAATCTGAAGAACATGGAACTAGCGCATGAAATTGCGCTCAATCCGGAGTTCAAACTACAGCGCTACGAGCCGCCTATGGATAGGTAAGTAACAGTTCTTCTCTATCTCTCAGAAGTTATATTATAGAATAAATCATAAATTTTAACAAAACTAATATTTCAAAATTAAGAATATTTATGATTTTTAACTATTTCCACTCTTAAATTATCAACCATACTGATTATCACTATCAATATTTGACCAAAAACTAATTCAACTAAAATTTCATGATTTTTTACTCGAATGTTAATTGACATAAAGGAAAGTATAAGAAAGTAGATTCCATAAGTTCTACTTTAATAATAATTAAGTTTGGGTAATCTAATAAAAAGGAAGATTTATTTAAGATTTTTGTTTTAAATTTCGAAATCATCTATTTCGGAAATTCCATTATCATATATTCGTAGCGTTAAGAGTCTCCCCCTAGTGTAGAAGCTGAATATATTCACCTGATTATCTTACTCTGTCGTCTTGCAGCTTGGAAGGTCGCATCAAAACGATGGTGCACAAGGCGTTTTGGGATCTGTTGCGCCAGCAGCTGGAACGCCAGCCGCCAGCGTATGATCAGGCGATTCGGCTGCTGGGCGAGATCAAGGAGGACTTCCCACAGCTACTGTCGGCGAAGAACGCCAGTCTGCTGGGACGCATCAATGCGGCGCTGGACGAGACGCTGGTGCGTCAGCAGGCGGAGCGTGGGGTGCTCGACTTTCGTGCCTATGCCAATTTTGTGATCAATCTGCTGGCCAGCATGTGCTCGCCAGCGCGGGACGAGACGGTGGCCAAGTTGCGCGACATTGAGGATGTGGTGGACACATTTCGGGGCATCTTCGAGACCATGTCGCTGATGAAACTGGACATGGCCAACTTCATGCTGGCCGTGGCACGCAGCGACATTGCTGCCAACTCGGTGCAGTACGAGAAGCAAAAGTTTAGCACATATCTGCGCGAATTTCACGGCAATGGTAAGTTGCTGCGCACCTGAAAAACTATATAGTGCGTTCGACAGTCTATATAAGCAACTAGATCTCTGAGATTGCAAAGGCTGAATCCAGCAAATTCACCAAGCAGCAAGCAATAGAAACTAACTAGACTTATTACAAATGTCCTGTTGCAGCTGGCTTCCCGGCCACTGAGGATTGGCTGCAGCGTCATCGCGCCGGCTGCAGCGGCACCGACGACATCACCTACAATGCGTACATGCAGCTGCTCGACTATCCGGCGGACAAGGAGTTCCCCGAGCTGCTGCGCATCGACAAGGAGCGCTTCGAGGGGCTCAGCTGGCGGGCGCAGCGCTTGATCCTGTGTGCCTCGCTCATTTCGGTGGCGCAGAGTGTGCCTGTGATTTCGCAGCGTCGCGACAATCGCCAGCAGCTTGCCCAGCAGCTGGACATACTCATGCAGCACGTGAAGCAGCAGGAGTAAGTGTGCACTTGCGCGTCTCATCATCTTCTAGCATCTTCTAAATCGTATTATCTCGATGTACTTGCAGCCAAATTGAGGCTGCGATCGAAAGCTGTCGCGAGCAGATACGTGCATTTATCAACAAAGCGCTGGCCAGCGAGCAGTTGCCGCCGCTAACCGATGCGCAGCAGGCACAGCTGCAGAGCCAAGTCCAGCAGCTGGCCAACAAGACGTCGCCGGTGCGCACGCTGATGAGTAAGCCTCTAAACTGCATCTGTTTTCCATCACTCTAGATTACTCTCTCGCTAACATGATTTTCTGGCTTTTTTCCAGCGAGCCGCTTAAATGGATTCGTGCGCGTGGCGTTGCGCTCCAATGGCAACATACCGCCGGCGCCTTCGGGCTTTGCCGACTTTGAGGAGGAGCTGGTTGCATTTATTGCCTCGTTCCGCCGGCTCGTCTCCTACAATCACGCCGTCTTCGGCGAGTACTTCAACCAGTTGCTGGGCAACGGGCAGCGTGACAGCGCTGAGCCGGTGGCCGATGCTCGTGGCTTGGCCTCGAGCCTGGCCCAAACGGCGAAGCCTTAAGGCCCTGCCCTGGAGATTGATAGCTATGAGTCTATATAGTATGTATCTGGTCTGCTGGATAGCTGGATGATGGTGATGACAATGATGCGTTGGAAGCGCGAAAACGAAGGAGAAAACAGCGCATTCGCTGTTTGTTTTATTTGTTTATGTGTGTGTTTTTAAAAATGCCAACGACGACGGCTCTGGAGAGGATCTGGCCATGGATCAAGCAAACAGTTCAACGGCTGCACCGCGTAACCAAGTGATATATTTCTCTATCTCTCCCCCCACCCCCACAAATCTCGCTGGGCTTCTGTGATAAGCAAACAACAACTACAACAATAATAAGAATAAAACTGGCAAATACACGAAATGAATTGACATCTGAATTTGGGCGGCATATAGAGTAACAGCCACGCCCCTCGACACAACGACAACAAATACAAAAAACAACAACAACAAATAATAATAAAAGGAGACAAGAGCAAACAGCAAACATTTCTGGCAGCTCCAGAGTTGATTTCAACTAATTCAACCATATAAATACTACTATTTATACTTAGTTCGATTTTAAAACGAAAACTGTATTAACTTTAACTATAAGTCTTTTTCTCACCCCGCCCTCTATACACCCATTTCGTAGTACATATATATACCATATATATACGTATACAAGATACTATATATCCTTAACTGAAGTGCTATGACACGGATGCTATAACCTATTATTATATGTATATGTATCTAGTTTATAACAACGTGCGTAGATCCAATTACTAATATATACAAATATATGGCGCTCGTTTTGAACGTCGGATACAATAAATTTAATCAACTACACACAATATTGCAATATTCATCATCTTTATATTAATTTGGGAATTATTGAAAAGTTTTCAGAAGACATGATTTCTAAACAGCAAATAAGGCAAATTTCTGGGCACTTTTTGCAATTTCCACACAATTTTTAAAGTGTGAAAATAAAAGCATTGAATTGTCAAGAAATGTGACACAGTATTAGTATTTCTCTAGAATGTTGCCTTTTATAAAATGTAAAAGAAACAAAGTACGTATCTATAAAACTGGCGAATTGACAATGGAATCTTGCGTGCACAGCGTATTTAGCAGTCGATCAACAATCTGTATGAACCAGAGCGACAGAGACAGATGCAACTGAAACAGCTGATAAGACTTAGTGCGTGTATGAACCAGAAGCCAAAGTGTGTGGCGGGTTGCTGTCTCTGCTAAACAGCAAGCTGCGCATCACATTACTGGCGATTGGAGAAGCGTCGTTCCTCTTATCGCTCGCCTCGTTCGATGCTGACGACGCAGCTGCCGAGTGCGAGTGCAACAATTACAAAACCAAAAAACCAGATCAGAAAACACACGCACACACACATAATAATAATAATAAAGAGAAGAATAATAATCACGCCACTTTCTGTACTTTGACACTCGAGAGAATTGTCGACTGCGGCTGCTGTTTGCCGTTGATTGTCACGCTGCGCCACGCCTCCTTCCGTTGCGCTTAACGCCCCCATTTCAAGAACATACTATATCCCTCCATCGCTCTCTCTCTCTCCCTATCGCTCTCTCTTGCGCTCGCTTGCAGCCTCATCCTGCTGTCTTATCGCAATCGCTGCACTGCCGATTTGCCGCTCTCTTCCTTTTCCTCTTCCTCACCCTGTCCCTCTTCCTTTGCCACTCGCTGCCTCTACGTCCACCACTTACCACACAATCTATACGTAGAATGAATTATACGAGCATTTTAGTAGTTGGGGCCTTTCATTATAATTGTGATAAGAAATCTGCCCCGTCCCGACGCCGTCCTCATTGCCCCGTCGCCCGTTGCCAACCGAAAGTCGCTGACGTCGCCACAAACAACAAATACAAAACCCAAAGGGGGAGGAGCAAAAGAAGAAGAGCGTAAGACTGTGCAAAGTCCAATCATCTCAGCATTACTTTAGAATATGGTAATTCTTTCCCATTCCCCATATCTTTGTAGTCTGCGCAAACAACACAATTTTACCATCATCTTCACATCATTATGAGTCTTAGCAGACAGTCGAATGCAAGCATGAAGACTGACGACAAAAACCAGCAGACTGCAGACTGTTCTCTACCATGTAGACTATGATCTAAATACTGATTATACTGCAGCATGACGAGTAATGATTGTAGTTGAAAGACCGTAGACTGACGACTTTCGACTGTGGACTGCAGACTGCGAACACTGTGGCTGTCGATCTGAAGACAGGAGACGAGGTTCAAACCCGCTCTACAAGTAGCCAAGACATGCGTATCGCCAAAGGAAACAAAAACATTTGTACGCCATAGTCGGAACAGCAAATACCCTGTAGATATTGCTTGAAACTAAGCAAGTACAACGATTTATAGGCAAAGCTGGTCAATTGAAAATTACAGAACTGAAAGTCTGTCTGGATAATCAGTCAAAAATGAAAGTTTTTGTAAAATTGTCTAATAATAATTGCAGTATTTTAAGCTTTGGCATTTGACTTATAACACAGTCAGAGAATTTCTAGTACTCTACTGGGTATCAGAGCTAACAAAAATGGTGGGAAGAATGCGCCAGAGTCTGTCGTACATATGTATATAGCATATGAGGAAATCTGATCCGTTTTTGGTCAATAGCTGCGAAGTGCTCCGGGGTCTCAACATAAATATTTAACTGCTGTCGAGGTATTTCTTGAATGGAGCCCAAAAAAAGAAGAGAAACACAAAAATTGCAACCGAACTATGCAGACTTGACTTCAGGTTCCGAATACGAAATGAGGCGAAAGCCCAAATCGGAAAAAAGGGACAACGAAAACAATCAGAAAAGGAAGGACTGTAATTGCCCTCAGGTCGCCATTAACGCCTCATCATCATTATCGATCAGACAGAGATAGAATACCACGTTTGCCGTATGTACAATAATATCGAATTCCTTAGATTCCGTCCCGTTTCTTCATTGTTGTACACTCTTTTTGCTGCCTTATCTAAGGCCCCGCTCTATAAATAGGCCCAACAGCACAACTGTTGAACTTCACATCAATTGGCACCAGGTGAGTGAGCGCCGAGTGCTGCGATAAGCAAACCACAGCAAACCAATCCATGTACACCCCGACCCATGCCTATCGAAGACCCATAAACACGCCATACATACATATACATATAGGCGTTTGGATGTACGTACCTCTACCATTTTGTACCTTAACTGTGCAATTCAATCACGAGCAAACAACAGCAACAACAACGTCACCATTAACACTAAACAGATCTTTAAAACACATAAGCGCTCTGTGTATACCCACTAATCAATTTAGATAGATCACAATACTGTTCTTCATATGACTTTTAAGTTTGCAATGCGAACGTCATGAAATTGGCAAGTCACTTTGAATATGCTTCTTGATATGTCTGTCTATCGATGATCAAGCTTATAACGACAGTTCAAGGGAAGTAGTCTATTTAAACAAATAATAAATATAAGTATCGTTCGTTTAGTTAGGGGGTTCTTAGGAAACTCTGCAATCTAGGCAAGTGTTCAAGCAGTAGTTCAGACAGATGAAAGTCTATACCTACTCCTCTACTTCAATTTCAGACATGTGCGCGATTGAAATTGCGAACAAGTCTCAATTGCAAGTAGTGATTTTGTGATTTTCAATTCTTCGAAATATTGAGAAGAAAAATAAATTGAAAAACCAAAAACATACCTTCAGCCTATGGCACACTAAAATCGGTCTAATTTTAGTTTAAGTAAATGTGCATCACTCACCTGCAAAAAATAGAAACGCAATGTAGTTAATTGATGAATTAGTGATACCTTAAACTAGCGAATAAAGTAAAATAATGATCTATATACGCTTGGGATATAGTTTTGTTTAAAATTTAGTGTAACTTGAGTCAAGAGCCCAATTCGCCCACTAAAGCACCTGAGAATCAGCGCCATTCATAAGTTTCTTAAGTATCGCTTATGAAAGCGCTCTCGATATGCACTTCTGCACTTTTGTATGATTCAGCGCGACCCATTTGATAATCCCATTCAGACATTTTAGAAAACTTAAGGGACACTGTCACTTCAAATGCAGTTATACTCAAGAAAGCACTCGCAAATTGTGCTATCGCTAGTGACGTAAGTCACAATCAACGTATATATACTATAGATATATATATAAATATAGGTTGATTTATAGCCGCAAAGTGTAAAGGTTGCTCGATCGACCACAAAGACTTGGAGACACTATCACTTTATGAGTCTCATGATAGAAAATATATAGATAAATAACATTGGAATGCTAAAAGTTTTCGCTACTTTCGGGCAGACCAATTAGAAAATTCTCGCTGATTCGAAATGGGTATTATACGAGTAGCTAGTTAGCCGGATCTGCTCCCGAGATAGCTGCACTAATATCTCGGCGTGCAAAGTATATAGTACTAATTTATGGATGCCCATTGTCTTATCGCTTGGGGGAACTTTGGAATAGGAAATGGAGAACGGTCGAGTCATTGTATAAATGGGCCACAACATACTATACTTATACGAGTAGTACTGTATATACCGTATTTATTTGTTTTTAATGTACATATGTGTGGATGTACTTCTGATATAATTGGGAGTATATCTCTGGAGTGGTTTCCTGATAGGAAAAAGTGCCATACAAAATGAATTTAATGCCGTTTGTCTGATGATTTTTTAAGCCTTGACATGCGACGTTATCTAAACGATGATAATAATAATAAAAATTATAAACTGACAACTTCGTTTGGGTTTCTCATATTTTTTTGCTGTTTTTCGTTTGTTTGCTTCGCTTGTTTTGTTTTCACTTCCAAGTTTTATTGTTACATTTTCCATATAGTATTTTAGTATTTTGTTTATTTTATAATATATATATATATAATGTAATATATATGTAGATATATGTTTTTGTTTTCCATATAAAGCATAATTCATCGTATTTATCATTAGCATTAGCATTAATTAAACATAAGTAAAACATCATCAGTATTATTATCATAATAATAAGCATTTAACATTATGAGGATCAGCCATGCCTAAAAACCGTTGATCACTCTTCTCTCTCGCTGCATATGTGACAATATGCACTTTAGTATATTCTTCATTTGCAAAATGGCCGCCAGTTGGCGCTATTAGGACTTGTAATTTCTCTTTTAGGTTTAGCATGGCCGCCAGCTGGCGCTACTAGGACTTTTTAGCACAGCTAAAAAAAACTATTTAGCCACAAAAAAAAAAAACGTTTAAAAACCTTTCAAAACTGAAGGCAACTACAACTACAACTTATATCGAGTATATAAATGTGTGTGTATGCATGGGAGAATGTGCGTGTGCGTGTGTGTGTGTGTGTGTGGAATCACTTCAAATAAATATGTACAAAGCAGAAAGGGATGCGTTTGCGTGCGTTTGGGGGGTGGTGAGAGGGGGGTTGATGCGATTTTGCTGCCATTTTGTTTATCGCCACTTTCTTAACGTTTTCTTACGCAAAAAAAAAAAAAAAAAAAAATATATAGTATAATTAAAAGAGTAAATGTGCAGCACTATTAAACGGGGGATGGGGAGGGAGGTTGCGTCTTCTTCTTCTTCATCCTTCAGGCTGTGCTCCAGCTCTCTTACTGCCCAGTCGCAGTTGCAGTCGCTGCCACCGTCGACGTCGACGTCGGCGCCGGCGTAGACGCAGCTGGTTTGCTCTTGACGTTGTTGCTGTTGCTGTTGCTAGAGTTCGAGTTGGAGTTGGATGCTGGACGAGTTGTATTGTTGGTGTTGTTGCCATACGGTGTACAGTTGTCATTGCTTAACGTTGACTGCTCAACGTTTGTGCCCATCGATGAGTTGATGAAATTGATGTACTGATGCAGCTTGAGGGCGGCAATCAGCGAGCTCAGATAATCGTTGATGTTGCCCTGCTGCACCTGCTTGATCTGTCTGGAGACATTTCGATAGACGCGACGCGAGATCTTGTTGGATAGACGACCGACTGTCTGGACTGTATGTAGTACTGGGTCCTCGCTGGCGGGAACTGGCACTACAAGAGAGAGAGAGAGAGAGAGAGAGGAAGAGAGAGCGAAACAAATTAGCATGATTGATGCAACGGTTGAGAAGTTGAGAAGTAGAATCATGCATTGTTCTTTAAATGTTGTTGTTAGTAGATGTTGTGTTGTGCTTTGCTTACCATCAGCTTGTTGATTTCCCTATCGATAATGTCTACAATCTCGGGATTTCTTCTAACGTACTCGACAATTTCGGTTATGATTTTCAGGGACATGGACAGAAAGACCGTGGAGGCGGCTACTAAGAATCTAGTGTCGATCTCATGATCATAGTCGGGTTCCCCAATAACAACAACTACGCAACAAGCAGACAAAAGAAAGGAAGAGAGAAGAGAGAGAGATAGAAGAATATTAGTCAACACTTTAGACAATTCATTGGGGAACTTTGGGGGAAAGGGGAACAGCATAGCAGGAAATAGCCGACATATTTAGGGGAACCCGATTTTTAAGCTAACTGATTTGATTTGGTGTAATTTGATTGGGTTAGATTGAATGGTTAGTTACGGAAAGAACGATCAACGGAAAAAAACGCATGCAGCAAATAGAAAGGAAACACGAGCATGTAAAGAGAGGAAAGCGGAAATATTTGAAAATCAAAAACCAGACTTACTGTCACTCTCAGCACTTTTGCCATTGCACACGACAGCATTCTGTTTATTATCTGAGAATTAAAATTGAACACGTTTGAAAATCGAGAAGACACCAAAACACAAAAAAAAAATAAAGCCCCCAGGGAAAGCCTTAAGCAATGAGAAACGCGCATATGGGCAAGAGTTAACTTGCTCTTTCGCTCAACTCACCATTATCCTCCTCCACATCGGACTCGCACTTGGGGAAGTAATATTCGAGCAGACGCTCGGCCAGGGCTGTTGTGGTGTCCACGCCATTCACCGCCAGGCTGCCATATTGTGTGGCCAGGACCTCGTTGGCTTTCTGCCAGGCCAGATCCTTTAGCGAAGCGGCCTTCTGTTGGCCAGCTGCCTTGAATTTGACAACACGCTCCAAATGCGGCTGCACTACATCGATCACCTTGTTCTTTGCCTGTGTGTAAATCTCCTGTGGTGTGTCCTTGATGATAGGCGCCTTCACCTCCAGCTGCTCGATGCCCTTGACCAGCGTTTGGTCAACGTAGGCAATGGGACGATCCAGGCGATTGACAATCGGCGCTGCTGTGGTTACAGCGCGTGCCACGCAATCCTCCGCCGCATTTAAGGCCCAATTGAAAACGCGATTCTTGCCTGTGGACGACACAGAAAGAGAGCGAGAGAGAGAAATAGATTAATTGTTTGTCCGATTTGCCCAAGGCAAATAATGGGTGATAAGCCCTCCCTGGGCTGAGTTATATGGAAATTCTTTCGTTGGTAGATTGATAAGCCTACTGCGCAGTTGATGCAAATTGTAGTTGTAGTTAGACTTTGATAGTTCGCATTTAGTCATCAGCGTGCCGCATCGTTCATCTCGGCAACGTTTGAGGTAACAACAACAAAAACAAGTCGAAAGTCCAATCGCACGCACATACATCGATAAATAACATTCGCTGATTCACTCGCACACATTCATTAACAATGAGTGACAGACAGCGTTGATTTGCCATCAAGCTTGCTGCTGCTGGCGCCCCCTATTGGTCACGCCACTAACTGCACTTTGCCAAGTTATTCATAGCTCAACACACACACACACACAGCGTATTTCTACCTGTATATGTACTCATAAGTGTGTTCATATTGTTCGACGAAAAAAAAAGTTCAGTCTACGTGTTTGGCTGGCAACATTTTTGTGTTTTTGTATTCGCTAGAGTTATGTAAATTTCTTTTAATTTTGCACTTTGTACGATCTGCGCGTCATACGGGGATGGGACGGGGGCGGTGTGTAAGTAAGAATTTCTTGCTTTCAACTTAACGTGCAGGTCATGGTTGTTATTGTTGTTGTTATTGGCGATTGAACGCTGCCTCAATTGAGTTTAATTGACAGCAATTTGGCAATCGAGAGACGGACAGCGAGACTGAGACGATTGCAATTGCCGGTCGCACGCTCGCTCGCTCGCTCAATTAAAGTTGTTGATTTGAGTTTCGGAGAGTTTTTCGCTGCAGCGGCGAATTCTCTTTCGATTCGCACTCAAAATGGCGAACTTTGCACTCAAAACGAAAGCCGCAGCTAAGCCGCTGACGTCGCTGTCGCTCCCCTCCCACCTCTACCACTTGATCACCTACATATGTACATACAATGTGCGAGCTAAAAAAGCAACGGTTTCTGTTACGTTTTCAATTTTCATTTTTGAGTATTTTTTCGGTTTCCAATTTCGCGCTGCCGTTAGATGTCGAGTTCATTGGCCCCCCATAACCTCTCTATCACACGGTGCCCACTTTACTTACCCTTCACTTTGCCGTAGACATCTTGTGATTTATCCCATGCGGCATTCACCACAGGCAGCTTTATGATGCGCTCCAACGATTCCAGATGAGGCAACAAATCCTTGGCATCCTTTGGCGCCTCTGTCGATTCTGCGACTGCAACGCTGTTGTTGTGCTTGCCATTGGCGGCGTTTTTTTGCTCTGCACTTGCCATCTTTATTTTTTACTTTATCTGTCTTTCTTTTCTTTCTTGCTTAGTTTTCACTTTTATTTTATGCTTTGCACCACACTTTAGTTTTTTGGGTTTCTTTCGCAGGCACCAAAGAAAAATGTATATTCTGTGAGCGAATGTATAGGTGCGTTTGTATGTGTGTGTCTTCCACGAGCTAAAGAACTTTCAAGATGAGAATATACAATCTCTTTTTTCTTACACTTGTTCTGCACGTCTGTTCGCTGTCGCACTCAACGCGTTTCTGACTGATTTGCAAGCTGCGCGGCTGGTTTATTATAAGGGCTCTCACACACTCGCTGACTAACTATCGCACTCTCTCTCTCTTCCTCGACCGCTTCCAGACGGCGCAAGCACGCGGTCTGCGAGCAGCGAGCTCCAAAGAGAGCAAACACACATCACATACACTCACACATGCAATTGACGCTCTCTTTTGAGTTTTGGACTTTGCTGGGCGGGGTGCGCACGCTGCATTGGCGCTGCCGCTGCACTCGATCGACAGCGCGGCGGAAAAGTATGCGTACGGTTGCTAGGTGCATTAACAGTTCCCCTAACTAAAGCGATTTCGATCGCATGCACTTACTGCTGTGAGGCAGTGTATTCGTAGTGTCGCATTGTTACTTTGGACTTGAATTGAATTTCAACATGTGAATATGACGTTTCGAAATTGCTGTAATCAAATTAAGTGTTTATTTGCATACTCAATGGGGTGGGGGTGTGCGATTGAATGTTATTTCCAATTGGTATTTGCATAATTGGAAGAATCACAGCGACCATGGGAAACGGGAATGTACAAATTTGAACCAGACACGGGCGGTCGGCATATCAAAGAGCGTGCAAGAGAGCGGCAAGGCGAGAGAGAGTCAGAGAGAGAGCTCTATGCTTGACAACTAGATTAACACGCAGACAAATAGCTATATAACTTTTTTTGTTCGAATGGAATTTATTATCAATTGTTATGTTTGTATGCGTACGAAACCTTTGACCCAGCGATCAGTCGAAGTCCCCCTCTCCCAATCATAACACAAATGCTGCAACGATAAGGCGCAGAGCGCAAGCACAGCAAGTAGTGTGAGCAGCATTAACGTGTCAGCAGAGTTCTCCATCCCGCTCCCACTCGAGATGGCGCCATGCCTACAATTTCTACATGTAAATACGTAATATTTGCTCAGCACGATGTAATGCCAGCGCAATGCCAAAGTCCACACTACGAACAAGAGGAAGAAGCCACACAACAAGAAACGAACTTGCTCGACTTCAAGGTACTCGAAACACGTTCAAATGATATAATATTATATCTTAAACAATTTACAAGATTACGATACAATCACAATTAGAATAGAAAATGTTCCTATTTAGTAAAATTAATTAAAATACACACAATAAATATATTGTTGCAGGACTTTTCTTTTCCCATACAACCATAGTGAATAAATCGCAGATATTAAAATGCAACTTATGTATTAAGAAATTTAATATTGCGATATATCAATTGATTTTCCTATACAAGATATATAAGACTCCCAAGAATAATGCGAAGAAGTCTCCCCTAAGGCCTGTAAGATCTATAGATGTGATTGACTTACAAATATATAGAATGTGAACGTGTGGTAACCGACACACTTAGTAAGCTTGTTGAAACGTTTGATTGGGGAGCATAATGATTAGGTATGTACTTAATTTGTATATGACTAAAGCAGGTATATTATTTTTTGTCGGACCCAACCCCGTCTGGCTTCCACTGATAAGGCGTGTCCCAGACGCTACCCAACAACCGTCAGCCGTTCTGAACGTGGCCCAGTTCGGAAGTTTCTTAAAGAGTCTAGACCCATATCAAAGATTACTCCAAAGTTCAATATCGTCATATTATACTATACTATACAAGGTACTACCGCTATTATACTGTTTCTTTCGACATTTCGACAATTTTGTAAGCGTTATCAATGCGATCATATTGAGTCTCCCTCAATAATTGATATAATCGCACTTGTGTCATTCGACTTCGACTTTGAAACATTGTAATCTCAGTTACAAACTACGTTTTTTTTTTTTTTAAAGTAATCAAAGTGAATCGACAGTAATGCCATAAACATCATAAACACTTCAAATTGGCAATAAATTTTATGTCTGTTTATAAACAGCTCTAATTGCGTAAACCAACTGTAAATCAAAATTGAGTTACATTGTATTCTTCATTTCAAGCTGCTACTCAATTAAATTACGCATAGGTTTTGTATTTAAAACAAACACAATATGGTATCTGTATTATGAAATATTTATCAAATATTTGTGACTTCTGCTAAATGTAAATCCCCAAGATAGGTGCATTTAAATTTAAACAAAGTCTACGCTATTTTTATTAAGTTTTATCAAAATCTCAATTATGGAATATCCCAGAGCTAAGCGTCGTGCCACATATATATATTATATCTATTTGTTGATACGCTCCAAGTTTAGTCGAAAGCAATTCAAGTCATATTATCTGTGTGAAATGCCTCCCATATCCCAATATGAGTATGCTAACAATAAGCGCCACCTTGTCGGTTATTGACACTCATCGTTGTGCTTATCGTGTCTATACTAGACTATATTCTACATATTTGTATATGCATATATATTAGCAAGTATGTAAAGTTTGGACTCTGAAGTTTAGTCGCATCCGACGTGCATCGATGGGCAGTTGGGTACTCAAGAAGCCCTGTGATGATTAGCGACCACAACTCTTGGGAGCTTCGTGTAATCAAGTGTGAATCAATTTTGAAAAAGATGATATATGCCCACACACATATTATAAACGGACTTTGTACAGCCGAATACAGAATGGAATTTCATGCGTAATTTGGGTGAGTCGTCATTACCCATTACCCATTGCCCATTATCCATTGTTCTGTTTTTATTTTTATACTTTTATTGTCTGACGCTATCGGTGTAGCTGTACTTACTGTACCCGGTCCGCAGTTCCGAAGATTCCGATTGTTGGTGCTGCGATAGTGATAAGTACAAGTTAAATATGTAAGCGTTTTGTGCCATTTGTTGTGCTTAAACGTTTCAGCGATGAGTTCTGCTATTAACGTAATGGTGAATGGGCATTTAAGCCCGCTCTGTTTAACGCAACTCTTATCTTTCACATCTGTACGTACATATGGTAGGAGTATGGTAGATCATTGCTTTGTCAAGCACTTGAGCCATGCGTGTCAAAAATAAATCTAGAATCTACATCGGTCTGTCACGGAGATAGCATAAATCGCTATCCAAACAATTCGTCTACAATTTCATACACACTTCGAATAGTTTAACCTATTGAATGCTACTTTGGACTATTACTAATATCTTGCTAATGACTATGCCTTGTTTATACAGTAATAAACTTAATTGGAATTTCGCTAAACTCAAATGCAAATACGTGTAGCTCAAGTAAAGGCCGAGTTACATTGAGACTGCTAACGATCTATAACTGAATTTGGAGATACATATATATCTTTATTGAAATGTTAATTACATAAAACACTTCATAAAGAATATATGAATATATTAGCGTACATAAATAAATAAATTTGAGGAGCACAATAGGCCCCAGATATTAATCGGAAAATATTTCATCAGTCTTGGGAGCCCTCTTATATATAATATTTCGCGAAGGGACTTCAGCTAGGAATTGCACCTGTTGCATTTAGCAGATAATTTAAGCTCAGCGATCCTTAAAAATAGTTGTCCGGCCACCCGTCTTTTTCGCTCCCACTGCAAAGTTCAACGGAATTCGTCATAATGAAGCAGCACAAGAGTAACAACCAGAAACAGTAACAGCAACAGCAACAACAACAGTAACGACAACAACAGCAAACAAAAGCAAAAGCAGAAAAAACAACGCCAGACACTTGGACTTTGAACACTCTACGTGTCGCCGCCGGCGTCGACGACGTCTGCGTGGCTAATGACGACGACGTCGACAATGTTGTTGTTTTTGCCGCTGCGAAGCGTTGAGAAAATTCGATGAGTGCGGAGCACAAGTTTCTTTTTTTTTTGTGTTTTTGGTGGGCAGCAAAAAAAAGAACACAACGAACAGAAACTCTTTGCTTCGTTGACTAAATTTAGACAAGTTGTTTAAAAACGGCCAAAGACCAACTCTTGGCATACGTCATCTTACGCACACACGCACGCTCCCATACACACATACATACATTGTATGTGGTCTGTGCGTGTGAGTGTAAACAGGGGTACAGTTTGACATGACACAAGCGTTCGCAGTGCACGCATTTGAGCGATGCCGATGCCGCCTTTAAATCTCGTAGAAGGCATCCAAGTGCGGATCAACTGGAGTGCACATGTACTCGCAAACACATGCCAGTGTTGCCAGTTCAGCTACTTTCATGCTAGATATTTTTCAGAAGAAAAAATTTAAATACTAAGTGTGCAATGAGTTCATAGGCAACTTTTTGAAATTATCCTTGATCGTGCCATCAATATGCAGCAATCAAACTAATTACAAACAACTTAAATTCAGCTAATTTTTGTATTTGATGCTTTAGCACTTTGAGTATTTTGCAGCCAATTATTTCATCAGATTTAGCTCGCTTGCGCCCTGAAATTGACAGCACTGACAAATACGCAGAGACAGAGTCCAAGCAGACGGCAAATTTGCTTTTTGCATTTCATTGTTGTCTGCAGTACTGCGAGCTTTTGCCTCTGCTTTAATGACAAACTTAGCGCACTGATAGTTGTAGAACTACACACAGCACACACACATACATACATGCACACACGTACGCATGCACGCTAAGAGGCGCTGGGAATTTGCCGACAAAATTGTACTTTGAGCTTCCATCCAGCCTGTTCTGTCTGTTTCTCAGTCGTGATCAGCATCAATCGCTCTCTCTTTCTCACACGGCGTGTGCTTCCGCTGACTTTGTCATTCTCGCTGTGATTTTTTGCGTTTCTTGTATGCTTCTTTTTATTGTTGCCTATTATAATAATCTATTAGTTTTTTTTGTGTACGCAAACATCGCTGTTGTTGTTCTTATAGATAGATTTATTTATTTATTTTCGGCTGTTGTCTTTTGTTGTTTGCGAAAAACGCAACCTTGATCTTTTTTATTTTTGGCTGCGAATTCGGCAATTCGTCGTGTTGCTATCTCGCTTTTCCTCCAAATAGTACGAACAATATTTAATGCACGTAGCATGCCAGCAATATTAATATTATTTTATTATCTACTCGAATTTCAGCAACAAAAGAAAGCTGCTTATAGACTGGAATTGCAGTCCGTGTGAATATCGCACTGGAAGCAGTGGAATATCGCATTTGCAATTCAAAGCGAAAAGGTTTTTGTATTGATTTGACTTCAATATTGCAATACAATGAGTTTTAACAATTTAAAATGGGTCGCATTTTTATTTGCAATTTCCGCTTTAAACAAACATTGGAGCTGCTTTAAATAGCAAATAATGTAAATGATTGACGCCAAGTTGTCGATAGGAGGCATCAATAATGCAGACGGTGATTATTAGAGCAGGTCAGGAAACACACTAACTCTGGGAACAGTTGCAGCTGCCCGTGATACGGTGATGTGGTCACAAACTGCAAACAGAACTAAAATTCCAAGTATTCCAGTTAGCAGTGTACAACGAGACAATGAACATGTCTGTCGCAAGTGATCAACCGCAATTCCCATTGCTGAGCAAATCAAATCCAGTATTCTGCTGCTATCTGTTCTGGAGCAGTCTGCTCATTCTCAAGATGTTGTGCATGTCCTTGCTGACGGCTAGGCAACGCATCAAGACCAAAACATTCGCCAATCCTGAGGATTTGCGCATGGGACGCACGCCCGAGGTGCGCTTCAACGATGCCAATGTGGAGCGCATGCGACGGTGAGTCTATCGAGTGCTTAGTCAAGTTTCGTTAAGCTTGTATACGAGTAGATTGCAAAGCTAGAGTTTGGCGCGTTAAGTAAGTACAGTGCAAAAGCTATCGATTGAATGTGCTGCATTAAGTTTGCTTAGGGACATCTACCGTTTATTTGTTCTTGGTCAAGTCTCCTTAAGTTGCCTTTGCCATCTGTCGTTGATTTATTTATGAAACTCTTAATTCTATTGGAGTTCTTTATCTTCTAATAATTAATTATTAATTATTGTACTTTTGGTATTGTAAATTAGAAATTAGGTGAGAACGGTGTGTATTTCTTCGTTGAGTGCACGCAAACTTTAGCGTGTATTTCAACCTACGCTTAATGGAGACACCAACTACTTGTAGTTTGCAATCATACTTATTTTAATATTTTTCAAAAGGCAATGTAGTTTATACATAAAAATGTATTATTAATGTTTTAAGTTAAGTATTGCAACTCACTTAGTATTGATTGGTGTTATGAAGGCAGGCAAGTTGTTGTTAACAGCCAGCTACTCAACACAGCGCAAGGCGGAGTGCTTGCATTTGTGACGTCACACTCTACACAGAGCTTTTACAATCGCAATCTCAATCTCCTCTTCTTTTCTATCGTTGTCGCAGCGCGCATCGCAACGACTTGGAGAACGTGCTGCCGTTTCTGCTGATGTCCTTGGGGTACGTGGCCAGCGGGCCGCATCCATTGACCGCCAAGCTGCTCATCCGCATTGGCGCCAGCGCTCGACTGCTGCACACCATTGTATATGCTTGCATTCCGCTGCCGCAACCGGCGCGCGCCCTCAGCTTCTTCATCACCTTTGGCATTGTGAGCTTTGAGGCGATCTATGTGCTCATCTGCGCCATCAAGTACATTTAAAGCGGAGCTTTTAATATTTTTTTTTGTGTTGCCTTTTATTGCGTCGTTTTATCCGCCACACACACACAATCCACACATTGAATGGCCGGCCGTGTGGAACCTGTTTGGCTAGTTTCGTAGTTGGTTGAGTTTGCTTTCGTTTTCATTTTGAATTCTAACTCATTCAGTCGCCAAACTTTGCACGCAACGCAACAATGTCCACACCAAATGCAACTATGATGCAGGATCTGCTAACACTGGATAATCCCGTATTTTGTTGCTATCTATTTTGGGCAACGGTGCTGGTGGTAAAAATGCTGCTCATGTCGTTGCTGACGGCGTTGCAACGTTTTCGCTACAAGGTGAGTATACGACAAACACACAAACAATGCATCATAGTTCTCAATGCCATCCACAAACCATCCACAGCTGCTGGGCTTGCTGCCATTGGGGCTGCGGCGCAAGGTACAGTTCCATCAATAACAGTCATCGATAATCACTATTGCTCGATGCTTTCTTGCAGATATTCCCCAATGAGGAGGATCTGTTCTTCAAGAATATCGAAGTACAGTTCAACGATCCACATGTGGAACGCGTTCGCAGGTAAGCAACTAGCGACAACAAAGTCCACAAGTACTCTCATCTCTCTACCTCACGCACTCTTCCGCAGAGCCCACCGCAACGATATGGAGAACATTCTGCCGTACTTCATCATGGCTCTGATATATCTGTGCACCAATCCCAATCCCTCGGTGGCCTGCAATCTATTTCGTGTCGCGGCCGTTGCGCGCATCGTGCATACACTTGTCTATGCTGTGTATCCAGTGCCGCAGCCATCGCGCATTTTGGCCTTTGGCACCATGATGCTGATAACGTTCTACATGGCCGCCGTGGTGGCCTTGCGTACGCTTCGCTTCATCTAAGTAGATTTTTTAGTACACGCACATTTCCAAATTTTTAATAGTTTAAGTAGTGGCGCCAAACAACGCGTTAAGCTACACGCTGACGTCAGAGCTCGACAGGGCTGCACACACAATCTAGGGGCTGTAGTACAATTTGCAATAAAGTTCAATATACTAAAGTGCAGCAGTTTCTATGGGAAAACGTGGGTCACAGTTGTACTGTAAATTACAGAGCTGCTGCAATCAATGGCAACGCTGATGTCACAATTGATACAAGTTTTAAAGCTATAGCTAATAGCAACGCCGACGTCACAGTTGCAATTTGCAGTGCAATACCAACTGCAGTACTACAAATGTGACGTCACAGCTGCTGCTTATTGCAGTGTTGCAAACTGCCCATCTCACAGTATATGTTAATGACATTCATTCGTTAGTAAACAAACACAATTGTGCAGCATTTGGTTTAACAATTTTGGATTCTATTTATCCTTCTCATTTAAATTAACTATAATTAGCTTGATATAGCAAAACAAAAAACAAAACTTCGAGCAGAGCGAGATGTGTGTTAAATATTTAGCCCTCTAAGTACGCCAACCCCCCTCTTTTGACAACCGCCAGATCGGTTATTTAGATCTTAAAGCCCTGGTCTCTCATGCACTGTTTGTGTGCCTCAATGAGTTTCGTGCAGTTTTCCTCGCCGTTTTCCACGATGCTGCAAAGGAAACGAAATGCGGTTGCGTCACTGGGGCACTGTCGGATTGACACCACACACCACGCTACTCACCATTGGTCACGTGCACGTTTGGTTTCAGGACAAGCGCAGCAAGCTTTGCATTTCGGTTTGTCGCCGGCGGCGGCGGCATCCGTAACTTTGGCTGCAGTCGCAGCGGCGGTTTCCACGACTCCGACACCTTGTGATGTGTTGCTGCCCATTGTTTTTGATTGTTGAGTGACTAGTAGGAAATAACAGCAAACTGTGCGCTCCGATTAGATATTGTGTTGTTTATGTAATAAAAAAGTGACTTACGAGTTTCAAAATACGTGCGAAATATTTCACCACATTCTATTTATTTCAAGTTCACATAGCACAAAGTGACCGCACACGAAAACTTCAAAAAATACCAATGTTTCACAATTTAGGTGTATTTATCGAAAAATACCAAAATACATTATATGTGTGCCCAGCTATCATAACGAAAAATACAAAATCGACATTTGTACGTTTTTTATATTTCTATTGTTTATTTTATGATTTATACAGCTTCCATACTAGTTTCTGCTGCTTGGGGCTGCTTGAGCTTCTGCAGCATGTTGAACGACACCAAATCGAGCTGTAAATGTTGCACGCTCAACGCACTGCCATCCCAATCGAATAGCATCTTGAACTTAATCGGATCGCAGAGATTCAGCAATTCTGTTGGTATTAATAAATCAATCAATCCATAATATACATATATTGTTAAATAATTGCTGCTCTTTACCCATGCCGCCAGTTTGGTACTCGTTGCGCTCTCTTTCTAGCGTCATTTTGATCACATCTTGACGGGCAGCATGCTGATTTGCTCTATGCTTGCCAATGGATTGTTTGAGCGCTATTTGTTCGAGTTCTTCATCGAAACGCTGTAGATACAGCGCAATAAGGTCTTCAAATTCCTGTGGAGTAAGCGCTGCAGTACGTTCTTCATCGATGTGTCCTAAAAA
Source organism: Drosophila rubida (assembly GCA_035046165.1). Taxonomy (NCBI): domain Eukaryota; kingdom Metazoa; phylum Arthropoda; class Insecta; order Diptera; family Drosophilidae; genus Drosophila; species Drosophila rubida. The sequence continues at coordinate 5,188,295 of JAWNOF010000023.1, read as the reverse complement.
CCAGCTTAATTTCTCGCCCATTATGTTGCTTTTGATAGCATGTCCCATGCGCACTTTATGTTTGTTGTTCTGTCGGCGCGCCTTTTTGCCCAGTGCCTTCGTTTTGCGACTGTTCGGGTGCTTGCATTTTTCCAATTCCTTGCGTAAATTCGTCTAGCAGAAACATATTTTAATTTATTAAATATGCGCATTGGAATTTTGACAAGCTTACCATTGTTGCAATGACCACGTTTATTATGTTTTTGCTAACAGCTGTGCTCACCTATCGTTATGACAACACGAACACGACTGCCTATCGAAATTGTATATTTTATGACAATAGATGGCGCCAAAGCGATCGACTATCTGCCATCTGACTAATGCAAAACCAATTAAAAATTAAATGTCTCTTAAATCACTATGTTTTTTTTTTGCAACATTTGCGCGCTCATCGCTTTTAAAGATTACGACTGCTTGTAGACATTGCATCGACATGGCAGTAACTACAAATCGATACAACACAAGTATACGAAGACCGCCTATCGATATTGCATATTTGGCGTGGTTATCACACTGCTATGGCAGATGGCGCCAAAACGATCAACAGCTGGTTGTCGAATGCAAAACAAACGAAACTTGCTTAGAACGCGGCCACAATTCCACGCGATAAGGTCGGTCGATCGTTTTCGGGCCGAGTTTGAGTAGCAGCATTTGAAAAGGTATTTAAACGCAATTGCGTTAATGTTTTAATCATTTACATTGAAACGTGTTGCATTCGTGTTTTACAGAGCAACACGCAAGTTATAGTGATGGCAACACATTTGCTCCGCAATTGCAGCACATTTTGGCTGCGTCGCTCAAGGCCAATCGCTGTAAGTAACATATGCTATTATTCTATTACTGAATGTCAACAAATTGCGCAAGTTTCACATATGTTAATAGTGCAAAAAAGGCAAAAAGCTCGTTGCGTTTGCTTGTTCCGTTATTATGTAACAACCACTAACTGTGTGTGCGAGCGAGCGCGCAACAGTTGTCACAGAGAGGCTCGTTGCTGTTCTGTGTGTGTGCTTACGTCGGCGGCCACAAGAGGGCGCCAGTTTGTGTCCGACTTTCAAATCAGGTGAATTTGCATTTCTTAATGAAGTGATGTATCTATCTGAAAACTTTGTATGTTTTATGTTTTTTAATGTCCATTACCCGCTGGGATCAAAGTGCTAGCTTAAAATGTGTAGAGCAGCCATTATTACTGATTGTTGAGTCCATTTTTCCTTTTGTTTGATCAGCTAAATTTCAGCGGGTTTTTAAAAATACTTAAAGATATTTAAAAGCTAGGGACGAGAATTGTGACTTAAGTGAAGCTTAAGTGAACAGTCAACGCACAGCACAAAGGATTTGAAATTGTTTCCGCAACTTGCGCGCGCTCAATTTGAATGCAATTGATTCTGATTCTATGTTTGTTGTTTGTAGCTGACGCGTTGCTTGCATTTAACTTCTTGCCTGGAGAAGAAGGTAGCGTTCAATCTGAGCGACATTGGCGAAGGCATACGCGAGGTGACGGTCAAGGAGTGGTTCGTGAAGGTGGGCGACACCGTCGAGCAGTTCGACAACTTGTGCGAGGTGCAGTCGGACAAGGCATCGGTGACCATAACCAGTCGCTACGATGGCAAGATCACCAAGATCTTTCACAGCATCGATGAGCTGGCGCTGGTCGGCAAACCACTGCTGGAATTCGAGGTAGCCAACGACGACGAGGAGCAGGACGACAGCGAGTCCAACTCCAGCGCCAGTTCCAGCTCTGACAGCGATGTGGAGCAGAAGTCCGACTCCGCCACAACCAGTGCAATTGCTGGACGCCTTATTACGCCAGCGACGCCCGCTGTGCGTCGTCTGGCCAAGGAGCACCAACTGGACTTGGCGCAGGTGCCGCCCACAGGCAAAAATGGGCGTGTGCTCAAGGGCGACATTCTGGAGTATCTGGGTCAAGTGCCGCCCGGCACAAATGTGCCACATCCGAGCAATGCGGCGAAGCAGACAGCTGCCCCAGCTGGCTCTTTGGCTGCTCCTCCGGTGCCCGCACCTGCGGATCGCGTTGAGCAGTTGAAGGGCGTGCGCAAGGCAATGCTCAAGTCCATGAGCGAGTCGCTGGTAAGCTGACCAACTGTTCCCATTACAAAAGACTTGTTTGACTAGTGAAATGCTTTTGCTTTGCAGAAAATTCCGCACTTCGCCTACAGCGATGAGATCGACATGTCCCAGCTGATGCAGTTCCGAGCCCAACTGCAGTCGGCTGCGTTGGCGCAGGGCGTGCCCAAGCTAACGTTTATGCCGTTCTGCATCAAGGCCGCCAGCATTGCGTTGGCCAAGTTCCCCATTGTGAACAGCTCGCTGGACTTGGCCAGCGAATCGATCATCTACAAGGGAGCGCACAACATTAGCGTGGCCATCGATACGCCGCAGGGCCTCGTGGTGCCCAACATCAAGAACTGCCAGTCGAAGAACATCATTGAGATTGCCAAGGACCTGAATGCGCTGGTGGAACGTGGACGCACTGGCTCGCTGACGCCCGCGGACTTTGCCGATGGCACCTTCTCACTGTCCAACATTGGCATCGTAAGCAAAATGTCTAAAAGTGTACTAGAAAGTCAGTGGCGAAAGTAATGCTTAAACAGCCATATCTCAGAGACCGTCAGGTTACAGGATAGCGATTAGTTTGGCATGTTTTTCAATTTGCCATTAATTGCAAGGAATTGAATGTTTGCTGGGAATTTCTGCATGTTTGCAGCTGGACTACAGTCGAAAAGAGAGATTTGCAATGTAGTAATTAGTTAAAATAGTAATTAGTGACAATTTAGTCAACTTTATAGAGCAAAAATCAAGTGAGGCACGTTTGCAGTTGGAGTACAGTCGAAAAGAGAATAATTTGCAAAGTAGTAAAAGTAGTAATTAATGGCAATTTAGTTAAAAGATTCAACTTTATAGTGCAACAATCAAGTGATGCACGTTTGCAGTTGGAGTACACTCGAAAAGAGAATAATTGCAAAGTAGTAAAAGTAGTAATTAATGGCAATTAAGTCAATACATTCAACTTTATAGTGCAAAAATCAAGTAGGTTGAAATTTTCCAATCAGAATATTATACTTTTATAAGAAAAACAAGACGCCAGTTGAACGAGTGCTTTAGTATGCCTTCTCACTCTCTCTCTCTCTCTCTCTCTCTCTCTCTCTCTCTCTCTCTCTACTCTCTTTCTCGCTCAGGTCGGCGGCACTTACACGCACCCGTGCATCATGGCGCCCCAGGTGGCCATTGGGGCCATGGGACGGACGAAGGCGGTGCCGCGTTTCAACGAACGCGACGAGGTGATTAAGGCGCACATCATGAGCGTCAGCTGGTCGGCCGATCATCGGGTCATCGACGGCGTCACCATGGCCAGCTTCTCGAATGTGTGGAAGCAACACCTGGAGCAGCCGTCGCTCTTCGTGCTCCACTGAGCGGGCTGGAGGCACTCACGAGTTCGAGGCTCACAGATCAACGGTTAAGGCTGTTTTCTAATGCATTTATTTACAACAAGCTTTGCTTACGTTCCCCCACTCCCCTCCTATTCGCTGCCCACTTTGTTGAGGTGTGTTTTGGCCATGTGACGCACTCTTCCTCGTAACTTCCAGAATGTGCATTTATAGCAGACGTAGCTCGAGCTGTCGTCGTCTAATTAGCTTTAAGCTCAGCGCACATGGCGACTCACACTATCCTTCTTCCCCAACACCCCTTCCCCCCACCAAGTGTTTTTTTGTTGCATTTCAAATAAAATTTTATTGTGTAGTTTTTAATGCTACAACAGAGTACAGTGCAACTGTATGTTCTGTAATAGATTTAAATAAATAAATTGCATGTGTATTTGATGTAATCTTGTTGTATACGGCTGTCCAATAAACATCCAATGGTTTAAGCACAAGCCACAATCTTTTCACTTTCAATCTACTGCGATCAATCAATCTGGCTGATTGACAACTTGCCGACAGCTGCTAGAGCTGCAGCTAAAATTACATTTTTATACGCAGCTATCCAGCGAAATAAGTACAGTAAAGTAAAGCTATTTGGCTACTGATGGAGAAAGTACTTAATTTCTTTCGCTTTTAGATAAATTGAAAATGAGTAAATGCAAAGTTTGACGCAATTCATTAAAGTATGAGAGTTATAATCTATGTTTAGTTATAATCTTCAGTTATAGATATTAGTCCATGTCGTGCTATCACTCGGAGGTAATTATATAAAACCATTTAGAAAGAAATTCAATTATATCCTAAAAAGTTAGGCATAACAAAGACGAACCCATTTAAGACACTCAAAGTCAATTTTCAACGACGCATTTGAGAACAAATGTAGCTCATATTAACATACAGAAGTTAAAAATTTGATTTAAAAAGCCCCTCGAGCTGGTTCCGCAGTCTTCCTTCATGACGCGATTTCAATTGCAAATTTAATATAAATTTCTGAAGCATACTTTTCAGCGCTTTGCTGTTCAATAACGGGAAAAGTTGCCTTCAACTTTTGTCTCAAATTATTCGCATACATGACAAAGCACACGCATCCATACGCTGTCTACATACAATTATGTATGTATGTGCGCTTGTGTGCGCACAGCGTACATTTATTAATATAAATTCATTTGGCTTTAGCTTCATTTCGGCTTTGGTTCTTTTAACACAATTTCACACACACGAACACACACGAACACACACACACACACACACAGACACAGGCGTAGCTTTGTTGGAACGCACGTGGCTGGCAGCTGGCATGCGCTGTGCGTGGCAGCAGCAGCAGCAGCATAGAATCCAACAAGTGCGGCATGGAAATGGTATTGCATGGAATTCGACTTCCACTACAATTTTCCAGCCTGGCAACACGGCCATTGCATAGGAATTTTGTGCCCAACACTCACCATACACTACCAAACGCACGAAACTCAACATAGCCGTGAAATTGACCACAGTCAAAGCACAGCGAGGCGAGCCCGCGTCCTGGATGTGTTGATTAGTCACACCACGGCCAGCGCGCAGCACAGACGTTTGGAGCGCACCGACGCCAGGTGGAGCCATAGCTGCATTTTTTTTCACGCTGACCGTGGAGAATATACCAAAAAGAGAAACAGTCAAGTTTAATTAACCAAGCAAATGTAAAGCAATTAATTAGAATTGCGAGTCGCGTATTGTTGAGTGCTTTTTGTATGTGTGTGCGTGTGTTTGTGTGTATGTCGTGTGCTTTAAACACTTTTTTTTTTACGACGGCAGCAGAAGCGCCAATGCAGCGCAACAATTGTAAAGCGAATATGTTGACGCATTAAAGCAAGCACAACGAACGAGAAGAAGAAGCTACGCAGCTATAGTGACACAACTACAACTCAAGTAAGTAAAACAAAAAAATACTACTATTAGTAAAGCATAGTGCGAAAGTATGTGTGTGTGTGTGTGCGCACATTAAGCACGCATACACTAGCAGCAAAATGCGTATGTGTGTGTGCATGTGTGCGTGTGTACAAGAACAGCGCTCGCAGCTTTGGTATCGACACATTCATTGGTGCTGGCTGCGCTGCTCTATCTCTCTCTCCCTCTTGAACGTTGTTGTTATTGTCTTTTGCTGTTGCCGCTGTTTTCTCTATCGCTCTCGTCACTGTTGTTGTTTGAGTCTTTTGCTGCTGCTTAACGATTTTTCCAGTGACCTTGTTGCGTACGCGGTCGTCCGCTGCGTATTTGTGTGAGTAAATCGTTCATTTGCCTGACTAACTCGCCAGCTTACATACGTATGTGTGTGTGTGTGCGTGTGTGAGCTGCTGCTTAGCCTTGCTCTGCTGCTTTAGCCACCTCGACGTTATCCACCTCACCTGCCTTTGATATTTTTGGACAGATTGGAAGTCGCAGCCATCAACGTTTTTTTTTCTTTCTTTCATTTCTTGTAGCACACTTTCAAGCGTATTTTAAATTCTGCGTGCGTTTGTATGTGTGTGTGTGTGTTGTATTTGTTTTGTGTTTGCGTTTGCCACTCGCTTGTGTTTTACGCATTTCCAGTGAATTTCAAATGTAGCGTAATGTGTATATTTTTTGGTTGGCTTTACATTAAGTGAATTTGCTCGTCGCTGTCTGTTTTGAGTTTGACAAGCGTCCTCGTCGTCGTCCTCGTCGTCAACAGCCTCATTTTGTGGCCTTGATGATGTTTGCTTGATTTTCACTTTACTCCCTGCTCCTTTTGTGCTGTTCGCATTTCCCTCTGCCGCATTTTATTTTCTTTTTTTCCCGTTTTTTTTTTTTTTGTGGACTGTCTTTGGAAGCATAACGCACTGCATTTGCCGAGCCTTTTATTGATTTTATGCCCCAGAAGGAAAAAGCAGCAGCAACACCAACTACGGGGCATGAGGCACGTGCAGCAGCAGCAACAACAACAAGTCATTCACACCATTTGGAGGGTCGCACACTCTACATGACACACACATACACACATGGCGGAGACATGTGTAAAAGGAGTCAAACTAATTGAAAAACGCAATGCTCCCCAGAGAGCGAACGAGAGGGAGAAAAGGGCAGCCGTAGAGACATTGCCCCAACACTTGAGTTCGTCACACACACTCACACACGCGTAGTTGTGACATTTACGACCACATTCCCATTCACACACTTCTTAAGCAGCTTCAGCTTGCAGCTGATTTAACGTTGCATACTTTTGTGCTGCACTTAAGCAGCCAACAGACAGACTGAAAAGACTGACTGGCAGACAGAAAGACTGAGGGGATGCAGGCAGAACAGCAGAACAGCAAAACAGCAGTTAAGGAAGCAGCTAGAAAAATTGCCAAAGCAGCAGCCAGAGAAGCGGGCAGCGACTTGATAAGACAGCGTCTCAACAAATGCATCGCATTTGTGCTATTGAAAGCAACGCACAGTTAGCTTAAGCCATAGAGCTTATTTTCTAAAGCTCCTTATGCGCAAGTAGCACAAAATGCGCTTTTTTCGTATGTGAATTGAGGAGCAAGAGCTACTTGGACGGCAACTAAGCTTTCTTCATTTGAGAGTGATCCGAAACAGTAGAAATGCAAAGTAATAACTAAGTGGCTTAGTCTTATAATTTCAATTTGATGATTATGCCAACATCTGTTATAATTCAGACAGTATTTGCTTTTGTGTTGGGCTTGCAGAAGTCGAAAGAGCTGAAACGTAGAGTATTCTCTGATCGCCTCTAACTGCAGTCACGCTCTGTTTCGCTGCCACATTGTCGCATTGCTTTGGCTCCTCATCTCGTCGCTTGCATTTGTGCTTTATTGTTATGCTTATTGTGACATACATATTTCCCATTTTTACTCGCCGTTTCCTCCGCCGTCTTCCGCCACACTCTCTGAATAAGTTTTTTGTCAGATTGTCTTTATGCTTGCGATTGCTTGCTTGCTTCTTCTAGTTCTCGTTCTTCTCCATTTACTTGCCCGTTTCCCTTGTTTCTGCCTTCCTGTTGTTCTGGCTAAATGTGTCATCATTCATTGATTCTCAACTATGACAACTTATACAACAAGCAAAATATTAAACACTTTTCAAATTTGTTGTCGAAAGCGTTGAGGATGCCTTCAGGGTTGCGTTTCCACAAGAATTCATTTGCAAGCTTGGTGAAATGAAGATTACAGATTGCATTCGAATACAGTATACTTAATATGCGTATACTTGATATTTGCATAACTATTCGGGCTTTCTGCGGGTACTCAGTAGTTTGCCTAAGCTGCAACCGCTCCATAGAAATGCAGTTTGAAGTATTATCTGTTGTTTTGCAGCCTGGAAAAGACTGCATAAATATTTGCAAGCGTTTTGCTTGCGTATACTTAATATTTGTATACTGCTTGTTAAGCTTTGGAGCTCAGCTGCTTTCACTATTCGACACGCTCTTGTCATTGGAAAAATGAAAACCATTGACCTTTATGAAGCTGGCATTTGAAGCAGCTAACACTCTGCTTTCGATGGTGCATAAAGCTGGCTTAGCTTTGGTGCTTTGAGTGCAAATTGAAAACTATATCGCATCAATCAATGGGGTTCAGTTTATGGCACCATGCGAAGCGGAAAACTCTTTGAGCACAGCAAATTGCGTGGGTTCTCTTTTATTTTATTGAATTTCTTTGGCTTGCGGATGATTTCATAAGCAAACGCGCACAGCAATTTTATTTTATGAATGTAGTATGTATGTATTCTTTTTTTTTTGTTGTGTCGGTTAATGACAGTTTCATCTTGAGCTTCAGCTACAGCTTCAGCTTGTTGGCTATTTTTAACGAGCGCCAACCAAGTGCCAGTGGCAGGGGAAAGACAATTGCCGGCTGTCTCAGTTTCTGATGTCATAATGCCAAAGCACTTCAACTGCGTTGGCGCACAGACAACTACCGCAACTACTGCTATGGCTGAAACGAGAGCCTTGGAGATGATGGGGCGCCATTAGATGAAATTGATGGTTGCAAAGTTCTCGCCAGCAGTGCAGTGTGCTCTACTTGCGCTCCCTCGTTGCCTGCTGCTCCCAAGTCGCCGCTAATGCAGCTGTAAATGGTCCATTTGGGTGCGGGGGGAGAGCGCGCAGCCTTGACACGATTAGCCCTGACATGTGCCAAGTTTTGCGGCTTTCAAGCCGAACCACAGGAGGAGCAGTGAAGCGCACTGTTAGCCTTGTGCAACACAACTTTTGATGCGCTGCTGTTTTGATGCTCTAATGAAAATTGTGCGGCACGCAGCTGCCCCCTAAGCTGCTGTTGTTTGCACTCGGTCCCTGGTTGGTTGGGGGCAGCTGCTATTGGCTGTCCTTGAGACTGTCGTGAGATCGTCAAGTGTTGTCGAGAACTCATCTCCGCTGCAGCACCTCTTGAGCTCGTGCCGTTGAGTTTCGCGTGCCAATCGAGCGAAATGAATTTTGTGTCATGCCATCGACAGGCGCGCATTTGCATTTTCCATTCTGACTCGTCAGTCTTTACTTTAATTTCCTCTCTTCTTTGGCAGCCACCCACACGATTGATTCCTGTGCGCGTTGAGCGTGACGTCAATGCGATTGGCTGTTTTGCAGTCAGTCGATGGCAACGACAGCGACAGCGACAGCGACAACGACAATTGCTGGCCCCCCTGTTTGCCCGGTCCAACTCGAAGTTGCCGCAATCCTGTCCAGGCAAGGTCATTAGCAGGCCACTGACTTGATTTGACTGCTCCTTAGCGACTGTGATTCGGTTTGCCAGGTCGTTGATTTATTGAGTTTTTGCGCGTTGCCATTCGATTCCACTGCTCGTTTCAACTCGCCACGAAATCCCCTCAGAAATGCATTGCATTTTATATGACCTCGCGGTTGATAACATGACCCAAGTCATGGTTCATGTGCCTGTAGCAGCGTTGACCTTTTCGCTCTTCGATTAAAAACCGTCCATCAACGTCAATTTGTGTTTGCTTCTTATTACCAACCACAAATCGCAGCTCTGCGATCCCTTAGTGGGCAGGTTTAAAGACACATTTCGAGAGTAAATGACACTTTTTGAGTGAACATAACTCAAGGTACAAGTTTTTGCTGCTCGGTTGCAAGACGTGTGCAATGTGCTTGCATGATTTGTTGGCTTACGCAACGCCCAACTATAAACTTCGAATCGAAATACCGAAGCACCTCAAATAAAGCAGGAAATTGTATGGCAAAGGGTTCACAAAAGAATTCATTTAAATGGCATTTAGGGGAACAAATAACTTATTTCATTTATGCAAACGCTCAACTCAACAAAAGGGTCCCCAGCGCACATAAATAACGAAGGGATTCCGACAAACGAAAATCCGCCTGGCGGCCTTCGCCTGCTGCCTGTTGCCCGCTCATTCGAGATGAGGCGCTCTAAGTTGAGTTATGCAAATGCTTACGATTGAATAGTTGCGATTAGAGTAAGGTTGCTCAGCAGTAAGCAGTAAGCAGTAAGCAGTAAGCAGTGACTAAGTAGAGGTTAAGAGCGTTCAAATTTGCTGCAGGGCAACAGTTGTGCTGCAGAGCAGCAATGAAGCCTGTTGGGGCTTAAATTCAATTTGGAGAGACGTGTGTTTGTCGAGCTTAACTCGATTGCCAGCCAAGGCTAATGGAGCAATGCTGCCACCCGCTCCCCTCGCCCCTGCGCTCTTGCCCCATGTGTGCTAATGGTGTTTGCGTTGGCCACCCACTCAGTGAGAAAGTGAAGCCAGGGAAACCACACTTCTGGTGCCGTCTCGAATTGTGGCTCACACTTGGTGGCAGCGTATTTGTGTAGTGTGTGGCATTGTTAATTGGCCTCTCAAGTGTTTGCTTCATTGCGTGTCTCTGCTTGCAGCAAGGTCTAGTTTGAGCCGCAGCAGCTTTCAGGATGTCGGACCAGCAGCGCGCCTCACTGTGTCCTCGCCTCGTCGACTACATGGCCATTGTGGGCGCCCACACGACGCCGCCGATGCCCAAGGGCAACCAGGGCAGCAAGGCGCCGCCCGTGCAGGTGAGTCGCAAAAAACAACTGACCCACTGAGCGCATGCCATCTATATGTGTATCTGTAACAGGTGCCCGATCTGCTGCGTCGCTATCCGCCGTCGGATCACGCGGACTTTCCGCTGCCCCTGGACATGGTGTACTTCTGCCAGCCCGAGGGCTGCACCAGCGTGGGGCCGCGACGCACTGGCTCCGCCATACGCGACATGACCTCGTTTGTGTTTGCGCTGACCGACAAGGATTCGGGCAAGACACGCTACGGCATCTGTGTGAACTTCTATCGCCCCATCGAGCGGCCCAGCTCGACGTCGGCTGGCGGCGTCGGCGGCGGTGCTGCGGGCGCGGAGCGTGCGGGCAACGGCCATGGCGGCCATGGTGGACAGGGTGGCGGCGGTGCCAGGGGACGGCGCTCGTCGGCGTTCCGGCGCGAGTCGTGGCGCAAGAGCATGGAGCGCAGCTCGGACTCGGCATTCAGCAGGCAAGTGTTGTTGTGTGGCGCCACACATTGCTTTTCTTTGAATATCGTATATATATTGTGTTGGCTTCTCTGTTGGCTTGCTGTGTCTAATTGAACGTTTCAAACCACGTTTCCATAATAGTTACGGCCTCTTAACTACTTCTAGCGACTACAGAAGTAACGTCGCGCCCAGCGATTCGGATCGTGAACTGACCTCGCGTCGCGACTCCGACCAACAGCGTCTCCACTCGCACCACACACAGCTCCACCACCAGCAGCAGCAGCATCAGTCGCAGCACCAGCACGCGCATGGTGGCGCCGCACAATCGGTGCCACGACTGGGCTTGATGGCGCCCTCGGCGGACTCCGAGTCGGGGGGCAGTCACTCGCCGTCGCCGCGTGCGTCGCGTAAGCGCACCAAGCTGCGCAATCAGTCGTTGACCTCGCTGTGCATCATCTCGCACCATCCGTTCTTCACCACGTTTCGCGAGTGCCTGTTCATATTGAAGAAGCTGATCGATGCCTGCAACGAGTCGTCGTCGCCGAAACGCGTCGGCGCCTCCCAGAAGATCAATCGGGATAACGTGTGGACGGTGCTGGCGGGGCATGCCAGTGAGGCGACACCCTCCATTGTGCTGCACGATGTGCGCGAGATCGAGACCTGGATACTGCGTCTGCTCTCCACGCCGGTGCCGGTGCCGGGCTCCACGCGTGTCGAGGTGAGTTCCCTGCCAACTTCCCCAATTCCTGCTAGTCCAAAGCAAACCCGATTCCTTGGAATACATTAATTAAGTGGTAAACCTAAAGTAACCTCTACTGGTTCTTGTTTGAACTTCCCTGCTCTTGCAGCTATCCCACTTTTGTTATACAAACCTACAATTTGTAGATGCTTTTTTGCAATATACTCTAAATTGGGAAGAAGAACAAACGCTTAACTACAAGTTCTTTTCCCTATATCAAAGTGTAGACTTTTAAGTTTGTGACTAGAAATATGCTAACAAAGAACGAGGCTAAAGAGCGACCTCATTTCTTCAGTTCTATGCACACTTTGCTCTTCAACTTGACTACAATCTCTAGTTGACATCCCTGAATCGCAGAAGTCACGTTTTGAATCGGCTTTATTTTCTTAATTGTAATTTCTGTATTTAACGCTTCCCAATCGCTTCTATCTGCCGATCTCTTGCTGCTTTTGCCCATGTGAGAAAGACGTTCCGGAAAAGTCCAAGAGGTTGGCAAAGAGAAGCCAATTTTGTTGAATTTGTTTGGCACTCGTTGCGCAGAGCTAATCGAATATGCTGTTCTAGGTGGAGGTGTTGTCGCCGACTGTGCATGAGCCGCTGCTGTTTGCGTTGCCGGATCATACGCGTTTCTCGCTGGTCGATTTCCCGCTCCACTTGCCGCTGGAGCTGCTGGGCGTGGAGACGTGCTTGAAGGTCTGGACACTGATCATGCTGGAGAACAAGGTGCTGTTCCAGTCGCGCGACTACAACGCCCTCTCCATGTCCGTGATGGCGTTCGTCACGATGCTATATCCATTGGAGTACATGTTCCCGGTGATACCGCTGCTGCCCACATGCCTCAGTTGTGCCGAGCAGCTGCTGCTGGCGCCCACGCCCTTTGTCATTGGTGTGCCCGCCTCCTTTCTCATCTACAAGAAGAACTTCAGGTAATCTCATCGCATAGCCACCCAGCATTTCGTGTATACATTTCGCTTTTCCCACTCGCAGGCTGCCCGATGACATTTGGGTCGTGGACTTGGACTCGACGAAGCTGACACCGCCCACGGGCGGCTACGACGAGATACCGCCGCTGCCCGAGCCGGAGGGCACCATCCTCAAGAATCACTTGAAGCAGGCAAGTTGTAGTTCTGCCCCCCCCCCCCCCCCAAATTCCCCAAGAATGCTGCAAAATGCACTGGCACTTGCACTTGCAATTGGTTTGCTGGGGAGTAAACCTTATCCATGTGTTCGCTTGGTCGGTCGGTCCGTTGTGCTACTACAGAGTCCGTTGCAGGTTGTCGCGACAGGTGTGGAGCAGCTGCCAGGCCCGGTTGTAGAGCTCGGTGTCCACGTCCTTGATGGAGACCTCGCGCAGCAGGAAGCGCTCGAACTTGTCGTACTCGTTGCGCATCTTGAACACAATGTCCGGCAGCATGCTCTGCACCTTGCTGATCACGCGCATCTGCACCTTGATGCGATACTCCTTGACGCCGTCGCACTTGAAGCGCTCGAGCCGCATCAGCTCCGCGTCGCGCTCCTTCTCATAGTGCAGCTTCTGCTGCAGCAGATGCTCCAGCACGGAGCTGTAGACGATCAACTGGTCTAGCCGGGGATCCAGCGAACACCGAACTTTGGCCAGGCAGTCAGCGTGCTTCAGGGTGGCGGCTAATTCGCTGGATATTGTTTTGATTTCGGGCATAAACATTCTACAACTGAATGCTGCGGCTGAGTGTTCTTTCCTCGTCCTGGGCGGCTGGCTCTTCGACGTGTGTGAAATCGGGAAACGAGAAACCGATAAGAAATTCAACTAAATTCTAACTTATACATATGCCGAGAACAATAACGTGTATGTGTCAGCTCACAAAACAAGTTGGGGATAGTTCGGGCAGTTGAGGCATAAAACTCTCGGATGGGGCGAATCGTCTCGAAACGTTCAAGAGTTGGACTCGACTTGGAATCAATCGATCACATGGATAAGCCGCTTTTTCCGTGTCCAAATTCTACAGTCGAACTTACAATTTATACGAGTACAACTTATGATGTCAATGTACCCGAAAGGCTTTAACTGCAACGATTTCACATTTCATACAGCAACAATTGACACGCATTGATAATACAACAATTTCTGTATTCCTTTTTGATATAACTCGCAACATTCGCATACTATTTACTCTCTAAAATCTGAATATTTGTAATCATTTGTACATTTTATAATCGTATCATATATACATACTTGCATCTAAGTAAGTGTGTATGTGGATATGGTTATCGCTTTAACCGAACTCAATCAACGTTGTCGTGATCGTCTAACTACATATTTCATGCGATCTGCGATTTCTTCCATCGACGAATGGCAGATGGAGGAGGTCGCAAGCAGTGTGTTGAATTCATTTCTGTTGATTCTTTGATATGATTGTGCTCTATATAATGTTCTATATAAGTATAACACGAGATCACCCTCAAGCAATGAGAAGAATACACCACTTGCTCACATCTGGTTTGATTTAATACTCTTTTGCTTATGTTCTTCTACTTCTTCCACTTTTCACACTATCGATCTACCCACCCACCCAACTATCTATCTATCTCTCTATCTATCTATCTCTGTCTGTGCCTAATGTTCTCTACTACTCGACGTTTAACATTCATGCATTATCTCTATATTTAAACGATTTTATTAAACTTCATCATAACAACAACAACAACTACTACTACTACAACAACTACTACAACTGCAGGCTATGCTACTTATGGATGAAGCTGGACTTGGTGTAAATATCGTTCATAAATGTTCAAATACAAATCTTTCGTTTATGGTTTGGTCAATTTTTTCTGTTCGATGCGTTTTGTACATAGCAACTAAAACTAAGACTAAGACTTATACTAATACTAGAGCGGCGTGCAGATGAAAACCCGAAGCATAACCATATAAATACGCATGCATACAGTCATTCCCCCTATATATATATCTCTAAATACTAGCTGTACTATATGTATGTCCAAAAACACATATCGCTCAATGTGACCCTAGCCTTAGCCTTAGCCTAACTTGTCCCTGTACATTGTACATTGTGTTTAGTTAGTCTCACTAGCCTTAAGCAGCCTTTCCCTCCCTTATTCTCTATTTCGCTGCTCTTCAGTTCTTCTTTATTTCTTACACTCTTTATCAATTGATCTTGCTTTTGTCTTCTTTCTTTAGATTTCCATTCTACAACATATTTCTTTATATTGCTCTTTCTGTTAGTTATGCCTTCATTTCCCATTAGTTTTAGTTGAAAATCTTTTGTTTCGCTGTTTACTAACTGCTCTATCCTAAAGAATTATGTCTTCTAGCTCTCCCTCTCGCTCTCTCTCCTTCTCTATCTACCCCACTATTCTCTGTAGTTTTTCGCCTTGAACTCTTCCACAGTGTGCATGCCTTGTGCCCCGTTTTGTGTGTATTTCAGACTTACTAACTTAGGTTTCCCCGCTCCCCGTGTACTAGCAAATCGACCCCTCCGAAACTCTCTGCCTCTCTATCTCTCTATCTCATAGTTAGCCATGTTGAAGTTGCAGCTTAGTAATGCGCTCTTAGCTGGCCGCCATGAAACTCGCTCTCACTCTCAACCTTCCCTCCAACACACAGGCACTAACCTCGATGACGGCCACCAATCAGGCCGTGTCCTCGCAGCAGCTGTTGCCCTCGGTGCGCGACAGCCTCCAGGAGCCGCCTCTCTTGGGGTAGGTGCAGCTTTCCCGCTCTGCCTCGTTCTTCTTAATCTCTCGACTCAACTTTTAGGGTGTCGCAGGTGCGTCTGCCGTTGCAAACGCCGCCGCACTCGGCGCAGGCCAGCCAAAGGAACTCGGTGTCCGCCCAGGGCGCCCTCATGTCCTCCCGCCAGCCCAGTCCGATGAACTCGCCGGCTCTCAATCCATTTGTCTACGGCACCGACGTCGACTCGGTGGATGTGGCCACGCGCGTGGCCATGGTGCGCTTCTTCAACGCCCAGAACACGCTGGCCAACTTTGCCGAGCACACGCGCACCTTGCGACTGTATCCGCGGCCAGTGGTCGCCTTTCAGATCAACAGTTTCCTGCGCTCGCGTCCGCGCGCCTCGATGTTCCTCAATCAGTTTGCGCGCACGCAGGCCGTCGAGTTTCTGGCGGAGTGGTCGCTGACACCCACCAACGTGGCCTTTCTGCGCGTCCAGACGGGCGTCATGGACCCGATGCAGGTGGGCGACAAGCCCAAGTGGTTTGCGCACAGCCTCACGCCCATTCGCTTCTCGGTGTGGGACGACGGCAGCTCGCTGAACGGCGCCTTGCGCTCGCTCAAGCAGCTCGAGTGCCAGCCGACCGACGAGAGCGGCTCGGACTCGGAGGGCGCCGACAGCAGCAGCTCCTCGTACAGTTCGCTCAGCGATTTCGTCTCGGAGATGGCGTCGTCGGACCTGTCGCCCAGCCTGCACGATGTCTTCGGCTCCTACAATCGGCCGCACGTGGTGCCGCAAACGCTGTCCTCCAACCTGGACCCCGCGCTGGTCTACCATCCGCCCAGCAAGCTGCAGTATCCCGAGGGCGTAACGGGCGGACCGGCCAACCACAAGGAGGACGAGGAGCGCGCCGACTCGCCCGTGTCTTCCTCCTCAAGTCGCTCCGACCTGAGTTCGCCCAGCTTCAATCGCGACTCGGAGTTCGACTTCCAGCCCAAGGGCCAGCCGGGTCAGCCGCAGGCGTCGCAGTCGGCGGCCTACGAGCTGGCCACGCCGTTGGCCATGCGCCTGGAAGCCACCATCAAGATGGCCAGCATTGAGGTCGAAGCGGACGCAACAGCGGCAGCGGCAACGGTCGTCGGCAAGCCGGCTGCCACAGCTGGCCACAAGCTGCAGCGCAACACCAGCGATCTCGAGCGCCCCGAGAAGAAGATACCAGTAAGTAGCCCCATGGCAGTCTTAAGCTTCAAGTTTACTGCGTAGAATCTAAACTAGCTCCCATTAATGCTGGAATACGATCTATTGAGCCCCAGGAAAATGACTTGCCAGCCATACAAGAAATCCTCTAGAATGTCAAATTGTATAATAATTTTAAGCATCAACTGGCAATTTATTGATGGGAATCTAAACTAGCTCCCATTAATGCTGGAATACGATCTATTGAACCCCAGGAAAATGACTTGCCAGCCATACAAGAAATCCTCTTGAATGGCAAATTTAAAAGCATTCGTCTTTTCTATAGTAATTTTAATCAACAAATTAAAATTTATTGATGGAAATCTAAACTAGCTCTCACTAATGCTAGAATACGACCTAAACCTATTTAACCCCAAAAATTGACTTGGCAGCCACACAATCTTTACGAAACTCTCTTGGGTGTTCAATTTGCAAGCAGTTATATTTTTGTTTAGCAATTTTCATTAACATATAGAAATTTATTGAATGCAATCTAAATTAGCTCTAATTAATGATAGAATATGATCTCTTAATTTCCGCAGTTGACTTTAACGCGATACATTCTTTAATAAATCCTCATGAATATGCAACTAACTAATTATAGAATATGTCCTATCATTCTATAAGAAATCCACTTGATTGTTAAATTTACAAGCAGTTATATACAATCTTTAAGGAATCCTCTTGAATGTGCAATTTAACAGCAGTTATTGACAGTTATTGTTTTGTCTAACAGTTTTCATTGACATATCGAAATTAATTGAATGGTGAATCTAAATTAGCTCTAACAATCATAGACTAGGACCTATTTGACCTCAGAAGTGGACTTTCACGGCATACATGCCTTAAGAAATCCACTTCAATGTACAATCAACCAGCAATTATATTTTTGTATAATAATTTCATCAAAAACATCGAACATAAAAGAAATCCTCAAGTCTTGTTTTTTTAATTGTCGGAAAAGATTTAATTGATTTGTTTTTTTAATAAGTGTAAAGTGTAGGAATCGTAATAGCTTGAAGATCAACAAAGTCTTTCCCAGTTACTCATTGGTTTGTTGTCCATCCCCACAGCCGCCGCTGACGCCGCCCGTGAAGCAGCCGAGTGTCACGAACATTTTGGCACGCACTGGCAGCTCGGGCTCCAGCTCGAGCAGCCCGGGCCGCCAGAGCTCGCAGAGTTCGCTGTTCGAGAACTTCGCGTCGCATGCCAAGGAGCTGGTGCGCGAGACGACGCGCCAGAGCAGCCAGGAGGGCTTGCTCGCTCACGTGGACAAGGTGGGTGTCCCCCGAAACAAACGAAACAAAAATAAATGAATACTCTGCATCAATCAGTGTGCGTATGTCGTTGTGCTACTCTGTTGTGCATACAAGTTGTTATTTATATCCTTGCAGAGGCAGACATACAAATTGCTAGAAACTCCGAGATAATATCGATCGAATTGTTTGCTTTGCTATGATGATTGTCTAAAAATATGTAGACTGAGTTTAACTTGTTGCTAATTTAATAACCAACTAGAACTGAGCTGCAATTGAAGCTTCTGCAAGGCTATTGTGACTTCGGCAAGCCGAAGAAAGCTGTTCTCTTGACATTGATGTGGTAACGAAACAGAAGCGAATCGACTCTGATTCGAATTGAGTTGAAAAACGCACGTTCTAAGTGTCTATTACTTATAAACGATATATGTACTGTATAACTAAGTATAGCATGCACTGGACGAAGATCTAGACGACAAAATGCGTCACACCTTCGAAAAGGTTGGTACTCAGCGCCATTCACATACATTCACACCCATATTCACACACTCACACTCACGCTCACAAGACACGCTCACACATAGAACGCAACGAGTACTCGTGAATGCTGCTTCACCCGCTTTGCGCATCTTTTGTGTTCTCTTTAACGTTTAGAGCAGCTCCACACACACAAAAGTGGAGAGCGATGAAGTAGGCAATTAGACATTTGCATTGTTTTCAGTTGCATTCCTAATTTTGGACTACATCAAATGGCTTGATCAACGTAGTGTGCCCTAGAACGTAAACACCTAAGTAGCCAAGTAGTTGTTGACCCAGCCACAGCAGCAGCAGCAGCAGCAGCAGCAGCAGCAGCATTTGCTCGAACACCAGCAGCTAATCTCTTGTGTTTCTCCACACACACAGTTCACGCTGCATGCGAAGAAGGCGGCGGGCGAGGCCTCCAAGCAGGCGCTGGAGGTGTCCAAGCAGGCGGCGGGTGTCAGCAAGAACACGCTCGAGGATCTCACGTACGTGGGAAAGTCGACGCTTGGGGATCTCACAAAGACCGCCAAGGAGGCGGCCACCAAGAAGGGCATCATTAAGATTGAGGAGCACGCACCGCCCGGCGCCGTCAGCGGCAGCAACAGCAGCAGCAGCAACCCCTCGAATCCGGCTGCCAACTCGCAGCTGGCCACACAGAAGCAGGTGCAACAGAGCGGCGGCGGCGGCGGTGGCAACAATTTCTTCAGCTCCATTGGCAGCGACTTCAACGGGCTGGCTTCCTCCACCACAACCATGTTCTCGGGCATGTTCGGCAAAAGTAAGTGGTCGACACTCGTGCACAACTGCTAGACTACAATGTGAATGCTGAATCCTCTACAGAGAACCAACAGAAGCAGGCGGCGGTGCAGCACAAAGCGGCCAACGTGACGCCGGCCAAGACTAAGGCGGGCATCAATTTCGATCCGTTCCCCGGTCGCAAGGGGCTGGTGGAGCGCACGCCGCTGATCAAGCATGCGGGACCCCGTCAGACGCAGGAGGAGTTGACGCGCCAACAGAACCAGGAGCGGTCGCACAGCAATGCCGAGAATCAGGCCTTCCTCAAGGACGTGACCAATCAGGTGCTGGCTGGCGAGGGTGTCGGCTGGCTCAAGCTCAATCGCTTCAAGAAACTCATGGAGGACGAATCGTATCGCACGCTTGTGCTGAGCAAGCTCAACAAGACGCTCGACAAGAAGATCGCACCCGACGACCACATCGACGATGTGGTAAGCAGCTATTACATCTAAATTAAAGACTAAAGCCTTGAAACAAGTCTAGACTGAGCATTCTTGCAACACAATTCATAATTGCCAAAATTAAGAGGTTGCAAGAGTGAAAAGACAGGACAGACACACTTTAAGATTGCGATAAAATTTCAAGACTGTCAATACTTCAAATTCAGAATAGTAATAGTACTACTACTCTCTGCTCGCTACTTATTGAGGATAAATGTAATTTCTTTCCTTCAGAATGTAGAATTGTCTTTTGAAGAACTTTTAAAATAGAACCAAGTACACATGGTTTCTATTACTAATTTCGAATCGTCCATGTCAATACTTTAAATTCGAATATTTACAGCTGAAGAACCAAGTCCCCATTGTTTTTACTACTAATTTTCATCTTGCTTCATATTGAGAATAAATGTAATTCCTTTCCTTCAAAATGCAGATTAGTAATTTCAAGTTCTTGCACATAGAATCAAGCACATATTGTTTCTACTACTACTCTCTGCTGGCTACCTATTGAGGATAAATGTAATTCCTTTCCTTCAGAATGCAGAATTGTCATTTTAAGAACTTTTAAAATAGAGCCAAGTACACATAGTTTCTATTACTAATTTCTAATCGCCCACTATTAAAGATAAATGTAATTCCTTTCCTTCAAAATGCAGAATAGTCATTTCAAGACCTTTCACAATAGAACCAAGTACACATTGTTTCTACTAATATTTTCTTCACGCTACTTATTGGGGCTAAATGTTATTCCTTTCCTTCAAAATGCAGAATAGTCATTTCAAGACCTTTCAAAATAGAACCAAGTGCAAATTGTTTCAACTACTACGCTCTTCTCGCCACTTATTGAGGATAAATATAATTCCTTTTCGATGTTCGTCTCGCTTCTTCCATCTAGTGCGTCACGAAGCCCGTGTGGAAGGGCATGCTGAAGTGCGTGCAGGCGATTGCAGCGGGCCTGGACGTGACGTTCAGCAACTTTGGGCTGGGCGGCATGGCCTCGGTGTTCCAGCTGATGGAGGTGGCGCACACGCACTACTGGAGCAAGGAGATCACCGATGGCAGCGACATGTCCTCCAGCCTGCTGTCGAGCCATGCGGCCAGTCCGATGGGCAGTCGCGAGAACCTGCGCTCGCCCAGCAGCCCGAACGGCTCGCATTCGGGACTGGGCAGCGAGTGGGCCTCCCCGCAGGAGTCGCGCAAGAGCTCCACGCACACAGCGCTGCCCGCTTCGATGGGGACGGCGGCGCAGCGGCGTCTGTCGTCCGCGGACAGTCAGGACGGGCAGTCGACGACGGAGATGTTCAAGGACATGTTGTCGCAGAAGAGAAGTGCCTTGAAGAACATGCTCACCTCGTTCGATTCGGATGTAAGTAGCGAGTAGCGAGTTGATCAATCATCGCATCACGCCCGCAACCATGCAACCATGCAACCATGCCACTGCAACACACGCCCCGAGTCCCATGTCCATCCATTGTTAGAGTTAAAGCCCAGTTGTGCTCAGTGCTTAATATCGTGCATCGCTATTGTTAATCGTTATCGCCTAATCGTAATCGTAATCGTTGTATATTGTAAATATACTGCAATATATCTATAACCCATAAATATATATATATATATATAGTATATATGTATATCGTATAACTGTAGCAATCGCTTATCAATAACCAATGTAGTCGCATACTTTATTAACGGGCCACGTCGTGTCGTAACTATCGTAATCGTTATGGTAACCGTTATCGTTTGAGTATATATCCTATATATATCGTATTGTAGGCTGCTGGCTCTACGGGCGCGCTCTCCGTGGTCAGCGATCTGCTTCCCGCTGGCAGTCTAAGCGTTCGCATGCCCTCCAGCTGCCGTTCCACAGTCTCAGACACCGAATACGAAAATGTAAGTACAGCATATCGATACCGCCGATACCGCTACCGATACCGCTACCAACTCCACCTTGCCCCAAAATTCATCATCGCCACGAAGCCCAAATAGTGAGAGGAAAGAGTAAGCACAGAAGGGATCGATCCACTTGGTGTACCTAGTTTTGCGCTGTCTAGAACGTGATCAGCACCCGCTCATTGTACAACACGCCTCCCACAATAGGATCCTCGCTTTAGCTGGCTTAAGATCGCTGCTTATTGTGCTAACCATTTGCAGACAACCACATCGAAGGACTCGAAGCGAAGTAGCGGCAATCTTTGGTCCGGCAAATCAACGCTCAGCGCCGGCTTTCGCTATACGGGCGGACATTTGATCAACACGTCGTCGTCGCCATCGCCGGACAGTCCGCGTGTGTATCTGTTCGAGGGACTGCTGGGCAAGGATCGCTTGAACCTGTGGAATCAAATGCAGTTTTGGGAGGACGCCTTCTTGGATGCGGTCAGCCAGGAGCGTGATATGATCGGCATGGATCAGGCAAGTGCAGCACCAACTAAACATCTGCTTTGTCCCGACAGAACTTGCCGATAATCGCATTTATTTCAGGGTCCCATTGAGATGATGGAGCGCTACAAGTCGCTGAGCGAGTCGGAGCGCAAACGTTTGGAGCACGACGAGGATCGCTTGTTGAGCACAATGCTATACAATCTGACCGCCATACTGGTAATGCTGAATGTGACCAAGGACGAGATACGTCGCAAGATACGACGGCTGCTCGGAAAGAGTCACATTGGGCTCGTCTACTCGCAGGAGGTTCACAATGTGGTCGATCAGATCAACAATCTGGTAAATGCCGTCGCGCATAAAACTCAATTGGGCCCACAACTAAATCGATGTGTGCTTACAGAATGGCAATGACATCGATCTGAAGCCGCTGGGATCACGACTCCTGCACCGCCAGAGCTTCACCGTGCATCAGGGCATCGATGTCAACGGTCCGCTGCGCTTCATGGAGGTGCGCGACGATGGCCTCGTGCTGCGCTCTGTCGACGGCACCATCGTGGAGCGCTGGTGGTACGAGCGACTGGTCAACATGACCTATTCGCCCAAGACGAAACTGCTCTGTCTCTGGCGTCGCAATGGCGGGCAGACACAACTGCACAAATACTACACACGAAAGGTGAGAATCGTCGAGCCACTTTTGACGCTGCAGCGATGTTGAGAATTGAAATGCTTGCAGTGCAAAGAGCTCTACAATTGCATCAAGGAGGCCATGGAGCGTGGTGGCACGCCCACCAATGTACCCGAGCTGGGCGGTGAGTTTCCCGTGCAGGACATGAATACGGGCGAGGGAGGTTTACTGCAGGTCTGTCTTGAGGGTGTCGGTTTGTTGTTCTCCAACAGCAAGGTAAGTGTTGCTCTCTCCCACTCATGCTCCTTCAAACAATCTACAGAACACGCAGCTATACACATTCAAATCTCTACACACACACACACACACACACACACACACACACACACGTACACATACTCGCCGCTCTCTAAAAAATACTCGTTTTGTGTGAAAAAAGAAAAATTGAAAAGAAAAACAATATCAAACTAAACAACTCTCTGCATCTATAAAAAGTCATAAACATAAGCATCAGTCTTAAGAATAATACATAACGTTACTCCGGCCCTGAACTCAGTCCAACCCTGGCCAGCCAACCACAACTACAACTTATCTTTGTCTCTCTCTCTCTCTCTGTCTGTCTCGCTCTTCCTCCCCCTTCTCCCACTCTCTCTCTCTCTTTCTCTGACACTATGTAACTCCAACTCTAGAAGAAGACACTGAACCCCAACATTAATCGAAAAACAAAGACTAGCGAAACAAT
The DNA here is from genome assembly GCA_035046165.1 of Drosophila rubida. Taxonomy (NCBI): domain Eukaryota; kingdom Metazoa; phylum Arthropoda; class Insecta; order Diptera; family Drosophilidae; genus Drosophila; species Drosophila rubida. Next base: position 5,164,979 of record JAWNOF010000023.1, on the reverse strand, counting down.
CAAAAAAACTTATCATTCGATTCTCAGAGCTCTCACATAATAATAAACTACAGACATTTAATGTACTCGTATTGTCTTATCTATGTATCGACTCTTACATAGTGTTTGTTCGCCAAGTCCCCCAGGCAAATTGGTGATCGACACCAGCGCCAGGGTCAAGTGTCCCCCAAACCCCAGCCCCCCCCCCCCATCCAAAAAGTCGTCACCAAAACTAACCTTAACAAAAGCAAAAACAAATAATAATAAGGAAAATGTGTTTCAAATGTGCGTCAATTTCATTTTTTGTTTCTTATCGTTTTCATACGACTACAAGTACAGTACAAATGCAATATGAGGGGTATATACTCGTACATACTAAACTACTTGTACTCACATTTTTGGGCGCATTCTAATTTGGTTTTCGTGTGTTTATGCTTTCATTTTTTCCCTTCAACTATGTCTGTGTTTTGTTTCGTCGGTTCGTTTGTTTTCACTTCAATATTCATTTACAATTTAGTTAACTTTGTGTTTCGTTTCAGTTTTTGGTCTCTTGGTTCAATCAAGTTTCTGTCACTTTGTGTGTTGTCGCAAAGCAAAGATTTCATATAATACAAGGACCTTCTCAATATTTTCGCTTATTATTTGCAACGTTATTTCGACCAAGTGGTTCTCTTTGTGTGCAGTGAAACTGAAATGAAGCGCCTAGATCTATGACCATATATTTGGCTCGGACAGACGAATCACAGACTCGCAATTTGGTAGCCTGTAGAGCCCAATCCTTGCAGTCGCCATTTTGAATTATCAACTGTAGCCGTAATGACCCCAATCGCTTCCCACTTCCTCTCGACATCCCATATATTCCGGCTAACAAATATGTAGAATCGTATTGAATTTGATTTCGCCACCCGACCCACAATCGAGTTTAACCTCAAGAAAAATGTATGGAATAATGACCGACTTACTCCACCTAATCTCAATTTAACTAAATATTTCTCGAAATATTCTCTCACGTACTTTTATTTTTGTGTTCTGGCTTTCGTTTTTGTGTTTGGTTTCCACTCGCCTTCTCTAAAAGATGTAAGATTTGTGCGATTATAACAAGCGCAATCGAAACAACAAAATCTTTAATCGATTGACAAAAAAAAAAAAAAAAAAAATAGATATGATAATTATAACAAATAATAATACAATGAAAATCCCATATATCATACCCATATATTGTGCTAGTGAATGTACTGAATGCTATATTCATTATACTCTCTACTTTATTTATTTAACTAACCGATTAAAAAATATATATGAAAAATAAAAACACATTTCTCTTATCATCTTATGATTATAATTACGATTCCTTATCATTATCTGATTAACTGGGCATTTTGATTTTCCAATCTTCTCTTTGATTTCATTTACATTTTTCCAACTTTGTCACTTTGTTTTCTAACTCAGCAATTCCTTCGATCGATTTACCCAAGGCAAATTTCATCATTGTCATTCTTTTTCAAATTTCTTTCGCTACTTTTGTAATGTGTACAATTTTTTTCAAATCAACAGAAAACAAAAATAATAACGCATAAATATCTATATATACATATATATATATATATATATCAAGTTAGGATTTGCTTTTAGTTAGGCCCAAACTTCCCTTTATAAAGAACGAACAAATAATTATAGTTTTCGACTTCTTCAACTACTAACTACTACTACTACTACTACTACAATATATCGTAAATTTATGGCATTTGCATTTTCAGTTATCGATTGATTGATTTATTGTCGTCTTTCCATTTTGAGTTCATTAACTGTATATATAACTTGAAAGTACGTTTTTTACCGGTCTGCAGAGCCCTATTGCTCTGCTCTCTTTCGTATGCTGTCCGCTGTCGAGGCTGTTGCAGAAGAGAGCGAGAGAGCGGTCTCTGGGTCGATTAGTGTTATCGGGCGGGGGCTCGTTCATTGTTAATACCTTAACCTTCTTATTATTTATTGTTTCTACAATATGTTACGTTCTTTATTTTCATTCTTTCGCTCTACCAGTCAATTTTCAATTCTCGATATATGTCCTTATTCAGCCAATCCATAAAAAAACAGTAAATTATGAATTAACAATGAATAAAAGAGAAAAAAAATACCAATTGATTTTGTGCATAATTCTAAACTGGTAACTTTTGAGATGGTCCTTGTGTATATTTGCAGATTTCGTTTCTCTCTTGTTCTCGCTTTTTGATTTCCTTTCCTTACTTTCTATTTGATTTGTATTTATTCGATATAAACAAGTACGTATTCTCTATTTTTCCTCTCTCTATCTCTCTCTCTCTCTCTCTCTCTGTCTCTTTGTCAATCTCTCGCTCTCTTCTTCCTCTTCTTTCAATTGTCTCTTCTAAAAAGTTTGTTAGCTTTTTTACAGCTCAAAATTCGAGTTTTATTTGGTATTTTTACGTTTCTCTTACTATCCCTCTTACTTCTTTATATTATTAATGTTGTTCTCTATATGATTTTCAATTTTTTCTTCTATTTTTAATGATAAACCACAACAACAACAGCAAATACAACAATAACAACAACAATAACTAAGATTTGTCTTACCCTTTAAAAATAAAATTTCCACCGTTTACCGTTATATAACCCCCCTCTATAAATGTCCCAACCACCAAAAAAAAAAACGACTCTCTTAACACAACAACAACAACCACATTTCATATCGTTTCCAAACAAGATTCGCTAGAAATTTAACTCAAATTTTTGCAATTGAACAAAAATACTGAAACCAACTCAAAAAAAATTACTTAAACTACTTAAACCAAACAAAAAAAATATATAAATCAAAAAGCGTTTTTCAACTTTCTTTTTATAATTTTCTTTGTTGTTTGTTTAATGTTTTTTGTCGTACGTGGAACGCTGCACCGTTGCTCTCTCCCATTTGTGGACTCTGATCAAAAAATGCTAAAATAAAAATTCACACGTTCCCTACGAAATTCAAATCGAAACATAACGAAAATATCCAATGATTGGTCCAAAATCTCTGCCTAATTACAAACAAAAATATACTCAATCGAATTGATTCATAAAACGATCTGACAAAAACAAAAAAATAAAACCAAAAATATATCGTATATCGTCTGACAAATACGATAAAAGGATTTCGAGGTATTGAAATGAACAAATTTCTTGTAATATTTGAATTTAAATTTATAAACAACTATTGTTCTTTAAGCCCTGTTTTCCCCTTCCAAACATTTGCGTTTCTTTATTCCAAAATACCATTTTAAGTCACATTTTTTGTTTCCACAACACTTCAGTTTTATACACCCAAAAAATATACAAAAAAAAAAAAAAAAATTAAAAAGGCATTCAACAAAAAAAAAAAAACAAATTAGTAGTTGATATTTGAAAAATTAAAAAAAAAAAAAAAAAAAAGAACAGCAAATAATATACTATATATTGACAAATTATGTATATTATTTCCAAAGCTTTTACGTTTTCGAGATTATTTTTGAAACTGTTGGTTGGATGGTTGGTTTGTTTGTTACATTGAAACCGAGCCGTAAACTTGTTGACTTGTTTCCTATATGAAAAAAAAGGGAAATGAAAAGTTTTGTTACGAAATTCTTGCTTATGATTTTGGAGTCAAACTTGCGTTTCCGTTTTCTCGATTTCCGTTGTCGTTCTCGTTATCGTTTTCATTCCCATTTATCGATTTTTAAGTACGATTACAACTTCAATTCATTTCGTTTCAATTCCAATACGAATACTGCATATACATAGCGGGCGTTTGGAACGTTTTGGAACTAGTACATAAATATCTAGATATAACTACTTTATTTGTAAGCCACTTCTCTTGTGTGTTGTTCAGTTTTCAGTTCTCTTTTTGTCTCTCACACACATCCTCACACGAAGACACGCACATAGACAAACAAACACACACTCACACACTATCTCTCGCTATCTCTCTCGATTTTCTGTCGCTCCGTGACAGGAAAAGACACAGCTAGGGGGCTATTGAACCAGTGTGTTTTTGTTTGGGCTTTTGAGCATGGCTCGTTAGATCGATAAGCGATAACGATAACTTTCAATGGATTCACGCATCTTGCATCTTGCATTTGTCGGTCTGTATGAAGCAACAAAGGCTGTCGTCCGTCTTCACCCACGCCGTCGCATGATCCAACTGGTTGCCAATCGCCCCCTCTCTCTCTCTCTCTCAATTTCTCTATGTCTCTTTCTCTCCTTACAAGCAAAACTCTCTCTGTCTCACACATAGACACACATACTCTGACACAGAAACACTCATTCGACACCGTTTTGAGTTAGTTGATTATGATTTGGCACAAGTTAAAGAGCAAGTTCTTTGAATGTTTTATACGCCCACAAAATACACTAAGCTAAAAAAAGCCTCAAAACTTATATACAGATCTGTTCACAATTTCAATATATCAAATATATATAAAAACAAAACCAAATATATAGTTACTATATATCTAGTTTGTAGCCTGTAGCCTGTAGCCCGTAGCATTAGCTGTGTTCTGCCGCTCAAATTAGTTGGGTTGTGCAACGATCGCATTATACAATATGTTATAATAGCTACATACTTAATGCCAGGATTAGCCGAAAGCAGTTCAGAAATCAATTATATGTTCGGCTTGCCGAACCCATTGTTCATGTTTATAATTTTTGCTTGTGTAGATTTAATTTTGTATAGCAAAACGATTTCAAAACGCAAATTCGTAGTTGTAGTTCATAAGCAACTGCAAAACAATTCTAAATAAAACGATTTCAAAATCGAAAATTAAACAAAATGTGTTTTTGAAATAAATTTAAGCGCTTACTCACTCTCTCTCTGTCTCTTTCTCTTTAACTGTCTCTCATACTTTTTCTATCTCTTTCTCTCTCTCTCTGTATACATATATATAGAAATATATATATATATCTATATATGTATCTATTACTCTGTCACTTTCTCACATCTATTTTTTGCGTTGGACATTTCCATTTCGTTTCTCAACTTTTCACATTGGTTTTATTCTTTGGAGAATTAAAAAAAACTTGACTTAAAAGTTGAAAAACAAAAACCAAAATTGTTGATGCTAATGCTGAAACTCTCCCGCTCTTATTGTGAATCGCCCGTTCTCCATTCGACAAATTTCTAGAAACTTTTGTGATAGTGCAAGCATGCTGTTACTGTTTCCAATACCGTGTGTGTGCCGCCTGAACCAAACACCGTACACAAACACAAAAATAATAAAAAAAAAAATTAATTAAAAAACTAGAAACCAAAGCTATAAAAAACCCAAACGAATATCTTTCATATAAAACGCTGAAAACTGTTGCATTGGTGCATTCCCGTCACTTATCATATTCTCCCTCTCTATCTCTCATACTCTCGCTCTCTCTATCTGTCTTTCTATTGCTACATGAGTCACTTAAGCCCCCTTAATAACTATGGAACCAAAGCCAAACGCAACGAATCCTTTTGGTTCTCTTTTTCCAAAAAAAAAAAAAAAAAAAAAAATACTTTTTCTTTACTACGTACACACATATTCACACACAAACACTCTCACACACGACACATACAGCCTTTGAGTACAATGCATAGTTGTTTGTGTATTAGTGCAAAATTGAATTGAGAGTTCTTTCAATTTGAATAGTTCTACCTCCCATGAAACCAAAACCAACTACCAAAACGCCTTTTTGTATCCAATCCAAGCAAATTAATGAACGACCATCTCACAAGTGCTAATTAGAACAATCTTTAAAAAAACTGAGAAAATCGATATATATTGTTAACCCAAAAAAAGAAACAAGTATTCTTTATATATAAATGAAAATCATTTAAGAAAAAAAAACCGAAAAAAAAAAAGATTTAACTTTGAGTTTGCTGCATTCTCCAAATGTTTCATTTTCCATTTGTGTTTCGATTTCATTTTGTTACGTTGCGTATCTCCAAACAGAAATGTATTTTCCTCGGTTTCTCTTTGTACATTTTTTGTAATTTTGTATTACCTAATTTGTTTTTGTTTTCATTGTGATCTATTGCCCTTATATGACAATATTAGTGCTGACCACTTGCTGATTGTATAAACGTCTCCTCTGTCTGTCTTTGTATATAAATGTGTAAACGCTTTAACCGTTGTTAGCTCGCTGCTACGACACTCGAAGCGCCGCCAAGTTAATCACCATTTGTATTGCATGCATGCCCGATTGACTGCTCGACTCTCGCTCTCGAGTACTTTGCATGAGCGCTGCCTGCCTGCTTTGTTCATGCGTTTGCCATAGCATTTAGCTTTTCGTTTGACATACTTGCATTTCAGAGTTTTTCGTTCGTATTCGTTTCCGTTTCTGTTCCGTGACGTTAGTTCCACCTCACAGACTCTCACACACTCACAGAATACACGCATACTGGATACGCAAACACCGTAAACACACACACTTAACAAAATGTCAAGACAAAATGAAAATGAATTGAATTCCAGCTTACAATTTCTATTATTTATCATATTATCATACAAAGCTATGTATGTATATGGATCTACTATACACAGTATATACAATACATATTATGTACCCTCTCTCGTCTTACTATCCACAACTTACATTTTGTGTGTACAGTTTCGGTTTTGGTTTGCCATCGTTTTCTTTGTTAATCTCGACAAACTCTTTGGCTTTTTCATTTGCATTTTCCGTTACGTTCCGTTTCGTTTCTCCGTTCTGTTTCAAGTTTTTTGCGTTCCTGTTTTTTGGCGATGAAACTGGTATAATTCCATATATCTGATAATAATTGCAGTTCTTTGTGCGTTTGGATCACATACGCAAATGTTTTACACAGAAAGGTGGCATTTTCGTGCTGGAGGAGTACAGTAAGTAGAATGTGCCGAATTTCGAAACGTTTCGTCAACTTCTCTTCGCTTACAGATCCCAAGACACGCAACCTCATACAGCGCAAATATCAGTCGAGCATGGTAAGTTTCTGCCACACACAGACACACACACACACACCCTCTCTTCAGTCTCGCAACTTGCACCACTGCACCACTTTGCACCACAGCACCATCTGTCTTTTAACTCTCTACTCTCTCTCTCTAACTGTCACTCACACTTCACGAATCAGAAGTTGATTTAAGTCACCTCATATGTATAACTTCTATGTATATAGTTGGCACACAGACACACGCACATAAACACGCCCACTAACTCTGTATATAAATGATGATAATATATCTCAATTTATGAATATACATCAATATAAATATATAAATATGTTTGATTTGCTTTACCTTTTTCTATTCGTTTCGTTTCGTTCTTTGCTGCCACTTTCGTTTGTTACCTTGTCAACATTTTCTATGTATACGACAATAACAACAACAACAACAACTCCAACCAACTAACAACAACAATAACAACAACATGCCTGCCACCACCACTACAAACAAATACAACAACAACTAATCACAACTCATTGCATTACAACAACAACACAATCAATCATTGCATCCAACAATCGTTCGAACAATCAATCAATCGTGAATGAAACGTGTCAAATTGAATCATACAAAAAAAAAAACCAACACAAAAATAATTGTGAAATGTGCAGGCCGCTGAAATTGTGCTGAGCTTTCATCGGGTGACGTCCGTGCAATTTGCGTACATTTGCCACCTCAACAACGGCAAGGAGAAGACGTCGCGGAACACTGGCATTGAAACCGAAACGAGGCCACCGGAAGTGGCCGCCGCCATGACAGAGCCGCCAACGATCGACACTAGCGTTGCCACGCTGCCAATCGAGAACGTGCATTAGTCGAATCGCACATTTCCTGCTGCTGTAAATAGACTTCACTTGTGTGTATGTGTGTGAATGCGTATGGATGTGGGCGAATGAGTGTGAACAACAAGCACAGCATCCACAGCCACAGCCACAGCCACAACAACAACAATTACAAACAACAAATGTCACTCATGTCACGCAAGTTGTAAAAACAATAGAGAAATAAAAAGAGTTGAAAATATAGTTTGAAATTTTAGTTGAAACCGTTGCGTTTTTCTTTTTTGCGTTCCATTCCATTGTTCCACTGCATGCATTTTGGTTAGTTTTCTTGTGCGTACGTTCATTTGTTTGTTTGTTCGTTCGTTCAATAGTTTTGTTACTCGTTGTGATATCCACGCCACCCACCAACCACCAACCACCAACCACCACCCACCACCAATCCACCATCCAAAAAGAAACGAAACACACCAGACACCAAAACCAAACCAAACATCCACCCACATTCGAAACATCCCGCCCAGCAAAATCCTCACCGTGTTTTGCCACACTAACCAACCAACTAATTGCAATTGGCGCAGTCGGATCAGATCTGTTACTCGGTGCTGTGCGTCTTCAGCTACGTCGCCGCTGGACAGGATCAGAAGAAGAATCCGGTGGTGATAACGCCACAAATCCAGGACATACACGCACAGCAGAAGCAAAAGCACCAGCAGAAGGTCGCCGCAGCTGCCCCAGCAGCCGTCACAACAACAACAGCAGCCGCAACAACAGCGACCACGGCGCCTGCAGCAGCAGCAGCAGCAGCAGCAGCACAAGCAACTGCAACTGCAACAATATCAGCAGCTGCTCCGCTTGCGTCACGCGTGGGCAGCAAGCCGGTGCAGGCGACAGGTGGCAGCATCAGCATACGCCACACGGTGCCCATGCAGAAGCCGAGCATTACGATGTCGACGGTGCAGCCGCAGGCCAAGCTGCCAGCGGCACACGGCCACCTGCCGCAGCTGCCGCCGCGCGTGCCGTCGCAGCCGTCGACGGAGAGTCTGGCGAGCATCAGTTCGCCGCCGCCCAAGGAACGCGCTGCTGCGCCACCGGGACCACCGCCGGCGATACCGCCGCGCACTGGAGCAATAGCACGCAGCGGCTCGGTGCAGGTGCAGCACGTGTCATCATCATCATCGTCAGCAGCAGCGGCGGCGGCAGCAGCATCACGTTCGTTTGTGCGTCAGGCGTCGGCGAACTCGACGCCGCCGCAATACATGCCACAGCCGCCGCCGCCCTTTGTCATACCCAAGCGACTGGCGCGCGCCTCGACGTTGACAGCGACGCCAGCGTCGCAGTCGCAGTCGCATCCACAGCACCAACAGCAATCGCATGCACAGCAGCGCGCCAGCTACGGCAGCGTCGCCGCTGCGCTGCAGTCAATGCCGGAGGCTGGCGGCCCCGTTGGTGGCATTGGTGGTGGCAGCCCCAGCAGCATTTCGAGCGCTGGCAACGTCGCTGCAGGCGCATCGCCTCAGGCCCATCGCAAGCACTGACGAAGGAGTTCCTTCTTCAAGTTCAGTTCAGGCGCTGCACCAGACGCAGGCGGCGGTGGCGGTGGCGGTGGTGTTGGAGCCGGGGCCGGGAACGGGGGCGGTGGTGGCCCAACGGGCGAAGAGCCACATCCACAGCCACATCATAGACGCGATGTCTGTCGCACCATTTGCATACCTTGGCTGTAAGAAGCCGTTTTTTTTTCTTCTCATTTTGTGCTACTTCGGTCCGCATCGAAGCTTGCATATCCTTGCAGAATGGGAGCTAGCTCTGTAGCTTAGATGAATGTTCGTTTCGCGTTCTGTTCCTAAAGCGCAGCTAAATAGTTAAGCATAAGAAGGTTAGACAAACAGATAGATGACAACAAAAGAAAACAAAAACAAAAACTAAAAAGCTTTATGATAACTAACGATCGTCCCGTAAAACGCATGCAAGCCTTTTGTTAGCCCTCTCGAAGCTTTGAATTTCAATTCGTTTCATTACTGTTCCTAGAAGCTACTTGCAGCAAGCTAAAAGAGAGGATGCTTTGGGTTTACGAGTAGCGAATAAATAAAAGAGAGAAAAGCAAAGCTTAAAAGCGCTCTAAATGCGTGTACATAAACAAAAGACTAAGCTTGCAAAGAGCTTAGTTTTAGAGTTGCAGAGAATTTAACACGTCTTAAGACTTTCGTTGAGCGTTACGCCAGGAGAGCAGACAGCTTTTACTAATTTAGTCCGATATTGTAGAGGAAATCCCCGCGTTGAAGCTTGTTTCTAAAGCAGCTTTCACTATACTTAACATATATAGCTTTTCAGCCCCTTCGCTTGTTCCTACTACGACAGCAGTTCGTGCTTAAGTCTGTCAATCTGTTACGATTACGATTATTAACTACAAGTATAATGATAAACATGTGTGTTACTTCAATATGTGTGCTTGAGAAACGTATTAACTATATGGAAGAAATGCACTTGATTGTTAATGCTGCAAGGGTATACGAGAGTCAGACAGACTCGGTTTAGAGTGTTGTATGCTCTCGTCAAGTTGTTCATACCAATATCTATATATGCTATCTACGTAATACAATATTTAGCCGCATCATATCAATAGTCGACATGCTTATAATGAGAGAAGAACGAGTGTGTATATAAATATAATATATATATAGAGAGAGATCAAGAGATGGGGAGAGGCAATTGGGCCTTGACCGAAACGGGCACAAAATACCTAAAGGAAATTGAAGGCAATCTAGTTAGGGAAATGTAACATACCAATAAAAAGCAAAAAAAAAAAACCAGATACCACATTGAAAACAAAACAAATACACTTCAAAACTATTCGATGAGAAGGCATTGTAAAGGAATTTAACTAGTTGTTAACAATCTACATACATCTACATCTAAACTATATATGTACTTACGATCTATAAATGATAATAATCAGTTGGGCTAGCTTAAGGAATTGTCAGGGAACACACACAACACACCAGCCAGCCAACAGATTCGAGTTGGGAGAGCAATATGTATGTATGATCAGCCTAAGTATTTTTAATCGAACCATACATAAACTCTAATCATGCTATATATATATATATATACGATACGATACAATACGATACGATATATTTTTGTTGTTAAACCAGACACTGTTGTTGGCTTTAGATGTTAAACTCAAGAGAACAATATTCCGCTATCTACAATACGGATGGATACATTATACTATATACATAAACGATCCAATGCATAATTATAATAAACACAAATTGTATTTTCCATAGTTCAAAAGTGCGTGAAATAAACAATATATATACATATAAATACATAAAAGTGATTAACATTATTATACTCATATTTGGATCCCGGTTTCCCGGTTCATAGTCACATTTGCCCGATAATGCTCATTCTATTCTCGTCACTTGTTCCAATTTTAAATTCAAACGTTCTTCACCCAAAAAAAAAAACCAAAACAAAACAATAAACTGCGTCACATCTGATAGTCGGTATCACGCCAAGAATTTCACCAGCTGCCCTAGAGCCCCCCATGAGCTGAAGAACGCCTCTTGTAGATTAGAGCTACGTGTAATTTTCCATACAAGTTGGGTTCATAAAATTTTGACAATATTCAAGAAAAGAGTCGGACACATCTTCAAGGTTAAACAAAAAGGTTGGACTTGACTGCAGTGCAAATTCCTAAAAGTCCATAAAGGAATGGGGACACTAATTAATTGCGATTGTAAAATAAAAATCCCACCCATAAATGTCAGATCATTAAACGCCACATACGGAGTGACGTTGATAATGCTGGCAATATTTGCGTTTTCTGGGCGAAGGTAACGCAAAGTTCAGAATAGAATAATCTAAATAGCGCGATCGTCAACAATCTATTGCACGGTCGTAAAGCGTCAAGTTCATTACAAGCAGATGTTTATTTCGCAAGTCATTCTATATTGGCATTATTGAATTCTGATAACCAACAAGGGAAGGCTTTAAGGAACTACAGCGAGATAGGAAGAAGAAATCAGCTAACTATATAACTCAATGCTTTTAATTATCTTAAGGGGGCAGCGCAAAAAGTTTGGCGCAGTTTTGAAGTCTATTGATACTGGTTTTAGGCCTTTCTAAGCCATAAATATGGGGATATTTCAAACTGGTTTGCAATCGGCTTAATTTGCAAATTCGGACTTTGAGCCGAAAAAATGCTGAAAGACCATTTGTATTCAAAATGAAATGTGAACTCAACGTGGTAATTGTTAATTATTTATTTTGCTTACTTGACAAAGTTATTCATACACGAAAAAAAAAAACAGATATTAATATAACGATGAGCTATCAGAAATTAGACATACTGGAAAAGATTCAAGGCATACCGAGACCTTTTCGCAAAATTATCGCATGCTATAAAAATAAATTTTGATTAGAGTGAGATTTTTTGATCGCCTACAAATCTATTTTTAGCAGATAATGAGTTGCATTGAAATCTTGCGATAACTCCGCGAAAAGATATATTTGATATGTGGGTCTGGGCTTAGCTGGCAGCGTTACGTGGCCGTATGCAGACCTTGACGCCGTTGCCGCTCTTCATGACCAGCTCGGCGAGCGGCTTGGGCTGATGATCGGCGACGGGCAGGAACTGATAGTGCCGCAACAGCATGGACAGCGAGCACTTCAGCTCGAGCATGGCGAACTTCTGGCCAATGCAGTTGCGCGGCCCGGCGCTGAACCCGGCGAAGGCAAACGGATGCAGCTCCTGCTCGTTGAGGTAGAAGCGATCGGGATCGAAGCGCTCCGGGTCGGGGAAGCTCGTCGGATCGCGGTGCAGCATGTAGATCAAGCAGCTGATCGAGGCGCCCTTGGGTATCGTCCACTTGCCCACGCTCAGGTCCTCGTTCACTTTGCGCGAAAAGAACGGCACCGAGGGATACAGCCGCAGCGTCTCCTTGATGACGGCCTCCAGGTAGGGCATCGATTCCTTCTCTCTGCCCTCCAGCTCAACGGCCTCCTCGTAGACGCGCTGCTGCACGGCCGCGTGCTTCGACAGCAGACTGATGGCGAAGGCGATGGCCGAGCTGGTGGTGTCGTGCCCCTCGAACATGAACGTGTCGACCTCCTCGCGTATATCGACGTCGCTCAGCTCGGCGCCGCCCTCGAGCTGCGACAGCAGCAACATGTCGAGGAACGCCAAACGCCGCTTGCCACCCACATCGTTGTTGTCGCTGTCCTGCTGCGTTGTCGTCGACTGCTGCTGCTGCAGCTGCTGGCGCCGCATGTTGATCACGCGATGCGTCTCCTCGTGCAGCACGCGCAGCGCGGCGTTGCGCTTGCGGCCGGCTGTCGAGAGATTGAAGAGCACATTGAAGCGCTGCCAGAACGAGAAACTCTGTCTGTGCAGAATGTGGCAAATGCTGGTGCAGTGCAAGCACGAAATTAGACTGGTTGACTACTGTGTGTGGCAGCCTACTTACGTTTGCACCGCACGCACGTACTCCGAGTCGCTCTCCAGCTGGGCGTGCTTCTTGATGCCCATCGCCGTCTCGCAGATGGCGTCGAGCGCGAAGAGCGTGATGTACGGATAGATGTCGAAGGGTTGCCCAGTCTCGGCGTGCTGCTTGAGCCGCTGCACAAGGATGCGGCAGTTCTCCTCCATGGGCTCCTTGAACTCGCTGAGTATGCGGAAGTGGAAGCCGGGCGTGAGCAGCTTGCGACGACGATGCCACGACTCGCCGCCATTCGTGAGCAGCCCCTTGCCCAGCCAGGGCTCCAACAGCTCGTAGTTGCGCGACTTCTGCAGCAGCGTGTTGTTGCTCAGCAGCTGTTTGATGTCCTCGGGCGTCGTGAAGAACACCATCAGATCCTTGCCGAACCAGATGCGAAAGACGGGGCCGTGTCGCTCGCGCAGCTCCTTCAGCCAGTTGAGTATCTCTGTCAATGGATCGAGTTGACAAGTTGCTACTGCTGCTGCTGCTGTTCTTGCTGTTCTTGTTCCAAGTCACTTACCCCCCTTCTTGACGTTGGCGATCAGCTCGCCGACACTGGGACCCGGCAAGGTCTTGCTGAAGCGCTGCAGCTGCAAGAAGCGCAAGATGTGCGGCAAGTAGCGCAAGAAGAGCGCCCACAAGGCGAATGCAATCAATGCCAACGTGTTCATCGTCTCGATTGCAACAACAGCAAGCAATTAACTAATTGCCAATGTCAGTCTGTGTGTCTTTTTCTGTCTTCTCTGCAATTTGCACTTTGCGAGTCCAAAGAACCGTTCAGTTGTCGACATCAAGCTCGACTAAATCACAACTAAATACTCCAACAAAAAAATAGTCAAGTCTTCAACGCTGATTGAGCAGTTTTCCCCCCAGTTCGACTGTTGCACAGCACTGCGAATACCCTGCATAAACTAGTGTAGAATTCTCCCCAAAGCGCGAAATTTACTTTGAGTTTCCCACTAACCATTCTTCACATCGCAATAAACGAGAACATAGTCTTAAATGTAATAAAAGAAAACATTTAACCCACGCATCTCTTAAACTTCAAAATAAACGAAGAGTAATTCAACTTGGATTGTATAATTACATAAAAATCAAATATAAAACTGCCAGCATAGTAAAACAATAGTGTTTATAAATTTGCTTATTGTCTTAATTCCGACACACAAATATGTAATCTGATAGTTTCCAAAGGGTATTGCGATTACAGTAAAATGAGTAGTACTTTTGATTGCTTTTTGAGGTTGTTAGCCAGTTGTTGGCTTATGCCAAGCCCAGTTCAGTGTGATTCAATTAAAATACCTGTGTGAGGCATTTAAGGTTGTGAATCAGTTCGAAAGCAGCAAGCCAAGCAAAGCAGGGGCAAGCTGCAAGTGCGATGATCATTCGACTGTATCCGACACGAACTGTAGAGCACCTGCAACTACAACTACGACAAACTACAATAGCAAGCAACCTGTCGTCGCGAGCGCTCACTCTTTCGTTCTAACTATGAGAGGCGCGATCGTGGGGTGTTGTTCTCACTCTCTGAGCCGTCGCTTATTGCGTATCGCGAAAAACTAAAGCGAACAAGTCGGACCTGACCCACATAATAAACACTATGAAATAGAGGTTATATTCGACTTTAGGTAGCCATGTCAAATTAGACATTTGTACTTATTACAGACTATATTTGAAGAACACTAATCAGTCTACGTTCTTGTCAAATGCAGAATATCTTATCTCAAGTTTATTAGCTTGTTTTCCAGCTAAGAGAGCCAAATGCCTTAATTGCAATGTTGCGAATTAGATTTCAGACGATGCTATATAAAGTATGAGCAAAAAACTGTGCAAAGTCCAACCTAACGTCTGGCGCATGAGATACATCTGAATGGGATTAGCTGCTACAGTCAAGTTCAGGCATTTAAGAGCGCTAAGTGACTAGCATTATACAGATTCATTCTGTCTTGTATATTTATTCTTACAGGGAGTAAACACAACTTCAATTTACTGTACGCAAGGAAAATAAAGTTTGCATACATTTTAAAGAACGAAGCAACGGAAAGAGGCGCTGATGTTAATATATATTTTGATAACCCAATCAAAAAATGTATGCGGACAATGCAAAGACTGCGAAAAATAGGAATCAGCAAGAAAAAATGTATTCAAATGCCAGTTGTGCATTATTCATGTGTAGAACAAGTATTTCATTGGAGCTTTCCTTCCTCGTTATTGTCTACTATCGCATTTCTCCCACTTTCACAAAGAATCATTTCATTTATTTGCATATGCACTCAAAAATTCGCAATCAACTGCGCACAGATTCCTTGCTTTCGTTTCTTCCAATCTTGTTCAGTTTGTTGTCAAAACAAAGTCATTCGCATTCGCTCAAATCTATAAATAGCTAAGAATTCAAATTAATGCTATAGTTTGTTTTGCTAAAACCGGCTCCAGGCCACATTATAATAAGAACAGAGATAGAAATTTGCTAATCTTGCGCACACTATCAACTACTGGATGAGTTTGTTGTTTGCTTTAAACATTTACTACAATTTCAACTACAAGACGATTGATGAATTCAAGTGCTACACTATTCGCAAACTACTTGAGAGAGGAGCGCAATAAAATTCAAGCTGACAGATAAGTGTCTGTCATTCATAAGTTTAAGTGGGCTATATCGTCGTCGACTTTTTATGGCATACTTTTAGGCACTCTGCAATATTCATAGCTGGTTCGGGAGCTGAAAATTGATATGCTGCCAGTTCGTAGATAATTTGAAGTGGAAAACCGGTCTGGGGTCAACTTGGTGTCAGCTACAAGGTCTTTAGATAAGGTTCGGGGGCATGGCTTGAGAACAGGTTCAATCCCTAGATCAAAGCAGATAGTTAGGTCAGCTCTAAAAATAATATTTATGCTGCTGATCCCCAAGAAGTGTTTTGTTTCTTTTTTGCAACTGTTTTTTTTTTTTTGGCATACAAGTTGGACATTCCCCCGCTACCAAGGTCGCCGCCCCCATCTGGGGCAGTTGGCAGTTCGGCATTTGGCATTTGGCAATCCACGTGTTGTTCATCGAGCTGTCAGCCAGCTGTCGCACGCATTCGATGGTCGATGCACGATGGACGATGGTTGCTGATCGGGCAGATTGCCCAATTGACCAAGTTTAATGCTCCATCGGGGGCATTACGCACTTGGACGTGTTCGCTGGAACGTGTCGCCTTATCCAGTTCACAGATGACAATATTTTCGTAGTACTTTTGTTTGTCTCTTTTGGAATTAATGGTATCGTTTTCTGCACTTGACATGCGCTTATTTATGCACGTCGACCAAATGCGACTAGCGACAAAACTGCGCTGCTCTGCTTTGCACTAACTACACTAATTACTCTGACTAACTTTGGTATTTGTTAAGCGATTGTTGTGCAATTTTCAAAACATTTTGTTGTCACAATAATTCAAGCAACTGTGAGGCAAAAGAGCCGCAACTGCCAAGAAATAAAATAGTAAGCAAGAAACTTTGAGAATCGTTTTAAATATGTCTGTGTAGCGACTTGAACTCGCCCTCAGCCAATGTTAAATAAACAATCGTGTTAAGTTTTGGTTTTATGTTATTTTGATGCTCATGCATTTGCATCTGGGAATTATTATCAAAACGCTGAGGCAGCAGCACGCCGCCCTCTCTTCGCCATCAGCTTGCAGTGAGAAGTTGAAATTTCAATGCAAAGCGAATGCATCACAACACATCGCACCGCATCCGATCTTGACCTTGGCATACCAAAAACCGCTCAACAACGCACGCTCCACAAATGCAGCTGATTGTCTCTGTGTGTGTGTGTGTATGTGCGCCCCGCTTCCCCTGCTCTGCTCGTCGCCAGGGGGCGCTGCTGTCAATATGATGACGCTTGTGATTTGAACGCGCTGACAACAAAAGCTTGACCCAGGCCCAAAAAATTGACCGCCTACAACACGAGAAGAGCTTCGTCTTCTTTTGTTTTTTTTTGGGAAACGAGTTTTCGCTTTTTGGTTTTTAGTTTTCAATTTCCACAGCAGTTTCACAGCTGGCCGATAACTTGAATGGACTGCGAATGCAAATGATGCATTTTGAATAGACTGCACAGCACACGAATTATCTACTTTATTGTCTCTATCAGTCAACGCTCGACAACTTTGAAGACCCATTGGCTACCTGTATACGAGTCGACTCGCTCGTTTGTCAGCCATCAGGCGTCAGCTTGTTGAGTTAGTGGCAGGCAGTATGGGATGCTACTTCCATTCGAATTGCCCGAACAAATTTGGAATTTCCCTGTGGGCATTAGCATAAATTACAAATGTGACAGCTCTGGGAAACAAGTGTATCGGCCGCCAAAGATTTTCATTACAATTAGTCCAATCTACAGATAAGCGGACTCTATTGTAAAGAGGTAGTAGCTTTTACAACTCCAATCTAAGCCTAATAAAGCTGAAGATATTTAGATAGATAACACTAATACGCTGAATTGTGAATTCGAAGAATTGCATGGCAATAAATATAATTTGATTATAAATTGTAATTAATCATCAATTTCGAGTGGCAAATTAGACTAAGAAGTAGTCCAAATAAAAAGGTTATAAGAACTAATCCCTCGCTGTGTGTACTCTAGCGCTATTCTAGATATTTGTTGAACGATATCCCACTTTGCGTTGACATATCTTTTATTGCAGATGCGAGCGCCTATTCATGTTGGTCAATTGTGTATTCAGCGTCAATCCAAAGTTGTCCAAATAAGTTGAGCAAATATTTGAAGACCCGGCTTGTTGGACAACGTTTTGGACTTCCGTTGCGACTCGGCCAAATATCAGTTAAGCTGAATCAATAGAGTGATCGTAAAGTCGAGTGTACGATGAGTTTGCAAAAAAAACACAAAATAGAGAAGAGATTGTTGGAGGTGGGCGGGGCCGAGGTGGCGCTGGCGTCAAGCTCCATTGCGCTTACTTTATCCGCGTCTTTTGGAGATGACTCAGTGTCGGCATTTCGTCTGGAAAATTTCAACTTATTTCGGTCTAGAGTCTAGACCCGAGAGTGCGAAACCTTTGGAATCATTGGGAGTGCTCTATTGACTTGGACGCGCCTCAGTGAGCTGCCCAGTTCCGGGCAAACAGTTCGATCAAACGATGACATACTACGATAATATCTATCTCATGGGACTTGAAGGACACATGCATAACATACGTACGAGTATTTGCGAAAAGCCTCAATTGATCGATCTCTTTGAAGTGTCTTGCAAGAGAGGGCAGTCCCTAGACGAGATAAGTGAACTACGAACTACGTGAATCGCGAATTCCATCGCAGCATCAATCAGAAGAGTTAATGATCGCGTTCAGCGGTCGAATTATGCAAATTATTGAAACAAACACGCGAATCGATCGCATAAAACGCTAACTCCGATTAATTTGCGGCTCATAAAAGCTGTCGGCAGTTGAAACAACTTTCAAAATACAATACGTATAGTAAATACATAAATCGCATAAAAAAACCCTAAAGCTAATAATTTACCAAACTATCGTTGTGAGCAATTAAGTAGTCCAGAAGCAGCTTGACCATAATTGCAAGAATCCGAGGAGCCTTTAGAGCAACGGTTAGTTCCTAGTTTGCCGGAAAGTCTTCATTATAACAAGCAGCTCTGATGTAAGCAACAAAAAACAAACATAATAAGCTTGTCTAACAAGCCGGTTAGACTGCGAAATACCCTGTGAAATTTGCAGCAACTTTAGCCAAGCCTTAAAGCAATGAAATGTGGCTTAAGACATTTAAATTTGTTTACGTTCGGGAACAGTGTGATAATTATGAAAAGAGTGTAATTAAGCTTTGTATATAGACTAAGAGCCATGGTTAGAGGGTAGCTGAAACTACTTAAAATATTATTGACATTTGTTGATAACTTTTTGGCATACTATTATTGCGTTTTCTTCTTCATTTCGTGTAGCTTCTGCGAGTTGTAAATACAAGATCTCTGCTTTGCTTTGCTTTGTTTTGTTTTGCTTTTAATGACAATGCCTTGAACTTGGCGAGGGAATTTTAAGTGGAGGCGAGTTATGTTATGTTTAGTACAGCGGAGTACAGGTCTTAGCTCTTATGTTTTGGCAAATAAACACACACACACACACACACATACAGCGTTGAGTTGTTGTGTGCTTTTGTGAGTAAGAGGCGTGAAATACGCGCTCATAAATCGCTTTTATAGCATTCAAATTGTAGTCGCATTGTTGTTGGTGTGCTTATTTGCATTTGTAGCAGTTGTTGCTGTTGTTGCTGTTGTTGTGAAGATTCTACAAGCGTACATTGTAGATTTATTGCCTGTGGGTTTCGTCGTGTTAAACGAGCCAAGCGAATTGGCCGCTGACTCGCTCAGAGCTCTCTTCCTTGTTCTTCGACTGGCTTCAATTATAAGCACAACCCCAGCAGCAACAACGACATCGTCTGGCAAACACTGAGTGTACAGTTGACATTAGCAAAAGGTGACAATGTTGCTGTTGCTGTTGCTGTTAATTGAACAGGTTTCACTTCACCACTAGCCACGGGATAAACTCTTCTCAAGCCAAAATCTCAAAGCCAACATGAAATTTCTTGCATAAATCGGCTAATATATACCCTAAAAACAATGCCAGATGTACGTCACTACTTGAATTATGTGAATTAAGCATATGAAGACAACAATATCTATTCATAGATAGCCTCCTAATGACGCTGTTCAGTTAGTAAATAATGTGTCAACATCGTTCTGCATGATAATCTATAGATAGTCGTGTGTGCTTCAAGAATTGCATAATAGTCGAAGAAACGAGTTCTTTGTACATAGAATGTGAATTAGAACTTATTAGTGAATACTCCCTCTCTCTTTCTTCCCTCTCTGGGTCTGGGGGAGAAAGAGAGAGTGGACGAGGAAGAGACTCATTGGGATTTGCATAGAAGAATTAAAGATAACTGCGACTGAACGCTGAATTGTGAGGTGTGTTTGGGCGTTGGCTGCCTGGCATGCCATTGACATTAAAGATTGTCCGATTGAGGGACTGAGCGATTGATTCACGGCATGATTGTCTGCATCATCGATGACCAACTTTGTTGACGAACCATTCACTTAACACTCTTCGGCGTCTCTTTCCCTTTCTCTCTTTATTTTGCACACAACCCAAACATTGACATACAAATTAGGCAAAGTTCAAAGTCCAGTTATTGAGCTACTCAAAAAAAAATAAAATAAATAAATACAAAACATTCTACTTGGATAAGTGTGAAGTGCCTACAATCACATCTATTTGCCATATATATAATATTTGCAAAGTAATGAGTTCTGCTTAACAAAATAATTGAGTTTAAGAAATGTTAATGTCTTTTTGCAATGCGCGAGAATTCTTTGATACAATGAAAGAATATCCTTGATGAAATACCCTATTCAATTGCCAAAAACTATTCAAATAAAATGTATGTTTGTTTAGGTAAATAAAAATTAGATCGTTGTTATTCGTTGAAACAATTATTTATTTGTTTCGAGGAAATCGAACTACCCTTAATGCAAAGTGAACGTGCTAAAAAATACTCGCACTTTAAGTCGAACATAATAATAATGCTCGTATGAAGCACTTAAATTCTGATATTTAATTTTAATTTGTTTGTTTGTGCTTCGTTTTAAAAGTAATTACGAGGCGCAATTTAAATTTGATGCGTTTGCATTAGACGCGACTTTGTATTATTTTTTGAGCTGTTAATTAGACAAAGAGCCAATTAAATACAATGCCTAACTTTGACGCAGACTTGAACCTGACCAGAGACCTGGCGATCTGGTTTCCAGTCCGATTCCGACTCCGACTCCGAGTCTGGCGCCGACTCCAAGAGCTAGTTGAAGCTTGATTGGATCAGCGCCAATTGCCCTTCAAAGAGTTGCTTGAGCTGCTTCAGTTGGAAAACAACGACGATGACGATAATGAGACAACAAACGAATACTGGCGCCCTTCATCCCCATAGCTCCATACCCGAACCTGTCTGTGTCGCGCCCCCTCCTCGGGCCGTCGACAAGCCAGCCGCAATATGCGATGTATTATCATTTGGTCAAAGCCAAAGCAAGCTGCTCGTAACATGAAGCATTCAGACAACAAGACTATTTAAAATTCCAGATACGAATCGTTGCAGCGATTGTCGAATATGGGCTACAATTGCCAAGGTCGATGCAAACGAAACGAAACCAAACGAAACGAAACGAAACGACACCAAACTGAACGAAACGAAAGCGACCCCAAATGCAGTATAAAACTCAAAAATCTACCAATAACAAATGGCTGACAATATAAATCGAGCGAGGCGGCCACCGGCATGCGTATTCACGTGCCAAAAGAAGAAGAAGAAAAAACAAAAGACTTAAGCGAGCAACTTGACCGAGGTGCAGGCAAATGACTTAGGCGAGCAACTTGATTGCCACCATTATGGTACATCAATTCAAATGGCCACCCCCCTCCCTGCGTCGCCCCTTGCAACTGGCTGTTCCCACGACACACTGCTGTTTGCTTGGTGGCGACTTAAGTTAATAGACACTTATATCATCTCTTACTCGCTATTTGAATGCACTTCAGTTGCCTTCGTGATGGATTGCAACAGAACGAACCTCCCAGCAAAAAAGTAATGGCAACTTGTACATATTTCAGGCTGTCCAAAGTGGCAAGAACTAGTTGCATTGCGA
Organism: Drosophila rubida; assembly: GCA_035046165.1. NCBI lineage: Eukaryota > Metazoa > Arthropoda > Insecta > Diptera > Drosophilidae > Drosophila > Drosophila rubida. The sequence continues at coordinate 5,143,075 of JAWNOF010000023.1, read as the reverse complement.
ATTCAGACAAGCGCTAACATGTTTGAAGTACGCACGAACACGTCTCATTTGAGTGTGAGCAGCAAAAAAGAGAAGCTGTCAAGTGGTATCAGCTTCTCATGCTATAACAACTGTCTTGTACAATCGGAGTTGCAGCTGCAGTTACCCGAAACTTTTCCCAAAACTTGCAACACATTTCAACATTCACTACAATCGAATCGTTTTCATATTCCATCTTTTTTCCTGCATTAAGAGTTAATAGAAAACAATCCTATGGCTTTTTATGACTGCAGCAGAGCCAATTGTGTTAATCTGTTTTGTCGGTTTTAGGCCTCGGCTCGTTTGAACTCTACTGTTTGCAGTCCAACCCCACCCTCCCGCACCTCCCCTGCATTTGCATTTGCATTCGCGGCTTTGCTGTGTGTGTTATGACTGTTGGCTGACAAAGAAAAGGGCTCTGCATTTACATAGTGTGCAGCTAACTAGTTTAATCTTTTCGGCCGACAACAAAAGCACAGCACAGTGGTCCAAATTCAGCAAAAGGAAACCCAAAAGTTTTGGAAATATGTTTACTATAAATGTAACTTCATTGTAAGTCAATAGAACCCTAATTTCGAGTTCTTTAAATTTCAATTTGCTACTTTTTGAAGCCCATGAATTAGTATTTTTCCTCCGCTTTTCTCTGCGTCTTTTTTGCTTTTTGTTTTGTTACCTTTTTGACCACGATGCTACATGACCTGCCGCAAATTTGTAGTGTGTTTGTCGAGTGTTTTCAGTTTGTTTGTGGTGTCGCGGTTGTTATTGTTGTTGTTGTTGTTGTTGGGGCTGTGTAAACACGAATTGATCATCAATGAAGCGCGACCTTATGGTGCGTTTCCTCCCAACAGAAAGAAATATCGGTGTGTGTATGTATAGTATTTGGTAATTTGTACGTTTGTTTTGCGCCAACACGGATTTCAGTCTTGAAAACGAATTTCGCACGAAATGCCGAAAAGCCAAAGCGGCATTTCAATTGGCAACGTCGCGTCGACAACAACTGGCGCTTGCGACATCGCCTCGCTCTAGCAGCAAGTGCAGCGCACAAAGCAACTAAATCAAATCGCCGATGGCTTCGTTGCATTCACTGTACGTTGTCTGTTGCCCGTTGTCTGTTGCCTGTTGCTGCTTGCCACTTGAAAAGTGTGTGTGTTTGTGTGTGCAACGCACCACACTTCACTGCGGACCGGACTCGATTTGTTAATGAGACGCAGTTGTGTTGGCTGGTTCCGCGGAACCAAACTCGTTCAAGCTCTGCCTCAACTGCTGCGCTCCACATTGCCACATATTCTTTCTTGGCCACCGGTCGGCCTAATTGCCGCGACTCTGGCCAGAAAGAGAATGTGATCTATCGCCTAACGTCGCTCGGCTGCTCGCTCGACAGTCTGCTGCTGTTCGTTGTTGTTCCTTTCCGTTCGCAATTTACTTGTCGCAAGAATCGAGCTTGCAACTCACCAGCCGGCTTCGCTCGCTACTCGCCACTCGCCACACGCCACACGCCGCTTCCCGCTCTGTGTGCTCGCAGCACGTTTATATTTATGGCTAAGCGAGCTGCAAATTGTAGGCAGGCGCTTGGGTAATTTGATATTGGCAACCAGGCTCACTTTCAATGCACTTGCGTCAGTTTTTTAGCCGTTTTCGTTTTCGCTTTCGTTGTTGTTTTTTTTTTTTTTTTTGGTTTTTATTTATTGCGCTTCATAGCTGGGCATGTTTTATTTGTTCGTCTCTCGCCCCAGCAGCTGCCAGATGCCACATGCCACATGTCACAACTGCTTATTTGCATTAAGCACACATCAAACTTAAGCCTTTAAACCGTCCAAGCAGCGTCCAGTTTGTGTGGCCAATGCGCATCTTCAGCTTCATTTGCAACGTCATCCCACAAACAAAAAACGACCACAAAAAATGTGTCCCTCATTGAGCGATTCTTGGCGCTTTTTGCAACTCTCTATGCGCTACACAACGTAGAGCAAGCTCATTTCCATAGCTAATATGCGACAGCTCGAAGGAAACCTGACTAATGTTATACTTCTCTTGGTCACTCAGTTATCAATGCTTGTTGCAGTTTCCAGAATACTTCATACTTCATATTCTGATATCGAAAGTTGTATAAGTAAAGTTGTGGAGTATCGAAAATATATTATTATTGTAAGTTGATTAGTAGTAAATGAAGTATCGTTATAGTTAAGAGGCAAGACAATCAAAATAACAGTTAGAGTTAGAGTGCCGTCAGTTCAACTTAGCGATATTCATCGTTGTTCTTGGCTTGCGGCGAGTTCGTTTTTGTTCAGCTGTTTGGCCTTTTGAAACTCAGATTTTCCAGTATATGTTGTTTCTGAATTTTATAGGCGCTTGTCCCGCGAGAAAAGCATAAAAAATAAAGACACATGCGCAGCACACAACGCGAGAAACAAGTTGTTGTCTTTGGCTACTGTTGTTGTTGCTGTTGCTGCGTTGGCTAATACCTTGGCTATAATTATTTGTGCACTTTTTGCCAGTTGATCGAGCTGCGCTTTGGCCAATTGCAAAATCGCTTATCAACCACTTTTCAGCAGCAGCAGCAGCAGCAGCAGCAGTTCAACTGAACCGCAAAGAACTTGCAGTCTGTGAGTAAGTCACTGAATCTTCATTAACTATTCGTAACCTAGTTGAGATCCGATTGTTTTTTACATGTCATGCTGTCGTCAGCCACAAAAACGTCTTTCGCTGACCCACTTCTACTATCTTACTACGATATTGTGATCTTTTATTCGATCGTAACGTTAGAATCGAATCACAGTTGAAACCATATGCAAATCAAGGCAAACCATTCTATTTGATGCCTTAAACGTCTCTTTAGAAATTGGCCTGCAAGGTTTTGGAAATTCAACTTGCTAGTCAACGAATTGGCTACTTGGATGTTAGTAATATGGTAGCAATTAATTGAATTCATTTAATTTTCATATGTTTTTATAGTTCACAAGTCGAAGTCGAAAGTCCAAGATTACTTGTTTTCAGTTATATAATTTGAACTGGGTTCTTAGTGAAATGCGAAATTAATTATACAAACGATTGCCGACTTATTCGATTCGGCGTTCTGAATTTCATTTCAAAATTCAATTTGCAATTATTTGAGTTGGAAAATGTATGAGAATTCGCAGGGTACTTGTCAATGCTGGCGGCAAAACCCGTTAAACAGCATTTCGATTTTTGTTTAATGGCAAACTGATTTGCATAAAATTTGCAACATTTATTTGGAGCTTTAACAAGAGCAATTTTGTGTATTTTATACATTACGAAATTTGTTAATGTCACCGTCGCAACCCAATAAAGATATTGCCTGTAAATAAATTAATTGTCACCGTCGTCGAGTGGAAAAAGTCACAAACAAAAAGTACTAATCATCGTTAGACTGTTTAAAAGCTGATTTATTCAAAAACTCACTTCTAGACAGTTGCTTTAAATTGCCTGGACAATTTGCAAATAAATTAAATACTTTGTCGAGCGGCACACTTTCGTCGCAACTAATGATTACAGGGTATCGATGGGAGATTTTGTGTGCATTTAATTGCAATGGCTTGCGAAAATCGTATTTTGTTTTTGAATGCGTTATTAGAGCTAGCTCTAAGGCAGCTTAAGGCAATACTTGGCGATACTTGCCCGAGGTGAAAACGAAAACTCCCATAATTGTGTGGCAAATTGATAGTTCTATAACTGATTGTGTTGCATGGGAATTAATGAGAGACGGCAAATTGGCGTTCAAATTGAACGCGATCAAGTGGGTGGCGTTTGGCGGGAGTTTGTTAAACAAAACGAACTGTGGCCAATCAAACAGTGTTCAATTTAATGTTTTAATGTGGCTGTGATTTAATAGAAATGCCGTAATTGATTCGTATGCCGGGCACGTTGAAGCCATGCCAATGCAATAATCGGTCAATTCTTGGCGAGATGTGGCAGCAACAAGAGTGGCAGCTCAAAATTCGGTTTGCATTTGGTTTTGTAATTCGAATTGTGGCTTTAAAAAAGACACACGATCGCACACACTCGATCTGTCTGTCTGTCTGTGTTTGCTAGTTTGCTAGTGGAGCCGAGTCAGCGAGCTGCGAAGCCACGAAGCTTGGAATCGTCGCCGTCGTCGCCGTCGTCGTCGTCGCCGTCGTCGTCGTCGCTGCTGCTGTTGGAAGCGGCGTCTGAGCGGTCTTCGTACGCTTGGCGGCACTTGGACAATCAGTTGACGTTGAATGTTTCGTCTTGGCGGTCGTTGAATTAGTCGCTCAGTACCGCCCTCTGGCCACCGCATCTACCTCCGACCTCCCACAATCCGCACGTAAATCGCGACTTCCAAAACGACGACAAAACCACTCGATAAATTCACAGATCAAACAATACACGACTAGAAATTTGCTGCTGCCTTTATCATCGCGACTATCACCCAATATTTCGTTTTGTTTTTTTTTTGTTTGCTGTTCTTCCACGCGCAGTGTGATGAGTGCCATTTGAGTGCCACACGCAGCACAGCCAATAGAAACACACATAGAAAGCATTGCACAGAATGCGTCAGACTAATTTAGTGATGATGTTAGTGGTGCTGTTGCTGTGCGCCTTCGGCTTCGGTTGCAGCGGTGCGCTGAATGCGGCCGACGGTGGCGCCGCGGCCGCTGTGGCACAGCCCACGTGCAGCCTGAAGGACAATTGCAATTTGGGCGACAATCTGCTGGCGCTGCCAGCTGCCGATGGCGCGGCCAGCGATGCCAAAGTCGAGAGTCACATGGCCTCCATCTTCGAGGATAAGGTCAACTATAGCCTCAAGTTGTTTGCCGACGATGTGGCCGCGGCAGCGACAGCAGCCAATGCTGCCACGGTGCTGGATGTGCTGCATGTGGCAGGCAACCTGAGTGAGTTGCACCACAGCAGCAGCAGCAGCAGCAGCGGCAGCGGCAGCGCAGGTGGCAACTTCACGCTGCGCCAGCTAAACGCTGATGACGATCAGGTCGAGGATGACGAGCGCGGTAAGTGATGGAAACGAAACCAAGCGACACCAATTTCGAGTTGATTTTTGACTTTCTCACGCCACCCACACGCAACAAGTTGAAAGGCCCGCGGGCAACTTGTTTTGCTTGTTCAATTTCAATTACAATTCCACTTCAATTCCAATTGTCATTTGTAGCTGTTAATGTTAATGTTGATTCCCCTCCCTCCCTCTTTCGGTCTGTCTGCCGCGTTTTACACAACACCGAAAATTCGCAGTTATGTTGCATAAGCTGCGCGTGCGTCAAATAAAACAAAATCAATTGCTCGATTGCCCATGATACGCACACATAACTCTGGCCTGCTTTTGGCTTTTGTCTCTTCGCCGTTGGCGTCCACCACGTTCGCCATCAACTTTAATGGCCACAAAGACCTCCGCGTTGGGCATGGACTGGGTCTAAGCCTCTATCTGCACCATCTACGTGATTCACGCCACACAGCGCAAAACCCCTCGACAAGAATCGCGCTGCCCTTGAAACTTTTCAATCTAATGCAATTTTTGCCCAATCCCGCACTTGACTTTGTCAAGCTGGAAGTCTCAAAAATATCAAGAACTACAAATAATGTGAATTACTTGCTGCTGACTTTCAATTGAATTCTCTAGTGCAAGGCAACTGTGGCCTTCGACTTGGTATTAACCAGCTCTTTAGCATACATGTTTGGTAAATTGCTAAAATTGTGTATAAATATAAAATGAAGTTACGCATAAATTAGCAAAGAGTTCGCCCACCGAATTCGCTTGGTTCCCGAGCAACAAATAGAACAACTAGAGGCAATGCAGCGCAGTTGCCATAGAGCTACTCATTTACATACTCGTACATTTGCTATACTAATCTGTTCACTCCTCAATCATTTTGGGTATTTCATTTTAATAATTTGGGGCCTTGTGTAGGCATGTAAACGTAACATTAAATATGCATAAATAAATAAATATGCATATAGTTGAAGTCACATACCAAACTGTTGGACCTCTACTTATTTCTCGGTCCGGTTGGACAAGTGTAGTTGATTACTATGGGCATTTTACGCGACTTTTTTACTACTTTTTTTGGGCAAATAGAGACACAAATAAACTGTGGGCTGTGTGAAGTCTTGTACGTAGGCCGAACTAATTGTTTAGGGCACTTCCGGCTTCAACGTAAAGCGGGTGATAAAAACGCCCAACTGGCTGTTTAACCTCCCTGTCTCTTGTACGCTTCAATGGTAGATGGGGAGGGGGGGGGGGGTTCCCCGAAAAACCTTTTTGGCCAATTGCGAATTGGTTGTCCACTTATTCTTGCTAAAAGGTTCGGCCTTCCCGTTAAAGTTTTGCTCAAATATTTGCGATTCGAATGCGAACTTAAATACTGCACATGGGACTCAATATATATGTGAGTATGTTCGTCACGATATTCAGGGAGGGGGGAACGGTGGGGGGGAAGTAAATTGCAGCGCTGCAATGTGCCAATTCGCACGTAATTTGCGAATCTTAACAGGAAAACTGTCATTGGCAGCAATCCTTCGCACTTTAGCAATTAACAGCTGTGTGTTGGTCGGAGCGCAACAAGTCCATCCATCAACAGCAACTTGTTTCGAGACATGTAGCACTTGCGAAGAGTACTTAAACAACGTTTACGATCGTGATCATGATGCTTGATGACTGGCGCTCTCAGCCATGATTGTGATTATTATGATCATGTTTGCCACGTTGACGATGGTAATGATGATTGGGCAGAAAGGCTACTCACTCGCCAACAAGAGCCTGTCCATTAAATTACCCCAACATTTAGATTTAGTTAATACACCGCTTGCCAAACACACAGCCCAGCGCCGACGTGTAGTTACCCTGCACTGCCATTTGTCATCAAATTTTTGTGAATTATTTAGATGATTCAGATGTGGGGAGACTGCCATTTATGTGCTTTTACAGGGTATACGGTAGGAAAAGAAAATAAGAGACAACAACTGCAAACAACTGCAAAGATAGACAAACAACTCGAGTTGAAACTAACTGTAAATGAATTGGCCAAATATTGAAATTCGAATTTTGTCTATGCCACCCGTAGAAGCAAATACGACTACGAAATACGTTATACGATATATAGCAGATACTTGCGTCAATGCTAATTGGCCGCAATAACAATCGCAAGCCGAAGAATACGAAATTCGTTAGCCAAAATTGCCCCATCATCATCATTAGACTAAAAAGGACCGACAACAAGCGAAAGTATGACATTCTCTTGCCACAAAACAAGCAATTTGATATCGATTGCGATTGCGTTATTTGCTTGTACTTGAGGCGCAAAACCAGATTCGATTTTGGAGACTAGCCTGGAGACCGGACCCATCAATTGGTGACTTGACTTTCATCACACGGGTCACCTTCTTTCCCGTCGCTGACATCTGGAATCTAGAACCACCCCAATTACCAATCTTATTTTGTATATATGGATTTACTCATTTACTAAACTTTGACAATATACGGTTGTTGTTTTTCTGTCGGTGAATTAGCAAAGTAATTAATATGCCAAAGTTCGCTTTCTGACCATTTTTGTGCCAGATTTTTTGGCCTGGATTAAGTCTAGCCAATTAACGAGTTCAAGCTCATTAATTTATGCTTTTTATTGCAATTTATCTAGACGCTCTTGGCGAACTGCTTTATTCTGATCGGCGACAACAGTTCAAGTTCAAGATTTCACAAAACAAATACGACTATTAGCATAAAGTCCACTGTTGCAAAATAATTGTCTGCTTTCGACTTCCTAAATGTGATTTTTTTGGATAGTTGAATAAACCATGCCTATCATCTTCCCTTCACTTTTTCGATTACTTCTTTGGATTCCTACTTTTATTTTTTGGCATTTCCCGATCGTTAACACGCACTTGCTCGGCATGCCGGGCACATAATTTGAAGATTTATTTATACTCGTTTCGATTATAGAATTTGCAATTGTTCCTTGTCTACGACTGCGTTCGGGTATCAGCCAATTTTCCCATATGGCGGACCGTATATATTTTGATACCAATAGTTGTATGTATAGCATATGACGACAGGGAACACATTCCGCTGTCGTCGCTACTCGTTTGTCGCTTGTCGCAACGTCGCATCTCTGACGCATTTTTGCACTTTGGGACTGCCCAGGCACCGGCCCGGTCTCCACCCCCCTCGGCGCTCTCTCACCTTGGCATCGACAGCTTCAAGACGGATGCAGGCAATGAAGCGTAACTATGGATGACAGATTCGTCAGTCGCGTCTCGAGTCTCAAGTCGAGAGAGGACGCGCTCAGAATGCGAAATGAGTGAAGAAATCGCAGGCTTAGCATAAAAAGAAGACAGACGAACGACTGGCGAACCATGATAATGATAATGTTAATAAGAACAAAGCAGCGACTAGAAATCTAAAAAAAAAAAAATAAATAACTGAATGTTGCGTATTGCATGCTGATCGTGGCACGAGTACCAAACTGTATTAATTAGACTTTGGCATGGGGATCGGCGTGCACACACACGCACAGACATGCACGGACACGCACGCGCACGCACGTCATACCAATCGTTGCCGTTGGGCATACATCGTATATCGATTCATATCGATCGTGCAGTTAACAAGCATTACTGGCCGATTTGTGGTTTATGCTAATTAAAAACCATTTCTATGCCATCTGCCGTTTGTTTTATTTTCGCAGCGCATCTTTTTGATTTTGTATTTTTTGGCGTTGGGGTTGCCAAGTTGCTGGATTTCCTGTTTGTTGTGGGCACGTGCCCACAACGCACTGATAACGATAATAAAATAGATATTAATTGTTAATCGCTTCGAACTTTTTTAATTGTCAATTGTCTGTGACAAATTACAAAATTCAAAGCGCTCGCTGCGCCGCAATTTGCACGCTCAATCAGTGCTGTCAGCAATTTGATGCTACATCGGTTGAAAAACATAAAATTTAGAAAAAATAAAAGAGAATTTTAATAATGTAGCCGTCAAGTTTGCTTATAATTAATTATGTGTGTCATAAAACGAATAAACATGAAAAAATCACATAAAAATAAGCCACATTTCGACATAACTTTAACTATATAATTGCCGTAAGTTCAACGCAAATTAACTTGATGATAGATGCACATTTCGTGTGAAACACTTTTTGTCAGTTGTTCTCTACTGTTTTCAAATATTTACCTACGCTCAATTAGACGAAAAAATGCTGATTTGGCAACACTGCAATGAAACACTGCAGATGGCGCTATCGTCATTTGGCACGCCACGTGCGATTTAATACAAGCACCAAAATAATTGTGAAATTTCTCTTCTTGCAGTTTATTTGTACAACATTGGCAAACGCTTCTTGGCGTTCTCGCAGCCCTTTGATGCCGCACGCAATCCGGACGCATCTCCGCAATGCCGCTGGCAAATGCGGCGCTATTTGCAGGCATTGAACAACTTTGATTTATGGGCCTTGAAAAGTAAGTATCCGTTTAGTTAATACGAGACTAGAGACACATAAGATTCTATTCGGCAAAAAAAATTCGAGTCATTGCCAACTGGACAAAGCGGCAAGTCGAAGCCGATGTTCAAGCCGAAGCCGCATTGTGACCGCCAGACATGAGACGACATGAATTGTAAGAGTGCAAAGTCAAATGAATCAAATAATCAAGTTCTGAAATTGCAAGCAAGAAACACAAACACACACACACACACACACACACATAAGCATGCACATATGCATGTGTCATGCGGCTAAAGTGAAGGTCAAGCGTCGAACTTTACCCACATTTGCAGCAGCAATGCCAAACGCAACAAGTGAATTTTTAGCCAACTGCAGCAAATTGCAGCAGCAGCCAATAACAGCAACAAAGCTTTGTGAACTTGGCACCAAACTGCTGCCAGATGGCGAACGAAACGAGCAGAGCCGAACTCAGAATCAGAACGAACGAACAGACGAACGAAGCACACGAAGCTGAAACGAGTTGCCAACTGGCGACGCCCGCTGGAATCACAGTCAAGGCCACCACCATCAGCCAATTTCAATTGCAATTGAATTCGGATTGTACTGTGCAATAAAAATGCATAGTGAATTAAACTCTAACAACCCCATTTCGTTTTCGTTGCAGTGCACGATGCAAGCGGCAAACTAAATTCGGGCATTTTGAATGGCAACATCAATCAGCCGGGCGACTTTGATCAGTGCCTGGGCATTCAACAGCAGCAGCAGCAGTCGGCGAGCGGTGACGTCACAAATGGCGACGATAACGTGCTGCGCGGCCAATATTGTTTGGCGTATGCGCAGCCAGTGTTTCCTCACAAATCGAAACGTTTGCAGGCATTCTTCAAGCAATTGCAGTCACATGGCCCCTTTCGCAGCGAATTCAACGATGTAAGTTTGATGGGGCAACACCGTTTAAGTTCGTTGTTCAAATCACTGCACTACAATGAGCTCGAAGCTAGGTCTGCACTGAAATGGTTTAATGCTGAGAAACATATTAAGCTCGTCAATTTTTTGATTACAAGCAGCATATATTTACGGCAAACACATGCTAAATGGAAATTCAAATAGGCCAGCTATTTTTATTGAAATATGCTAGATTTAGCCTACAAAGTGGTATGTTGGCGGCACTGACACATATGCAAACAGGCGCGGCGAAAGCACAGACACCATTTCGCCGCTAGACATAGCTTGCTCGCCTTAGCGTGAGTGAGACGGCGCTGCTCGCGCGAAGTTGGAAGTTCAGCCAAGCGAATATTATGCGCCAAAGCGGGACGCAAAATATGACATTGAACTTGGACGAAATTCGCGAAGCAAACAATAAAACGTCAGCGCAGACAACATGCGACTCGATTGCTGTTGTTGTTGTTACTGTTGTTGTGGACGAATGCCAATATATTGACACAATGCTATGCTAATCAAACGTTTTACGAGTTCACTGAACCACAGCGAATTGAAAGAAGCAAAAAGAAGATCTCATTTCAGCAAAGAAGCTTCTCGACTGTTTATCTTTTTGTTGTACATATTCCTTGCTCTTACTTTTTGCTTTGTTTTTTATTTGTGTATTTAGCCTGGTCATCGCGTGCCACGCTACTCGCTCGTCAACTGGGGCATCTGCGTCCCCTCAGGTTGCACGTACCGCGATGTGGAGTACAGCGTTGCCGAATATCTGCGCAATCAAACCGCCTCCACTGGCATCACCTTCAATGTGCGCGTCGAGCCGCAAATGTGCCAGGTGCGTGATCCACAGCCCTGGGATCGCAACACCACGTGGGCGGTGCGATTCTTCGTCCTCATTCTATCGGTGGCCATACTTTCTACAGTCTACGATCGCTGCACCAAGACCCAGCAGAAGCAGAGTAAGTTGTCGATTTATACAGCCACATAGATCTCAAAGCATACAACACTTTTGTTGCACAGTTTAATGAGCTTACTTCAACTGATTTCTACAAATTTCAACTGCTTTTGCAAATGAACTTATTAGCTATGCAAATAAAAATGTTTATTTCATTCAAAATGAATAATTAATTAGAATTAATACAATTTGAAATTGAAAGTAATCAAAATGTTATCACACAGTTAACCGAAAACTTGAACTTGAAAAAAAAAGGTATATTTTTCTCAAAATCAATATTTTGTGATTTACAAACAGACTTCATGCTGAATAGCAAAACAGTCCTTTGAGCTATTCGAACTAGAATTTTAAACAATTTCAAACACAATCCACGCAATCTGTGTGCAATATGAGCCACATTATCGAAACGAGTTTAGTAAAATGGTTCGCAAATCGTTTTTAAATTTGCAAAATTTAAACAAAAAACAAGTTTTGTTTCGCCCAAACATTGCAAAGTTGAGCTCACTCGTCTGTGGCTTTCTACCATGTTTATTCCCTGACAATCCCCACTCTTCCACCCGCTAGATGACTGGTGCACCGCCTTCTCCCTGGACAAGAACCTGCGCTGGCTGTTCAGCACGAACAGCTCGCCGGGCGACATTGAGGCTGTGCATGGGATCCGTTTCCTGAACGCCGTCATGCTGATTTTCTCGCACAAGTCGATGGCCATGTTCTTCAATCCCTACAACAATCGCACTGCCATGTCGGAGAGCTTGGGCCAACCCTGGACGGTGATCGGACGCGCAGCCTCGCTCTACACGGATCCCTTTCTGCTATTCAGCGGCATGCTCACCTCCTACTCGCTCTTCGGCCGCCTCATGAAGCGGCAGCCGATACGCTTGAAGAACGAGTACGTCAGTCGCCTAATGCGGTAAGTTTTGGTCTCGAAATGAAGAAGCTTCAAACAGAAGGGGATTCATTCTAACAAGCTGGAGTTTGGCAGGGCGACAGAGATATTGGTCGCCGTCGCTCTTAAGATGGCATAAACAAGCATATGCTTATTCCAAATTAATATTGGGCCTTGAAAGCAGTTCCTCTGACAATTTTCGTTGCCTTTTCCGTGGTAATATTCGAGTAAAACGATCCACAAATATTAGTAGGGTCTCTGCAAGTCGACCACTTTGCACTTGGTAATCGTTTCCGTTCTGTTTTGCAGCATTGTCCCGCCACTGGCCGCGCTGATTCTGTTCTGCACATACGTGCTGCCGCTGTGGGGCTCTGGGCCACAGTGGAACCTGGTGGTGGGCCACCATGCGGACATCTGCAAGCAGCACTGGTGGCGCAACCTGCTCTTCATACACAACTACTTCGGGTTCAGCGAAATGTGCCTGACGCACACGCATCATCTGGGCATTGATACGGAACTGTTTGCTGTCGCACCGCTCTTCATTCTGGGCTTGTGGCGTTGGCCGCGCCGTGGTCTGGTCACACTGCTGCTGCTCTGCACCGTGGGCACGGCAGCGCGCTACTACACGACCATTGTGAACCAGCTGTCCAACTACATCTACTTCGGCACCAAGTGAGTAGCAATTGTTGTAGCCTAGAGCATCTCATCATCGTTCCTCTTTCCTCTTCTCTTCGACAGCATTCAGCGGCTGTTCCGCACCGCCGACTACATGTACTCCTTCCCCCCGCACCGCTCCACGGTCTACATCATGGGCATACTCCTTGGCTACGCGCTCCGCAAGTTCCAGGGCGCCCAACTGAGCCGTCTGCAGCTGCGTCTCGGCTGGCTGGCGGCCACAGTCTGTGTGCTGGCCTCGCTGCTGGGCCCGGCTCCCATGGGCGACATCAACTACGTGTACAACTCGACGCATGCGGCCATCTACGCGGCATTTGCGCCCATTGCCTGGTGCCTGTTCTTCTCGTGGATCGTCTTTGTCTCGCACAATGGCTACACTAGTAATTGCACTTGCCTGTGATCCGATCGAGTGTCGTGTATTAATGATTGCTCTCTCTCTCTCTCTTGCTAGATAAACTCACGAAGCTGTTCTCCTGGCGCGGCTTCCAGGTGTCCACAAAGCTATCGTATGCCATCTACCTGACGCAGTTCCCCGTCTTTTTCTACAACGTCGGACGAAGGCGTCACATCCACCACTACTACAACTTTGTCTCCATCATTGTAAGTGCCCGCATCACTCGACTGCTGATCTGTGGTACTCATGCGACTTCTCTTGCAGCTGGACACCAACGAATTTATCTCCATCTTTTTGGCCTCGGTGGCGTTAACGGTGCTCTTCGATGCGCCCTTCCAGAATCTCAAGAAGCTGCTCATCAAGCGACCCAGCGCCATCGCCAAGCCCAAAGCGGCGCCCGCTGCGGAGGACACAGCGACTGCAGTCAGCTGCAACACGACAACGCATCCACACTCCGAGTAGGGAGCGCGACTAGAGCTTATTGTATTTGTATGTTGTAAATTGTTGTCTTAGCATTTAGTGGCAATGTGTATTTAAAATCCCCGTCCGTCCTCCTTTTTTTGTACTCCCCCATCCCACAACCCCCAAAACCAAACCAAACCAAACCACATCCGCCCCGAACCGCCCTTAGTCTTTAGTGAAACGCTTTATACATTGTAAATTGTACTGTTAGTCAAACGAGCGAGAAGGAGAAACACAAACAATAGAAGCCGATGTAGAGGGAGAGAAGACGAGTTAACAATAATGTAATGCAATTCATAGTCATTAATAACCAATCACTGCTTGTTGTTTATACTATAACTATATATATACTACGATATTATCTTGCTTGGCTAAAACGCTCTCGGGCTGTTCCCAAACAGCTCTTGTCTTATCTTATACATATTATATTACCATCTACGAAAGTTTAGTTTATAAGCGAGGTCGATTGCTTCTCTTCTTTTTTTTTTTTGCTTAATTTAATAAAAGACAAAAACAAATGGAGCACGTACGGATTATTTATGTGGTTAACCTTTTTATTGCCGACGCGAATTTCTATTTGTTTATCCATTTTCGTTGCACACTTTTAGACGGGCATTGAAATTTCCAAAAGCCTTCCATTTGTCCCATACTTTTAGGCGGAGACTACAATTTCCAAATGCTTTTGCAGCCCTGGTAATAATCGCAGGCGGCCAATGTTTACATCCAACACTCAGATAAATATTGTATTCATTTCTCGGAGTTCTTTTTGCAATCAGCAAAATGTGTATGCCATAGCCAGTCTGTTGACTTGTATAAAGAATAAATCCAGTTGCATAATATTCATTTTCTTATTTATTTATTCAAATATTACAACAAAATTGTTTAATTTCTGCAGATTTAGAGATGCTAAAGTTTGTTCTTCATCATTCGCAGTTTCTCGCTTGATCGTCTAAGATAGTCCAAAGAGTTATAGATCTGCAATTTCAGCTAAAGTAAGAAACCAGCGATCATAATAATACTGGCAGCTCCAAACTCCAAATACAGCTTCCAATGAAGAAATCCAATCTCAACCAACGAATCAAAGAAAATAATCGCAAGCCTTTGAAGTTTTCACAAAATACATCAACAGCGCTCTTAAATATTAAATTCTTATCCCCAATCTGCAAAATTTTCATAATCACGCCGCTGCTAAATCAAATCCATTCACACAACAATTCCTATCAAGTTGAAAAGATTTCCCCTAGTTCAGAAACGAATTTACACGAATTTAGTGGAGAGAAACAGATGATTCGAATGCCAATGCAGATGTTTGATGTATGTATAATGATGAGTATAGTATAGAGTAAATAAATGTAGTGTAGATAGTATAATAAAGTTTTAGGAGCAAAATGAATTGATTCAGAAATGATTAGAATAGTTCGTTGGATATATAATGGTCAATATATGAAGATATTAAATTGTATTAAACTCAATCGAAGATATCCGATTGTTGTACATAATACGAATAAGTGAGAATATATAAATGATATAAAACAATCGGAGAACCGATAAAAACAAATTGAAAATATGATTTCAAGTTTTGCATGAAGGATACAAATATAAGGAAAAGTGCATGAATTTAAATGAATGTGTGTATGTATTGAATAGTGCGGTGTGGAGTTGGCCGGTGAGATAGTTGAGAAAAGTTCGTAGTGCTAAACAGGGGCCTCATACGCTACACACCCTGTACACATGGCCAAGCAAAGAGCGACACTTGCCAATTGTCACTTTTTTGCTCGATCAAAAATAACAAGAGTGTAGTAGAGTATGAGGGGGGCGGGGTGAAGAGATGCGATGAAATATAGGCCCAAAGCAAGGACGGCAACTATAGAGGCGCATTCATTGTTCCTTTTTGCTATTGAGCTGAGCTTTGAACTTTTTTGTAGCGCTGCCCGTTTGTCGTTGGCGAAAGCGAGCAGGCAATACAATTCAATTCGCCTCGCCGTCATGTCAAAAATGTATGCAATAAATAAGGGAGCCTCTATAGTTACATACCTTGTCGTAGTGTGCAGAAAAGTGTGAATCAATCAGTTCCTCATTGCGAATCTTCATTCATTCAATTCCTCAATCCCAGCATGCAAATGTGGTTCAGCTTTCGAAGGTGCCGCAACAACAATTAACAAAATAACTAATGCACTCACACACAATTTAAATGCACAAAAAAAAAATACAAAAAAAAAAATAAGAGAAGCGATTTAGAAAGCTTTTGCTCGGCTTCTTGTTGTTGCGACGCCTTTTTAGCGCCTTGCACATTGTACACAATTGACAATTTAACCGCCGAACAGAAAAAAAAAGAAGTATAAAGCACATTCACTTAATCAAAAAAAAGTTAATTTATTCACTCCTGCAAACATTGTTTGCTCTTTGACGTGTTGTCTGCTGTCTGCGCAAGATTTCAAGGAGTTGTTACGAGTTTATTTGTCGACCAGGGCCTTCTTGGGTTTGGCCTGAGTTCCCTCACGGAAACCGTTGCGGAAACGACGGCGGACCACCTTCAAGTGGCTCATGCGGCCAGTGCCAGTGGTCTTCCTCCTCTTAGCCTTCACGGACCAGTTGTCTAAATAAACCAATAGATGACGAGAATTAAGTACCCACACACATACATGAGTAAAACACAGGGTGCTACTTACACGAACGCAACTTGGCAGCTGGATAGCCGCACTGGGCGCAAGTCGACTTTTGGATGTGGTATGAGGAGCGTCCACAACGACGGCACAAAGTGTGCGTCTTATTGTGGCGTTTACCAAAGCTCGAGGTACCCTTCGTCTGTAATCACGCATAGAGAGGGGGTGGTCAATTAGTAACTTTCAAACAGAAAAAAAATAATGCACACAAATTAAAATCGCCAATTTGTTTATGTTTTTTATTGCAGCGTCGAATTTCATTAGTTTGGCAACCGGGCTGCCAAAAATTTTGCGCATTTCACATTTATTAGCACGCACGCTATCGTTTTCCAGTAATTTCAAATAAAAATATCCGCGGATGTTATTAAAAATTGGCGATTTTAATTTTAGTTGAACGTGGATAAATTTGTCGGACGCACCATCTTGTATGGCGAACACTCGAAGAAGAAAGAGCGAAAGAGATGCGCGTAAATGTCAATTTGACAGCGGCAGTCACAAAGTGGCGTGCTTGCAGGGTTGTATTTGCTAGCAATATATCAAAGAAAATATACCAACTGATAGCTGAGGCGCAGACCGTCTATCGATACTTATGTCTCAAAATGGCGCGCAGCCAACTTCAAGTGAGAGCACTAAAGTGCGTCAATTGGTAAAAGACGCGCGCTATTTGAATTGATAAATATGTAGATCAATGACAGCCACTTGTGTGTGATGGATATCGATAGTCGTGGTAGCTAGTTGGGTATCGCTATGGCACAGCCCACTTCCAGTGAAATAAGCTTAAGTGCACGGCCAATAGGCGGACAATACTGGCGGTTAGCGACGCAAATTTAATTTGAATGCAATTAAAAACGAATATCTCGATGTTTATTAGTTAAAATGATCATTGTTTTATTTATGAAATAAATTATTATTATTTACATTGGAAATAATGCACGAAATACAAATAATATTGCATAATCTGCGGCTTTTTCTGCATAAAATTTATACACTCGAAAACAAACACTCTAAATTACATGTATAAAAAGTAACGTATTTTCTATGCGACAAAAGATATGTGATAAGATAATGAATGTATATCAAAAATGGTGCAACAAGAATTGAAATATATATAGTTTTATAAAATGTAAATTCATTATGTTAACTTTTTCTTCTAGTTTACGTTTCGTATTTGTTTTTGTTTTTTTTTTTGTCGTTTTTTTCGTTTTCCGTTTGCAACTGTTGCCGTTAATGGCACACGTACTACAATATTATTTATAGATTTTATCTGCTGCTGCGTTTTTTTTATTTTTTATATTTTTTATATTTTTGTGATCTATGATTGCATATTCTGGAGTCTGGAGTCTAAGTTAATTGTGACTATGAGCAAGTCGATTTGGCTTAAGTGTCTCTCATTCTTCAAGTATCTCAAACTAAACCAAGTTGCACATAATTTCAGCTGATTGATGCGGGAAATGTGGATTAGAAGGGGGGGCAGGTGATACTTTAGAGTGGGTGGGGAGTCTACATAAAAGTATATTTTAATATTATGCATAATGTGAAGGCTGTGCTGGTATTTCAACTAATATCTAACACGATTAAACCGCCACGCCTCGCTTTTGCCTTTGCCACACAATTCGTTTTTGTTTTTGTTTTTGTTCTCTAGTTTTCACTACAACTAATTCATAAACTTTTCAACTACAAAATCTTGAAGAATAAATTAGACAAGACAAGATGAAATGGAGATTACGATATACATATATATATATATATATATATATATATATATTTGTATATATATATAGTACGATATACGATATATAGCTATGGTAGCGCTGCTCTATTGACTTGCAACATTTTGCCTCCTCATTTCCACTACTTGCATCCTTTTTTCGCTATAAACATAAAGTTTTATCGACCTAAACAACTAATGCGCTGCCCATCTCATAAAATAGATTAAAAATACATTTAAAAAAAATACCACTCTTAAAGTTAAGTTCAATTTGTAAGTGTAAAAAAAACAAAAAGTAAGTTGCTCTCGTTGTGCTGCATTTTGTTGCCCAGGCTGCGATGCGATTGCCGTTGCTATTGCTCCACACTGATGGTTATGATCATGGTTGGTCAATAGTGTCCGCCACCGCCACCACCAACACCACCGCCGCCGCCTCCGCCGCTGTGCCTGTGATGATCACGCCGGCCTGCGGATTGATCGCGATCACGGTAGTCGCCGTTGCGCGAGCTGCTGCTCTTGTGATGATGATGGTGATGGCGCTTCTTCTCTCCCTTCAGGCACACGTCCGACACGACCATCTCCGAGTTGTCACGCATTCCGTAATTGTCGCGACCACATCTACAAAAAAAGATGATTCCTGCATTGTTTGCTGTCTCGCTATCGTCTTGCTTCAATGCTGCCTACCTGTCGAGATTCTCGCGTGAGCGTTGCATGTTGTCGCGCAGATTGTCACGGGAACGCGTCATGCTGGGCGGATCCAGCGTCTCCTTGCGGCGCAGCGCGTTGTGTGAGCTGTTCTTGGAGGCCGACTCATGCAGATTCTCCCAGGCCTGGCGATAGTATCTGCACGAAAGAAAGACGTAGCAATCAGCTTTTGTCATAGTTTGTAACAGAAGTTAGCGGAGACACAAACCTGTTGAGACCGTTGCGTGAACCGGACGTGGAGCTATCGAAGCTGGCGACTGTGTTGCAGTCGGGCGAGGCGCGATGGCGATAATGTTGCGTCGTGCGGTTTCTGCGAGCGGGAGAGAGACAGCAAATGGAAGAGAGAGAAAAATATGGTTAATTAAGAATGTCGGCATAGTTGAATTTAAAAACTAAAATGTACAACGGGGCGTGTTAGTTACAAAAATAGAACAAAGACAGAGATAGGTATATAAATAGAGAGCGAGGGAGAGAGAGAGATAGAGAGAGAGAGAGCGAGTGCAGTGTAAGGATTAGCGACAACATCAATCAGAGAGATTACAATACGCATGACAGAGATGAGAAGTGAGCACAACACACACAGAGAGAAAGAGATACAGCGCTTCGACATAGACCAGAAAGGGACAGAGCATGTACAATGGATGCAAATCTGTATTGTATGCGTGTTGGTGTGCGTGAGTTTGTTGTATGTGTATGTGTGGCCCGACAACAGCTTTTAATTGTTTGTTTGATTGACTGAATGATGCAAATGAAACCAGCAAAGAGGCAGCCCCCACAGCATTCCATCCAAAACAAATGTTCCAACGTGTGTGTGGTGAAGTTTTGTGGTGTGTTGATTGACTGATTGACTGATTGTCTGGCTCGCTGATTGAGCCGAGTGTGTTCTGTTGTCTGTTGTTTCGTGTAGTTTGGTTGGATAGTATGTTTTTTTGTTTTTTTTGGGCTGCTTACATTTGTGTGTATGGCCGTTGTGCGGTTTTGATTGAAGTTCTGAATCGTGATTGATTGCTTGAATAGAGTAGTTTAGAGTTGGAGAGTATTTGCTTGTTTCTTCGCTTGTTTTGTAGCTGATCTTTGGCACACGTTCACATTTGATTCGCAGGTAGTTTTCGGTTTTGGTTTCATTCCATTCCATTCTATTGCACTTCGTTTCGTTCGTTAATTCCATTTTCGTAGTGCGTGACTCTGGGTCTCACTTGCATTCCATTCCATTCCATTCCATTCCCTTTCATTTCGTTCGATTTCGTTGCATGGTATTTTAATCTGATTCATTCCACTACTTTACTTTTAGTTTAAGCTCGCTTTGCCGCACTTTGTGTTGCATTCGATTTTCTTTCGCTTCATTCCATATTGTTTCGTTTTAATTCCATTCGTTCTCATTGCGCTCATTTTGGTCGTTCTTTGGCTTGTTGAGCTTTACACTTTTCGTTCTCGTTATCTCTTTCTCTCTCTCTCTCTCTCTACGTTTCACATGTGCGTGTTGCTAAAGAGTCCAGCTCTCGCCCTGTAGCCGCGTCCATAGGTGCTCAGCTCGCGTCGCGCCAGCTTCTGGTCGTCGAAGGGCAGTGCGAGCACGCTGTACCACAGCGAAGGCGCCGCCGCCTCGCAGCGTGTGCTGGAGCTAAGGCTGCCGTAGTTGCCTCCGCCGCAGCCGCCGCCATCCCCAAAGAGTCGCAAGTGGTAGCCACGGCGCGAGCGACTGCTGCTCTTGTGGCCGCTGTGGCTGTGGCGCGTCAGTTGCGCCGTTGAGGCATAGCTGGTGGCGCTCGTTGCCGTTGCAGTGGCATAGCTGGGCAGTCGCGTCGTCGATGGCGCTGCCGGCGGCCCAAAGTGGTGATGTTGTTGTTGTTGCTGTTGCTGCTGCTGTTGTTGTCGCTGGCGCTTCTCTCGCTGCTGCTGTTGATGTTGATGTTGATGGTGGTGATGTTGATGTTGTTGGTGTTGTTGATGATGTTGGTGATGATGATGATGATGTTGGTAATTGGTAAAATGTTTAGCAAGGTGCCGCCGTTTGCTGTTCGGGGTGCTGAATGGATCACGAGAGCGAGAGAGAGAGAACGAAAAACGAAAAAAGAGAGTTGTACAACAAGAAAGAGAAAGCGTTTCATGCAAACATGTCTCTGTCTGTCTGTGCTTGTGTGCGTGTGTTTGAGTGTGTGTGTGAGTGGGGAGAGACTCTCTCTCTCGCTCTCTCTCTGTGTGTCTCTCGAGTTTCGCCGGGCAATATGTACAGTGATGATGAACAGTCGAGAGATGTGTGGAAAGGAAGCCTTAACAATCAACAACAACTCAGTGATGTAATAGCAGTAGCCAAAGAGACAGAAGAGAAAGCACAATGACAAAGGATTGCAGGAAGAACAACAAACAGCACGAGAGAAAGAAGCAGTTATAGTTGGATGGGGTAAAGGAAACAGGAAAGATTGAGTGTGAAGCACCGAAATGGGAAACCAGAACTCAGCCTCAGTTTCGTTCACTTATCAACTACTGAGACCAATGATAGCGACTCAGTCAAATGATTAATCTAATCCATTAGTGCAAGTCAACGATTGTTCACATTGTTTTTGTAGCGGTAACAATCAATTAATCATTTTTGTTTAGTAATTCAATTCCTTTGCTTTAGATTTTGTTCTAAGTTGCAAAGAATTTGATGTCAATTTCACAACCAATATATAACACGCATACCTCACTTAGCGCTTAAATTATGGGCAGCTAAGTAAAATATACGTTTGCAATGGAATTTCGATTTTATCCTAAATAAGATTAAAGATTAGATAACGAGCAAGATTTGGCTCAGTTTGGCCACAATCTTGCCATCGTCTTGAGTCTGATCGCTTGATGAAAATAATTGTTTCCATTTCCATTTCAAATGCGTTGTAATAAAAATGACTTCAATATATGTTCATGTTTTGGAAGGTGATCAACGAATATCAAAACTCAATGCACACTCACCTTCTGACCAGAATGACAATGGTGGTGATGACGGCAGCAAGGAAGACGAAGCCACCAAAAGCACCCAGAGCCACAATGGCGCCCAGATTGAGTTTGGCCTCCTTGGTCTCCTTGCGATCGGGATTATCGACGGCGAACGGCACATTGACGTTGGGCGACTGGTTCTGACGTATGTTAACGCTGTCGGCAATCTCATTGTCCTGCGGATGCGAGTTGAGTATAATCTGCTGTGTGTTGCGCGTTGTCGTCTCCAGCGTGGGACGAGTGCGTGGCGGCGTTGGAGCATACGTGGACACGGGACCAGGCGCATACTGTGTGGTGCTCGTCGACGACGACGACGAGGACGACGACGAGGACGAAGAGCTGCTGCTGGTGGCTGGCGTGCTGTTGGGCTTCTTGGGTATGAGCACGGGACGCACGGTGCGACGGGGCGGGAACTCCTCGCGCACTGTGCCCGGCACAGGCACATTGATGATGTCCTCATCGGAGTCAGCTGTCGAAAAAGAGTTGATTAATTCGAGCAAAGCTTTAACTACTTGTTTGCTTAGCACTACCAATCGTCGTAAGACTATTGTTTCACTTAGACTCATTTTATAAAAAGCAGAAAACACTATCGTGCTTTCATTAGCTCTCAACGATAAGGCACCAACTTTACTACAAAACTAAATGTTTGTCATACTAATTTGAATGCGTGATTTACGATGGTTAGAGTAGGATTTTTCGCAAACGTGCTCAAAGTATGTAAACTTTGTGTGAGTCAGGATCAATCATTTTGAGTTATTGTTGCGCTCACCTTCGCCATTGATTTCCACCTGTGGCGTGTGTATGCTCGTGGTGCTGCTCGACGTGGTGCTGCTAACTGGCGCACGGTAAGCTGGAGTGCGACTGGTGCTCGGTGTGATCTTGGGACGTGGTGGTGCTGCCGCTGTGGAGGGCGGTGTTGGCGGCTGGGGCGGTGGTGGCGGCGCCGCAGTTGTGGCCAGCGTTGAGGGCTCCAGTTTGATGCAACGCGGCAGAGCGCTGCTCCATTGTCCCGTCGCCAGGCAGCTGAGCACACGTGGTCCTTCCATGCGGTAGCCGGGCGGACAGCTGATCTCCGCCTTGGAGCCGTAGTAGGTGCCGTTGGGTGCGCTGATGATCGTGTTGTAGTAGTTGCCCGGCAGCGTGTCGCATTCAACAACTGTGCAATTAGAGAAAGCGAGAGAACGAGCGTCAGTCGGACAGTTTTCAAAGGAAATTCCAACAGCCCTAAAGTTGGGCATTCGATTGGTAAATGCTTTACAATCTTTTAGGTATTCTACCAGCTTTGCCAGCTGTTATATTAATCAATTAATAAGCAAGAATCCTCTGGTAAAAACTAGGAATGTAACTAATAGAGTTGGTTGCTAATTGACTTATACTCGTACATGGTATATTTAGTACTCTGTGGCTAATTATCAAAGGAAGTTTTAACAGCTCCACAATTAGACATTCCATTTGTAAATACTTGTCTAATCTATTAGCTATTCATTATCCTGAATCAATAGACTTGGTTGCTAATTGACTTTTAAATGGTATATTTTATACTCTTTGGCAGTATGGAAAGGAAGTTACAACAGCCTTAAAGTTAGGCATTCCATTGGCAAATACTTTCTTATCTATTATCTATGCATAATCTTGATTACTAAATCCTACTAGCTTTGCCAGCTATAAAGATAAGATAAGAAATAATCCTATGAAATCATGTGAAAATGTGGAACATATGCAATAGACTTGGTTGATAATTGACCTATAGATGGTATATTTTATACTCTGTGGTATATTAAGTATGACATCAAAGGAAGTTTCAACAGCTCCAGAATTACACATTTAATTTGTAAATACTTTTTAATGCTCAATATTATGCATTACTAAATCCTATTAGGTTTGCCAGCTGTTGACAATAAGAAGTAATCCTATGAATTCATGTGAAAATGTGGAATATATGCAATAGACTTGCTTGATAATTGACTTATACATGGTATATTTTCAACATAAATGGCATATTTGCTTGCCTAAAATACATTATTATGTATGTCAAGTGTCTTTGGCACATCTTTGGAATACTTTCAGTATACTACTTTCATGCCTATGTCGTTGTATTGCTTTCCATCTGACTTGACCAATGTAGTACTTACTCTCGCAGCGTGGCGGGGGTCCGTTCCAGCGCTCGTCAAAGTCGCAGGTGAGCAGGGCGCGTCCAATCATCTCATAGCCCTCGTCGCAGGCGTACTTCACGAGGCTGAGGTAGCCGACGGTGCCATTGAGCAGACCATACGAGCCATGCGCGATGCTCGCCGGCAGACCGCATTCGATATCTAGAGAGGAGCGATTAGTTAGAGACGGACAGCGAGAGCGCGGGGGAGTTACTTACATTTGCAGACGGGCGGGAATTCGTTGTAGAAGCCGGTCTCGAGGCAAGTGCGTGTGGCGGGTCCCACAAGCAGATGATTCGCATCGCAGCTGTACTTGATCTGGGCGCCAACCTCGTAGCCGTTCAGGGCAATCATCGTCGAGTTGGGCGGCTGTTCGGGGCGGCCGCAGGTCTTCGGCTGGTGCTGGCAGATGAAGTTGAGCAGCGTGTTGCAGTTGGTGTCGCTCCACAGCCAGCCCTTGGAGCCGTCGAAGCGAGCACAGTCCTCATCGCCGCCCGGATGATTCCAGAACGAGACGGTCAGCTCCTCGCCATTCACCCACTTCCAGCTGCTGCGATCGCTGCCGTCGCGCACCGCTCCCATCCAATACTGGGAGCTGACGTCGCTGCGATGGCGCCGCCACAGCTCCCAGCTGATGAAGCCCTGCAGCGCCGGGTTGCTCTCGCTGATCAGCGTGCCGCCGCGCGACCGACAGAAGCTGAGCGCATCCAAGAAATTCAACGGCTGGCGATTGTAGAAAATGTAGCATTTGCCGTTGTACGAGGCCAAGGCGCCGGGCGGCTGGTCGCGGAATGTCGGACAGCGTTCAATGGGCAGCGCCTGGTCCGTGTAGACGAACGCCTCGCAGATGGAGAGCGGATTGGGCGCGTTGTTCTCCAGATGCACGCTGACAAAGGCGCCGGGCATCGGCGGGTTGCAGGGCAGGAAGAGCGGCTGGCCGGCCTCGAGCAGGCCCGTGAAGCGATTGCAGATCGGATTGGTGCCCAAATCGGGACGATTGTTGCCCACACGCACCACAATTGTGGCGGGCTTGTTGCCTGCGAGAGAGAGAGAGAGAGAGAGAGAGAGAGAAATGGAGTGTGAGTGAGACGGGAAGCACTGTGGCATGCAGCAGACGGCAGCTCAGTGAAAGTAAACATAAATTTAGTCACTGAGTTACCCTCAGTCTGCCCCTTTTTTGCCCTCTTTGGCCTCGTCTTTCGCAGCGCCCCCCACCCTCCGCTGCCTTTTCGGTTGCCTCTCCTGCTCGCCAGTTGGCTTCGAAATCACATAACATTCGCTACCAAGTGAAAGCATTTTTTTAGTAGGCTTTTGGGAAAAAACCTCTTTGGCTCACTGACTAACTAACTCGTCTTTTGCTCGCTCTCTCTCTCTCTCTCTCTGTCGCTCCTCTCACACTGTCTCGCTCGCGCTGACAGTTGTTTACCTTTGCTTGGCGTTTCGACTACCCTTTTTGGCTCGAGTCTGGCCTCTACCTGACGTCGAATTGAGTTCGCGTTGCTTTTGCGTCGTGCAGCATTTGCCATTTGGCCCTGCTTCAATTCAATTGCCATTGTCAGCCTGCGGTTGCATTTCCTCTCTCTCTCTCTCTCTCTCCCTCTTTCTCCCCCTTCTGCGACTCAAGCTGCACGGCAATTGCAACTTGGCTTATTAAGCTGTTTGCCGCGTCTTCCTTCGCTGTTCTATCACAACAACATCTCTAAAGTTGCGGCAACTTTGACCTAATCCAAGCGCAACTTCAATGCTCTTATTTGACTCCTCAATTTTCGCTGCGACTCAGCTGACAAAGCTTCTAGTTTTATGTCTGCAGTTTCACACATGTTTGTATATTCCTAGCAGAGTTTCTAAAAGTAATTGAAGAGCACTTGTCGAAGCTATTCTTCAACATTCAATGCGATATTACATTACAAATTCTTTGCTCTATTTTCGTTTTTTCTTTGGCGTTTATAATAGGTTAAACTCCTTGGTATATCTTAAGCCTTTTGGCAACTCGACTATCTTGAGACTTACCGCAACACGACTTGCCGAAGTCCAGACGCACCAGCTGCACCATGTAGGGCTCCAGGAGATTGACATACCACCAGGGCGAACGTTCCGGCTTCGTCAGCGAGCAGGTGTCCGGCGTAAAGAAGGCGGAGGTGGAGCCGTCGATAGCCTTCTGCGGTGCGCCAGCGCCATCAGTGGAGATTTGCATTGGCGCCTTGCCAGCGGCCACATTGAGAACTGCGGGGCGAAACAAAAGAAGACGCGAGTTAGATTTGGAGTTGGAAAAGATCTGGGAGATATGTGAAGACTTGTTCAAAATTAGTTAAGCTCTAGGTTTAGGCTTTTGTTTCATTGTTTTCTTTTTGGTTTGTTCTTTGGCGCAGTTCCCAGGGCAAAGACAAGGTCTGGCCAATTGGCCAGGGCTAAGACAGTTAGCCAGTTGGTCACATTAGTCTTTAACCCTGACACGCTTCCTATTCTTCTGCTGCTTCAAGCTGGCGACACAATGGAACAAACGCAGCAAATGATCGAACGCGAGTTGCCACTTGGAAACTACACACAAAACATATATTTAGTTTTAAAGCATAGGTTTTTGTAAGTTCCTAATTAATATATAATCTTAAACATTAAAGTTTAGTTCAAGTTCAAGCATTTGCTGGCACACTTTTCTATATTACTAATATGCTGTTCAGTTGTTGAATTCATTAAAGAAATACAATCTTTAACCCTATGTACTTTGAGCTTTAGCATACCCTATTGTTTGTTAAAAAGTTCTGTTCGCCAGCAAAATTTGTCAAGCCGAAGACTATGCGGACTGACCTTCAGTTGGCAATTGCTTGGCTTGGGAGCATTGTTGAAGGGGCTAAGAAGTCGAGGGATTAAGCACAGTTAGAATACAGCGAGTATCTGATCGTGAGCACAAGGCCTAAACAAATTTGCTGGCGAAGCGAGCATACGAACCGTGTTCGCAGTTCGAGCAAAAGTGAAATTCGTGTTGTTATTTTTTTTTTTGTAGTTTTCGTTGATTTCAACTTTTTCTTTCAACGCGGCATCAATTGTTGTTGGGCTTAATTACATTGCTACGCATCTGTGTGGCAGCATTGAGATTCATTAATCAGATGCATCTGTCGGATAAAAGGCAACAGCCCAGACCGAAATAAAAACGCGACTTACTCAGCGGCTCATGACGCTTGCTCGCTCTCGCTCTCGCTCTCAGCTCACATAGATTGCAGATCGTAAAAATCTTGATTTTCTTCGGTCTTCAGTCTTCAGTCTTCAGTCTTGAGTCTTGAGTCTTGAGTGTTTCGTCTGCTGCTGTGGCTGCTGACTTTCTACTCTGCTCTGTTTTGGCAGGTGGCAGAGATCTCTGCTCTTGCTGCTGCCCTGCCGTGTGCGATTGCACTTTCGGGATGTGTGTGACAAATGCCTTTAATTGCCCTCTAATTCAATTTCAATTTCAATTTCTATTTCACATTTCACAATTATTCGTTTTTGTTGCCGCCTGCTGCGTCATCTTTCTTGCGCGCCCCTCTCATCCTCATTCATTCTTCATTCATTCATTCAATTCTCTAACTACCTTTGCTCCCCTTCTGTCTCTTATTATTTATTCGTCTTTCTTCACCGTTCAATTAATCAATGGGCCTTGCTGATTCGTACCGCTGGCTATGGGTTGCCGACCATCTCCATCTCCAACTATAACTTCAGCTGCTCACTTCCCATTGAGCGTCGCGTTTGAGCTGCGAGTGGCAATTTGTCTGGCGGCAACGCGCAACTCGCTCAGCTCGCTGGCCAACGTGCAACTCGCGGCCGCTGGGCTCAATTTACCAGCTCGAAATTAGTGACAGCCCTAAACCAATACACCGCACATCACACGCTCAACTCAAGCCGAACTTCAGTTGCCCTCACTTACCAAGTTAGTCTTGCTGTCTATAACTTGCATTGGCTAAAAAAGATAAAACTTAGCTGCGCGCCAACTAAGCTGAAACTTGGCAAGCTCGTAGTCTGTAATCAAATTGAGATGGAGACAGCTCCAAATTATTGTCCAAAGCACACGAACTAACTGCAGTAGTTGCGCTGCTGGCAGCTGCTTGTGGCATCTGCTGGGTCAAGGCTGACGTCGCGTTGCAGTGCAGCACTTAGTCAGTCAGTTAGTCGGCTAGTCAGTTAGTCAGTAGTCAGTTTGGGGCTGGCAATTGCTCTTCCAATTCAATTGGAGTCTACGTGAGCCGTTTGTGTCAATCAATTTGATGTTTGTTTGCCTCACGCGACGGAAGTTGTTGTCAAGTCTCGACTTCAGAACATAAACAAATACAAATATCATTTACTTCCCTCCCCCCACTCACACTCTCTCTCTCTCTCTCTCTCTCTCGCGCGCTGTCTATCGTTGAGCATTTTTTTATTGTTTCTTTTGTGTGGTGAATGGGGCGAGTCAGAAAAAGCCAACGAGCGAACCACGAAAAAATGTGGGTCAATTCGTTACGTTAAATTCTCGACTCGCAGTGTCGATCACTGCTGTTTGCTGTTGTTCCGCCTTTCATCGACAGCACACACGCACACACACACGCACACACACGCCGTTTAGCCCAATTTGTGTGTGGTGTGTTAATCATGTTTCACTTGGTCGCTGCTCGGCACGACGCACAACAATAACAGCACTTTGCATTTGGAATTCAGTTTGGGATACTTTGATTTCGGAGCTCGGATCTCAGACCTCGGATTGGAATTCCGCGTGGCGCGTGTTTCATTGAGAACACGCTGGTGAAAGCTCATGAGGCCGCAGAGTTCGGCTTCAGTCAACAAGTTGCCAACTTGCCGGCTCGCCAACTTGCCAGCTTGCCAACTTGAAGGTGCTAATTGACGGCTCAAACATCTCCTCGACTCAACGGGCCAAAATCACACACGCACACACACACACACATACGGAATTGAATGTGTGACAAGTTCGTGCCTTAAGTCGTTTGTTTATATGTGATTGCCGTAAAGTGAAAACACTTTCGCGCAGCTGATTAGCAGCTGAGTTCCTGCAGCAGCCCCAATCCTCCACACTACAACTGTTTAGTCTGCTAATTCATAAAGTCACTTCAGCTTGTTTTCAGTCTTCGAGCTAGTTATTCGCAATTAATCTCAGTGACATTTGTTCAATTTAAATTGACTCCAGACAGTCGTTTATATTGATATTTGTTTGTCATATTCGGAATACTTCAGCTTAAAGTGAGCGAGCTGGTTAACCGCATTCCGCATTTCTTATTCCATTTGCTAATATGTTATGCTGATGATGTTGGATGTGTAAATATGCAAGTGGCATTTACTTACCGCAGAATGGTATGCCCTCTGGCACCCATTGCCCCTTGTCGCACACTCGTCGGGCCGGTCCGAGCAGCTCGAAGCCCCGCTCACAGCTGTAGGAGGCGACGGTGCCCTGCGTCAGATTCGCGCTCGAGAAGACCACGCTGCTGTGCGCCGGCGAGCCCGGAAAACTACAAGCTCCATCTGAAGGCAAGAAACGAAGAGAGAGAGAGAGATGAGTTTAAGAATTAGCTAAGCTTTAACATATTTTTGGTGAAATTTCTTGGCATTAAGCATTCATTTATGCGCCGCACTCACACAACCCGTTGTGGCACATTAAAAATTCATCAATTAACAAAACAGCCACATAGCACCGAAAGCAGCAGCGACAGCTGAAGCCAAGCTGCCACTTGGGGCAGCTTTTGATTAATAAAGTCGTCTTGGCTCAGCTGACCAAGTTATCAAATTGCCGCGCTGATTGATTTCTTAGTTCATTCCCAGGAATTTTAATCGCCATTCTGCGCACAATTCTTAATTAATTTGCAAAACGATAATGAAGAGTTTGGCGAGAAAGAGGAGCGCAAAGAAAACACTACAAAATGTGAGCTCTATATAGTTACATTTAAGCTTTAACATTATTCGCATTTCTGTTGTTTGCTGGTCTTTTATGCTTTGTCTTGACTGCATTCAAAGTTTACTCTTTTGACTATAGAAAAAGATGTTATAATTGTTATTATAATTTGCAGAATCGTATCAAGCATTTACCAAATTAATATTAACTCTATATTCTAACATTGTTTAGCTTTGTTTCTTCAGTTAATTAATAAACATTAATTCCCTACTTTAGCTTTGTTAAGCTTTCCTTCAGTTAGTTTCAAGTTATATGCAATTTTGTGTCTGCTCGAGCAGCAAATCTCCATTTATTTTGTGCGGCATATTTCAAGCGCAATTGAGATGCTAAGATCCTGGGTTACGGCATCGCCTATGTCGACATTTGTCGGCCAAACGGCAACCTGTCAAATTCCCAAGCTGGCCAAGCTGCCCAAGCTGGCTAACTGGGCAACGAATGGAGTTGAGCTGACTCGGGCTGAGCTGAGCGGAGCCGTGGCTTGGTCGACTGGCAATTAAGCAAGTTCCGTTCCAGTTTGCATCGTTAGCTGGACTTCAGGCTGGTTGTCGGTGTTGTTGCTCACTTGTTGGCGTCAACAGAACGCCTCAAAAATGCCAACAATTCAAGTATTCAGCATTGCAAAATGTTCTCAGCTTGTTGTTGCTTGCTGCCGCTGCCGCTGCCGCTGCTGTTGTTGTTGTTGTTGTTATTGTTGTCAATGCAAAGCGTGAGAAAATGGCCACAACAACAGCAATAGCAACAGCAACAGCAACAGCAACACCAACGGCGGCAACTGTCAAGCAACAGCAACAAAAAGACCATCAATTTAGCTGGCATTTTTGCATGCTCTGTCCAAGCGGAGTCCATACAAATTTATGATGCAATTCGCAGGCCAAATAAACAATTGAATCTCCACAACAATGCACAGAGGAAGATGAATGCGATGCTTGTGTTTAGCACAAGACGAATTTTAAGGGCAGCGCTTCACACTCATTCAACACTCATGAATTGTGTGCCAGTTATTTAGCATATAAAAAGATGTTTAACTAATAAATTGTACGCAAATACAATACAATATTATTACTTTTATGGCCAACAGATCGACAGTTTGTCATGCTTATGTCTGTGATGGAAATAGTTCTAAAAATAGCTGCAGAGTGAGCTTTTCGCTTAAACATTATAGTCGGACTCTGATGTCATTGATCATCAGTCGCCCTTACAACACATTCGAAAATAAAATGCAAATGCTTGAGAGAATTTAATCATGCCAGAAATGCTGAAATCAAAACTGTATTATTTGTCGTTCTAATTACACATTTGAATATTGATTCTTGTGACATTGGAAATTAGTTACTGTGTTAATCAATAGCTGTAAAAATTCTCATCCTAGCACACAAAATGATTGCATCACTTGCAATTATATTTGGATATTCGTAAGCGCTAAATGATGCATGGAAATAGCTCATAGCTCTATCATCGCCATCGTGCAGTTGTTCTTTTCTCATCCATTGCAATTGAATTCTTCTGTTCGTTCGCTTTGCTGTTGTTAGGGCATTAAAAGGTCGTTAGACGGCAAAGTGGCAATTACGATTTGCCATTGTGTGTCGTGATGAATGACGCATGTGGCAAGCTATAGCTGTACGAGTAGCTGCGGCTCTGGCGATAGCGAGTCGAGTATCTTTTGCATCTATCAGATACATCATTAGCTACTATGCAAAAATCAAATGTCTGGCAGTTGTTGTTGCTCTTGCTGCTGCTGTGATTACATTTTCAATTTAGTTAGTTCCCAGGCGCATTTGCATGAAAGACTCGAGCGTCGAGCGTCGAGCGTCGAGCGCCGAGCGCCGCAACTGGAGACTGAAGACTGGAGATTGGGATTAGAACTGCAACTGTGCGGCATCAATTCGAATGATGATGAGATTTGAATAGTTAATCGCTGACCACTGGGCACCAGAGAGCAGAGTAGAAACAGCAGCAAAAACTGTTGCATTACCTGCCCCTGTTGCTCCAAATGTGTAGCAGAATTCTAAGCGAAACATTCCCATTGAGTTCTAAGCGCAGTTGTTGCTCACACAGCTGGCAGCTCATTAGGCAGCGCTCTGCCTTGCTTTGCAGCCAGTCAGCCGGTCACTCAGGCAGTCAGCCAGTCAAGCAGTCAAGCAGTCTGTCATTCAGGTCATAAATGCAGCATCGTTGCTGACCAGTGCAGTGCAACTTTCCACGCAGCTGCAAGCAAACGCGAGCAACGCTTGCTGCTGCTCGTTGTCTCGTTGTTTTCTTGGCTTATACAATCGCAATTTCATCATAACGGTGCCCCAGGTTGCATGCCCATCCCCATCCCCCCGAAACTTGCAACTCTTCTCTTGCAGCACAAATCAAATTAGTTCAGTCAAATTGAAATTCATCAGCAGCAGAAGAAGGGGACGCAATGAAGAAATCAAGTTCATGAATTTTCAATTTCAATTTCAGTTTCAGTTGTCGCTGTCGAAGGGGGCAAGCAATTTTTTTTTTTTTTTTTTGGTGGCAACTCCCACGCTGTGCGCTGAAACGAGCCCACAAAAAAAGGCCAAGAAAAGCGAAGACCAGCAAAGTGTAGAGAGAAGAGCAGCAGCAAAAAAAAAAAGGTTGCCCCAAAAGGCGGCCAGCCATGGAAATTGTCTGCGGGCTGCCAAAGTTGTTGTTGCTGTTGCTCTTGTTGTGGCAAAGGTAGTAGGTAGCGCTCTGCACATGTGTGTGTGTGTGTGTGAGTTGCATGTATTGTCGTTGTTGTTACTTCCACTTGGTTGGGGCGTGCAACGTTTTGTTTGCTTTGCTTTGCTTTCATTTGCTTTCTACGTGCGCGAACTTAGTGAAAGTGATACCCAGCACACACACACACACATGCACTGGCATACTGTACACACACACTCGTGCAACACACTCGAGCAGTGACAACAACAGCAATTTGTACGAACAAGAAAGAAAACAACTGAGCAACAACAGCCAAGTGAGCAACTTTATGCATTGGGCTTGTGTGTGTGTGTGTGTGTGTGTGTGTGTGTGCGCCGCACAAATCATCTAATAATAATAATAAATTATAATAATAACAGTTATAGTTTTCAACTTGGACATGGCATGCACAATTGTTTGTTGCCTGCCCGCTTGCCTTTTTGTTGTAACAAATTGCCCATCAACGCCTCGTCCATTGCGGCAACAATATCGAATTGTTGCGCTTTGCGGCCAACAATATTTATGGAGAAAAGCAGTGAAAAGAGACACATATACATACAGTGAGAGAGAGAGGGAGACGGCTGCCAGAAAAGACAACAAAAAGCGAAAGCTTTTGTCTGCCGTCCACAGGCGGGTCAACAAGGCCAAAGCAATAGTTCCGCCGATAGAGCGAGGGGGGGAGAGCGAGGGGGGGGCGCAGCAGCAAGGGCAATGCAGGGAGCGGCAGTTGTGGTGTGATGTTGCCCATTTTTTGGACAAGCGCGATTGCGATTGCGAATCCGAATGCGAATGCGAACGCAGGTGAAATGTTAATTGCATGTGAATTGAATGGAGCGCGCTAATCACTCAATTAGTGTCTCTCTTTCGAACTGGTTCAATGAACTGTGAACCCCTCCCCTACCTCCCCACCCCCCTTCATTTTTGTTGTTGCTCGGCGCTAAACTGACACAATTGATGCACATTAGTGCAGCGAAAACGAAGGGCGAACGAAACAACAGCAGCTATTGCAAAATAGCTTGAAGCCTTTTACTCACAGCCGAGCAACAACTAATATAGCAATTAAATGAAACATAAACATCTAACAAAATGCATTGCAAGCACAATATTCAGCATTGTGGATGGTATTTGGGCAAAATTAATGACAAGTACGGTTTCAGACGAAATTTAGAAATAGTTCAAATAATTCTTTCAATTATTACTATATTTTCTGTAACTACTTTAACTAGTTTACTTCTGTTTAATCTATGGATAAATTTATAGACATTTGTCATGCACAGTTTCAGACAAAATTTAGAAATAACTGGAAATATTCCATCAATTACTACTACTTTTTCTGTTACTACTTTAACTACTTCTAATACTACTACTTCTACTTTATATATTAGACATTTCGATACACATTTGGAAAGAAATTACTGGCATGCACAGTTTCAGGCGAAATTTATAAATAGCTAGAAAATATTCCATCAATTACTAGTACTTTTTCTGTTACTACTTTAACTACTTCTAATATTACTACTTTTACTTTATATATTAGACATTTGGAAAGAAATTACAGTCATGCTGAATAAATCTTACTACTTTTCTATTACAACTTTAACTAGTTCTAACACTAGCACTTCTACTTTATCTATTAGACGTTTGCAATAAATTAATGGCATGCACAGTTTGAAACGAAATTTAGAAATAGTTTGAATAATTCCTCCAATTAATACTACTTTTTCTTTTGCTACTTTAAGTAGTTCTCATACTGTTACTTCTGCTTTATCTATGGCTAAATATATAGTCATTTTGGAAACAACTAAAGGCATGCACAGTTTGAGATGAAATTTATAAATAGTTTGCATTATTCCTCCAATTACTATTACTTTTTCTGTTGCTACTTTAACTAGTTCTCTTCGGTTTACACTTCCCTTAGAATTAGCAGTCAGAAAGCTACTTGCAAATAAGTAATATTAAATGAGCTTAGCAAAGATATCAAAGAAATGAACTAGTTATTGCAATAGCAGTCAACTGAGCCTCAACTAAATGCATTTTAAGCTGGAATTTGAGCTTGAAGTAGGCTAAGAGCTGGCTCAACTTTAATGGGCAGTTGTTTGGCTGCTGTTGCAACTGCTGTGGCAGCCTGGCCACTTGCCATAACTAGCTGTTTGCCCATTGCACAGCACTTTCTACTTGCAACAGCAGTCGACGGACGGGCCCAACCCAAAACACAAAACACAAAACACAAAAAATGCACACAAAATATAGCTAAAAACCCAGCAACAAGAGACGGTTAAATAGGCGATTCGCATTCGCATTCCACGGCGACAATTTGCGTAGGACGGCTAATTTGATTTTAAATGCACAACAACAACAACAACAACAACGACAATGGGAGAAATGCACTCTAATTATGTGAGAAGAAGCAGAGAATGGGCAGCGAAGACGAGTGAAGCGACTGTTGTAAATGGGCCTCGACCAATGTCCCAAAGAAGCGACATCTTTGCGCTTGTCGTGTGAATTTGTCAGCTCGTTTGACTCTGCAGCTAATTAGAGGAAGATTGAGGCATCAAGATGGCTCAAATTTCAGTTGATCAGCAGCCGGAGACGTCAAGGAGGGGAGGGGGTGAAAAGCAGAGCAGAGCAGAGTTGGCGTCATGCGCTGATTGCTCAACGCCCACGCTTCGGCAACTGTTGCCGCTGCTGTTGCTGCCGCTGCTGTGGTATTCAGATCTTCCTCTTCCTCTTACCATTCCCTTTCTTCAATTACGAAATTGAAAAGTGCAAGTGCGCCGCAAAGAAGCCGAACAAACATTTGCTGTTGTTTCAGCTGCCCGATGACCCAATTGTGATAGTTCGAGGCGAGTGAAAAGCGCAGCGTGTCCGAAAAGCGCCCATTAAAGACGAAAACCAAAGAAGAAGAAGTAGAAAAAAAGGTTTTCCCTTTTTCTTCGGCGTTTCTCTCTAAGCCCCAAGAGGGGACAATCGGTCTAGTCTAAGCCGCAGTGATTCATGGGTCAACTAATTTTTGTATGTTTCGTGCTGAGCTCAAGAGACTAACAGAACACAATCGCTGTAAGTAGCGTGGAATGACCGGCGAATACCTCGCAGTTAGTCATACAGCGGGTTTTATGTTGACTTCCAATTCTAGTTTAGCTTGACAGAACCAATAAGCTACACTCAGCATCAAATGTGAATATATGAATGTTAATAAAAATATGTGCGATATTGAAATTTTCCTAGTTATTTTGTTGTTCACTTCAAGCTACCCACTTGGGGCTGTTTGGCTAGTTTGTAGGGTATAGGAAAACAATTTCTAAAGCTGCCGCTGTCTTTGTTCGCGCTGTTTGCTTGCTCTCCCGCTGCTT
Organism: Drosophila rubida; assembly: GCA_035046165.1. NCBI lineage: Eukaryota > Metazoa > Arthropoda > Insecta > Diptera > Drosophilidae > Drosophila > Drosophila rubida. Next base: position 5,107,188 of record JAWNOF010000023.1, on the reverse strand, counting down.
TTGTCAAATAAGAAACGGTTTAAACCGTTAGCCTATCAGCGCTCATAATGCTCATAATGATGACGCTGCGCGTCGTTCTAGCTGTTTGTTGTTGTCGTTGTTGTTGTTGCTGTTGTTCGCTGTTGCCGTTTGAGGCTGATTGGTTTTGGATTTACATAAATTGGCGCGTTGCTTCACATGGCCGGTTTTCAAGAATTTTATTTAAGCCACAGCAGCAGCAACAGCAACAGCAAGCGACGGCGACGGTGGCAGAAGCTGCCTGACCCAGTTAGCAGCTGCCACGTTCTTTGTTGTTGCTGTAGAGTTCTTGCTGCTGCTGCTGGCGTGCAAAAATTAGTGGCAGCTCGTTTCAAGTGATTTCGCAAGTGGCTTTGCAGTGGATGCGCCCGCCTTGTTGGCGGTTCTTGTAACAGCAACAAAACACAAATTAATAAAAATTGCAGCTAGCAAGTTCGTTGCCTAAGTCTTTTGATTGCTACTTCCGCTCAAGTTCATTGTTGTTGCTGCTGCAGAATTGAGACATCAGCAACATGTTGTCTTGCCGACTGATTGCTGTTCAGTTGTGTAGTTGCTCAGTTGTTCAGTTGTCGATGTCCAGCGTAAAGCTGTTAAGCGCATTAAATCAACATGCGCTGAGTTGTCTTGGCTGCGTCTTTTGACTTGGCTTTTATGTAACGGTTGTTGCCAACAGCAGCAGCAGCAGCAGCAGCAGCAGCAGCAGCAGCGACGACAGCGCAGACAATAATAAATTTTCTAGCTCTTAACAGTTACATAAAACGCTGACAAGCTGCTCCAGCCGCCAGACATAGAATCAACAGCAGCAACAGCGACAACAACAACTGCGACAGCAACAACAATAACAAGCGCAGCCACAGCAAGCATCTTTCAAGTCATTGGGTCCCTCGCAAAGTGCTGACAAGGTCTCTGAGAGAATCGGCTTCAGTCTGCAAGCATATAACAGGTTCGATCAGATTTTTGCGGCACTTTTTTTGCTGCGGCGGCGGCGGCGGCTGCTGTTGTGGCGGCAAAAGGAAATGCTTGATTTTGCCCGCTAAACTCAAAGCAAGGCCAAGCAACGGCAACTTGCAGCATCGGCATCAGCAGCCATCGACGACATTGACCAAGCAGCGTCCACGTAGCTGCTGATGTCGGAGTTGGTTGCCAGTTGACCGCATTCCACGACGAGACAACAAATCAATGTGCAAGCGCAGAAAGAAAGGTGTAGCAAAGCAAGAGCGGCAAGAGCAGCAACAGTTGGTCCTGCTCTGCCTGTGCACAGCCACAAACTGGGTCAAGACGAGCCCAAATGCAGCGAGAACAACAACAGCAGCAACTGCTGCGGAACACCTGCAATAGCAGGGGGCAAGCTGCTGGCTTTGGCTTTGGCGTCGGCTTCACGGCTCGTGCGCTGTCTATGTGCATTTGTGTGTGTGTGTGTGTGTTGGTGTGTTTGTTGAGAAGCGTTCTCATTGCTGTGCTAATTGTGTGTGTGCCGCAACTGCAACTGTTGCTGCTGCTCTGGCGGCTGCCTTGCAATTTTCTATATATTTTTTTTGCGCGCATTTATTTTTGGTTTGTGCCTAATTTGTTGCACACGCTGCCAAGAATTTTTCCACATTTTTTCCAATGCTATTTTGCTGCTGCTTTTTTATGGCATTTTTGTGGTCGCAAGAAAAAAAGTTGCGGCTAATTTTTTTGCGTTGGTTTTCGCCTTTTTTTCTGCTTAATAGTTTTTGCAAGGCACAGAACTCGACTCGACTCGACGCGAGTTGAGCAAAGAACGCATTAAAAGTTATGCTCGAAAAAAAGATGAGGAAAAAACGCTGGAAGAAAATGTGACAAAACGCAGAATTTAAATAAATCAAAAGTGCTCGTTGGTCTTTGTTGCTGCTGTTGGCCTTTCTCCAAAGACAAAGCTCGGAGACGTTGTTGTCAACGCGTCGCCGCAGTCGCTATGCAAATGACGAAGAAGCGGCAGCGGCAGCAACAACAGCAGCAGCAGCAGCGGCAACCTTTGCTAGCAGAGAGAAAATTAGAAGCGCTTTAGCAGTCTGTGGGCAGCTCGACGCTTTTAGTATGGAAAATTTCACTTTAGTAAGTTTTTTGTTGCCCATTATTATTGTTATTGTTATTGTTATTGCTGTTGTTCTCGTGCTGCTGCTGCTGCTGTTGCTGTTGCTGTTGCTGTTTTGCCTAACGTGCCTTGATTATAAAATATGCTACAGTTGTTGCTGTTGCTGTTGTTGGCTTCTCGGCGCTGTTGTTGCTGTTGCTGGTTGCTTTTGTGCCTTGTGTGTTGCTCTTGCTGCTGCTGTTGCTGTTGCCTGGCATTCCGAGTGCTCGATATTTACCGCTAGACAGTTGCCGCTGGCCACAACAGCAGCAGCAGCAACATTATGAAATCAACCTGATACACAGCTTGCTGGACAACTGGCAACGGTGCAGCTTATGAACGCCCCATTTGGCAGCAACAATTGGCCGTGTGCGGCAAGTGTGGCTGCTGCCGTTTATTGATTGCAAGCGCACACTTCCGATTGCTGGGATTAGCTGCCAAACGGCCAATGATTCGTGCCTAATGCATCATTACCATAATGCTTATGATAATGATAATGATAATGCTGTGCCTGATAATGATGCCAATGCTGATGCTGATGGTGATGGTGATGAGCACATTGCTGGTTGCGCAACAGCAACGGCTAATTTCCATGCCCAAGTGCAAGTCCATGTCCGCAATTAGCCAACAGCAAAAGGCAGCAACATGTTCAGCGATTTGTTTAGCCACTTCGACTTGCAACTTGCAAGGCAACGTCCTAGGCGCCATAATCTATGGCAATTGTTATTGTTATTGCGAGCGTGTTCTTTATTTGCCTCACTGGCTGCCTGCACAGTGGTGCGAGGGCACTTGGTGGGCTCGGGCTCAGCAAATGGGCTTGGCTTTCACCCACACGACTTGAGCGGCTGCCAGCAACATTCTCGCTCGCTCGCCATCTGCCACTCTGTCGCATTCAACTGCCTCTGTGTCATGTGGGCGTTGTTGTGCCAAAAGCGTTTCTCCTTATGCTCTGCGCAATCTTAGACGTCTGCTTTTTGTTTGTTGTCTTCAGTCGATGCTGCTGTTGTTGTTTTTCTTTTGCTACCTGTTGTCGTGAAAGTTGACGACGCTCAACTCAACTCAACTCAACTCGTCTTGCGCTGTCGTTGAATATAACGTAATGCGATACGATATTCCCCACTAACCTTATTGGTCACAGCGTCCAAGCCACCCAGCGAGTTGGCCAAGAACATCAACTGAATATGGCCCACTTGCGATGCTCTTGTTTGCACTTCAAATATGCCAAGCTAAAGATGCCGTTGCTTGTTAGCTAACTCGCATATAATCAGGCAGTGACTATTTTCAGCAAGTTTACATTAACAATGTTTGCTTCAAGTACTAAAAATATGTAAAAGTGGTTGCTGAATATTTTTAGCATCTAATCGAAAAATCATGCAAATACTTAGCACTTGAATTCAAGCTTCACAAATATTTAAAACTTTAAATATTTATACGAATTTGCAAATATTATTTATATTGTTTAAATTTGCTGTATAAATGAACAAATGTCAAGAGAAGTGTTAAGATTAACATGGAATCGACTGTGAATAAAGCATATTCAAATAAGTTTGATATAGCATGAATGTGATATAGCCAAATGCTCGATCTTGAGCAGTTTAGTAATGAATTCTGCCGTCGAGATTTAATCGCAAAGTGGAGTGCTATTTATGTCAATGTTAAAATGCCGTGAGCGTATCAAATAAAGCCCTAATGAGTTGAGCTCTTTAAATAGCAATATTTCATTTGGAAAACAGACGCAAACTAAAAACGAACATCGAGTGGAGTGTCTGTGTCTATGCTGGAGCTCGAATTGCGGCGCATTTGGCAGTCAATTTTTAAGGCAATTGCAACAGAAAAAGCAATAGCAAACTCATTTTGTGGGCCAGTGACGAAACGCACAACTACACACAAGCACACGCTCCATCACACACACACACAAACACACAGAGAGAGAGAGACACGGAGGGACTAATAGCACGCACACACAGCGTTTAAAGTTATTAACAAAGGCAATTATTTATAACAATTTCGATGGAGTTTGCTCTGTGGCATTGATGGCTGCAAAACGAGTCGTGAATCAGGTGGCTGCCAATTGTTGCCAGCAATTTCAAAATGGCAACAGCAATTACAACAACAACAACGACAACAACAACGGCAGCCAGGTGGCAACAAGTGGCAAGCGAACAAACAAATAAATGAGCAACACGTCGCACATTCATTGTAATTAATTAAATTAAAAAGCGCATAAATTCTGTCGTCCACCTTGTTATTTTTTTTTCATCTGCTAGAGTTGCTGTTGTTGTCATTTAAATGCGCTGCTAATAGCAAACAATTTCATTTATTTATTAGACGTTAGTTTCACTTTCCGAGCATTTCACTGCGACACACATTACAAATTTCACACAGGCTGGCAACGCCAAACGAATGACTTAGGCAACAAACGCGAAAGTTACAAGCCCACCTGCTCCGCTCACACACACGCCACGCCGCCGTCTGCCGTCGTCTGTCCTCGTCTGGCCAATATGCCCAACTGCAGCTGTCAGCAATTCCAATAATGAGAATCTCATACAAATGAGCTGCACCCCAAATCAAAATCAAGCATAGAAATTGCTGATTGTTCATTTGAGCCGAGCGTTTAATCCACCATATGCAATCCATATGTGGGCTCTGCCTCTGACTCTGCCTCTGACTGTGGCAATGAGTAATTTTCGAAGCCGTTGTTTGCGCCTGTTTTTTTTCTTTTTTGTTGATAGTTCACTTAGGCTACAACTTTCTCGGGCCACGTTGACCAATAAGAATATTAACATTACATCATCTTCGCAAATGAAATCAAGTGCAAATACAACAAGCAGCTTTCTCTGTAATGTATGCCACCAAAAAATGCCAGCAGCAGCTACTTATAACTGCGTTCGTTAAGTAGTTAAGTCAACTACTTAGGGGAAGCCTTTGGCAGAATTTAAATTATGCATTTTATTGCCTAAATTCTATGACATTATTGATTAATCACAGCTTCTTTAAGGAATGCACTAATGATACAAATTAAATCAATTCTAAATACGATCTTAATATAAATGTTACAATGAGCGATCTATCTGATCTATCTAGTTGTCCAAGCACGAAAGTAAATAAAGTAAAACACTTTACTGGTATTTAATGCAAAATTTGCATAATTGTGCTACTCTGCTGCAAAGTCTACATTGAAAGTCTAAACTAGAACGTCTAATGGCGCATCCATAATTTGTGCCAGCTTCGCCAAAGTATCTGTTAGTCGAGCTACTTATTTTGAGCACACATGCGACATAGATGCCGAATAAATGGCCAGCAGATGCGATATCAGTTGGGCCATAAAAGTGTCACCCAGAACAAGAATTCGAGTTGCTTCTGATCTCAATTTAAGCAGAGACAGTTCTAAGATACTAAGAACTTCAATGCACTATCAGATTTCGCGACGCATCTGCAGCCAAAAGTCTCTTAATCAATTGCAGAGCGTGTTCTACGCTAACGGACTGTTTTTGGGTTAAGTGTAGTTTATGAAAGCAGTCCCATCATTTACCTCGTCGTACATAACTTGTGTGTGTGTGTCTCAATCGCGCGATTCGGCTGGAGTTCATTTCTATCAATCTTCGACGGAGGCAACACAATTTTTCTGGAAACTGGCAAGGCCGTTTGACAAGGCAGCAACTTGCGCAAGTTGTTCACTGGCTCATTTCCATTTTAATGCCGCACTCGAGCTGTACACTCCACACCTGCACACCTGCACACCTGCACACCTCCACTCCCTCAACCACCTACGTGCCAAGGCGGCAGCACTTGATGAAGATTGCACCTCAAACAACAGCAAAAAGGGAAAAAAGAGACACACACGAAAAACAAAAACAAGCGCGAAATTGCGTAAAAATGTGAGGCCAAACATATTGAAGGGGCAGTCGAGTGGTGACAATTGCGCAAACTTTGTGACTCCCCCCCAAAAAAAATGTAATCACACTCACACCACAGTCAAATCCAATTCATTAAAGACACTTTATCACCGCGTTTGCTGCAATAATCCCACCATAATTAAAGTGGATTTTATTTACGCGCCGCAACGCTTTCCTCATCCCCCCTCAGCTGCGAGAGTTATGTATTCTGATGCGACATTTATGGGATTTATGCAAACTCGCCTCCCACACAAAGTCTAGCAGCTTTGATAATTAATATTTGCAGTTGCAATGCCAGCATTAAATGTTGCATAATTTAGCTAAAAGCTTGATAGTTTTTACTGCTATTAGCCAGCTATTCTGGCAATTTTATTACGTCGACTTGTCGCACACGGTAAAAGTAAAGTCTTGTTATCGTTGGGGTTATTGTTATTAGTTATTGTGGTGTCTAGTGAAGTGCGTGATTGCCGCCCACAGGCAAAACATGCGAAACAGTTGCTGGTGGCTTCCTCAATATGCTGGACTTCCTTGTTGTGGTGCCTGAGTGCTTGTTTCCATTATGTAAGGCCCTTGGCCGACCCCACCCCACATCTCGGCTGGCCTGTTCCGCACAGCTTTGTGAAGTCGCGTCTTGTTTTGGGATTTGCCCAATGCAAACCGCAAACAGATAAAAGCAAAAGAAAAACAAGCAGAAATGTTTGCACGCATGCGCGCACAGTGTGCCACGCCCCGCTGCCGCGACGATGTGGGCAGAGCAACTCTCTCACAGACATTGTGTGTGGTTTACTGTGGTTGCAGCAGCAGCAGCAGTAGCAACAGCATCGACAGCGGCAAAAAGCCAACGACATGGGCAACATCAACTACAAGCAACAAGCTACAAGATACAGCTCGAACTCAAAAGTTATGTATCTGAGAGATACGAGCATCTTGCGGATAGTTATGCTTGATTTTTCGCATTGCAATTAAACGCCAAGCTTCCGCAATGCGAGTGTGCGATGATGAGCTTAATGATAATGATCATGACAGCACTAACGAACTGCCAGCATACTGTGATTAAATGTTTTGCATAATACACACTATACTCGTACGATAATGCTGAAACCTCCAACAACATAAAGCCACAGAATTTCAGCACTCCAATTAAATGAAATTGTCAATGAAAACAGTGATGAAAGTACTAATGTACAGCTGGTAGTGAACAAATTAATGAACTGTCACCGGATCAACACGATTTTTGGGATGGCTCAACGTCCATTATTAATGGTCGCTGTTGGCCATAAGTTAGCGAGTACGTAATGCTCATTATGAGCGAAGTGTTGCTGCCCCACAATTTGCCAGCATTGTCACCATTTCTCCACTTGCTGTTGTCGTTGTTGCCGTTGTTGATGTTTGCATTGCACTTTTACTTTTCTTATTGTCAACAATATGAAATACAATTGTGAAAAAAACTATATATATTAAAAACTTTCCCATTTGTCCGAGAGCCAGCAAAAATGAAATGAAAACAACAACAACAACAAAAATACCGAGCGCAAACTCAACGCAGTTCAACACATTTTTTTCACGTTGTGAAATTGTAGTTTTCAGCTTTATTTATTTTTTTTTTTGTTTTCGTCGACGATCGTAAATTTTATTTTAATTTCTTAGACAATTTTTCTGTGGCTGTTGTCGCCCTTCTCGAGACTCTCTCGCTTTTCGGCATTCGCCTTTTCAGTTGTTCAGTTTTCCTGCTCGTTGTTTGTTTTCGATTTGTAATTTAAATTAATCTCTTTTGCTTTTCTTTTGTATTCCCACAGTCTTGACTCGAATCTCTTGGCCTAACGGCGTCTCGGCTGATAAGGCGTGCGCTTCTTAAAAGATACGGGCTGCAGACGCGCAGAGGCGACACATTAAAATTGAAGAATTGCTGTTGCAGTCAGCACAGTTATCGAGCATTCCCCAAAACGAATTGAGTCGTAACTGTCGATTGTCCACTCTCAACTCTAAACTCTCGACGAAGCAGAAACAAAAGCTTCACGCTGGCTAACAGTAAAAGTGACCGAGGCGAAACAACAAGACAAACAACAAGAAGAACAGTCAACGCTCGCCCCATACACTCAGCCAGCTGCTCTAAGCTGTTCTTTTGTTCTCAAGTTCAAGGCGTTGTCTGTGCAGCGTGCCCCGCCTCGCCACAGTCTGTCTTCTCCATTGTGTGTGTGTTGTTGTCTTCTTGAACCTGCTTTGTTGTAACTGTAACCCAATCTTGCTGCACGTGGCAGCCAGCTCGGTTTGGTAATTGGAGACAAGAACGGCACAACAGGTTGCTCTGGTTACTACCAGTAGCTGGCAGGTGACGTTGCCACGTGCAGCACCAGCAGCTACAGCAGCAGCGGCAAGTTTGTTGCCTAAGTCTTTTGTGTGTGACACATTTGGCGCTTGCTTTGCTGTTGCTATTTTTGCTTGCTGACCCAAACAAACATCCGTTTCCTGCGGTCAACATTCGCTAGCACGCCCACCGCCCATATGTTAACAAGCCGTACAGTGAGCACTCGCTGCTCTGAACAACCTACTCCCAAGGATTGACTATCTTCAAGAGTTAAGAGTTTTTGTTTTAGAAAGCTGTTGCAGTTAGCAACTCGTGAATTGTGGAAGAATTTAATTTCATCAACCTTACAATTATCAATTAAATTAACATTAATTTCCTAATGGCAAATTAAAGTTTATCTCTACGCTACGAACATTGCTAATTTAATAGTTTATGTCCACATTTTATGAGTGGTTCAGCACAATTTGGTTGAGCACAAGCATAACAAAAAACGTTTATTTATTATGTCTTTTAAATGTTAAGAAAGTTTTCGAAACTTCGAGAAAACTACAGTTGTACATTAGATATATTTTTAATCGTGTTCTAATTATGCAATTATTTAGATTTTTTAAAAGAAAAAGAACATTGGCAAACAATCTCAGCAGCAGGCAAGGTCGCTGCGGAGGTCGTCATAGGAGGCGTTCACTCTAGCGAGTGCTTACGGTACAAGCATACAATATGCATATGGGAATTGTTGTCGCTTGTTTGGCCCGTTCCTTCGTACGTTTGCTCGCAGTTGTCGCGCGTATCCCACGAAACAATTAACGAGCACAAAAGCTGACCGATATAAACGGCGCACAACAACAACAACAATAGCAAAGCTGACCAGTTGCCGGCACTTGACTTGAAGCTGGACTTTAGCTGTTGCTGTTGTTGTTGTTATTGCTGTTTACTTTATGAACGTGGGAAAAAGCGCATTTGCTTTTGTTTTAAAGAGAACCGGAAATCAAAAAAACTCAACGTACAAAACAAAAACCCCAACAACAAAAATTGTATGCAAAAATTTCAAAGGTGCGCCCCGAAAAAAGCAACAACAACAAAGGCAAACAAAAGTCAAATAGGTGATGAATAAAGTGAAGTAAAGTAAACAGCGCAGCAGAAGCAAAAACAAAATTGAGAGAAAATTTGTTTGCTTTGCCGTTGCGTTGTTTTTGTCTTCTGTTTTCGTCTTTCGCTTGACACACTCACCTATATTCTGCGCCTGCGCTGCTAAAGCCAGCATCGCTAGCAGCAGCGGCCGCAGCAGCAGCGTCGTCGACGACTGCGTGCGTTGCATTTTGTCGCTCACTCGAACGTCCTCGGTATGAATGTTGTTGTTGCTGATCTTTTCAGCTTCAGCTTTAGCTGACTTTTTTCTTATTTCTTATTCGCTTTTCTTTTATTTTTTGTTTGTTTTTTGGCTGGTTTTTGTTTCTTAGAATTTGCAATTTGTTTTCACACTTCCTTCTTTGCTTATTTGGTTTTTTTTTTTGTGTGTTGTTTTGTTTACACGTTTGTTAATGAGCAAAAGTAATGAATGTGTTTTTCTTAGATTTCCACATGCCCACAAAAAAAAAAAACTGTGAAGCAAAAAAAAAAAAAATATAAATATTTTGTGAACAGAATTTAAAAAAAGTATGTCAGGATTCAAGCGCGCACAATAACAAAAATACAAAAAAAAAACATGAACTTTAGTAGTTATTTTTTATAACTTGCACGTCTAAATCGCGCACTGTGCGCGTACCGTTATACGCCGTTAGAAATTGAAACGAAAAAAAATGAGAGGTGATGTAGGCATCCAAACTCAACGCGCCGCGATGCGCACAACTCCGTTCGCTTGGCGTTCAGCACGGCAACTGAATTCTGAATTCGTACGGCAGCCAAGTCGAGCTTAAGGCGATGCCGACGACAAGCACAACGACGACGAAAGACGCGACGATGCTCTCTCAACACGACACGAAGCCAAGCGACGCACGCGCACTTAAAACGTTTCTTTCACTTTTCACGTAAGCACAGTGGAGAGCATGCGCGTTGGCTCTCTCTTTTGATCGCTCTCTCTCTCTCTCTCTCTATCTGTATCTGCTCTCTGCACTCGTAGCAGCAGCTGTTAATAGTATTTTTTTGTTGGTCTGGGGGGACTTTAAAACGAACCGTCGTCTTGTGCAGCTTGAAAGCAACTGAAAGTTTGCGTCGTCGCGTTGTGCGTCTTGTAAGCTGTTCAACTGCATATGCGTGCGCTGGCGACTGCGCAGCCGACGGCTCTGCTGCTGTGAGCACTTGCTGCGCTTTTGGCAAGTGCCAAAGCTCTTAAGCCGAAGCTTAGGGCTTTCGCACTGCGCTGCGCTGCGTTGCGTTGCGCTACGTTCGCCTATCGATCAATGGCAAATTGTTGTTGGACAAGAAAGTTGTGCGCTTTGCGCGATGCCACAAAACGGTAATAACAACTAATACAGGTTATGCAACTGTGGCAAGCTGCACAAATAATTCTTCTTCGGGCTTTTGTGTGGCAATTGGCTCGCTTGCGACTTGCAACTTGCAGCTAGCAACTAGCATCTTGCACATTCATTGCCACAAAACAACGATGCCGTTGCACACAGGCATTTGCATGCCACAAACAAAGTAAGCCAAATGGTCAGTAAATTGGAGCAGACGTCGTCGGAGCAGCAGCCGCAGTTGCCACAATCCCACTTCAGCTTCAGTTGATCGCCTCCTCTTCCTCTTCCTCGATCTGCCGCTCACTTTGTGGTCGGTCAACGCACAATTTGTGTGACACATGTGGGCCAAATGCAAAGCGGAGAGGCCCCAAAAGAATATGCTAAACACATTTGTGTGACATCTGTGATTCCGTTGCAAGTTCCTACTGGACCAACAACATGTTGGCCGCAACATGTCCAAAACAAGTTCAACAACTACACGCGCTCAATTTTCGTCTATGCGTGTTGTTGCCTCGTCTTCTTCTTTGTCTTCTTGGCGATCCTTTTAAGGCAAGAATGTGGTGGAGCCCCATTAAAGTCGCGGCGAAAACTATTTTTGAAAAACAGTGAAACAATCTGGTTTTATAACAGATTTAAAACAGTTACTGTAACTATAATTTTATTTTTATTTGCAGCTTTAAATTTGAAACAAAGATTTTATTTAAAAAAACTATAAAATAATCTGACAGTTTCTTTATTACTAAAATCTAATAAAACAAACAAAAACTTATCCTTATGGAGACGCCGGGAATTGAACCCGGGACATCTCGCATGCGAAGCGAGCGCTCTACCACTGAGCTACGTCCCCACCCCTTAAATGAGCTTTACTTAATATTTAATTACGATTTACATGGGTGCAAAATCGAAAAAAAAAAAAACAATTAAGGAATGGCACGCATGAATTTCAAGCTGTACTTTTCATTTTAGCAAAAACAGAAATTATAGCAAAATAGGGTGACTTGGACACGTCGGGAATTGAACTCGAGACATCTCGCATACAAAGCGAACGCACCAAGTCCAAGCTATGTCTCACCCTCAAGAAGAGGATTTCACATACTTCAATGGTATTTAAAAATTAATTTTCTCTCATAGCCTTGAAACTTAGGAAAGACAAAGCTAAACTAAATGTCTATCGCATGTCATATCGAAATGGTTTTTAGCAAGGCAATTTGAAAAAGTAAAGAGATTTTAAAATTTGCGTAGTTTCTTGCAATCTTAAAATATCTCGATCGTCACAGTAACTAATCAAAACAATATTAAAGTAAAGTTTTAATTTGATTAGTTTTGCATGAGCAATGAGACTGAAATTGAAATCCAGATTGAGTTAGTACAGAGCGTAATTGTTCTAGTATTGAGAGCATTACGACGATCATTTGGTTACAGCTCCGTGAGTCGACTGAGCGTTGTGTTGTTGCTGCCACAGTTGTTGCGGCTCTTGTTGGATGTGCTTTACTTAGCTCGCTCTTGGGGGAATTGCTTTAGCGAATTGTCGTCACATTTTTGCGTGCTGTTTGTGCTTTTAACCCAGTTTAAAAATGCTGCTGCAGCAACAAAGAGAAACACACACAAAAAACGAAGACAATGACAATGTTGCCGCAAGTGATGACATCGCCAGAGCAACAACAACGACCACGACAACAACTTTGATTGCAACATTTTGTTGGCCAGCAGCCACTCATCAAGTTGTCCCAACTGTCAATAGAATTGGGCGCAGCCTCAGCGCAGCTGCTCCACTTCAAGTCAACTGCTTCTAACCTTCTGCTGCTTCGTAAATGCTCATGTAGCGCCACCTGCCGCACAACTGTTTCGAGGTTGAGTTCAATGCGGCTCATTAATTACCAGCAGGCTTTGCACTAGCCCTCAATTAACTATACGCCTCAATACCAATCAAATGCTTCTTTCCCCAGCAAGCAATATATCAAATGTTTTTAAGTTCAAGCTTTCTTGTTGGAAACTTCTTAGAGTTCACCATGATTGATTCAATTGGTTTTTGACAATGAAATTGTACACAAGATTGCATACATTGATTGTTTGCTATATTTGCTGAAACTGAATAATAAGCATAAAGGCTTTAATCTTTTTCATTATACTTAAGACACCTTTTCCAAATGCCAAAATATCTCAAACTGAAATATTTTTTACGCTCTTCAATTTCAATAAATTTATGTTGCACTCTTTCTTGGAAGTGGCGCCGCCTGCCTTCGTTTCTAGCTTTTCGGTTGAGGCAGCGGCGAGCCCTCAGCTTTTGTTTGTGCGCCTTTGGCTAACCGTTAACAGTTAACTAATCAAATTGTGCCTATGACTGCAGAAACATTTAATTAGACAATGAGGAAACGACTTCAGTCGCGTCTTCGCTTCTCTCTTCTACCGCTCGGCAAAAGGGGCGAGGCGGTCGCTGCCCACTGCCCACAGCCCATGGCTACTGGACATTTGTGGGGAGCAGGTGGGCGTGTGCCCAACGCCCAATTGTTACGCTTGGTGCGCTACCAGCTTGCAAGAATTGTATGAGTTGATGGGCGATTGATGCATTGCCACGTGTGCCAGACACAGAGCAAAGCAAGGGGAGCAGCTCGAGAAATGGGGAGACAGGGAGCCCTGAGGCAGAGTCACATATGTGTAGCTGGATTCCAGAAGCAGCAGCAAAAACAGAGGCAAGAGCCACTGACGCCCACCGAGCAGCGCAAGCAAACGTAAAGCAAGGAAATCACAGCGCACGCAACAGCTTCAGTCGAAGAATGTTGTACGTACCTCTGGCCCTGCCCCAGCCCCCGTTGTGCCCCTCTGGCTCAGCGGCTGTCTGGCCACTGTTTGCCCTGCTCTATCAGGCAACGTGCCGCAGCCGACGAAGCACAACGAATTGCTGCATTTGCGTTCACGATGCTCAATTAAGAGTGTGCCGCGCGTTCCACCTGCCGCCACATGCCACACTCTCTCCCCATCTCCCCATCTCTCTCTCTCTCTCTGTCGTCTACGCTCTTTCTGTCTGTTTCAGTTGCCATTCAAGATTCTCCCTCCTTCCGCGTTCACATCGTGCTTCATTTTCCATTTAGTGCTTTATTATTTTTCATTTCCAGCAAAGTCTCAAGATTAATGTTCTGAGTCGCTGCCCTGCAGCCTCCCCCTCCCCTCCCCCCTGCTTAATTGCCACGAGCCACACGGCCGCAGCCTGAAAATGTGCCTACAATGTCTGCTCCACTTCAGAATGCAGAATGAGAACAGAATGGGAAGCAGACTGCAGACTGCATCTAAGTCAAGTCAAACGCTATTCAGCTCTCTTTGGCTCTACTGCCTCGTGTTCCTCTTAGTGCTTCTTCTGCCAACTCACTCCACACACACACACACACGCACACATTCTGAAGAGCTTTGCAACCAATTTTGTATAGAAGAATAAGATGATTACCACTGCGATGCGATATGCGTAATCGTCAAAGATGAGTGCAGAAAATGCGGCCAGTTGAATACCAAAAGCAGCTCTCAGCTGTGTAAATCTTTGCTTTGACTTTAAAGTAATGCAACAGCAAGAAATCTATTATACAAATATAATCGCATTGTACTATACCACAGAATGAATTAACTCATAAAAAGAAGAATGGGTTATACAAAAATTGGTTAAACTTTTGTTTACTTAAAAAGGGATTTTCAAGCGTCTTATTTGATTGACTACAATTTCGAAACATTTTAGAATACATGAAATATAATAATTTTATTACATGTTTAACCTTTTTCTGTACTAATTTCAAGTATCATTCGTATCAAAATAGTTTCAAAGAGCAATCAACAAATGTTGCTATGCAAACACTGCACAATGAACTACTTTATTTAAGCCTTCTTCAGCGATAAAGATTACTGTCCAATAAACTAGCAAATTTCAATCAAAGATCAATATCCGAAGTACGATTGTAAGAGAGAAATGTTACTAGAATTTCCAAGTAATGTAGAAATAAAAGTGTAACAACAAGGAAGTGAACAAAGTGTTGCAAAACTGCGGCAAACAAAAGTGAAGGCGCTGAGGAATATGCTCTGTGAATATGGCAGCGAATGTTATTCGAATGTCTGGCGCGTCAAGTGCGTGAATGTGCTTTGTATTTTTTAGTTTTTGGCACCACTGTGCGCCCACATTACTCGCGCATGTGGCAAGCGTGGTCAATGGTCTCCATAACTCCCAACTCTCCACTTGGCTCGCGCTTTGCTGCCTGTGGTCGCTGGGATTGCCAAATTCAAATGCAAATAGCTCAGCTTCCCAGTGGGCTCTGGCAAGTGGGGCTAACTGCAATGTGGTTATTGCTTATACAATATGAAAAACGCTGAAAAAGCGGAAAAGCTCAAAATCTAACAGCAAAACAGCAAAATATATAAATAAATAAGGTGACTGCACTTAACATCCAACAGCAGGGGAGAGGGGGGGCTGAAGTACGTGGCTGGATTCATTACTGGGTTGCTGATTACCACCCTGAGCGCAGTTATGCTGGCACCACCACCACGGCAGCGCACAACAAAAGTGATCCACTGCGAGATACCCGCAAATTGTTTTAAGCAAATCTTTAAATTTACTAGCGGCTTGAACGCTAAAAGCACAAAAATATACTGAAAATATACACAAATAAAGTACGGAAAGTAACTCTGCAGTTGAAATATACCAAATAGCTGATATGAACAGAAAATTATACTGAAAATATACCCAAATAAAGTACGGAAAGTAACTCTGCAGTTGAAATATACCAAATAGCCGATACGAACACAAAAATATGCTGAAAATATACACAAATAAAGTACGGAAAGTAACTTTGCAGTTGAAATATACAAAATAGCCGCTATAAGCACAAAAATATACTGAAAATATACCCGAATAAAGTACGGAAAGTAACTCTGCAGTTGAAATATACCAACTAGCAACTAAATTCTTTAATCAACACTTAATTGAGGCACTGTAAAGTTGTTTTCTATTAACTTACAAATTTGCCATACGATTACAATGAAATTTTCAGGACTGCTTCAGTTTTTAGTTAACAAGTCTAAAAGAAACTTGTTCTTGGTGTTGATCTCTGGTGTTAATTCTGGCAGACATTCGAAAGAATACATATAATGGAGCTGGGAGTTCAATGCATTCGCGGTTGCCACTGAGTTGTGATACCCTTTTAGCCTTCGGGTAGCGCGAGCAAAAAGAGCGAGTGCAAAAATGTAAAGTGAAATGTGCGGCGCTTACATGAAACGAAAGTAAAAACGCTAGTTTGTAGCTGCTGCTTTGGAAGCTGGCCCTTAACAGCTACAACAACAACAATAACAACAACAACAACGAGTGGAGCAGCGTGTTGCCACCGCGGTGCAGCTGGCCCACTTGAGCTAGCTTTGATACGAGCTGTGGTGTATTTGCAATCATTTCATTTTTGGACACTAATGACGATGACTGCAACAATGGCCGAGTGAAATGCCTGCCCAGCGAAGAATTCAACATTCGTTACATAAACCCCACAACAACAACAACAATTGTGTGTGACAGCGACAACAATAAACATTGCAAAAAAGCATAAAACGAAATCAAATAAAACAAAAACAAGAAAACAAACACAAAGAGCCACAGACGGGGGGGGGGGGGGGGACGGACAAACGTGAACGAAGCTAGACTAGGCTAACACAGACTAGGCCAACAGAGCTGCCGGCCGGCCGGCTGTCTGCACAAATCTTTGTCCATGCCAGCCTCAGAGCTTCAGCTTCAGCTTCAGCTTCGGCTGCGTTGGAGTCTGACGAATCGACTCGCTGATGCCATGGTTGTTGCTGTCGCAGTGGTTTTTCGTTATTGTGTCATACTTAATAATGGGGCAGGCAACTGTAACAGCAACTCATTTCGAACAGAAAGATGACATTTTTGTTGTTTGCATTGCGTTTGTCGCATGCGAAAAAAGCAAAAACAAAATGAAAAGAAAAAGCGCTAGACACACATAACACATATTGAACTCGATTTCAGCAACTGAACTAGAAGTGGAGCTAGAATAAGCATGCCGGGCTACCAGCTACTCTCCCAGTAACTTATCTGTTTTACATGTTGATTGCCCTACTTCCCAGAATTTTGCAGACAATCCAAAGAAAAAAAAAAAACGAAATAAGACCACATTAAATAAGCCATCGCTTTCAATACTTATCGCTGATTGATAATTTGTGGCAGCAACATCTTTCAGCCATTTTCAATTACTTCAAATTCACACTTACTCGGCACACTTTGTGCTGGCCGCAACTTGTGGCATTAGCCAGAAGTGTTGGCTTTGACTTTGAGTTGTCGCAAATCAGCGATGAGCGCTTCCAGGAAGACGAGGCACGCTGTGAGGCAAGCCACAAGACAAAAGGGTTCTTTCTAAGTCAGTTGCTGCTGCATTGTCTTGTTGCTTCGGCGTCTCGAGCGTGCAAGTTTGTTGTCAGAGTCATTTTGCCCGGCAAGTTCGTTGCCTGAGTCTTTTGTTTGCTCGCACTCAGAGAGGGAGCGAGAGAGAGAGAGAGAGAGACGAAGGGACGGACAGAGGACAGGCAGGCAATGTGGCAAATTGTTGCCGATGCCAAGCACGTGCGTCACGCCCCAAAAACTGCCTGAGCTTAACCCTTCTATGCCGCGTTTTGCCAATTTGACAATTTTATTGATGTGGCCTACGTGCCGATTGACCGCTTGATGCTCCTCCGAGTTAACGAACCACTCTCGACTCTCGCACCCCACCCGGCCCCGCCTCCCTTCGCCACTGGTCTGGCTTCAACAACAACGGCAACAGCATGTGCAACTTTCATTTTGATAATTGAATGTGCTGGAAAATATTTTCATTTAGAAATTGTTTACTCGCAATTTTTGTGAGCACTTTCGATGCCCAATTGAGCGCCAGTTGCTGTTGTTGTTTCAACTGCTTGTTGTTGTTGTTGTTGTTGTCCCTTTTATTGTTGCGCCTAGCTAGAATCGATGGTTCGTTAGGTTTGTAAGCGCTTCGCCCCAGGGCTAAATTATTGGTCTGCCAACACCTGATGAGCGCTCAGGCCTGAGCCTAACTGTTTGCTTCGAGCATGCCCTGCACACAAGTTTCAAGCGGGCATATTAAACAAGCACTTGGGTAGTCGAGCTGAGCATTCTCTTGCATACATTCTTTCTCCATTGGGTCTTCAATATCACTTAGTTGACAAGCAGATTTTGCAAACATTGATTAGCATTTTCATTCATACATGTTAAATAAGAATTACTAATTGAATTCATTTCATTTTCTAGTTGTCTTCAGAGATTTTTGCTTATAAAGTTTAACATTTATTTTCAAATATGTTAAATAAGAATTACTAATTGAATTCATTTCATTTTCTAGTTGTCTTCAAAGATTTTGGTGAATTTTTGCATATAAAGATTAACATTTATTGTCAAATATGTTAAATAAGAATTACTAATTGACTTTATCTCTAGTTGTCTTCAAAGATTTTCGCAGATTTTTGCATATAAAGTGTAACATTTATTTTCAAATATCTTAAATAAAACTTACTAATTGAATTCATATAATTCGCTAGTTGTCTTCGTCGTCGTTTTAGGTCACCTTCAATATGAAGCTGTTGAGCCAACTTTTGAGTCATTGCAGTCGAGGGTATCTGCTGGTCGTGCGTGCGTCGTTGTTAGCTGTGCTTTGCTTGACTGTCCAGCTGCCCGGGCAATTAACGCATTCCACGCATTGCCCAGTGACCCGTGAGTCCATACTGACATCGCCGCTCCCCTTTTCCCCCCTTTGGCTGAGCGTAAAAATATGCAAATAAATTGTTGTTGAGTTCCTACTTGGCTTACGATTATGGCCAGGCCAAAAGCAGAAAAAAAAGAAGAGCCAACTGAGCACAAGAGTTTCTAAAAGCTGTTTTTGTTTTTCGGATTTTAGTTTTTG
Source organism: Drosophila rubida (assembly GCA_035046165.1). NCBI lineage: Eukaryota > Metazoa > Arthropoda > Insecta > Diptera > Drosophilidae > Drosophila > Drosophila rubida. The sequence goes on along the minus strand of JAWNOF010000023.1, from coordinate 5,088,499 downwards.
TCTTTGGTTTTTTTTTGGTTTTTGGGGCTGCTGCGGGTCAATAGACGACGCACGTGAAGTGACGGCGACAAGCTACAAGCTACAAGCGACAACGAACGACAGTTTGTGTGTCAATAATTTATTTTAGGAATCGGAATTGGAATCGCTTCGAACTAAACGAGGTCGGGAGAAAGTCACTGCAGCAGCAGCAGCAGCAGCAGCAGCAACACTTGTCGCTAAATTGGCTGAAATGATTATGATTAGCTGTTGTTGCTGCGAGGACTGCAAGTTGTCAGCGAATCGAGACGTGTGACGAATGGCCTGGAAGTGCAGCCAACGCTGCAGCAGCCGCAGCAGCAGTAGCAGCAGCAGCAACGCATGCTGCAGCCAGCAACTTGCCACATTTCCGCATCGCATCGCATGGCGTCGCGTGAAAGCTGCCACAGCGACAGTGCTTGTGGCAGGGTTGCAAGGTCACAGCCCAAATAAATTGGGTTCAGCATCTGCAGTCACAATTTAAGCGCATGGTGTTTTTATTGTGTAGTTTGCAGTCCTCTGGCATCCCAGCAATTGCAGTCTAGGTTTCATTGCGCATACGCCCCGTGTCGCAGCCATGGGAAGCAACAACAATGCCGCAGCAACAGCAGCAACAGTGGCAACAGCCATTCCACTAAGTGGCAACAACGCTTATCACTGAAATATCAATAAAACGAAAAAAAAAACCAAACCCGCGAAAGAGTTTGTGGCGTAAGGAAGAGTACGACTTGCAGTTACTCTAAAAATTATTATAGAGCAAGGAAACTTCTATAATGTTAAAAAAGACTATTTGATATGTTATGTATTTAAGTTCAAGCCAGCTGTGATAAAGCAAATAAATATTGCTGGGAAAGTCTGTTATATCGCTGTGTAACTATATATAACATTAAAGTCAACAACTTTTTGCTCATTCAAGGAACAATTTCAGTGAGGACAACAATAACTTTTCTCTCATATTTTGCAGCCAGAAAGTTTCCAAATTTTTACAAAATATAGTTTACAAATTTTTACGCTTCTTCCAGTTGAATAAAGTGTATAACTTGAATTTTAAATGCAATATTTTTTTTTTAAAGTAAGCCTACAATTGCAGCGTATTTGAGAGCGTATTGCCTACTGCAGTGGGCCTAATTAACTCTGGCCCTCACCTTACAGGGTATGCGGGGCGAGCTGGAGACAAATGCCACCAAATACACATGTGAAAAATGGAAAATGAGCGCGAAAAATGAAAATGAAAATGAAAACATTGTGTAAGTGACAATTGCCAACTAGCTGTTTGTTTATATATATATATATATACAAGTATATATGTATACTGTATGCTGTGTGCGTGTGTGAAATGCTGTAAATATAATTTATGATATGACCAAATGTCGCCTTGATGACCCGCTCATTAAAGCTGAGACAAAAAGTTGCAAACTGAAAACTGAAAGGGGGAAAAATCAGCGTGACAAATGCGTGAGAAAAACAACAAAAAGCCGGCAACATCAACAACAATTTCTTTGCGAAAGTGTTATGCTGGGAAGAAGAAGACGACGACGATGACGACGACGACGGAGCGAGAAGAACTTGGACTTGGGAGACTCTCCTCTGCACAAGGGACAAGACAACCGTGGCTTAAAGAAAGCTCAGGTCTGGCTTTCTCAACTGCCTGTCAACGAGTTCAAGTTGCGCTGACCTCCAGTTAAATTTAATAGCAAATTTCAATCAAATATGTCTTAATTGTATACAAAAATGTGGTTTTTGAACCACGAATCTTGTGGAAATTTATCAAATGAAATGCACAAAAAGATTGTTAACAAATAATTGTGTGTTTCTTAGTCAATTTCTGCATAGAATTGGCTAATAACTGCAACAAATAAGAACTAAATTGTAGCTTAATAATTATAAACTAAGTAATCAATTGTAGCAACAAAACAATTTCTATTAGTATGCAGATATATCTTCATAAAACTGCGATTGAAATAAAAACATTTTAGACTTACTAATCGAAGAGCTAGTAAAAAGCTATTCAATTAAAATCGTGCAAATTAAAGTTCTCTAAGATTTTACATTTAAGTTTGTTTATAGTTTGCTAAGCGAATGGAAACTTTTTGCACAGATGGCAATGCCAAGATTGGGCTTGAAGCGATTGTCTGGGCAAGCATATATATGCTCTATAAATTATGCTGCGAGGCAGCAAACTTTCGCTTAGAATCTACTAAAACAAAGTGCAGATCGAAGCGTCAAGATTGGAAGTGCTGGCTGATGACGATGATGATCGCCGTTGATATGCAGTGCAGCTGAAGAAAGTGCTGGAAAACGAGAGTAGACTCGTCACGGCCATGGACAACGCTTTGACAAAAGAACGCAGTGCACAACAACAAGAGCGAGAGCGAGGGAGACAGAGAGAGAGAGGGAGAGAAATGAAGCGAGAGCGAGAGGCAGCCACAGAAATTTATTGTGGCCTGAAATTGAGACAATTTAAGCTGCGATTTTGATCAGCAGCGTACGCGCGTTTAATGTGTCCCCCCCCCCCCCTTCCCCCTTGCCCAGCGCTGCCGCTTGCCCCCCTCGCTGTGCTGACTTCTCGGTGGCTGTGGCATTTTTGAGTGTGCCAAATGTGCAGTCATAAAATGTACGTTCTTTTCGCTGCTCCAGCTATCGACACACATGCATCGTTCGCCACCTGCCACCTGCCACCTGCCACCTGCCACTTCTCCCTTGTGTCTTTGCTTGGCTGCTGAAGCATTTGAGCTGCTTTTGAATGTGGCCGCCGTTTAATTGTTTCATTTGCCATTTACCATTTACTATTTGCCATTTGCCGCACTGCTTTTTCCTCATCAGCTCAATTGTTGATCTCTTTTGTTATTGCTGTCGTAGCTTTGGCAGCAGCATTCCGCATCCGCATCTCAATATTACTCTGCAATTGACAAATGGCAGCAACAACAACAACAGCAACAGTTGCGGTTGCCGTTCGACGTCTCTTGAAAATTACTTAATAAAAGTGAAACTAACTGTTTGTTGCCGCAGAAGAAAGAAGCAAAAAAAAAAAAAAAAAAACTTGTTTCTCGACTCTCCATCCATCCATACATTCATTCATTCAGAGCGTTTTTCGAGGTTTTCTAAGCAGAAAACGAGAGTGAAATTTCAGATGTACTTAGGTACAGGTAACAAACAACAGACAACACAACTCAACCACAAGTATTAGACGAGTATCTATTCAGTATTATGCTTTAATTGGACGCAACTAAACAAACAGCAACGAAATAGCCAACAATGCTGGGCAAACAACAACATTTGACAAACCAATAGAGAGACCAAGTGTGCAATGTCACTGAGCAAGCTCACGACTAGCACATACCCTGTTAAAAAACACAAATGAAGTTGCCAATGTAAGCACACAATCAATTAGCAAAAAAGCAGGTGCAGGCAATCACTAATCCATTCAAAAATATTCGAAGCATCGCAAAAATTCAAGTTCTAATAAGCTGCATACCCTGTAAAAGAGTTGCGGAGTAAATGTGTGCTTTAAGTATTAGTTTCCACATAGAATTCTTAATTATCTGCATTGAAATTATGTAGGAATTGGATTTCAATTTGCCCATAGTCGGAGATCAGAGACAAAGTTACAAGGTAATTAAATTGCTTTACTAAAAGTATGCCTTGTACTCGTATTATTAGCAATTTCTATATTGCATGCTGAGACGTACACATCAAGTTTGTGTTGCACTGCAGGCGATAGGCAAGTTTGTGTTCTAAGTCTTTCGTTTGGCCAGCGAAAACTGAGAGCATGAGCAGGTAGCGGGCAGAGGGGAAGACGCGCTTGTGTCCGGCCTGGGCCCAGAAAAGCTTTCGGCGCCTTGTTTACGTCGTTTGGCAACGTTGTGCGCCGGAGAACTTTCACTTTACAAAAATGTGAACAACGCCAACAACAACCACAACAACCACAACAACAACAACAACAAAAGCAGCAGCGGCGGCAACGATGAAGACAACGCCACATGGAAATGAAAATTTATTAGCAAATTATGATTTCTGTGCACAGCGTCGGCCCAATACCTTAAACCTAACTTGACCACTTGACCAGTTGCCACCAGACATGGCCACAGCAACAACAACAGCAACAACAACAGCAGTCGACGGCGGCGAATGAACTCGGGACAATTCAGGGCAGTCAAAGGAACGTGACTGTCGCCAGAATTGAGACCACGGATGAAAGAAAGTTTTTTTTCGTTTTCGCATCCATCCATCGAAACTTTGTTGTCATGCCCTGTAGATTGCGGCAGCAGTGGGGTATTCAACGCGTGCAGCAACTAGAGTAACTAACTCCCAAATAGGCAAATAAGATAAGAATTGTTGATGCCTGAAACTGCGCCATTATTTAAGCTGTTTGAAAGAGCAAATTGGCTGAAACTGTTGGCAAATATTCGTTGGTTCTTTAGCCAACAAAGCTTTATCTTCACAGGGTATTTGACAGTTTGAGCAGCGTGTGATTAGTTGGACTTTTTGGCTTGGCCTTTGAGTCATGCGCTGGCAATGCGAGTTCGAACCAAAATGAAAACGAAAACGACTGCGTTGCCCAGCAAGCACAACAACAGCGGCAACTGTGCAAATATAAATACAAACACACACACACACACACACACACACACACATGGGTAGCGAGCCCAAAAAGCAGCCCAACACAAAATTTTTCTCAATTTCACGACAGGTTTTTTGCCGTCGCCGTCGTCGTTGTCGCTGTTGCAGTTGTTGTATTTTCCTTTCCTTTCTTCGGGCTTTCGGCCAGCAAAATATTTACTCAACAATTTCTACTGTAACAAAATAATACGACTATAGCATAATATGAGTCGAAACAGAAAACAAGCCAACACACACTTGAGAGCGTTTGGTTTTAGTTATTTTTCCATAATTTCATCGTCGTTTTCCTCGATATTTTTGTCGGTGTTTATTTTTTGGGGCACGGCGACAATAATGCACATTAATTGTGTATGATGAACGATGGCACTCGGCGCGAAAGTGGCGACGAGAGGCGCGGAGAACGTTTTTGCGGGCGCAATGACGAAAGAGCAGCTTGCAACAAAGCGAAGGCATTGTCTTGAAAAGAGTCCGCCAAGATGTTGCAATCGTCACCCACATAAATCAAGCAAAAGACACACCACGACACACACTCACATGAGTACAGTGGGATGAGTCAAAAGAAAGTGAAACGGGGGGCGTGGCGCGCTGCCCATGAAAAGAAATTGAACAGCGGCGAGTCAACGAGTTTAGGAAGAAATGAAAGTGAAATGGATGCCCAAACCGCACAACGAGCGATGATTCAATCGGCTCTGAGTTGCACCGCCCCTCCCCTCCCCGATGCCCACCTGATGCCCATCTTGACGCCCTGTCAACGTTGGATTTGGTTTTTTTTTTGTTGTTGTCGGCATCTGTGCAGAGCTTAGTCATAAACTTTATTGAATCGCGACAACAATGCGAAAGTTTCTTATCACCTGCCATAAGTTTATCGCTTTGCGATCCATAAAAATGCCCCATAAAAACGGGAGAGGGGAGGAAGAGGGGTAGAGGGGTAGAGGGCAGACTAAACGCTGCCAAAACGTTTTCAATCGCATTTCTCACACGTCTCTTTTTCGATGCGAACGAGAAATATTTGGAATATTATGATTATTGAACACAAAAACAGCTTGCATAAAGCGCCTCTGGGGAAAGAGGCGACGAACGAGCCACAGATCGACAGAACGATAAGAGATCTTATCAGTGCGTTGCATAGCAAAAGCTAGAAAGCAGCAAATAGATTGAAAGTTACCAAATTCATGCACATACTTTTTCAACATCATTCGAAGTTCACGCAATCGAGTTGCGTAAAAAAACCAACAAAGGCAACGCAGACTCTAAAGTATTAAATTCAAAATTGGAAAGAGAGGACAACAGACGAAGCCTGCAGGAAATGAAGATTGCAGATTGTTTGCTTAAATATTCAAAATACAAATAAAGTGTGTAACAAGAATATTTAATCAATGTGTACCTTATAGCTTAACTTAAACTATAGAGCACCACAATTGAAATACATTTAAAAGCATAGAACTGACTTGCAAATGTTTCTTAACTAGAGAGATTGAAAGTTACCAAATTCATGCACATACTTTTTGAACATCATTCGGATCATCTTAAGAAAATCAATATTTTAGACTACTAAATATTAAGTTCAAAATTAAAAAGAGAGAACATAAGAAGCTTGTAGCAAATTATGATTATAAATACACACATATAACAAAAACACATAGCTTACTAAATAACTTAACTCAAACTATAAAGCACTATAATTAATATACATTTAAAAGTAATGAACTGGCCTGAAAGTTTCTAAATTCATACACATCATTTTTGAACATCATTCGGAATTCACGCAATCAAGTTGCGTAAGCAAATCAACAAAAATTGAAAAGAGAGAACTGAAGAAGCTTGAAGAAAATGATGATTATATATATAAAAATATTCGTATAAAATAAACACATTGCTTATGCTTAATAACTTAGCTCAAACTATAGATATAAAGTACTATACATTTAAAGGCAAAGAATTGACTCGAAAAAAAGTTACTGAATTCCGAAAGTTATTAGATTCATGCATAAGAAAATCAAAAAAAAAAAAAGATGGAACAGAAGGAGAAGAATGAAGGAAGTGATGATTGCATAAAATTTCATAAATATTAGAAATATAAATACATAACAAGAACACATTGTACATTATACTTTACAACTTAGCTCAAACTGTAGAGCACTACAATTGAAATACATTTAAAAGCAAAGAACTGACTTGAAAATGTATCCTAACTAGATAGATTGAAAGTTACTGAATTCAGAAAGTTATTATTACGAGTATATTAATAAGATGAAACCGAAGGAGAAGGAAATGATGATTGCAAATTATTTCTCAATTATTATAAATATAAATTTATACCAAGAACACGCACTTTACAACTTAGCTCAAACTAAAGAGCACTACAATTGAAATAGATTAAAAAGCAAAGAACTGACTTGAAAATGGTTTAGTTGAGATACATTAAAAGTTACTAAATTCAGAAAGTTACTAGATTCATGCATAAGAAAATCAACAAAAATTAAAAAGATAGAACAGAAAATGAAAAATAAAGGAAATTATGATAGAGAAAACATATCAATTTTGTAATATTCCAAATATAAATATATAACAAGAACACATTATACATTTTACTTTACAACTTAGCTCAAACTATAGAGCATTATGTTACAATTGAAATACAAATATAAAAGCAAATAACTGACTTGAAAATGTTTTTCATTTACAAAGCTAAATAAAGTAGCAGCTTTTCAATTCAGAACCTGATATTATTGCCAGATATTTGATACTATTGCCTAATATAGTTTGCGCATTCAAAACTGCAGTTGAGAACTTATGAAATCGGCAATCTATCTAAAGCTGAAGATGCTTAGCGGTCTCAGTCGATGATTTGCGGTGTCCAAATGGGGAATCAATTGACCCAGTTAGCAGCTGAGAGGATGATTGAGCAACTGTGTTGAAGCCGAAAAAAAAAAAAACGGATACGGTTAAATGCAGGCTTTGGGCCACATTGGAAGTCATGGGTTCGGGCGACATGTTGCAACGCTTCGCTAGCCAGCAAGCGACTAACTGACTGACTGAGTGCAAGCTAGCTTTGTGTCACGGCCAAAATGCCGAAGCAAAATGCTGATGGATGAGCCTTGACAACGCCGCCTCTAAAGCTGCCAACGACTGCGGCTTTAACTGTGCTCTGTGCGCTTATCGATCGACAACGACTGCAGGCCATGTTTATTTATTTGCCAGTGTGTGTTTGAATTTTTACCGTTTCGGTTTCAATTGGCAAATGGCACTGGGCAATTGGTAAGCTGGAGAATGTCGACAGCGAGAGAGACAGCGAGAGAGAGAGAGAGAGAGAATTTGGCCAGAAAACGGAGTCGGTCGTTGGCGATGCGAGGCACGCGCACTGCGGAAAATCTGTTTGGGAAAATCGCAGTGCGCATAAATCGACGCCAGGCTGTCAAGTTGTCGTCGGACTTTGCATGCCAATCGAGCCAAGAGGAGCAGACAAAAGCAGCGCCAACGCAGAGGAGTGCTTCAAGCTGTTGCTGTGACTGCGACTGTGGCTGCTTACTGGCGCTTGGCCAAGCGGTGCGTCAAGTGCGGCTCAAATTAAAATGAGCCGTTACCAAGCTCAGGTTGAAAAACCCCAACGCTTCATTTGATCATTTGGCCAGCGGCTGTAACTGTTCAATGGTCAGCGTCGATTTGCCGACTGATTGACACCACACACATTACTCGTAAACAGCCACACAGAGTCGCAACTTCAACGCACAGCATCCATTGATTACGCCTCTCTTGGTGGCACAGTCTTCGGCCACGTCTGCTGCCCGTTATTGCTGCCCATATCTGCCTGTGGCCTTGTCAATGTTGGCCTAGACCCCCACAGTTGACTTCTTTTTCAATTTACCCCATAGCCAGACGTTGCTATTGTTGCATTTGATTTTTAACTTTGCCACTTCGTTGACTATTTAATCTTACCACAGCTTGTTACTATTAGAATCTATACATATATTGCCTAACACATTAAACTATTAATCCGTAATCTAATCTCTTAATTAGTCATAGTCATTGCCTGTTTATCATTAATTTTGCTTATTCCCCCAACATCTCTCAAAGCTCTCTGCAACCTCTTCAGCTTCTCTTGATACTGTTGCAAGTCCTTCTCCTTACTACTGTTCAAGTTCCTAGACTTTGTTTCCGGTCTTTTGCCTTAGTTTCTGGCCGCATCTCGCAGTTCGATCGACAACAGTTTACGTTTGCTTGTTAGCGGCAAAAGCAAAGATTTACTCATTACGCGCGAGTCTCTAACTGTCTGCCACAGAAGAAAGCGTTCCGCCAAAAATACCAGCAAGAATAACAGAAGACATCGCATAAGAAGGAAGACAAAAGAGAGTACGCGAGCATCAAGCGATATGAAATGAATCAGAAATGGAAACGCTTTGAGGTCAGGCCGCATTTGGTGTAATTTCTTGTGGCAAGCATTTCAATAATAAAAGCCGAAAACTCAATTAAGCTGGCCAAGTTGTAGAGCTGGCTGCTGCAAATGCCAAATTGCTGCGCAGCGTGTGCAACTGACAGACTCAGCAGCGACGTGTGTTGTTGGTAGGTGGACAGGGCTTGTAGATAAAGTGGACAGCTCCACCACACTTGGCAAGACTGAGACAGACTGTTTTGTGGTGTTTCATGTTGCTGTTGAATGTCGAGCTGTTGCTGTTACCACTGCCTGTTGCTGTTGCTGTTGCTGTGGCTGATGTTGGGAGTGTCGCCTCAGGCGGCTGCTTCAAATTCCACAGCGTAGACGACAGCGACAACAACAACAACAACAACAGAAGCGCCCGAAAAGGGTTTACATAATCGAATCGCGAATTATTAATGGGCTTTATCGTATGCGCTGCATTATCAAATGGATCAAGCGGATCACAACACATGCTCGCGACACAACGAGCGACGGAGCGTGGCAGCAGGGGGGAGGGCCAGAGTTATGACAGGGCAGGCGAAGCAAGAGACAATGAACCAACAATGGCCAACATTGTTAACATGACAGTTTAGGACGCATTCCAACCGGCCAAATGCATGCCAATGTCTCAGGTGCGAAGAAGGCGGGGGAACATAAGAGATCGAGAGAGTGGGTGTGGCAGAAACGAAGAGAGAGTGTGGGAGCTGTAGCGAAGATTTATTTCAATTTAATTCCATAAATTTCTACAAAGGAATTAAGCAACACAGAGGCGAACAAGTGGAGGAAATAGGTTTATATAAAGACAAAAGCTGTTTAAAGGAAAACAGCAAAAAGTGCTCGAAAAATTGTTGCTTCAAAAAGAAGTTTACAAAAGAGATAATCACGAAGGATGTGTAATTTAAAATTGTTGCAGCATAATGAGAATTATGGAGCGTGTTGTGAATATGCAATTTATTATAATTAGTGCCGCTCACAAAGTTAATGTATTATTATCTTAGTTAAAACCGGTTGTATTTCATAAAAATAAATGATATTTGAATCATTATTCAATACTGCAAATCATTGTTGGTAAATTTCTCTTACATCTGGCAAATTAATGTGTTTATAACTGATAACAAATCACAATTTTGGGAAATAAGTAAATTGAAATAAAGTTTTCGCTTATATCAAAAATGGTGCTGAACACGACTTTAGCGCAGACACGCACCAGCAAAAGCTTTCCCTTGAAGCTTGCAGTGAGCTTCTGACCAAACACTTCACCGCAGTCTGTGCGCAAACCTTAAAGTTTGTAGACTGGAAATCGCAACACAACTCTACAAAAGAGCAGACGAAGCGTTGCCAGACTGCAGCGCAATTTGAAAACAAAGCGAAGTGCTAACAGAAAATTGACAATAGAAAATGCAATAATTGTTTAATTATGATTTCCTAAGCGAAAGCTGCAGAATTTGGCTAACAAATTAGATATCCAAGTGAGTGTGTAACTGTTTGGTCAGCGTGGCGCTTAGGCAGGACACAAACCGGGCGACGAGTGCGCAGCTGTCGCAATTGCCGCTCGACTGTCAGCTGATGGCGCCCGAGACTGGCAGAGCAGCGCAGCTTTGGGCATAATGGCGACGGCGACGGCGACGGCAACGACGACGGCGATGGCGACGACGACGGCTACGGCGACAGGCGAGTCCTTTTAGGCAAAGGATGCTACGATATTTGCGCAGTTTGCGTGCGGTTTTCGGAGCGAAAGGACGCAACAGCGGCAACAAATCCAGTGCCACAACAGACAGCGGCAACAGTCAACGGTAATTGGCAACGGCAAACCGACGGTCTCCAATCAGCCGTGAGACAACACTCCCCACCCCACTCCGCGCTCGCAGCCCTTGCTCCTCCCCCCACCCCACATTCACAACACTTCCATCCGCCACATCAATTCGTTCACACTTCACAGCAGCTACTTGAAGGAAAACAGAGCAAATTATTTTGAAATAAAATGCAGATAAATAGAATGTAATTTCGAAATTTGCGCGCGTTTTCTGTCGTTGCTGTGGCTGCTGTTGGCATTGTAGTCGTTGCTGTCGTTGTTGTTCTTGTTGTTGTTGTCACTGCTGACCGCATTAATAACAAACATTTGCAAGTGCTCGCTGGAACGGAGGCTCGTCCTCTGTTTGCTTTTGCCGGGCGTGTCGCGCACAACAAAAAAAAACAAAAAAGAGGAAAAACAGAACGAAACTAACCTATAGAATATCGTGTGTACGCTCTTTGTTTTTTGTTTTTGTTCCTTGTTGCAGTGCAGAATAATAACTGAAAACTATTGTGAACACAGCTGAGTGTTGATTGTGATTGCAGCACGTGAGAATTAAACGGCTCTGCAAGGACCCTTGGATTACCTTGCGGGCCACACACATCAAAAACCAAAAAGAAAAAACCCGAACAAAACACAAAGCGGGGGAAAAAAGGCGGCCAAGTGGAAAGTGGAGCAGAGCAAAGGGAAACTGGTAAGAGATCAAGCATTTTATGTGTATGCATACCACATTTATTATTACGATTATTTGTCATTATACATTTTGCGGCTGCTGTTGTTGCTTTGAAGTTGATGCTGCCAACAATTGCTATTGCTATTGCTGCTGCTGTCGTGTGGTCGTGTGGTTGTGTGGCGCGTTTGTTGTGGCTGAGGGTGGGACCAAGAGACTGATAACGATTGCTGATAGCCAAACACTGTTGGCTGTTAGCTGTGGTCACAGCGTCTGGATACTGCAACCTTTTTGCGACCCATTGATGGCCGCCCCCACTCGCCCCCACTCGCTTCCACTCGCATCCCACTCTGGCGGTGGCCGCCGCCCCGAAAGTTCAAATCGAATCATTTGTAGGCTTTATATTTAATTTGCATGGCATTTGCGGGGCCCTCAACCTCAAACCCCAGTCGAGAGAAAAGCAATAAACCCCCGCAACGAGCAATTTTAACAATTTCGACAAGTTTCTTATGCCATTTTCAATGGCTGTTTACAGTTCTTTTGCTGCTTCGCTTCGGCAAAGTTTTTTTTTTTTTTGTTTCTTCTACAATTTCGTTTTCGTCTACTGTTCCATCTTTTTCGTCCACTTTCATTGTGCCGTCTTTGGCGCAAAACAATTCGCCAAGATTTCATATGAAAATTGCTTTTTTGTGTGCCTGCTTTTTTGCCGACCCTAAAAGTATGCAATGCGAATTTTTACAAATGAGAAATTTTTACATTCGCCCCCCGAAAGTATGCTATGCTTTTAAGCGTTGCGTGTGCCAGCAAATTATTCAAATTAGTGTTAATCAAATGGGTGCGTGAGTTTTTCTGTCTCGTTTCGTTTTGTTTTGCATTCCGTGTTAAATGAGCGTAATAAAGCAATCCCAATTGCATAAGAATGGCGAGATTGTTTAATTAAATGCGTTAGCATTGCTGCTGAAGTATTTACAGAATTTGCAATTGTATTTCACTTATTGCAATTTGTCGCCACACAAAAACTCTGCCCGCAATCGACTCGCCAACTGCAATTGTAACTGTGAAATTGATTTATGCAATTTTAAACAAATGCTTCTAAGTCGTTCTCTAGACATTTCCAATTGTGTGGCATTATCTGCACCATCCTATTCGTAGGTGTCATCGCAATTCTTGGCGAAATGCTCCAAGGAGAAACAAATTTTCTAAGTCTAAAATGGCATTTGAAGAAAATTTGAAATGCGCGTTGCTGCAATTCATTTGAGATGTCTGAGCGCAAAAGTTGAATACGAGTTTAATATTCATTCGAGTTTGAAATGTGGCCGACAGATTGTTAATGGTATTCCCGCTGCTGATTGCATGCTGAATAATTTTATTTATGGAATTTCTGAGAAGTCGTAAAGAGTTGTGCATATTTAATGTGCGCCAAATGTTTTGCCAACATTTTCAGTTAGTCAACTGCCTCACATTGCACTCAAACTTCCGTCGCCTTTCAATTGCTTCATTGTGTATTCAAATATTTCAAATACGCTGTGATTCCAATAAAATTTCATGTAGAGTTTTATTTAATTAAGACACTACAATAATCAACTCCGTTTTGCTCTATTTGCTGCACACAATTTTGGCATTTGACTGTAGGAAAAATCAATTAAAAATTGCTGTAATTCGTGGCAAAGTTGCTGTCACATTTGGCGAAATGCTGGCGAAATCGTAACGCGGAACAGTGCGCTGCAAGGGGGATTTGCTGGCATTATTTATGGTCGTTATTTTAACTTCATTCTCTTTGTGCTTTTGTCGTTGTCGCTAGTTTCTTTTTCATAGCATACTTTTGCGCGTCGTTGCATTACTTTTTATTGCACTGCAAGCAGCAGCAGCAGCAGCAGCAGCTACGACTGCAAGCACAGCAATTGCCATAGCAGCAACATTGTTGTTGTTTGCAGCGTCTTTCGTTATTTTAAATTTTATTTCCACTCAAGCAGAACTCATTGGAGAGCAAAGAAAACGGCGAGAAGTAAAGCAAAATAAAATAAATAAGGAGGCGAACGCGTCAAGTGCTTAAAGCAGCAAGAGCAACAGCAAGAGCAAGAAGAGCATTACTTATTTCAACTTTTATTTCTTTATATCCATTTTTATTTGTATCTGCGATTTGGTGTGCCAACAAAGACTACAACACGCCCGCCGGCAACAGGCAGACAGCAAGCAGCAGCAGCAGCAGCAGCAGCAAGCAGTTGGTGGCAAGTACAAGGCTGAGCGGCGACGCTGCAGCCCCAGAAAATGGCCGCAGTGGCAACGGGAGCAACAACTGTGTAGCAGCATATTGACAAACTGATTAAATTGAATGAGAGCAGCGACAGCTGCGACGGCTGCGCGGATTGCTGAAGTTGAAGCTGTTGCGGTGCTTGCTGTTGTAGACGACGATGAAGACGACGAGGCCGAGCAGCCTGCACAACTGCGACACGCCAATGCCAATGCCAATGCGAAGTGCCAGCAACGACAAAAGGGGAAATTAAGTGCCAAAGGCAACCGCAGCGTCAACTAAATTTACATAACAAAACAACAAGCAGAAAGCAAACGAGACGAGCACACAGTACACAGTACACAAAAGCATAATCAAAATATACAAACAGCAACAGCAGCAGGGACGAGCAGCAGCAACAGCGAAATGGCAACTGCTGCAGTGGGCAGCTGTGGGCGTGGCCGGCTGAGCAGCTCGGTGTTGATGTGCTTGATTTGGCTGCTGTTGGCGACGTCGGCGCCGGCAGCGCCCACAGCCACAGCAGCAACGGCGGCGCAACAGCTGCAGATAGGCGTTGTGGGCGACACGCCCACGCTGATTGCAGCCTCCAGACAGCAGCAGCTACATGTGAGCCAGACAACCACACAAGCAGCAGCAACTAGCACGACGACAACAGCGGCAACCACAACGAGCTCGACAACAACTGCGACTCCGACTCTGACAGCGGCTGCAGTCAACAGCAGCAGCAGCAGCAGCAGCAGCAGTGCAACAATTGCTGCCAGCAACAGCAGCGAGCGCAGTTTGCCCGACGCTGTGGTGCAGCTGCTCGATCTGGAGCTGACTGCAGCGCCGCCCATCAACAAGGGCCACGACGGCCTCAAGCTGACCAGGAAGAAGCAGCTGCAGCAGCAGCACTTCCACGCCACCAGCACCCAGCAGCCAGCCAGCGTGCTGCTGCCGGTGGCCAACGGGTATTTGGGGCCCATCTTCATGGGCGAGAAGGTGGTGAGTGGCGCGCATCCGCTGAAGAAGCCGCAGCCGGCAACACAGCCACAGCCACAGGCAGAACAACCCGTCTCGGACACGATTGAGTCGCAGCTGCGCGAGGGACGCATTGTCGAGATACTGGCGCCGACGGCGCTGCTCGAGAGCAGCACGAGCACCACAGCAGCCACAGCAACCGTCACAGCAACCGTCACGGCAACCGTCACGGCAACAGCCAGCAGCATTGTGAGCACCAGCACCACCAGTCGACCCGTGCTGCCGCAGTCGATGCTGTCGACCACCGTGTTCCAGGTGCCCGAGCCGCAGCAGCAGCAGACGACGAGCACCACACGCTTGCCACAGCTGCCGCCGCAGCTGCAGCTGCCCGCTGGCGGCACGCTGCGCACCGAATCGAAGATCTCGGACATACAGATCGAGGTGTACGACTCCACGGTCGACTCGATTGTGGCCTCGACCAATTTCCGCGACAACCAGGGCTACTATGCGCTGCCCGTGGAGCCAGCGGCAGCGCCGGCGGCAGACACCACACGGCCGCCGCACAGCGCGCCGCCGGTGTTGCAGGAACGCTTCACGCAGTACGTCATCGATCGCGCCGACGTCTCCACGCAGCCCGCCGAGCGCGGCGTGGGCAAACCGGAGCCGGCGGCCATTGAGATCCACATCAATGTCTCGGAGGCGTTCGGCAACGAGAGCGAGGACCTCGAGTTCTCCTACCGCCAGCCGCCCGCAGCTGCAGCTGGTAAGCTGGGCGGCAGCAAGGCGGACGAGATACTGGTGGTGGAGATCATCGACAACAGCACCGAGTACAGTGGCGAGCACAACTACAACGAGGCCGCGTTGGCGCCGCCACAGGCGCCCGCCGTGCGTCCGCCGCAGCTGCAGCAGCCGGATGCCGCCGATGAGCTGTTCATGGCGGACAATCGCGGGCTGTTGCCGCGCCCGCCGCACCCGCCGCCGCCGCCGCCCAAGCCGAGCATCGATCGCGACTCCGACACCATTTTCTACATCTCGAACACGGAGGTGAAGGTCGGCGAATCGCTGCCCACCACCAGCAGCAACGTCGTCGACCAACAGCAGCAGCAGCAGCGCAAGCTGCAGCTCGAGAGCCAATTCTTTCCCGCCAGCTACATCGCCGAGCAGCAGCAGCGGCAGCGCGTTGTGGCCTCCTCGTCGGAGGACATTTTGGTGTCGCCGCTGAAGCTGCTGCGCGGTGGCAGCAGCAACGGTAACGGTAACGGCAACGGCAACGGCGACGGCGCCCCGCCGCTGGACGTCACCTATGTGGGCGAGTCGGTGATCGAGGTGGAGCAGCAGGCGCTGCCGGCAACAGCAGCCAGCGTTCAGCCGCAGGCGGACATCATCATACAGCCGGCCTTGCTACCCGACTTGGCGGCGATTGGAGTGCCGGTGATTGGCGAGCTGCCGCCGCAGATTGAGCTGAAGGAGATCGACTACATGCCCGGCGAGCTGCTCGAGCACGACATCGAGAGCAACAGCCTGGGCCTCGGCCAGGATCCCGACGTCCTCGAGAGCTCCATACAGTACGGTGGCGATCTGATTGACGACGGCGCCGGCGGCGGCTTCGACGGCGTCGAGGGCTCCTATCCCTTCGATTCGCCCGCGCATCGCCTGCAACAGCACCAGCAGAGCAACGACGGTCACCGCTTCAGCCACTTGCATCGCGAACAGTTGCCCGTGGCAGAGCTGCTCAACGCCACGCTGCAGCAGCACAACGAGAGCGGCAGCATCGCCGAGCTGGGCGGCGCCTCGGCCATGGCGCCCCTGCAGCATGCAGCGGCCGGGCCTCAGTTCTTCGAGCCGCAGAACATTCTGCGACAGCCGCCGACGTCCGAGCAGCCCGATGGTAAGTTGCGCGTTGAGCCGACAGCGTTATTTGATTCCTGATTCGATGCTCTTTGCTGCAGGTTACTTCAATTTGATCGCCGTCTCCGTGGGTCTCGTCATTGTCGTTCTCGCCGCGGGACTCTTGACCTCCATGTACTGTGCTGTGCGGTAAGTTTCAATTTTATATTATTAACTATCTTTGGGGGTGCCTAATAATTGTCAAGCAAAGCCTTTGCTATAAAATGATTTGCCTGATTGAAGACCTTCCCAGCAAGAGAACACAACACAAACGTTAACTTTAACGACAACAAATTCTAGATCAACTATTGATTGCAAATGATTCAACATGAAAGTCTTAATCAAACTCATATTTCCCTTCATTAGAAAGATTATTTGCATAGATTATATATTATTATATTCCTATTGACAACTTGCTTTAAGCATTAAAGAAACTACCACAAAAATAACTTGGACTTAGTATCGCTGTAAATTTCGAATGTGTTCTAAGAAATATATATATTTTGGTATTGATTTTCTATTAAGTTCAAACCATTTTTTAATACTTTCAAGGAAAACGTTTTATATCTGAAAGGCGTTGAGTTTGCAGAGCTTAGAAGGCGCAGCTTGATATAAAAAACTATTTGCTTAAAAGTAGAGCAAGAGAATTACGCAGCAAATGATATTGCTTCAATTGAGATAGACAGATAGATAAAGACCTAACGCAAAGTTTCTGTTAAGATTGAAATCACATTTAATTAACATGAAATATATGTTTTATCTAATGTCAGAATTATGCCATCTCGGTTATAGAGTAGTTGAAAATTTGTCGCCAGCAATTAAAGCTGAGGCAGGAAAGCAAGTTTCGGGCTCGGCCAACTTAGACATGACATCTAACTTGGCCGTCTTCTGGCAGCGCTTAACTATTTCCGTCGCAAGTTTTCGACTGCTTCTTGCGGCCAGAATTAGTTGCAACTATGCGCTGCTATCATCTGAGCGCAAGCTGCCAAGTGTCCGAGGCGTTTGTGGTTCTCCAAGAGCTGTGCGCAACTAGAGCTCTGCTTGACTTGCTTGAGTTGCGGGGGGAGGAGAGATAGAATCTGTCGCTGACTTGGGGTCTACATTCCAAAGACTTGCCAGCAGATACTATTATAATGGCTGGCGTCAGATTAGAGACAAAACTTGGCCCCAGCTCTATGCCTCAAGTGGAGCAAAAGGGCTTCACTTTGTGTTACAGGATACAGCTGCTTTCGCGGAGCTGACACCACTTAATAGTTGCCCGCTGTTCCCAGTATTCTGCTGCTTAATTCCTGCTAAACGAGTTCAGACCCTCGCCCGAGTTGATTTCGCCAGCTTGCAGCTCGCAGGCGAGTGTTGTAGTGTCCTTCAAATCGAAAATAATTGCAACGCATTGCAGCTGATGTTCAATAAAAGTGAAACATGCCACCGCAGCAGCAGGGAGCAACTGACAGCAGTATTAACGTCGCAGCAAGGTAGCAGCCAGAAGAAAGCCAGTGTGAAAAGAAGGATGCCAGGGGATAAAGTCGGCGTAAGGAACTGAGCAGCGAGCAGCGAGCAGCGAGATTAGAGGGCGAATGGAGGCAAGCAGCCGTGGGGCAAATACGAGTAGCAGCAGCACAAATAAAGTGGGATTGTTGCTGCTGTGCAGTCAACTTCAAAGTGCCAAAAGGGTTACCTGGCCACGCCCCAACCCCCCCCGAACACCGCCCACGCACACAAGCGGACGGACGGAGGGAGGGAGGGACAGACAGATATACATAATACACATGGGAGGCGTGGCAAATCGCATTTATCAGCTTCTTTCTGGCATTTTATTCCTCGCGGCCCGGGGAGGGGAGGGGGGCGAGGCGGGTAGGTGGCAAGCATGTGCTGTGACTGTGACGCAATGTCAGCACGCACATCCCTTTTTGCCAGCGACGGCAGCAGGGGGCAGGGGGCAGGGGGCAGCGGCTGCTGCCATAAATCTCGAGCATGCCACGTAAATGGGAATTTGTGTTGCCGCCGTTGCTTTTATATGCGGCCACTAAATGCCAAACAAAATGAGGAGCGAAGCGAGGCGGGTGGGGGCAGCAGTGAGAGTCGAAAATGTAGGGGCGCCACAAATCAACGCAACGCCCGTCAACAGACGTTGCCGGAAGCGGAAGTTGCCACGGCGACAGACAGACAGGGGCAGCGACAGCGACGGCGGCCGGAGAAGGTAAAAAGGCGAAGCGAGCAGATGATGAAGATGCCGGCTAACAAGGCGAAGGCGAAGGCAAAAGCAACAGCAACGGCAACGACTAAGGGCGACGCGTGTTGCAAGTCACATAAAACGCCAAAATGGCAACCGCAAAGCGTTGCCAGTTGCCACAGTTGCCGCACAAAAAAAGGTGCCGCACAAACACACATGGACGGCAGCAGCTCAAGCTCGACAAATGCGCAACGGAAATAAATTTCGCTTTGCCTTTTGCCGTGTTGCTTTCGCCTCATTTTCCGTAAGCTGAATGAGGCTGAAAGGAAATTGCACAATAAACTGTCGAGACGAAAAATTAGTTGCGTGTTTGCCACAATTCTTGAGATGTGCAACACCTTTTGCGTCATTTCGTTTGAGAGCACTCGATGCTTTCAAATAGATGAATTGCCCACAAAATAAGTTGGCAAGATTAGTGCAGTCTCTCTCTCTCTCGCTGTCTAACTATGTTACTGCCTCTCTCTGGCAGATGCCTTTGTTTGTTGCCTCCTTGCGCTTAAATGCTTTTAAACAGATTGGCAATGCTCTGGAGACTGTTTGTGTGCTTATCTGGCAACTCCACCACCACTGGACCACTGCTGGACACTTGAGCAGCGCCCGTCTCTCTCTCTCTCTCTATCTCAGTAGCTCTCTGCTGCGCTGATTGCAATACTTTTAAGCCGATTGGCAGTGCTCGAGGGACAGCTTTTTGTTTGTTTGGCAACGCCGCCAGCACTTGCAGCTTGCAACTGGCCCTGCTCTCTCTTCTTGTTGTCAGAGATTGGCGCTGATTGTAGCAACCGATGCGCAACACTTGCTTGATTAAGTTCAGACTTAATCTACAAAATGATTCTGCGACACTGTTTGACTCTTGTAGCTTAAAACTAGAATACTCATATATTTGTGCACTAAAAACACTTCCTTCTGCTCCTGCTTCTCCTCCTTTGTACTAGAAGGTAGAGAAATCAGTTTTAATACATAAATTTAAGCATCAATCAATCATCATCCTAGTGAACTATTTTGGCTAGATGAACAGCACTTGATTGTGTTGTTCAGTGTTCAAAGTGTTCAGTGTAAAATATTCCATAGTGTTTGCCATTTAGCTGTTCTATTTCATATCCAACAATGCTGCAGCTATTTACTCATTTGCAAATTGAAGCAGTTGGGCAACGCTGCCACAAAGTTGGCATCGCATTGTGAATTTGTTGGGGGCGGGGGTGGAATGTTTGGCATTTCACATTTTTGGTTACCCAGCGCGTATTATCCTTAATATTTCTTACCTACTTTATCTATATCTTGTGCTTTCTTCCGTGTGTATTTTTGCAGTTATTTCCTCAACAAGAATGCGACTTCAGGCGCCGCTGGCGATGACAGCGAACAGGGCCAGGGACAGGACTCGAAGCAAGAGGTAAGTGCCCAGATAGTTCAATAAGCAGATGAGCAAGAACTTCATCACGAGCAAGATAATAATAACGAAGAAGAAGAATGAGAAGAAGAAGAAGCTGGTGCAGATGAAAAAGAAAATGATGGATGTGAAGGAGTTGAGTCGAAGGTACGCAACAAAAACTTCGATTGAAATTTAAACGCAAATGCCGTCATCAGGTGGCTGGGCGCGTGTGCCACGCAACAAGAGTCTTGCAACGGCCACGCCCACAACGAGTCTCCCCCCCTTTTTGGCCCTGCACAAGAATGCCGAAAAAATGTTGCGTCGCATTTCGTGAATTTGCAAGCGCAGCTGCATTTCGCACTCTCCCCCCGCTCGCACTCACTCTCTCTCTCTCTCTCTCTCTTATTGTGCTTTCTAGTTGTCGTCTAGCTGCGCCAACTCTGTGGCTGCCACATCGCCTGCCGCATCGCAGCACAGCAGCAGTCGCGAGCTGGATTCTAAGCAGAATCCGCATTCAAATCCGAATCCGAATCCGAATCCGCAGCCAAATGCAGCCCTAATACGTTCCATGTCGTTGGCCTTGGCCAGCGGCGTGCAACGGATTGAGTTTCAGTTTGAGGCACGTGCCGAGCTGCCGCCGAGTGGCAACACAACGCCCTTGGCCACGCCCACAACGACTTTCGCAGGCGGCGCGTTCGCATTCAGCGGTTCCGTCACTAAGATGACGCTCAAAGATAATCATCTCATTGTTGTCACCGAAGAGCGACACGTAAGTCCACAATCTGCTAACAGTCCCCGGCTAACAGTCGCTGTTACTGTTACTGTTACAGTTGCTGTTACGCCAGCTCGGTCTCTGTTCACGTACCGTTTGCCTGTCTGCCTGCTGTCTCGTTTGCTCTCTCTCTCTCTCTCTCTTTCTTTCTGTGTCCTTGCACGCTAGGAAAACACAGTGCCCGTCAGAGGATCGCACTTAGGTGTTGTGCTCGAACTAGTTCAAGTTAAATTACCTTTATTACAATAGACTCGCACAATTATATCGAATTAGTGAGTTACTTCACAAGCTTGAGCTCAGATTTTAATTACTTTCTTAGATAGTTTAACTAAATGTGAACTGAGTAGTGAGTTTTGTTTGTTTTGCTTTTTCTTTTTAGATGAAACATATAAAAAACTTATAAACTTTTAAACTCAGGGAACATTGTCGCAGCTTAACTAGTTTATAATTTCATCTATAAACATATACAAATTTATTAATTGTAGGAAACTTAGAGAGCAGCTCCTCAACTATTTCGAGCTTGTTCAACACCTGCAAAAACGTTGGGCTCTTGTGTTAAGTGTTGTACAAGTGTAATTCTTTTTCTTGCTCTCTATTTCTCTCTTTCACTCACTAACTTGCTTGCCTCGTATATAGCAACTCGTAACTTTTTGTCTCTTTCTCACACACCACAAACCACAACCACACTTTTTGCATATATAACACACGTTTTTTTCTCTGGTCAATCGTGTTGATTTGTTATTGATGTTGTCGTAGTTTTGATTGATTGATTTATTCAGTGCCATTCGTATTGTGTGCCTGCTCTCCTAGTTCGTAAGCAGAGTCAGTCGTCTCATTCTATCGCTCGATCAGTGACCTTGTAAATACGCTTGTCTCTTTTCTTTTCACTCCACTCTAGCTTGCTGTGCTTCTAATCCAACAAGTGTACGACATCTTTGAATCTTCTACATCTGTCCTTGATTCAACCTCCAATTGAAACTTAATAGTTGCCCCTTTTATGCCCCCGACACAGCAGTATAATCGTCTCTTTTAGACCCCAACTTCAATTGTCAAGTGCATACTATAGTTGGTCTCCTTTTTGCACCTCTCGTTTTCTCTTGGCCCAACTGTATAATTATCCATTTAATTCCCGACATTTAAATTCATAATTTACAACTCAAATTCATTATGCACAAAGTGCATACTATAGTTGTCTCTTTCCCGCCCTTTTCCAACAGTATATTTGTCCCTTTTCCACCCATAAGCAACTGCATACTTTGCCTTTTTGCAATGGAAATGTTTTGCAGTCTGCTTTGATAACTAATTACAACATTACTCAATTCCGACTCTGCATTTATCGCACTGGCTCTTTCTGGTACACCCCCCCTCCCCCCCTCCCTCTTCGACCCCTTCTGTGGAGCACCGTGTGCTTGTGCGTTACCCAGAGTTGCCCCAGTGACTTTTCGTTGTTGCGAACATTGCCGTGTGTTAGCTATTTGTCAGGCAGTCCTCAGGCTACCTTGCACTCCCAGCCGCCCTCTCTCTCTCTCCCCCTCTCTCACGCTCGCCCTGCCTTTGTGTGTAAGGTGTAAATGTGCCACAAGCAAGCAAATGCAAATGCAATTTTCAACACTTTCCGCATGGCAGGCACTCGATTTGTCTCTCCACGCTTCGAGTTCCAGTTCCAACTGCATCCTGTGGCAACTTTCACTCGTCCCCCATCCCCCTCTCTCTCTGTCTCTCTCTGTGTTGTACTTGATGTTGTTGTTCTTGATGTCGTTGTTGTTGTTGCCTGCTGCACCTGCCGTCTGTCTCTGTATATATGAATTTGTAAAGTAGTTGCCATTGTGTCTGCCTCTTGCCTCATTTGCCACATGTTTCTCTGCTGTCCCACAGGATATTTCGCGCAACGCACGCGAAACCAAAATGCACACGGACAAGGACGGCGTCTTTGTGGTGGAAGTGGCACGTGGCATCGACTCAAAACAGCCACCAGACAGCCCAGCCACAGCCACAGCCTCTGCCACCGCCACCGCCAGCGTCGCTGCAGCTGCTGCCGGCGACATCACCGAGCTGCCATTCGACAGCAACAGCAACAGCAACGGCGGCAAGCAGACAGCGACCTTGATGGATCGCTCGCTGCCACCGAACCACGAACAGGTGCAGATCCATGCACCGCCCAGCGACTTTGGCAACAATCCCCTGACCACAGTGGCCGCCGCAGCTGGCTTGCATCTGATTGAGGAGGAGCCGCTGGCTGGCGGCGACGAGGAGGCCGAGTCGCAGCCGTTGCGCGCGACCGCAGCCACAGGTTTGTCGCAGTCGGACTTGAGCTCGACGTCGTCGAGCGACTCGAACAAACGCTACTCGTATGGCAACCAGGAGCTCTACGTCATCGATCAGCCGGGCTATGTGACCAATGCACCGACAGTGATCAGCATTCCGCTGCAGGAGACTGTCGAGCCGCCGTTGCCGCCCACAAAGACAGAGCAGCCGAAGCCACAGTCCGATCAGCAGCTGGCCGAGCAAAAGCAGCCGCAGCTTGAGCAGCAGGAGCAAACTGCTGAAGAAATGCCAGCAAAATCCGAAACAACTGAGGCCAGCGAAGAAGCCAAGCAGCCCACTGAGCCAGAGACTCAAGAGGAGATTCAGCAGGAGACTGCAACAGCTCAAGCAGAAATCGAGCTGGAGACTCAAAGCGAGACCAAGTTAGAGAGCCAAGAGGTAGCTGTGGCAGCAACTGAACCGAAAGCTGAGATGGAGCAAATTCAAAGCGAGCCAAATGCAGCGATTCAACAGGACACTAAAGTAGAGCTGCAAGTAGAGCCGCCGATTGAGGCTGAAGCCAAGCAGGAGCCAGCAGCTGAGACTGAGAAAGCAGTTGAGCAAGAGTCGACAAAGCTTGCAGCAGAACAACAGACCCAAGAGCAAGTAGACCTGGCTGAGCCAGAGCCCGAACCCAAGCTCGAGCCCGAAGCAGCCAATGGAGTGGCAGAGTCGGAGCCGGAGCCGGAGAACAGCTACGACAGCTTGATGAGTCTGCCAGCACCACCCTCGAACGAAGAGATCAAGGAGCTGGGCGACTACACGCTTATGGAATCGAATCAATTGGACTCATTGCCACCGCCGCCGCCGCCGCTGCCAGCCGTCAACGATAAGGAGAAGGACACAGAGGAGAAGGAGAAGGAGATGGAGATGGAGAAGGAGCTGCACCCAGTGCTGAGCAATGGCAAGTTGCCGGCAGCCGGCGCAACAGCAGCAGCGGCCAACGGGCCAGCAACCGGAGCAGAGCCATCGACATTGACGCCACCCGCCTCGCCGCCCGCCTCGCCAACAGCAACGGCCGCAGCTGCTTCGCTGTGCGGCGGCGGAGCGCTGAGCAACGGCATTCACGCTGTTACGGTGAATGGCAGTTAAGAGCACACACACACACAAAGGTAAGTGCTACAGACCGACAGTAAAATATACCCCATTGAACGAAGGGTATGCTAAATTTTAAGAGGGGTTTTTTTTTTTGAAAAGAAAGCAGCAAGAAGAGTAAAGCAGCTGGAAGATCGCTAGGCTAGGCTAAGAGCTAATACGATAACAACAAAATTAATCTATTATTATTGCAGCAAAATAATAATATTTCAATTTTTCCACTTAACTGTTTGTTGATTTTCCAATATTGATACTAAAAACTAAACAAACAAGCAAAACAAAAAAGATAACAATACTATGTAAGAACAATTCAAATTCCGATTAATATAAATAAATCATAATTAATTGTTTGTCTATTTGCGGCTGGCGCCACAACACAAAAAAAAACCAAAACAAAAACAAAAAACACAAAGCGCTGGCCAAAATCGCTATTTCAATGTCTATCTACAACTAAAAAGAAAAAAACAAAAAAAAACGAAAACTACAGAATAAGCCAACAAAATAAATGAGAAAATTTGAATATGAAGATAGAAGAGAAAAAAATAACCACCCTACCATACCATAGAGCTCTCCCCACCTCCCTGTCACACAATGTGGTTTAATCGTACGACATACAACATACAACATATATTCAACAGACCCCGAAACGCTACAAAAATCAGCATAAATACATTCTATATTGAATAAAAATATCTACATAACAAATACATTTGACGGTAGCGCAATTGTTTCAACATTTATGGTTTGCAATGAACTCGTTCTAAAATTGAATTCCCGCGTAGGATTTGCTAACTGCAGCATTAAGCGAAAAAATCGATTTAAACTCGTTTCAACTTAGCCTATGAACTCTGTTGAATAAATCAGTCAAGTTCGAAAACTACAGCAACTAACTAACTCTATGAACTCGGCTAGCTGAAGTCCCTTAACTCTCTAAATTGGTAGACTAAACTTGACTCTAGTAAAAGCATGGCATCTTTTTTCAAATCCAAAAACTATTGTTAGCCAAATGAACTGATAAACTCGTTTATCATTAAACAAGAAACTATGGATCATTTGGCGGCTAAGCAACACGTAGTTTTCGTAGCTTAACACAAACATCTTTTTGAAGTCGATCCATTTTTAGCATATTACAGCGTTGGCCTCAGTGAACTCAGTTGGCTTGCGACTTTGAGCAGTAGTCATTTTTGTGCAGACTTTTCCCGGTCAACAGTGGGAAAACTGCAACATCTTTTTGAAATCCACTCACACAGCAACGACCCCGGGGATCTCAGTGGTCTTTGGAAGCAGCGCTGTCGAAATTGGCATTTAGACTACGATTAGTGTGAGTAGGCAAAATGCAGTAGCTTTTCGAAATCGAAGCAAACGTTTTAATTTGAAAACATAAGTTAGATATGGACAGGAAGACGACTCGCAAGCGGGCATAATAGCGCATTTACAAGTCGTGCGATTGCGATTGCGACTATACAACACCGATTTATATACTTAAAATAAAACATTTCTTTATCGTGACAAGTAATCAAATGTGCCGAAATTTACACAGAACAACACACACAATTTACAATAACAAATTTATACAATATACTTATGAACTTTACTTATACTACAAACTGAGCAAAAGAAAAAAAAAAAACACTTGTGTAATCTTTTAAACCAAATGAAATACAAATACAAAATTTAGCGACTAGAAAAATAGTTTCACGTACTAAACTAAAATGCAAACAGAAAGAGGACTTCAAATTCAAAGTAAAAAAAACAAATACTAAATATAAACTATATATGAATGTACTATGTATGGCTAAGATAAACAATTATATGAAAATGGAATACTTAGTGAAAAGCAAAATCAAATAATTGAATTATAGACAAGAAACAATTCAAAAACAAACAAAAAAAAAAAAAAAACTCATTAAGATCGAACTCTCTAAATAGACGTAAAAATCGAATATTTATTAAATGCAAGTCAAGATTTCAAAATGAATACATTTATAATATACGAAAAAATGAAATGAATAATGCGTGAACTGCAAGTGGCGCGTATTTTATACAAGTAGAAAATTTTATGCGATACCCAAAGGATATAGCAAGTTATAGTATATACAAGATCGGTTCACATCGGTTGACTTTAAGTTTCTCTTTAAGTTTTCCATTTTCTCGATTGTTGATTCGATTGTTCCAATTGTTTGATGGATATTTGTTCGTGTGTTTTGTTTTTCTTTTTTTTTTTGTAAGTTGGGACGATGGATTAATGGATATATATACATAATATAATACTAAATATGAAATACTTATATAATCATAAATAAAACCAACTCTAAGCGAGTGCGGTGAACTTTTTTTTTTGTATTAAGAAAAGCCAAAAACAAAAAAACAAAAAAAAACATAAATAAATTATGAGACGATGAAAATGCGAATGGAAAAAACGAAAACAAAACAGAAAACAGAATAAGTAAATGTGATTGTTATTTAACTTAAGTTACAATTAAATTGAATAATTGATATGTGTGTGAATGTCTGTAAGGTATGCCAAAATACATATATATATATATATATCTATATATGAGTATATATATAGCCAAGGAGATAGCCAAAACGAAAGCAACACAAAACACACACGAATGAAGCAAAACAGAGCCCAAGAATGGAACGGTAAAAGCTGAAACACAAGAATATGGTAGCTACGATATGTAAGGTTACTAAGCGAGCATGACATAAAGTCAACCTGCGATCGGAAAATAAAGAATAACACGAAATTCAATATTAAGCACTCACGATGTTTTCTTTACTCAAACGGTTTAAGGGATGGTGAGTATAGCAATTTCAGAGAGCTAAGTATACCAAAATTGTATCATCCGATGAAATTTGCTGCTGTACTGCTTGGCAGATTAGCTCATAGTATCTTTCGTCCTTCAACAGCAGCTGCAAATCATTGAGCTGCTTTGCATGTCCACCGCGTGCAGACAAACACAAATGGAGCTGAAACAAATACAGGCACATTTCCATCCAACACACAAACAAACACTGAAAGCAACGACCAGTCAAACAATAACTCTGTCAATGCGCTGCAATTTCATTCAATGCATTGAGTAATAATAAGGCCAAGAAACCACAACTAACTGAGTTTGTGTTGTGGCTATCGCTAGTCATCAGACTAGATAAAGAAATTTGAATTTATGTGCAGATTTATAGTAACAGAACACGCAAAGTGCTTGCTTAACGAAACTTTAATATACAGAGCATTTTAATTAAGCAGATACAACTTACTGCACTGCAACGCTGCGTATACTTGTTATGCAGAAGAGCACTTTAAGCGCACGCAGCTACGCATTTAATACGCAACTGAGCTGAAAATCTTGCCAAAACCTTACGGACTGTCATTGCATTTGTGCCAGCTATATACATATCTATACATGGTGCTCTATAAGCACAATCAGTTTATGGTTCGCCAAAATGTTTGTGTCGCAGCTCGAGCTAAGGCTCGACTGAGCTGCTGCATGCTGTTGCATGGTGCATGATACATACAAAAACCCCGCTAAGCTTTCACTACAGACAGAGGCTGCCGCATGTGTGGGGGATGTCAACGTTGTCGAGTGGGCTGTGTGCTCAGCACTTGCTCCACTTGCGGCTCGCCAGCAGTCGATCGGCGTAGGGTATCAATAAAATTAACAAGCCCTTAACAGCCCACTTAAGCGGCTTGGCTGCCGCCCGCTTAAAGGCCCATAAAGCGAGCAGCGAGCAGCGAGCAGCGAGCAGTGAGCAGTCAGCGTAAGAAAGGACGAGTGACAGCATTGCCCATAAACAGCAAGTGACAAGCAGAGCTGCAGCCAGTCGGCAGCGAGGAGAACAGGCACAACAGCTCTCGGCTGAAAGCTGAAAGTGTGGCAGAGTTGATGAGGCGACCAACAAAGGGAGCAAGCGTCCTCCCACCCAGCCCGACTCCCGACTCCCGACTCGGGCGTGTGGCCAGTGTGGAAAGTTGTCTGTAAAATGCTGCAGTTTAGCTGCACGTTTTGAGTTTCAACTGACAGGCGACACCCACAAAGCTGCTACACACAAACACACACACACAGGAAGCCCGCTGGTTGGCTCTTTCAATACTCTAACTCGAGGTATGTGGAAATTGCCAACCGATTGTTCACAGTTCAAAGTAATATTAAACATTTCTACGCATGCACTCACAACATTTACTTACAGGTTCAACTTTATTTAGCATACTAACAGCTTTTTAAGTAAATATAATTAATGTAATTCACGGGTAGTTGTTTCATTACAGTTGCCGAGCAGCATTTAAGCTTTGCCCATTAATTTGTCGCATCAATTCAAACAATTTGCATGCTCAAGTCGAGTCAAGTAAAAAGTATGAACAATATTGCTCTAGATTCTATCTGTTTAATTTATACATAATTCGTGAGCTTCTGCCAAGCCAGAGCTCGCGTAATTTAATGCCTTCGCCTTTGTGTTGCGACTGCATTTATGCATTTACTTTACCTGCAATTTGGGTTAAAATTTAGCTGGCGCGCTTTTGCCAGCAGTGAGTGTATTGTCTGTTTTGGCTTTGCTGGCGCCCAGTTTTACTTGCTTGCTTGTTTTTAATTGCAGGGCAGCTCGTGTTGCTCCCATTTAGCCAAACCTCAGCTGGCTGGCCCAGTTGAGAGTCAACCCCAACCCCAACCCCAACCCTCAACCTCAACCTCAGCGTCAGCGTCAGCGTCAACCCCAAGTCCAATCCTCTTGTCTGCCATTGCAGTTGTGCTCATTGCTGGGCTTTAACTTTTTACATTATTTTTTGTACTAATTTTAAATGGCTGTTGCTGTCAAAAGGGGCGCGCGGGGCGTGACCAGCGTGTGTGTGAGTGTGGCCAGTTGAGCTCGACTTGAAATTTTAATGAAATGCGCGCGCGCTGGCAACGTCGACATTTTATTGTCGCCTATTTTGGCATGTGCATTTCAAATTATTTTTAATTGTCAATTTCTCTTGCTCGCCACGTGTGTGTGTGTTTAGGCTGCACATAACATAGCTGCGGCCCGTGGCAATCATAATATTAATGCCACGGGCAGTTGATTAACCGCAAACAGGCAAAGCGTACCCAGCAACAGCAGCGGCAACAAATGACGACATGTTACATAATTAAAATCAAATTAACTCACACACTGACAACGGATGCACACGCACACACGCACGCAGCGACGCGTGCCAAGCAAAAGTGAACAAATGAACACCGCAGCAACTATCGCATATTGCGTTGACATTTTTCGAGCGCAATTTGCGCAGGTTGCGAAATGAAATTGACATTTGGTCAGCGGGCATCGAGCATCAGGCATTTGTGCATTCAATCATGAACAAATATGCTCCGCTCTCTGTCTCCCTGTCATTTTGCACAGCTGCCAATGGCGACCATTAATCAAAAACTGCATTAAACAACAACAGCAACAACAACGACGACAACTATAAAAGTTTCTGATTTTAATCGTGATTTGCAGCCAGCATAAACCGAATCAAATTGTAACAAAACCGAACACCCGAAACCAAAAAGCGAAAAATCGAAAAAAAAAAAAACAAAACAAAACAAAATTGAGGAGACGAAGCAAAACAACACGATATAAAATGCGAAATTCGCTGCTATTATTGGCTGTGATTGATTGCTTGATTGATTGATTCGATATGCAATTTTGCAACATTTATCGTGCATTTTATGCGCAGCCCGGTGGATAATTGAAATCAATTATATAATGCACTTATCCGCAACTCCAATGAGGGTCATCTAAAATATCGCTGCGGACTCAACGCAACAACAACAGCAGCAGCAGCACCAATGGTATGCGACTACAAATGTTTTGAGCTGCGAGTTGCAACAATCAATCATAGTTACAATGCAAATGGGCTGCAGGACTTCAATTAGATGCAATTAATGCGTCAATTTTACAAAATAGCACTGTGGAAATTGTTCGAATACTTAATGAGCGGCAACAATGGGGTCGAACGTTACGTATACTTGATCTGGGGGCTGTATACATATGTAATTAATGGCAGTGCACGAATCGAACTAAACAACTCAATAGACGACACTGGTGCAGAAAGTGGGTAAGTCTGCATAATAAATGGGAAAACCAACTGTACGTATACTTAATGTGCTTGGCAGCAAGCAAACGTATACGCAATATAGCAAGTAGCAATGAGAGCGTACGCTTGATTTGCAGCAAATACAGAGTGTGTGTGTGTGTGTGTGTGTGTGCCCAACACGACATTGCCAACAAAGTGTAACAATAAAGTTTGCGTATACTTGAAGCCAAGAGTGGGCCATTAACACTGCCGAAATATTACTATAGAAAAACAATATTTATATTAGCGCACACTTAATTGCAGAAGCTGGATAATATGCAAGCCAAAACTGCATATCCAATGCATGCATGTCAGAAATTGCGAGCAAGTGCTCTGCGTATACGTAATATGCACTAAGGCAGTTAGCAACGTCGCATTTGAAAGCAATTCCAGTACTTATTTAAGAGCGTAGTGACTTTTATTAAATATGCCAGCAAGAGCATAATAAATCTCGCAGTCGCATAGTGAGCTAACCTAATCTATATATACAAGTCGCCTGCTCTGTGCACTTTCGTTGAGCAACTTTGTTAAACCGATTTTATTTGATATTTTTTATGACACACTTTTGATGAAACAAAATGAAATCTTGAGTTGCGTCGAGTCGAGTTGGGTTGGGTTGGGTTGAGTTGGGTTGAGTTGGCCTGGATATCAGTTGAGAGTGTATGGTTTTAATTGAGCAAATCAACAGAGGGAGAGGCGGTCGGCCAGACACAGGAGACGGAGCAGAGGAAGGAGCCATCAAATTGAGATGGAAATGTTTTCTGAAATGGAGCTTGAAATTGCGGCTTGTTTGCCAGGCGCCTGAAGAGCCGCTTGTCGGTTGTCGACTGTCGACTGTCGAGTGGCCAATGACTTAAAGAAGATGCAATGCCAGACAGATAGACAGGCAAACAAGTTGGCCGCCCAGCAGCTGAGTGGACTTCAAGTCACGCAGTCGGTGATTGTGATATGGGCTGCTGCATGTTGCCACATACTACACATCGTACACACAAATATATACATATATATTTATATGTATATATACTTATATATTGAACTGTGGAAGTCTCGATTATATGCGCTTGTTCAATTTGCTGGCTACATGGAAAAGGCGCAACTCGCAAAATTCCGCTTGCTGCTTTACGAGCATCGCCTTTGGTCATTCGGTTGCTGTTTGGACTGTGGAACGTGGGACCGTGCGGACGTGCGACGGCGATGGCGATGGCGACGGCGACGTGGGCGAAGAACGTGACGCCGGGGCGAATGATAAAATTAGCAACACATCCTACGCCCCACGTTGGGCGCCACTTTGCATAATCACATCCGAGGGCGAGTGCGAAAAACTGGGCACTGGGTCGTTGGTTTCATCGTCCGCATGCAATTCAATTAAATCGTTCGACGTTTAAAAACCGAATAAAAAGCCAAATAAAAATCAAAATTAAATTCATGCGAAATGGACACGAGACACGAGAGGATGCGGATGTAGACGCGAATGCGGATGCGAGTGCGAATGCTAAAAGCTAGCGGATGAACAGCTAGATAGATATGCATGAATTGATAGACGAATGATGGATGGAGAGCAGCAGCAGCAGCAGCAGCAGCAGCAGCAGGAGATAGAGGAAGCGACTAAGAGAGGAGAGCACATCGTGCAATGGCATTTCAATTTGATTTGCTGGCCATTCGGGTTTTAATGTGCAAATCGTTTGAATTGTTTGAATCAATTAATTTTGCGACCATGCATGTGAATTGCGGGCGTGCCTGACGTTTGAATATGTATATGCTACATATCTAAATCCACATAAATATATTCAGCATTAATTGCTGTGATTTACCACCACTTTCCAATTGCCAAATTGTGGAGACAATCAGGCAACAGGCCGGACAACCAAATGAGCAACTACACAAAAACTGCGATATTAATGCATCTGTTTACTGTGCTTTTACGATAGTGAGCTACGAGATAAGAAAACAGTTTCGAACCATGACATTCCGCTCATGAAAATAGTTGGAGATCAAACGAAGAACAATATAAAATGCGATACAGCCATATTTCGCCTAATAATACATGAACATAGAAAGTTACAGACTATTTTTGAAATTAAATGTTGTGACAGCATTGAGGTATTGTTAAATGACAAAGGCTGCATGCATTGGCTGTGCTTTGGCTCAAATATTTTTGGCATAATTCTGCAGCTATTTGCACAGCAAATTTGTTTGTGAGCAGCTAGAGCAAAGTAACAAAATAAAGCTGAGCTTTGTGCAGCACAAATTTGTGGCTTTGGTATCAATTAGAAAAACAATGTTACAAATTGCCTGGCAAAGTGCATGTTACCCAGTGTAATGACAAAAAGCAGAGAGGCGACGTGGCGACGGGGCGAAGGAAGAGGGGAACAGGAACTGTCCGGTTTGACAACGCTTGATATGTGGAATCTGGATCTGGTTCTCGTTGCAGTAACTGCTTGTGTTTCTCATTTGCTCTTTCTCTGCCCCTGCCTCTCCCTCTCTCGCTCTCTCTCTCTCTCTCTCTGTCTCTCTGTTTTCGTCTCTTCTGCTTTGTCCTGTTGTCTGCCGTCTGGGTTTGCGCAATGCGTATCCTTTGCCCATTTATCATTTGTCATGTTGTGAATCTTTAACCGCCCCATGCTGCTGCTGCTGCTGCTGCCACGCCCCCTACTCTGTGTTGGGGTCAACGTAACCGGTTGACAGTGTCACTGCACCAGCAGCTTACCAATTGCCACCACTCCCCTTCCGCCCACTTTAATGCTACGCCACGCCCCCTTTCCGCTGGCTTTATATAATCGAAACTTTCTGTCATTTTCTTGTCGTCCTGTTTGTTTGCGCTGCTGCTGCTGCTGCTGTTTTTTTGCGTGCGCGTGTGTGTGTGTGTGTGTGTGTGTGTGCTGGTTTTAATGCATTTCGTGGCATTATTGCGTCGTGTCCAACGTGGCGTATACGCAATATGCACAGCAATTTTCGTTTTATTCCTTTGCTTGCGCTGTCGCCGTTGTTTTTGTCTGCCCAAAAAACTGTCACAACGCAGCGCAAAATGTTCAAGTGCAACTGACCTCATTTATAGAGTCCTGTCTCTCGCATCCCGCCCCCTGCCCCCTGCCCCTCAACACTTTTCAACTCTCTCCTCCATCGCTCCCTCCCTCACGCCTCCCACTCCAACAGTTTCTCCCATGCTTCCTCCTCGCGCTGTCACTTTGCTTTCGGTTCGTTTGTTTTTTTTTTTTGTGGCTGTTTTTGTTTGTCGCTTGGCGCCTGCCTAAGTGGGCGTGGTGCTTCATGCTGCTTTGGCATTTAATTGCAAATTTTACGCTTGTTCTAAATTTGCTGCACACACACACACACACACACAGAGAGAGTGAGTCGCAGAGGCGACACATTTGTGTGTACATTTCATAATTGCCAAATGCACTGAGTGCTGCACGGTCCATAAACTGCCACATCCCCACCTCAGCTTCCCTTCGCTCTCATCTCATCTCGTCGGTTGCCTTCAGCCTGCATATCGTGTTCATTAGCCCGGCATTCTGTTTTGGCTCTTTGCACATTTTTCACCAGCCACAACAAAATGCCAAGTGGTTTTACTGCTCGCCTCGACGTCGACGTCGACGTCGTTGTTGCTGCTGTTGTTGCTGTTGCTGCTGTTGCTGCTGTTGCTGCTGTGGTGCTGCTGCAATGATATTTATGATTTGCAAAAAGGCTGCCCAAATGTAAAGCTCTCGAAGCTAAAACCCAAAGAAGTGGCCTCAGAACTCGGCATTGACGCCCGCATCGTGCTCATTCTCTTTGCTCTTGCTCCCCCAATTTATCAGAGTGTTTGTGCATGTGCGGGGGGAGCGGGGTGTGTGGCATGCTCGTCATCAAACGCATTTCACGCAACACGCAAAGCAGCAAGAGCAGCAGCAGGAGCAGCAGCAGCAGCAACTGTTGCAACTTTAGTGGCAATCAGTTTTTTGGCCCAAAAAAGGGAAACTTAAACGAGCCGTTGTTGTTGCATTGTGCTCAAAAGCGTGCCACATGCAGGCGACGCGTCGTCTATGTGATGGACTGTGGGCGTGGCATGCGGTTGGCATACATGTGGCAACCACATGCGGTGACGCAAGGGCGTGTAGCTTGCAGCGTGTGGCGTGTGGCGGGTGGCAAGTGGCGAGTGGCGTGTGCTGCAGCACAACCAAATTGCTACTCAAAATCTTGACAAGCGCAAAAAATTCTGTGGTTTTTCTACTAGCAGCAAATCAAATGCAAGCGCCACAGGCAAGCACACAACGATACCCTGTAAATTCCCACAAGAAACACGGGCAATCCTTTACACATCGCCTGCTATTGCAATAATCAGTGTAATTTGAGAGAACTTCTAGCTGAATGAATTTTTTGCAGGTTATCAAGCACTTACCCCAGCATTATTTTGCGGTTTCATTTATGCACGAGCTCTGCCAGAAACAAAAGCAATATTTTATGTTAGAGCGTGTATTTCATAGTGATAAATGTGGAACGGCAATTTGAGTTATTTCCATGCAATTTTTTGTGCAACTTTGACATTTATTTATTTGCTAGCAACAACGGCCACATTTTGAATTAGACAATATCTGTTAAATAATTATTTAATAGTATTTCAAAAGTGATTCATGTTGACTTAAAATTAAGCATATTTTGTACGACAATCATTATAGTAATGCATGAATTTCAAGTTGATTTCAGTCAACAGGGTATTCTTTAACACGCGGGGTAATAATTAACTATAGCTATAGCGTAATCTATCAGTTTGTTTGCCAATGTCATCTACAAATTAGTCTCTCTAGTTTATTCTGAGAAGTCTGTTTGTATTATTAGAGAGAGCATTGCTGCTAATCATGAACTGAATTGCTTCTGTGTAATTTTGCTTGTTTCTCTGCTTACTTCGATATCTTTGCCAACTGTTTTTATGCCTACTCTGCTGCCTCAAAAATACCCAACTGCTTGCTATACTAAATCCAATTTGTGTGACCCAACTTTGGCCTTCGACTGCAGGCATATATTGTATATTATAGGTGCTCGTATCAGTTTAATAAATTACATTTTTGTATACATGCGTTATGGCTTCCGTTCGTTCGCATTGCACCTGCATTGTGTGTGCGTGTGTGTGTCGTTTCAATGGATTTGGTTATGTGAAGCGTGTGTTACTTCGGCATGCAGATTCGTTGGCAACTATTTTAGTATTTGTGATGTGCAGATTTCCAAATACACAAAGGATGTGTCAATAGCTGACCCCTTTGGTTCAGGTCAGGTGCGAGGCCAGCACAGAGCTGTGTGAAGCCAATTGTGGGCTGCTTTCGGAGGGGGGAAAAGAAAGCAGTTCATTGATTGGGGGCGAGGAAATTCAAAGCAAATACGAGTACGAATTGTTGTCAAAAGAAATGGCAAAACCGAACGAAGCCCAATGACAAACTACAAATACTAAATATGTATGTATATCTATATTTTATACTCGTATATGGTATATTGCATATTCGTGAATTCGTTTGCTCGCTTTCGTATGCAAAGAGTTGCGTATCCATTAGATATTTTCGCAAAACTGACAGCAACAAAACGACGGTGGGAACTGCAACTGCAAATATATTTATGTATTTATGTATTCCTATCTATATTTAAATATCTGCATGCACATTTATATATGTATATATGTGCACATGCTAGATATCTGGGCATGTTTATATTTGAGTTGAAGCATTGAAAATTATCTAAATATTTGCATGCAACTAAATTGAAATGCTGCCGGAGCGAATTTCAACTAGCATTGCGAATGTGCCACCACCAGCTAAATGTGTGGCAACAACAATGGCCCCCGTTGATGGGCATTATAATTATGGTAGGCATTTCGCAGAACGATTCCACGGCCAATAATGGATTCTAATCGCACGCATATATCATAAACATGCAAGTATATCGCATCATCTGACAATCGAATTTGTTTCGACTTTAAACCACAATTTACGATTGTCACAATGCGATATGCACTTTAATTGCCATTCGGCCACTCAATGAAACACTTTTTCAAAACTAAAATGCTATGATCCTGATATGCGTTAAATAAAATCCATAGATTATCACCGTAAAACTGTGTGCGTTAAATTAATTATGGGTTCATTACAACGTTTAACAGCTAAATAAATTGGCTTAATTATGCTCGAGAAGTTTTCAACTTCATTAAAGTGGCTAAATAGAAATGAAGTAGAATTATCAGAGCGCTTAAATTGCTCACATGGAATAATTCGCTCAAGTTTACTCCTAAAAATGGGGTCCAACAGCAGAAGAACAAAGATTTCGTTGAAACAGTATTAACTGGCAGTTGAATTAATGCAATCTACTTTATTACAAGTATGGGAAAAGATTAAATTTAATGTAAATTGTTCAAATGGAATAATTCAATCTTGTTTATTGTTTGAATAATTGAATTACTGAACGGTTTCAAGTGCTGCATACAGCATTTCTG
This sequence comes from Drosophila rubida, assembly GCA_035046165.1. NCBI lineage: Eukaryota > Metazoa > Arthropoda > Insecta > Diptera > Drosophilidae > Drosophila > Drosophila rubida. The sequence goes on along the minus strand of JAWNOF010000023.1, from coordinate 5,051,572 downwards.
CAATGCTTTAATATTGTTTCGCACGAAGTACTCAAATATGCAAATCTGCAGCGCATGTGGGGGAAGTGAGGAGAGCATAAAACTGGTTCATATGCAAGGCACAACTGGTTCAGTTAGTAGATGAATATGATTCAAAACCTGAGCTGGCTTGAGCTGACAATAAAGCAGAGAGATTGGGCTAAGCAGTCGTTTGCCCAACAAAGGATAATCGAAGCAAGCGACGATAATATGCAAAGCGAAATTATACAAAAAAAGGAAATTGTATTGTATGCATGGCACATAAAATGAAGACTCGCAGTCGAGTCTAGCGAAAAGAGACTCCAAGTTGAAGGCAAACAATGACGGCTGGTTAAGTACTCGCGTCTTGCTGGCTCTCACACACGACACGGCACAGTCGAGGTTGAAGTCTGGTCAAGTGCTCGGTAGTCGAGTTGAAATAAAGAGCGAGCACGCTGCTTGTTCTTGTACTTGTTCTTGTTCTTCTTCTTGTTGTATGTAAAGTACCCAAAAAATTGTGCTCGATTGCGTGACAAAGCAAAGTGAAAAGCCAACAAGAAAACTAGCAAAGTGTGCTTTGATAAAGAGCTGGGAACAGAGCAAAAGCCAAAAGGGAGAAGTAGAAAAAGTAAAAGCGAGAAGGGGGAGTGATGAGGCAGGCAGCTGCTGCTGCTGCTGCTGCTGCTGCTGTTGTTGGCACACTGCCTAACGATCTATTTACGTTGAGAGTCCATTGAAGCGTATTAATTCTTTTTAATGCCAAAATAATAACGACGCCATTATGCCGAGCGGCAGCAACTGACTACAACAACAACAACAACAACAGCAGCAGCAGCAGCAGCAAACTGAACACGAACAAGAGCAACGTCGTCACTTTGGCGACCGCCCGTCGAGTTTCGTTTTGAGGCGGGCGCCTAAAAGTCTGCTACGAAATGTTTTCCAATTGACCAAACAGCGCACAAATAAAACTCAGACAACACACACACATACGCGCGCACACCAAGCAGCACGTATGGTGTATGTGTGTATGTGTGTGTGTGTGTGGCTCACTTATAAACATAAAAACTGATAACGAAATCAAAACGCCAAGCCAAACGATTTGGAAATACATCGACAGCAGCCAACAAAAACAACAAGCCAAAAACAGAGTGCGAAAACGAGCGAAAGGAAGAGAGAGATAGAGGGAGCGAGCGAAGAGTGGGATGCGGGGAAGCAGAGCAAATACAAGATACATTAGACGATGCATAAATACTCTATTAATGTGCAAATAGAAAGCACTCAACGAGACTACCTTCAAAATGTGAGGCAAGGAAAGTGCTGCGCATTTCGATTACAAAATAAATATGTAATGCCGTTGAATAAATATGCCAGATGAAAAGAAACACTCTAAGAGTTTGTAACATTTCTAAAATTTAATACAAAGTGATTGGATTATGTGAAGAATGTTTGCCGCTTATTAATGCAAGCGCTTCATCGAAAATATACCTGCAATAAGCTGTATAATTTTAATAAATCTGATAATATATTATAAGTTCTGCTCAGCCACGAAAACACTTCATTAATTAACAGTGCAATACAATTAAATAACATTGATATCCTGCATATACAATCTGTATCTGAAAATTCGTAGTTTTTTTAAATTGATTTTCATTTGGAATAGATTCTGCTTAAGCAAATTCGTATTCGAAATGCGCCGCTTAAGTGCATTCAATTGATACGATTTTCTACGGCAAGTTGGAGCATCAACATCGAGCCCAATTCATGTGGACGGTTGACAGCCGAATTGTTTGGCTGAGATGGCAATTGAAAAGAAGTTTCGCCACAATTGTTCAGGAATGACGTATACCCGGGAGCAAGGGTATGAGAACAATGGGTAGCGGACAAGAAAGCGCTGTCCGGTAGTCGGCTTGTTTGGGTTGTTGTTGTTGTTGTCCATCCGTCCGTTGTCCATTGTCCGTCTGCCAGTCTGTCCGGCCGATTGTTGGGTTGTCCGCTGCGTTCGGCCGTAACGGGCAGCCAAGCAACATCAATGTAACGGCCATACGACATTATTATCATCGCAAATGGCGAGTTAGACAAACACATTGAGTGCCCATTTAATGGCCAAACCGACAAAGGCACAGGCTGAGACTGAGCGGCCTGACAAGCGGCTGCCACCATCCAAGGCCAGCGGTGCAGAGAGAGAGGGAGAGAGAGAGAGGCGGGGGGTAGGGACAGCCAGTCAGGGGTCGAAATGAGAGCGTCGGACATCGTTCTGGCCAGGGCACATAATGACCAAGCTAAACAGCAAATGAACTTTTAAACGTATTGAATTGACGTGCTCTTAGAGAGCAGAGAATGAGGTTATGTGGGCGGCGTTGGAAGCAGCCCATTTCTTGGTAGCTTCTAATGGGTTGCCCGGGCAACCGGAACAACAACAACAGCAACAACAACAACGCCAACACCAACACCAACAACGCCAGCAACACCAACAGCGCAAAATTGTCTAGTAGAATCGTTAAATGCGCAGGGTGGGCGGCCAAGGGTTAAAGGCCCATTATGCAAACTAAAAATAATAATGGCGAAATGCTCAAGCAATCAGAACGAATCTCAGGTGAAATTTAACCGTAAATACACGCACTTAATTCACAGCTAAATATAGCGCAACAACAAGCACGCTTTCAATTGCAATTGTGTGCTCGCAAATTGCCTTTCTTCGTAACAAAAATGTAATCGCGAGTTCTAAGAAAACATGCCTTCCAATTAAATCCCAAACGAAGTGCATTTAGTAATTAAAAAGTGTCATTCTAATTACCGTCATCAATTAGCTGAAATTCTCTCCAATCTGCAACAAAATATAATAAATATTAAACTTTGGATTCTCATGCATATTTTAATTGCTGATTTAGCATAGTTCAAATACGAATTTTGAGAATTTTTGCGCCATATGGTTGGATCAAATTATGTATTGTGTATTTCAGCCGACAAACTGCTTTTATTTGGGCTGATTTAATCCGTCAGTCAATCTGAGCAAATCATTTTATGTGCGTAATAATTTTAATGCTCGAAATTGGAAGCGAGGCAAACAATTTGATGACTATTAAAAACGGAAATCAATTCCAGAGCCTTGCAACTTTTAAATTTATAATCAATCTGTATGATAATTAATTTTTGTGGTGTGTATTAATTTCAGCCGTTGATTTTAGTTCTCTATATTCAATGCAGCTTAATTTCAATCGAGTTTTTACTGCAATTATTGTTTCGTAATTAAATTGCTAGTGGTAAAATCACTAATCACTAATCACTAAATTTTGAAAATATATCAGCTCAAGCAAATAGGAGTTGTACAATTTGTAGAATGTGAGTCAAAATAGTGAAGTTGAAATAGTGAATTAGTAGAATGTGAGTAAAAATAGTGCAGTGCAGGAACTATAGATTAAAATAAATGTAAGTATAGACTTAAGTGCAAGTCGCACGCGTTAGTTTTGTGGCAGCCCTCGTTGCATGCAGTACAACAAGTTGACAATCTGTTGCCGAATTGTAAAGTTGATTATTCAATGGTTTTACAATATGCACAATATGATGAATATGCGAGATGTGCGTGAGTGCGAGTGAGATAAATTTGCGAATGGGTCACGATCGTCAGACGACACATCGTCAGGCTTAACAGTTTATAGATGTAGTCTCCAAATGTGCGGGCGTGTGTGGGGCGACATATTCAGCACGTGGCGCCTAAAATGCGAGAGTCCTGTGACGTGACCGACAATGGGCACCACAAACAAGGGATGCGACGAAGAAGTGGATGGCGACAGGCAGCGGGCGGCAGGGAAGAGAGCAATCATAGTGGGGAGTTGATTTAGATGATGATGCAGCACAAACACAGGAAAAGCGCCAGCTCAAATGATGAGTTTTTGATATTTTCTGATGCTGCGTTTTACGAGTTGACAAACTGCGACAATGACGGCAACAACAACAACAACAACAACAAGTATAATAATAATAATAACACTAACAACAGCAGCCAGCCAACAACAAAAAAAAATATACACTAAAACTGGTAAAAGGCAAAGGAAAAAGGCCGAGAAGGGAAAATATTGCCGCCGCCTGCCACGCATAATTTAACAAGCTGACACTGCGTGTGGGCAGCTGGGCGTGTGGGCGGGGTGCGGGAGGCGTGGCTAGCCGCCTCGTGGTGGAGCCGCTCTGTTTTTCGTATGTGTTTACATTTCATCTTAAGCCGACTCCAATACCAATGCCAATGCCACATATCACTCACAAGCGCACCGAGAGATAGACAGAGAGTGAGAGGGGGGAGTTGCCACTATTACAGGGCGAAAGGACAACAATCGACGAGTGGATTTCACATGTGTCCGGGCTGCCAAGATGCCGAGCTGTCGGGTCGACGACTCGTGCAAATAAACTTAAGCCGTCGGTCGAGCTGCTCAAGTGACTTTGCGCTTCCCCGCTTCCGTCTTTATAGTTTCCGCTAGTGATGTACCACAGCAGCAATGCATCCAGTAGAGATTGTAGTTTTGACGATATTCTCGATTTCTACCGATATTTGGATAAGCAATGCTTGTCGAAATTACAAGATGCCATTGGGAGATCGCTATGAGAACATGTTGACAGTTAAATATTGATTATCATTATCATTGTCATTGTCATTGTCATTGTCATTGTTATTGTCATTAGCATTATCATTATCATTATCATTATCATTATCATTATCATTATCATTATCATTATCATTATCATTATCATTATCATTATCATTATCATTATCATTATCATTATCATTATCATTATCATTATCATTATCATTATCATTATCATTATCATTATCATTATCATTATCATTATCATTATCATTATCATTATCATTATCATTATCATTATCATTATCATTATCATTATCATTATCATTATCATTATCATTATCATTATCATTATCATTATCATTATCATTATCATTATCATTATCATTATCATTATCATTATCATTATCATTATCATTATCATTATCATTATCATTATTTCAAGTTTCAAGTTTGTTCAGTTTCTTAATTTATTTATAAAGCTAAAAAAATGCTGGCAAACCCAACTTAACCAAATGGCTTTTCGAACGTCGAAAGTACCATGTTCAATTTAATTTATCTCGTTGTATACAGCGATGAATATCGGCATTGACACCGTTGTCTCCGCTCCAATTAACATCACTAGTTGCCACTCTGCCTATCTGTCTCTATCATCTTTGCCCTGCTCTCTTCGCGCTCTCACTTTCCACGCCGGCAGCAGAAGTTTTCCATCTGTGACTTTGTCAGCGGCGTATTTGCATTTTGTATCACTTAAGCAGCAACTTTTGCCTGCTTCCCATTGTAGTCCTTGTTGTTTTTGCTTTTGTTGTCGCCACTAGCCGCAGGAGACATTTATTGCCACGCACACACACACACACTTCGACATTTGTAAAACTTATCCTTGCCTTAGTTTTTGTCGCTGTCCCCGAGTATCCCTCGCTCACTCTCTCTGTTGCTCGGCCTCGCTTTGCAGCGTATGTGTCTGCGTATTGTTTGCGCCTCAAATGTTAAGTAACGGTATTATTTGTGGGCTCAAGTGCGTAGCCATTCACCCACATCCCGCCCCACTCATTTGACAATCAAATTTGGCATCGCCGGACGCACACACACATCCCTATTCTCCCTCTCTCCCTACCTCCCTGTGTCATCTCCGTGTCTGAGACTTTCGATTGCCCAAGCAAACAGCGTGTTAAGTACTCTCGCACACACACCCACGCACACACACACACTCATACTGTTGGCAACTTATGCGCTTCGTATTTGACTTTCAGCTTTTTTGACTTGCCCAACATTTCTGGCCCAAGCTGCTTTTAAGCCCCCTCCCACACACATTTCACACTTTCTGCAAGTTGCTTTTCTGTTTTTTTTTTCGGGATGATGCCTCTTCTGGCATAAGCAGCGCAGTGGCAACCCATTTCATGCTAGCAATTGTCCAAATTGCAACCCAAAAATGTCACAAAAATTTGCCAAATTTTGTTTGGAATTTTTCCTGCTTCACTCGCAACTTTTCACACAGCAGCAACAGCAAAGCATTCATGATTTGCTCTTGTGCTTTACGCCTCAGTTTAATTCATTAAGCTTTGCTCAGTCTCTTTTTTTTTGTATTTTTGTGCGTCACAAAGTTAATTAACAAATGTTGGCCAGAGCACACTGCAGTTGCAGGAAAAGCTTAGAAAGTGTGTGAATAACCGAGCTAGATTCCACATTCTTCACAACCGATTTTCCTTTAATTTATTAGCACTAATTACTGCCAGTCAAGAATTTTATTTATATGCTTGTCATCATCCGCAAACTTGCCCTGCTTAGGATACTGTCAGCAAGTTAAGTGTCTCGAGTTCTCGTAGTTTCTATTGATTTGTGAGCAGTCCAGCGAGCAGCAACTATCTGCCTCTCGAACTCTTCTGGTCTGTGGCATTAATCACTTAGCGTGCGAACGTAATCTCAACTAGTTAACATTCATTCCCGCTGGTTATCTCTAATTTCCATTTGACATTTTCCACTAATTTTCTTTGCTTTTCGCGAGTGCTTTTCTCTCCCAGCCAACAGCGTGTATATGGTTACAAAGCGACAGGGCGACAGGGCGACAAGGCGACAGGACTCTCCGACTCCTGGCAACTGCTAAAATTGTTAATGGCCAACAGAGTGTTTGTGTTTTCGTGTGTGTGTGTGTGTGTTTGTTCTCTGTTAAACCTTTAATCTTTCATTTTTGCGTTTGCCTTGCACACAGTTTTTGGCAGATTTGCGCGTTGTCTTCGTTACGCGTTTCATTCTTTAATTTCCTTTAATTTCCCCTGCACACTTTCCGGCACAAGGAGAGCGAGAAAAAAAGACGCAAAGTGCCCATCATAAAGCACGCTGCTAACCCCTTTTTTTCCCATATTTATTTCAATTTGCCCTGTGCGTCGTTCTTGCCGCGGGGCAACCAGCAAGCGACAAGCGGCGCAAAGTATTAAAGTTGTCGCACTTGCCACGCCCACAACTGTGTCGATGTCGAAGCAAAAGCCAACTGAAACTTTCGCCTGGACTTCGTTCGTTCGTTCGTTTTTTTTTAATTGTGATTAATTGCATATTTTCTGTGTGACATTTCACGCGCAGTGTGCGGCTGAGGTGGCAACCCTGTCTGTCCGGCGACCCGACGGACGCCTCTGCTCATCACCTCTTATATTTAATTATGGAAATGTTAATTTGCTTAGCACTTCACGCGCTAGTCGCCCACCATCCACCATCCACCACACACCACACACCACACTCCACGTTGCCTCTCGGTACCAGCCGCGACCCTCTGGCTTCGGGCATTGCCCAACACTGACGCAGCACCTGCCGTCCAAGCGTCAGCGAATTTTCATGTTTAGTTTTTGCCTTCGCGCCATTAATTTTCAATTAACACGACGCCAGCTGCAGACATTGTTAGTGGACACAGCACAGCAAACAAATGGTGGGTGGGTGGGTTAACGCTATAGGGTCTCGGTCGGTCGTCGGGTGTGGTGGGGTTGTGCTACGACTATAGTTGGGCGGTAGCCGGCGTCGTATTGGAGGCCACGCCTTTCACTTGGCTTCGCAGCCGCCTCATTAGCGTCGTGTAAATGTAATGCATAAGCAAAACGACGCACAATTAACGTCCCGACCACGACCCAGCTACCCTTTACCCCCTTTTATATACCTACACATACACATACACTTATATATATATGTATATGAAATCCATGTCTAAGCTTCGGCGCCAGTTCTGCCTGCTCCATCTTTTTGTTTATTATACGCAAAATGCTTTCATTTGCAGCCAATTTGGCGCGTCGCCTTTTGCCTCCCCCCGTCTCAGCGCCCTGCTTGGTCCCTGGTCTCGGGTCTCATTTGGCTTCCACTTTGGCTGCAGTTCATTTCATTATTTGCCACCATTCCTGGCTGCCTGGCTGCCTGACTGCCTGACTGCCTTTCTGCCGCACGCACGCACCTGCCTCAAGTTCAATCCTTTTTCTGCTCTGCTTTTCTTTTGCTCGTTCGCATTTTCTTTCTGTTTGCGCTGCTCCAGCCATTTTTTTTTGTGGGGTCAGCCGCCGCTGGGGGATTTTTTTCGGCCGGGGTCAGCTGGAAGCTGCCTTGCAGCTATTTGGAGCAGCTGCCTCCGCCGTCGTCCTGTCTCAAGCACTTAACTTAAGCGCTTTTAATTGTATTAAAAGCGTGTCCTCTGATACTGCTGCTCCTCCTCTTTACTACCCCATTGTAAGAGCTTTTCACATAGTTGACGCTGTCGCTGATGTTGACGCGGACTCTGACGCTGACGTCGTCGTCGTCGAAACGGAGACGCTGATGTCCCGTTACACTCGCTCACTCTCGTTGGGCCAATTCAGCTAAGTGATTTTCATTAGCCGTTATCTGCGCCTGGTGCCAGCCATTTTGCCCAGCAACAGCAACAACAACAACGTTAAGAACAACACTTTTCGACCATCTTTGGCTTATGGTTTAATTAAGGACAGCAGCAACGACGACGTCGCCGACAGACCAACGGGTTTGTGTCCTTGAACTGCACAATACTTTTGATTCCTTCTGCAGCACGGCTTCTGCTTCCATGAGCTGTTGCTCCTTGACTCCTAGCGGGGAATCCATCTCAGTGCCCGACGAGTGACACGTACAGCGCAAACATTTATGAGTAGAGCCTTTTTGTAGGCGTATAAAACCTACGCGCCACGGGTGACCTTAAAACACACACCTCGAAGTCGAAGTAGCAAATACTTGGTTTAATTCCACGACGATCCTTGCTGAAACACACATGCAATAGTGGTAATATAAAGTTGGTGGAAGCTTGACTGCATACACATAATTTATTACCAATATTTCACACTATCTGAACAAAAAATTAAAGTGAGCGAATCAGCTGGAAATATCTGCGAGGCCAAAGGTTGACTTGCCCGTAAACATTTTTAAATATGATAGATACTAGATGCTTAAACTTCGTCTCTCTGCAGAAAGTGGATTGCTTCAGATATACAGACTTGCAGATCGTTAACAGAGTAAGCTCTTGTTAATCATCACTTGCTATAGTGTAAATGAATGCCATAATATGTTTGTCTAAATATAGAATCGATAAAAGTGCATGTTTTTTGTACAAGCTGCTGCTGTTGGGTAACTGAATAAGCTAGCACAAAATATATCGCGCTATGCAGTTGTTGGACTTGTCCCTGCACATATTTGAATTCCAATGAGTGTCTAATTAACTTATTCGCCTTGAAATCGTATTTCTGGCAACTGCTGGGTAGTTACAATAGATCTGGCTAAAAACGCAGCAGTCGCTGCTAATCTACAACGCGTTCTTAATACAGACATTTGACCTTCTCCAACAGGTTTCTGAGCAGCAGCCAAGAAATGCTCGAGAACGCTTTCTGCCTTCTCTAGCATCTAGTCGCCGCCGCCGCCGCCGCCGCCCTCGAAGCCAACTTTATATGCCCACTTCAGTCTAGTGCGCACAACTTTATGAACCCGCGCTAAAACATTTCACAAAACGTGGGGGCTGCAAATTAAGGCTGCCCCACCTCCGCCCCGCTCTTCATCACACGTACTGACATTTCATTCAGTTGTTCAGTTCTGTTTCTCGGGGCGGGTGGCAAGAGAACGAGGTAGGCGAGATGAGGCCGTCTGTTTTGGCTTTGCTTTTAACCTTGATGGCCGCTGTTACATATTTTGCGGCTGTCGCTTTTCTTCACTTGCCCTTAATGTGCTTTGACGCCATTCCCGGCGACTGTCTCTGCTCCTCTTCTTCGTCGACTTCTTCGGCTTCTAAACGCACATCATTTGCAATTTTTGCGCGCGTCTATTTGCGGGCCTCGATGTGCGCCACAGGTAAGCGACAACCCGCTGCCATTTTTGTGTACCCCCCCGCCACGCCCAACGCCAGCCGAACACTTTGCATTCCCCGTCACATTCCTGGGGTCTTGTCCCGCTGCTTGTCGCTAACTTTGTGAATGTTAATTAAGCATCATTTACGCATTGAGGCCGCCATAATTTGCAGCGACAACGACAACAACGACAACCACAATAACAACACTCACACAACACTGACAACAACACGCCACAATGTCGCGACAAGTTCGACAAGTCCCTCGACAACCTCTGACAAGACTCCAAGGGAAGAACACAAAACCATACCCCCGAACACACCCCCACCGCCCGCCTCCCCCTTTACGGAATGGCCCCCAAAATGAACCATTTTGGATGCCGCGACAAATCGAGCTAACGATGGCAGCCAAGCGCATTCCTTGGGTTTTTGCCGTCAGTTTCGTCGATTAAGCTCGGATTACGTTTATCTAATCCCATCATAACGTTAGTTAGTCAACTAAAGACTCCAACTTCGACTATTCTCGACGTTTTTTTTTAACAATTTCACACTTCTGCTGCTTGCCCTTTTGTATTTCTCTTAACTAACTAAATTATGCTTTTACACAGCGCATCTTTCGCGATTTATAAAACCTTTTGCAGAACCTTTTTCTGCAGTTATTTTTTTCTTCCGCAGAATTTTATATTTTCTGGCTACCCAAAAGTTTTTTAGTCTGCCTTCTTCCACTTGTCAAACCGAACTCCCTCTCTCTCTTTCTCGCTCTTCTTGCCATGTTTTTTTCCGTCTTTCGTTCTTCTGGTCTACATCTCCTGCCTACTCGGCTATCTACTTTTAATAGACGATACTTCAATCGTTGATGCTTGTCTTGAGAATGTGCTTGGCCACATTTTCATCATCCTTCGATTCGCAATCTCACTTTCATTGGTTTTTATCGACATTCCATCTCCATTTGTGTCATTCACATTTACGCCTCAGTCGCTTCTCTCACGCCGTTTCTCTTGCTTTCCTCATACTGAATCTCGTTTTAAATTCGTCATCTTGAGCGCCATGCAATTCTCTTAAGTGCCTTTCAAAATATCCAAAAGTCATATGAATTCCTAATACCTAAAAGGCCCCTCAAATTTTATTTTGCCCTCTCACTCTTTCACTTGTTCTGCATCGCCCTCTTCATCGCACCCATTCTTCCAAGCTCTACCCTTGGCAATCTGTCCAGTCGCAAAGCTCGTAAAAAGTATAAGAAAAAACAAAGTTTGCATGTAGAATCGATATGTTTACTGCTGATATTCTGTGTTGCCATAGCAAGTAGCTTTTGTCTAGCAGCCATCGGAGTGTTAAACTAGACAGAAGGAAGAAAAGGGAGACTGGACGATGGCCGAAAGCTTCGAACTGGGTATTAGCTTTCAAAACAGTTATTTAGAGGTATTTGCCAGTGCAAAAGCAGCCAAAATGTGGCCACAAAGCGGCCGGCAAATGCGCCCAACAGCTGGCCAACAAATCCAACAACGACACCAAGAATGGGAGCGACACAAACAACAGGGCAGGACGACGATGGCCAGCAGCAACAAATCGCCGCCAGTGGTAGACAACAACAAATGGCCCGATGGCCAAGTGGCAAATGAAATGGCAAAACAAAGATGAAAAGTCGGCAAAAAGAAATAAAGCGCAATGGGCCGGCACATCGCCAATGGCCAATGGCCAACAATGGCTAGTTAATGCTCTGCAAGCCATCAAGCCAAAGTCGCAAACACACAAACTGCGTTCCATCAATGAATATCTCAATCAATTGCAGAAGTGAACGCTGATTGCTACAACGGCTTCAAGTAAAAGCTGATTGCTATGGCAACAGCTTGTTTGTTTGCGTCATGCACAACATAAGCTGATTGCCGTGATACCGCGACATATAGAGAAAAATATTAATAAACAAAATGAAACGCATATCTCGAACACAAATAGAATAGGTACCTGGAGGATATTCCTAGGTAAAGCAAACCATGGCAACAAAATGATCTTCACAATTAACAAATTAGATGCATCAGAGCATGAGCAACAGAAATTAAGCACGCTGGAACTTAACCAGTCGAGTAATTGCAATGAAATCGTCGTGCTGGTGACAAAAGCTGTTTGCCGCTGCCGTAGCTATTAGCTACGACGCTTTAAAGTTGGGTGTGCGCATTAAATGGTAGGGTAGATGAACGCTGAAGTCGCATGTTGCGACTTGGCACAAACTCGAAATGCAAATAAAACGGCGACTTTGAATTAAAATGGAAGCTGAAGCTGAAATACGTAAAGTAAAGGAATACGAATATGTGTGTTTGTGTGTGCCAGCAGGAATAGGAATTGCCAAATAAAATGGCAGCATGAAATTTGGTTGTTTTGCCACTTCGGTGCTTCAATTTTGCCCGTCACACTTTGCCACACTCCCCACATTCCCTCCCCTCCCCTTCCACGTCCAATACACACACATTTCTCGCCGCGAACCTCCTGACAGCGTGTCCTGGTGCCCGACTGCCTGAGTCGTAATTCTTTCACACACACACACACACACACATAGCGAAGGAGAACGAAAGAGCGAAGGCCAAGAGAGAAAGGGAAAGAGAGACTGTGCTGCTTGTCGACATTTTGGTAATAAATTGAGTTTTATGGCAGTCATATTATTCTTTATTAGTGGCTAAGAATTGTTGCCTTTTGTTGGCTTTGTGCAAACGACGTCTCAACCAGGCGCTCTCCGCTGCCCTCCTCGCGTTGTCGAGGCGACCGAGGCACCTGCTTCGCCGCATTCACATTCCCACATTCACAATTACACATTCACATTCACATTCACATTCACATCGAGCTTCAGCTTCAGTCTGTTTAATTAATTCGACCCACACAATGAACTTTGTCAATGCTCAACAGCCCAAGAAACTGGCAGTCAGAGCCCCCTGACGACTACGCTCGCTCTCCTCTCTGACTCACTGACTGACTGACTGAGTGACTGACTGAATCCCTCCAACCTTTATGTCAAATCAATCAAAATGACACTGTGACAAAGGCAAGAACAACCCGAAAGAAGTTCAGGGGTTAAAACAAGGCCTCCCTCCCCTGCGCTAAATCAAAACCCCTAATTGAACATTAAATTAGCTGCGCAAAGTTACAACCAGCCAGGCAGACAGAGAGGCAGCCAGGCAGGCAGGCATCTGACTGAAAATGATCTATGGCCTGCTCTGAAGCTATGCGCTTCGTCTGCCATAAATTGAAACAGTTGATTAAAGGGTTTCCTCTAGAGATCAAAACTGCGAAACTCTCTTTACGAAACGTTGCCTCTGCTATGCCCATTAAACTGTCGCTCTCAAAACTCCCTCGAGTATTCACTCTTTCTGGCAAGTTCTAATGCGTTTATTGTTATCATCATTTGGAGCATAAAGACGAAATTATTACGTGTAATTGGTCGAAAATCGAGCGAAAAAAAACAAGACAGCGCATTGCTACTAAAATATTAAAGAGAATGTAACATACAATGATAGCTGCACCGCAATATTGCAGTCACTAACTTGGCTGGTCTCAGAGATTCCAGCATTTATGCGAACGGACAGCGAAGTCAATCTGCTGAACCCTTGACTCTGTGGGGAAAAGCAATTAAAATGAATCGAAAAACGAGATTGGCGGGTCGACTTTAAGAAATCGCAACTAAAAGCATTTGGCTGCCAGCCGAAAACAGATGATCCCGAAAAACAGGTCCATGTCAAAACCGCCAAACTGTAAGTGGAAAACTTGCATTTCACATACACACACGCATATGAGTGGAGTTTTCTCGCCACCAGCAGCCAGCCAGCAGAGGAGAAATTACAAAATGTTACACTCGTGTAATTTATCATCTTCAAGTCGAGTGCGCCGGCAATGTAGACAGGGAGGGGGGGGGGGGGAGGGGGTGTAAACCTTTTAGGCGAAAAACTTGCGCCGGCAGGTGGCGCGTTTAATGATTAATTGCCAAATTGGTGCAGGAAATTTATAAAATTTTCAACAGCCAACTGCCTCCCCTCCGCCCGCCCGCCCGCCAAATGGCTGCAACATCAAAGACGCGTCGCGGACGGGGCGGCAATTCAAGAGTCGCAGCGCGTAAAGTGAATTTTCTGGCGGCGTCCTGGTGACAGGACAACAGCGACAACAGTGCGCTGACAACGTGACGCATCTCACTTGGGGGTCGCCGCCGACGCGTTGACAGCCAGCGATGCCTAGTTCTGTCTGTCTGTCCGTCCTTCCGTCCGTCTCTCTGTCTGTCTGTCTGTCTGTCTCTCGCCTCAAGCAATCGCGCTTGCCGTCTAATTGTGAGAGCACGGGCTCTGCAAACCCCTGGCCAACAGGGCGGCTAATTGAAGCTCTTGCCTTGCCAAACACAGCACAGCACTTGGAATATTTAATATTGACCTTGCGGCCGCTCGACGCCTATTGAGTGTATTGTGTCTCTTGCCGCCGAGGGAGGGGAAAGAGTCTCTTATCAATAAACTGAAACAAGTTGGGGCAAACGAAACAACAATTCGAATATTTAGCATAATGTCCTTTGGGGCGGGGGGTGTGGCGACGCCTTTGTGTGTGTGCGCTCGCTGTGCTTTTATTGCTCTTTATCAATAATTGCGAAAACAAGTTGGCCGCCCTTTGGCCTGCAATTAGCAACAATGCTTAGTCTGGGGCTGGTCTTTGTCAACTACTTTACCTTTGAGCTTCTGCTCCACTGGCCTGCCATTGCCATTGAAACAGGTTGGCAGCACCAAATTAAAGTCTAAGTAGAAACTATGCATCTGCATAGAAAACAAGTTGGCAGCCCTTTGGCGTGCAATTAGCAACAATGCTTAGTCTGGGGCTGGTCTTTGTCAACTACTTTACCTTTGAGCTTCTGCTTCACAGGCCTGCCAATGCCATCGAAGCATGTTGGCAGCACCAAATTAAGTTGGCAGCCCTTTCGCGTGCAATTAGCAACAATGCTTAGTCTGAAGCTGGTCTTTGTCAACTACTTTACCTTTGAGCTTCTGCTTCACTGGCTTGCCATTGCCATCGAAGCAGGTTGGCAGCCCTTTGGCGTGCAATTAGCAACAATGCTTAGTCTGCGGCAGGTCTTTGTCTACTTTGCTTTTGAGCTTCTGCTTCACAGGCCTGCCAATGCCATCGAAGCATGTTGGCAGCACCAAATTAAGTTGGCAGCCCTTTCGCGTGCAATTAGCAACAATGCTTAGTCTGAAGCTGGTCTTTGTCAACTACTTTACCTTTGAGCTTCTGCTTCACTGGCTTGCCATTGCCATCGAAGCAGGTTGGCAGCCCTTTGGCGTGCAATTAGCAACAATGCTTAGTCTGCGGCAGGTCTTTGTCTACTTTGCTTTTGAGCTTCTGCTTCACAGGCCTGCCAATGCCATCGAAACAGGTTGGCAGCACTAAATTAAAGTCAGAGTAGAAGCAATGCATCTGCAATAAATTATGCCTGCTCAACGAGTTCATATTGTACGTCTGGCCCTCAAAGACTATGGAAAGATTTATTCTAAGCCAGTAAAAATTGATTTTAAAATCAAATGCTTGCCTTCACTCGTTGATCAGCGCCCCCAAATTACGACTCCGTCCAATGAATACACTCATTTATGGCCATGCTCTAACCCCATGCTAATCTCTGGCAGATCGCACGTAAATATTCCCAGTCGGGAGAGAGCGCAGCAATGGGAGTGGCGGCCGGGGGTGACAGTATATTAAAGTCTGTTTCTTATTGTTTTCCATTCTCTTCATTTCTTTTTTGTCAGAGGCCAATCAAAAATATGCAAAACATTTACAATAAAACACTTTGCGGAGCTGGGCGGTGGCACAGCGAAGGAGTAGGCACAGATAAGATACGTATCCAAGGATTTGGGCTTTCAATTTAACTTTCGACTTGCAGGTTGAGACCCTTCCGGGAACAGTCCCACTCCTCGTATCCCCCTATCCACTTCCACTTCCACTTCCTTGCCCGCCGTGCGAACGCAAAAAAAATGTCAGTTCAATTTTATGACTTGCCCAAAGGGCCTGCGACACAAACAAAACCCAGTGTCGCCCTTGCTGGGGAGCGGGGGGCGGTGCTGGGGCTAACCTAGCTCCGTAACCTCTTTCTGGCATCCCCAGCAACGTCATCGTCATCATCCGCCTCGTCGTCGTCCGCGTCCAGTTGGCTTCCAGCGAACTTTTGGCTGCTTCGCTCTGCCTTTTGCTTTGCAATCAGAAACTCATCATGGCCTATTGATGTTTGTCTTCCTCCCCGCCACACACTTTATATTTATTTTTATTTTCTTCTTCTGCGCCCTGCGCTCGCTTTTTTTTCTGTTTTTTTGTTATTTATTTATTTTTGTTCGCTCTCAAGTAGGGAGCAGGATTTGTGTTTTGTTTCTCGGGCAGGCGTTCGCCATGCTTCTGGTAATTTATTGGAATTTGCCAAAAGGATTAAGTACGCCAATAAGCGTTGCTCAACGTCAATAAGCGCGCGCGTTTCCCTCCATCTCGCTCGCTCTCTCGCTCCCTCTCCCTCTCCCTCTCTCGCTCTGTCACTTGGGCAGCTTTCGCTTGATGCCCTGCATTTAACTACGTGCTTCTATGCGTGCGCTATCATCCGCTGAGCTGCTGCCAGAGAGCCCTTTTCTCTATTTCCGTTTCCGCTTCCGTCTCAGCCTCTCTCTCTCTCTCTCTCGCTCTCGCTCTCGCGCTCTGATAAATTCCGCGCGTGTCGAATGATTTTGGCTGCCGCTGCCGCTACCGCTGCTGCTGCAAGTTGCCTGATTTGTATGGCTTAATATTTCAATTTTGGCTCAGCAGCCATACACGAATGTGTATACACCCCTCCCTAGCCCCTCCCACCAGCCCCTGCACAACACACACACACAGAATAGGGGTACTCCATGAACTTGCGACTTAAGATGAAAGCGCCGTTTTAATCCCAATTGTACAATGGCTCAGCTTAGGGCAACAAATTAAGCTTTGCATATTCACAGAATGTAAATTAAACACGCTCTCTCGCTCTCTCTCTCCTTCTCTCTCTCTCTCTCTCTCTCTACTTGCATTTGGAGGATTTAATCTGCATTAATCGCGACATCTGTCAATCCTCTGGCCAGCTCAACATTCCGCTTTAAACAAAACCATTTGCAGTTAATGATGGCAGTTATTATCATATAACTTATGAATTTAAAACTTCCAGGAATACAGCCAAGTTTCTAAGCCTAATCAATAATAGAGAGACAGTTTAAACTATGTTATTACTATTGCGACTACTTTATACAGACGTCAAAGAGCATTGATTGTTATAGCCGAAAAAATTTTAGTTACTCATTTGTGCTGTTGTGTTGTAGAACAATCTTGACATTATCAACACTTCAATTTTAAATGCAATTCATTAATTTAGCTCCTGCAGTTTATTACGAAATTACTGGGATTTCTAATCGAAACTTGAATGTTTCACTTTGCTTTAGTTTATTGAAATTCTCGAGTAACCTTCGGCTTGAATACCCCCCATGTGATGGCTCTGTATAGTGCACAATTTGTTTTCATTTTGTGCTCTCGCTGTTGTACGAGAATTATGTTGTTGGTGCGTCGCTGTTGTTGTTGCTGCTGTTGTTTTCTTTTGTTTCATTCTGTTACGTTTTGTTGCTGCTTTAGCGACTTTTCGCAAAACTGCCGCTGGCTTCAAGTTTTCAACGCTTTATCTCTCCAGCTATATCTCTGGTCGAGCTTCGCCCAAAATACAGTTTCCGCTGTGAATCTGGCTGCAACTTTCTCTATCTCGCCCCCTCTCTCTCTCTCTCTCTCTCTCTCTCTCTTCAGCCGGATTCAGCTTCAGCTTCAGCCGCGTCCTGCGCTCCTCGCTCCTGTCAACTTAACCGCTGCCACTTGCCATTGTTGCTGTTTATTTTTGGTGGTGGGGGCGAGTGGGAGGGGGAGGGGGGGGGGCAAAAACTTTGCCACATGCCACGCCCAATGGCGCCAACAGCAGATAGGACACCGAGCGTCCCTCTTGCTCTCTCCCTTCCTCCCCCTCGGTGGCTCTCTATCCATCATTTGCTGTCTTTGTCGCTTGCTCTGGGTCTCTGTAGAAAACTTTCTATAGCCTACAAATTTTCTTTTGGCCCCAAATTGACCAAATGGACGGGGCAAAACTTTTACTTGCGGCTACTTTCACCGCTCACTTGCCACTTGCCACTTGCCACCTGCCCCTGCGCCTCAGCGGCAGCCGCAGCGGCAGCGGCAGCGGCTCCTACTCCTGCCACTGATCCGGACACGTACATGTCCTTCGTGCAAAATTCCCACGCCAGAAACTTGTTCAGCTTCAGCTCCCCGAGCAGTGATTAGGCAATATTTTTAAGGCGGATGTAAGGCAGGAAGAGCGACGAATGGTTGGCAACAGAGTCACGACCACATGAATTTGGCGTGTCATTGAACAACTCAATTCTTTCATTCTTCTCTTCGATTTTTTTCCATTCTTTTTCTCTTTTTTTGGTTTTTTTGCTTTTTTGGGCCAGGGCTCTTTACTAATATGACAGCAGATACCACACAATCCACTTTGGCGCAGGCAGACAGGCAAACCACCCACGCCACCAAAATACCACACACACAATGAAATTCTTTGCCGATTGTTAAGCAAATCATGAAAATTTCTCTAAACGAATTACATTCAAATTATCGACAAGAAAAAAATGAATAAAATGGAAAAAGGAAAACCGGAATAAACCCAAAAAATAACCGACTTCGGTGTGCGTGTGTGTGTGTGTGGGTGCTTTTGTGCTCTTTGAGCTCTGCAAAGAAAAGCAGCGTGCTCGACAGGAACAGAGAGAGAGGTAGAGAGAGCTTTAAATAAATATTAACGCGTCTTTTGTAGCAGCCGAAGATGGGTTCTTAAGCTAGCAGCACACACACGCTACATTCCCAATCCACAATCTCCCCCATCATCCAAATGTCGTCATCATCCCTACACCCCAAACATCATCATCGCCGTCGTCGTCGTCGTCATCCACCTGGCTGGGCTTTGTAGGCTTTAGCAAAATTGCATTGTTGTAATTTATATGAAAAGTTTCAACTCGAGTTTCATGAATTTCTGAATCATTTGAATGGGGTATGCGCCAAAATCCCCACCTAAGACCTTCTTAAGCCTGCCGCTTGCTTCCCTTCCATATGGAATGTGTGGCATGGGAAATTAGTCAGCTGCTGAAGAAAAGCAAGCAACAAAAAAAAAAAATTATGTCTGCGGAGTTTAGAGAGCGATTTAATCACCTATGCATACAACTCGTTTCTTTCATGAGTGACTGCTAAGCATTCAATTAATTAGCATGAAGAACCGCAACCAACATTGCCAGAGTAATTGATTTGTGTGCTTGTGAAGCTTCTTAAAGAAGTTTAGTTGAAACACCTGGAATTCGATTTATAATTGCCATTCAAATTGAAAGCTTGGTGGTGCATTGAACACACGTTGAACACGTAATTAACAATCACAAGCAGGTAAAGCAAAGTATTAGGAAAGCAGAGATCAGACTTCGGATTTCACAGTCACAGTTCAAGTCAATTGTCAGTCGTGTGTGCAGTGAAGCGTTGCGGCTTAGCCGAGTACATACACGTACATGAAAACAGTGCAAACATCGAGGCAGCTGAAGGATTGGCGCAATGCAAGAATCGAAGTCAGGACATTACTCAAACTTGCAGTTGAAAGCAGCAAGTTTTTAGGCCGGCCGAAGTGCCTGAGAGATGGCTACACGTCCGATAGCTGGGCATAGCACTAAATCAAAACAATGCGAGGCTTAACTCATCTATGCAGCAGCATGCTGCATGCTGCATGCTGCATGACAACTGCCAGTTGGCCAGAGAACAACAGGACAGAAGCAGAGACAGAGACAGAGACAGAGTGCGCTGATGCCAGCAGCAAATCGCAGTGACAGCATTCAACATTCCACGTACAACGTGGCCTAATCCAAGCTGTCGTTGTTGCCGCTGCTGCTGTTGATGTTGATGTTGCCACAGGCAGGGCAGGGAACTAAAGCTGCAACTGTCCGGGAGTCGGCTCAGTGCATGGGCCAAGGGTCAGGCGGTTAGCCAGGCTAGCAGTCATATCTAGCAGCTAGCCAACGTCCAACTCGCTCGCTGATGTGCCTTGATGTGCGTTGACAATGTTGCTGACCCACTTCCACACAAAGCACAAAGTCCAGTGTCCAGTGCAGAGCAAACGGAAGATGCAACTTACATTTCCGCCTGTCAGCTGTCTGTCCACGTTCTGCAGCACAAAAGTTTTCAAGCCACTGCTTAAGCGAGTCCACTTCTGTGTGTGTGTGTGTGCTTGTGACCCCCCTGCTGATCGATGTTTATCGATGTTTATCTGCAGCTACTAAATTTCGATAACAATAAAATATGATTTCTTTTGGCAACAGCAGCAACGCCAACAAACAAGCAAACAACACACACAAAAAGAAATTAAGGAACTGCTCGAAACCCGTCGACCCCAACAGCCGCCCGCAATATTCCGACGCCCCGCGCTTCGTCGTCTCGGCTCGAGGAGGCAGCGCAGCGACCGGAACCCTAACGGCGAAAACAAACAACGGCGCAAAAATCCAACAAAGCGCTGAGTAAATATTACAAAAATGTATTTCGACACACACAGGCAGAGTGAGCGAGAGAGAGCGAGAGAGAGGGAGACTGGTGCACACACCCAAGGCAAGGCAACAAAAAATATATAAATAAATGGCAGACGTGACAAAAATGCTTAAGTGAAAAGTTACGAGCGACAGAGACAGCAAGCGCCAACGAAATCATAAGGAACGACAGGACGGACAAGGAGCGAGACAGCGAGACGGCGAAGAGCAGCGAGCCGCTGCGGAAATCGCTTTTTTGGCCCACCCGAAATGCCAAACAAAAACAAAATGCAAGAGAAAATACAAATTCACCCACAATCACAGCCCAAATACCCTTTCAACGCGCCTGCTGATTGCCAATCAGCCAATCACACTAACAGGCCACTCGGGAAGCTCGACGAAACAAACATTTATAACTTTTAGGGAATATGACGATTGTTCGTCAGTCAACGCACCTATATAGACTACTTATTCAATCAATATCAATCATTTACTTATTCATAAGCTCTCTCGTTCGTGCAATGAATTCAACAAGCACTAGGCTTGCTCCATCAATCAATCACAGCGGGTCAATCAGTCGGTGAGTCAATTAATCAATCACGCAGACTGCCCAGCAATTTGGCAGCTTGATTGCGTAGGCATCAGCAAGACAATTATAGTTCAATCAGTCAATCAATTACGAAAGTGATGATTGTTCGTCAGTCAACAACAAATATAAAAAACTTATTCAATCAACTGGTGCATGATGAATCAATCATTTACTTATTCATAAGCTCTCTCTTTCGAGCAATGAATTTATCCATCAATCACCAGCTATTCATTTCAACAGCTGGTCAATCAGTGGGTCAGTCAATTAATCAATCGCGCAGTCTGTCCAGCAATCAGTCAATCAATTACGAAAGTGACGATTGTTCGTCAGTCAACAACAAATATAAATTACTTATTCAATCAACTGGTGCGTAATGAATCAATCATTTACTTATTCATAAGCTCTCTCTTTCGTGCAATGAATTTATCAATCAATCAACATTCATTTCAACAGCTGGTCAATCAGTCGGTCAGTCAATTAATCAATCGCGCAGTCTGCCAAATTTGACAACTTGGCAACTTGACAATAGGTCAATCAGCCAATCAGTCAATCACTTGGGCACTCAACCATGCCGCTATATTCGCGCGCTTTGTCACATAATTGCCAGCAAAGTAATCATACCCTTTTGCCAAGGTACACAAAAGCGAAATCACGAGCAACTGAGAAAAGAACGAAACTTTTCTTCGCGTGTCGTTTTTATGTGCGCTTCATCTCGTCCGCTGCTTCGTCTTTGCTTGCCTTCCTTTTTTCGGCCTCCGCTTTGCTCTCGTGCAGCGCTGCTTAATATTTTCTTGTTTACGCTTTGTATGGGCACAGCCGTTGTTTATCATCCACAGTCGCCGTCCCCGTCGTCGCCGTCGGAGACGCAGCATCCACTACCCGCCCCCCGCCACCCCTTTGCAGTCGTTGCCGCCTTTCCTGCGATTATCAGCAAGCTGCCTGTCAAACTTTTCATGCACGCTCGCAGCCGGCAAGCGATTTCCCGGCACGGGTTGAGCTGCGCACCAAATCGATTTCCGCTTCATTACCTTACTTTGCACCCCTTCCGCTGCCCTCCCCCGCCCCCCGACCGCTTTAAGCCTATATGCCCCTCATTTGTAGTGCGCTTTCAGTCAGCCAGCAAGCAGGCCGTATCAATCATCTTTGAGGCAGCACTTTACACGCTGAGCTGCAAAAATAAGATGTATGCTCCCTCTCTCACCCCCCCCCTTTTAGCGAGCTGCCTGCTCGTCTGCCGCTTGTGCATCACTTCAAACTCCACTCATATGTCAGGGACACGAGGCTACGCAAATTGTTTGTTTCTCTCTGTTTTGTTTCGTTTCGTTTCATTTTGTTTACTCTGCCTGCCCTTTTGCAGCACTTGAAACGTCCTCCAAGCGAAAACCAAGCGAACCACCACAGCTTTGTTATGCCTACCGTCTACCGCCTTCCGCCTCGCGCCCACGCCCTTTGTCTCTGCGTCGCGACGCGTTCATGTCATTTCTCAAGTTTACACAACATATTTCAAGTGTTTGATGTCTTTCGCACCCAACGCGCATCAATTTCTTGACTCTCTGCCATATTTTCATTCGTTTTTTGCCTTTCTTTTCTTTTATTTCCTTTTTTTTCGGCCGCTTTGTCTTTTTCTGCTGTGGCGTCTGTCTTGAGTTTGTCGACGCCGACGACCGCGGCGGCAACTCAATTAAAATGTAAGCCAAACCGCAAAAGCAAAAGCGTAAAAAATATATAAATATTGCGCATACGCCCCGTAAATCCATAATTGCATTTGTTTGACATCGCTTGAGCCGTGAACCGTCAACCACCATCAACAGCCAGACCAACAACAACAAACACACACACTCACACACAAAAAAGCACAGTCATTTATGTATTTATATCGTTTATGTGTTTACGTATATGTCGCACATGTGTCCCCCAAATCTCTTTCGCGGCCATTTCGCCAACAGTTTCAGCGCAACTTTTTCTTTTTATTGCATTTGCGAGAGAAAGAGAGAGTGAGAGAGGGGGAGAGAGATCTATTAATCTCAAATGGCCTATAGACAACGCTGTAATTGCCGGTGGTTTCCCAAAACGAAAACTCCGCTGGAATTTAAAAAAAACGTTGCCTACTTTTTGGCGTCTGGTGCGCGAGACAAGCGATATTTTTAATTACTGACATCAATTTAGGGTCTTTGCGAAATTCCAGCGAATTTCAGTTGAAAAGAAATTAATAAGTACTCACACTTTCGCTAAAAAAAACACATTCACAATTTGAATAGAAAGCTAACCTTTAATTTGGGTTCCAAAAATGTGTAGCTTTGACTAACAAATTAATTGCAAAGAAATGTACATACTTCTAACTTAATGTCTGCATAAAAATAGGCATATTAAATATTAATGAATATAAATACATCTAAATAGACATATTGCATATAATATTAATAATACTGTGGATATTTCTTGAAGCACATCCATTTCGCATTGCTTTTAACTACTACGTATCGTTTGCGCATTTGGCATAGGCGATTTGCCAGTGAAAGCGATAGTGAATCAGCCATATATATAACGTTTTTCGAGCAAAAGCAAGAGAGGGATTTCAGCTGCAGACGCGACTCTGTTTTTGCTGTGTGTGCTGTATGGATTTCGTTGCAGCATTTGCACTTCAATTTGAACGTGCAATGTATTTTTAAGCACTCAACCGGGCCGAGCACGTTAACAGCGGGCGTGGCCGGGCGTGGGCGTGCCCCCAATGTTGTTCTTGTTCATATTGTTGTTATTGTTGTCGCTGCTGTGGCAACAATTGCCAGTTGCCAGTTGCCAGTTGCAGCAGCTGCAGCAACAGTAGCAGCAGCAGCAGCTGCAGCAGCAGCAGCAATAACGATGATCACCACCAGATGATGATTGCCACTTGAGCGCATTTCTCTGTTGCCAGCAGTGCTCTGGCTCTCTCTCCCTCTCTCTGTGCAACGTGTGTGTGTTGGGGGGTCAATTATTTGTTGCTACTTTATAAACTGCGCCTTGTTGTACGTTTTGCTTGTTGGCAGCGCAAGTGAAAGTTTCCACAGCAATAATAACAGCAGCGCATAAATTGACCAGAAAGCTGAGTGCCGCCCACTGTGTGCATTGCATTGAGGGCGTGGCAGCTCAACGCAGTCAAGGGCTCAACTGACCAAGCTCTGCAGCAGCTGCTGTTACAGTTGCTCTTGCTATTGCTATCTTGTGGTCAGTTTGTTTACCCATTGAAACTGACGCCCCACAAACAAAAAAAAAACAGGGTAACACGACAGCAGTCCGGCAACGCTCGAGCTATAAAGTTGCCAACTTTGTGGCAGCTTTCAAAACTGCAATCGATTTATGCAAAATACTTAGTTGAATGCTAAAGTGCAGACTCGTAGCGCACTTGGCAGTCGAGCATACTCGCTGGCGGGTTTGCTTTTTGTTTTGTTGCTGAGCTTTTATTATTGCTTGTATCAGCTTGTTGCTACACAGAACTTTCTAAATCGCAATCAAATTGGATGCATTGTGTTCGCTCGCGTCCAGTGCGAAGCTTTCATGCAAACTGAAGATGATGATGCTGCAACTGCGGTTGCGACCTCACTTCATATGCCCCTAATTGCCAACTGACGTTCTCCACATATGTGCTCGTATAGATTGCAATAAGTGCACGCCTGCAAGCCAGTTAACTGGTTGTCTACCATGACAATGCAATTACATTAGCGTTTGTTCAACTCAATTGCGCGAACAGGTTTCCAGCCAGAAGAGTCGAAAAAACAGCAGCAGCATAGACCATAAATATAGCGAATTGTGCTCTAATTGCGCCCAAGTGGAAGCACACGATATGCAGAGTTTAGTCAGATAGTATATGAATAACTTTCACAATTGCATGAAATGAATCAACACAATGCAAATAATTTAGTAGACAACAACGCATTGATAATAAGCCAGGATTGTTTGCAATAATATACATCTTTGATTGCCTACTTTTTGGGTCAGATAAGCTTTTCTTTTTAGATTTATTAAGTAGTGCATATACATTTATTTATATCAGTAGTTGAACCAGTACTAACAATAAAGCACCATAACAACACATTTTAAGAGTATCAAATCTCTGCGTGTATGCCATAAGGACTTATCTGTTTACGTTCACGTTCACGTTAGTAATAGAACCAGTACCAACTCTATCGTACCATCACAACATATTTCAGGAATATCTCATACATAATGACTCATCAATTGTAGTTCATGTTTTGGCGAAACCCAGAAGCTTTAAGCGCCTCAGTGGTCGTCTCCTAGCGAGTCTGCTTCGGTGTCTTATCAGTCTCGTCTGCTCGTCTGTCTGCCAATCTACAGAGTGCAGATTTAGATCACTCTGTAATGTGGATTCTCTCAATCTGCTATTCGCCGTAACACACGATTCTGCAGTACTCAATTGGATTTGGCTGCAGTCCCCCCATATGTGGATTATACAGCTCTCTTAGTTCCAAGAGACAGCGGAATTCCTGCAGTCCTTGGCCACAGTTCTCGGTGACAGTCATTTGTCTCTTGAACCGTAGTAGGATTTTTGTATTAATTGGCAGCATTGAGGAATCATTGCAATTCAATTGAACTTCAGCAAAGGCACTCGCATAACCACACATAACAAGTCGCGAGATCAAGGGCCAATAACACATTTATAATTGAGCTATAAAATCCAGCAATTGAGCTGAAGTAATTGGAGTACAGCCCGTGGGCTTAATTTGAGTTGTGGCGCCAACGAAGTGCTGCAGTCTCTCAAGATCAATCTCTTAATGCCACGCAATGAGTTATGGCTGCACTGGGCGCCAGGCAATTTAGCCGTCAATTGGACGAGGTCGAGCGAGTGAATTGCGGCGCGAGTGGCATTGGCCCTGGGGCCAATTCGCAAAACACAAATCATAGGCATTAGGAGCTTGTCATATACGTGGCTGAGGCATCAACACCTTTTGCTATAGCATAAATTGTGGCTGGAACTGTTGGCTGGGACTGTGAAGTAGGCTGTGCACAGTGTGGCAGTTAAGTGGCTAAAACAAAGCTGGCAATAGATCAAACCGCTGGAGTTTATTAAACCAACAGCGGCATGTGGCCAAATGAGAGGCTTTCGGTATTTTCTATTAACTGGCAGGCGTTTAATTTACAGCCCAAATGAGGCAAGCGAAGGCGGTGGCGGAGGGGTTGGCAACAATAAATTACGCAAGGCGACGAGACCGGAAATGAGTGCCAGTCTGCCACACTGCCACACTGCCACATTGCCACACTGCCACTCTGCCACTGCTCTGGCGCAGTCAGAGACTGTTGGTCGGATGTGGCTGCCGCAGTTGAGGTCGAGCGAGGCAGCTTGAGACCTGAGACCTGTAGCTGAAGGGGGTTTTATTGGCAGCAACTCTATGTGTGTGTGTGTGTGTGTGTGTCGACTTCTGCCGCTGACATGTCAAGCGATGCGCATTCTAATTAAAATTTAATTGTTTACACTTTTCGACAACGCAACAACGGAAATGGAATTGCCGTCCAAGCGCCAGCCAGCTGCCGACGAGTCCAGTTTCGAGGACCTGCCGCTGCCCCAGCTGCCCCAGCTGCTGCTTCGTTTGTTGGCGCTGTTTCAGTTCCATTAGCCCAGGGCATTGTTGTCGTGACCGGCGCCTTTAATTGTCTACTGGCCTGATTTACATTATTGGGCGCCCAGACAGGCCCGGACAGGGCCCGTTGTACTCTCGCCTCTCGCCTGGCCGAACGTGACTCGCATGCCAATTGAATGCTTATCAAAGTGTATAAAATTCATAGAAATTATGACGCGCTCGCGAAGACGCAAAGACGTAAAGACGCGAAGACGTTCGGTTCGACAGCTGGCGCGCTACTTCGGGTCACTGGCACTGTGTGGTTAAGCATTTTATTGTCTTTGAGCTTCATTAAGTCAAATGGTGCAAACGTTTAAGTCAACGTCAAGCGACAACGCGGCGTATGAGCAACGCTACGCATTAAGCATACGCATTAAGCACACGCAGCATTCCACTATTCCAAGTTACTGCTCTGCCCACCCCCTCCCCGCTGTCTGTCCTGTTTGCTTTACGCACTCTCGACAGGCGCTTGGCTGCGCAGTAAAGTGTCTGCTTAGCTATCATTGAATTCACAGATTTATTAAGGCCGTGTCATGATATTTTGTGTGCGCTAAAACGATTATAATAACCACGCAGTTCGACAAGCATTTCAACGAGCATTTTAGCACACTGCCTATTTTGTGTTGCTGCTCATGTTAGTTTAGAGCTACAACTCTTTATATGCAAATGTTTTGCTTTGCTTTCAATTTGTTCTAACTACACTACACTGACTTTTTTACTCACTTTAAGCTCTATTCAAGGTGCTTTTAATGCTTTCAACTTTACATAACAGTCAGTTTTGTCTGGCAGATATAATTCTTTACATTCAAATGGTTTTCTTTGGTTTCAATTAGTTTTAACTAACTACTATACTTAAACTTTAAGCTCTATTTAGCGCACTTTTATTCTTTTCAACTTTACAGTTTTTCAGTTTCACATTAACAAACTAATGCAACACTACAGGGTGCTTGGTAGTGCATCAGTTGCGTTGCTGGCACTCAAGTGATTAGCTAGCGACTTTAATTACGATTGCGCGTCTACTTAATGAACTCAGTTTTGAAATTATGGCTGCCCCCCGCCCCTCCACACGTACAAAAGAGCGAAAGAGACTGGAAAGAATGAGAGGAATGAGAGAGAGAGAGAGAGAGAGAGAGAGAGAGTGAGGCACCGCAAGGCGGCACCACATGTGTGCAACCTGGCAATTAAAAAGTTGTGGCAGGCGCTAAACGGGAATTCATGAAACGAAATCGAGTTAAATTTCTAAAGCAAATTAAATTAAACGCAAAACTTGGCACAAAGTGAACTCAATGGCCACGAGAGATGCGCATGATAACGGAAATGCCTGCTGTGCGAGCAGAGCTCTGAGATGAGGCGGCTTTTGCAGCGACGTGCGACAATTGCGGTTGCTTATTTCGTTTATTAAGTTTTTAGGAGCCTTGCAGACGTGTAACTTTTCGCTGCGCCACAAAAAGCCAGTAGAAGTAAATAGGCAAAAGACCAGAAAGCCAGGCAAACAGACAGACGGACAGACAGACGGAAGGAGCGACCAGGTGAGCGAGCTAAATTTGTCGCGTAATTAAAATGAAATCAGCGGAAAAGCAGCGCTTGTCGTTCAGCTGCCATCGATCAAGACAGTTGGAAGCGCCAGCAATTAATTGACAGATGAATTTCTAATTAAACATTTCAGCAGCAGCTATTGTGTAATTCCACTGATTAAAGTTGTCGCGAGAAATGCAGCAAGAGTAACACGTTTGTGATCTTCAAAGTAAGAATTAACTCTTAACTTTAAGCAGTCTAACCAAAGTCAACTTTAGGGCTGAAATAAACGATCCGTCTGTCGACTACTTCCAACTGGAATGGGGAAAGTCTTGAGACGAAGATTTGAACTGTGTGCAAGTCGCAGCAGGCCACACGGAGTGGGTGATGGGTCGTTTTAGTTATTCGCTTCGATCTGGGCGACGGCGAGCAAACACAGTGAGCTAACTGCAAAGGATTACAGAAGCCATTGACCGTAACGCCAGCCAGTCAGGATAATGACGCTGCCAATAGACACGGACACGACGATGATGAAGATGAAGATGAAGATGGGGGCTGAAGGCTGCTGGCTGATAAGGCTGCCGAGTCCAGCCAAGTTGGCGGCTTGCCCCCTTGTGTCCTGTGTGTGTGTGTTTGTTGCTCGTGTCATTTGCGGTTGCTGCTGGTTTGCTTCATTGGTTTTTGATTGTGTTTGGCTGCTTTATTTATTTATAGCTGCGAAATCGGAGATGGGAGAATGGCTGAGCGCTGCGCGCTGGGCGCTGGGATGCTTTCATAAAATATTATATCTTGTTTTATGCCGTGCTGCTCTTAGTTGCCGCTGTGGCTGGCGCACTTATAAGTGCGTCACGACAGCTTCAGCTCATGTAGAACTCAAGCAGCTAGCAAAGTTAAATTGCAAACAACAACAACGAGAACAACATTAGTTGTAACAGGAGCAGGCAGCAAAAGGAGTCTTGTGGCAGCAGCAGCAGCAGCAGCAGCAGCAGCAGTTCGCTGGCTTTTTGTATAACTTTTGATTAATAGAGCGAGCTGCTGCCAGAGCAGAGCAGAGAGGGAGACGGCAGTCAGGCAGGCAGTCAGGCAGGCAGGCAGTCAGTCAGTGGTAACAAGAGTCAAGTCAAGTTGCGAGTGCTGGCATAATTGCGCCACATGCCCTAAAACAAAGAGGGAAAACAGTGAAAAGCGAACCTAAAACGCAAAACCCAACCAAAAACCAAAACCGAACACAACCCGAAAGCCAACTTCAAGTCCAAAAAGTCCCCAGGTCCTTGAGCTGCTGCTGATGCCGAGGCTGAAACTGATGCTGATGCTGAGGCTGGGGCTGAGTTGGCTTCCTGCACATGACAAGCAAACTGGCGCTGGGAGCGAGTAACAGAAAAACGGCAAATAGAAAAGAGGAGAAAAAAACTTCTTACGCTAAATTGATTCCGTTGAAAACAAGTGGTGCACACACACAGCAGCATCCTGCTCGGCGGTGTTGTTGCTGGCATCGGCGTGAAACAAATGCTCGCCAGGATAACAGACAAATGCACTTATGCAACAGCTTTGCATTATTTCATTTCACTTCATCAAAAAACAGCTAACAAAAACATAGGATAGATGCCAGTTAGATAACTCAAACTCGAGTGTGCTCGACGCCGCAGATACGCTGCAAGTGTGCGACGTGCAGCAAGGACACGCAGCGCGTGTGAAGCAGCTGCAAATAAATGCGACACTGCTGCAAAGTGACGAATTCAATAGAAGCGTTCAAGCACTTGCAATCGAGTGAATAGCTCAAGTTTGTATTCGCCAACTTTTAACTATCGGACAGCAAGCAGTTAATGCAAAAGAAAAGAAGGACACTACGGATTAAGAGCACTACATAAACATGTTGTAAGCATACTATACAAATTGCTTTTATAGTAGTGTCAAATTAATCAGCAATTCTCTTTAAAAGCAAATCAACATGAGCCACATTTCAAATAGTAAAAGTTGCGTCTATAAAATAAAGTTTGTCCCACTTTTAAGCTCAACAAGCGTTTGCTTTTTGTTTTGCAATTAGTTGAAATTCTGTTGATCAATATCAGATTTATAATTTAAATCTGTCTTTCGTCGAATTACAGCGTTGAATTTAAGCTGTTTCAGCGCCAGCTAATCCCCGTACATGAAAAGCACTAAAAATAAAGATATACTCGTATGCACGTTGGGAGACAAAAGCTAACTGTTTGAAGGCGAGACCCACGTTACATAGCTGCCAGCGCAAGGCGAGCTACCCACTCTCTCTCGCCGGGCACTCAAAGGGCATATTTTGGCTGCCGCAGCTGCTTGTTCTACAATGGTTTGCCATATGCCAAATTCAGCGGCGGCGCCCGAAAAACGAAAACGAGCACAACCGTATGAAATTTGACTGAGTACTGCATGCGAAAAGCGAAACCCACAAACCGAAAAAAGACGAACCCCTTCCCCCCACTGTGCCCACTGTGCCCACTGTGCCCCGCAATCTGTCGGGCTACGGGCATGCAGCCAAACAGTTTTGGCATAAATTAACTTCTCGCCCTGGTGGAATGCATTAAGAGATATGTTTTTGATATCCATCAGGAAAGTGTAGGCAACTTTTTCATTAAGATGCTTCCCGGCGCTTGCATACATTATAGCTAATTATATATGCGTAGGGGACCGATCGATCGGTTGGCGTTGCGCAACAGATATTTTGAGATACAATCGCAATCACAGCAATTTGAGCAGCTCAAAATGCAATTATAGAAATGTCAATTCAAGCAACGCAAACCCAAAATTGAGTCAATTAAATAGTTATTACATTTCATTTCATAGCCAAACATGCGTTGTGTGTTTACAAATATGTGAATAGAGAAGATTGGGTTAAAACTACTTGGGCCAGTTAGGAGAACAGCAGCTCCCAAAAAACAAACAACAACAGGGGAAACAACAAAGTCGACAGTTGAGAAGCTTTGAATAAAACAAAGCACAACAATGCTATGAATATAAATTGGTAGATTTAAAAATTGCATATACTCGTATAGTATTATTATGAGGCGAGGTCTGCAATCTGTTGCAAAATGCTGGCAGTGACAGTGCCAGAGATGGGCAAAGTTGCTTTTAATTGGGAATGGAATTAAATGTTGCCTTGGCCACAAGCCAGAGACAGAGACAGAGACAGAGACAGAACGGGCCACGTAGCAGTCGAGATCAAATTTAAAGCAGTACGCTAATAAATTATCCCTAGATGAGCTGAGCTCCAGTAATGCCCCACACTTCCATACCATTCGAGACGAAGTGTATTTGTAGCTGTAGCTGTAGCTGTGGAGTACACAGCTACATTCCGTAATGCATGCACACTTAAGCCCTCAAGAGTGGCCCAGGCAAATGGCATGACAGAGATGGATACACCCAGATACTAACGTATGTACATACATGGAACAGCTTCCTGTCTTTCCGTTACCCGTTCCCCATTCCCCATTACCCCCCTTCCCGTCTCTGGCGGGAACACGACTCCACTGCAAGTGCAAGAACATGACCGAGAAGCAGCGCAAAGAACGAGCAGCTTAGCAAAATACTTTCATAATAATCTTTATGCCACGATGTTTCGGCGGCTAACAGAAAAAATATAAATATAAGCAAAAAGGATACGCAACACTTCTTTGCCCTTTCGCCAAAAAAAAAACGAAATAATAATAATAAACTAAACAAGAGCGCATTAGGCAATTTTGCGAAACTTGCAAACACCCTAAAGAGAAATATGCTTTTAAAAAATCCACATTTTTTACGCTCTCGACACCGTAGGTATTAATTTCTCACTGAGCTAGCCTTAAATTTCATAAATAAATCAAATACATCATTATTCCATCAAATTATCAGCTGCAGTAATTCTCGAAAATTAGCACAACGTCTAAAATACCCAGCAATTCGTTGCTTTACTTTTCCAATTGAAGTTCGATCAATGAAACTTTCTCGCGTTTTACATTTTAATCCACCCGCTGCTGGCTGTATTTATATTTACAGGGTATCACGGGAAAAACTGAGCACCGACAGAAAAAAAAACCAAAAAAAAAGCTAAACGAGCATAAACTCAAGGGTTCAAGCAGCTGGGACGTCTGTCGTGGGCGAGCTAAGTTGGAAGGGGTAGAGGGCGCTAAGGAAACGAGGGCGGCGGGGGCGTGGCGCGCACAGGTTGGCGTAGTTGAGTACACTGTGATTTGTTGTTGTTGCTGCTGTTGCTGCTTAAGTTGTTGCCTCTCACCGTTTATTTTGGCTCTTCTTCTGCTTTTTATTAAGTCAATGTCGGCTCCCAGTTTTGTGACCTTTTCCTACTTATTTTTTCTCAGCTCTTCTTCGCTTTTCTTTTTTTTTTTGGCTTTCGCCGTTACGAAAAGATGCCCGAAAACAGCTTGAAAGCCGGTGAGCAATGATAGAGCATTAGGGATTAGAGATGAAAGATATTAGTTAGAAGCAAAGGAAACAAGCCTCAACTTATGCTTTGTCTGCACATTGCGATCGATTGAAAGTCGCCTTGAATTTGTACTTAATACTCAAGTTCAAGCAATGATTGCGATTTATGCCAGCAGAAATTGCACTTTTCCAGCTATTTCGCATTCGTCGAGAATTCTTTTGCCTACTCGAAGTTGTGCAAAACCGATTCCTAATTCAACAAGGAGACTTTTGCTTCGATTTCGATAACAAACATATATAATATTAGTACTTACTTTGGCACTTCGTTTTGCAAGGGTTCAATGAGCACTTATCTGAAATGTAATGAAGTAAGTATGGTATATAAGGTGTGCTTACAGCTAACAAAAAAGTAATTTACTCGAATCGATTATTTAGCAAATAATTAATTTCAAATACAAAGACGAAATATTCTATGCGATTGTTAAGCTTACTGCCAACAATATCTGTTCAATCATCACATTTACATTCAACTCAATTCACTTCACTTCAACTCAACTCAACTCAATGCGCAGTTCGAGCTTTAAGCATAAAATTTAAAGAATTATCTGACTGGTGTTGGGCGCTGTTGTTGGGGGGTGTTTGGTTTGTATCTGGCGAACTCATCTCCCATCATTGCTGCAGAGTTTCATTGTTCAATACTCCCCAATACCATTTTCATTTCGCATATCTTGAGATATTTTCATATCTATCAACGATATGATTCGGTCAGTGTATGAGTTGGGTCATCTTTTTGTCTTTGTTTTTGTTTTTGCTTTTGTTTCGCTGCCGCTGTTGTTGTTGTTGTTGTTGTTGTTGTTGACGCTGGTCGGAAAACTCTTTTGGCTCCTCGCAGGCATTTTGCCTGCTTCGTTTTCCTCATTTTTTGCTACTTTTTTACAACGTTTTCGTTTTCGGGGGAATGGGAAATGCTAAAAGCAATGTTGGATTATTGGTATATGAACCCATGCAACGACTACGCTTCCCTCCCCCTCACGCTCTCTCTCTCTCTCTCCCTCTCTCTCTCTCTCTCTCTCTCTCTGTTTGTGTGTGTGCAAAGATAATACAAATCTCTAGCTGACTATGGACTGCGTATAGCTGTGGGCGTGGCACACACACCCACACACAAGCAGACGGACAGCGGCGCCCAAAAAGTTTATTGCTCTCCCCTTTGTCCAACATTTACAGCTTACCTCTCGCTCCCAACGCTGTCTAGCGCTGCCCCTCTCCCGCCCTCAACCGCTCGCTAGCCAGGTGAGCTTTATATGCAATAATTTTTCTCTCAATACCCTGTACTCATTGCGCCTCAGTCGCATAGTGTGATGGACGACAAATGCAAATGATTGTAGCCACATTTTCCACTCACATGCAAGCGAGCCTTGAGCATATGCAATATACTGCCCCCTTACCAAAATTACAGGGTATATAAAGGTACATTATGAGGTGGTGCATTGTTTAGACATCACCAGACACGCATAAATCACACATTTTAATACAGCTTTTATTCTTGAGCCGCGCAACAAACACTTCTATAAATATAGCCAACAATAGCGAAGTTCGGCAAGCGAAAACGTTACATTTACAGGGTATCGCTAGACAGAGACTCCAGCTGGCACATTTTTACTTTCGGGAAACTTTGCTGGGACGACTGAGCTGGATTTAATAAATTCTAATGTTTGCTTACCGTGGCCAAAAGGCTTTCAACCTGAAACCGCACACACATGGGCGAGCGAGACAGAGAGAGAGAAGGAGAGAGAGAGAGGGGGGGGGAGGTGTGAGGCGAACTGTTTGGCTTGGTGCATGCTTCAGCCTGCAGCTGCTGCTGCATTCGTGTTAGCTGCAGCTGCAGCAGATTTACTTTTATTGCAAATTGCAGCGCCGCCGGGCGGGACGAGTGAGCGGACAGATGGAACAAGGATGCATATCCTGGTGCATGCAGCCGCTGCCAGATGATGTAGACATTCAAATGAATGAATGGCGACAGGACAACTCCAGCAGTCGCCAAAAAAGCGGGCCGCGGCAAGGACGCTTTGAGGCATGTAAGTTGCCACAGCGCTGCACAAATATTTCCCACACTTTTCCAACGGGCATGCAGCAATGTGTAACCCCCAAACACTCTAGTAATTCCCCAGACTATTTCCGTGTGGTACTCGCATTAATTTCAGAGTTCTTCTTATCAAATTATTCGCCCCAGTTCTCCAAATTCAAGCACAATTCGGCAATAAAGCATTTAAACTGCGATTTACAAATGTGAATAGCAAAAGTATAATTTATTGGATCGTAACAAAATTCAAGTGAAGCAACTATTATTTATAGAAACTCTGCCAGTTAACTTAATGCAAAAGCTGTTGCTGCAAATTAGAAAATTCTCCAGTCGGTTGCGCGTTCACTTTGATGAAACTAGGCGCAGATCAGATGCTCGTTATTAAATAGGTATATATATGTATATTCTCCAATTAATCTGTCCGCATTTAATCAATGCAAATTATACACATTCAATTTAAAATGAAGCGCAAGGCTGACGTGGCTTTGGCTTTCTTTGTTTTGTAGTTGAAAATTATTATTGTTTGAAACGAGTGTTAATAAAACGGTGCTAAAGCGTATTTAAATGTTATCATGTGAGACAGCCAAGTATTCTTTGCTAAATAGGAAACGGGCCGCAAGCGGAGAGGCAGATGCAGAGGCAGAGGCAGTTGCTGAGGCAGTTGCTGAGCCAGTTGCCAGTGGCAAGTGCAAGTCGATGCGGTGGCGGTGGCGGTGGCGTTGAGACGCGGCGACCGTTTAATTGCTAAAAACGATTCATCCACGGGGCAAGAGTCAAATGGTGTGCACAGCCTGCAATTTCGATCGTCTTTCAATGTGTGTCCATGTGTGTGTGTGTGTGTGGATGTGTGTTTGTCTCAGTATGCAGAATGTTGGGTATATATATGTGCTCTCTCTCTCTCTCTCTCTCTCTCTCTCTCTCTGGGTAGGGGGCTAGCGTAGCCATGTCCAGGGCTTGAGCCAGCTGCGTTTGCGCCGCACTTCCTCGACGGTCGGCGGATTGATGGTGGCCATCGTGGTCATCGCCGGCGCCGGCACAGTTTGCGGCGGCATCACTGGCAGCTGCTGGGCTTCGCGCTGTTTCCGCTCGTCCTCCTCGGCCATGCGATCGATGAAGGCCTGTGTGGCGAGGCCGACACAGTGCTGATACTCCTGCATCACGTGGAAGCACATGAACGACTGCTGTTTGTGCTGGCGCAGGCAACGTATCAGGTCATCGGCCACATTGAGGCAGGGTATGAAGGTCTCGTCCCTGAAGTGGCGCTGCGTGTGATCGACCATGCGATCGAACTCCTGAACAATGGCCTCGGGTGACCTGTTGCCATTCAAATCAATCGTCTATCTCTCACACACACTCTCTTTGTACTCACATGCGCTGAATGTCCTCGATGGCACTCAGCACGCTGCCCCTCTTCGCCTTCGTCGGCTGCTTCGATTGCTCCGAGCTTTTGACGTCGGGCTTCATCTTTTGCGTCGGCTCTTTTGGTGGCGACGCCATGCCATACATTTCAACCATCAATTTCAAGATTTTTTGCTCGTTGTATTTTGGCCAGAAAACGAATTAAAAATTTTTTTATCCTTGTGTTTGATTTTCGAAGATTGTGTCCAACAAATACTTTTATATAATGACAAGCACAGTCTTCGACTTAACACTCACACACACAATGCGACAACTGTTTACAGCTACAACTGATCTCAGAGGCAACCCAGATTCGACCAAAAAACTGCACAGACTGACAGCACAAACGACTGAATTCATTCGAAGAATGCTCCCCACTCAAAAGCTTCAAGCCAGCGCATGAATATATGATACACAATTCAAAACAAGCATGAAAGCTACAATTGAGATGTATAGACAATAAAATACCCTGTACCACAATTGTGTGGGGAAAAAGTTAGCTTATTTCTCATATAGATACTGTTTTGCTTACAACAACTAAATAAAATATCATATCATGGTACAGAGTAAAACAAACAGT
Source organism: Drosophila rubida (assembly GCA_035046165.1). Lineage (NCBI taxonomy): Eukaryota > Metazoa > Arthropoda > Insecta > Diptera > Drosophilidae > Drosophila > Drosophila rubida. The sequence goes on along the minus strand of JAWNOF010000023.1, from coordinate 5,014,947 downwards.
TCTAATTGGCACTTTTGTGGGTGAAGTCCAGATTCATTGACTATTAAATACCCTGTACCACTATTGTATGTGGAACAAAGTTCACTTATTTCTCATATAGACACTATTTTGCTTATATATTTTGCCCAACAACTATAGAAAACATTATAGTAAAAGAAAACAGTTTTAAATATAACTTTTGTGGATGAAGTGGCCAAAATTGCATGGCAAACATAGATATTTAGACACAAAACCATTCTACCAAGTTGAAAAAAGATCGTGAAACAAAACTGTGGCACTTATTCGCAAAATTCTACAGTGGGGCTAAATAAAAAGTATAAATAAACCCGTATAGAAACAGACCTAGAAGAATCGCATACCAACTTTCGATATTCTGGCTCTTATAGTCTCCAAGAAATAGGCGTTCATATAGAAGGACGGACGGACGGACGGACGGACAGACAGACAGAGAGACGCACGGACATGTCTAAATCAATTTAGAATTCAATTGTAAGCAACACATCGTCTACGACGTTTTCTTCTCCTTCTTGCATGCATTTGCACAAACTTAATATACCCTATTTACTATTTCATGGTATAGTTTATAATAATTTCCAACAAAATGGCATGCAATAAGAATTGAAACCCACCTGCAAAGTGCACACCACCCAAGGAAATATTTAGCAAGATCTTCATCGTTATAAGCGATAAACAAACAATTATTTGAAATGTCTCTTTCCCATATACCAAATAATCGTACAAAACACACGCAAAATTTTAAACATGCCATTAGTAAAGATTGACAAAAACAACGCTTTCTTCAGTTTGATATCATAATTTTTCTTAAACATATATAAACAGAAAGTAGTTGAACTTTAAGAACGAAATTACAAAATAGTTGCGAATTTGAGTCTTAAAATTCTAATGTATAGAACATAGAACTTTTCTAATGTTTTATGCTGGCGAACGAGGCGTTTACTTAGACTTTCTACATGTTTTATGCACAATGCTGTTGAGTTCCATCGAATGAGCAAAGTTTGCAGGCAATAAAAGTATGCATTAGCTGCATATGATGTTACATCCAAAGTTGCCAAGCTGTTGTCCTCGACGTCCCGTCTCCTCTCTCTTGTCTCTCTTCTGAGGTGTTGCTGTCGCGATGTTGCATGTTCGTGTTGATGCTGCTGCTGCTGCTGCTGCTGATGTTGATGTTGATGCTGATGTTGGCAAAGTTTTGAATTTAAAATTTTTGGTTTAATTGCGCGTTTAGATGCAAAGTTTTGCGCAAATGAAGCACAAAGTTGAGCCGCAATTTCCAAGCAGCGACGAGAGACAGAGATAGACACACACAGAGAGAGAGAGAGATAGAAAGAGAGGGAGGAGGAGCTGCGCTATGCTGTCAATTGCAGGCTGCACTTCATCAAAATTGTTTTGGCCGGAAGGAAGCAGCTGCCTTCACAGCATTACCTGGCCACTCGCCTCGAGGGCGAACAACTTTTCGATTGCCAGCCGAAAATAAAAAAAAAATTAACGTGAGCAAAGAAAAGAAAGCCGAGGAAGCACAAAACACACACACACACACAAACACAAGAAAGAAGTTTTTGTTCGCTCGTTGTTGTTGGAATTTCATTATTGGAATTTTCATTGGCCACAAAAATACTTTTTCGATTAAACTTTAACGGCGCGTGAAATGCTCCGGAAAATGCGGCAAACAATGGTTGGACAGCCACCCACCCACAAGACATTCCCCCCCCCCCCCCCCCCTCTCTAGCTCTCTCTCTCGCTCTTGCTCGTTGGCAATTGGCAAATCAGAAAATGATTAATTACAAAATTGGGCAGGAAATCCCGAACTTGACCTGCGTCGTCCTTTGGCGCAAAATGCCAAATGCCAATTAGCACAAATATTTCATGTGCCTGCTGCCGCTGCGCCCCGCTAATGGATATAAATTTGTATCGTTACAGGCCGGTGGTGAACAACATCAAAGGCGGGCGCATGCCACAGATTGTGGCGCAACCTCTTCTGCCAGTAATCGCAATCGTAATCGCCATCGCCTTGTCCTGTCATGTCCTCTCTGTAGTTCACACAAAAAAACAAATACAATTTTCCAGCTGCACGTGGCAGCTGCTGGACCCAAGGGAAGATTATAACGAAAAGCTTAGTCAACTAACCTCAAAGAGAACACGGTCTGCAAATGAGTTTTGAGCGTGTTGCAAGCCACTTATTTGCCTGAGGTGTCGAGTTTTTTGCGAGTGCGCTAATTGTTGCAAGTGCATAGCGTCACTTGCTCAAAATCAAACGAATTGTTAGCAAAGTTTGTTGACAATTAGTTGTTGTTATTGGAGCGTGTATTATGGTTTACAGGCATTGAGTTATTGTCCTCCAGGTTGCAGTTAGTAGCCGATAGTTGGCAAGCAAGGAAAAAAAAAAACAAAATTATCAAATGATTTATGGACTAGCTAAATTGAAGTCAAATTGCTAGTCGATTGCATTGTGGTGTACTTTCAAGTGGCTACTTAGCTGCTGAATTCAAGCTATGATTGATGGCCCATGATATGTGTGTGTGTAAGTATGTGTATGTGTGTGTGTGTGCTAAGCCTCAATCGACTTCTGCATCGGTCGACTAGAGCGATTGCGGCACTCCTTGTTGCGACAGCTGTGCATGTAGGGATTGAGCTGATGACGGTGCCACCAATGCAAGCTGGGGGCGTTGCGCAACACCCGCTGATAGTCCATGAACTGCTTGAGGGTCACAAAGTTGCGCCGCATACAGTGGGCGTCGTGGTGATAGGTGCACAGCTCGTCGAAGACCCAAATGCGACGGTTGCACAGACGCGTGTTGCTGCGCAACGGCGGCGCACACTGCACAAACATGTCGAACTCGGGCCGCTTGAAGAGCTCGAGCACCGTTTTGAAGGAGGAGTGCTCACGCAGCTGGACGAGCGCCTCGTTCGGTATGCTGTCGAAGCGCACACAGCTCAGCATCTCGATGGTGTACATCGAGCGCGCCTCGTAGTCGTGGAAGAGCCAGACGATGATGGCGATCAGCACCTCCATCTCGGAGTTGACGCAAATGGTCGGCGAGTTGAGCAGCTTGATCAGCACCTGCGGCCACAGCGTCAGATACTCAGCGGTGCCGATCATCGTCAGAAAGTAGCGATTCACGCGCAACACCTTGGGGAACGGCACCGTGATGTTCATGATCTGAAAGCCGCAGAACATGTAGAAGCCGACCTCCTCGCGCGCCACATTGGGATTGGCGAACAGCTCCTTGTACTGGTCGAGCAGTGTGTAGACCTTCAGATAGCTGGCAGAACGATAGGTTGGCATCAGCAGCTTGGGCGGTATGATGTCGCTGGGCTTGTCCATCCAACGGTAGAGCACCATGAACGCCTCCACGCCAACGTAGCAGGTCGGCAGGGCGAACACCATGCCGGGCACACCGCTCTTGAAGAACTTCGTGGTGCGCTGCAAGATCTCCAGCTTGCACTTCACCTCAGTAACGCCAATCATGATGGTCACTATGTTTGCCGCACGATCATCGGCGTCCGACGAATCATCGCTGATATAGGGCCGCGAAGTCTACACATTTGTGTGTGTGTGTATGTTTGTTTTTTATGCGGTTTGGGGGGAAGTGAATTTAGCTAATGAGATGAGATGGAGCGAAAAATCTGGAAAAACAAACCTTCAATGGCAGACGCTCTGCATTTGCATGTTCACAACCAGCCGCCATGGATTCGAATTGATTGAACGATTGAGCAAGAGAGGAAGATTTGCCTTTGTTTTATGCCGCAAATGTGCCTCAGACTTGCAACGTTGCGACGTTTCAGTTGACACAGAAGAGCAGTGGCCGAAGCTTTCTGTCACAGGGTTGCAGCACAACTTTCGCGCAGGGTTGCATCAAACGCCCGCCAAAAGTGCTGCCCATAGCACAAGCAAGAGCAGCTTCCTTAACTACGTCAAAGTGCAGCTGCTAATATGAGTAACAACTTGGCTTCCCCTTACTCAAAAACTGCAGTTTGAATTGTAGTTAATTAAAGTAAATTTATCGACAGGGTTGCCAGGCTTTAGCGACGCACAGCGTTGCATGCAATGTGACAGTTGACAGACAGTGTTGAACGACAGCTTGAAGCATTCACGCAAAGTTCAATTACCATTTGCGATATTAGTTATCGATCGCGATTCAGCTATCGAGACACCCGGCAGCCCTGCAGCATGCATCTGGCAGAGCTTTCGATTAAAACTTAAATATAAAGATTATAATCAACATGAAAATCAAGCGTTAAAAGTTTCGCTTCCGAACAGTTCCCCGGCTGCAGCTGGCAACTGCGAGCAGCAGCAAAGTCACAGCAGGAGTCAGCGTCGGCAGCTGCCGCGGACGACACGTTCAACATTGCGCGTGGCACGCGAAACCACACAAAAATGCTATAACTCCCGTCGCCATCGTCGTCTGCGATCTGACTACCATAGCTTCCCACTCCCCCTTCAGATATTCTATACTCTGGCGAATTTTTCGCACATTCTTCTACTCGCTTTTATTTGATTTAATTTTTCTTCTCGTTTTTTTTTTTTTGCGTGCTTCTCCTGTTGCAAGCATATAAATTTTCGTTCAAGTTGAAAAGTTTCACATACTCCTGTCACGTATTGCACACGACGGTTCGAGGCGGTTAAGGCGTCGCCGGCGGGTGGCGGGTGGCGGGGCAGTGCAGGGGTGGAGGAGTGTATGCGGTTGGTTGGATGAAGCAGTTGTGCGGGTTACAACATGGCGTGCAAGTTGCTAATTTATGGCCGACATTAGAATGCAATCATATTCACTTAAAAAACTGCATAACTTTTAGCTCTGCTCCTCCCTCTCTCTACCTCTCTCTCTCTCTCTCTCTCTCTCTTCTGCATTTTTGCATTGTTTACATGTGGTTGTGATTGCCGTCGAATTGCTAATTCTAGGTGTGCAAACACTACTCAATCGCCCTATTGCCAGACTGCTGAGAGGAATAGCAAAACAAGCTTGACAGCAGGCTAAGCTGCAGCTGTAACTGCTTCAAATGCACAATGACAATTAATTGCTGGCAAATTGCAAAACACACACTGCTAATAGTTTTTCTAATTGAAATGGCACAATGCCTTTATTTGGCAAACAGTTGCATAATCAAACAATAAACTTACCAAACACAACAATTTATGTCGAAATATTTGCATACATTCTTTATGAACTTTAATTATGTTGACAAGCTACTCGCTTTTTTCCGACGCTTCACTTCATGAGAGGATAGATAAACTTAAAAGCGAATCAAGAAATAGTTTTCAGCTACTTAGGTACATTGAACTATATATATATCTATCTTTATACCATAAGTGCTTATGACATATATGCATAAGGTGTGGAAGCTTCTCCCCAACTACTTCATAAATCTAAAAAATAAATGTTTATACCAACTCTACTTTAGTTCGACTTATTTCAGGCGCATTTTTGTGTTTTAGACGCCTTTCTGCTGTCCCACAAGTGTTCTCCTTCTAGTCGTAAAGGTCAGCTGTTTGTTTTTTGTGCGTGATGTTTGGGAGCTTTGAGATATTTCCGCAACTACTTCATAAATCTAAAAAATAAATGTTTATACCAACTATACTTTACACTTATTTCAAGCGCCTTTTTGTGTTTTAGACGCCTTCTAGTCGTAAATGTTAGCTGTTTGTTTTTTGTTGGGCTCAATTAATTGTACGCAAGCGCAAGTAACTTTGTCATCGCCCACACATGCTGCAAACTTTACACCTGTCTGTGTCTGTGTCTGTATTTTTGGTCTATGCAAATAAGGCGTGAGTGCGCTGTAAGCCGCTGTGGCAGCAGCAACTGACCCGTGACATGTGTCGCCCGTATGAACATAAGCCGCAAAAGGATTTTCGACAGCGCGCCGCCTCTGCCGACAAAATGTGAAAGCCAAAGCAAAGAATTATTGTTCTGTCCCTGACCCGCATGCCCAACAGACTGTGTGCATTGTCTGCCGCTCCCCGTTCCCCGCCGTGTAGCTGCCGCTCTCATTTCCACGTCTCTCTCTCATTGCTCGTGCTCATCGTCGCATAATCCGCAGCCAACGTGACCCCAGCTGACGGTTTTACAATTTCCAGCACTCGCCGCTCCGCCCGCTCGCTCTCGAGGTGTTTGGTTAAGCACATAATTAATACGAAATTTGATTGCCTCTGCCGCGCTGGGACTCTGTGTGTGCTGCGAGCCCAGAGTGTCCTCTTCCACTGCAAGCGGCGCGTGTGCGTATCCTGCTCTCCCCCTCACTCACTCTCTCTCTTGCTCTATCTATTTTGCTGCTGTTTTTTGGCCAAAGTGAAAGTCAAATTAAAGCAAACTTGAATGCCGTTGCGGCTGCCTGGCTGCCTGACTGCCTGCCTGCGGTTTGCCGCTTAAACGCTTGCGGTTTAATTAATCGACTCATAGTCAATGCTGACGCACCGCCTTCCTTCGGCTCCCCTCCCACGCTCTGCAGCTCCCATTTCCCGTTTACTATTTTGCTGTTTTTTTTTTGTTTCCGTTGTGACTCGTTTCCGTGCTTGTTATTTTTTGTGTGTTGCCTTTTAATATCTGTGGCGCCATCTAGGCGTGGGGGAGGGGCGGACAACTCATGCTCCATCCTGCGGTCAGATAAAAAACTTTAACTTTTGTTGTGGTGGCAGCGGCAGCGCCGTCGTCTTCCCAAAATAAATCAAGAGCAAGAGCAGCAAACTACTTTTGCCTCAATGATTAATTAACTGCATTTCGTGCTCGGCCACGTCCTGCATTGTGCTGGAGCAGCGGCAGGAGGCGCGCAGGCGATCATTTTACTGGCTCCAGGGCAGCCTTATTGGTGGCCGCCTCTTCAACGTCTCCGCTCAGATATTATTAATGTGCTTGTTAGCGTCGCGTCTCGAGTCCCGACATTCAGTCCGGGGGCTGCGCCCAACTTGACAGCAGGCTCCCCCTTCAGCGTCGTCTCCCCCGCTTCTCTGGCTCCTCAATTTGCCAGCGAATGAGCCTTGAATTATGTGCGCCCTTTTTTTTTGGCGTCACCAACTCCACGTGGCCGCATTCTCCCGACGCCTCTGGCATTAACTGTAAGCGTTGAGGCAGCGCTGTTTTTTTTGCACGGCAATTGAAAATTGATAGACAAAAAGAGCGTACGCCGCACAGCGTTGCCAGACTGTGCGCAGAAAAAGTGTTGAATAAATGCTGCTTCAGCCAATAGCAATTAATTGCGTATTGAATAATGAAATAGCAAATTCCAAGTACGCTCAATTCAGTCTTTATATTGCAGAAAGTTGAAATCAAGAAATTCCAATTCCAAGTAACAGAAACCATTTCAAACATTCTATTGCAAAGAGCTTAGCTTGAATAATTGCGAAAGTATAAATAATGAAATTGGAAGCTCGAATCAAAGTGATGTTGGATTAGCCAACAATTAATTCCCTAAAAAGAGCGCAGCCCAAAATACAAATGACCAGACAATTAAAGACAGCTGGCTAGTGTAGTTTAAACCAACTCTGCCTCGTTTCAAATCTATTGAGGCTCTAATTAAGTTATGTACAAGTGCACTATGCTTGTCGTTTAACTAAATATATTCTAATTAGTTGCAAGTGCAAGTATAGCTCGAGAAACACGTGTTTGTAATTTGGTTTAAATTGTTCGGATCAATCGCTTGTTGATTTGCCATTTAAATCAAATTTGCTATGCAAAACTTTGGTGAAAGCTATTGCTCACAATTAGCGCAAATTGTGAATTCTGCAAAATATCATTGGGGAAAAATAGATATATATGTATATATTGAATTACATTTCAAATGCAAATAATGAACGGGCATTTTAGTAATTAATTTCATCAGCAATTTGTCGATGCCGAGCATTTCTAATTGAGGCAAATTTAGTGTGCTTATTTGAGCGATATGGTCACACTGTGCGCTGAGTGTTTTGTTTGTCGCAGTTGAAAAGAGCAAATGAAAATGGAAAAGGAAGAGCAAAAGGAAAAGGAAAAGGAAGGCAACCGCAAGCAGCGTGTGGAATTTAAGATGCTTTAGTTTAAGAAATAAGAAAGCAGAATCCTTCTTTCATCTACAGCTGCCTGCTTCAAAATCCAATTAACGCTCGCCCAAAAGGCGCCTGCATGTGTGTGCGCTCCCAAAGGATAATAAGCAGCTTAGACTAAGAGTCCGGCAATAGACGCGTCGATGCGCACCAAGTAGAAAGAACTCCGAGAAAACTTGTTAGCCGCCAAATCGAAGCGTATTGGCAACACAACACTACAACAACAACAACAGCAACAACAACAGCAACAACGACGCATGAGAAAAAGCTGATTGGCAATAAGCAAACGGCAGCTGGAAGCGTGGATGAAGTGCGGTCACGTGGTCAGATTTCCCTCAGGTATAAGACAGACTCAAAAGAGGCATGCAACGCAAGCTTGAAGCGCACAGCTCGAAGCTGAGTTTTGGCCCAAAAGAATGGCAGCACTCGATATGATAATGATACAATTTCGATAAAGCTTAACAGGGATTAGGCAGAGTGCGGCGCCCGGCAAGAGGCAGAGCGATTGTCTGACGCCCTCTGGATGAACGATGATATCAGCTAATTGGCAATGCTTCTGGCCGGTCCTGATGGCGCCTGGCTCCTGCCTCCTGGCTGCTGGCTCCAGGCGCCCGACGCCCGACGCTCGACGCCTGACAGCCAAGAATAATGTCCAATAAGCAGCAAACTGCAGCTTGCTCATATGTGTTTTTGCCCGTTGCAAGTGACAATTTATTAATAAACAGACAGGCAGGCAGGCAGGCAGGCAGGCTGGCAAGCTGGCTAGCTGGTTGGCAGGACAACGACAACGATGGCAACGGCTTGGACAGGACTCGACTCGAGTCGACTTTGGACTGCCAATTACCGCCCAGCAATAAATTGCATGTCACTGGCGTCGCGAAATTTCTCCGCCCAATTCCAAAACCCAATCAGAGCCAGAGCTCCAACGAGAGAGTGAGCGGGGGGGGGGGGGAGAGGGGAGGGAGCAGCAGAAGTGGCAACCAATGTTGCGTTTAATGGACTCAATAAATTGCGGAGCCTGTCTAACGATGGCCGCTTGACAGGCCCTCGGAACGTTTATTAGGCAACAACGGCAAAAGAAAGATGAATTACTTGCAAGCCAAGAAAAGCAGCAAAGACAAAAGAGGACGAACCTCAACTCAAACACGCTGTGGACAGAGAGAGCTTCATGGCACTTAATTGCTCCACTGAAGAGTTAACGAAATGTTTATTAACAATTTATAAAATTGCATTGCTCTGATTCATGTCAATCCATCTCAATGAAAATCACGCTCTAATTAAGAGCCACGTTAGTCAATGCATTATTAACGAACTCGTAATTTAAATGCCTCTCAGCGTCCATCTCAATCAGATTTTTATCGTTTATAGAAATTTCGCAGGCAAATATAAGCAGACACAGCCCAGATCTAAAACAGCTTCAAGGTAATTAAATGACTTGCAAAGTGAAATGAATATTAGCTATTTATAGAGTGAATTCATCCGATTGTCAATTCATTTCTAACACACTTCATTAGCACGCTTCAGTTGCCTGTTTATTTTGCATGTGAAGCAGCAGTTAACAGATTCTCTGTTGACGTGCAGTGTGACCAAAGTGAAGTATAGACAGCTGAAAGCTAATTAAGTGAACATCGAGCCAAAATTACCATCAAGATTTTATTTTCAAAGCGCTATTATTTCAATCGACATTCTAGCGCTTTGTCTACATTCGTTTACAAACTTTCATTGGAAATTTGCTGCAGTGTTTAAAAAGTCTACAATTGTAAATGAAAAGTATCCAATTGTATAATAATGTTATATAGTCTGAATATGAGACGCTTATTATTAAGCTTTGAATTTTTGTGCTTTTCTTGTACGATAATGATGAAGCTACATTCGCACATCTTTAATTAAAACATATTAAAACTTGACCCATCTTCTTTAAGCTAATAAAAATTAAAGCCTCATCAAAATTTTGTAAGCAATTTAAATAAAACTGAACTATTTTTATTTAATATAAATATCATTTTTAAAAGTTTCTATTATTTCGATTATTATTATCCGATATTTAGCTAATTAAAATAAGTGCGTAGTGTAAACATGCAGTGTAAACGCACTTCAAAGTGCATGAGCTCATAATGTTTGGCAAGCCAAGGTGACCAAAGGCTAATTAAGTATTTAAATTTGTATATTAAAAATGTATAGCTCGACTTGTGCTTATTTTAATGGTATTGAACGCATTTTAAATTGCAGCAATTTAGCATGCAAGAAAGAATGCAGCCAGCAGGCAGTGTGACCAGAGCAACTGCAATCATCGGCCTGATCACACACACACAGGCACGCACACCAACGCATTCAAAGTCAAGGCAGAAACGAAACGAAATCAAATTAACCAAAGTGCGCAAACAGAATAAAGACGAATTGCCAAGAAGTGGATAGATGGCGCTCTCTCTGTCCCTCTCTCTCTCTCTCTCTCTGTGTGTTTGCGTGTGATGGGGAGGGCAAACTGCACTGAATGCAGTTGAGTTGCCGCAACCGCAGCCGACAGATGGCGCCGCCAGTAGTGCAAAGTAGGGTAGATTACATTTGCTTTGAAGATGCCGCCGGAAAATGCTGACGCTGAATGCTGAACGTTGCAAGGAGAAAAACGGGAATGGAAACGAAGTCGAAGTCGAGTTGGCGCCACTGAACCCAAGGAAAAGTCAACAGAGAGGAAACAGTCGACGGAGCCCGTAGCCATAGACAAAACTACACAAAAAAAAAAACGAAGAAAAGACAAAAAAAAAGACAACTGCCGAAATGCGAGTGAAAGAGCGAAAAGGAAAGGCTAAAAGGCCGGATACGTTTCAATGACATCCTACGAAGCAGAGCGGAGTAATTGCTAGCGAACTCTTCTGCCTACCCTCGCTCCCCGCCTCTTCGCTCTCCACAATTTGCTGTTCCCTTTGTTGCTGCCCTGGAAAAATGTGTCTTTGTCAGTGCGTCACTGGAGCGTGCAGCGTATCCACACACAGAGCATTCGCATTCAGCGGAGAGAGCGGCGAGATGGGGGGGGACAGTCTTTCTTCTATCACTGCCAAGACTTCAGCTTCAGCCTCTCGCTGCCTTTTGCATATCAAAAGTGAAACTTTGACATATAATTTCTCGCATGGATTTTCACTTTGACGGCATAAACGATGACAAAGCCGTCCTTCGCCGTCACAAAGTCGCAAAAAAAGCACAAGACGAGACACGTTCCAAACACACAGACACAACGCACACACAAACAGGCTCACGCATATAGACGCATATGAATAGAAAAATACCTGGTAACAGGGAATCACCTCAATTTAACTCGGCAACTCCATTCAAATTCAATAATTGGCACTTTTAATATATATTTGCACACACACACACACCCACCAGAAAAAAATATGTAAAAAAAAAACACAGCTGAGAATCACCGAAAAAAAAACACGCTCACACACACGTCCGCCTACAACTGCGCAAAAAGCATAGCATCCTTTCAAATTTGAGGTTGCAAACAATTGCGAATGCTATCAATGATCGTGTCATAGCATTCAGTAATTGTATGCAAGCGAGTGTGCTTAAGCGTTACAGCTGTGACGTCAGTCATCTTTGCAGGTGCTGCTGTGACGTCACAACGACGATCGTGTCACAGCAGCCGGCAAAAGAAACGCAACAAATGTCTAATGGCATTGCCAACTCTCCTTAAAGTCTCTTATGCTTGAAGTTGCCATGCAATTTATTTATTTTCTTTTGATTCACTATTCATGTTCGCTCTCCGATTCGCTGTCCGATGTGCTGCTCGCCGCCGCCTCCTCTCTAGCTGCCGCCTGCTCAGCAGCTTCTCGAATGGCCGCCGCCTCCTCAGCCGTACTTGCCGCAAGCTGAGCTTCCGACGTTTCCACACCGTAGGCGAATTCATGCATAAGCGTGAGAAAGCCTGGATCGACGGGTCCGTTGAAGATGGCCTGCACTATCAGTCGCTTGTCACGTGGCCGATGCACGTTCAACACGATGCGCCGAAACATATCGCCATTCTAGTACGAGTGCCAGTTAAGTTATTTAGTTGATTAGCATTATTCGCACACTGCACTTACATCTTCGGGCCGTTCGGATTGATGCGGTGGCAGGGCCACCATGTCAAAGACGATGCAACGCGGACGGCGCTTTTTTTTGCCCTTTTTCTTGGGTTTTTTCGGCTCCATTGCGAAAGTCAATTAACTGTCCAGTGTTGCGCAGGTCAGGCATATATTTAGCTTAGCCAGTGTGCATACACTTTTTTTGTTCTTGCAAATTCGTTCGATTAAAAAGCTTTTGTTTTTGCCTCCCTGCCTCTAACCAGTGCTGCCAATAGCTCAAAGCAAAAAAATACTTATCGGTTAAAATAGACACGAAAATACAGCAAGGAGAAAGCGTAAGGAAATGCTGCCAGATCTGTTATTCATTGATTGTTATACTAAAAAGTAAGCAAAAATAAGCACAAGAGGTATTTGTCTTTTTAGCTATATGATCGCACAAATTAACAGAATTTTTCGCACTTATTGCGTAAAATAAAAGAAAGCCAGCTGTTTGTTCCGTTGACCACTGTTGAGCTGTAGAAAAAGCCAGATCTAACGGCAAAAAGCTGATTTAGCAACACTGTCTCCCACAGGCATGCTGAGCCAATGTGTGTGTGTGTGTGTGTGTGTTTGTGAGTTGTTTGCGTGTGTGTAAATTTAGAAATTATGTTTTCTTGTCTTTTAATTAATAATCTCAAGTGTGTTGTGGCTTTTGCTGGAGTGTGAGCGAGTGTGTGTGTCTGTGTGTGTGTGCGTGTGTGTGTGTGAACTCTGCCAGACAATGTGCTGCTTGCGTATGTTACTTGTATGTACGTACATATTTGTATGGATGTGTATTTATAAGGATTTCTTGTCATTCTGTCTACATTTTAGCCACAAACATGAGAAACCAATGCCAGCTGCTGCTGCTCCACTTGCCCGCCTGTCCGCCTGCCAGCCTGCCAGCCTGCTTGCGCCCCTCCCTCCCGCTCTCCGCTCTCGCTGAGGCGCTTTCATGGGCTGCTGTGCTGTGTGTGAGTTGACAATGTGATTTACATTTAATTAAAATCGTATTTACTCGTTAGATAAACAAACAGAGCAGCGACGCACAATTGGCAGGCAGGACGAAAGGCTGCAACAGCACGCGTCTTCCTCCCGCTTCCACTTCCGCCTCTGCCTCTCATTTCACTTGCTGTGGCAGCAGCAGCAACAACAGCGGCGGTGGCGGCGGCGGGGGGGGGGGGGGGGGGGGGCAAGAGGATTAAGTTCTAAAATGTAAAAAATGACGCACAACATCAGGTGTTATTTGCCAAGGCACGACACGACGTCAGTACATCACGACGGCAGGACGGCAGGACGGCAGGACAGCAGGACGTCAGCAGCGTGAAACACATCTTCGTCAGCGTCAGCAACAGTCACACAGCAAGAGAGCGAGCGAGATAGAGAGGGAGCGCGAGGGAATGAGAAAGATGTTGTCACACTGTCAAAAATAGCAGCCCAATCGATCCGCAGCACGCGACAGCATGTAAATAAGCAACGTCACCAGCCAAGCACGACCAGAAGTTACCCTGTAAATATGACTACAACTCCACTATTTCAGTTCGCACCTTCTACTTTGCTTTACTATCTATCTAGGTATGAGATTTTTTCATTTCTCTGTTACTATAACAAGTGCATGTGAAAGTTTCTTGGCTTAATCTGCTTGACGGACAGTCACCCCTCAAATAGTTTTTCTCTTAATTGCAGATTCGCAGATATCGTTTTTTCATTACTCTTTTTCTATAAGAAGTGGATTTGACAGTCAATTTGTGGGATCATAGTATTTCACTTAATTGCAGATTTATAGATTCTCAAGCTTAACTTATGTCACTGAGCATGTCTTGAAATTCGAGGAAAATGTATCTTTTTCTGCTGAACGCTTTTTGGTTACTGATCTATATATAAAATTCAGTTTATACCTGGAGTAAATACTAAATTGCGGTAAGTATATTATATTATATTATTTATTAAATTATTTATGAAGCTGACATCATTTTATAGATTTTATATCTTACTCACAAGTAGCTACAGCCAAAAATTAAATTTTTTATACTTCAAGCTTTGATGCGAAGACTCCCATTTGTGCTTGCGTCACAGGATATGCACATGAATCGTGAATGAAGGTCAAGACGTACACGACTTACAACTTAAAGCATCGCTATGCTTATGTAATTATGCGTGTAGCTTGCCACGCTCTCGAGGCAGTCTCTCTCTCCCTACGCGAAATATCTATTTTAAATTCATTTTGCAATGCCTTTAAGCTGTTGCCTAGAAATTGGGCCCAAACACCAAAACTCCATATTCCGTCTGGCTGTTATCTATGGCCTCAGCATCTGCATGCTCAGTCTCCGGCTAGACAATAATTGAAATATTTCATATGCTTGCAGTCTTTGATGTTGCCGAATAATGCTACCGACTTCTCCAGCCCCCCGTGTTCAGTTTTGTGTCTGCGGCTTTACGACGCAAAATTCAAATGGCAATGAAAAGAAATCGCAAATAAACAGCAGAAATCATTTGGCTGTGTCAAATGGCAGCCTCAACTCAACTCACCTCGCCTCAACTCTCTCGCAGTCTTCTTCTTCAATTTGTTGCAGCTCTTTGATAAAAGCCTGCAGCCAATCCAAATGAAAGCTTGTGTTTAAATTCTTGCAATCTCAACTTTTTTCCATTTTGTAACTGCTGAAAGCCAAAAGAAGAGCCAGAGACACTTTTGGCCAAGTTAAATTTTCAATTAATAGCTCACGGTGGTCTTAAATTGTGATTGAATAAAAATTCAATTATATGATTGTGCAATAATTCAAGTTATTTCATATGCATGACAAGAATGCGCTGATGCTGATTGATGAAAAATCAAAATACTGGCATGCTGACAAAAGCTGACTGTTGCGCCTACTCTTCTTGCAAACAGTTTTTAATTACGATGTAAACTTGCATGTTAACTTTTTAGCTGCTAGTTGCCACAAGCTTGCGTCAACAATGCCAAAAATATGAGAAATTGCGTGAAAGTTGACAAGAATTACAATTATTTATATTGCAGGCGGTTGCAATTCGATGCGTTGCTCAGTTTTGACAATTGACTGACGTGGCTGGCATATTTCCGGGCGTTTATTCAATACTAAATTGGCATGCTAAATTGTTGGGATTATTTGTGTGCAATTGGAGCGGAAACGGAAATGGCAACAACAACAACAACAGCAACAACAGCAGGAGCAACTAAAATTGAGCTTGTGTTCTGTGGCCTGAAAAATGCGACGACGAGCATCGCATATAGAAAACCGAGCACTTTTATGTAATGCAAGTCAACTAACGTCTATTGATACCCGGCAATCTGAGTGCAGAAGGATACTTAAATTAAACAAGAAATGAGTATGCCAGAGGTAAGTGACTTATATAGGGATATTTTGCCAAGTGAGTATAACAGAGGAAGAGATTATTGCAATCAGATAGTCTCTTTAAGATACAGATAGAGTTAGAAAAGGCCTAAAGCTTAAACTCATTAAATCACTCCCAACTCCAACTTCTCTTAAAAATATACTAAAAATTCAAGTTGGCTTAAAAGTCAGTTGAATGAATAATGCATAAATGACTGCATAATTTGCATAAGAGTGTACGTCCGTCTGTCCTGCCGTCCGGCCGTTTGAACCCTTAGTTATGTCAGACTACAAAAGATAGAGGAACTAAAATTGTGTAGAATTTATTGGCAGAGTTCAACTTGTAATTTGCTCACACTTATTGCGAACGTTGTAACATTTTTGTAGACTGCGGGTAGCTCGCAGTCGACTACGCTTAAACTGGTGACTGTTGTTTTTGTTGTTGCTGGCTGTGTGTTTTGTGTCTCGGTTGCAAGTGCCGCAGCCACGCTACCTGCGACATTTAAAGGCAAATCACTTATTCTTGTTATGCTTCCACTTCTGCGTCTGCCTTCGGTGTGTTGCCGTTGTTGGTTGCTGCTGCTGCTGCTGTTGTTGTTAATCGATACATTTGGTGCTTTTAACTGAAAGAGTTTCGACATCGACATCGACATCGACATTGGCATCGACATCTCTCCGCTCCTGCCTGGCGGACTACCATTTCGACTTGTAAAACAATGACAAGGACAAATTTGTGAGCGAGGCAAACAGACAGCGGATAGCACAATGGAATTGCTTTGTGTATCGACTCAGGCTTGCCTCGGGTAGCAGGTGAAAAGGGAACAAGCGGCAGCCAGTAGCCAGCAGTTAGCAGAACGTATCCAGGGGTAGGCTGTTCCTTTAAGTGTCAATACAAATATAAATCAATGCTGTTTTGTGCAGACCCCAAAAGGTGAGCAGAGCTCCTGCCTTGCCCTGTTGTCGTTGTCGTTTGCTGCCTTAGGCTGTGATCAGCTTTTTCGGTCAGGCAATCAATTTTAACAAGACGTACTGTTTTGTCTCTCGGTCCGGCAACGCTGCCCCTTCCACCAACCACCCTCCACCCTTACGCCTTCAGCTGGCATTCGTCATACGAAACAGAACGAGCTTCTCAATTTTCCTACTAATTGCCGGTCAGCCCAGCAGCAATGCGATGACTGCGCTATTCCTAGCTTTAAGTTCAGCAGCATTTCATAGCAATCAAGCAAATTCAAGCACTATCTTTACTTTTCTCATCATTTATCTATATCATCTATTTATCAATATAATCTACAAAGTTGAATCTAGAAAGTGCATTCTGAAACTTTGAAGATTCGATTTCCAATTCCGCAAAGTTATTCAACTTAAGTTCAGCAAATTTCATGACAATCAGACGAATTCAGAAATATGTTTAATATATATAATCTGTATAATCTACAACGTCGCATCTAGAAAGTATATTCATAATATACACTGTAACTTTGAAAATTCGAATTCCAATTCCGCAAAGTTATTCAAGTTAACTTCTGGCAATCAAACAAATTCAGATATATCTTTACTATATATATACCATAATATATGGTAGTCTGAAACTTTGAAAATTCGAATTCCGATTCCGCAAAGATATTCAAATTAAGTTCTGCAAATTTGATAGCAATCAAGCAAATTCAATTCAACTATCTTTACTTTTGATTTATCTCATAATTTATCTATAATATATCATATATCAGTATAATCTATAAAGTCCCATCTAGAAAGTACATTCATAATATAGTCTGAAACTTTGAAGATTCGATTTCCATTTCCGCAAAGTTATTCAAGTTAAGTTCTGCAAATTTCATGACAATCAAACAAATTCAGAAATATCTTTATTATAATATCATCTATATAATCTACAACGTCGCATCTAGAAAGTATATTCATAATATAGTCTGAAACTTTGAAAATTCGAATTCGAAGCGCATTTAAGTTATTTAAGTTAAGTTCAGCAAATTCCATGAACTTTTATTAGGCAAATTTGAGAACTATCTTTACTTTTGATTTTTCTCATCATTTATCTATAATATATCTAGAAAGTACATTTATAATATAGTCTGTAACTTTGCAAATTCGAATTGCAATCACATTTAAGTTGTTCAAGTATAATATATCATATATCAGTATAATCTATAAAGTTGCACCTAGAAAGTACATTCATAATAAAGTCTCGAACTTTGCAAATTCAACTTGCAAACGCACTTCACTACATATTTTCGACTTTCAACCAAAATCGGGCCATTCAGCAAGTGAATACTGTTTACAGGGCATGCTGCAGTCGGTTATGCCCGGCTAAAGGCCTTCTCGATGCGTTTGCATGGACAGATTTGCTGTAACAAGTGTTTCGGCTAGTTTGTTGTCGCTGTTTAACAACTTTTGTGGCATTTTTTCCGTGCTGCTCGTGGCGTTGTTTTCATTTTCATTTGATTCGCAGTCGTGCACCCTGCGACACGACTCTTCACCACCACCCACCACCGAGCCCCCCTTGAGTCGAGCTGTATGCTGAATATCAAGCGCCGCCTGACAGCCAACGTGTGTTACTCGTTGTAATTAGAGAGAAAATTGCAGGCCGCGCCAAAAGTTTGCAGACATTATTTTTCTTTTCGTTGTTTTTTTTTTTTTATTTTCATACACTGCAGTCGCTGCTTTCGTTTTTGTTGCTGCTCGTCGTTTTCCCAGCAGCAGTTGTTCAATTTAATGTAACTGGGGAGCAGCATTGAAAAGCATCTTGAACATCGCAGCTCAAATACTCTATACTCATTCTTGACGCCTTGATTTTACACAATTTTATGAGCTACCCTAAAAGTAGAAAACAAAAAAGCAGTATATATATTTATTATATATACTTATATATAAATGAGTAGTATATATATTAACATTGAACATGTTAAACTCAAAAATTAGCATTTCATTCAACGACTATAAAAATAATAGTCTTAAGCAGCAAGCAGCAAACTTAAAGAGTTGCTGAGTTGAGTTTTCAATAATTCAAATTCGAGTGTTTTAATGAGTTACAAGCTTTATAAGCCGCGGCTGCTATCCGCGAAGTTTGAGCAGAAAATAAAGAAAAGCAAGGCAAAAATTCGCATGGAAATAAAGCTGGCAAGTTTTGCGGCGGCGTCGATTACGCTTATGGCATAAGGAAATTAATGCGCTGCCTTTAAATCGGCTGAGCACGAACAGCTCGGCAAAGTGTTGCAGCAATATTGCTGAACTCTTTTGGATTAGACACGGCAGGTGCAAGCGCCTGCATAAAGCCGTCAACAATCGCTTTCTCTTTTTCAGATTTACTGCTCAACTGGCATGGTAGGGATGGCAGCTCTCAGGGCTTGCTCTCGTTTCAGCAGCAGGCTATGATGCCCCCTATCTAATTGTTCCCCTCCGGGCGACAACGTAAGCGCAGTAGTCGATGAGAAGTTTTCGAGTCGAACATAAGGAACGATCAAATTCATTTTGAAAAAAATCGTTTGCGTGAGCTACAAAATAATTTCCAAAAAAAAAAAACCAAAAAAAAACAAAAAAAAATAAACTAAGTAAATTTTAAACGATAAGCAATTTTGTAATTTTGTACAAAAATGGACTATTTGGGTGAGAATCGCTACCAGTTGCTGTTCATCGACGACGACGACACCGACGATTGCGTGGACCAATCGAACGGTCAGCCAGCTGTTGCACAGCAGCAGCTGCAACAGCAACAGCAACAGCAGCAGCTGCAGCAGCAACAGCAGCAACAACAACAACAACAACAACAACAACAGCAGCAGCAGTCGAAGAACAAGCGCAACAAGAACAAGTTGGGCGGCATATCACGATCGACGAACATCAAGCTGGAGGAGAAGCAGCCACAGCAGCACTTGCAACAACAGCACGCGCAGCCACAACATCAACACCAGCAGCTACAGCTGCAGCTGCAACAACAGCAGCAGCAACAGCAGCAGCAACAGCAGCTGCAGCAGCAGCAGCAGCAGCAGCAGCTCATTGAGCAGCAGGCGATGCCGACGCGAACGACGCCGGAGCCGCAACAGCAGCCGCAACAGCAGGTGCAGCAGCAGCAGCAGCAGTTGCAGCCACAGCAGCAACCGTTTCGCTACAGGCAGCGCATCATCAACAACAGCAACAGATACAATGCGGCTGGCTACGGCGGCGGCGGGGGGGCTGGCTATCGCGGCAACTCGGGTCGCTACCTAAAGAGTAAGTCTGATCGTTGTTGCAGCAGCAGCGCAGCAGACACTAAAGCCTTGCCACACTTGCCACACTTGCAGATTACGACAACAATGCGAACAACAACGGCGGCTACAACGAGCAGCAGCAACAGCAGCAGCTGCAGCAGCAGCAGCAGCAGCAGCAACGACAGCCGCAGGAGGAGGGCGCTGGCAATGCGCAGGAGGAGGACGAGAGCAAGTACATAACCGTGGAGCAGTGGAATGCGATGCGTGGGCAGCGCGCCAAGCCCATCTACAACATACGCAAGCCGGGCGAGGGGGAGGCCAACAAGCCGGACTGGAAGCAGATGATCGTGCTGCAGAAGAAGAAGCCGCTGCCGTCGTGCAAGTCCGACGAGGACAACGGGCTCGAGTACGATGCCTCGATGTATCCGCAGCGCGTCGGCCGCTTGCAGCGCATCGTCGACATCGAGTTCAAGTTCAAGGACGATCGCCGGCGCAGCGGCGCCTATCGCAGCGGCTGGATGGTGGCGCGTCCCATCAATGCCCAGCCTCAGGCTGCGCTCGAGCAGCGCGCTGCCGGCAACGGCAATGCCAACGGCAACGCCAATGGCAACAGCAATGGCAACAACAATGGCAACGGCAACGCCAATGGCTCAGGCAATGGCAACGGCAACGGGAATGGCAACAGCAACGAATCGGAGACGGCTTCGGATCCCATCAATATGAACGATGAGGCTGAGTTTCCCACACTTGGTTAGCACTTGAATGCAACACCTGTCAACACACACACACACACACACACACACACACACACACACATGCGCAGGCAGACGCACAGGGACACGAACATGGACACGCGCACACAGCACAGGCAAGCCCCGAAAAGTAGCCAAGAGGAAGACAACACAGTAACGATAACAATAACACGAATAAGCAGCACCACAAATCTAGGATCCACAATCGCAAGCAAGCTTCAACTGTAACTGCAAACAAAGTACAAAGCAAACCCCAGCACAACGATCATAAGAGCAGCAGCACTGGCAACAGCAAAAGAGCAACAGAACATTCCAGCTATATAGCAACAATTACCAATATCATCACTTGTTATTGTAACGCCAAACCTATCTATTCCGAATAAACTTGTCTCTACACCTCGAACGACGCAGTTCCCAAACTGTATCAAACTGCATTTGCGACAACAATTATTTTGCATTTGTGTACACAATAATTGGAAGCATTTGAATACAATTTAAATAGTTATTTTTGTACTTCAATTTGATAGTTGAGAATGAATGGACAGTGAGACAGCTTACACTAATTGCAAGCACTTCTACGTTTTCCACATTCTTTTCTTTGCCTCTTCCATGTAGATTCAGAATTTCACTTTGTACTTTATATCCAATTAAATAGTTGAGATTGAATGGACAGTGAGACAGCTTACACTAATTGCAAACAATTCTCAACTATTTGAGAATATTTATTACTATTTCAATAGTTGTACTTTTTCTGCATTCTTTTCTTTGCCTCTTCTATGTAGATTTAAAATTTGTACTTCATATTCAATTGAATAGTTGAGAATGAATAAACAGTAAGACAGCTTACACCAACTGCAAGCACTCTTAAATTATTTTACAATATTTATTGCTAATTGTTGTACTTTTAATAGTTGTACTTTTTCTGCATTCTTTTCTTTGCCTCTTCTATATAGATATATAGATATAGATTCACAATTTCACTCAAGAGTTTTGCTCCAAAAGTGTTGCCTACTTTTGAGGGCACACTTTGCAGCAGCTTGCAAGGCAACATTTGTTTAAAGAAATATACTGCACATCTGATCTACCAATACCAATGTGTATATGGAAGATTCCTCCAGCTTTCTTGGCAACCTATGCAGATGACATTGTCCTGTACAACTCTGCCAGCTGCAAACGGACTTCAAGGATATCTGGATAGACACACTCTGAAGGTCAATCATAGACTCCAGCGATTCATTTCGAGAGCCTGGCCCTGGAACGACCTACACATGCAAAATATCTTGATATAGACCTAGAAAGAGACTCACTTTTGCTTACCGTTTAGAAGTTGTCACCAAGAACTGTGGCTGCAGAAATTGCTGGCTGCTCTTGAAACTAAGAGAGCTGTATGTGTACACTGCCGAGTCTCAATATGGCTATACGAAGTGCAGCCAAAGCTAAAATATAAATCTCAAAAACAGCATTTGTTTAAAGGAAATATGCAAACTAGAGCATAGCAAACAATTGAATGCTTTTCGGATGAGGTTACATATTTCACTATCAGCAGGATATACGATAGTAAAGGATAAGGCGTCTCTGCTGCACATCGCATCGATTAGCCGAGCAATTTATTTATGCCGCGGTCAGTGGGAAACGCAAACGTTGCGTTGGGCGCCAGCGTTGCCCGCTGTCTCATATTGGCCATAACTTACTAACTTTACCAGCTACTCGCCGCGTCGTGCTGCTTAGTCGTTGGCCGTTAACTTTAACTGCAACTTGTAGAAATTAGTTGCTGCCGCTGCTGCTGCTGGTGCCGCGTTTCGCATTTTTCATAATTAAAGTGCAAATAAAAACTAGCAGGCAAACAAAACATTTGCAATTAAATGTTGTTGCTGCATTTTGTTAGATATTTACTGGGCCACCCTGTAAGTCAGCTAACATACAGAGGGCAGCTGCAGTTGCAACTGCCAAGTAGACTTTGCGCTGACAAGCAAATAAGTGAAGAACTCTTAGTGATTTGAGCAGCAACTAGCTGAGCATTTGACTGAAGTATGCTGAGTATTAAAGCAGGTTGATTGATGAAATTGAAAAGTAGTGCGGAATAGGGTAATTGCTAGTCACGCACATGCGTTGCAGCGCTGAATCGACTCCAGACTGCTGTTGCACATCTTCATTTTTTCTTCTCTGTGCGTCGTAGTTGCTGCTGCTGCTGCCCGCAGGCACATAATTCACTTTTTATTATCTCATATTTTATGGCAGTGCACTACAGAGAGCTTAAGGGGGCAACGAGGAGGGGGGGGGGGTGGTAGTTGGCTTGTAAGGCAGCTCGACATCCTGCCGCGTGCCGTGAGAGTTTTGTATCGTTTAATTCATTTAGATTTTGCTTTTAGCGCTTTATTTGTTTAATTGCAGCGTGAGTGCGTCGCAAGTGCGCGTGTGTGTGTGTGTGTGTGTGTGTGTGTCGATTATGCAGTCAAATGCACTCCCACTCACACGCATACATGACTGCATTTTGCAATTACTTCAACAGGCGAACAACAACAAGAACCGCAAGAGGAGAACAACGAGCAGCGTTGCAGAAATTAATCAAAATATGAACAATTCAAACAGCAGCATTTCAAGCTGCTGCCGCCGCCGTCACGCCCCCTCGTTGGCCCCGCCCACATAAGCTGCATTTGACAGAATTTGCATACACACACACGCACACACACACACACACACACACTCGCTCGCATACAGTTTACGTTTAACTAAATGTAAACATTTTAGCGGCAACAGCAGCTGCTGCCACTGTCTCCGCCTCCGCCTCTGCCTCTGCCGGCGTCGCTGCTCGCTGTGTTGCTACATGAATTCATTAGAAGGAAAGCAAAACCAATGACACACCCTCGCACACACACACACACACACACACACTCGTGCATGCTGTGCCGAGCTCCATTTATGTGAAATTATTTTCGATTATTTTGTGTGCCTGCCGCGCCTGCCGCTCACCCCTTATCAAGGCAGCGCAGAAAAGTATGCTGTGATTTTTGGCACACACACACACACACACACTTGCATAAATCGATATGTATGCGAGCGAGGCGATCATAAAATGTGTATAAAATTGACAGGGAGGTTGGCAGATTTATGTTATATGTTAATGTGCGAGGGCAGCGCGACAACTCATTGAAGTTTTTACTTACTGGAATCAATTGCAAAAGTTGCAGTTGCACATCATTTGTTTAACAACAGAGTTTAACTACGAGTAGTTGAAGATCTTCCTATTAATTTTAAAGACAAAGTCAACTGCTAAGCTGCAACTTGCTGCCAAATTGCAAATCGAAAAGAACTCTTGTGATTTGTGCGCGAATGGGAAATCGACTAATTTATGTTGCAATTCATTGTGTCTTCCCACACTCCGCTACTTGTCGTGCTGCCCTCGTGCCTCACTGGCTCATCTTCGGCTTTGGCGCTGGCATAAATGTTGCAGAACTCAATTTGGAAGCGACTTCGCAAGCGAGAAGCGTTCGGCAACAGTTTTAAAATGCGATTTATGCCATCCATATACATAATACAAATGGAATTTACAGAAATTGGCCAAAGATTGAGTCGGAATCGACTGCGACAGCCCACAAGAAACCAAAAGACAAGAGATGGGATGCGTTGTCTATGCGATCCAATCTGTAGTATCTCACACACAGCATATTTATGATGCACTTTGCTCATGCTTCACACTGAATAAGAGAAGTTTGCGCAATTTTCGATTCAATTTGGTTTCATAAACACATCAAGTTGCTGAATTATTTGTACTTGTAATGTGCTCTGCAATTTGTATATATTTCTGTTAATTTCAATATTCCTGAAACACAGTTTATATCTAACTATATACACTATATTCGCTATATACACTATAGATGCACTTTGCTCATGCTTCAAGAGAAGTTTGCGCAATTTTCGATTCAATTTGGTTTCATAAGCACATCAAGTTGCTGAATTATTTCAATTTGCTTTGTGGTGTACAATTTAAACATATTTTTTGTTAATTTCAATATTCCTGAAACACAGTTTATATCTAACTATAGACACTATATTCGCTATATACACTATAGATGCACTTTGCTCATGCTTCACACTGAATAAGAGAAGTTTGCGCAATTTTCGATTCAATTTGGTTTCATAAACACATCAAGTTGCTGAATTATTTGTACTTGTAATGTGCTCTGCAATTTGTATATATTTCTGTTAATTTCAATATTCCTGAAACACAGTTTATATCTAACTATATACACTATATTCGCTATATACACTATAGATGCACTTTGCTCATGCTTCACGCTCAATAAGAGAAGTTTGCGCAATTTTCGATTCAATTTGCTGAATTATTTCTACATGTAATGTGCTCTGCAATTTGCATATATTTTTCTTAGTTTCAATATTCCTGAAACACTCTCTATCAGACTATATAGTCATACCGTTGTAAGTGTTCGTAGCAACTTCGTCTAGTAACTTTCATAACTCTAGCTTCTAATGTTGCCCACTTGGAAAGGCTTTTCATAGGGCTCATTTATTCTGCACATGGCAATCGAGTTCAATGTGTGGCATTGAAGTCGACGTCTCGGCTGTCCGTATTCATTGGTTATTGCTTTTGTTATGCGTTTTCTATTCGAGTTGAGCGTCGGATTCGGCTTGGTCTTGGACCAATGCTGGGAGCGTAATTGTTACAGCCCGAGCCATAAAAATAAAAACTTTTTGCCTGCTGCTGTTTCTTATTTTAATTTTTATTGACTTGTTGTTTTCGTTCGTTTCGTTGCCTTGCCTTGCCTTGCCTTGCTTTAGCTTGCCTCGCGTTTCGTTTCGATTCGTTGCTTTTCTTTTCTTTCCATTTTATTCCCCTCTATTGCTATTTGTGCTTCTCTTTTATGGCCAAGCGACGCACGTGTGTGTGTGTGTCTATGTGTGTGTGTGTCTCTTGTCTTGTTGTTTGTCGACAGCGTCGTTATTTGATTTCATTTCTCGATTTGCCATTTTGAATTCACTTCATTGAATTGTTAATTTTATCGCCAGCACACACACACACACACACACACACACATGTACTCCGTTACACACACACAGAGATGGTTCTGTAATCGCTGTTGTTGCTTTTCCTTCTTTGCCTTCTTTATTGTCATTGGCAGTCTACGAGTATGGCCTGCGTTTCATTTGAGGTTATTATAGTCCACGCCTCCTCGCCCCCATATCTCTCTTACCTTGCCATACGGTGGCTTGTTTATCATTTGGCCATATTACATTTTATTGCCCACTGTATTTGCCGCAATATGCATCCAATATGTTTGATTACGTGCCACATACGCCGGCTCCATTCGCCCGAGGTGTGCTCGATGCCAACGAGGCAACTCTCAAATGCAATCAAACGAAACTAAATAAATATGTGTGCTCAGCACAAATATTGCAAATATCAATACCAAATAACTTTCGCAAAAAAATCACTTTTTTTGTTTTTAATTTAATGAATTCAATAGCTTTGATTGAGCATTCAACAAAAGAGACAAGAATAGCGCATAAAAAACAATGCAAACTTCTGCTTTGAATAGATGAATCGTAATATAGATATCTATATATATCGTGAATCGTAGTTTGCAAAATAATATTGCATTTCATGAAACTTAAAGGCACATTAGACATTCGACAATTACATTAAATGTTGAAGATCATTAAGCAATCAAGTCAAATTTAAATGCAACTGCTTTGCTCCACAGTTTAAACAGCATTCTTTAATTAGTATTAGCTGGAAATACAGACTTCGTAATGTTCGAAAGTCAAACTGCAAGTGCCACTCTCGCAATAACAACTGCTACTAAAAGATATTACAGTGAAGCAGCATTAAAAGCAACTGAAAACGGCAGCAGCAGCAACACAACACAGAGACACCAAATTGCAGCTTCCAGTGTATTCATATTCATACTCAAAATTCATTGGTATTCATACATTTTGGGAACTGCGCCATTTTCGCTTATGCAGCCATTCATTATTTACTGGTTTGACTGTAGTTGCCTCTAGATCTGACATCATATTTATGCTTGAACGTATGAAATTGTTTTTCAAGAAGTTTGCTTTATAAACAGAGCACTTGGAATGGAGAAAACAGAAAAGAGTTTACTTCAATAACTCTTTTCTGTTTTCTCGATGCTTTTCAATCGTTTAAGCAACCAACAACATTTCTTGGCAACTTCTGTAGTTAATTAAAACTATAAATAGCTAGTTATAGAATAGAGCTAAGTTAAAGAAAAGATTTGAAAATGTGTATAAATGACAGTAGCAACAAAGCTGCATAATTAACTTTTGATTAGATGGATCAACATCAACAAAAAAACAGAACATCATAATTATTACTGTTGTGAAATTTGCAATTAATATTTGGCGATATTTTTAAGCTGTTAACAAACGATTAAAGTACCTCTTATTCTTAAAAGTTCTGTGCAATATTAATTATTACTCATCTCATTTATTTTTCAACTGATATTTATTAAGCATTACTTCATTTCAGCGAGCTCAATTCAATTCTAAACATATTAATTTTGTTTTGTTGTCTGAAGTTAGTTAATAAGTTGTATTAAACATATCTTGTGTCGTATCATTAGAATAATCTCAGGGCAATTTGAGCGAAACGAGCCACCTTTCGAAGAGAGCAAACTTAATATTAGCTGTTTGGTTGCTAATGAAGCAGCTGCTTGTTAGTTTGACGACTAGAGGGTATTTGGCTTGTAGTACAAGTTACAGGGCTTTGTTGTTACACCGGAGCTCATCCCATATCATCCGCTGACTATGTATCCTGTTTGCTGTGTCCTGTGCGCTGTGCGCTGTGCAGTACAATAACAACAGCAACAAGGAGCACAAGGACAAGGGCAAAAGAAAATTTGCATTTCTTGCAGTAAATTCAATATTTTCCTTTATGATTTTCTTGGCTGTCGCTTGCTGCCAACTTGAGTGTACACTGTGTGTGTGTGTGTGTGTGTGTGTGTGTGTGTGTGTGAGCGAGTGTGTGCCTCGTTTTTATGGGCTGCCTGGCATGCTCGTATCATGTGCACATTTTGTGCCTTGGCATATCAGGCGCCGGCTCATAAGACAAACAGCCGCAGCAGCTGTAGGACGAAGAGCAGCCATCGCGACTGTCATTTGCTCGATAAACAAGGCTGACTTCCTGCCTGTCTGCCAGCCTGACAGTCTCCGCTTGTGGCTGGCGCAAAAACATAAACGAAATATCCTTTAGCCGCTGCTCCGTCCACTTCCACTTCCACTTCCAGCACCAACTCCAGTCTCATGTCCTCGTTCTCGTTCTCGTGCACAGTCGAAATGGCTTCAAGTGCTTTTGCTGATTTCGGAAATTGGTTTGCATTAGAAATCACTTAAGCGCATAAAGTGCTGTGAGTTATTGCCGCAGGATGTGACCAGTCTCTCTCTCTCTCTCTCTCTCTCACTCTGTCTCTCTATTTCTCCTGCTGTCTCTCGCTGCCTTTTTGCGGCTCGCATCTTGTCAAGCGTCACCCACAAATTAATTACAAAATTAGTGCGCTTCTTTTGGACTGCCAGTCAGTCAAGTGTCGCCAGCAGCCTGTCCGTCTGTCTGTCACCTGTGTCCTGCTTTCCTTTTTCCTTCTTCACTTTTTTCCCCATTTGTGCTGTTTGTTATCCTGTTTTTTGGTTGGCCCAAAACGCCATCCAATTTCAGTAATTAAGACATTTTCGCCTCGTGCACTTCAAAAGAGAACAGCACACGCCTATATTTTGGGCTCCCGCCGAGCTTGCCACAGCATGGCCACCACTCCTCTTCTTGCTTCTTGCTTGCTCGCCAGCTGCCAACAATGCAACCGTCTTAGCTTTGCTTGTCGCCAAGCTGGCTCTCCTTCTCTCTGGGTCCTTGCTCTTTGCATGCTGCGCATTTCTTTCGGTCTACCGCAGTGCTCGTCGTCGTCTTGCTCCACATCAACGTTCAGCTCAGCTACACGGTAAACTACTTTGCTGCATAAATGATTAATACACACTTTGTGCACGTTTGGGTAATCAACTAAATTATTCACAAATTTATAATTGTGAAGAAGTTATAGCCTCATTCAAAATGAATGTTTCTAATTAAGAAATTTGATTATTATTAAACTAAAAGTATTTCCACTGGCTTCTCCACGCTTTTCTCTATCAATCTGTGTCGATGCATTCATTTGGCTAGTGTAACTTAAAGTCTTCCGCATTTCCGCCATCACTTGAAGTTACCCAAGTCTAACTATATTATTTCTGGCACTAATCTCCAACTCCATCTAAGTGTAGTAAGTTCTTTGTTTGCAACCTTTTGAGTCGCACTTTCTGCAGCTTTATGTTTGCCCATTGTAGAGTAGTGCTTTTGTCTTGCTTTCTGCAGAGTTTCCGACCCGATTTTCCTTTGCCGTATATTGGCGCCTGTTTAACCTTTTGGTCGCTTCATTTAGACAGAGAGAGAGAGAGAGGGGAAGAGAGAGTGCAGCCTTTAAGGTGCTGCCTTTTGTCTAGCTGCCGCCGTGCCCGCGTTCGTGCCGCTTTTAGTTGCAGTATTTAGTGCAAGTATTTTGTGCAGGCTGCTGCATGCTTTTGCCTTTGCTGTCTGTCCTCTTGCTGCGTCGTTGCGCGTGCAACGTTGCTAATTTTCTTCATTAAACAGCTGAAGCATTTAATGGCAACACAGCACTAAATTGTTGCTCGAGGTGGCTCGAAAGCGACAGCAACAACAGCAACAACAGCAGCTACAGCTACTAACAACAATTATGTGAGCCATGGCCAGAACTCTGGGAGCTGCGGGTCAGGTACGTGGATGACATTGTAAGCAGCTCAGCGCTGAAATTGAGGCTAAATTGCTGGCGTTTCTTAAAGCCCGTCGTCGCGCCGGCCAAATGCAGCAGAGCCAATGACACCAGCTGAAAGTGGCTGGCTTTTGGTGGTGCAAAGTGTTCGCTTATAGTCGTAGTGGTGCTCTAACGAGTTTACGGCTTTAAATTGGCTTTAAGCTGCTCCAACAACCGCAAAGCAATTAGCCCAGCTAATAGCTTATTTGAGATGAGCGAAATGAGTTCAAGTTGCAACTTGTTTAGCGCTGGTTTCGTCTCAAGTGCTTCAAGCCTTCAGCTCGCCACATAATTAAAACAGCGTCTGTCGAAGCTTCGCTATATTGCTGGCGATTTATGTAATTAAATTTATTTGCAAATAAGCCCGCCATGAAGAATTGCTTAGCAATGAATGCTTATTGCTTTGTGCTGCGAATTAAATCACTATGCAGTACTCTAAGAAAATGAGATTTCTTCTTTATAAGTGAAGGGTCGCTTTTTAATAAATAAGCCACAAAACTGTTGGTAGCTTTTCAATCATGCATGCAGTAAGCCTTTAGACACTGCAGCAGCTTTTATAATGCAGCACTAGCAAAGTTCAAAGCAGCATTTAAATGCAGCTTGGGAACTGATTAGAAAACAAATCAGCTTTTGTTGCACTTGCACTAAAGCAGCATTAAAAACCCACAAGAACGAAACGAACACGCTCGCAAAAATTGCGCTCAAAAGTTTTGCTGACTGCCAACATTATGGAGAGGGAAGATCTGCTCATAATACGGCATAAACAAACAAATGGTGATGTTGAAGCTGCTGCTCAAGCAACCGCCTCTTTCATTATTATACTTTAATAGACTTGGCAAAGTTTTTACCAACAGCCTCCAACGAAAAATTTCAATAATGCATGAGAGTTTTGCATATGAAATGTGGAATGCGCCGAGGTGGCAGCTTCAGGTTGCCACCGGCAACAATTAGAAAACAGTGGGCGGCATGAGGAGGCGGCGGCATAATGATAGTTAAGGATGTACCATGTATATTTAAATGATGTTTGTTCAAAATGCGTGCAGAAAAGCTCAAATCAGGACACCAAAATTTGTGCTCCAAAAGTTGTTGCGAAAACAGATTTCAAATTGCTGTGCACGAGAGAGAGCCAGAGAGAGGGGAGGGGGCGGGGGGCTGGGGTTGGTGGTGTGTGTATTTTGCAGGCAGTCGAAAGTTTTCGAGTTGATATCAGATTACGCATACGCCACGTTGTCGTCCGCCAGACCAGCAAAATTTAACGAGCAAGAAAATCACTCAAAAAACTGAGACAGCAAAGCGAGTGCGCTAGGCAGGCGATGTTTTGAAGAGTTAGAAGGTGCAAGTGCAACATGCTTTATGCCACAATCGACAGAGCCGGCAGAGCGTCGACTTATAATTTAATTTGTGATGACTAAAAGTTTAAAGGCGGCCAAAGGCAGTCGTCGGCTCGGGGACGGGCGGTGTCGCCACAGCTTAACAACTTCAAAAGCTGCAAACAGAATGCCACACACAAAATGCAGCAGCACTGGCAGCAGCGGCAGGCAACAAGGTTGCAGCAACAGCAACAACATTAGCATCAGCCCGCAATCCCGTCGAACGTCGAGCGACGGCAACTTTGTCCATTAAAACAAACTTTTCGGCAGGTGAGCGCATCGATGGCTGTTTGGCTGCCTGCCCACCAACCCTCCACCATCCCACCCACCACCACCCACTCCCTTTGCAGTGCTGCGGCGGTGGCGCCACACATTATTTAGCTCACACAAAAAAAGAAAAAAGGAAGCAAAAAAACTGATACGCCGAATGCAGCCAACCAATTTTGTAATGTGAATTTAATGTCAGTTTTGCGACAGGTGCGTTTAGCTTTGAGGCTGAAGAAGGCTTGAGGTGGGGTGTGTGCGTGTGTGTGTGCGCGTGTGTGTGTGTTTGTTGTGCCTTTGGCCGAGTGGATTTTCGCTTTGCAGCCAGAAGCTTTCAGTGCAGTTCGCCCTTCACTCGCTCTCTGTGTATTTGGCTTAATGCATTGCATTTGCAGTTATTGGCAAAGTTTTGCTGCGGCATTGGCCGAAGGGGCAAGTTAGGCTTGCGGAGCCGAGGGGTGGGGGGGTCAGGCGACAGGGCCAACTGAAGGAAATTGGTAGAGCGACAGGCCCGACAACAGCATTAAGCAAATTGCAATGCTCTGCTCTGCACTGCACTGAACTGAACTGAAGCCACATGCAAAAGGGGTCAACCAAAAGCCATCCACTTCCTGTGCGCCAGAGAAAGAGAGTGTAAGAGAGAGAGAGAGAGAGAGAGCGACAGAAAGGGGGGGCATCTAATTAATGAGCAAGTTGCAGGGACATTTTCGTAGCCTGCTTTGGCAGTTGATTGCTGCTGCAAGGATTATGATTAATTGGCCAATCGCCCAGATAGTCAGACAGATATTGCAAAAGTGTCAGCTACAGCAACAATGCAAGCAAGTGATGGAGAACGAGACGTCGAGCGAGCGAGCGAGAGAGAGAGAGCGAAAGACGGCGCCATCAAAGTTTGAGCTCTGGATGCCACTTAAATAAGCACAAATTAATTAAAAGCACATAGAGCAGACAACACAAAATTGTAATGAGAAATATGATATTACAGATGAGAAATGAATTTGAAATAATAGTAACGCGTATAGATAAAAATTGATAATTAAAAGCGAAGTTTGTGCAAAATAAAGATGAATTTTAATGGTAATTGCGAACACAAAAATTGAATAAATACAATGAAAGTAAACAAAGGAAAATGCTGGAAATGAACGCAACAGCTGCGTGCCACTTTTAATTGTTGAATTATGGAACTGAGAAATAGTGGAAAAACAATGTAATTGCATAAATTCGCAGTTTATTTGGATAATTCATTAACTGCACATTAATTGAAAAATTCTCGAATATTGAGTAAATAAATAAATGAATCTACTATGAACTATGATAATAAATATACAATTATATACTATAATATTCTCTCTTTCAGCAAATATCTCAAGTGCTTGGCAGATTCCTATAGCATACGACACTTTAACAGCTTTCTCTTGAGAGGACTCTTTAATCTGAAGTCTCAGCATGTGCGCCACATTGCATGTTGATTAACCAGCAGTTGCTGCTCCAGATGTGTGAGCGAATATATGTGTATCTATCTATGTGTGTCCATATATCTCTGTGTGTGTCTAGTCTCTGACATCATTAGTTTGCCTGCTTCTTCTCATTTGGTTTATTTTTTGTGCGCGTTGGTTTACTGCTTAAATTAGCATTGAATTTCTGCCACTCGCCGTGCAACTTGGCCACAGATGTTCGGGGGGGGGCCCAAAAAGAAGCCCAGAAGAATGCGTGCGGCGAGTGCAGAGAGAGACGAGGAGAAGTGAAAAAGGAGCAGAGAGTTTTGACAAATAATGCGAGGGAAATATAATGAAAATTAATGACTTGCACTTTGAGTGATTATTGTCAGAGTTCCATCAGTTATGGCGCCAGCTGAGAGTGGACTTTGCATCCCCTCCCCACAGCAACAACTTCATTTTCGCTGCCCCCACCCACCACTCTTCGCCCCTCCCGCTTGTCGCTGAGCTGGAAGTATCTGTATCTGTATCTGTATCTGTATCTGTTCATCTGTCGATGAAGTTGTAGTGGAAGTTGGAGTTGTAGCTACACATTTATCTGTGCAACTGAAGTTATTGTTGTATTTTCAGCTGTTGTTGCTTCATCACGTGTGTGTTTGACATTCTTGTGTCTGAAGTTGCAGTCAGAGTCGTAAAGGTTGCGCATGTATCTTTATATTTACGTGGCTTTGCATTCATCTCTGCATTTGTGGTTCATCTTGTTCACCTGCTGCTCTATCCAAAATTATAGTAGTATCTCTATGTGTAGCGGCAGCTGCATTTATCTCTGTGTTTGTATCTGAAATTGAAGTTATAGTTGTAGTCGTACCTGCAGTTGTGGCTGTAGTCGCAGTTATGTTTGGGTCTTTAGCTGCGGTTGTCGCTATAGCTAGTTATAGTTGCAGCTGTCTGTATCTGTGTGCAGCTGTAGTTATAGCCGACTGGCAGTTGCATCTGTATTTGTAGTTGTAGTTGTAGTTGTAGTTGTAGTTGTAGTTGCTGTATTTGCCTTTGGCGCCGTTGCACTTTCATTGCGTTTAATATTGAAATTGGGTTAATGAGTTTTTGTTTATGGCCGCGTTGCGATACCTGCTGCACCAGCCCGCCACGCCCGCCACGCCCACTCTCACAACCGCACGCCTTCTGCGGCACTCTCGCTCGCTCATTCGCTCGCTCGCTCACTGTGGCATTATAGCTGAGCATCCGCATCCGCATCCGCTTTAGCATTCGCTTTGTGCACTGAGCTCGCTTCTTCAGTTCGTTAATGCAAATTTGCCGTCATGGTGGCTGTGCGCGAAGTGCGGGGCGGTGCGGAGCGGTGCGCGGCGGGGGGGGAGGCTGCACGATGGCGTCGAGTTGATGGGCGTGGCATTAGCGAGTGTCGCATCAGCATCAGGCACTCAACGCTGCACGCTGCACGTTGCACGTTTCACGTTGCTGGTTGCTCCTTTTTGCCCGCGTAATGAAAACAATTTTCAGCTTTTGACGTCGCTAAATGAAGGGCGTGGCTGGTGTGAGGAGGCGGCCGGGGGGTTGAGAGTTATATCAACAAAGGTTTAATGTTAATTAAGTGGCTATCAGACCGTCAGTCCAGGAGTGCCACCTGCCTGCCCCTGCCCCTGCCACTGCCCCCCTTTTGGCTCATCGATTTAAATGCAATCGAGTAACCACAAAAATTGACTCTTAAATAATTTGTTATTGCATTTGCAATTCAATTCGCAACTAAACATTCAATTATCGTCGTCGTCAGCATTGCTTCGATTGGCCTTTTCACGTTTCATAATCCCAGAAACTCAAAATTCGCCTAATGAAAATCTCAATTTGTAGAGCACTCGTCTTTGGCCACAAATTTGCCTCAAGTTGTAACTGAAATTCCGATATAATATTTAAGAGCATTTCATACCCACTACGAAGTGTGCTTTCCACAAAAGGGTAATTTACGATAAACCACAACTTCTCTGCCATCTGTGATTGATAAAACTTTGCAATTTCTTGAATCAATAATGAAGATAGTTTGCTTAAAAGATCAGCTATATTAAATTAATGAAAAATTAATCATTTAATATTACGAAATAAAAAGAAAAGTTCAATGACTCAAATTTACAGAGTATTTGCCCTTCGAGTGTCGCACATGAGGTGCAAAAAAAACATTTTCCATTTTGACTTGTAAATACTTATACAGATATGTAATCAGTTTACTTAGTTTCTGTTTAATGGGCATGCCCATTCATTGGCTTCCGTGCGGACTTATTAGGGCGTAAAATTCAATTAATGACCGCACTGGGATTTAATATACACTTACAGAGCGAGTGGTCATCATGAATAGTTCAAGTGATATGTCAACAAATAGATATAGATATAGATATAGATATAGATATAGATATAGATATAGATATAGATATAGATATAGATATAGATATAGATATAGATATAGATATAGATATAGATATAGATATAGATATAGATATAGATATAGATATAGATATAGATATAGATATAGATATAGATATAGATATAGATATAGATATAGATATAGATATAGATATAGATATAGATATAGATATAGATATAGATATAGATATAGATATAGATATAGATATAGATATAGATATAGATATAGATATAGATATAGATATAGATATAGATATAGATATAGATATAGATATAGATATAGATATAGATATAGATATAGATATAGATATAGATATAGATATAGATATAGATATAGATATAGATATAGATATAGATATAGATATAGATATAGATATAGATATAGATATAGATATAGATATAGATATAGATATAGATATAGATATAGATATAGATATAGATATAGATATAGATATAGATATAGATATAGATATAGATATAGATATATTTAGCATGGTAAGAGTATTTCCACTTCGGTCTTCACCTTGATGTTGGCACTTTTCCTCTGTTTGTTTATTTAATACATTTTTTTTGTTTGCTAATTGCAAAATTTGCTTGCTGCTTTTTTCCTACTGTGAAAACTTTCAAGAGCTTTCGATCCCCGACAGCTAATAAATTATTTGCAAATTATTCAGATTGTTAATGGGCTGCTGCTGCTGTTGCTGTTGCTGTTGCTGTTGCTGTTGTAGCCTGCCTGCAACAGTTGCTGTCATAATTATGATTTAGTTGGCCATTTGTGCGTGTAGCGTAAATGTAATTGCAGCTGCTATTCTTATTTGTATTATTATTATTATAATTATGTTGATTATTATAATAAAATATGTATGTAGTTATTTGTAGTTGCAGCTCGGGGAGTCCTTCCATTAATTACTCTGCAAAAGTGGCTAACGAACCACTTCCAGCCATAACTTTTTCGCCACACTGCGAAATTGTTTTTTGTTTTTTTTGTTTTTCTCTTTCGATATGTATTTTTTAATTTATTAAGCCATTAACAGCTGGATATAATTCGCAATACCATCACACCTTACTATTATGCGAGTATGTTCTTTTCTGTAAATTCTTTCTTAATGCGATTTACACAGGATTAAATTGCATACACAATAAACTGTGCAAACGTTTTATTTTTTGTATTTCTTTTTTTTTTTTTTGAAATTTTCTTTGTCCAGTATTTGCAATCTGTGCAAAGTTGTCCTGTGTCGTAAATGCATTTTCTTAATTACTTTTGGAATGCGTACGTTCTTACTTTAATAGTGTAGAAATCTTTTGCTATTACTCAAATTGTTGTTGGCAAAACACTGAAAAACCAACAAACACTAAGACTATTATCTTCGAATTCAAATTGAACGATTATCCTTATTTTAAGTTCGATTACTTCAGCAACATTTCAGTTGTTACTATATGCTGTTTGACTACTGGGTATTAGATGGACAGACAGACCGAAGTGCTGCAACACTTGGGGCACATTTCGCATTGAACTTTCGATGTGGAGCAAAAAGGCAGGGAGGGAGGGAGGTAGGTCGAGAGAGAGTTTCTAGGACAAAGGGCGTTTGAGAGCACAAAAGCATATTTCATTTATTGCGCGTGTTGTGTCGAGCTGAAGTTGTTGTTGTTGTCATTTTATATTTGGCACTTTTCCTTGACGCATTGACCTAATTCAATTTTACGCTGCACCAGACACAAACAATGCAACAAGAGGCGACTACAAAAGACGACGAAGATGTTGCAAAGCGCAAGCACAACAAAACAACTGCTAAGGAACAAAAAGTAAAAAAAAAAGGAGAGAAAAGTAAAAGCAAAAGACAAGCGAGAAAATCAACTTAACTCAAAATTGTGTGCCAAGCAAAGGGGTTGACAAAGCGAGCGAGGGCGGGGCGGTGGCGGTGGCGGGGGCGTTGCGAAGGGACAACGAGGCAGTATTGCAGAATGTGAATAGTGTGCAGCGACAAGCTAAATTATGAAATACACCCGCTGCGAAAGGCGCAGCAATAGAGGGCAGCGGCAAGAAAGGCAAAAAAGCAAACACAAAAAAAGAGCAATAGCTGCAACGAGGCGCAGCTGGAAACGAGGAACGCTATGTGTGTGTGTGTGTGGGGCAAGTTGGTTGCAGAAACTTTCAAAGACTTTGCGCGCTGCAGATTTTTCTATTAACTGCCATGCAACAGCAACGAACTAATGTAATAATAAAAGAAAGTTGAACTGAAAAGCAAGCTCCACACTGCACACTGACGTTACAGGACGGTGCCGCTGTTGCTGTTGCTGTTGCTGTTGCTGTTGCTGCCTCGGCAATTGCTGTGGCCCGTCGTCGCCGTGGTGGTTGTGATGGTGACCAGCATCATCGCTTACACAATGGCGACACAAAGCACTTGCTTTGCCACTGCAATCTTCGCTCCGCACACACAGCACTGCAGCTGGTGGAAACCAATTTGGATACCCTGCACAGCCGCTCACGCAAGCGGGTAGCACGCTTCATCAGCGCCGCAATAAGCAGCTTAAATTACACACTAAAATGGCAAATAAATGCACCTATTTTCCACGCTTTTTTGTTGGCAATTCATCAGGTTAATAACTCGTTTTTTTGGCAGCTTTTTCTTTGTTTCAAATATAGTTATTCCGGTTTTACGTTGAACTTCAAAAGAACTGCAAAAGTTTCATATTCAACTAATTTAACAGCAACATAATTAGCAATATGGCACTTGGCATGTAATTTAACAGTTTACATTTCATAATTCAAATATATTTTGTACTTATCAATGATGATTGCACTAAAAGTTTCGACACAAAACAAGCACAAATTGTGTTTTGTGAGACAAAATTAAATGCAATGTTTAGCTTACTTCAAAATTTCTGATTTACTTGCATAAATTCCAAACTCGCTGCAATAAAAGAGAGGGAATTATTTTATGTGAAACTTTATAGGGTAGCAGACAGTGACATATCGCTTGCTAGCGCGTTGGTATTAATAAAAGAAAGCGGCGACAACATCACACAGGACACGGGACATGACTTGCAAGATAGTTCCACTTGCTGAGTTTGTGCTCATTATCAGCTTTGACCCCGACTTGCCCCCCACACAGAGAGTTTTACTTACAGCCGCGCTCGCTCTTCTCAATCTCGGCTGCTCCAGAAACATCCTAACAACGAGCTAACGTTTTACATCTTTCAATTAGGGTTGCCATGCAATGGAATGAGCGATACTAACTTCGCCGTTGTGGTTGTCCTCGTTGCCGTTCTATGTTAGTTTCCGTTGCCGTTGCCGTTTCAGCCAGCCTGGACTTTGTGGCCTGGGCTCAGTCTGATAATTATGAAAATGTTGTTCAACAATTTGCTTGCCATAATTGAACCTATTTATGAGCAAATGGTAAATGCTGAAGGCAACTGGCAAGGATGCCAAACGATTACGACTCGAGACTGAGGCTGTCCTGTGTGTATTGACTGTTGCTTGGTTGCATTTTCTGCTAGATTGATTCAACACAACGATATAAACGAAAGCCACACAACGACTCAAGTGTGGTAAGCTCCACAAAATTAGACTACGAAACGTTTTAGAATGTAGAAAATGGGGCATTCAAATCAGCTAATTGCTTGCGTAGTCGAAGCCTCTTCTCCAATTAACATCGACAGTGAAACGCTTATGAGGGTTCCACAACATCAGCAATTAATTGCAAATTTATATTTAATTTATTGAACAAAATCTCATAAAACATTTCTTTCTATCAAGTTCTCTAGCTGCTCGTTCTCATTTGATTTGATTTAAAGAAAATTTAAAATCCATTTGATTCATTGTTATTTCGATCAGGTTCTCAAGCTGCAAAGATTTGAATATTGTTTTGATTTTTAGTCATCGCTCAATTTACTGCTAATGAGTTGAAAGCAATCTTCAACACACACTTTACTCATTTTTCATTTACTTCCTGCTCCATCTCGAAAATGTCATTCAAGTGTTTACTTATACATGTCAGTCAGCGCTCTCATTCTCTGCTCCAAAAACTGCCCCAGCTAGTGGTCAAACTGACTGTGGGCAAAACTAATTCGAGTTGCTGCTGCTGTCAGCCGCTTTTCCTGTCCTGTCAAGTGATTAATGCGCAATTGTTTGCAGGCTCTTTAAATCAATTTCTCCAATTACCAAAGGCCGCGACGGGTGGTTGGAGTGTTGACTTTCGACGGCCACGGAACGGAAATAAACACTCACACACACACATATATATATGTATGTAATTCAATGCAAAATATGCGCACATTTCAGATTTTCATTATCGTCTTCCTTCATTTTGATTTTGATTTGGATTTCGGCTCAATGCACGCGCCGAAATGTAGGCAACACTTTTTGCCAAAAAAAATGAGCAGAAAACTCGGAAACTGAGCGCGTATATCATTAGGTCAGAGGCTCGCAATGAGTTTGTTGCCAAGTACTTGACAGCAGTTTGATATTGCCTGTTTGCCTCCAATACCCTGCCATGGGGTATGCACGGCTGACCACTCGATGCGTCGCACAATTTACAAGTCTCAAGTGGGCACCAAAATTGATTACTTTTAGATTAAAAATTGAATATTGCAAAGAATTGCACAAGATAAGAGCGCTTGAAATGCATTGTCATTGATAGCTGTTGCTCTTAATGTGAACTTGTTAATACTCTTGAATAAGAAAGCTCTTTAATTGCAGCTCAAATATTTATATATTTATATAGTTTTTATAGAAACTTCTTAGTGTTTTTTTGTATTGATTGATTTAGCTTTAATAACTCAAACCAACTAATAAGTTAGCTTTATTATATGAGATCAATTGAGTCGAGTTTCTAGTAAGTAAAAAGATAAAAGACAGAACTTATAGTTGATGTTTGATATAATATTGAGCGAATAAAAAACATAGCGAAGCTACCCAAAATACAGACAGCGAATAGAAGTGAGAGAAGAGAGGGAGAGAGAGCGAGAGTATTGGGTGTTGAAGAATTCTCAGCTGGTTCGTTCTTTGTTGTTCATCAATTACTTTATGGCCCGCCAGGCAGCCTGAGATTGTCAGGCGCATTTAATTTGTTGTCCTGGCGACGATGGCCAGAATCCTGGCCCAGCGCCTGTTCCTGGGCCACGAGGGCCGTGAGAGGCTGGATTGCCGGTGCCTGGCTCGCTGGTGTTCGCTTGCTTGTTGCTGGTGGGGCTCTGATGATGGCGGGGCTGAGTGGCTCGATGGCCACTTTAGCGTGGAAAATTGAAATAAATGTGCTTTTAATTATGCCCTGAGTGGCAGCTCCCCTCGTCCTGTCAATCAATTAGATGCGCTTGCCGCACAACCGACAGCACAACACAGAGCAGAACAGAACGGAACCAGTCCCGCCACTCAGCCTCTCTGCTTCGCCTGGCCCTCGGCCCGCTGCCCGCTGCTCGCTGCTCGCTGTTGTTGCCTGTCCAGCTACAGTTCGAATTCGCCTGGCGGTAGTTTTTTGTTGGAAAGTTTCTTGTTGCAAATGGCCGCATAACTAAAAGTAAATTTGCCCAGCAAACGAGCGAAATTGTTGCAAAAATATTTGAGCTGCATAAGCGACTCGAATGCTATGCCAGTCCACAGCCGCTGCTGACTGTCTGTCTCCTGCTCGACGCACACACGGGCAAACACACACACACACACACACACACACGCGCGCAAGCGCACACACACGTGTGTATGTTTGATTTTATGACTGTCAACTGATGACGCTTGTTTGTCATGGCAACAACTGACGTACAACTTGTACTCAAACAGCACTCAGCACTCGGCGCGCTCTACGACTGGCAGTTATCCAGTAATCATCTGGCTACTCTTCGCTTACTAAAATGTTCAGAATATATCTAGTATTCAAGCTCGCGAAATTAGTTGCTTTAGAAAAGTAATAATTGCGATGCGTTTGATGTTTGTGCTAGTCTCAGTCTGCTTTCTGAGATTTACCTAAAGTTCTGAGTATATTAAATAAAGAGGGTAATACAACAGTGCCACACTTAAATAGTGACAGACTCTTTGCAATTGATCTTGTGTTACTTGTTACTAATTTAATTACTGCGCGCTTAGTCTGGACTATCCTGTTAGTGCTCGTGCTACAGGATATGGAAACGAGCAGGAGTCGAGTTGTGCTTGTTATTTGCCCGCCAGTCTGCCACTTCAATATATCAAAGCATCATAAATGCTGCCATAGTTGCAACAATAGTTGGCTTCTTGCATGCTCCTTGTTACGACGAATCCGCACGCACGTGCGTCTCTCCAGCTCCAGCTCCAGCTGCTGTTCCATCACCATCTCCATCTCCATCTCCATCTACGTAGCTGGTCGTCGGACCACGTTGTGCACTCTTATGACGAATGAGTTTCATTT
The DNA here is from genome assembly GCA_035046165.1 of Drosophila rubida. Lineage (NCBI taxonomy): Eukaryota > Metazoa > Arthropoda > Insecta > Diptera > Drosophilidae > Drosophila > Drosophila rubida. The sequence goes on along the minus strand of JAWNOF010000023.1, from coordinate 4,973,833 downwards.
TTACGCCGGCCACGCATCACGCTACTTGTCAGCCAGGGCTTATCTGTCGGGCATTTTTAAGTGCTGCCGCCTCCCGTCTCTGGCCACGCCCCGGCCGGGCAGCCTGCCTACAGCTAGCGGAGGCCATGATATATGTTTCTGATTTCTGAGCGCTTTAATGCGTCTTGCTTCCACAGCCGCAGCCAAAGGAAATGAATTTTGCGCCAAAGGGACTATATGCGAGTTGCTCAATACTCTCTTCAAAGTTGACTCCGAGCATACACAAAATAGAAAGCATTGTATAATATGATGTTTTCTTCTAAACAGCAGCATATTTTCGTTAAAGTAGAAAGTGTCTAGACCTAGCACAAACACTTGTTCTTGAAAAGTTTTCTATATAAGTAACATACAAAATAAAGTCAAAGTTGGCTGAATAAATTTGCTTTGATAGAGAGTTTAATGAGTGAATTCTTTGTTAATTGTATGTGCCTTACTTAAACACTTCTTGTTTCAGCTGCAAATTGTGCATTTTTCAAACTTAATCGTCATTCTATAGACCCTCTTTGCCTACTTTGTGCGTTGCAGGGTATCGGGGCTTTCATTCGCACTAAAGCTGCAATCAATTCGGTGTTCAAAAAAACCCCCGGCAGTCTTTGCATTTATTCTTTTCATATTTCTCTGCCTCTACAAGTGCTTAAATGTATTTTACACATTTGCGAATTTAAATGCAAACTGTGCATGAATTCGCATTTCACTTGCCTTGCCATTATTATCTATTAAATACATTTCTTTTCTCCGGCTTTATTCTGTTTAAAGTAATGACAAGTTTCACGGATTTATTACTGATTATTTAAGAAATTTTAATTAACGACAATCGCTCGATTTGCCAGCCCGTTTAAGCTGTAAGCTGTAGAGCAAACTTGCAGCAAAAACAGCTGTCGAAAATGTGATACATCTTTTTTGCCCTCGGCCAATTGCTGTGCAGCATTCAATGGAGAGCGGAGTTACGGTAATGCTCTTGCAATGTCGAATTTCGAAAACAATTGGTTTTGAAATGCATTTGCTGCGCAGCGGCAACAACAAAAGGTTGTTGGTAATCCTCACAGGCAATTTGCTCGACGTTATGCTGCTTTCTGAGCTGAAGACAATGATGCTACTTAAGGCGGCCAAAACTGCAAATTCGCACAGCAGACTTTTGCCGGTTCAAAATGGAATTGAAGTGTGCTTCAAGTTTACAATTTGCAGTTTGCAGTTTGCAGTTTACGGTTTACGGTTGACCCTTTTGTCCTGGCCAGCTAGATAAGAGCAGCAGCTCCATATGCATAACAATTGTCCAGTGTCCAGTGTCCAGTGTGGGAGTTGCAAGTATAGCTGCAGCGTTATCGATGCGTTTGTTTGATTTCGTCTATGCAAATATGAGAATTCTATGGCACTGTGCATGCGTGTGTGTGTGCGAGTGTGTGTGAGTGTGTGTGCTTGTAATTTGCAGTCAAATATTTGCCACATGCCTCGCCCCAAACAACAATCCAGCTGCCAACAATAACACAACGCGCTGCCAATGCGGGCTGCATGCGAATGAGAATTTAGAGGATAGAGCATGCGGATGCGAATGCGGATGCGAATGCGGATGCGGATGGGAATATCCATTTGGATGTGGATCCAAGTGGATGCAAGTGCGGGTGGCAATTAATTTGCACAAACCACTTAGTAATTAAAATGAAAAGTAAATTATATAAGCAAAGGCAAGGCAGCATGTGGCAAGCAAGTGCCGGTTAGTTGCTGCAGCTCTGCACTCCCCCCCCCCCCTCTCCAACTCTCTGCCTCTCACTCTCTCGTATTTTTTGAAAGCTCTGCCTGGCTTAGCATTTAACTGACACAGTTTTTGTGTGCGGGCTGCGGGCAGCGGGCAGCGGGCAGCGAGGGGGCAGGGGGTTGTTTTTAAAAGCATTTGGCGCTGCACAAATGTATCTCGAACTTCGCACACTTGACTGCCATTCAATTTGCATAGGAAATTAGTTTGTTCGCTTTGAATTGAAGTTGGCCCCACGGGTGCAAACAAGGCCAAAAGTGCTTCAAGAGCGCCAAAGCGAGACAGCAAGCGACAGCCGCAGAGCGTGCTAAAGCGAGATAGACACTATCTCCATATGAGCGTGTGTGTGTGTGTGTGTGTGTGTGTGTGTGAGTGTGCGCTTTTGTGTGCACATTTATGCGTTTTGTTGCTGGTTTTGAAAGTGGCAAATCTACCGTGTTCACTTGCAACAGCTGAAAAAGCATGCTGCAGTCAGCCACCCCCTGCCCTCGCGCCCTCTCTCGCGCACCCCAACACCCGCCTACTACAGTGAATACTGCCTAAATGGGCAGCCGCCGTCTGACTTGTTCTAAGTTAATTTTCCGTAAGGTTTTTACCATCACATTTCGTGATAGACTTTTCGCATTATTTTCATTTTAATGCAAAGTCTCTTATTAAATATGGTTACAAAACTTCTTCGACACTTCAAGTAGTAATGAACAATTTGCAAAAGATTAGACAATTGAAATGCCCAAAGCTGCAAAATTGAGTACATGTGAGTTATTTTTGTTTTCATTTGTTCTATTATGCCCTGCTCTTTATTTCGTTGATTATTTGTTACTGTTTTATACTATTTGGAATAAAGAATGAATACAACAAATTATTATTTCATTTGCTTCACAACTTTTTGCTTTTATTCGCACCGAAATGCACAACATGCAAACAAATATCTATTCACTTTTGCTCCCCACTAACTACAAGTAACTATGGCAATAAATGCACACAATAGAAAGTAATCTTCTAAGCAGACACGTTGCTTTGCATAGAACATGTTTGTATCATAAGCGATTCGCTATTGTTTTATTTTCATTATTCGAAATTAAACAACAAGCGCTTTACAATAACTAATGTTAAAACTGACAGCAAATTGAAGTATTCTTTAGAGCGAAAACGAGAGAATTAGTTTTCAAATATTGTACCAGCAATGTTGTCATCCATTCATTATACACTATGAGATATTCCCGAAGAGATTATAAGATATTGCTTCTACTCGTTCAACTACTCAATAAATGTATATGTAAAAGAAAGCTATTGTTGAAATTAAGAGTGAATCAAGAGTAAATCTTTGCTCTCCATCTTGGCGTTCACTCTAGAACTGTTTCACTGTACTATATTTAGCCATACACATAACATATAGCCACTGTGCAAAATTGTTGCGTGTAACTTTTTGCTGCTGCTGCTGCTGCTGCTTAGCTTGTGTTGCATCAGCCAGAGCTGCGCTGCAGATAAGCGAGAGGAGGGAGAACACTGACAGAGCATGGAGTTGCATGGCAAGTTGGCAGCTGCCCTGTGGCGTCCGCCTCTATTATGGCTGATTAACGAGTTGGAAAAGCCAGCGCCCTAAATAGCTGCAGCCGGATTTAGAGCATCACTTGCAGCACACTTGGGCCACTGCGATAACTTATCGATTTTAATCGATCTGGCATGACTCAGCACTAAAAGCAGCCTTTGCTTGCAGCGCAAACTTGTCGATGACCGACTTCTACTCATCGTATATACTTTGCTTTCAAGCCCAGCATTATCGATATTCTCACAAGAGAAGTTGTAAGTCGCAAAGCTTTCCCGCTGCTCCTCAATACACAACAATGTCACTACATTATCGACAAGTTGCAGCCAACGTGCCGCAGCATGAGTTAGCCGTAAATACTGTCACCTTATCGTTGAGCGACTTCTACTTTGATTGCCATAACTCCAGCAGGTGTCGCAACATTATCGATATCGCTGTGAGAACTATTGCAGCTATAGGTCGCTAAGCTTTGCCGCCGCTGCTCGGTGCACAACAGTGTCAATACATTATCGACAAGTGGCACAAGTGTCACACAGTCAGACAGTCGCGTCGTGTCTCAAACGCGTTGGCCAAAAGTGTAAAGTCATCGCTACTTTGAGGCAGCTAGTTTTGCTGCCGTTGCAAGAGTCGCAAGAGCGTTCCTATCTCGCTCTCGTGCGCTCATGCAACCAACTGGAAACTGTTGTTGTGCGCTTTTCAGTTGCTGCACATGCCACGCCGCATGCTCAGCTCTCCATCTTGGCGTTCCAATCTTGCCACCCCGCCCACAACGTCGTCATTGTCGTTGCTGTTGTTGTCGGCCACCAGCAGGGCTGCTGGTCCATTTGCTGTTATTGTTTTAACGACATGCCGCCGCCCGGCATTTCGACCATTTGGATAATCACACTCAGAAGCACTCACGCCCCCCCCCCCCCCCCCCCCTTGGTCAATTAAATCGTGTGCACTGGCTACCCAAAGGGACAAGCTGATTTGACTGCGCTGATAACTTCGATGTGCAGATAACATTTCCATGGCTCAACTTCTGCAAGGTTTACTTCATTTCAAAGTGCAGTCAGAACTTTATACGGCTGCAATATAATAAGTCAAAACTCATCTATAGCAGTAGACTTCTCGATTTCGCTAGATTAACTCAGACTACAGCTTGTACACTCGCATGCCTATAATAATCATAGCAACACTTGATTAATATCAATGAGTTTCACTTGAATTGCAAAAGTCAAAATCAAACGCATTTACTTTAAGTTCTTTATAATTAAATGACAGTCACTCGCAACTACTCGAATACATAATAATAATAAGGGAGGCACTCAATAAAACAGTTGCCCCATAAAGCAACTTGAAAGCTTACACAATGAAGCTGTCACTTTAATTTTCTTTTCCTTTTCTCAAGTGTAAGTGGAATGCTTCTGCTTCAATCGAAATCCCTTCCCCTTCTATACGCGAAACCTACAGTTGTGTTTATTAACTTTATTTTAATTGGCTTGAAGAAAAATGCTGCAAAATAAGTTAGTTACAGTTTTCGGACTACTTAGTTTTATCTACTGCTTGGCTTATTGAAAAACTTCTGCACCCCAAACCACAAAAGGGAATGTGTAAGCTTCCGGGTGGCATTGTTGTCGTCGATGGTCGTGTCGTGTCACGACCCCAAGGCCAGCGCTAATCTAGTGTCATCGCTGGCGTTGAAGTTGTGGCTTACATGACGTACATTGTGTTGTAACCCATAAGACACTCGTTCCAACTCTGCACTGTGCCGTGCTCCAGTTTCGGGATCTGGCAAAAGTGACTTCGTCAACTTCTTCAAACTTCGCACTATAAGTTTTTTCCATTTCGCCAGCGGGCGGTCGCGTGGAGGGGGGGGGGGGGTGGTGAAGTGCAGCTGTTAGGGGTGTAAGCACTAAATACTAAACGAAATATATTTGTTTCAGGGGCTTTTAAGCGCGCTTAAAATAGTTCTACATACTACGAGTGTTGTTAGTTCATGCCACTGCTGTTGCTGTGGCGTGCTGCACCTGTGCAGTGGCAGCCAGTGGTTGCAACAACATATCGTTAGACAACAACTCAAAATATTTATGAAGATGCCGGGCAAAGTTTTTGGTGGCAGCTACACGAAAACTTGTCGAAACAATCTGCTGGGCAATGTAAGGCAGTCACTTACCACCTCCCACCCCGCCGCCATTTGCCGCCCCCTCAACTTTGGCCCATGCTTGCGCCCTTTCTTGCCAGAGCACTATCATCATTTCGTTAAAGAAACTTTTCGACATGTGTATTAGTGTGGGCCGCAGAACACATTGCGTATGAGCAATGTGACTATGCTAGTGTGTTTGTCTGTGTGTGTGTGTGTGTGTCCGTGAGTGCTTGTGGCAGCAAATTTGAAATTTATGCACAAGTTGCAGGTCAACTGACAAACAAGCACATAAATCAATTCATCGACTGCCAGGCATGCCACACTTACTCACACACACGCACACACACACATACACACACGCATTTATGCATACACAGCAAACAATCAGCATTCTAGAAACACGAAGCTTTCCAGAGAGAGTTAGCAAAAAATGACTAATACAATGAGATTTCCTAAAACAAGCTTTGTCATTATATAAAGTTAAGAACAACTGTCCACAAGATTTGTCATTATATGAAGTTAAGAACAACTGTCAATATGCCAGGCTTGATTTCGAATTGAAAATCATAACAAGAATTTCGCGTTGCACTTTTCCATCCATTTAATGAGCCTTGCGAACTAAAATACTCTTGATTGTAATAGTCACAAAAGTGTGCGCCAATTTCGCTCAGTGTAGTTATACGCACCTATAACTACACACCTACTCCATGAAGTGGCTGCTTGTGTGTATTTTGTCACAGCTTCAGGGCGCAATTATTGAGTTCTTGCATCAACAACAATATCAAAGTGGAGAACTTAATATAACTTTTTGCCACAGACCTTGCATACATATACATATCGTACATATATATACTTATATTATATACATATGACAGTGTGTGTGCGTCTATATTGCGAATCTTTATATAGAGAAGAGACGTGGTTGGATATTGAGTGTGGTTTTCAGGTCAACGCATAACTCGCCGACTGAAATTGCTGCTGATTACCAACTAGCAAACAAGTTGAACAGCCCTCAACAGGAATAAATCTATTAGCAACACAACAACTTTTCGGACGCTAAGAGCACTCCTTGCTAAACACTGTCGAACTGTAAAATAATAATCACGCAAGTGCTTATGTTTAATATTAATATTTTGAGCACGATTTGTATATGTTGTAAAACTGTATTTAGAGCAGAAACTTTGAATAAATAAGCATTATAATAACTATTACCTTAAAAACTAATTCAGTTTTAAACATATGCAAAAATCAAAAAGAAAGCAAGTGCTTTTAGCGTTTAGAAATGTGGTAAATTTTCATTCTTTGCAACGCTAGTGCGAATATTTGTTTGCGAATTGTTTGATTGATTTATCATGAGTGCTTGTTGTTGATAACGTCAAATACAGGGTAACTTGGCGTCATTACAGAGTTGTGTTTTAGGTGGCTCATATTTGCTGCAGCGCTGCCTTTGTTGTATATTTTTATCGCTCTTTGTTTGCAGTGCAGCGAGCAACGTGAACACGCACCACATACAGCAAGTGTAAGCGAGACAGCGCCAGAGCGAAAGAGCAAGAGAGAGAGAGAGAGAGAGGGAGATGGCTTGCGGGTTATGCCATTATTTACATATGCCTTTGATTTATGTCATAAACTCTTGCGTAACATTTTATTAAAAATTTAATTGCCTGTTATGGCATTTACCCGCCCCGCTTCGATATCGCAGCAAGTGAGTGAGTGAGAGCGTCGAGTGCGAGTGCGAGTGCGAGAGCGAGAGCGAGCGAGTGAGCTTCCTGTGGGGCATCACAGCGTGTACCATGTGGTGCGACTGGAGTGCGCCACTTTGCGTGTTGCAGCTGCAATTGCTTTTACTTTTCGTTCGACTGCAACCAGGGAAGTGAAGTCGATGCCATCGCCTGCTGTTGATTTCTCTGCCACAGCCACGTTGTCGCCTGCTGTTGCAGCTTCTGCAACTGCAACTGCAACTGCAACTGCGTCGGCTTCGTGTTCGACTTCTGCTCCTTGCCCCACTTGTTCAGCGCCTGCAGTTCCTTGTGCCGCCATCGTTACCACTTCTCTTATGAGCTCCTCCGCATCCGAGGTGTTCTCATCGGGCTTATCGACGCATGATTCGCCCAGCAATTGTTGCACAATCATCTGCCATTTCTTGAGCAGCGCCGCCTGGTGGCAAACGAACTCGCATTCGCGCTGCTTGTTGCACAGCAGAAACGACTTCGTTTTGGCCACAAAGCAGACGTCGGGCAGCATGAAATAGCCACGCAACAGCTGCTTGCGCCCCTTGCGCTCCGTGTAGACGAGACAGGTGTTGAACGCAAACAATTTGCTGTGGTAACTGCGACGCAGTCGTGCATCATGCAGCTGGAACTCGCCCACCATAATGAAGTTCGCCTCGCTCAGCATGCTGAACTGCAAAAAGCCAAGACGTTGCTTGCAACAGACAGTCAGAAGCAAAGTTGTTGTGCCACACGTACCGCATTAAAGTGCTTAATGTCATTCAGCTGATCCGATTGATTCGCCCGGTCCAGCAGCTCTCGCAGTCGCGTCTCCAGGCGGCACGTCAGCTGAAACAGCCGCTTCGAGATCAGATGGCGGTGCGCAAAGAACGTCTCGATCAGTTTGTTCAACAGCAGGGGGTATTTGGTCACGCGCTGCACCGGCTTCAGCAGGAAACTTCGCACGCCCAGCGGATCGCCGAGCGTGATTTGCAGGCGCTGTCAGCAAAACAAGTAAACGTTCAATTTGAATCCAAGAAAAGTCTACAAAAATCTAATTGACATTGCCTTGTTGAGACCCTTTTTATTGCAATACTAATTGAAAAGTTATAAAGAGCTTTATCCTGACGTTTGATTGCATTCGACAGCAACGAAGTTTGCAGTTGAGAAGCTAGGCGACAATCACAACTCCTTAAATGGAGTGAAATATGGGAAAAACAGACTGACTATTGACTTGACAAGACCCTTCAAAGTGCTGCCTAAACTCACACGCACTCTCTTTAATGCTTCGGGCAAACAGCTATTAAATACTTAGTATTTTTTAGGTGCTTTTAGCCTAACTTATTATTGAAAAGTTATATTTGCAATTCACTGAAATAGTGATAAAGATAATAGCGATTTTTTAATAGGGAAAAACACACTGTCTATTGACTCGACAAGACCCTTTCAAAGTGCTGGGTATATTCTGTTTAAAGGCAATCCTAAACTCACAAGCACTCTCTTTAATGCTACGGGCAAACAGCTAGTAAATACTTATTATTTTTTAGGTGCTTTCAGCGAAAGTTATTATCAAAACTTATATCTGCAATTCACTGAATTAGTGATAAAGATAAATACGATTTTTGAAAACTTTTTTTTCAGCACTGGAAATCTCAACAACTTTGCATTATCTACAAGTCTTATAAACTCTCAACGTGTAATTTTGAGCAGTGTACTTCAAATACTTTAAGCATAACTACACAATTTAATGCTTACAACTTTGCATTATCTACAACTCTTCTAAACTCTAAACGTGTAATTTTGAGCAGTGTACTTGAAATACTTTAAGCATAGCTACAAAATTACATGCTCCGGAAATCTGTGGAAAGCATGCTGCTTATGTGCGCCGGGCAAATGCGATTATTTTGCGCTTTGCTCAACTCGAAACTTGCGAAAAGCGAAAAAGGGTTCCTGCTCTGTGCCTGACACCCGACGCCCCTCCGCATCCTCTGTCCGCTGCCCTCCGCCTGTTGCTGTTTCGCCTACTGCTGCGTGACAGGCTAAAAATGGCATTCGCTGTGACGTCACAGCTGCGTCTTAGCATCGTTGTGCTGGCTCTCTTTTGACGTGTAAGCTGACGTAAGTTGAGCTGCGGCTTAAAGCCGCGTCTCAGCCCTTTTTCGGGGTCCCCGCTCCGCCCGCTTCACTCGCTGCGCCCGCGGGCCACACGCGATGTCAATCGCCAGCTTTCAATTTAATTAAAGAAAGCGCGTGGCGCAACAAGAACGGCAGGAAGGCGTAGAAAAGCGTAAGTGAATTGCGTATTTAATGAAATTTAAATTGAAATTAAATTTGGCTCGCAAGTGTGGCAAGTGGCAAGTGGCAAGAGTGTGGGCAAGCTGCCACCACTTACCTTAAAGTAGAGCTCGTGCGAATCGTAGAGCCGCAGGCTGTCGCGTTGGCTGGCGGTAAACAGCACATAGCAGTTGAAATAGCCGCGCTCGATGAGCGCCAGCCAGCGCTGCAGGAAGAGCTCGAGCTGCTGGCGATGCTGCAGCATCAGCGGCAACAGCCGGTGGCGGTGCAGCGCCGCAATCTGTGCCACGTTCGAGAGCAGCACATGCTGCTGGCCCAGCAAGCCGGCGGGCAGCTCGGACTCGAGTTGGAAAATGCGCGTGTAGCGTGCGATGCCGTCGGCCAGATCCTCGCAGTATTGCTGCTCCGTGGTCAGCAGCTCGTGCAGCACGTGGCGTCCACACTGCTCTGCGACGCGATTGCCACTCCAGCTGCTCGTGCCGCTCAAACTGCTCGAACTGCTCAAAGTGCGGTTCATGCTCCCGCGCCAATGTGAGGCACAAAACTGCCGCACCAAAAGAGGCATCAACGTCAACTGTCGTCGTCGCTGTCGTCGTTATCGCCAGCGTTCCTGCTCCCACTCCCGCTACCGCTACCGCTCAGCGATTTGACTCAACGAGCGCAGCTGTTTATACCCGCCAGCCATGCTGCGCAAGGTTGTCGCAACTTTGTGCCAACCGCAAACTCAGGCGACTCGAAGAAGACCCCAAAGTAAGCAAGTAACCTATGAGTACAGAGAGACTTTCAGAGTAGGAGCTAACACTTCCCTCACATTTAGCTGCTCAAAACATGCTCGATTTACAGTGTATTTTCAGTGCGTGCCTTATTAACAGGTATGCCGTAGTTGAGCTCACTCGGTTGTCGCTTGTTTCTTTACTTTGCGGTTCTTCATCATCAGCTGTTGCTGGCGCTATTGCGCTGCATCATCATCTTCATCATCGTGGCAATGAGTGTATTGTCTTCATCACTGCGTACTGAGTCAGCTAAAAGGCCTGGCGACTGCCTGTGGTTGCCTTTAGTCAGCCTGCTGGCCATCTCTCCATTGCAATATGCAATTAAATTTTAATTACACTTTGAGCGCGCGCAACATGCTAACAAGTTGCCAGTCGCCGCTCGCCAGTTGCATTCTTCTTATGCCACGTTCTCGTCGCCGACGTCGTTGTCGTCATTGCTGTCGTCGCTGTTGCCTAGCTCCACTTTTAATGACAATTTATCGTCTGGCATCGCCACCAATGCCGGACGTCAGCTCGTACCTGCAACAATGAGTGTGTAACTGTTTCCCGCGTCCTGCGTCCACTCTAAATTAGCCACGCGCTGCACAGTGGCTCATTATCACTCTTCTCCCCGCCACAATATAGTTCATGCGACTATTATATTTCAAAAATATACAAACACTCACAGTTCGCAGCATTCCATTTAAATGCAATTGCGGTTGCCCCATTAACTCTGTGCTTCACAAGTATTAATAATTTGTAGTGCTAAGTAGAACGATTGCAAAACGATTCACGTCATCAACCTCTAGACAATATACTTGCAACTAATTTTAGTTTTTCGACATTATGCATTCATCATTTCTGTAGCATACTTTTTAGTTTCTCTTCGTTTCAATTAAAGTTCTTCGATGCTGATTACAAACTGATTACAAATTCGTTGTAAAGGCAAGTAGCCCTCATTAGCTCAATATTAAGCACTCGTGTGCCGAGCACAAGCTGTAAGTAGTGGCAACTGAAGTCCAAATTTGCCTACAGCATGCACAATTATGTATGCATCATTGCCGAAGTGGCAAGCAAAGCTGGTTAGGCTCTTTAGAGCTGATCGGAAATGAAGTTGCTGGCTCGCCTCATTAGTAAGTTGATCCACTGTGCGACTCTGCGACTGTGCTGCTGCTAGGGGGGTTGGCTGCTTGTTGCAGCACCTGCATACGGAGCGTATGCGCAATAAATAAATCAGCCGTAATTAAAAGCGTCCAGCAAAGTTACCCAAAAGGCGCTCTGCCATTTTGCCCCGGACTCCAGCCAGCCAGTCGTCTCAACTGTCATCCTGAATTTGCCTGCACACCCCCCCCCCCCTGGTCCGGCACCACCCGCCCAGCATGCATGCGGGCTGGCGTTATTCAGGCGTATCCTTGGCACACAACTCCCAGCTATAAATTACGTTATGTTCCAGGAATTTGCCAGTGAAACACACACAAAACGAACGCAACAGAGAAGCACGAAAACAACAACTAAAAAATGGTATAAATTCATATTTCTGTTTGGCCTGGCAGGGAATCTAGGCGTAGATAACGCTGCCAGAACCCAACAAATAAAAACCCAAAAATCCACCCAACAACAAAAAAATGAAACAGAGAGCAGCCAGGAACATCGCAAAAAAAAAATCCGGCAAAACGCCAAAAGGGCAAACGCGTTCCATAAATTGCGCTATGAAAGCGACCCGAGGGGACACAACTGGAAGACAAGCTGATTGTGTTCTAACAGATACCGAGTGTTGAGAGTATGGGAGACAGCACGTAAACTGAGAAGCGGCACGAGCATCTGAATAAGCGACCACGAGAGAGAGAGAGAAACAGGCTCGAGCGCTTGCTAAGTTCGAAATCTTTAAATGAGCTTAAATTGCCATCGTTGAAGCGCGCTCAGATCGAGCGATATTTAATGGCCCATTAATTCATCAGCAAGCTGACTGCAGGTAAAATTGAAGAGCATCGACAAGGTAATAAGAACAATATACATTTAAATTTGTATCGCATATCGTAATGTTTAAATCTGTGGCATAAAGTTGTTGTGGCCAAAGCTCGCCCACAAGCTGTGAGCCAGCGCAGACGCAACAAATTGTGTCGTCGTCACAATTAGCCGCGGCTCAATCTCCACGCTGAAAGTTTTAAGCGCCTTACAACATATGTTATGTATGCATCAACGATGCCTGATGCAGTATTAATGCGGGCTAAAAGTGCTGCCACGCCCAGCATGAAAATGAAATGCAGCTGAAATGTTGCTGTGCCGAGTGCTGTGGCTGTGCTGTTGCATGCAACACGATTCGCGGCGCGGAGCACACTTTGGCCCACAGACAGTTGGGCTAAGTGGGCAAGCACTGTTATTTGCCCGCCTTCTTCAGCAGATTGCCTGTCAGCACACACACACACACACACACACACACACACACACACGCTCAGAACTTGGCACGTAGTAGAGCTCAAGTTCAGCGTCGTAATGGGAAAGAGACGCTGATGGAAGCTGCAAGATGGAAGCTGGAAGATGGACTACGGGCGGTTGCTTCGTCACTTAGTTTGCCATTTCGCTGCCAGCTTAGTTTAATGTACTTTCCCCGCAGCACAGACGCCATCTTCACTTGGTCTAAAGTGTTTTGCTCTGTGCTTGATTGACATGATATGATGACAGGCGTGCGGCATGCGGCAAGCGGCAAGCGCTGGCTAGATCGATAGGCCGCCGCCCCGAGCCCAAGTCGAGAGAGCTAAAACGAAGGCGTTGCTGCCGTTGACATTTGCCTCTACCCAACTCTCAGGCACACGGACACGGGCACGGACAGCGGGTGGTGCGTGCTGTGGCACGCTTTTCTTAATTGACTTTTTGGCCAGAGATCTCAAGCAATGTACGCACTACTTTCCGGATCTGTCCAACGCCAGACACTTAGCCTTTAACCTTTTATTCTTCTATATTTAATTCAAATACCTTGAAGACATTAATAATTAAGTATGCCAAGAGCACCACAAATTATATTTATAACCTTAAACACAGCTCAAGTGCTAGCTTTTTAAAGCTAGGCAACGCGTTCGATTCCATTTCGGTCCCCAGAAAATTTCCAATTCTGCCAAACTACTATGCATGCGATATTGAGCATTCTACAAGTTCCATTTTATTTCATTCTACACCAGATTGACGACGTATGTAAATTTCTATATAGAAAGTTTTCGCCTTACAGAAATTTCATTTCATTCCGCTTTGTTCCCATGGCAATTGCTGAATTTCCAGCACATTTCATTAAAGTTGCCTCAAATTTAACTGATTATAATATCGAAAACAACCAAAATTTGGCAGTTGTGGTGACTCAATGTTAAGCAGTGTTCCATTCCATTTGTTCCACTTTACTAAGGAGTGATTTAGATCCTTTTTTGGTGCCCAGCAAATTGCCAAATCTGCAAAATATCTTTGCTGGCTTGAATTAAGAGAACTTGAGCACTCCAAGTGTTCCATTTCATATCATTCCACACCAGATTGCAGAGGTAAATAATATTTTATATAATATATATTATATATATATATTTACATATATATATATTATAGAAAAAGTTGTTCCGAAACATTAATTTTATTTCATTCCGCTTTGTTTCAATGGCAATTGCTGAATTTCTAGCAAATTTCATTAGATTCGCGACTAGCTTAACTGATAATGATAGGAAACATACAAAATGTGGCGGTTGTGTTGGTTTATTGTTAAGCAATGTTCCATTCCATTTGTTCCACTCAGTTGTAGTTGAAAATTAGTATGTAAATCTCATCCCATTCCTTTCACAGTCAAAACAAACATTGCGCGAATTGAGCGGTTGCATATTTTTACGATTTCTCAGGCCGTCTCTGACTCCTCCTTCAGTCTGTCTCTACAGAGTGTCTGCTGGTCGTATTCGCTGCCCAACAGCTGCGGCTAATGGCAGCTAATGTATCTCGATGCCCGTTTGCTGAATGCATTTGCTCAGCGTTAAACATCAAACAGTTTGCTTAGCTTGTAATTTCGATTAAAGGATTTGCATGCATATCTTATGGTGGCCATTGTTGTTGTTGTTGTTGTTGTTGTTGTTGTTACTGGAGCTGCCGTTGCTGCTGTTGATTAAACATAATTTATGTTTGGTCCAAGTGGCGACCATTAGCGCTTGGGTTTGCCCGGTCTGGCAACGCATCGCCAGCTGCATGATAAATGTGCCGCATTAGCGCGCCATCGCGTTCAACAATAAATTCCCCTCGACGGGGGAATTTCCGGCAGCAGCAGCTGGGGTCGGAGAGCCAGCGGAGACATTGACTGGCGACTCGCAAGTGGCCGGCTGATCGGACGCTTCGGTTAATTTCGCAGCGGGAATTTTAAATCATCTTTAAATTAGGGTCATGCAAACTCAATAAACCAAATGCGGAAGTGTGCAGCGAACGGAGCGCTGTTTGTGGAATGCGCTGCCAGCGTATAGCGTCTGTATGTGCGACAGCAACAACTCAATTAGCGGCACACACACACATCCAGACACACACATACGTTGGGAGAGTCGGAGTCAGCGCCATTGCCAGTGAATGCGCCACACATTTGCCACAATTTGGCAAACAAATCACGTAGGAGCTGCCGTTGCCTGCTGCTGCTGCTGCTGCTGCTATTACTCCCTCTCTACCTCCCTACCTCCCTACCGCCCTCCCGCCCTCTCTCTGGCGCGCTTTTCTTATTCCGCTGTCACTTTATATTGCTGCTCTTACATCGACTCGCAGCTTGCTGTGCTTTTGTTATTTCATTTTAGCTGATTTTTACCGTCTTATCTCCTTGCCCAGGGAATAACTGAATTTGTCCCGTTAGTTATCAGCTTTTGTGAGTCGCGTGTGTGACCCCATCAAAAAAAAACGCGTAATATAATACCATAAATTAGTTGGATTCGGGTGAGAGCACAACTTGCACATATCTCACGCAATCTCCCATACCTGCTGCCGTTCTCCTTTGTCAAGGAAGATTTCACGCGCTGTAAGCTTAACCACCTACAAACAGCTTCATTCATTGTTCATTTCCATTGTTTCGTTTATTTTTAGATGTATCAACACGGTCAACGTGCAGCGTTTGCTTTTATTTGATAGCCAATATTGTCACACGCTGTTAAACTAACTTTTCATTCTATTTTGTGTCACTTCTGGTATTGAGGCTAAAGTAAACGATGACTTGAAGTTTTTTATTTCAAATATGATAGCTCTTTTTTCGTGTTTCATTCCATTTTGTTCCGTTAAACAAATCCCACTAATTAAATACAATCTTTATGAAACACACATTTCATTGCGAAGTAATTACATGCCCATTTTTTCCATTCCAAAACGTTGCTGCTGCGGTTCCCGTTCTCGTGTTCCATTCCATTTTATTTCCCTTTTGGTTTGCCATTAGTAGTGGCTAAAGAATACTTTAAATTCATAACTTCGCTCAAATTTAGTTGAAAGCTCCTTTTTTGGTGTTCCATTCTATTTTGTTGCCCACTATTGTAAATGATTCTAATGAAACATACAAGAAAACTGTTTCAATTCCATTGCAAAGGTATTACATGCTCAGCCATTCCATTCCAAACGTTCCACATACATGGCAAGTGTTTCAATTCCATTGCAAAGTTATTACACGCTTAGCCATTCCATTCCAAACGTTCCACATACATGTCAAGTGTTTCAATTCCATTGCAAAGTTATTACACGCTCAATCGTTTCATTCGAAAACGTTCCACAAGTGTTTCAATTCCATTGCAAACTTATTACGTGCCCAGGTGTTCCATTCCAAAACGTTCCACTCCACTTAAACATCATAGCCTGAGTGGTGCATCGCGCAGAGTAACAGCCATTGATGTTAGACGTTTTGCGAGTGTTCCATTCCATGTTGGTCCACAACGGCACACTTAATCCGCCACAAATTTATTATAGCGCTGCATTACCATTTGAAACGATACTTAGCCATGTCTTTGTATCGAGCGCATTCGCTTTTATATGCCCCCCCCCCCTCTCCCTCGCTCGCTTTTGCCGTCCCGCTCTATTGTTATTGCTGTCGAAAAATTTCCATTTGCTTAATTTCGCTTGGCACCGAAAAATGTAAAATGTAAATTTCCCGTTGGGTTCGCTGCAATTTTAAATGCTCTGCTTATCGCATCGTTTCACTTCACTCCCTCTCTCACTCTCCCTCTCCCTCTCCCTCTCTCACACACATTCTCTTTACACTTCGCTCGCTCGCTCTGTCTCTCTGTTGCCGATGATGCTTCCTGCCTGTTTGGCTCTGGACTACAGGCGACCCGCTCGCTGCTGCGCTAAGTTTTATGTCGTTTGCATAGTTTATGCATATGCATGAGTTTTTGGCAAAAGGCAAAGTATGGCTGCAGATGCGTGGGCCAGAGGGGGCCAGTGGCTGGTTATGGGGTTATGCCACGCCCAGCACTATGCCAGGCACGAGAAAATTATCGACACTTAAAATGTTGCAAGCGTCGCTGGTTCTGCAAGGATTTCGAGACTGACGCTTATGTAAGCTTAATGTTTATGCAGCTTATGCTTCATAAATTTGCCTCCAACAAGCGGCAAGAGGCGCAACGGGGCGCGGCGGGGCGGCGGGGCGGCGCGACTGAGTGGCAGGTCTGATGTCTTTGTCTTCCGGTGCGATGGCCGCCATTTTGTGCGCTTTTGCTTCAACTTCCGCTGCGCTGTGCCATTTGTTTATTGCCAGTTTTCATTGCTACATTTTGGAGTCGACCCTCTCGCTCTACGCTCCCCGCTCATCGACTGTGCTTTTATTTTCCGTTCTCTGCTCGGGCTGATGAAAATATATTTTTACGACAAGTTTTTCGCAAAAGATTTGCAACATTTGCAGAAAGCAGCCAGCGTCGGCAACAAAAACGGAAGCTCTGCGAATCAGCGCAAAATGAGCGCAGCGGGCGGCCGCAACAGCAGCGGGACGGCTGCGGGGCAGCAGCTCAAATGAAACGCACATTTTGGCCATAAAACGCTTAACGCTGCGATGCACCCCAACGCCCCCCCCCTCCCCACCTCCTACCTCCCCGGGCTGACTCCCCGCTTCGTGTCCGGGGTAGCATCCGGAAGTTGTCATGTTTTATGTTTACATCAGCGCCAGAAGCAGCAGCGGAAGCAGCAAAGCAAAGCCAAGTGCCGAGCACGTGAGGCATGTGGCACGGGGCATGCGGCATGCGGCATGCGGCGTGGGACGCATGGTTGTGCAACAGCAGCAGCAGCACGAGCAGCTGTCTCGCTCGCTCATGAATTTTGCATGCGGCAGCAGAATTGCAAAATTATAATTAGGCAACTGAAACGGAAACTGAAACTGAAACTGAGCTTGTTACAGCCAAACAACACACGAGACCAGGTCAAAGGGCAATAGGTTCTACCCCCTCCCTCGCTCCCTCCCGTTGTGCGGAACGCTCGCTGCTTGCCTGCCGCGCTGCTCTTTCTATTTCTCTTACGCAGTCCACGCACGTTCGCACATAAAGTTCATTTTATTAGCTGACGTTTCTCCGTCCTCGTCGCACTCCCTCCCTCTCTCTCGCACACTCTCGCTGTGTCTGCTTCCCAGTGATTCCTTTTTGCATTCCGCTGCCATTTCTAATCTTGTGCTTGATGCGCACACCAATACAAAGTGTGACCAGCTCGCAGACTGCTCCCTGCTGTCTACTAACGAATGCACTTCATTTCATATGAAAACAATAGAGCTGCTAAAGGTCTCAAGAAAACTATCGTGTAGTTTATCTTGTAGCACACTTAGGTGATTAAAATAGTTGCTTAAAATTAGCAGATCAATTTGGAACTTACCCAGCAGCAGTTTTCAATGTTATCTGCAATTAAAGGCAATCAAAATCTTAGTAAGTCAAATGCACTCAATAAAAAGTTGAATTCTAATAATACATATTATTTTCAACTTGGCGTGAAATTCAAAATGAAATTATGAATAAATTGCAAATAATTAAATAACTGTAGCAATTTTTAACTAAAATCTTAGTAAGTCAAATGCAATCAATAAAATGTTGAATGCTAATAATACATATTAGTTTCAACTTGGCGTGAGGAAATGATTTCAAAATGAAATTATAAATTTTGAAGTAAATTGCAAATAATTAAATAGCTGTAGTAATATTTAACTAAAATCTCAATAAGTCAAATAATAATATTGTTTTCAAAATTGGCTCAATTTCAAATAAATTGCACATTTTTTCAGTTGGCAACTTTGACGAGAGATTCAAAATGAAATTATGAGTTGTCAAGTAAATTAAATAATTAAATTTCTGCAGCAGTTTTGAATATTATCTGCAATTAAATAGCAATAACAATATCAGTAAGTCTAATGCAATCAATCAAAAGTTTAACTAATTTCAATAATATTGTTTTCAAAATTGGCTCTATTTCAAATAAATTGCATAATTCTTCACTTAAAAACTTTGATGTGAAATTTAGATTGTGACGTAAATTGCAAGTAATTAAATAGCTGAAATTAAATCAAATTAATAAACAAATAATCTGCAGAATGCAGTTAAATTTAACATTCATTTTGCGAATTTCTTTTCAAGTCTTTTTATTGAGGCAACCTCACTTTAAGTCACTCCCAATGTCATGCTATAAGGTAAAATAGATTTAAAGCGTTGCTAACATAGGATGATTTAATATCTCTTTTTTAAGTTTTTTTTTAATTTAGCTTCAAAATAACTAAAGCTTGCATTCATTTAGGTTCAATTAATTGTTAAAAAATCTGGCAGAAATATTAGACAAATTGCTGGAATTCTTATTGCTTATCTTCTTTTTATTAGCTATAGAAATTGTTGAGCGAATTTCTCAAATTGTTTGCCAAACTTTGGCCACACTGTTTGGCCTTATTAGCAAATGGCGAATTTGCTCTCGCTGCTCTTCTTCGGCTTTTTTTTCACAGTTGCCAAAGGCTTTTGGTAATAACTTTTAGCTGCGCTGCCACGCCCCGTTCGGGCGGCAAATAAATATTCAATTGCAAAGGCCTGACAGGTTCAGAGAGCAAAAGGTGTGTGGGGCAAGTGGGGCAAGCAAGGTAGAGCGCTGGTCGCGTGGCACATGGCGCCGCCAAAATGGACGCGTTCAAATTGCAAATTGCGCTCGTTTACAAGCGAAATAAATGCGAACGCGCGCCCCGCTATTAAGCCACACTCCCCCTCCCCTCTCGCGACTGTGCGCCAAGGAGCCAGGACTAAACGAGCTGGTTAGAAAAATGAAGCGTCGTGCTGCAAAAGACAAGTTTGTATTGCGTGCTTTTTTCGCTGCTGGCTCGCATAATTAGATAAGCAGCAGCGCAACGTCTAGCCAAGCCCCCGCCATAAAATCCAGCTCCGACCATGCGGCCCGAGGCTAATCCTGGCCAGACATTGTCACAACAAGCTGCTGACAGATGACGCGTCATAAAAGCAGCGACGTCAACAATGCGCCGCCAAATGTCTGAGGTTAGGGAATGGAACAGGAACAGGAACAGGAACAGGAACAGCAACGCACCTGGGCACAGAGTAGCAAGAGAGAGAGGGGGCAGGATGGCTGGAGGGATGGAACGAGGACACAACATGCAATTATACGCAATCAACATAAATCATTCAAATTGCCACAAAAAGCGAAATGTACACTTTGAATGTGGTCGAGCGACGGCAGCAAATTCAGCTGAAAGTCGATGCCGAAAAAGGAGCAGCTGACGAGGAGCAGCAGCAGGAGCAGAAGCCGGAGCAGGAGCAGCAGCTTGTGGGCGGGCGCAAAGGTGACGGGGGGTGGCTAATTTGCAATTGAAATGCCTAAGCCAAGACAAATTTTGTGCTACGCACCAGGGCAGGCAAGGACAGCAAAGGACAGGAAAGGACAACACTGGCAATTGTGAGCTGGGTTTCGGGTAGAGCTCGCATTACGCATACGCCGCGTTGTCAACAATTTTCTCCGTGTGTGTGTGTGCGCCTCGAGTCTGACAAATGCGACAACGGCACGTGAGCCACAAGGCCAAGCCTGTCCAGGCAAATGTCAATGTCGGCATAACAACATTTTATTCTAGCAACAAGCCTCGCAACTGCCCGTCCCTCTCTCAACGCCAACGAATTGTCGCTCTTAAACAATATGATAGACATGGTAATCTATCTATTCAACTATCTATGAGTATGTACGAGCAGAATACTCAAGCTGAAGTAAATGCAAAATTGGCATGCAAAAATAAAACGTTCAACTTAAAGTATTGCTCAAAAATGCTTAAAGTAGACAGTATAACACATCACTCAATAAGTCCGTAGGATAACTAAGAAAAACACATTTTTTGGCGAAATTCCATTTTATTCATCAACATACAATCCTTCAAGAGTGATACAATCAGTCCCACGCCGTTCTAGCATTTCGATACCTTTTTTGTAAAACAATTCGTCTTTGGCCTCAAAATAAGTTCAGTTTTAGCGATTACCTCTTCATCCGAGCCAAATGTTATAATAATCGCATTTGGAATCGAAATAAAAGTAAATGCAATGTGAAGCCTGAATATTAAGGAAAGCACTTCATAGTCAACAGCAATTCTGCTACATTCTTATACATTTGATTTAATAAGTAGAAAAGTCAATAACGAGAAGTTTTCAAAATATGCTTTTATTGAAACTTTTTCAAAGTGCTAATTTGATAATCTATTCTATTATGAATACACCTGTTACTTAATTTGATTTCAGTAAAAGAAAAACATAGATGAAAGGCAGAAAGGTAAGTAGACTTAGTCAAGTGGCTCAACAGTATATGTACATTATATTTAAATACATATGTACATGCGAAATTTAATATCGAAACAATCATGATCGTCGTGTCGTGTTTTAGTGTTCGCAAAATTGAAAGCTTGAACTTTGAATTTGAAAAATTTGACAGCACTCAGAATGTGCGAAGAGCGAAAGGCAAGATTAAGAGTTTTAAGCATCGGGAATAGGAAAGGGGAAGAGGAATAGGGATAGGAATAGGAATAGAGATAGGGAAAGGGATAGGAATAGGATTAGACAGAAGGGGAAAGGAAAAAGGATAGTGGGATAGGGGAAGGCTTGAAGGTTAGATTGGGCAAATGGGGATGACTATTCTTCCTTTCGTTTTTTGAAAACTATTGTTATTTTCACAATTTTTTTTGTTGCTCGCGGCGTTTTTGTTTGTTGGTTTTCTTGTTGCATAATTTTCTAATTTTTGTGCATCACTATTGTCTGTTTGTGTGCGTGTGTTGTGTGTTCGTGTGCGTGTATCGGTGTAAGTGTGTGTGTCTGTGTGTGCGTGTGTTACTCGAAAAGTCAACGGGGTCAACGAAGAACGGTCGAGCTCAAGAAGAAGAACTCCCTCCACTCTGCCTCCGTCTCTCGCTCCTCAGTCAAACAGAGTGGGCTCCTGATCCTCGACGGGCGGACCAAAGATGTGCGTGAGCGTCAGCTGCGTGTAGGCGATGACAGCCGACGGGCAGAGTCCCAGCGCCTCCTCGAGCGTCACCCACTTGGAGATCTCGTCGCCGGGGCACACCACGTGCATGTAGACAACGTCATCGATCACCGCATGGCTGATGATGGCCATCGGACTGGTGCTGCCATTGGCGTTGGTCAACGTTGTTGGGTTCAGATTGATAACCATCTTCCGCTAGTATCTAAGGTCGTCATCATCAACAATCAAACACCGCACAATAGAAAGCTACGCTGACTCGCAGATAGCTGTTCACATTTGCTTGACTACCACGAATGCAAATAGGTTGCATTAATCTTTGCCTCTCAATCAGTTCACTTTGAAATTTGCAGAATCAATTGTAAATAACACTTTTAAACAGACTTAGTTATATGCTGTTATTTTGCCAAACACATGCGATTATTTTTATGAAAGCTTGGGAGAGATGTTAAATGCATTACATGAAACTTTAGCGATCTATTGGATTACATTAAAAGCGTCTTTAGTTGCCAAGTTGTTGGTCTGCTCACAGACGGACAGACGAATTTAGCTATATATTAACTACTAACACTGATTGACTGCGTTTCAAACTATTCGCTTTGATGCAGATCAATGTGAACAGATTAGTATTCTTTTGAAATGCATTAAATGAAACTTCAGCGATCTATTGTACTACATTAAAAGTGTCAATCTCATAGTCGCTATAGCTGCCAAGTTCTTGGTCTACTCACAGACGGACAGACATCTTTAGCTATATATTAGATAGCTATATATTAGCTACTTTTGCTGATTAACTGCGTTTCAAACAATCCGCTTTGATGCAGATCAATGTGAACAGATTATTTTTTTTAAATGCATTAAATGAAACTTCAGCGATCTATTGTACTACATTAAGAGTGTTCATCTCATAGTCGCTATAGACAGACGGACAGACATCTTTAGCTATATATTAGCTACTATAGCTGATTGACTGCATTGCAAACTATTCGCTTTGATGCAGATCAATGTGAACAGATTAGTATTCTTTTGAAATGCATTAAATGAAACTTCAGCGATCTATTGTATTACATTAAAAGTGTCCATCTATAGACAGACGACCAGACATCTGTAGCTATATGTTAGCTACAATCGCTGATTGACTGCATTGCAAACTATTCGCTTTCAATGTGAACAGACTGCAAGCGAGCAGATGTTAAGCAGCTCTCGGCTGTTACTGACCTTCGACCAACTTGCCAAAAATGTTGCCAAGTTGCTGCAGTTGCCACACTTGCCACACTTGCCACAATTGCACTTGCCACTCGCTGGTGTTACGGTGAGAGTGGTGCCCACTTGCTGCTCCTGCTCAGGCTGGCACACACTTTGCGTTTGCAATCTCGTTGTGAATTTTTATATTGGTTGATATTTTTAAATGTTCAGATTTTAATTGTTGTATTTTGTATATATGTTGAGTCAAACTCATTTACCCAGCCTGACGCTGTCCCCAAAGTCAACTCCGCCAGCATCCTCGATTCAACTAACTAAATATTTTAGCCACTCTACTACCATTTGTTCATGCATCCATCCATCCATCTATCTATATTGATGAGTCTGTCGTTTGCGTACACCTCGAGCACTTTTGACTAGCAACTCGAGCACCTCAAAGGGTCAGGACGACCCGCAGCTGTTGTTGTGGCAAGATCCCAGCCCTGCGGCTGTGCACAACAAGTTTTGCTGGCCAAGTTTTAAGCCAACTTTGGCGCAACTGCTTGTGCTTGTCAACGAACGAACTTATTAAATCATTTGCTGTCAACTTTTCGTCGTCTACTTCCCCTCACGACCCCGCCCCCGCCACACTTTTTCAATATGCAGTTGACGTCTGCCGCAAATTGCATCTTGAAATTGTTGAATTTTATTCGCAGCATTGAATCAAAATCGATGTCCTGGGCACAATTGCTGTTGCTCGCGTTGCTCTACTCGCTGTCACAGTTGTTGTTGCTATTGTTGTTGTTGTTGTTGTTGTTGTTGTTGTTGGCGCTGTTGTGACTGCTGTCAATGCCATCGGCAATTAGCCAAAGATAACAATGGAGCAGCAATAAACATGGTCCGGATATCCAGAAGCGTCGTTCTCCCTTCCCATTCTCGCTGTTGCTGCCAAAGGCTAAAGCGGCAGCAGGATCTCGTTCTCTGCGTGCGGCAACAAATGAACTGAACAAATGAAAGTCACAGGACAAAGTTGTCGACATGGCAATAGAGGAGAGTCAGCGCTGCCACGCCCACCAACCAAGCAGTCAGGCTTCATTCGCCCTCCGACCTCTGTCGCTCTGTTTAGCGCTTTATTTATGGCGGCGAATGCAACGCTTAAATCACAAACACACACACACACACACACACACACACACGCACACTCTGTGCGCTGCTTGCAGCTCAACGCGGGCCCCCAAAGCAATTAAACTGCAGCGGGAGTCGGAGTCGGAGTCAGGCGGAGCTTATGCAGCGACAGAGACAAACAATCAAACGGAAATTAATTGCGGGATGTGTGAAAAGTGAAAGGCGAAAGCCCGAAAGCCGCACAGAGAACTTTCGAAGGCACACCAGAGGATTGTAAATAGCAGTTAGTTAACATTTCCACAAGCTGCTGAACAAAGGCAAGCGAGCTTAACTACAACACAAATAATTGAATGCGAATACATACTGCATAATAAATACACTAAATATACGCGTAGTCATCGAAAGGGTCTTGCAACTAGAGCGGGTCGCTGTTGAAAAGCTGTGGCGGCATCTATCAAATCTTTGTTTTTTAATAATTAGTCACTGATGTCAATGATAAAACTTTGCGTAGTTGCACATGACACCTAAATACAAAGTTTGATTACTCTAGCTCGTACCATCTCTGAGATCTAGGTGTTCAGACGGACGGACGGACAGACGGACAGACGGACAGACGGACATGGCTAAATCGATTTACATATGCACATGACACCTAAATCCAAAGTTTGGTTACTCTAGCTCGTACCATCTCTGAGATCTAGGCGTTCAGACGGACAGATGGACAGACGGACAGACGGACATGGCTAAATCGATTTACATATGCACATGACATCTAAATCCAAAGCTCGTACCATCTCTGAGATCTAGGTGCTCAGACGGACAGACGGACAGGGCTAAATGGATTTAATTTACGATTATGAACATGTTGGTTGCAAGAACATATGCGACGTCTCCTTCAACCTGTTACACACATTCGCACGAACTTAATATACCTTTGTACCTATAGGTAGATGGCATAATGAGTGTGTGTTCGTATTTTATGCCAGACGCGGTGCCCTTCAAAGTCTACACTCCAATGACAACAAGATCGTGTGACTTGACTCCGCTAGACTTTTTTTCTGCAGTTGCAGGTCTGTGTGAATCAGCCACAATCGAGCGTTGCCCTTAAAGCTAACGTAACGCAATCGATCGCTCGGATTCAGCCGGATCTATGCAGCAGAGTCGTTAAAAATTAGAACTCTCGGAGGTTTGGTTGCTACTAAACGAAGCCGTGGCGGACAGCTGAACGATGACATATTTGATATTAATGGCTTAAGTGGACATTTTACATAAAGAACAAATTTCGTGAATCTTGTTTTACTCAATTTTAACATACTGTTCTTCTTGAAAGTCATTTTATAATCTATAAAATCGTATAGCGCCATTCGATGCACAAATTCTTCTAATTTCATAAAACATTCGGATGTGTGTCAACTTTCGTTGAGCTAACGATAAGCAACTAATTCGAGCTCGATTGAGTTGGTCTCCATATGTTGCACATGCCAGCATTAGCTGCTGTGGCAAGCTTCAGCTAGCTAGCTGCACAACTACGCTCGTAGTTTGACTCGAAACTAGCGGACAGACAGACAGAAGGACGAATGGACGTAGCTCGATATTGGCATTGCTCTCAATACGGTTCAACTGTGTGAAGTTCGATACTGTGTTGTGCTGTGTGTTGGCCGCAAGGTGCTAATGGTCGTATACGTATTATCTCACACGGCGTATACGCATTATCACGCATACGCATAGTTATCAACTCGCATTGAAGCATCGTTTAATTATAATTGCATATAAGCTCCGCTCTAGTGCTGTTAACTAAATTATTTCTGCATATCTGCCATTAGCATACAAATGAGTTTAATTTCGCTCCCCTCCCCTCCCCTCCCCTCCACCGCTCATTTCCCCCCGCTACTATTCTTTTTGTGTGCTCCCTCCCCCAACTGCCGTTATTCCGTCAACTCATTGCGAGCGCCTGATTTTCAATATTCGATGCTGCATCACTCCACACCGCTCTCACTCTCCCTCCCTTTCCCTCTGCTGATTTCTGCTCGCCGTGTCCTTTGACGAGGTCTTAATTAAGACATCGTTACGCGCCATTTTCTGTGGCCTGTTGATGCGATGACAATTGAAGTTGTTGTGGCGCAACGCACACACACACACACACATGCTGAGCACTTGTTGTGCGTTGAACTCTGAAATTTTGTGGGGGCAGCTGAAGCGTTTGACATGCATAATTAAAATTGCACAGCGCTCGGTCTGCACGGTGGGCAGCGGGGAGAGCATGGAGGAGCGTTGAGCTGCAAATGAGTCGCCTCGTTGGAGCAGCAAATCCGTTAAATCTTCCTCAAATATTTGACTAGCTCGCTGCAAAATGCAAAGCTGCCGTGCTGCCGTGCAAGCAGGAAGTGTATCAAAGGCTGGCAGATCTGTTTGGTGGGCGACATTCATTGCCTTGGTTACATGCCATGCCACATCCGCCGCATAGCTGGCAAACATCCGTTGCAGCTGCAACCGCCGCTGCACTTTAAAGGCTGTCTCCTCTGTCTTTTCTTCCTGCCACTGCCGCTGCTGCTGCTTCCTGCAGCTTCCTGCAGCTTCCTGCTGCATTTACTGCGCTCGCGTCCCGCAGCTCTTTTCGCCTCTGTTTTCTTGCGCTTGCCACTTTTCCCGCCTCTCTCTCTCTGCTCTGGCAGCTTGCCCATCGCACGTCACTTGCCTCGCTGCCAGGTGGCTGCTGCCTGGTGGCAACCAAGCGCAAGATATTGGCAACCACAATGCAAACGCTCTCACTCCCTCTCCATCACACACACACACTTCATAATGCACGATAGCTGGCAATTTATTGCAATGACGACGACAAGTTGAAGCCAAGGTTAAGCACCGTTCCTGAGCCATTCACAATGCTGCTGCCAGCTGCCAGCTGCCAGCTGCCATCTGCTGTGCGCATTCGAGTTCGCATTGCGAAGCTTTAAAGTTCCACACTGCACTACATAAAACACACACTAAACTCGCAAGTTCGCACTCGAAACTCGCACTCGTCGGAAAAATTGCAGCAGAGTTTAATTGAATTGATTGCACCGTTCATTGCACGTCCCGCTTGAACATACTGAAGAGCCCTTGGCCTCCCCTTCCCCTTCCCCTTATGTTGCATTGCTTGCTCAGACTGTACTCTTTTGGTTGCACATATTGAAACGGCAACAAAATGCCG
Source organism: Drosophila rubida (assembly GCA_035046165.1). Lineage (NCBI taxonomy): Eukaryota > Metazoa > Arthropoda > Insecta > Diptera > Drosophilidae > Drosophila > Drosophila rubida. The sequence goes on along the minus strand of JAWNOF010000023.1, from coordinate 4,946,684 downwards.
TCCACTGCACTTTTGAGTAATATTGCTGGGGGGACACGACTCGAAATTACCTCATTATTTATAGCAAATGCTAAAACCATACATAAAATACATTATATATATATATAGGCTTGTTCCCTTGATGCGTTGGGAAAGAGTTTATCTGCTTTAACCACTATCAATTGTCTATAAAGATTCATAGAGATTAATTTGAATTCCAAAGTTATGCTCAAATTGAGGGGACTCGACTTTAAATTGCCTCATTATTTATATGAAATGCTCAAATCATACACAAAATATTATATACATAGCATACTTTAAATTACCTCATTAGGAAATGCTAAACTCATACACAAAGTATTATATATATATAGGCTTGTTCCCTTGATGCGTTGGGAAAGAGTTTATCTGCTTGAACCACAAATTGTCCATAAAGATTTATAGAGATTAATTTGAATTCCAAAGTTGTGTTTAATTTAAGGGGACTCGATTTTAAATTACCTCATTATTTATATGAAATGCTCAAATCATACACAAAATATTATATATATATATATCTACACTCGCCATCTTGATGCGTTTTAGAAGAGTTTATCTGTTCAAACTACGATCAATTGCCCATCAAGATTCATAGAAATAAATTTGAATCCTAAATTTGTGTTTAATTTAAGGAGACTCGATTCTAAATTACCTCATTATTTATACGAAATGCTAAAACTTGTATGGTTTAAAGTATACTTCTCACCTTGATGCGTTGGAGAAGAGTTTATCTGCTCAAACTACGATCAATTGACCCTAAAGATGCATAGAAATAAATTGAGGGAACTTGACCTCATTATCTATATGAAATACAAACATAAGTATTTTATATATACACCTGTCACGTTGCATTTTGAGAAGCGTTAATCTTCTATCTGCATATCCAAAGAAATGCATTTAAATGCCAAAGTTGTGTTTGAATTGCTTGCAAATTATAATGAACCATAAACAAAGGCATTGAATTCAGATGTTCGTGTTTGATTTCAGTTTTTAAATTTGCAAGCGACCAAATCAGCAAGAATGGAAATAAATTATTCAAATGTGGTAGAGAGCATGCCAAATAGTTAAAAATAAAAATTGGAGTCTTGCTCCAAAAAGTATTAAAAAACTGAGCGTTTGTTGAAGAGTTCGAATTAAGCATAATTGAGTACATGCGAGAGGATTATGATTTTGATTGCTTAATGAGACCAATTCGATTATTTTGCTATATATTGAATTTATTAAACAAGTATTCAAAGAGTAAACACAAAAACTTTGGCATCATCTACTTTACTAATAACTTTCTTATGCGAATTTGGGTTTGAATTTGTTAAAATATGTTAAAAAAATAAACACAAAAACTTTGGCTTCATCTACTTTACTTGTAGCTTTCTTATGCGAATTTGAATTTAAATTTGTTAAAATATATTAAAAAAATAAACACAAAAACTTTGGCTTCATCTACTTTACTTATAACTTTCTTATGCCACGCCACTGTAAACTATGTTGTATGAAAATGGCAGCAAATGAGCAGTAGTCAATTAATAGCTACTTTATTTGGATATTTTGTTAATGAAAAGAGGGATCTTCTGAGCATAAAGTTAAATGCTTTCGCTCACATCATCAAGTGACGGGTATTTTGCGCTGTACAAGTTGTGCTTCAATTAATTGAAGTGCAGCAGACTATAAGTTGCAGTCAGTTGCTCGTGCTGTTGCATTTACTAATTAAGCCAACTTCAGTTCACTTCAATTGAACAGCAATCGACAGCTGAACAAAACCTTAAATTGCCGGACTTTAAGCGATCGAAATGTATTCAATATTCAGCTCGTAATTCGCTCCTTAACATGTGATGCTTTCGATTTTGGTGGAATGAAACAATTTATTATGTTGATTTGACCGCAATTGAATTGTGCGAAGCGTAAAGCGAAAAGGTGTTGATTGAACTCAAGTCCAGTCTCAGCTCAAGTGTTGAACAATGCACAATAGACAATTGGCCAGCTCAAGAGAGACAGAGAGACAGAGAGAGAGCGAGGGATAGCGAGTCAAGTGGTACGTGCATTGGCATTCTTGTTGTTGCTGCTGTTGCGAGGTGTTGCCGAGCACTACTTGAGCGTGGAGAGAGCAGTGTTGGACAACAGTGGCTGGCAAGCTGAATGCAACTTATTCGGGCACTGAGACGTGTCTACGGCACTCGCCAGTGGCACCTAGTTTCGCGGTGCCTGCAAAGGTCAGCAAGAACAAGTTCAACGACTGACACAAATATTTGCCAGGTTCACCTCTTTGTTATGCCAGCTTGGGGTTGTGTGGCCCCTTGTGCTGTTGTAGTTCTGGGGGCTAGTTGCAGCCGCAGACAAAACAACCAGAGCATCGTAACATAAACAATTTATGCACAACGAGCTCTATCAATGCAAAACTCTACGTCTACCAGGGGTTAAGAGTGAGCCGACTCTATCGGTGTGTGTGTCGGTGTGTGTGTCGGTGTGTGTGTGTGTGGAAGGGTTGGAGACTTGACTGCAGTTTGCCAACTTTTAGCTTTGCTTGTTAGTTTAGTGTAAACAAGCAGGCGTACCGGACGGGCAAAAACAAACAAAGCCAGTCGGGCAACAACAAAAACACAACGACAACGAAAGAAATGAAAGCAAGTGCAAAGTGTAAAAGCAACGCAGCTGCCCGACTGCCAAATACGCTAGCAAAAGCAATAAGAATGTGGTCAAAGAATCTGTCAATTGTCGCACAAAAGACTAAACACAAATTATGCAAACCAGAAGCAAGCAAAGTCATGTTAAGGATTATTAATAGCAATGAGAACTCTACATATATTTATAATACTTAGTTAATGAAGTTAGTCTGAAGTCAATTGCTGTCTTGCCCACTTCAAATTATGATGATTATTTTTGGCAATGTAAACTCTACATATATTTATAATACTCAGCACTTCAATAACTTGAACTTGACTATCTTGGCCACACCAAATGATGATGATTATTTTTAGCAATGTTAACTCTACATATATTTAAAATACTTAGCACTTCCATAACTTTATGTTGCTTTCTTGGTCACTGCAAATTATGATGAATATTTTTAGCAATGAGAACTCTACATATATTTGTAATACTTAAGAATTCCATAACTTGAAGTTAATTGCTGTCTTGGCCACTCCAAATGATGATGAATATTTTTAGCAATGTTAACTCTACATATATTTATAATACTGACCACTTCCATAACTTGGAGTTTATTGCTTTCTTGGCCACTGCAAATGCTCGATTTGGCGAGCAACAGGGTATAGAAAAGAAAACTGCGGGTCATTTGAATGCATGTTTGCCAGCGCAGGGTGAGCTGGGCTGTGGTAAAACAAATGGCAGTGGAGCAGTGGCTACTGCAGAGGGTGCCAAGTGGAGGCGGCGAGGCTGCAAGTTGGAGGAGCTTGGAGGTTGGAGGTTGGAGCGCGGCGTCGCATCAATGATAAGCAATGGACTCGTGAAGCCGCAGCCAGCGCGCTGGACGGCGGTCAAAGAAGTCAACACGGCGATAGGGATAGGGAGCGATAGGGACAAAAGGGGCAGCCAAATGAGGCGCAGGCTGTGGCCAGAGCGAGACTCGCAACGAGAGCCGGACTCCGAGTGTGAGCGAGTGCCGAGCCAATGGTAAATATTTAGCTCTCGGCTGCACTTGAGATTAACTTCCCACACAGCTGCACTTCGCATGCTCGCATGTGTGTCTGTGTGTGTGTGCGAGTGTGTGTGCGAGCACAACACAAACACACTCAAAAGTGAAAATGGAAAAAGTTTTCAATGGTTTTATCATGTTTACTTTTATTTGTGTCACTCGAGTGGTTGTATAAGCCACCGCCAGCGACCCGAAGCTCGGACCAGAAGCCTGGGCGACTGACTCCACGCACACACACACACACACACATAGAGTCGCATACACAGCGAGAAAAATAACGCACGAAACACACATGAATGTAAAGCTTGACAATAAACTCTTGCATGAAATTTCTCTTCAAAAACAAGCAACGAAAAGAGTTGGAAGAGTAAAAACACAATCCTACGCAGATATCATCAGAAAACTGATCTTTAAATAAGCATTTTTAATGGGCAGCTATATAGATATATAAGCTTCAATAAGTTTATCAGTGTGCTGGAAGCACTTTACTTGTTTAAGCAATAATTTTTAATTTAATCATGTGAACCTATAATCTATGATGATAAGTATATTAGTATGGTGGCAACTCTTTACTTCGCATACTTGCTTATAAAATGGTATTTAATCTAGGAACCATATGAAGCCATGAAACTATGATAATAAGTATATTAGTTTAGTGAGCGCTCTTAAAAAGGAATTTTTAATCTAGAAACCATTTGAACCAGTCATCTTCAATAAGTATATCAATTCAGTGGGAACTCTTTAGTTCGCATACTCCTTTAAAAAAGGGGTTTTAATCTAAAAACCATTTGAATTAATCATCTTCAATTAGTAGATCAAGTTAGTGGAAACTCTTTACTTCGCATACTTGTTTAAAAATGAATAAAAAAGAAATTATCCCTGATGTTCAATAATTTTATTAGTAGAAACTCTTTACTTCGCATACTTGTTTAAAAAAGCGTTTTGAATCTAAGAACTATATCAAGCCATGAAGTTATAATAATAAGTAAACTAGTTTAGTGGGAACTCTTTAGTTCGCATACTCATTTAAAAAAGGGGTTTCAATCTACAAACCAAATGAAACCTTGATCTTCAATAAGTATATAAATTTAGTAGAAACTCTGTAGTTCGCTTACTCGTTTAAAAACGAATAAAAAAGAAAGTATATACGATCTTCAATAAGTATATAAATTTAGTAGAAACTCTTTACTTAGCATACTTGTTTAACTCTTTAGTTCACATATTCGTTTATGAAGTTTTGTTGGCACAGCAATGCAATAAATTAAAAATGCAAATTGTCCAGCTATTAAGAGAAACAATATGAGTTAAAGAAGACTTAGTTTTAGTCTGAAAATTTGCCTGCATTTGCGCATTGCTTGAAGTTATTGTTCTTGCCACGTTTTTCGCTCTGTATCGACACTCACATATGGAGCGCATTTTCAACACACTCCAGGGAGATCACTGGCAGCCGTGAAGTGTTGCTTCGTCGGTCCCTCGTCTGCCATCCCCCCGCCCCCGCCCCCGCCTCCGCTCCCGCCTCTGGCCGTCTAACTCTCCGCTGGGTGAGAAACTCCCTTGAAGCCCTAACGACAAGTGACAGCGTTGGATTTCGATAAGGACAAAGGACACACAGCCAGCACACAAGCCGGCGAGGACACAATGGAATGTGCGACTCTAGCTCTGACTTGCCCCTCGTCCCCCTCTTGTTGCCCGCCTTCAGCATCTCTGGGGAAGTCTCGAGTTTGCTGCTGCAACTTAGGCAACCACTGAGCCCACTTTAATGTCACTTCACTTGCCTGCAAAAAAGAAACTCATCGAACTGTGTGCATCGCATCCAGCTCCCTCTCCCTCTCTCTCTCTCTCTGTGCGTCTCACCTGCAGTTTGCCGTTTAATAAGCTGCTAAGCTGGTGAACAGACATTCGGACTACACTCCAAGTCCCATGATTTGGCACAGTTTATGAGCCCGGCCTGGCCAAACTCGACTTTGGCTCAATGGGCATAGATTCTTTAGCCTTTTTATGCGACATCGCCCAAAGCCTTGCCCTAAAACTTCGCCTCCCGATTGGACTCTCAACTGACAACCACAAAATGTGCCAAGCTGCAAACGGCATAAGGATTTCTTAAGGTGGAGCACGTATTCACTTGTAATTGCGACACCAACGGTGTGAACGAATTAGTTGCCAAGGAATAAAGTAGCATTTAATAGCATACAATTGAAACATGATAGGAACACAGCAAGAGATTAAGTATTCACCAAGATGTGTAATAATACAACTTTAAATGACAAACAATCCTCCATCGACTAAGCTGCTATTGCGCTGAGTGAATAGATTATGATTTATAACTGATAACGAATCCGAAAAGGAAGCAGGGCAATTTTATAATATATGTTAACTAAAAGACAATTAAAACTTCATAGCAAAGAATACAAAGAATAATGGAGGAAATGTAAATGATATTGGCCTAAAAAGATCTAAAGCACTAAGATAAATAAACTATACTTTATTCAAGTATAATAATATAACAACTTTAAATCACAATCGTTAAAAGACTAGGCTGCTATTTCGCAGAATTTTATAATTGTTACAACTGATAAATAATCTGGAAAAGTTGTAACATAACTAAATACAATAGAAAATTCATAGAAAAGAATACATTATGCAATACATGCGAGACGGGAAATTGACGTGGATAAACTTCTTCCCGCAAAGTTATTTTCCTAGAAAGATCTTAAGCACTAAGACAAATAAAACATACTTTTTTCAAGTGTAAAAATAACTAGAACAACTTAACATCACAAACATCTAGTGACTAGGCTGCTATTTCGTCGAATTTTATAATTGTTATAACTGATAACTAATCTAGAAAAGTTGTGAAGGACAAACAGGAAATAGCGCAAGTTTATAATATAACTAAAATACAATAGAAAAATGGAATGAAAGAGGACATATTTCCTACGTAAATGTTATATTCCTAAAAAGCTCTTAAAAACTAAGATAAGCAAGAAGATAAATAAAATGCATGTAGTTTATTCAAGTATAATAATATAACAACTTTAAAGCACAAACAATCGTTAATATAACTGATAACTAATCCGCAATAGTTGTGAAGAACAAACAGGAAACAGCACAAGTATCATTTATAATATAACTAAGATACAGTAGAAAAGAACACACTGTTCAATACGACAAATGGAAGAGAACACATTTCTTAACTAAATATAGTTTTTCGCAAAGAGAACTTGAGCACTAAAAGTGATTATTTCAATCAATTCTGATAGGCAAAGTAACATGCCACAAGTTAAACAATGTTCGCAAGAAAGTATGCAATCGATGGCAAACTTCTTAGGCACTATGTAGCATTTACAGGGTCTCTGACTGCCTATAATACTCTTGTAAGCTGTATGGATTTACACGCTTTGCGGAAATAGAAGTTTTATTGACTCGTTTACATGGTGTGCAACGCCCGCATGCCCGTTGTCACTAATTAATGAAAAATATACCCTGCTGGCACCCGTCACAAAAACCTCTACTATTTTCAGCTCCCATCTCCGTCAGTGACCCGCAACCAGCCAGCCCTCCCCCCTTACCTCTTCACCCCTGTCAAACTCTGCCCTCATGTGTTGTGCAATTCGCTTTTCTGCGCATTTTTCGCATTGATTGGCTCTCGATTGTTTTTTGTTTGTGGCATTTGCTTGGTTCGAGCAAAAGCCGGCTTTTTGTTACGTGTGTATGTGTGTGTTGTTCCCATCCCCGCTCCCCCACAGCCCCCAGGGAAGTGGCGAGGGTGCGACAAGTGTGCGATCAGAGATAAACGCCAGCGTTTTCCATTGTTGCCTTTGTTACAGTTGCTCTCGCCTGCTGCTGCTGCTGCTGCTGCTTCTGCCTGCATTCCCCTTATTTCATCTTTTGTTTGGCCTTTTATCAAGTAATTAGTTCGACATCACACGCGCTCGCTCTCCTCGCCTCGTCTCGCCTCGTCTCGCCTCGTCTCGCCTGCCTGCCTCTTTCTCTGCAATAATTGCCAAAGGTCAGATGCCAAGGCTAATTAAAATCGTTGCTCAGACGGAAGGATTAATCTCTTGCTCGAGATAAACAAAGGCTGCCAGCTGAACGACTTTAAATGCTCAGTTCGTTTCAATTCGAAGCTATACAAGAAACAGTCTGCTTAAAAACTACAACTTTAATTGTAAATCTTGAACGATTTTCAGCACATTCAATCAATGCAAGTCTCGCTAAAATTGCTTTGCACTTTTTGCCAAATTCATCTGCTTAATGTCTGAGATAGTTTCGTATTGAATGCACGTTATTGGTTGAGCTTCAGTTTTCAAGTTTCGCTCACAAAGCGGATGCTGTTTCAATGCTTTGACAACTCGGCGCGCAATTAAACAGAATTTGTTACATTATTTTTTGTCGGCGCATATAATTTGCAACGCAGCTGCACAAAAAGCTCATTAAACAGACACACAGACAGACGGCGAAAAAACGAAACTTGAACTTTCGAGTGGTTTACTGTCGTTTTGCCCCTGTCTCTCCCCCCCCCCCTCTGCCTCTTCTATCTTCTCTTCGCGCTCCCCACGCCTTTGGTTTGGCCTTTCCCTTTTTGCACATCTTCTTCTTTGCAGTTTTCTTTTATCTGTGCGTTTCGTTTGGTGAGCTTACAATTTTTAAGCGGATTTTTATTTTTATTCACATACCCTGTAACTACCACAACGACTGCCGGGTATATTAGGACTACATTTAACTACAGACTGTGTTGCTTTAAAGCAAATTACTTTGCTCTCTCGATAAGCTTTTAAGGCATTCGTTGTATTAGATCACATTTCCCTAAATATACAACTTGATTTATTTCAACATTGATAGCTTCTACTAATATGAGCCTACAACAAATGTGTTCTTAGGTAGCTGCTTCTGCGCCTTCTCTGCTTCGCCTTGCTGGCATTTCGACAGCGTATTCGGCAGTCGAGCAGACTTGCCTAGCGCGCTACGTCGCTGCTTTTTCACGTTTTCTGTTTTTTTTTTCTGCGTGTACTTTTATTATTTTTATTTTTGTGCCATTTGAACTTTTAATGTGCGTGCTGTGCCACTGTCCGAGTGCCTCTCTAAGCGGCTCTTTGCCCCCCCCCCCCCCATACCACGACCCCGCCGCTTGTGCTCTGCCTCTTCCTCATTTGCGCTGCTGCTGCCAGCATCGCTTGCTGCAGCCCTTCAATTTATTGCACACACTGCGATCCATTGCATTAAAGTTGAAATGCCACGCGCTGGCGAAACATTTCAATCAACGCCAACGCCCCCGCCCCCGCCCCCGCTGGCAACATGCCGCATGCCACCGACACAGAATGGTGGGGCATGTGTGGCATCCATCCATACGCATTCCCATGGCAGCGATGAGTCTTTCCACATGAACACTTGCAACTTTTGGTCACTTCCAATTGCACCATCTTCGCTCCCTTTGTGTGTGTGCGTACGTGCGTGCATGCGTGTGTGTGTGTGTGTGTGTATGTTGCATGCATGCAGGGGCGTGGCTGTGTTGTAAGAAGTCGAAATGCACTCGAAAAAGAGAGAGAGAAACATAAGTCGATGCTTAACTTTGCCATTGAACAACTACATCAAGAATTTCTATAAAGTGCACGCCTCGCCCTCCCCTCCCCACCCCATTGCTATCAGTCTTTGCTCAGTCGACAATCGCATTTAGTCAGGCTCTTGATAATTGAAACCATTTCACTCGAAAAACACGTGATACAACTCAAGTTATTGCCTGGCGCATAATTCGCAGCTGTCAAACGTATCTCAGAATATTGCCACAGCTTGAATTCCATTTGAGGAATTCTCATATCTCCCACATATTGTATATATTGTTTTGTGCAAAATACCAAGCTGTTGTATAAATACGAAATTTGCATTTGTGTTAATTAATTGTGTGTGTTCCACTAATTTGTGCTGAATACCCGCTCGATTTATGCAAAATTCTGCAAAATGTACAAAAGAAGACTGCAGTGGCAGCTACTTAAGCGCCTTAAAGGGAATTCAAGCTGAGCCTGCAGTGAATTAACTTCTATAGCTGCTCTTTCTTGTTTGGCTTTCTGCATGTTAACAACTAATCCATTCCCCCTCGCTCTCTCTCTCTCTCTCTCTCTCTGTCGCTCTGCTTGCCTGCGCAGTTTATTTGCGATTTTCTTTCTATTATTTGAGTTGCTGTTGCTGTTGCTGTTGCTGTTGCTGTTGCTGTTGATGGCGGGCCCATTTTCGACATTTTGCAAATTGAAATGTGCGCAAATTTAAATTGCCGCTGCATGCTTTTAGGCGCCATCGTTAGCGGCATTTTCCAGGCGCTTGAGCACGCCAACACACTCACTCACACGCACGCTGCATAGACGGAGAGACAGGCAGACAGATAGACAGATAGACAGATAGACACGCGAAAGAGGCTCATTTAGAGCATGGTAAATATTGCGCATACGTCATGTTGGCTTTGGCTTTGGCGCTTACGCTGGCGACAATTACCGTTAGCGGCTTGTGCAATTTATGCGTTGCATACATCTCAGCTCCAGCGATTCCCAATGCACACTGCAATTCCACATCCTTGTCGCGGCTCGTCCTTCGCCGGCTCCCGCACAGCATTTGGTCTAGACGGCTCATGCACACAAATTAGCCAAGTAAAATTGGCTGCCACTTGACGTTTGTTGCCTCCACGGAGCCAACAGCCGGCAGCACTGCTTGTTGACGTTCCTCATTGCCACGCCCATCGCTTAATGCATTTTAATTTTCACTTCGCCTATCTGCCGCCTCCCCATCTCCATCTCCATCTCCAACTCGCTGTTGCTGTTTTTGTGGCAGCGCGCCTCCTGTTGTTTCTTGCGCAAACACAAAAAACTATAAATTAAAAAGGTTTACAACAAACTCATGCGCAATGTTGGCGCTAAAAGTTTTCTGCTGCCTGCGGTTCACTCTCTTCTCTTGCTTTTTTCGCCTATTTCGCATACCCTGTAAGCAAATAGCTGTCCAGCGCGGGCTACAGCAGTTGCATAGCTCATTTCATTCGTACTACAGTATATAAATACATACCTATATATATAATATAATGCAAAGCAATTGCAAAGCTTTTATTTACTTCAACAACTGATTTACAAAGCTGTTCATATTCATTTTAAAATATATTGCAAACTATTTCAAACATTATGTTAGACTAGAGTTTTCTAGTTCAAACTGTAATTCTACAACTTCTACAACATTTGCAGTGCAAATGAATAACTTGGATTGTTTTCGCAACTTTGTTTTACGTATGCACTTCAACATTTTATTTGTGTATCAAAATAATGATGTGGATTTGATGTAATTGCAAGTCGCAAAGTGCTATAAATAACATACATATTAAAGACTCTCTGAAGCTGCTAATCTCTACAATACTTTGATTTTCTCTACTTCAATTTTATGTACATATTTCATATTTCAATGCACTTTAACATTTTATTTGTGTATCAGAATAATGATGTGGATTTGATGTAATTGCAAGTCGCAAAGTGCTATAAATAACATATATATTAAAGACTCTCTGAAGCTGCCAATCTCTATAATACTTTGATTTTCTCTACTTCAATTTTATGTACATATTTCATATTTCAATGCACTTTAACATTTTATTTGTGTATCAGAATAATGATGTGGATTTGATGTAATTGCAAGTCGCAAAGTGCTATAAATAACATATATATTAAAGACTCTCTGAAGCTGCTAATCTCTACAATACTTTGATTTTCTCTACTTCAATTTTATGTATTTCATATTTCAATGCACTTTAACATTTTATTTGTGTATCAGAATAATGATGTGGATTTGATGTAATTGTTAGCCGCAAAGTACTATATATATATGCTGCTAATCTCCACAATACTTTGCTTTTCCCGACTTCAATTGCAAATAGTTTGAAATATGCAAAAATTCGCATGGCTTTTAAATTACTACAGCGTATCTGCTAGTCGGCACACTCTCGCTATTTTGCAGATTTCTGCATTCTACTTCAATTGCACATAGTTTGAAATATGTAAAATATCGTTAATTGACTTTTACTACAGCGTATCTGCTAGTCGGCACACTGTTGACTACTGCTCAACTGTGTTGTGTTGCTGACGGCTGGGCGGCTAACGTTTTTGGGGGCGTTGCGGGCGTGGCTGCGTTGCATATGTACGACAACTATGAAGCTGACAACGTAAAAAAATGTGGCGCACGATAAGGAACATGCGAATGCGGATGCGAAAGCGGTGAGCCGTGACGTGCGAGAGCTCATTAAATTAGCATTGGAAATTATTTTAAATTAGTTCATTAAGTTGTGAAAAATGTTGCCGCTGCTCTTGCTCGTGTAGTCGTGATTGTTGTTATTGTTCCTGTGGTCGTTTCACCAAAAGCGATTTGTTCTTGTCCTCACACTTGGTGCTTTTTTTTTTGTGCTTTTGTCACATTTTTTTGTATGCCATCTTATTGTTATTGTTGCCGTTGTTGTTGCAGTTGCCGCTGCTGTATAATCCGCTCATGTAACTGAAATTAATTTGATTGCTGATGTTGTCTCAGCTGCTTCATTAATCAAAGTACCCCCGGCATCAGGGGACATCTTCCAACTCAAACAGCCTGCGCTCTCTCTTTGTCTCTCTCGCTCTCTCTGCCTCTCGCTGCGATTTGCTGTCTCTGTCGCCCATGAATAATTAAATATGGAACATAGTTATCCCTGTTGCCCGTCCAAGCGGCTCAAAACTTATCCATCAAATGACATTTGTGTTGATGCGGGTTTCCTGCTCCCTCCTTCTCCACCCTCCCCCCACCCCTTGTTACGCACCAAAAAAAAACCAGTCGACCATTTTTGAATCTGGCAGTGCTTGCGCCCCCTCTCTCCATCTCTTTTACACACACTCTGTCGCTGTCTGTGTGCTCGGGACTTTGGGCTTTGGTTTTGGGCTCTGCGCTCTGTTTGTCTTTCGTCTCAGCTGTGGCGCCTCTGTGCAGCCATTGGCACTTGCCACTTGCCACTTGTTACGGTTCAGCTTTCGACATTCATCAAAAATTGTGTCAAAATTTGTGTACAACAACAGCAAAAAACCCTCCCAAAAAAAAAAAAGAAAAGCCGGGCAAGAATGTCGCACTTTTTGGTCGCCGCTCAGACACACGATGATTTCTGCTCCCGGCCATGGCGATGGACATGAACATGAACATGAACATGAACATGAACATGGATGTGCAACTGGATGTGGCTGTGGCTGTGGCTGTGGCTGTGGAAGCGGGCGACACTTTTTTGTGTTCCGTCTGCAGGTCGCGTCTGTCTGCGGCATATAACTATTGCGTATACTCTACAAGACGGGAATATTCTGGATACATAAACCAGATGCTGACAGAATGTCGAGAATAGTGAGAACAAACAGACGACACTGAATGTTGCAAGCAGTAGCTGGAGCAGCGCTAAAAGATGAAGTTGTTGCAAGACACAACTCGGGGTTGACAACAAGAGACGCGATAAGCGAATGGAATTAAGCCAGCTACCAAATATAAAGAGCGATGCTTCTAATTGAGAATCAAGCAAATAGCATTTCAATTTTACAAAGTGCCTAGCTCAGCAAAGAATGGAATTAGATGTGGAGTAATAAACAGCAGAATAAATATATTAAGCAGAAGGTAAAAGTGTATCAAAAACTACAAATAAAATGAGTATTTCTTAAAAAATACTGTAGTTATAGTGCAAACCAGAAAATACTGAAAACTGTATAATACAAAGCAAAGAAAGTAAAAGTGTAGTAAAATATATATAGTGTAGTAAAATAAATATATATATATAGTTTTAGAGCAAATATATATAATATATATATAATAAATATATAATATCATATATACATAAAGTGTAGTTAAAACTGCAAAAGAAATGAATATTCCTAAAACTCTAATAAAGTCACCTCAGCTATTTGCAAAGAATTCCAATGCAGTCTTTTCTTAAATAACTTTAAAGCTTGCCAGTTGGCCTCGTACTTTGGGGCACGTTGTGACTCTATTAGTAGGTGGCAAGCATGCTGATGTAGGGCATTCGAGTTGTCGTCTTGTCAAATTGAGTTAGCACTCTGTTCAAGTTCTGACCCGCCTGCTTCGACTGCGGCTGCTCCGCAGATTTTCATCTTATAACAATTTTCCCTGTCCACAGTCGCTTCTGCTTCCCCTCCCCCCACACGCTGCCTCTGAATCTGTGTGTGTTATCACCGCTGTCGCCGTTTTTTGTGTGCGTCTCCAACGAGTTTTTCTAACGCCAAGCACAAAGCACAAAGCACAAAAAAAAGTAAAAAAAAAAGTGAAAAAAAATATGGAAAACTGTTTTACCAGTTGTGGCTACAGCGAGCCGAAAATGTTCAATGGGGAAAATGGGGAGGAAAAGCCTGCATAATATTTGGCCATGCGGGGCAAGCTCGACCATGTGGCAGCCACTGCTGCTCCTTCATTTCGCTGGATATTGTTTATTGTTGCTGTTGTTGCGGTTGTGCCACGGTTGACAACAACAAAAAGGTAACAGCAGAGGCAACGCATTGGCTTGTTATCCTTCAAGGATCTACACACTCGCCTAGTGGAGTTCGGTGTTGCATGCAAATGCTCGCACTTGACACGTCCATGTGTCAGTCGATTTGCATACCCTGCAACTGCAAGCGTTGGGCTGCCAACTAAATACAGGGTATGGCGCAAACGTGCAAGCTTCGTGCGTTTAATTTCTGACTGGCAAATGAGTTTCGCGTGGTCAGCCGCTTGGAAATTTACACCTCCAGCTCACATAGCTGGCACACGCCCCCGCTGCGACGTGCAACGCCGTCAACAGGCTTTCGTCATTGTGAATTTTATGCAAAACAAGGGGCAAAAAGGAATTCGTTTTATGAATTTGTTAACTACAAACACGAAATCAAGCTACAAAATGCACACCAACAACAACAACAAGAACAACAACGCAATTCCACTCATGTGAAAGCGAGCGAGAGCGAGAGCGAGACAGAAATACCACTGGACTGTACCAAAGTTGAAGCGAACCCAACTCCGTGCTTAAAGCTCTGCGAGCGACAGCGGAAGCTGCATCTGAAACAGCTCTCGGAGCCCAAAAAAAAGTGCACGGCTTAAATGTAACGTGAGAGAAGTGTTTCTAGCTCTGCTTCTCTATTGTTTTCTTCTCTACCCTGCAGGCATACGAAGAGCTCAACAGGGAGGCTTGCAAAAAACTACAATTGTATATAATCATAAATATAAATTAGTTGACAAACAATCAAAGCAATTTCTAGCTCAAAAGGGAGGCTTGCAAAAAACTAGAATTCTATAGAATCATAAATATGAATTATTTATTTAATCAAAGCAATTTCTAACGTTTTTGCAAAAGTTGCCAGCAATTGGAGGCAATAAATGCATATTACTTTAAACAAGCAGTAAATAATTTTTACCTGCAGCCAACAGATTTCAGTTCGAGCTTATAACTTCAATTATGCAGATTTTGAATTTCATATTCAATGGAATTTCATGTGAAATGAAAATAAATATATTCTCAAACTGAAGCACATCAGACTGTAAGACCGAAAATTGTTGCAAGCCAAACATTTCGGATAAGCAACAACAGTTTTACAAATATGTCAACTTTACAGCTTTGTAGAAATAGAAAGGTGAGGTCTACTTACAGGATAACTGCCAGTCGAATCGCGAATCCTGCGTGTGTGGTAATTTGAAGTCCATTCATTGGGCTTTCTTCATGAATTTCATGAGTTGTCTCCTGTTTCAGTTTCATGCTCCTTTCCCATATCCAATGGCATTGCCACTGATTATGCCAAGTGTCCCGAGGCAACTTCCACCTTTTGCTTGCCGGCAAAGCCTTAAGTTTCCCACTAGACTGTCGTTGTTGCTGTAGTCGTTACGCAATCTGTATAATTGAGCAACAGACAGAAGCCGTGAACGGGCTGCTGTCCGGCGCAGGCAACGCATTGAACTCCCGAAAAGAAGCAATTGGCAAACGAGTGGAAACAAATGCAATGACCACACAGCCGATGGGATACTCTCTCCCTCTCTCTCTATCTCTTTCCCCTACTCTATTCATCACTTGTTGCAGTTTTAATGACTCCAAATTAGATCTTCCGAAGTTGCCAATTCAATTTCATTAAACAGAAAATGTCTTTCTTAATGGATCTCCATACGTATACGTATTCACTTTGCAAGACGAAGTGTTTTCATCTATCTGGCAACACAATTAAGCGCACCGCAACTTAACGTTGCCGTATCAGTTGCAACTCGCTTCACATAGCTAAGGAGCTGTGGCCTTGTTAATTCGAGCTGCCCAAAAATTGGTTGACAATGGCAACGAGGGACCATTAAAGACGATGCGTTCGTCCGTTGGCTGCTCTGCTCACTACTTGCCAGTTTTGGTCCAGGCAAAGTTGAATTCATTATATGACAGGATTCGATTTCTTTAGGCACACACACGTCCGCACACTTAATATACACATACACATGTGTGTTTTCTTCTGCTTTGTATGGCACTTGCAGATTATGAATTGGCGATTATGTTAATGAGCTTGGAGTCTAAGCAGAGACCAGTCTCCAGTCCCAAGTCTTCATAACTGAGTCATTCTTATGTACATAACAAATACTCACACACCCACACACACACACAGACATTGCTGCATGAGAGTGTATGTGTGTGTGGCTGTGTGGGTGTGTCTGCATGGCTGGCTGGAGACATTTTGAAAGGGTGGCAACGCCCGCTGATTACACGCTGTTTCGAGCTTGTAATAAAAAGCTGCGCTCAATTTTAATTAAATATTTGCTACAGATTCTTCTTTTGTTCAGTTTCGTTCGCATTTCGCATCCCTCCCTCTCTCTGTATGTCTTTTACTTTTATTTTTTGTCTATGCTTTGGCTTGCAGGGAGTAAAAATAAAGCCGCAGTCGCAAGTATGAAAATAAATAAGCAAAGTGCGCTGCAAAAACTTTTTGACCGTTCGAAAGTGGGTGTGTTTGTGCGTATATGTGTGTGTGTGTGTGTGTGTTTGTATTGCAAGCTGACCCCCAATGAGAATATCGCAACAAAACTATGCTAAAGTTAAACAACAGCAACAACATAAATCGTGGTCATCCAACGCTGAGTGGCTTTTCGCTTGCTTGAGAGAGAGAAAGAGAGAGAGGGACGTGGGGAGAATCGCTGAGCTGCTCAACTGCATTGAGCTGGCCGTTTGAGGTTATGTTGTGTTCTGCAAAGTGCAAAGCAAATTGCTTTCAAAAGTATGCAACAGAAAAAATTTCATTTATGTAACAACTCAAGCAACGCAAATTAAATTGTCTGATAGCAAAAGCCGTATATACTAAATTATTATAGCATTCTTCTTATCGTGTGTTCTCGGCGGCCAACCGCCAATATTGAGTACCGACAGGTGAATGCCAAAGGTAGCACAATAGCCACTCACCATGGTCGTTGTGGTCGAGGTTGTGTTGTTATTTTATTTTGCCCTTTGCAGTCGTCTTTGCTCTAATCGGATCAGCAAGTTAATTTACATGCAATTCAATCAATGGCGCATTGTGTGTGTTAGAGCCGCACACACACACACACACTGCTCCAACTGCCATTCGTTGTGCATTCGACATTCGGCATCATCAATTGCCTAGGTATTGCCTAAAGTACAATCCTCAGCCTTGCTCTATCACACCTGCAGCCAGGCTTATATCGCTCTCGTTCTGGTTTTCGTTGTTGTTGGAGCAGCTGCTGCCATATCGACTTCGATAAGTATGACTGATATGCCTGAAAGCTGCTCAAAGTTGATTGCTATAAATATCGATAGCGAAGTCGATTTCGATGTTGTTTGGAATGCTGCTGATAGGCAACGACGACAGCTGATGCTGATGAGGGTGTATATAAGAATGTAGGAGAGAGGGAGATAGCTCATCAAATGTCAATGCAGTCAACATACAATAACAACAACAACATTCAGCTGTGTGCGTGATGAAATTATTTGATAGACTTCGCTTAAAACTCGCAAAAACTTGCTCCAACTCTCCAACTCCATATTTGGCTTTCATTCGGTATCTCTGCGCTCGACGTTGACGTTTCCCATGCACAGCACATGTTCATTTGACTGTGATTCATCATTTGGTTTCCTTTTGTGCTCACCCATGTGCGGGTGTGTGTGTATGTGAGTGTGTGTGTGTGAAGTGTGGACAAAAATTGTATCGATATGCGTGACAACAGCGGCTGCAGCCAGAATGTTAGCATACAGCAGAACAGAAATTGAGCTGCGGCCAGCATTCAACTGTACGTGTCGCACAGACACACCCACATGCGTACGCATGTACACTTCATTAAAAATTAATTAAAATTCACTAAAGACGTCGAGCAGCGTAAATGTCGATACGGTCACTCGAGTGCACATGACACGCACCCACTCCCTCACGAACCACTCCTGTAGTGGTTTATTTTTTCAATTAATTGCACGCAGAAGCATATATAAATATGTAGTTACACACACACGCGTGCAAAATACTGCAATTTCAAACGAGTAATAAACGCGACGCGGCTCAGCAAAACGGCAAGCGCGCATTTTCGACGACGATCATCGATACACTGAACAAAGCTTTAAGCGCGATGATGCAGGCAATATTTAAGCATCATTTAAAAATCTCCGCTGGCCTCACCTAAAATGTCACGGCATACGACGACTAGCTCAAGATGGCGCACTGCGCATATATATACTAGAAAACAGTATGTTTTGTAAAATTGCAAGCAGCTGATCACACTGCAGTTTATCGATAACTGAAGATGGCGCACGCCAATAAGAAAAACAAAAAAACAGCAGTAGCAACAACGTTTTGAACGAGCAGCAGCCACATAACATGACCATTTTATGTCCACCATTTTGGCTAATATTTACACACAAACTCCGCAACACATTCCGCATTGTTTTTGCATAATGCACACGGCAAAGTAATCGCACCCACTGGGCTATAAACATGCACACACACTCACACTTGCTTATGCTTAGACAGTCGCACGCTGAGTATGTGTGTGTGTGTGTGCCGCAATGACTTTTGGTTTGCATTTTTCATGAAGAGCAGAGCAACAACAACAACACGCAAAAATAAGCTAAAGAGAGCGAGAACTTTTCAGGCTACATTTTCATTTGCGTTTTGGGTTTCGTTTCGTTTCGTTTGGATGCCTTTCACTCTGTGCACTTTGGCGCTTGTTGGTTTTTATCATTATGCCAAATGCACAGCGCACATCCATACATACTTACATAACCAAAAAAGAATACTGACAAAGAGACGGCATTTGATGTAGAAGAAGGCGGAGGAGTAGCAGCGAAGACGAAAGCAAAGCTGCTGAAACAAAGTGCCGTTGATTGCCGCACTGCGCCCTTGAAAACAACGCCCAAAACACACACACACAGCATTAATGTTTGTGTGTGTAGATGGCTAGCAGCACGCACACTGCCGTAATTACGTATGCCACGTAATGCGTTGAGCAAATTACGTAATGCGTACGCCAAACTGATCACAAAAACACGTAAATAAGTAGGCAGTTGGGCAAGCGACGTGAGCTGCGGGTAGCGGGGGGTAGCTGAGCTTGCTGAACTGTGATGGCAAACATGTAATTGCAAAAAATTTGTTTAATGTTTTTTGCCGACCGCAACGTGCAAAACTACAAAATCTGTTTTACAGTGTGTATAATGAGGCTTAACGCTGAGCGGGGCAGCGCACGCTAGAGGGGTGGAAGGGGGGAGTGGTAATGGAAGGGCACGCGCTGTGTTCGCTAAGCAAAATAATTAGATCTACACGCTCACACACACACATAAAAGTGTGCACATGCTTTGTGTGTGTGTGTGTGTGTGTGTTTATGGAAATGTATTTATGTGCATGCCACGCCTATTTGTGCCGTCTGCACAGTGGGCAATGCCCAACGACAACCTCTCTGCAAGTCTCGAACAAAACGCGAGTTGAAAATTAAATTAATTATGCTCTAATGTTAAAGTCATAATATAATGTAGTTACAACTTATACTGAATTAAAAGTATCACTAAAAATTATTTTCTTTTTTCTTTATTCACAACAAGAAACTTGCAAAAACGTAATTAACATAAAATTGAAGAAGTTCACCACCTATAAGGTTGCTTGTAATGAAGCAATTTCCGCGCTTTGGTCAATCTAATAAGGTTCTATTACACACTTGGCTTGCATACAAGTTTTAGCACAAGAGCCACGCCCACTGTGCTGCCAATATACACACACTCACACACACATATATATATGTATGTATAGGTATATAAAATAAAAGCCGCAAGCCAGAAGCAGAAGCAGCAGCATCTCCAGCAGCTTTTCAATGCGGCGGGGCGGCTGCTTCACTGAAATGCAGGCATGTGTGTAGGTGTGTGTGTGTGTGTGTGTGTGTTTGTTGCATGCCTCACTGCGTCTGGTAGCTGCCGGCTGCCGGCCGCCGGTTGCCTTTTATTTTCAGCAGTCAACGCGGAAAAATATCAGAAAAAAATGAAAGAAGCGAAAAGGGAGGAAAAACGTGCACTAGACGGGGAAAACAGCAAGAGAAAAATCAAACAAACATTTCCAGCCAATAGATGAGGATCCTAAAAAAATAAACAAGAAAAACAACAAATATGAAGGCTACACTCGAGTGTGCCTGACTACGCGATACCCTTTAAACACTTGCGGCATATACCAAAATAACATTTATATCCATAAGCAAAGTCGGAATTCGACTTAATTAGAAAACAATTTCGATGTGCGTCGTAGTCGAAAATAGTCTGAAAGCTTCAAGACTTTATAGAGATGGATTTACTTTGTTGCAAGTGAAGAAACCCCAGCAACCTCGACGACTGTAGAGCATCTAAGAAAAAAAGCAAGCCGAGAAGCGGAAACGCCCAAAAATCTCAGCGAGGCGTGGCCGCTTGCAGACATCGTCATCGTCATCATCATCGTCAGCGCCGTCATCGTCGTCGTCTTACAAAAGTGTTTTGCTATGCAATTTGAATAATTTAATGGATTTTTATGAGCAGTAAAATGCTTGAAGGATGCACTAGCCCACTGGCATCCTCTACACACATACATACGTACCACACACACACACACACACATAGACAGATAGGAGGCACACACACATGAGCGTCGTCTGTCAGCTTGCTTTTTGTGCACAATGTCCTGACGCTGTTGCTGACTGCAAAATCGCCGTAAATTTGTGTCGCCTTTTGCCTCAACTCGACTAGCTATTTATACGCGCTACTCGGCCGCTCGAAGACGGGCTTTATAGCTGAGTGGCAAAATAAAAACGGTAAACAACCAAGTTTGAATTATTCAGCAAAACAATAAAACAGTTTAATAGCCGCAAAAACGGGAGAAATATTATAACAAACTGACATTTTAATAGATATAGCAATAATAAGTCAAACAACAAATTTTGAAATAGTCAAAAAACGAATAAAACAGTAAAATAACACCAAACAAACAGGTAAAATATTAAGAAATATTAAAAAAAAGATAATAGATAATAGATTTAAAAACAATAAGTCATACAACAAATTTTGAATTATTCCGAAGAAGAATAAAACAGTTTAATATCAGCAAAAAAATCGTAAAATATTACAAAAAAATATAATAGATAATAGATATAGCAATAATCAGTCAAACGACAAATTTTGAATTAGTCAGAAAAATAATAAAACAGTAAAATAACAGCAAACAAACAGGTAAAATATGAAGAAATATTAAAAAAAGATAATAGATAATAGATTTAAAAACAATAAGTCGTACAACAAATTTTGAATTATTCCGAAGAAGAAAAACAGTTTAATATCAGCAAAAAATTCGTGAAATATTACAAAAAAATATAATAGATAATAGATATAGCAATAATCAGTCAAACGACAAATTTTGAATTAGTCAGAAAAAGAATAAAACAGTAAAATAACAGCAAACAAACAGGTAAAATATGAAGAAATATTAAAAACAGATAATATATAATAGATTTAAAAATAATAAGTCAAACAACAAATTTTGAAGAATTAAGAAAAAGAAAAGCACAAAACGCGTGAAATCGTTTAACAAAAGGAAATTTTAATAAATATAAAAACAAGTCCGAAAAATATGTTATTCAGTTACTTTGATAACATGTATTTCTTTTCTTTACCCAAAATATTTAGAGTGGGAAACAATAATTTCGTGTGTTTTGAAATTTGTTAGTTCATTTTCTGTTCACACTAAATTATCTGTATTCCTCTGAGAATCGTTAACAGTTATCATGTAGCTTTTAGTCAAGCCCTTAATATGCTGGTCACACTTAATTATCTGTATTTCTCTAAGATTAAGCAGTCGCGAAGTTGCTAATGGTCAAGTAGAACCAACTTGCTTGATAACAACAACAATTCTTGAAGAAAAGATATTCCAAAAATGCCGTGCTTTGGTCACATTTCATTTCAAGTATTGCCCAAAAACACAGCTAACGCATATCTTACAGTCGAGCAGCTTTCTTTCTTGTTTCGTTATTGGAGTTTACGTATTCGGGGGACTTCAGTTTTTTTTTTTTTTTTTGGGCATTGGAATTGGGCTGCAGATGGTGTCGGAGCTGAAGCTGGAGCAGGAGCAGGAGCTTATTCAATTTTGCAATCGCCGCTTTGCTGGCGTCGTCGAATCTCTGCAACTGGCTCCAATTGACTGCCGTGCCACTTCCGACTGCGACGATGGCTACGACGACGAAGGAAGGCAGCAGCAAAGCCAGCCAAGCGTTTGGCTTCTCAATGCACAACAGCAACAACAACGACGAGAACAACGTCGACGGCGACAGCAAATGCAATAAATTTTCAAGTCATTTCAGCTTCCGGTGTGTGGCCCGATTACAGTTTAGTAGCTGTAAATATACAGCAACACACACACACACAAACACAAACACATACATTCTCTCGCTCTCTCTGTCGCTGTCTGTTTCCGTCTCCATGCTCACACATGGCCGCATTTTAAAGCGTTCATTTTATGTTGCCTACTTTTAAGCGGCGCGATGCGGCGCGGCGCTGATTTTGCCATTGCTTGCTTTCAAGGGCTAACTAAGCTGCTGCCTCTTTGCTCTTGCCGTCCATCTCTTTTGCTCTTGCACAACTGCCATTGTAATTACAGTTCAATCCACTGGGGAGCAGCAAGCGAGCCATGTGAGGCAAAAATTATGAAAATCGTTTCAGCGGCAGACAGGCGGCAGGTGGAGTGAGTGAGACGACAGCTGTAGCTGAGACAGAATGACGCCCCCGAAAACTTTCTTATTGCCGACACATTATTTGCCTTGTCATTGTCATAGGCTGACGTTGACATTGATGCTGCCATTGCTGCTGTTGTTGTTGTTGTTGTTGTTGTGCTGCCGCTGCTGCTGTCGCTACTGCTGTTGGTGTTGTTATTATTGTCAGTGGCGCCATTATTAGAAATATTTCCATTGTTGTTCGTTAGCGTCGCCTAGCATCGCGGTTTTCTTCCTCCAACTGTCACATTTGCCTGCCACTTCATCATCATCATCATCATCATCATCATTTTGTGCTACCAATACAATGTGGCCACATTTTCTAGATGCTGCGTGCGTGTGTAACTGTGCTTGTGTGTGTGTACTCAACTGCTTCCTGCTTCGAGTGCAAGCCGTTCGCTTGTTCACTTATTCCCTCGGACTCACACAGCCGCACACTCTCTCGCTCTCGCTCACTCGCTCGCACAGTGCGTCTGGTGATTAGCGAGCGCAGCAGCAGCGATAACATTTGCCCCCGCAGCGGGAAAATGATTGCCACTTGAGGTGTAAACGAGCGTATTTTACAGCGCCGCACTTCAACAAGCTTCAAAAATAAAGTAACAAAGTTTATCAGCGCACGCAAAATGGAAAATCACTCGCAACAAAGTACAAGCAAAGCATGGAACAGCGGATGACAGCAATGTGGCTGATCGACACACAGTTGTTTCTCGATACGCAGCTATCGAAATGCAAGTGCTGCAACTATGTCGTATTTAGCGACATCAATTAAGTGTTATCGCTGCGCGTCTATCGGAACACAAAGCGTACACACTCAAAGTGCTTTATGCGATTTATCGGCATCAATCATTGAGCACTTTAAAACACACAATATGCGATTTATTGTCATCCATCAAAGCGCGTTTTAAAAACTACCAACATGATGAATCGAAATACAATGTGTACACAATGCATAAATTGCATAAAAATGAACGCTGTAGGATATGCACGTAATTGAGACATACTTAAAGCGCCGTAATTTCAATTTGAATTTTGTCTGACAACAGCATAACAATGAAAGGCATTAGAAAATGTATTATTGAACTAGATAATTTACTTGGCTATGCATTTGTCAATCATATCAATTCGCATTGTGCCTTGGTAACATGGCAAATTGCAGCTGGTTGTTAAGTGCACTTCATGTTGCAATTGCAGGTTGCATCTCGTATTACACCCGATTATAGCCATCATTGAGAATGTCATTAGACAGCAGTTACACTTTTTCCCCTGCTAGTGCTGCATACGGGGTTTTTTTGCTGTGTGAAGTGCGAAGGAGCGCGCAAGGAGGAAAGGATCTTTGTAGACTTGTGTCCGCGCAAACACGTTACGATTTGATTTTCGATTTTTCGCCACGTTCCAGTCACTAATTCACCACTTTCCAATCTACACAGCTGGAATAAGCTCAACAACACATTTAGGCGATCTTCGAACCAAGCGGGACCGAGCTAACTAGCTGTGGTGCTTTTTCCTGCACTCCGGCAACGCCATCCACAAACATTTACTCACAAATTAAACACAGAGATGTTACAAATTTAAAAAAATAACGTCAGCGTTATTAAATATTTTGAACAATACTGTTCCTACCTCATAAATATAGAAATAGACAGATTATAATACTACAAACGCTGCAAAATATACCATTTAAAAATTATGCCTACAATATATACATATATAATCTAGAAACGATGCCTGGCTCTGGACTATAAAAGACAGTCGTGTGCAGTTGATGCCAATTTGAACAGCTGTTGTGCACAATCAATTTACAACGTGGTGGCAACGCTGGCAATTCTTATTTGCTTACGACAGAAACAAAACTTATCATGAAAATAGATAGCTTCGAGATGTAGATAGCGTACTTTTTAATTTGCAACAAATAAGCCGCCTATCTAAAAATACAAATTCTAACGACGAATAACAACGACCACCACAGGGTAAAAATGACGACAGTACACTAATTGTAACAGCAAATAAAAGAACTCTCGCAGATAGTTCTCTGGCAGAACCATTTTGAAACACACCGGCAACGCTAGCAGATGCAAATTCGTCATTCGCTTACGATAAAAATAAATATATTATGAAAATTGAGTTAACTATGTAGATATCAAAGTATTGATAGTTCTTTATTTAAATTATAAACAAAATCAAAGCGAAAATAAGCCGATTTATTGGAACCTTTGACACTTATTTGACGACAATTGGCTGATAACAAATCAAAAAATACAAGTAAATCGCAAATGCAACAAAGATACTCAAACACACATACATAACACACATGCACTACACACATTCATATATTCACACATGCAAAAGCATATGTCGAAATAAAATGCCGGTCATGTGTAATTACATGATCTAATTAATAGCAATGTGTTGTACTCACACATGTTATTAGCACATTTATTAACCGATGCCATTTTCTAGACTTTCGCAGTCATGTCAAGCAACGGAGACACAGAACATGTGCAGCAGCAGCATGCGCCTACGGAGCCCATCAATCTGCCGCTGAATACAAACATCGGGTATACGCAATCAGTGATGAATGATTCAACGGTGTTGCCATCGCCGACGCTGCAGTCGCCGGCCATGCGGCGCAACATCAGTGACGGCAATTTGATGGCACAGGACGTGAAGGAGGCGCGGGTGCGTGTCATTTACACTGGCGGCACCATTGGCATGATGCGCAACGAACGACATGGTGAGTAATTATTGCCGACTTACATCTAAGGTGTGCACACACTGACCGATATCGATAACTGCTTCGTTTAGTGCTGGCGCCCATTCCAAATGCCTTGGTGCGACTCATACGCAAATATCCCAATATCCACGATGAGGAGTACGCCCAGCGGCGCTTTGGTGCCAGCGCTTCGATGGCACCTCTAGTACTGCCCTACGTCCAGGGCGAGACACGACGTGTGCTCTACCAGGTGACGGAGTATACGCCGCTGCTTGACTCCAGCAACATGACAATGCACGATTGGTCGCGCATTGCCAACGACATCTATGTGAGTGACCTGGCTCCACCCAGCCCTCTACTGGTCTCCACTTACAAAACTTTTGTTCCTTCCCCTTGCAGCAATCGTATGAGTTCTTTGATGGCTTCGTGGTGCTCCATGGCACCGATACGCTCTCGTACACGGCATCAGCACTCAGCTTTATGCTGGAGAACCTCGGCAAGACGGTGATCATCACGGGCTCACAGTTGCCCATCTTTGAGACGCGCACCGATGGCAAGGACAACTTCACCTCAGCGCTGATCATTGCCGGCAATTACGTCATACCCGAGGTGTGCATCTTCTTTGGCAACAAACTGTTGCGCGGCAATCGCACCGTTAAAGTCAGCTCCAACTCGCTGGACGCCTTCAATTCGCCCAATGTGCCGCCATTGGCACAAATTGGCATCAATGTGAATGTGGATTATCGACTGATCTTTCGGCCGTGCAGCGTGGAGCGATTCTGTGTGCACTTGCAGCTGGACGAGAATGTGGGCTTGTTGCGCATCTTTCCAAGCATTTCGCTTTCCACATTTCGTGCCTTTCTGGCGCCACCAATGCGCGGTGTGGTCATGCAATCCTTTGGCTCCGGCAATGTGCCCTCGAATCGCAAGGATCTGATCGACGAGCTGCGTGCCGCCTCCGAGCGTGGCGTCATCATCGTCAATTGCACGCAGTGTCCCAATGGTGCCGTCGCCGAGATCTACGACACCGGCAAGGTGCTGCACGATGTCGGCGTCATTCCTGGCTACGATATGACACCGGAGGCGGCGCTCTCCAAGCTCGCCTATGTCATTGGCAAGAAGGAATGGTCGCTGGAGGTGAAGAAGCAGGTGAGTACCTCGAATTATAACAGTTTGCCAGCAACAATATACTCACGCGCTGCACTCCACTTGGCAGATGATGCAATCGAATCTGCGCGGTGAGCTGACCTCGACTATGACTCCAAAGATGCAGGATTACGACCTGGTTGATGCTGTGGCGCGTTCGCTGCACCTGTCCTCGCCCCAGGAACTGGATCAACTGGGCGCCACACTGTTTCCGGCCATGATCAATGCCGCCGTCGTCGAGGGCGACATCAAGAAAATCAACAACCTGAAAGCATACGGCGCTGATCTTTCCGGCGCCAATCACGACTTTCGCACGGCGCTGCATCTGGCCTGCCAGATGGGTAACTTGAAGATCGTGCGCCATCTGCTGCACAATGGTGTCTCGGTGCACACACGCGATCGCTACGATCGCACGCCGTTGCAGGAGGCGGTGGCCACCGACAATCAGGAGATTATTCAGCTGCTGATCAGTTGTGGCGCCCACTTGACGGGCTCATCGCGTGCCATGGGCGAACAGCTTTGCGCTGCTGCGGCGCGTGGCTCGTTGCGCCGCCTGCAATCGTTCCAGCTGGCTGGCGCGGATTTGTCACTGAGCGATCCGTCGGGACGCACAGCGTTGCATGTTGCCGCGTTGCATGGCTTCGGGGAGCTGGTGCAGTATATATTGCCGTTTCTGGAAAGCACACAGCATAAGGATATGCTGGGGTTGACTGCCTACGACTATGCCACACGTGCCGGACATTCGGAAATCGCCGAGCTGCTCAATCCCGTCAAGCAACAGGAAGACTGAGTCGCCGCATTTTCGGTTTGCATGCAACGTTTTTAGTCTAGTCTTGTTATTAGTTTTATTTGTGCAATAGTGATGCCCGTGTCTGGTGTGTAGGTGTGGTGTCGCCAGGCCGTGCGTACTCCCAGTGTTATGTTTGATTCACTCACCAGTAGCTTTGGCGAGAAAGTCCAGTTTTACACACTCGCCTGATTTGATGTACTTCAATTGCTTAGTATTAAGTGGCAACTAGTTGCAGCAATTTCAAAAGAATTCTCACGCACTCGAATTCAACAATTATTTAACAATAAAAAAAATATATGCTACCTTATTAAGGAGTGTCGATCTTTTCAGAAATCGTGTTAATCGCAATGATTATGCTAATAAATTAAATTAAATTTAGATAGCGCTCGCATAGTTAGACGATATATCGATAATCTATAGCACGCAATTGGCAGTCTCATGCAGTCAAACAGCATGCTTATATTTTTATTATATTAACAAAAACTATAAGCGAATATTACATTTATCAGTTTCGAACATTTTCCGAAATATTTATTTAATTAAGCGGTTTACTTTGTTATCGAATAAAAGCTAGTAAAGTGGCGATAACAGTCATTCAGAAAATACTAACGCGCACTGTATTGGTATATTTGGGGGCTACGCGTACGGTCACACGCAACAGAGCGCAACATAGCGCTGTAATGAAAACAAGGGCAGTAACAACGACTTTTAAGCCCTGGTGTTTAAGTTTATTGTTGTTAAGCATTGCTTAATTATAATTGGTAAATAATTGTATGCCGTCACGTTGGCATTTTCACTCAAAACAAACAAGCTAACAAACAAAACGTGTGTGTGGCGTACAAAAAAAAAAAAGCAAAACTAAAACAAAGTTTCTACGGGATGTACACACACACACAGAGACGCACACACACACGAGCTTACGTGGTCGCTACACACGCACACCAGCGCAAAAGTGCACACGTCAGTGCCACGAATTCGGAGCACAAAAAAACGAAATCGAAAGCGCAAACGAACCAGAAAGCAAGCAACTAATGTGTGTCCTTCTCCCTTCTCCGTTGCAGTCAATGTCGATAGTTAGCAGCTCAACGAACTTAACGAAACACGCGCGACGACGACGACATTGGAGCCATCCAAACCGCAGATAGCCAGTGTTTCCCCAACTTCTTTTTTTTGCCCCATTTTTGTTTTCCCCCTTTTTTTTTTGGTAGTTCAATTTGTTGTTAATTTTGTGTGAGTGGGTGAGCAATGGACACGGAGACGGAGGCGGAGGCAAGCCGCCAACACGACGACGCTGATGACGGCAGCTCCACGGAACTGTCGCTCAACCAGGTGAGCGCTAACGACAACATTTCCTTTCACCGAGCCAGCGCTGAGCATTTCCTGTTTCACGCAGCACACTACGACGACGGGCGGGGGCAAGGCGCGGCTCGAGAGTCTGCGCGAGAATCTCTTCAAGCAGCAGGAACGCCTGCTGGCCTTGCGGGAGCGCGCACTACGCAAAGCCGACGAGGGCGGCCGCTTAAAGGGCAGCATGAGCGACTCGATGGAATCGCTAAAATCGCTGGGCCACAAACTAAGCAGCCTGCCAACAGCCACTGCCGCCGCCGGCGCCACGGCAACGACGGACACATCACTCAACGAACTGCTGACGACGACGCCCAGCAAACAGGATCTGGAGTTTAGCGGCAGCGGCAGCGAGAAACTGCAAATGTTGAATCAACGCACCGAACAGAATCGAGCGCTGCTCGAGCAGCGCAAACGCGACATGGCCCGCTCCCTGCAGTCGGTCAAGTCCGGGCTGCGCCAGAGCGTCAGCGGCGAGCTGGGCGCCTCCATGAACGATCTGCGCACGCTTAGCCAGACGACGCCGGTGTCCAGGCATCGCTCAGTCGCCGATCTGCAGCAGCAACAGCCACAGGCAACGACGGCAGTGGCCGCGTCCACGACGGCGACGACGCCCGCGGATGAGGGGCGAGTAAAGCTGCTGAAGAACAAGATGAAGCTCATCGAGCTGAAGCAGACGCGCAAGGAGCAGGAACTGCAACAGGAGCTGCACGAGCTGCGCCAGCAGCTGACGCAGCGCGAACAGCAGGTGCAGCAGCTGGAGAGCACGCTCGTCGCCCAGAGCGAGCAGCTGCAGCAGCTGCGCGCCGGCAACGCGGAGCTGCAGCAGAGCAGCGAGCTGCTCGAGAGCACGCGCCTGGAGCTGCAGGAGGCGCGCGAACAGCTGCTGCTGGCCGAGCAGCAGAACAGCAGCTCGACGGATGCGCAGGTCAACCAGGAGCTGGCCAAGCAGCTGCAGGCGCTGCAGCAGCAGCTGCTCGACTCTCAGCAGCCGCAGCTGAATGAAGAGCTGCCAACGGACAGCGATGCAAGGCAGCGTGTGACAGAGCTGGAGGAGAGCTTGGCGGCACAGTCGGAGCAGCTGGCGGAGAAGACGAACGAGCTGAACGTGCTGCAGGTCAATCTGCGCGTGCTCGAGGAGAAGCTGACGCAGAGCGTCAAGAGCAAACCCATCTTCCTCGACGCCGACGAGGACGTGCAGGCGAACGCCCAGCTGCAGGCCGAGCTGCAGCAGCTGCGCCAGAAGCTGGACGAGTCCAACAAGAGCAACATCAAGCTGAAGCTCAAGTGCAAGCAGGCGGAGAAGCAGCTGCAGCAGCTGCAAAACAGCGACGCCCAACAGCAGCTGACGGAGCTGCAGCAGCGCCTCACGGTGCTCGAGGACGAGAAGGGCCAATGGCAGCTGGCGCACGTCGAGGAGGAGCCGGAGGACGAGCGGGAAGACCGCGCAGAGCAGCTCAGTCAGCTGCAGGCGAACGTCAGCGAGCTGGAGCAGCAGAAGCAGGAGCTGCAGCAGGCGCTGGAGGCGCTGCAACGCGGCTCCGAGACGGCGCGCGTCGAGTCGCAGCTGAGCGAACTGCAGCTGGAGGAGCAGCTGTCGCAGCGCGTGCAGCAGCTGGAGACGGAGGCGCAGGAGCAGCGCCAGCAGCTGCAGACGCTGCAGGGCGAAAAGGAGGCGCTGGACAAGAAGCTCACGCACTACATCAACGAGAACATGGAGCTGCTCGACAAGCTGGAGAAGCTCAGCTCCTCCAGCTCCGCCGAGTCCATCGAAATGGTCGAGCGCCCCAGCGAGCGACGCTTCAGCCAACCCGAGCCCGATGCCGGCGCCGCAGCTGAAGCTGAAGTTGAAGTTGAAGCGGAAACCGTAACGGAAACGGAGGCTGTGCAGCTGCCGAGCTTTGTCAGCGAACTGACGCAAACGGATGTGACGGCCACGTATCCGGAGGTGAGCGAGAGTCTGCTGCAGATGCGCGCCGAGAGCGACGAGCTGCTCAAGAAGATCAAGCTGTTTGCGCACGAGCGACGCGAGGTGCTGGCCAAGATGGAGGAGCTGCGAGCCGAGAACGCGCGCCAGCAGCAGGAGCTGGAGCAGCAGACAGCGCAGCTGAAGAACTCGCAGGAGCAGCTGGAGGAGCTGCAGCGGGAGAAGCAGCAGCTGTCGCTGCAGCTGAGCGAAAAGCAGAATCTCTCCCAGGAGCTCAGCTCCATGCAGCGCTCCTCCGAGGTGGTCGCCGCCCTGGACGGCGGCGATGCCGGCGTCGCGCTGCTGGACAAGTGCGAGCGCTCGCTGGGCAAGCTCAGCTCCGAGCTGGAGGCGTATCGCAAGGCCAACGATCGCAACGCCAAGCTCAACGTGTCCAAGAAGCTGGCCAAGGAGGCCAAGAACGTGCACACCCAGCTCACCGAGCTGCTGCACAAGGTGAAGGAGGCCAGCACCGCAGTGGAGACGGTCACCGTCGTCGAGACCGTGGTGGCCGTCACCGCGCCCAACGGCAAAGCACTGGCCGAGTACGAGCAGCTGACCGCACAGAATGCCGAGCTGAAGACAACGCTGGCCGCGCTGCAGGCGGAGCTGGAGGAGCTGCGCGACAGCTGGGAGCCCGCGGAGGCGCCCAAGCTGGCGATCACCGAGCAGGAGCGCGACCAAGAGCTGCAGCAGCTGCGCGACCAGCAGCAGGAACAGCAACTGGCTGCCGCCCAGGAGCTGCAGGCGCTGCGCGAGCAACTGCAGGCGACGATAGCGGAGCTGCGCGGCGCAGAGAGCGAGCACCTGGAGCTGATAGCCAGCCAGAGCGCGGAGCTGGTGCAGCTGCAGCTGCAGGCGGAGCATCACGACAATCAGCTGAACGCCAGCGAAATGGCGCACGAGAAGCAGCTGGAGCAGCAGCAGCGACAGCGTCGCGAGCTGCAGGCGCGCAACGAGTCGCTGGAGGGCGAGCTGGGCATACTGCAGGCGCTCGTTGCCGAGCAGAAGCAGCAGCTGATCGAGAGCTACAGCGAGCGCGAGCACGAGGCGAACCTCAAGCTGCTGGAGCTGCAGCAGTGCCAGCAGGAGCTCGAGACGAGCGAGGCGCGCAATCGCGAGCTGCGCGAGAAGCTCAAGAAGTACGCGCTGCAGCTGAAGAAGCGCACCGCCGAGCAGGCCGAGCTCCAGGCGCGTCAAGCGGCCGAGCAGCAGGCAAGCAGCGAGCTGGCCGAGCTGCAGCAACGTCTGCAGCAGGCCGAGCAACAGGAGCTGCAAGTGCAGGCGGAGCTGAAGCGGCTGCAGCAGCAGCTGGCGGCCAGCGAGCGGGAGAATGATGAGCTGCAGCAGCAGCTGACGAGCAGCGAGCGGGAGAACGACGAGCTGCAGCAGCAGGCGCACAAGCACAAGTCGAAGCTGGCCAAGCTCGAGAAGGAGGCGGACCGGCTGCAGGTCGAGCTGCAGAACACGGTGCACGCGAACACGGCGCTGCGCCAGGAGAGCTACCAGCTGGAGCAGACGCTGGCCGAGCGCGCTGGCGACGGCGACAGCAACAATCGCCTGCTGGAGGAGCTGCGCCGCCAGCTGGACCAGAAGTCCATCAAGTTCGACAAGTCCAAGGAGGTGATCAAGCATCGCAACGCCACCATACAGAGTCTGCAGCGCGAGCTGGCCGAGCTGCGCGCCCAGCTGCAGGCCCAGCCCGAGGAGGAGGCGCAGCAACAGCAGCTGCAGCAGCAGCTGCAGCTGGAGAAACAGCAGGAGCAGCTGCAGCAACTGCAGGCGGAGAACGCAGCGCTGCTGGCGGAGAAGGCCAACTTCGAGCTGGTCATTGCGCGCCTGGAGACGCTGCACGAGGGCATACAAGCCAAGCTGCTGCAGGATCAGTCGTACATGGAGACGCTGGAGGCGCAAGGCGTCGAGCTGCAGCAGAAGAACGCCACGCTGGAGAGCCAGACCAGCGCCCTGCAGTCGGAGCACGCCGCGCAGCTGGAGCGCGTCGAGCAGCTGGCCCAGCAGCTGGAGCAGCGCAATGCCCAGCAACTGGAGCACGAATCGCAGCTGCAGCAGCGCCTGCAGCAGCTGCAGGCGCACGAACAGACCCAGAGCAGGCAGCTGCAGCTGCT
The DNA here is from genome assembly GCA_035046165.1 of Drosophila rubida. NCBI lineage: Eukaryota > Metazoa > Arthropoda > Insecta > Diptera > Drosophilidae > Drosophila > Drosophila rubida. The sequence continues at coordinate 4,913,699 of JAWNOF010000023.1, read as the reverse complement.
GGGCAGCGAGGCGGACGAGGTGCGCGAGCAGCTGGCCAATCTGCAGGCCGAGCACGACTCGCTGCTCGCGCGCCACAAGCAGCAGACACAGCAGGCGCTGGCGGAGCGCGAGCAGCACAACAGCAGCGTGGAGCAGGAGCTGCACGAGCTGCGCGAACAGCTGCAGCAGCGCCAGCTGGAGTTGCAGCGTCAGCGCAACGTCTACGACGCCAAGCTGGCGGCCAAGGCCACCGAGCTGGATGAGATGGAGTGCGATCTGAGTGCGCACATGGAGCGGGCCAGCGGCGAGACGCGCGAGCTGCTGCAGCGTCTGGAGCGCAGCCAGGAGCAGCTGCAGGCGCGCGGCGACGAACTGACGCGCCTGGGCGAGGAGCTGGCCGATGTGGAGCGCGAGCGCGCCAGCCTGAGCAGGGAGGTGACGCTGCTGCGCCTGCAGCAGGACAGTGCCGAGCAGGATGTGCTCGAGCTGCAGGAACTGCGCATGCAGGTGCTGCAGGACAAGACCGAAATGGACAATCTGCGCTCGCAAATCGACGCCCTGTGCGCCAACCACAACCAGGAGCTGCAGGCGCTGCAGCAGCAGCTGGCCGAGCTCGACACGCTGGGCCAGAATCAGACCGACGACCAGGTCTACATCGAGACGGAGAACAAGCGTCTCACCGAGCAACTGGTCGAGCTGCAGGCACGCCTCGACGAGCAGTCCGAGCAGCTGGCTCGCCATCAGCTTGCCGCTGCGCCGCCGCCCAACTTTGCGGCCACGCCCTACCAGGCGACGCCGCAAGCCGGCGACAACTGGATGTCGGCGTGGACGCGCTCCAGCAGCGGCAATCAGGAGCGGCCCCTCGACCAGGTAAGTCAAGTTGGGATCATGTAGGGCAACTGTGGGATGGCGGGAGAAACTTAGTTGCTCGGAAACTCTAGAGATAGATGCGTGAGGGGAAGTAAGAAGACGGGAGCGTTAGATCCTTTCGGAAAGAGCTGTAGGCATAGAATAGGTGTTGTTGCCTCGGAATTGAAAGTCCGAGAAGAGTAGAGATGACGGGGAACGCGGAAAAGCTGCAAGGACATGAGCAGGATTAGACTAATCGGCGAGTCGATCGGGGAGAAACTTGGTTGGGGAAGTAAGAAGGGCGTACAAAAGGAAGCCGAAAGCGGGAGCGCTGTAAGCATAGAATAGGTGTGGTTGCCTCGGAATTGAAAGTCCGAGAAGAGCAAAGCGGCTAGAGATGACCGGAAAGGACATGAGCAGGATTAGACTAATCGGCGAGTCGATCGGGGAGAAACTTAGTTGCTCGGGAACTGTTGATAGACGGGTGAGAGGAAGTAAGAAGACGGGAGCGTTAGATCCGTTCGGAAAGAGCTGTAGGCATAGTATAGGTGTTGTTGCCTCGGAATTGAAAGTCCGAGAAGAGTAAAGCGGTTAGAGATGATGGGAAATGCTGCAGGGACATGAGCAGGATTAGACTAATCGGCGAGTCGATCGGAGAGAAACTTAGTTGCTCGGAAACTCTAGAGATAGATGGGTGAGGGGGTAAGAATGCGTACAAAAGGAAGCCGAAAGCGGGATCGTTAGATCCGTTCGGAAACAGCTGTAAGCATAGAATAGGTGATGTTGCCTAGGAATTGAAAGTCAGAGAAGAGCAAAGCGGTTAGAGATGATGCGGAAATGCTGCCAGGACATGAGACATTAGACTAATCGACGGGTTTGCTTTGCTGTCTTGCAGAACCAACCGATTCCCGCACCAGCGATGTTCTTCGGCAGCGACGCAGCAGCGGCGCCATCGCCCTTCGACGAGATTGTCGCCCAACCGCTGCGGGTGAGCAGCCAAGGACTGGGCGTGCCCCAGGACCACCCACTGACAGTGGAGCCGACCATCGAGGATCTGCAGCGCAACGTGAGCGACCTGGAGAAGCATGCCAAAGAGCTGGAGACCAAGTTGCTGGCGCACAACCAAGCGCTGGCCGAGCACGAGGAGCGACGCCAGCAGCTGGAACGTTTGCTCGCCGAGCGCGAACAGGAGCTCACACAACTGCGGACGGCGGCCGAGGAGCGTGAACGTCTGGCGGCCATTGAGCAGCTCATACAAGCGGAGCCACAGACGACGAAGAAGGCGACGGCGGCGCCGGCACCGGCGCCCACGCTGGACATGTTCTTTGGCGCGGAGACCGTCACAGATGCGGGCCAACTGGATCTGGGTCTGCCGCAAGCCGAGCCCGTTGTGGAGCCGCTCATCACACCAAAGAAGGCGTACCTCTGCCAGCCCGACCAGCAGCAACAGCAGCAGCAGCAGGTGGTCGTTGACTGGGGCGTGGATGAGGATCCCTGGGCGAGTGCGGCCGCCGACGAGCAGCAGGTGCGACCCGCTGTGGAGCAGCAGCTGCAGCAGCGCATCGAGGAGCTGGAACAGCAGAAGCTGGAGCTGCAGACGAAGACGGCGAAGCTGATGAAGCGCGTCAAGGAGTACCGCAGCAAGGAGCAAACCAAGAGCAGCAGCAACAACAGCAACAGCAACGATCTGGACAGCGCCATCATGGACGAGCTGCGCCACCAGCTGCAGCTGCACGAGGCGCGCCAGGCCAAGAGCGAGGAGCTGCAGCAACAGCATGCGCTCGAGAAGGAGAAGCTGGCGAAACGCATCGATGTGCTCACTGCGGGCAACGAGCGCATGGCCGAGCTGAAGGAGCGCCAGGACATGGACGTGCAGATGTATCAGGCGCGCATACGCGAGCTCCAAGACAAGCTCCAGCAGCTGGAGAGCTGGGGCGAAGGCGAAGCACCCACCACCGTCGCCACAGTGCCAACTCCAGCCGCAACTGCGGAGACACAAACCGCAATCGAGAATCTGCAGGCGGAGAACCAGGAGCTGAACAGCGAGTGCCAGGAGCTGCAAGCGCAGCTGCAGCTGGAGAAGCAGCAGGCGTTGGAAGTGCTGGCGCAAGCGCAGCGGGAACGCGAGCAACTGCAGCTGGAGAAGCAGCGTGCGCTCGAAGCGCTCGCTCAGCAGGCGGAGCAGGAGCGCTGCCAGCTGCACGAACAGCTGCAGGCGGATCAGCAGCAGGCGCTGGCCGCGCAACAGGAGCGCGAGCAGCTGCAGCTGCAGCTGGAGGAGCTGAAGGCCAAGCAGCTGGAGCTGCCGACATCGGTGACGGCGCCCAGCAGTGACGAGAGCATGGCGCTGCTGCAGGAGAAGGAGTCGGAGATTGTGCATCTGAAGCAGCGCATCGAGGAGCTGATGCGCGAGGATCAGACCGAGAAGCTGGTGCTCGAGATACTCACCAAGAACCAGGAGCTGCAGCTGCTGCGCATGCAGATCAAGCAGCTCGAGGAGGACAAGCTGGAGGCCAAGCCAGCCAGCACGAACGAAGCCGCGCAGTTGGAGCAACAATTGGAGCTGCAGCAGGTGCGACAGCAGTGCGAGCAGTTGCAGCAGGAGAAGAGCGACATGGAGGAGGAGCTGCGCGTGCTGAACAACCATGTGCTGTCCTGCCTGCAGCTGGAGGACAAGATGAAGCAAACGGTGCTCGAGCTGGACACCAAGACCATCGAGATCACCGAGCTGCGCAAATCGCTGGAGTTGCTGCAACAGTCGCCGCCGCCGCCGGCGCAAGCGCAGGCGCAGCCAGCGGTCAGCCAGCCGTCGCAGCAGGATTTGAGTGTGCTGAATCAGCAGTGGGAGGCGCTGGTGGAGCAGAAGTGCAGCGAGGTCGCCAGCATTTGGCAGGAGCATCTGGCGCAGCGCGAAGCCGCCTACCAGGCGCAGATCGAGCAGCTCACCACGGCCGCAGCCCAACAGCAGCAGCAGCAGCAACCGCCAATAACGCCAACGCCGGCTGTGGAGCAGCCGGTGAGCGCGACGCCGGCGGAGGACAGCGAAATGCTGGGCAAGATGCAGAAAGCGCTGGAAACGCAGGAAATGGAAATTGTGACGCTCAAGGAGCAGCTGGCCATCCGCTCGGCGGAGTATGCGCGTCTCGCCTCCCAGTACGATCCCTTCCGGCTGCAGAACACACTCGGCGGCGGTGGCGCCGCAGCCGGTGCAGCGGGTGGCGCCGCGGGCGCTGGCGCAACGGGCAGCATTAGCCAGGAGCCGTTGCCGGAGTATGTGCTCAAGGCGGACCTGGACTATGCGCTGATGATGCTGCATCAGCGCGACATGCGTGTGGAGGAGATGATACTGGAGTTGGTGCAATTGCTCGAGGAGCGCGACCATCTGCAGCTCAAGTTGTCGGACACGCTGCGCCAGCTGGAGGCCGAACGCAGTACGTAATCATTTGTCAATTAACAATTCTTTTGATAACCCTAATGCCACTTGCAGCGGGCGTTCCAGCTACAGCTCAGCCAGCTCCCGCAGCGCCAACGGACAGCGATCCCAGCAGCAGCGGAGGCAGTGACCTCAAACAGAAGTAAGTGGGATGCGACGAGCAAGTTTCTCGAGCAGTTACTAATCGCATATATGCACAGATTGGCGGAGCTGCAAACGGTGAAGCATTCCAAGGACAAGGCAATTGTGGATGAGCGCGAGCAGCGACTGCGACAGATGATACAGCTCCAGCGGGACATGTCCAAGACAACAGCTGCGATCCCAGCGACGGACACGACAACGACGACGACGCCGGCGGCTGCGGCTGCGTCTGCGTCTGCGGCGATAACATCAGTGACTGCCCCACCAACAGTTGCAGCGATGCCACCCACTCCTCAACTGCAACAGCAACAGACGCAGCTCGAAGTGGATGCATGTGAGTCTCCCAGCAATCCAAGAGAATAGGATAGCGCAATGAAGCAGGCAGTAGAAGATCCTCAAGCACAACCATAACTCGCTTAACGACCTCAAGTGACCGCAGCAAGAGAATTTCCTATGGTTTTCTATGTGATTTATATATAATTTTCTTTTGTGTTGACCTGAAGCGAGATAAATATAATGTGGCCGTCAATTGCCGGTGTTTCTTAACTCAAAAGCCGAAACAATCAGTCTTGAAATCCTCCGAAATTTTAGAAGCATGCCACATAGAATTACTTAAATGAAATAACTTAACTTGTAATTAGTATTTATGTGGCTTTGCCAGCTGTTTATGCAATAGCTAATCACTTGTTTCACCCACAGCTCAATCATCACTGCGCTCCCCTTCAATGGTACTCATGGACTGGATATTAGGCAACAATAAGAGCGAAGAGGAAGTGCATCCGAGCAGCACAGCATCCAGCAATTAAATCCGACCAGCATTCGAGCATCCATCTCCCTTGTCCCTCGCATGTTCCAAGCTGCTTCCGACCACAACAAAAACACTGAGTAGTTAAAGCGGCTTACCAATAATTCTTGATATAAACTAGCGTTAGAGTTCTATATTATGTACCTTGGAAGAATTGAAAAAAAAAAAAAACGAAAAAAGCAAAAACAAAAAGAGCAAAAATAGAAGAAGAAAAACACTGACTAAGAAATCGAAATGAAAAAGAAAAAAAAAACAAGCAGTAAACAATTATTCCCGAATGTGTTCCAGCATGGCGAACACGCCCACGTTTTATGTTGTAGATATGTAAAAAATTGTATAAAACAAAGCCTAAACAATTGATAACAACACATACGAAAAAAAGTACGTAAACCATATTTGAATTGCGGCAATTGTTTGATTTGGCGGGCAAGCAGTATGCGCAGCGATGACTTTTTGCAGTGAGCAACATTTAGCTTGGCAACAAAATGGCGAGGGAGCAGTGTGTCCATACATCCAGGGGGCGCGTGCGCAGCGATAACTTTTTGCAGTGAGTGCATATTTATTGCAGTGCACATGCTTGCACGTCAGGTGGCCACTCTTGAACTTGAGCTTGAAAATGTGGCAACTGTGGCTGCACACGTTAATTCTCATTCTTTTCTTTGGCGTGCCTCGTAACGGTTGCAGTGTGCTTTTAATTAGTGTTCGTATTTTTTTTTTTGCTTTTCTTAAAATGGTTGAGCAATTAATTTATTATACCTGTTCACAAGCAGTTTATACAAGCTATTCATATGCTTATGTGTGGAATCCTATAAATAATATGTATGTTTGGCAACCAGTGCCAATTTACACCACGGTTCGTTATCAGTGTGTCCACATTAGCTTCTAAAATAAAAAATAACATAAACGTTTTAACGGCTTCCGGTGCCAAATTCCAACCATCTAAAATGTCGGCATCGAAGTATAAATTAAAAAACCCAATGCGCCTGGCCGACATGAGGCCAACAATGACTAGTTTCTGCACTGTTGCCCTCATTATTGCCAAATCCGAGCCCTATGTGTTCTGTGACAAGCTAAGCAGCGAGAAGCGTGGTGTGATCAATTTCACCTTGCGAGACACGCGGCGTCACATTGCCAACTGCAAGTGCTGGGGCTCCGAGGAGAGTGTGCAGGAGTACAACGCCATTTTGCAACTGGGCGACGTGATCGATGTGGTTGGTGCCAAAGTCATGGCCATAACGCTCAACAACAGTCTCAACGAGCAGCTCTATCAGCCACGTGGCACCCTCTCGTGTGCGCTAGTTGTAAACGAAGGCCACGGCTATCTGGTGAAGCACAGCAGCGAGGATCTGGTTACTCTGCAAACATTGCGCCAACTCGCACAGCAATCACACACAGCACACAGCGCCGCCCTCAAGCTGTCCGATGTGCGTCTTATGGCGCCCGGCAACGAATTGCGTTCGTCGGCATTTGTCGATCTGCTCGTCGTGGTCGCTGCAATGCGTCCGGTGCGCCAACTGAAGCGCAAGCAGGCGGCACGCAATGGCACTACACTGCTGCACTGCCTCGAACTGGTGGTCATCGATGCCAGTTTTCCCGCAGGCATGCTGTTCACGACGTGGCATCCGGATTGGATACGACGCGCACAGCGCTGGCAGCCGGGCAAGACGCTGCTGCATCTGATCGATGTGCGTGTGGCATATTCCCAGTTCCATGGCTGCGCTGTGCTCAGTCATGCCAGCTGCACGCTCATCTACGAGAATCCTCAGCCATTGGGTGGAGACGTTCAAGCGCTGCTCGGCTTTATTGGTCAGCGTGCAGTTTACAACTTTGATCTGCTTCTGCAAGACGATTTGGAGAACTTGCCCAAACGTGAGTAATAGCAGATTGCTTAATAAATGACAGCTGAATTGATCTGTTCCGTTCTCTTTCAGCTTCTGAGATCCAAACGCAAATGACGGTGCGACAGATTTATACGCGTGCCGAGGGAGACATGCAGGATGCCACCAGTGGACAGTTTACGGCCATTCTCTACGCCATGGCCAGCAAATTCGACATTGATGGTCTGGGCACGTACATCAACAAGAAGTGGCAAGTAACCGACAATTACTACTAATACTTCATTGAAGGGATCGCAATATATATAGGAATATATCAGACTATCAATTTACAGAAGAGTTACTCTGTATTTGTTTTTACAGCTCAATTTCAAGAGGTTTTTCTATTCGTTGAAAAGAATTACGAATAATCATTTACGTTCCCTGCTCTACTGAAATCATTGTTTTTTAGTGGAGTTTCCTCTCATAAATTCTTTGTTGAAGAACAACTATTTAATATTTACACAATTTCTTTATTCATCAATATAAATTGATTGAGGAATCACATTCGATATTTGGTTGAACATCAAGCTTGAATATTATTTCACCTTAATCTTCCAGCAAATCTTGTCATCGTCTAATTCCAAACAATCGAGATGAATGCGGCAATGAGCATTGCCAACTGGAGTTCGAATATAACAATGAACGTATAGAGAAGTTCTTCAACATCAACATGCAATTGTCGGATCAAACAGGCACGCTTATAGAGGCACATCTTAGTGGCGACATCGCAACCCATTTGCTGGGTGTCAATCCGGAGGCCTTCGAGCTGCTGTCTGAGCGCAAGAAGTCCGAACTCAAATGGCGCTTTCTGCTGAAATACTTTAAGGTAAAGCTGGTGGTGAAGAAGGCTACAGCCATGCGCAAGAATCTCGCTATCTTTGTGGTGGACATGCAACTAATTGAGATGGAGGAACTCATCAAGAAGATGGCTGCGTTTTAAAGGCTTAACGGACAGCTTAACATAGAGAGGGAGAAATTGGTCAAGACTTTAGTTTAGGAGATTAGATTTAAGAGATTAGATAAATAGATATATAGATAAATATAGATAGATATAGGTAGATAAATAGATAAATATATATCTATAGATAGATAGGTAGAGATGAAGCAACTCTTCAAACAGATGACTACCTTTTAAGGTGTAAACGGAGAGCTTAACAAAGAGAGGGAGAAATTGGTCAAGACTTTAGTTTAGGAGATTAAATTTAGAGATTAGACCAGCTCTTGGAGATGGAGCAATTCACGAAGAAGATGGCTGCGTTTTAAATGGTAAACGGAGAGCTTAACATAGAGAGGGAGAAATTTGTCAAGACTTTAGTTTAGGAGATTCGATTTAAGAGATTAGATATATAGATAAATATAGATAGATATATAGATAAATATAGATAGATATATATTTATAGATAGATAGATAGGTACAGATGGAGCAAGTCTTCAATAAGATGACTGCGTTTTAAGGTGTAAATGGACAGCTTAACAAAGAGAGGGAGAAATTGGTCAAGACTTTAGTTTAGGAGATTAGATTTAGTGATTAGACCAGCTGATGGAGATGGAGCAACTCATGAAGAAGATGGCTTTTTAAATGCTAAAAGAAGAGCTTAACATAGAGAGAGAGAAATTGGTTAAGACTTTAATTTAGGGGATTAAATTTAATAGATTAGATAAATAGAGTTAGAGAAATGAATGAAGGAGATGGCTGCGTTTTAAAGACTTAAAAGGACAGCTTAACATAGAGAGAAAGAGAGAGAGAGAGAGAGAGAAATTGATCCAGACTTTAGTTTAAGAGATTAATTAGATCAGTCATATTTTTAATTGAAAATAGCTGTTACGTGAACTAGGTCTTAGATAAGAGCCATAATTTTAGTGATATTTCGTTTAAATGGATAAATTAAGCTCGGCTTTACTTGAGTCAGGACATTTATATATAAATGCTCAATAAGACTTAAATCGGCCAATTTGAATTGCAGATTTTCCGAACATTCTCAAACAGTATAGTAATGGTCTCAGTTATATACCATATTTACTTTAGGAATTCTTTTTTTTTTTAATGTAATGAAGAGCATTGAGCGAAGTTTACATAGATTTAATCTATATTTTTTTTGTCTTACGACAAAAGTAAAAACAGGAGAAAACAGGCTTATTAAAATACAAAGAAATGAATTTTGTAAACAATCTAATAAGCAATCTTCTGCATGTTAAAGTTAAATACACGCTTCATGAGTTAGGGATGTTTGGGTTTGAACGGGTTCACGTCTTGAAAATAACAGAGAACTAAACAGGTTATTGGCAAACAGTGATATTGTTGTCATCTATATCACATTACCTCAGAAATTACATTGATATTGATAAGGGATATATGAGAGGTAACACAATTTGAAGATTTTTGTGCCATCTTAAAAAACATTGCTCTATGTGATTTATTTTGATGCTCAGTTTTCTTATTTTTTTTAGCTGTAAGTATTTGTTATAATAAATAATAGGGTTTAAAATATTCTACAATACAAATAGTAAACATATTTAGTTCCTGAGATTTTTAAATTTAAGTTACGCGAGATAAGAACTTTTTTTTGTTTTTGAGCGTTAAGATTTTTTTAGCTATAACTTTTTTTACTATAAAATAATATTAGGGTTTAATATATTCTACACCAGCAGTATTAATTCTTGAGCTTTAGAGATAAAATAATTTTCTATTTTTGTCAATTTGAAAAACAGAAATTTCAAGTATATGAAGAAACAAAATTTGGAAGATTTAAATTCTTTCGGCAAAGCATTAATTTTCACTATTATCTAACATGTTATTTTTAACTTTGTAACATTTAATTAAAACTTTAAAAATATTCAATATATTAATAATCACTAATTCCAGAGCTCCAAAAATTTGAAGTACAAGTCAAAATTATTTGTAAACAATAAATTAAATTACTAAATGAATATGTTTATGATTATGATTATTAAAGCAAACATTTTAAGCTTTTCCAGCAGCTGCAAAAGATCAAGGATGAAATAAGAGAAAACCTGGGATATCTACATAAATAGCATCTTTATTTCGCTTGGGTCTGTTTTTTGCTTTGTTAAATATTGTTTCACACATAAAACATTGCAACTGCAATACATAAATAGAATATACAATACAATTTGTCAGTGTCTCGACGACTGGGCCACTCCATTTTAAGTCAGACGCTGGGGGGAAAACAGCGAGTGTGTGTGGAGGAGCTCCAGTCATTTGTATGGGGCGAGGAGGCATTTTAACATCATGTGTGATGTGTGTGTACATGTGTGTATAATATACTATTTGGATTATCTAATTACATATATATAATGTCTGTATATATCTGTGTATATATGCTTAAATACGAGTAGTTGGAAATCAATTTCAATTTTTTTTTTTTTTTTTTTGGTGCTGTTTACTTGCTAAGATCACAATAAGTCGACTCCAGTTACATGTTATATACTTGGGGCAACGGCACCAACAATCAATCAATCAATCAACGTCTTCAATCGTGTATCTTTTCTTTTTTGGAGGGGGTGTAACGGGATTCGTTGTGTCATATAATTTTGGAATAGGAATGTGGAAACAATTTGGTGTAACGCTTAATACTGCACAATCGAAATATAAATAATAACAAATACACATATATAAAAAGTAAAACAAACGATAAAAGCACAAACCGTTAACGACTACAAGACAAAACAATTAACACGGGACATTTACGGGGAATTGTACTGTTTCTGTTACGTTTTGTTGCTAATCCTAAAATGTACTACTTCAAAATTCAGCTAATAGAAACGAAAACACTAGACACAGCTTAGAGCGAGTTCGCTATAGAGTATACACTGAGAGAGAGAGAGAGAGCGACAGCGAGAGCATTATCGTCAACACATTCAACTATCATAATTAAAGTACAAAAAAAAAACAAACAAACATAAACAAAAGGTTGGCTTGTCTACTTGGCGCCTGTCGTGCCGTGATGATGCAACGCACTGCTCTGATGATAAGGCGACTGCTGCGGCGGCGACTGATGATATTGTTCCTTGGGATTCGCTGCATTGGCAGCCGTTGTCGTTGCACTTGTCGCATGATTGACCGATCCGTGCGCCGTGTTGTGGCTATTGCAGTTCAGAGGCAGCGCCGCAACAGTAGCCAATGCTGCGGCTGCTGAGGCAGCTGCCACGCCCGCTGTGGCCGTGTTCAGCTTGCTGCCATTGGCATTGTTCACCTTTAGTTGGCGTATCTCCGGAAAGAACTCAATCATCAGGATTTCCAGTAGCTCCTATAAAACAAATACGGTATTAGAGCGTGAGATACACTAGCTTAGAGTATATGCAAATCACTTGTCTACTTACGTAGAACAACTGCTTGTTGTAAGCGGGATTCTGCAGTGCATCAAAGACTTTGAGCACGCCACGCTTGGCAGCCTGGGCGCCGACAAGGTTGCACAACACCTCGGGTATGTGATCGGTGAGCAGCGCTTTGGCCGCATTCGTGGTCATCTCCTTCATGTCCTCGGAGCGCGCGGGATACGCAGAGGCCAGCACGCCGCCAGGCCAAAAGGATTTTAGGATCGCCGAGAAATAATTGTGCAGCATGGACTCGTCGAACAGATACGCAATCGATTCGCGTATCTGCCGATTGATCGTGCGTCCATATGTGATCTGCACAAAGGAAATGATGCTCTTGCGCAGCCACTTGAAGACGCCACCCATATCGAATATCTCGCCCATCAGCGCATACATGGGCTCCGCTATTGAATCTTTGCTATCCAAATCCGCCTGCAATTTGGCATCGCTGCTCGTTTCCCCATCCAAATACGTAGACATGTCATCGTCGTCGCGTTGCAGACCCCAAAACGGATCGCTTGCCTTGTTGCTGTCGTGCGCTTTGGCCGCATCGCTCTTGAAGAGCGTGGACAATGAGAACTTCGACTTTTTGGGCGAGGGCAGCGTTTGCTTCAAGTGATCCGAACTGGGGCTCAGAAACGTGTAGATCGCCTCGCTGCCATTCAGATGATCGTCCTCCAATATGAACTAAAACAAGCAGACATTTTACTATGGACAATCTTTATAGAGTCGGTCGCTGTTGGCATCTTACGTTGAGAAACTTTTGAATTTGTCCCTTGGCCTTCTCCTGCGTGTGGCGATCTGTCTTCAGAAAGAAGAACTTGAAGTTCGTGGGCAAATCGAGCGATTTCAAATTGGAGCTCACGTGACGCAGCTTGCGTTGCAGTTCCTGTTCGAAATAATTGGCAATTTGGTTAGTTAGTTATGCGATCAATCAGCTGCTTGCGACTTACGTGCACTTGATTAAGCGAACGCATCACCACCCAGCCACTGGATATGCCGGAGGGACGACGACGCTGCGCACGACCTGTGCTGCTGTCGCCGTTCTTGGGCGCTGCCTGGGGCGGTGCATTGATGTCCTCGTCCACATGCACCAGTATCATGAATTGCAGTGATTCCTTCTCATCCGACACCTGCAATAGCAATTGAGCAAGATATAGTGGATTGCGCAAACAAGTTGTACAGCAAATATGTAGCATGATAGACAGAAGCTTTCGATGTGAACACACCTCCACACTTTGTATGGTGGCCTTCCATTTGCCAAGATGCTCGGTCCATGCGTCAGTGCGACGTAGATGCGCCTCCGTCTGGCGCTTCTCGCTCTTCAACCACTCCATCTCCTTCTCGAGTATTTGCAGCACCTTAGACTCTGGCTTCACCGAGTATTTGAGGGCATCCAGCGCTTGATTCTTCTTGTCGATACGCTCCTGTATCTGCTCCAGTTTGCGACGTGCATACGATGTGTGCGCAGCGACATCGATGGCAGCGGGAGCACCGCCGGCACCATTGAGGCCATCCACAACGCTGGCCTGCTCATCGTCATGCACATCGCCGAGCAGTGTGGGACACATGAGCAAGGTGGGATCGTTAAATTCGTTCGAATCGAGCGCCTCCTTGAGCTGACGATACTGCTCGCTGAGCACAAATGGCGGGTAATATTTGTCCTCCAGGGTGCGCAAGATGTTGCGTTGTATATCATAGAATATATCGGGACCTGCGTCGCCCAGCACAAAGGTCTCAATCAGTTTGCGTTCATGCTTATCGATTTGTATCTCCGGCTTCGGTGCACGTATGTATGTGTAGAAAATCTCGGTGCCCAGCTGATGGGTGGCACTTTTGTGCGAATGCTTCATCTCATCCACGGCCAGATAGAAGCCAACCAGCGCACTCGCCTTCAACGGCTCCAGGAAGAGCGTAAAAAAGCGTCGTCCCACTGCCGTATTGAGTATTTCCATCAGCGTCAGATCCTACAAATCGCATATCATTAGAAAAACAGAAAACAGCTGGACAGCATTGTATGGCAATTGTGCTCACTGTGTCGCTGGAGTAGTTGCCATTCCAGCCAAACTTGGCCAGGTTCTTTTCACACTGGCCCTTGGCCACCGTGAGTTGCTGCACATAACGCTTGAGCCGCACAGCGGCCGTCAGCTCTGATTTGGTTAGCGTATGATCCTCGGTGTCGGGGTCAAGTCCTTTGGCACGTTGCAAATTTTGCATACTTGTCGCATGCATCAAATCGTTCACAATGCTCTTGCGGATCAGCGACAATTCCTCCAGATTGCCCGAGTTATTGATGATCTTGATGAACTCCTCAAAACTTGCTGCATACTCGTAGCTCCGTTTGCTGATCGCCGCAGCAGCCAAACGCGTCTCAATGTTCTGCACCACCTTCTGGTTAATGTAGTCCGGCGACGTCAGCATTTTAATCATCGGAAAGAATACTGTGAATGGTGAAGAGTTTCATTATTCAGAAATTGTACAATCAACTTGCTGTGACACAATTATGCTAAAAAGTTACTTCGACACTTACTCTTGAAGGACAAAATCTCGCTGAGCAGCACTTTGAGTGGAGGCAGTGAGTAGCCGCGTGGCAGCAGCAAGATGATCATAATTTCGCACAGTTTGCGCAAAAACTCCATTTCTTTGTCCTCGTCAACCAAGTACGTGTTGGTGCTAAACACAGGAGCATTGCTGGTTTCCGCCCTGAAAGCAACAACCGCAATTAGGTCAAGTTAATGAAGATTCTTAAGCGCTACTTACGCCCTCGCCTCGGCAATGCGAATCTTCTCGAGGTGCACTGTGACGCGATTGATCATGTCGACGGCAATGATCTTGGCTGGATCCATTCTGGCGGCCCGCTCATGTATCTTCTGTATGGCATTCCAAAGATCCTCTCGTATAACATCGTTGATCAGTTTCGGCTTGGTCACAACGTAGCTGGTGGAAAGAAAAGCGCTGTAAGATTCTGCATTTTAATGCAAAAATAGTTGAACTTACCCCAGCCAAGGTACCATAAAGTCGCGAAGTACATATTCGATTATCTGCTGTAGCTGCAGATCGACAGTTTTGCCAAAGATCAAAGGTAAATTCGATGGATTCTTGATGGGATTTGGCAAATCGAAAATGTTGCTTCTGAAAGAGCGAGATAGCATTCGATTAGTAGGGCGATTAAAGAGGTCATATTCCGATTACTCACTTGGTAGCATTGTAGAGCAGCTTGGAGGGCAGTCGATTTGGCTTTGTGGGCTCATTGGTCGTAAATATATAATGTATGTAGACGGTGCCGGCGACAGCTGTGCCCCAATAATAATAACAATCAAAATAGCAACAACAACAAATACAGATAAATTTTTAATTAACGAATTTCTGATGATGGGCAATGACAATTCATTCTATAAAATAGTCGCCTTATTGTTGTTCTTGTTGTTGTCGTTGTTGTTTTAGCCCCTTGCTGGCTTTGATAACAAATGAGTCATGCGCCTTAAGATTACCAATTTGGATCTACCTATTGGCACTGATAACAATAGATTTATACCCGGCAATAAGCGAGGCAGTCAGTAATACTGAAGATACATATATAGACAAATGCATATGTATTTCAGCAAGCCACAAGTGCAATAGTTATCAAAGCTGGTAACACTACGCTTGTAGCTTGGCATGGAATTCAAATTGCATGTCTCGAATGTTTCCAACCATGACATAAAAGTATTGTTTTTAAGCATTTCCAGATTAATATGCTATCGAGTATCGTGTAGCCGAAATGTTGTGATTAGCTAGAAAGGGCTAAGGTCGTCTTACCTGCAAAAACCAGCACCAGGGAGTAGATGACGAATGCGAAGAATAAGAAAAACGTTGGATAATACCAAATAACGGCCAAAAGCGTCAGTGTGATGCCGGAAATGATAATCTTCCAGTTTAATTGCAGCGCACGTAGCGAGCTAAGTCATTAGGATGCGCGCGGAAGCGAGAAAAGGAATAACAATAAATCTATTAATAATTGTGACAACAGCCCAGTGTCCAACATTCCCGCTCCCCACTTCCCAAGCATACACGCGCTTCATTCCAATCCATTCCAATTGACCCCCATATACATATGCTTAGAGGATACACACACACACACACACATGCCTGGCACACGCACATGTTATGACATAGCGGAACTTCCGACCAGGGCTGTAGAGTTATTAAAAACAAAAAAAATAGTTGCGTCTTCTTCACTTACCGCGTCGCCAGCAGTGTCAGTCGCTGTGTGGGCGTTGTTGGCGGCTCAGGTTCAATGGGAAACAATGGGCGGCGTCCCTCCATGTCGACCAGCTGTTCCCAGCACGCACACACACAAACATATACACTCTTTCGCTGTCTATATTTGTATTTGCTAGTGGTTTACAGTTACCACTACTGTTGTTGTTGTTGTTGCTTTGTAATTGAAGAATATTTGATGCGTTTTGTACATTTTTTTTCGGTTGACGACAACGTTGTCGTCGTTTCTTTGTAGAGCTTGCTTAATTTGTAGCCTTGTGTTCTGGATTTTGTCACACACACTACTATTATAAATAGTTCTCTACAAACACTTCCGCCATCCCCCGCGGTACGCCAACAAAACGCCCTTGCAACTGCTGCCTATATTTATTTATATTATTCAATATTTGATCTCCTCCAGGAGGGAAAATAGTGCGGGCGTGATCACAGCATCTCAGCCATGGCAACAAGTTGGATACTGATAAAAACAAACTTTACAAGGATATATTCGGCTACAGCAGCTGTATGTGATGATAAGAAAAGCGGCGCAGCAATAGCTGCTGCTTGCACATCTTTTACTCTGCTGCTGCGCTGCTGCTGTGAATTGTTGTTGTTTATTGTCACTGTCTCGAAGCCGTTGCTGCGTAGATTACAACAAGTTGGAATTTGAGTTGGCGCGTTTGTACGTTTATCTGCTGTGCTGTGCTGGTCAAGCAGCGGAGCCGTAATTAATCATAGCACACACTCACTTCCACTTTCAATCGCATTCACAAATACAATAAACCGAATAAATCAAAGTTTGCCCACTGTTGGTTCGTTGCTGTGTTGCTGGTGTTACGATTTGTTGATATGCGCTATCGATAACGATAATACGATTTGTATGCAACACAATATCGACACACCACCACCAACAAGGCGATAACTTATCGAGTGACAAAAACAAAACACCCGCCGATATCTTGAAAAGTTGCCAATTTATTTTGTCGCGAATCTAAACAATTAGTTGCTGAATTTAAAAGTAAAAAGCAAAGAAAAGGTGTAGCATTTGTAACATTGGTTTCGTTTTGTTTCATATTTGGTAATGCACGTCTTGCGTTTCGAGTCAGTTTTGGTTTTTTTTTGCATTTGTTCTGTTTTCCGTGTTGTTGTTGTTATATCATAAGCCAAAGACAACAAATTATGACTAAACAGGAACATTACACTATTGCTTCTTCTGCTGCTCTCTTGCTTGACGCTCACGCGCACGCTTGCGAGTACCCAAAATGTTTTTCAACACCAGATTTCTAGCAAACTGTGCTCCGAGCAGTGCCTCTGTAAAATGGATGACCAGTTGAAGCAGAGCATGTGGCAGATATCCAGCTGTTTGGCCGGCAAAGCCGAGTGTCGATAGTGCTGACTTTACATACGTTTCGGGCGATGGCGCAAAAACACTCGGCTTACGTATCTTCGACATGTTGGTGGCCACAAAACCCGGTTGGACGCTCTGCACCAGGATGCCATGTGCCTTGTACTCAGTCTGCAGATCGTCGCTGAACTTGTTTACGAAGGCCTGAAACAAAAAATGATAAACATTACTATCTTAACCCCAAACTCGATCACATAAACTAACTTCCACCCATCATAAGAATTAGTTTGGATTAAAAGGAATCCTCAATATAAATCTTTCCGATAAGAAATCCTACTGAAATTAAAATGTGAACCTATAAGAAAACAAAACTGGCTGACCTACTACAAATCTATTGATTATGGCCTAACTATAACTTTATATTATCACCTATTGGATTCAGTTCGATCTATTTACCTTTGTGGAACTGTATACGCTCAGCAGGGGATTAGGAATAACGCCCGCCGTGGAGGACAGATTGATGACAACACCTTTGCGTCTGGCAACCATTTCAGGCATAAATATGGCCGTCATATGGGTAACGGAATGTATATTGGCCGCCACAATGTCGCACAGAAACTTTGGATCGGCCTTATAGCAGTCGAGGAAATATTCAGGATAATTATAGCTGATGCCCACATTGTTGACTAGCACGCCAACATCCAGACAAGCAGTTTCCTTGCGTATGCGTTCATAGATCTCGAAGCCGGCAGTAAAGTCCACATCAATAACACGCACCTCGACGCCAAACTCATCGCCTGGAAGTATGCCATATTACATTGGCAATTTTAAGCCGGGCCTAAAGCGACTTACCAATTTCCTTTGCAACAGCCTTCAGTTTATCCAAGGAGCGTGAAATCAACACCAGCTTCAGTCCTTTGCGTGCCAACTGCCAAATGAGAGCAAAAACAACCGATCAATATTTATGGAAAGATTAAAACCAAAATATATGGGCATTGAAATCGGTAAGTCAAATCCTACAAATATAATGAACTCGACAAATATTTCGGATAATGTAGGGTAATGTAAACGTTTAGGAAATCACATTTCATTCAAATAGATATTAACAATTCCATTGACCTGAACGCTAAGATTAAATTACTATTTCTGTATATTAATAGTCGATCAAGTGTTTCAAAAGCACATGACATGCTAATTAACATTGCTTAGAACGTCGCAATCAAAGAAAGCACATATCCACACACCCCGGAATATCATCCAAAAGCATTACGTTAACAAACACATCGACCGACGGGGTCAATTGGTTCGTCCGTCGAGTTTGGGACTGTTGTTCTAAGCGACAACGGCTGTGAGTTTTAGGTGTGCAAAAGTGCAAAGTGCTGATTAAGGTAAACAAGAATGGGGTAAAGCGATACCGATTGTGTTGTTTATAGATAGCTTGGCGCAGTTGTTGCTGTTGCTAGATCAACAGTTCTAGGGTTTATATGTACATAGATCAGATCAGTAGTTTTTGGGTACTTTCGGATATGGGTAATTAGCACTTAAGCTGAATTGCAATTGAGAAATGCATTAGCGTGTAGAAAGCTATTCATGAGGCGACAGCTAATGGAATCCAATGTTCAAGTCATGCTCAAAGCTTAACGCAAATGGCATATGTCAATTTGTTAGTTGCATTTTTTCTCTATATTTTTTTGTTGACAATTTGCTGACCCAGTCAGCAATCGTAAGGGCACACTGAGGAGAACATACCTCTCGGGCATAGGCCTTGCCGATGCCGTCCGTCGATCCGGTGATAACTGCAAAAAAAGATACCAACAAAAATTGTAATCAATAGGTTAGCAACTACAAATTTGGTGTCATAAGTGAGTGTGAGTAATGTATGTAGAATGCTCTTATCAGGAGCAGTGTTGTCTATTTAGCTAGTTTTGGGCTAAAATTTAGCAATTAGCGGCTTTTTCCTTTTTTACATAATTCAATGAGCAGGTTTGCAACTACAAATTCGGTGTTATAAGTTAGTGTGTGTAGGTTATCGAAGCTAGTTTTCGTCCCACAAGAGTAGCCATTTAGCAGCATTTTCGATATTTTCGGCTGTCCGCAATTAAGCGGGCACCAATGATCAGGAGACTGGAAAACGTAACGCAACGCTTAACGTATGATTTTGATTGCTGGCTCCTTTGTAGTTGTAATCGCATGCGTGTACGTAGTACTTACCAGCCCATTCGCCCATCTTGGCAAGATTCACCGAGGAGCCGATCAGCTGAGGTCCCACTATATTCGTATAGATCCATGGCAGGACTTTGCGGCATATTTGAAAGCCCACAATGCTGATGGCAAGACCGCTCAAAATCTTCAGAACTTGCGAGCTCTCGTCCATTTTAAGTGTTTGTGTGTGTGTGTGTGTGTGTCTGACTTAGAAAACCAGCAACTTAGATTTTTAGCGTTGTGCAGGGCTCGGGCTCCGTTGGCTGCCTGAAAATTATTCAATTGAACTGTCGTCGCGTTTGCTGCCGCCGCTGTGTAGTTGCTCTGCGGCTGCACTGTTGGCGTCGCTGCTTTGCTAATGCGTTGCTGTTGTTGTTGTTGCTGCTGCTGCTGCTGTTTTGTGTGTTTCGCTTTTGCCTCTGCCCGTCGATTTGCCGGCAGAATTGAATATTTCTGTGTGTATTGCTAATGAAGCAATAATGTGCGTTTAATATTCAAGGCAGATAGATTATCGAATGGTGTGGAGTGAGTATTGCTATGTATTCTGCATGCACAACAGAGAAATGGAAAATCTCTTTGGAAATTTAATTGAATTTACAACATGAAATGTCAACTGCGGCACGAAAAATGAAATGCCGACTGAGCATATTTATATGTATTACGTCGACGTACAATAAGTGTGCATATGTGTTTGTCTGTGTGTGTGTGTCGCTCGGTTTAGCTTCGACGTTACTTATGTCATTTACATGTGTGTGCGTGTGTCTGTGTGTGCGCACACGCCTCGTCTGGCGCGCTCTCGCACACGCTTTTCATACGAACCCATATCGCACCACGCCACCACCACTAACGAAACGATAAGGGGCGCACACACGCACATACACACACTAACGCTCTCTCTTTTTCTCTCACCCCAAAAAACTGCACATGCGCAGGAGACGAAAAACAGCAGCAGCAGCTGCAGCAGGCAATTCGATGACGATAACTGCTTCACACTGAAAAACACTATTTGCAATTATCAAAAGATCATAATTTTTAACTATAAATAATATTGAACTTATAAAAATGTAGCAATTGAATTGACTAACGGCGAAAATGTGCTTTGTGAGGATAATCGTTAGAGGAGCACACATGCGCACTAGATGGCGCCAGCACTTGCATAGAGTGTTGCATATGTTTAGGCGGATGCTTTAATTAGCATTGTGCTGTAACGACTTTTTGAATATGCCAAGCATGCTTGGCAACGGCAACTCTGCGCTCGGGATGTGTGCATAGCAACCCTATTTAATGGCATCTTTGCGGAGAGCAAGAGCACATACGCACTATTCTGGGCAAGCGGAGCTGCGAATCTTGCTGTCGTCGGCGGCAGTCTCGTATCAAGTGCGTGCAAACCAACAACGTTTAAGAACGTGGCGCCGGCAAATGCAACATGGTCACATCCTTCTCGACTAACACGGTGCTAAAAGTGAGCAATTGTTGTGCGCTGCCAATGCGAGACATTTTCTGGGTTAACACATAATAAAATATGCAGACAGACAACCACAGTTGGCTGTCCAGCTTAGTGTGCAGCTGCCATTCACGTTGCTTGTCATCGGACAAGTGCTCTGCAGCTTATAATAATATTGCTACGCAAAACGTAAATAAATGAAAGTGTTGCAATATTGAAAGTACTGCGGAGTTGGCAACGCAAAAGTGTCAACGAAAGCAGTCTCCACATTCTGCAATCTGAATTGTGTTAGGCAGCTCTGAGCGTGTGGCATGCGCACATCGCATCCTGACCTACATTCCGAATTATTGGTCATCTAAGCAGCAGCCAAGTAGTTGCAAAGCATAAGACCAACAAAAAAAGAACACACTCACTACACACAAATACAATAAAAGCGAGCAGGAAAAAAATATATAAATTGCAAACTATGTTTAGCAAGTGTAGCTAATAAAAATGTGAACGTTTTCTTATCATCTTCAACACAGTGAAATGGCCAGCGGCAATCAATGAGAGCAAATACGTGAATACAACGACTGCTAGTCAAAATATTCCATGCATCGCCACGAAGTTCGCACGCATCTCAAGCTCAATCGCAATCGCAATCTTAAATTCAATTTCAATTCCAACTCAATTGCAATAGGCAGCTCTATAAATGAGAGGAGTTATATTTTGAGCGATGTTGTTGTCGATTAGATAAAGCAATTACAACAAGAGCTAACCATAATAAGGAGCAGCCTAAGGAGAAAGCCTAATAAGGACAGCCATAAGAATAAGAGCAGGCGGAGCAACAACAACAACAATTCGCATTCCAAGCACTTTCATTATATGTGCATATGCTGCGGTGAGTTCTCCTCTTCGTTCTTTTGCGTTCTTTTCCCCTTTCCTTCAGCATTTTCCGCCTTTTCGCTCTTCCTGTCATTTGCATTTGCTCCTTTCGCATTTCTTGCGCTAATCGCCAAGTGATGACTGACTGTTGACACTTCTGTTGACTGACGTTTGATTGATTTTGCAGTGATGAAATCTAGATTATTTTGGATATTTGCAATTATATATTCATCGTTACACCACATAGGCTCCGGATCCACCTCGACGACATGTAAGTCACCATTCTCTAATGTCCAGTCTCGCATTAAGTTAATATATGTTCCGATATACACAAACTCTATTAGATATAAGCATACAGAACTATAGTTAGTTTATTTAGATCGACGCTATATTATTGGTCATAAGTTCGATGGACATCGCAAATTAAATTAAGTTTAGCTTTAAATTGCTTCAAATGCTGGACATCAAGAAACGAGTCAATTTAATGCCGTCCTTGAAGATCATGTGCTCAGCGTCTTATTAATATAAAAACTATAACATATTGGCATTCGAGTTTATACGAATGAATGATTATTGAACAGTTTGGAAATCAACGAAAACTACTTGTAACATGTAGCTTATTTGTAAATAATTAAGTAGCTTGAGCGAGTTGCTCTGTTGTTGGCAAGTAGAATAGAAAGTCGAGAGCAATCAATTTGTAAAATAATTTAATTAGTGGCAAGTTAGCTGCGTTTCTTGTTCAGATATTTCTTGAAGCTTTAGTGCAAATACTAACATCTTAAATCGTTTTGCAGTAAAACGTCCTCGAGCTGGCGATCCGTTTGACACGTTTCCGAAAAACTTCTGGCAAGAGTTCTCATCGCCATTCACAGACACGCCCGAGGATGAGGAGCTGGAGGTCACCGAGACGACAACGCATGAGCCCTTCCCCTTTTTCGCGGATCCCTACACGACAATCAACATAAGCACACAGCTGTCATCGAACGTGTATTTGCATTGTCGCGTCAACGATCTGCAGGGCAAGACGGTGTCGTGGATGCGACGCAAGGGCGATGATCTCACACTGATCACATTCGGCCAGCACACCTACAGCAGCGATTCGCGGTACTCGCTCGAGTTCGAGGAGCCAAACGATTGGAAGCTATTGATACAATTTGCCAATGAGCGTGATGAGGGTCCCTACGAATGCCAAGTGTCCTCGCATCCACCATTGGTACTCTTAGTATACCTAACTATAATTGGTAAGTCTTCGACATAATTGACTTCTGTTTTTTTTTTTCCAAATTTGTAATTTGTTCTGTCTGTTGACAGTTCCTCATGTGGAGATACTCGATGAACGGGGATCGGCCACGCCGGAAAAATACTACAAGGCTGGCAGCACCATTGAGCTGCAGTGCGTCATCTCCAAAATCCCACATCCATCCTCCTACATTACCTGGCGCCATGGCGTTCGTTTGCTCAACTACGACACCAGTCGCGGCGGCATTAGGTATAAATGCAACACACAATAAGTGGGAATTGCTTAATTTCACAATGTGCACTCTCTGTTGCAGCGTCAAGACGGACATGCTGCCGGGCAGGGCTTTGAGTCGTCTCTACATTGCCAATGCCAATCGGCAGGACACAGGCAACTATACCTGCATGCTGGGCAACGAGATAACGGAAACTGTTGTGGTGCATGTGCTAAATGGTGAGTCTTCGCAAACGAAGAGCGAAATAGTGAAGCCTTTTTATGCTGTTTGAAAGGAAAAGGAACTGCCACTTTTTTGCCGAGGAAAAACTATGCAGAACACAAGGATAGGAAGCCTTGTTGTCGAAAGTATATTTTCGAGTACAGGCGAATTATAAAAGCATACTTTTAGGCGCATGCTGATTTAGTTCTTCGGCCGCCCAATAACAGTTGCTCGGCTTCAGTGATTTTGATCCTATAGCAAACTTTAAAAGCATACTTTTAAGCGCACTTTTAGAAGTATGTGTGTGCTCACATGATATGGTTGCTTGCCACATCCTTAATTAGCTGGTTTCCCATTAGCGATATTGTGTGGTTTCCCTTTGTGCAATCCAAAGATTCGATTTAGTTTGTTGTCGTAAACTTTACAGCGAAGCTATAGGGCTTCGTTTATTTTGGTTTGACATGTCTATAGTCTTCAAATCATTAATAAGTAAATGCTAGCGTTTATTAGCTAAAACAAAGAGAATTTCTTGAAATTCCTTTTCTTGATTGACTTTCGAAATAGACATTTACTTAATTGCTATAATGTTTCTAATACGCAATTTCATTATATTCGCAGGTGAGGAACCCGCTGCAATGCAACATGCGAATGGGACGCGGTTCATGTCGAGTCCCGTAACTATGGTTGTGTTTTTTATAATATTTGCGATAATGAAACCGTTTCAACGATGACAACATTCTGAATGGCAGTGGTAAACGGTAAGGCTATCAACAACAAATTCAAAAATAAATACTTCAAAAGTGGTAACGGGGAAAAGTGCGATGGGAAAATGCAAAAACCAAAACAAACCAAAAAAAAAAACAACTACATACAAATCAAAAAACATAAAAAATCTTGTCCAGGATTGCATTTTCAACTTTTACTCTAATCATGGGTTGTTTAAAAATACATAGCATAAATGAAATACTACGAGTAAGTTTAAGAATACAAGAGAAAAAACAAATATGTATTTAAAAAAAAACATATGTAAACAATGAAAATGTCGTATATAAGGGCATACGCAAAAATACCAAAAACTAAAAAAGACGAATACCCAAAGAATTGATTTTGCAATTGAAAAACGAATGTGAATACTAACTTAATCGTACTACTCAAGGCCGTGTTTTTGTTGGCTATATAGTACACAGTTCCACGACTCCCACTCCCATCCCATCCATCCATATGCTAGTTCATTGCGTCTATTTTCGCATTCGGAATCGAAACCAATATATGTTTTGTGTACAGAACTCCCCCCTCATGTTAATAGTCGTAGCTTCTTGAAAAAATCAAATGGCATATCAGTTGAGATTATTGAGAAAATATTTTTACCTTATCTTTGTTTATTACACCACTTGGTTCTGAAGCGGGCTTGTTGGAAGAATGCGTCAAAATCCGGAAATGTCAACTTCAAATGCCGTCCGTCCGTCCTTTTTGCAAACTCTTTGTGAAACTTGGCGCAGTTGCATATTTTTGCTGCAGGCAGCAAATGTGTTGAAACTAGCCGAATAGGATTGGTATATAATATTATATGATATCTCAATATTCAAAGTTTTGTATGACCCACATTATTTTCTCGTGAGATTTTTCAATGAAATTCGTATTGTTTGAATGAGGAGAACTTTGTCTTATGTTAGAAAAACAATCGGTCCAAAAAGTAGACTTGTAGCTTGCGATAACTATGCAGGCGTGTGAAAACTTCGGCTTACCGAAGTAAGCTTTTATTTCCTGTTCGTTTGAGTTTGATAACACAATACAACAACTATTATTTCCCCATCCTTATGATCATAGTTTAGTTAATTCTTGAGGAATTGATAAGAAATCCTTTTAATGATCTGCCAAAATGTTGGGTTTAGTTCCTGTTGCTTCATTCAGTCAATACTGTATAGTAAAACCGCATATATCACCCACAAGAAAAAATAAAATACAAAAAATAACTAAAGTATAGACCATAGACGGACTGTAGAACACCCAAACACCCTAGAAATATTGAAACCAAAAAAAAAATGAAGACGAAAACAAATGAAATGAAAAAATGCCATTCAAAATGGATACATATCTTTTAATTAGAGAAAAATTGTTGTTAAATCACTTAGGTTGCGGAACCAATAACCATTTTGACCATCGTCGTATCGTAGTTGTATCTCTTTTGGTATCGATACCTGCATCGAGACTAAACACGGACCAATGGGTAAAATATTTGAATGATTTGTCCCCTCCCTCTCTCATCCAAGATGTCCACCAAAAATCAACATATATGCATATATATATATATTTGCGCAACGTTATCCCGCTTTTGCGAATTGTGGCGAAATTGTTTTTGGGAACACTTTGCGCGATATATGTTTTCACACTTGGTATTCACATAGAATAGAGTTGAACTTAACACTTAACGCTTTAATCCCGTTTCGCTTGGATTATCATTAAGCATCATCTCCTATGTATGTATCGGTCTATTAAGAGCAAAACTATTTCCCTACTCGAACTTCAGCTCCCATATATTTCGTATAATCTTCCAATGCGTAAATGGAAAGAAATTAAAGTGTTAAGAAATTACTATTATAAACTTGGCAAATTTTGAATGGTCCATAGTAGTTATTGTAAATTATTCAATTCATGCGGGCGGATGTTACGAATACCGCTCGTTTATTATTACAATTATTATTATGAATTTGATTGTGGAGTATGCCCTTAAATACAAACAAATGTTGGAGTGAGATAATGAAACAATACTTAGAGACTAAAGAAAGTGAAGAAACTTTTAGAAGCATTTTGGTTACACAAATATTTAAGAATTATTACCAAAAAAAAAAAAAAAAACAAAAACAAAAATTGATATTAATAACTAACGTAAATAAATACGAATATTTATGTATACGGCCGTCAAATGTCAATGCCGTTATTTCTATAATAATGCAAAAAATTGTATAAAAACAACACACTCACACACACATTCATTACACACTCAAACATTCCCACACATCCATTCGCATACATTTGTTTTTTCTATTAAAAAAAGGAAAATTAAAAATCGATTAAAGTAGTTTTTATTAAAAAAAAGGAAAACAATTTCAGAGCAGAACCAAATTAGAGATCAAATACACAGTTTTCTGGAAATATGGCGCTTCTCTTACGAAATTATCGATAACAATAATTTCAAGTTCAGCTCTACATAGCTATCGTTCAACGGTCGATAAGTTAAGCGCCACACAAGATTGGGTGCGGTCAATTTAAATTGAATGATTAGAATCATCTTGCAGATATTAAAATACTATCATGCCAATGGATTGTACCTTTGTTTGGGAGTGTTAACAACGTAAATATTTATGTATTCATTTAGGATTTTATGTATATTATGTACATAAGCATAAAACAATTCTTCTTGATCATAATAATTAAATATACTGCGCTAGATTAGATTACAAGTTATATAAATATGAGGCAAGCAGTTAGCCCTCATAACCGACATCGGCGTCAGTGAACATTTCTACGGGTTGACCGGCTGTCGCATTGTCTGTTTCCATCATTTCCTCGTCGCGACAATTGGCCGCCTGCAGTTCTCGTCTGATGTCTGGCGTCATCTTGGGATGAGATTTCTTTCTGCAAGTACCAAACAAGTCGTAGTCACATTTGGCATAAAAATCAACCTATGTTAGACTTACTTCAAGAGCTGTAGCAGCGCTTCCTTCTGTTCCGACGAAATGTCGTTCTTGTATCGCTGTGTGAAAGTCAAAAGACTTTGATGCCACAACACGGGCAACTCACGCTTATCGTTCTCAAATCTACAAAAAAAGAGTGAAAGGGAAAATGATTGTCGTTGTTTATAAACAAAATAATACCTAGAATAAGACTATTTATAATATTTATAATTTTTTACTTTCGTCTTCAATAATATTTAATATTAAGTTATTATGAAAGCCAAAACCAAACGCACCTGATAAAATGATGGACGGCTGCATCAATGACACGATATGGCAACGCATAGCGTTTGTCCAGGAAATAACGAATAAATATCGAATTGGCACCCGAATAGCTCATCTCACAGATCTTCAACAGACAGGCCGATGAATGCAGCACGGGGATAGAGCTCCTAGCCACAATGCTGCCAAAAATGATGGCCTCTCGCAACGTACAATCGCCGCCCTCCAACAGTGGCAGGATGATGCCCTTCATGAAGGCCGCTGGTTTGAAGAGAGCACGCTTCAGCGCATTATAGAGATGCATGTTGAGTTTCTTGTACTCGCAGAGATCATCGCGCACACGCGGCAAAAGGACCAGATTATAGAAACGCTGCGCCATCGCCTGAGACAGCACGGAACAGAAGATGCGTGTCCCTTGGAACATAGCGGCAGCGCTCCAATTGTGCGGCTCCGTGATGAATAGGATCTGCTCCCAATTCCGTAGCTTGGGTATGATCTTGAAGGCTTTGGGGATTTTTCCGCTGCGATAGCGTTTGAGCACATCGCGGACGCCTTCGTACATCTCTTTGACTTTCGGGTCAATCTCTTCGATCTTGAGCGAACCCTCGTCGGAGATCTTTGTGTGTATGTCCGCCTCTTTCTCCTGGATCTTTTGCATGATCATCTGGGACAGGTGCAAGGTGCGTTTACCTTCTTTAGGCGCCTGCTGGAAGCGCTCGAAGGCGGCCACATCTTCATCATCCATTCCCAGGTCAGCCATAAAGTCCGTTTCACTCACGTCGGGCTCCTCGTGTTCCATATTATCGTCTATTTGAGGTGAAGAAAGTAATTATTTACTAGTTTTTATATTTTTCCTACTTAACTTACGCAAATTGAAGTTGACGCTGCGTTTCGGCGTCAGGCTGGGAAAGTTTTCCTCGTCCATTTCAAGTTGCTGTTGTCTGGCTGCAGCCAGAATCTTTTGGCTACTCTTTGTGTCTAGATTCTGCTTGGAAATTGTTTTAATCAGACATTTTATTTGTTATTTTGAATTTGTGGACTCACCGGCGACTCTTCAGCACGCAACTTGACCTTGTTGTCCTTATTTTTGGTCTTGGACACTTTACCATCTGTGATTTGTTTTTCCAAGTTGACATTTTTAATTGTCGCCACGTTCGCTTTCTTCGGTTTGCCCATGTTTTTGTGTTTTTATTAAAATTCGACTTGCAATAACAAAAAGCGAGCTCGCTCAACACGTGTTGTAATCGTTGTTGTTTATCGAGTTTGGACACCCTGTGAATAATATGAAACGCATGGTCACTCACATTTTTGACAGCTGTTGTGTCGTAGGCATGCAATTAGTTTATCGGCAACAACTCTAAAATTAGAGTTGATTTTGAAAATAAATCTAATATTTATTGCACTAAAAATATATCGATACAATATAACACTTTCGTTATTTTTCGAATAATTTAACCATATATTGTATTATTCTCGATTATTATCAAATAAATGTCAATTTCCACGTAAAAAGACTTTATTCGGATAATTAGGTATTTTAACCGAAGTCTCATTGAAGATATCCAATGCATTAGGATTTGTTTGTGGCATAGCATTTATCTTAAAATTGTATCTTTGCAACATCTACTATGAAATTGTGTGCTGTACAGTGATTGCTAATGAAAATCTATAAATTTTGATTCATTTAATTATGTATATTTTATTCAAATATTACTTTATTTCTTATTTATTTCCTCAATTTTACGCTGTGGTGCCCATAAACATCGAAAGCACTACTCAGGAAACGATTACAGCAAAATTAAAAAACTATCGATAAAATTTTCGAGATAGTCGATGATTGCCCATCCCTATTTCCCTTACCTAGTCTGTGTTTGACAAGAGCGTTTCTTTTTTTTTCTGTGTTGATTGCAGCAAGACCAACATAATGAAGGTGTGCAAAATTTTTGTGAAAAATATTATAACAAACGAAGTGAACAATCAAAATAATGCAAAAAACATTTAGAATCAAGCCTAAACTAGTGCAAATAACAAATACTACATGAAAAACTTAAGTGATGTCCTCAAAAATACGCGATAACAATTTTCCGGTCTACGGCTATTTTTTTTTGTATACATATTATGGGTGACAACAAAATGTTAACAAGTACGATCAATATGTGCTTACTTGCAGCTCAACGTTTCCTATCCCGCTACGGGATGCCAAAAGCTCTTCGAAGTCGTCGATGAGCACAAACTGCGCGTGTTCTACGAGAAGCGTATGGGCCAAATTGTGGAAGCCGATGTTCTCGGTGATGAATGGAAGGGCTATCAGCTGCGCATCTCTGGCGGCAACGACAAGCAGGGTTTCCCAATGAAGCAGGGCGTTCTCACCCACGGTAAGTAATCAATTGTTTGGTCTATAGTCGAACAATGTATTTGATATCAATTGTTGTTTAGGTCGTGTGCGTCTGCTGCTGAAGAAGGGACACTCTTGCTATCGTCCACGCCGCACTGGCGAGCGTAAGCGCAAATCGGTGCGTGGTTGCATTGTGGATGCTAACATGTCGGTGCTCGCCTTGGTGGTCATCAAGAAGGGCGAACAGGATATTGCCGGTCTGACCGACACCACAATTCCACGTCGTCTGGGTCCCAAGCGTGCCAGCAAGATCCGCAAGCTGTACAACCTGACCAAGGAGGATGATGTGCGTCGCTTTGTTGTGCGTCGCCCACTGGCCGCCAAGGACAACAAGAAGGCCACCTCGAAGGCGCCTAAAATCCAGCGTCTCATCACGCCCGTCGTGCTGCAGCGCAAACACAGACGCATTGCTCTGAAGAAGAAGCGCCAGCAGGCTTCCAAGGAGGCTGCCGCCGACTACGCCAAGCTGCTGGTGCAGCGCAAGAAGGAGTCGAAGGCCAAGCGTGAGGAGGCCAAGCGTCGTCGCTCTGCCTCGATCCGCGAATCGAAGAGCTCCGTTTCAAGTGACAAGAAGTAAAGAGGGGAAATGTAGCTACAACAACAACAAAAAGTGTGAAATGGTCGTCAACATCTTCTGCCCACATCGTATAAGAAACTAATTTGTAGCCATTTGTTAATAAATATGAATGGTAAATGAAAAAAACTAAACATACACAAATCTCTTGTAAATGCCAGTCAACTTTAATTTTTATTTTTTTTTTGTTCTTGTGCAAATGTGCTACCAAAAAAGTGATACAACATTGCCACCATGTGGATACGACTTAAAGGCGATGTCTTGCATATAACAAGGTATTCCCAATCGTAGCAGCAACACGTGAGTTGTATGCTATAGTGTAGTTTAGTTCTTGAGAATTGCCTCACTTTTTATATAGGAAACTATTGCTTGGATTTACTCTCCAATTATCTTAGCTTGGTCTGGTAGTAGACGAATATGTTATAAAAGCTGAATATGCTAATCAATTTGGAAGGGTTTTTATTATGGATCTATAACTTTGTGGCTCAATTTTGGAATTCGATGTAAATTTCAATACGATTATTTTGCTACAAGGGAGCATATCTGAGTTTATAGCTGCGTATATTTAACAGTTGCTTCAGATTTGTTTGTTTTTAAATGATGTTTAACTAGAGAACTATATTCCGTCTCACTCTTTGAGAAAATGAATAGTTTAGAGAATATGCGTTTTTGCTAATGCATTCAGTTTTATTTGTGAAATTCTGTTTGATAATCTAGCGTAGGACAAACGAATGAACATTATACAAAAATCAGCTACAAAAAATAGAACGAATCGACTAAGTATATATCGTATATGTTTTGTTTCTTCATGTAGATCAACAACTCTTCATTTTCGTGTGTATGTAGAATTCTGCAGGGTCTGCAAAGCAAATCTTCCAGTACACTTCTATGTAGTAATAGTATATATATATATATATATCAGTTTAAAACAATAAGAATGTATATATCAATGAGAGGGGCAGTTCGCTGAGCTTTCCTATTTTCGGCTCCACTTGCAACACGTTAATACAATGCCATTCATCATCAACGATCTCGAGCTGGAAGTTATCTATTGGCTGTTTCTAATCCCGTTCCCGCTGTTGCAGTTGCTGTTGCTTCACTGGGCGCCTGTGGCTCGTAGCGCGCCAACTTGGCCTCTTGATCCGCCAGCAGCTCGAGCAGGTCCTCCTGATCCTTTTGCGTGGCACGCAGCGACTCCTGTGCTTCAGCCGCACTCTGCTTCTCCGCCGCCAGCTGCAGACGTAATGTGTCCAGCTCCTTAGTGAGACGAATATTCTCCGCAAAATACATGTTGGCCTGATAGCGCGCTGCATTCAGCTCCTCGTCAGCGCCCGCAGTATTATGTGGCGCCTCAGCAGTCTGTTGCTGAGCTGTCGCCGCCGATGCCGTCAGTTGCGCCTTTAGCAATGTGTTCTGATCGGCCAGTTGCGCCTTCAGGGTTTGTTCCTGCTCCAGCTGCTGCTGCAGCTCGCTGTGCTGCTGTTCCAGCTGCTTGGCAGACTGCTGCAGCATCTGAATCTGGGTGTCCATGCCGCGTATGATGCCCTTGTATTGCGCCACCAAAGCGGACGCCTCAGAGCTCAACGTGAGCTCGGTCAGCTCAATGCCATCTACATCGAAGCCGCTGACCAGCTTGGCGATCAACGCTTCGAGTCCCTTGTACAGCTTGCAGTACTCGTAGTCGAGCAACAGCTCACTAGCGCCCTTGGCGCGTATTTGCGGCTGCTTGCAGGCACGACTATATGCCTCGTGTCGCGACACCTCGCTCAGCTTGTTGCAGAACGTCTCCTGGCCAATGCGCTTGATGATCAACTGGCTGATGTCCTCGCGCCGCTGATTTGGCAGCGAATTGTCGTTGAACTGTATGCACAGGCCCATCAGAAAGGCGCACATGCCCTGCACCAGGGACTCGCGTTCGTCGTGCTCGTTGGCGCACAGCTGGGCCGTCAAATAGGCCATGGTGCCCTGCGTTTCCAGCAGCGCTTTGACGGCGCCGGGACAGTGAGCCAGCCAAACGCTGAGCAGCATCAAGAGACCCACTTTGCTCTGCAGCCGATAGCGCTCCTGTTGCATTAGGTCTGTGCACTGCTCCAGCAGCGTGATAGGACGCACGCCGCCCGGCGTGGCGAGTAGTACTCGCAGCAGCTCCTCTTTTTGCGCCACGTTCTCCACGAGCGTATGCATTATGGCCACGGCAGAAAACCAATTGGCCAACGTATCGGTGGAGAAGAGCCCAGTGCAGAGCAGCTGACCGGTGGATAGTGAGCTGACGTCGCTAGTGCTGGAGGGCAGCAGTGTCTGCACAACGGCACGCTGACCATCCGAGTTGCGGTAGACGAAACACTCGAAGCAATAAAGCACCGCACAACGCAAGGCCAGAAGCTGCTTCTCATTGATCATCGACATCAGCAGCACTACAATCGCCGGACGTGGCGGTTGGCTGGGCGCCAGCACACGACTCAGCTCGTCTTGATTATCGCGATCCCCGCGCACCACTTCAGCCACCGCATTGATGGTTTCGGTGAGTATATCAGCGGGGACGCCGCTGCTCATCAGAATGTCGCAGAGCGCCTGCAGGAGTTGCGATTTTTGCATGACGCGCTGACATGCGGTCACCACCTGTTGTTGATTGCTGGGTGTGACCAGGGCGCGCACTACCTGGAGCAAACAGTGAAAGTTGGAGACCTTCTGTGGCGTCCATACGCCGTCTTCAGGTTCGCTCGAGGCGCTGCTGTTGTTCAGCAGCAACATGGGCGCCAGGCGTTGTATGTAGGAGCCCTCTTTGAAGAATTGCTGATTGCTGGAATTGTTCTTGAGCAGATTCAGCAGCAGTATGAGACAGTCCTCGACCACAATGCCGCCATCCGAGCAGCCCTCTTCGCGCACAATTTCGAACAGGCGATCGAACGCATTCTCAAACGCCACAATCTTCTGAATGTTCGAGTTTCCCTTGGTGAGCTCGATGAGCAGCAACAGCACATCGTTGCGAATGACCTCGCGACTGTCCGTGAGCAAATCCATCAGCTTGGACACGCCCATTGGACTGACGAGCACCAGTTCCTGCAGCTCACGCGTTTTATTTGCAATCAGTGATGTGATCAGTTGAATGGCAGCGCGGCGAACACGAAAATCGTATTCATCAAGGTAGCCCATAACGAGTGTGACGTGTTCGGGACTCTTGATGAACATCTCCGTGAATTGTTCGCCCACATTCACCGACACCGCGGGATTGTCGGCCTCCTCATCGAACTCTTCGCTAGTCACAATGTTGCAGAGTGTGTCGAGTGCATAGCTGATGATTTCGGCGTCCTGACCATCGTTTTGCAGCACCTGCACCAACGGCGGCATGCCCTGGGCACCCACCTCGATGCGGTATTTGCGTGAGAGTGCCTTTAGTGCCCGGCAAGCGTCGCGCCGATCCTCAAGCAGCGTTGAGGAGAAAACACGATCGACCAGTTTCTCAACGGTTTCGGCTGCGCTTGGCTGCTGGCCGGGCTCGCTGCTGCCCAGCACCGTCTTGATGCCGCTCTTAAGGAACTCCATGGCCGCGCACTCGCACTCGCTGCTCAATAATTAAGTGTTAACGACGTGTTCAATATGTTCAATTGCATTTAGCTGACACGTCAATTTTTTGTGGTGTGTGCGTAAAACAAGCAAATATTATTGACCAGTGTGTACACACCAAGCGCTTGACGAACAATATTCAATTGCACGTCAAGCAACTATTAATGTCAGTTATCTAAGCGCTGCAGTTTTGTTACTTTTTATCTGTTAAACAAAACTGTGTATCGCAGCTATGACAAGATTTTAATTTTTTTGTTTTTGTCCATATCACTAATGTTTATTTTTGCGTGCACAGTGTGTGCATAGCAAGCGGCAAAAAGATATTAATCTCCCGATAACAATGTATTGAATAAAATGATGCTTTAATACATATGAATTGCACTGATAATTGATATTCTAGAAATATGTTAGCTTTCAACATCAAGTGTTTAGCTGATTTTTCATTATTTTGCACACATAAAGTGGGAAATATAGGATGTTCTTGCAGCCGTTTTTTAGTGTTATTTTCTTGTCTATAAAACTGCACAAATATCAACAGTTTAGTCCACATTAAAAAAACTAAAAGTAAAAAAATGTTATCTATGCCGACAATTTGTTAATAATTAATTTGTAATAAGTTAGTAATTAATGGGATCCGCCGTTTAATCATTATTTACAATATACCAAATATCGATAGTTCGTGTTGTAAGCTATCGCAGGCATTTTTAGTGTCATTTCGGCTGTAGTTATAGAAAAATTTTGCACATAGAGCAATACTGGTGGGCACTTTTTTTGTTTTGTTGTAACTTTTTGGCCTGTGTTTTGTTTGTTAATTAAATGGAATGCCGCTAAAAAATAATGCAAACTGCATAACTAAGCAACTATGAATGCGGCGCAACGGCTGCTGCAGCTGCTGTGCGCGCTCTGCACGCTATGCATTGTGCTTGTGCAGTCAGTGTGCCCCACAAAATGCAGTTGCAACAACATTTCGGAAAATATACAAACATTGCGTGTGCGCTGCGACGAGAAGCAAATTGTTAATTGGCAGGAGCTCAACTTCGGCGAGGATGTGCACCTCATCAGCAGCATGTAAGTGTGCACAGCAAACGCACAAGCAAACCTTTATTTTTTTACTCTCCTCTATAAGTACTGCAAGTAAAAATGCTATTGGGCAAGTGAGCGAAGAGGACTTTAAGAGCTTTACAAAGCTGGAGCGTTTGGATCTGTCGTCGAATCTGCTCAGCGAGCTGGACAAGCACAGCTTTGGCAGCAGTTTGGCGAACGTAGTGCGTCTGAAGTTGGCCAACAATTCGATTAGCCACATTTACGAAGGCGCCTTCGAGTTGATGCCCAAGTTGAAGCAACTGTAAGTAGAATGGAGTTGATGAAGCAACTCACTACTAAGATTTATGATTTAACTACTTGCCAGTGACTTGTCCAACAATCCGCTCGCCTGTGATTGTGGCTTAATCTGGCTGATTGCCTGGTCGAATGCACGCGATGTGCGTTTACATCCGGCGCCCAAATGCGAATCGCCCGTCAATTTTCGCGGCATGCCGCTCAAGAAACTCAAAGTGGGTATTGACTTTCGCTGCGAATCACTACTGCAGCCGCTGCTCGAGTTGGTGCCCAAGCAGAATCAGGTAATACCACGATTGCCTGTGAAGATTTGCCCGATAATTCAATTATTTTGACTTTCCTCTAGATTGCTTTTGAGGGCGACGAACTGCAGCTGAAGTGCTATGCGCCACGAGTGGCAATTGGCGCGCCGCGTGAGTCGGAGGATCTGCCCACGCGTGCCTACGTATTCTGGGGCTGGTCGGACAAGATACGGCAACAGCACTCCAACGAGGATATCGTCTATCGCGACCCTACCAAAGTGTTTAACGACGTCAACCTAGATCCACGCCACTCGACCGATTCTGGCATCTTGAGCTCGATCCTACGCATTGGCAGCTTGACGCAGAATCACACTGGTATGTGGGACTGCACGTTGCGCAGCCAACAAGCGAACCTCTCGCAATCCATCGTTCTGCACGTGGTGGCCAAGGGCACGCTCTACTGCGAGGCACTTGTGACGCACACGAACAAGGGTAGCTATCATTGGCCACGAACCATGCGCGGCGAAACTGTGCTGCAAGCGTGCGTCGAGGAGCCCAGCGAGCTGAGCAGCGACCGGCGTGCCACACATGCGTGCGGCAACGATGGACAGTGGCACCAATTGAACACCGAGAGCTGTGTTTATGTGAGCGAAACAACGCGCATCTTCGAGCAGTTTGCCAAAGTGAATTTGACGCTGACGAAGGCACAAAACGCGCTGGAGATTGCACGACGTTTGCATAACTTCACCCAGATACAGACACAGCTGCACAAGATACGCGATCCCATGGACGTCGAGTACATAGCGCGCACGCTGCTCAAGTACTTGCAGCAGCCGCTGGAGCCGCAGCAGCAGCAGGAGATTAGCTATCTGCTCATTGACATCGTCTCACAGCTGCTCACGCTGCCAACCAAGTTGTTCGAGGCGGCGCAACGCACACAACAAACGAGCCACAAGCTGCTGCACATTGTGGAGGCGGCCGCTTTGCGTTTGCAGGACGCAACGGATGCGAGTGGCAGCAACGAATGGCGACACCAGCTGGCAACGCCGCGCAACATTTTCGTGGAGTTCTTCGACATCAGTGTGGCGCAGTTTGTGAGCATGTCGTGCGTCTGGTGGGACGGCAGCCAGCGTGGCCTGCAGTGCAACAGCGGCAACGAGACGACACTGCCCATGTACGAGCACGGTGACATAGATGCGGCTATACAGCTACCCCAGCAGCTGCTGCAGCCGCTGGCGACAAGCAATGCCACGGTGCAGAACTTACGTCTGATGATAACGCTGCATCGCAACGCGAAGCTGCTGCCCGACTTGCTCAATGCCACGCAAACGCTGTCGTCGGCCATAATAGGCGCGCGACTCTACGGTCCGGATGGCGAGCCGCTAGAGTTGGAGCCAGAGCTGGATGTGGAGCAGCCGCAGCTGGATGACGAGGAGACGGCCTATGAGCAGCGCATCACAATTATGCTGCGCGCGCATCCGTACCACGACGAGCGCAGCGCCCCACAGCCCGCCTGGTGGGATGCCACACAGCAGGCGTGGAACACGCGCGCCTGCCAGTCCCACTATCAGCATCGCACACTGCTGCTGTTCAGCTGCCGCAGCCGCAGCGGTTACTTTGGCCTGCTACAGCGTGTCGCCCACTTGAACGACTTTCGCAGCGAGCTGGCGGGCGCCCGTTTCCGCCACGCACCGCTCGCCATTTATGTGGGCTGTGCGCTGCTGTTCGCCTGCGCCTGGTTCAACATAGTCACCTTTGTGGTCTTCGGCTGCGCCATACGCATCAATCGCGTGCAGCGACATGCTTTGGTCAACACTTGGCTCGCCCTGGCCTCGCTCTGCTTGGCCTTCGTGCTGGGCATCTACCAGACAAGCAGCCAGCTGCATTGTCGTCTCTTTGGCCTGCTGCTGCACTACCTCAGCCTCTGCGTGCTTCTCTGGCTGTGCGTCAGTCTTAGCAGCATGTACAAACGCCTGACGAAATCCACCACGGCCACTTCGCTGCCGCCAGCAACAGCGGGCGCCTCGCAACTCGGTGCACAGGAGCCACAGCAGCGCAAGCCCATACTGGGCATCTATCTGGTCGGCTGGGGCATTGCGCTGCTCATCTGCGGCATCAGCAGCGCCGTCAACATGTCCGAGTATGCCGCGTACAGTTACTGCTTTCTGCACAACGCAACCACGTTGAATGCGCTGCTGGTGCCCGCTGTCATACTGCTCATCTTTAGCGGCATACTCGCGCTGTGCATCTACTATCAGCTGAGCCAGCAGGCGGTGAATGTGCTGCAACAGCAGCAGGTGCAACAACAGCAGCTGCAAGGCGGACAGCGCCAGTACTCGGACAACAACACACAGGCCACGGAGCACATCGATTTGGACTGGCTGGATGCGAATGGTTGTGCCACGAAAGAAGCAGCGCTGCAGCTGCAGCTGCAACAGCAGGAGCAATACAGCACACTCAGTAATCCGTTGAGCAGCATTGTGGACGACTACGAGCGCAGCAACATGTCGCATCTGCGCGGCCACATCAGCTGCCTGCTGCTCTACGTGGCCGCCTGGTGTTCGGCCGCGCTATATGTGCACAGCGAGGAGCAGCTGTATGTGGCCTGCTTTGTGGCCAGCTGCGTGGTGTTGGCGCTCTTCCTGCTGCTCTTCTACAATCTGACGCGCAACGATGCACGCCAGGCGTGGACACAGCATCGCCTGCGGCAGGCCAAGCGACTGCACAGCTACAACAATCAGCAGCAAGCTCAGCTTGTAGCAGCTGCTGCCGCAGCGGCAGCCAGCAGCTCCAATGCAGGCGGCGCTGCCACAGCTGCCATGATCAGCAACTCGATAGTGGCCTACAAAGCGGCAGCGGCAGCGGCAGCTGGT
The DNA here is from genome assembly GCA_035046165.1 of Drosophila rubida. NCBI lineage: Eukaryota > Metazoa > Arthropoda > Insecta > Diptera > Drosophilidae > Drosophila > Drosophila rubida. Next base: position 4,875,570 of record JAWNOF010000023.1, on the reverse strand, counting down.
TCGCTCTACGAGGCAAACAACTCGGCGGCCTCGCGCTCCAACAGCCAGTGCAGCAACAAGCAGCGCAGCAGCAGCGCACGCAGCATGCGCAGCCAGACGCGCAGCAATGGTCAGCTGGACGCCACCACGCAGCAGCTGCTGAGCACGGCCAGCAATGGCATCACCATCATCAACAACAACAATGCCCAGTCCGTCGCGGCGGTGGCGAGTGTGGGCGCCAGCTCGTTGCTGCACGTGCTGCCAGCTGGCGGCGCGCACGAGAGCATACCCAGCGCCGAGCTCTTCTACAATCCCAACCAGATCAATGTGGCGCGCAAGTTCTTCAAGAAGCAGAAGCGCCTGGCCAAGCGCAACAACTTTGAGCTGCAGCGTCAGGCGCTGCCCCAGCAGCTGCACAGCCAGCACAGCTTGAGCGATGCCACCAGCTCGGAGCAGCTGTATGCGCGCCACCACAATGCCATGACACTGCTGGCGGGCGGCAGCAAGGTGAACAACACCAACTTGCACTACAAGTCGCCGCCGCCGCCCTCGCTGAAGGAGTCCACGCCGCTGGAGGCGCTGCAGTATAAGCGCTTTGTGCCGACGACGAAGCTGCTGCAGGCGAACATCTATACAAACATACCGGAGACGCTGACGCCGCAGCACGAGGTCATCAAGCTGCGGACGAGCGGCGTGCGAACGCCATCGCTGCTGGACGAGACGCTGCACGAGGAGGAGCACGACGAGGCGGAGGACGACGACGAGCTGTTGACGGCGCAGGAGGACGACGATGGCAGTTCGCTGGATGAGCATGCGCCGCTGTATGCCAACACAATGCCAGCCGGCGAGCTCTTTGCCAGCACCTCGACGCCCGTCAAAAAGCCGCCGAGTCTGGAGGCCATGAACAGTCTCGGCTTGCCGACCAGCGACCTTGCCGCACTGCCGGAGGAGTCGCCACTGCTGCAGAAGCACGAGATCTATGTGTCGAATTCGCTGCAGGTGACCAACAGCATTCGCCTGGAGGATGATTTTCCCAGTGTGTTGATACGCTACAGCCAGCAGCAGCAGTCCAAGTCGCTGAACAACATCAGCGACATGCTCGCAGCAACAGGCGGCGAGGCGGCGGCGTCCGGCGATGCAGCTGCTGTGGAGTGCAATCCGCTGGAGGGCAGCGCCAATTCGCTGCAGCATTTGCCGCAGCTGCAGCTGCAGCAGGCGCAGGTGGATGTTGTCGCGCACTTCAATCTGCCGAACAGCAATCGTCTTTTGTCCGCCAGCCCGACCAACGAGAGCGATCTGAACTATCAGAACTCGGAGATCAGCATACGCAGCCATGGCCTGTATGCGCCGCAGGCGGACAACGATTTGAATCTCACGCTCACCGATGATTTTCGCTGCTATCAGTCGTCGAACGCCAGCGATGCGGACGTCGACATATTGAACGAGTTCGACGACGAGTTCTTGGCCTCCAACACAGAGCCGCACTACAATCATGTGCTGCTCGGCAATGGCAGCAACAATAGCAACAGTAACAGCAACAGTGGCGCTGGCGAAGCTGCCGCCGAACAGCAGCCGGATGAGGACGATGAAGACGATGACGAAGTGCCGCCTGTTGATGGCCAGCACGACGATGAGGACGAGGAGGCCATGAACAATTCAATTGATGCGCTCTACGAGGCCATCAAGTGCCGCAGTCCCCTGAAGAGCTGCAAGCCCACACAGCTGCCTCCAGTGCAGGCGGACATCAGCAGCAGCTTTGACAGATTGCGCAAGACTGAGACGACCTCGACGTCGACGACGGCGTCTGCGAGTGGAGCAGTCGCAGCCGCAGCAGCAGAGGGCGTTAATCTCAACGAAACCATGGAGGACGACAGCAGCCAGAGCAGTGTGATCTCGTACATTGATCCTAGAGCCAGCAGCGAGCAACACAGTAATCCCAGTTAGCTGGCCCACAACTAGACTAAGAGCCTAGAGCTGCAGAATGAGAAAGAAACAGAGATACAACTGCCGATCTAAATGCAGATATGTAAATTGGCAGAGCGTAAGAGCTTTGCTAAATTTGATGCAGATCTAGATAAGAATCCCTGATAGCTGATATAAGATCCAAATCCATGATAGGTCCAAGTTATTAAAAGCCAGCGGTTCAGGACAAAATTGTAATGATCAAAAAGAAAATATACTATGTAGATCTAGATCGATATGAAAGTTATAAATGCACCAGAACAGACAAGTCACAAATTGGCTATATAATGATGTACTTCATGATCAATTCACATTTGATAGATCTTAGATCGGCAGCAGCTTTATAAGCGTATATCTCTTTGAATCTGCAGCCAACTCACTACACTACCCAGATCTACACATATATCTAGCTAAGTTTTAAATAACCTAGACGTTAACATCCTCTCAATGGAGTCGTAAACAGACACATACACACACACATACGTTTTATAGTATAGTACTATATAGTATTAGATTTGTACTTTTTTAATGCTTTTTATGAATAGTCGTAAGCAACGCAAATCGTTCATACTGCTTTATATAACTTAACATTACCTATACATTTTACAATGACTATGACTACTGTTCACAATCACAATCATTTAGCTGTACTTTCTGTATTTATTATGGCCCTCACCCATACAAACACGTAGTCTGTAATGTCATAACCTAATGATATTATTATCCATCGAAAGAACCACCCACAACGAGATCGAAACCAAGGCAGAAAACTCGCAACTGAACAAATGAATGCAGTGTTTTTTTTAACATGTTAAACCTAATAACTAATACTTTCTAAATATGTATTATGTATTTTGTATATTTACAATCTTAAGTGCGAATATAAAATGTTTATAAATCAGAAAACACACGATATTTCTATTGACATTGTGATTACTAAAACAATAACATTTGCTTAATTTTTTTTAAATCGTTATTCATTCTCTTTATTTTGCATAGATTACAGTAATAAAGAAAAGAAGCGAGAGAGAAGATAGACGCGATTATGGAGAAGAAAGAAGAGCGGTTGTGGAGAAGAAATATCCCTTGCAAGTAGACGATAATTAAGAGAATTTCACTTAAATCAACTAAAAATCAATAATGTTCTCTTTTTTATTTCAGAAGCCTATAAGGAGCGAAACAAATGTTTACAGTTTTAATTTAGAAAGATATTTCATTTAATTATTACTATTAAATATATTATTAAACTTTAGGAATACGATTCTGAAAATAAACAACTAAAATTTGGACAATGAGACAATTCGTGTTTATTGAGAAGATAATATAAGTAACGGAAAAATAGTATAGCACAAAACTTATGGGAACAGCCATTTAAAATACCCGCAATGTAAATTCAAATTTAACGGCCGAAAATTATAAAAATTCAAATTTCAATGAATCATAGTTCTCAAGGATTCTTATGCATCCTGACAGGACATGTGTTTTTCTACTATTCTATATGCATGTTATCGTTTTGAATTCAAGAATTTCCAAATTTGCAAAAAAAAAATTGTTGATAAGGAAGACAAATTTTCATAGGGGGAGGCATGGAAAATTGACCAAAAATTGAAAATTGCGGTATAACTCCGTTATTTGAAGGACTAGAAGGATGTCCTTTGGCACACAAATAGTCCTTAAAATTTCCCAAAGGACTATGCATTTCAAAGGACGAATGTCCTTGTAGCTATGGAGTTATAAGGACTTTTTAGTAAACAGAAAAGTAGTCATATCCTGGCTGTATCCTTGCGTATCCTGACGCATCATACGTTAAACAACTCACTATGGTATAGTCCACCAACATGCCAAAGGACATCCAAATCGACCTTGTAGTTTTCGAGATATCCTTGATTTTTTATTTTTTACCCAATTTTCGGCGTTTTTTTGTCAGTTCGGAAATTTTAAAGGATTTAAAAAAAATTCTTGTTAATTCTGCAAAGATTACGCCAATTAGAGCAAGAAGAAGACGAAAATTGTTTGCTTTGTAAAGAAATTACAAATGATTTTGAATTTATTACAATAATGTTGTTGTAATATTATTATGGGGGTACAGTGAACACATTTAACAGCTACTTGTAAAGTAGATACATTCGTAGATTGAGACTCTGCCTCAATCGAGAGAGTCCTTCAATAAAAAATGATGACAATAATTTGCATTAATATTAAATAGATGTATCTATATAGTATATAATATATGATGAACAATATGCAATATGTAATTCGAAGTTCATAGCACAAATCTAAATATTAGTTGAATGTGTGCGAAGATTCGTGTGTGTGTGTGAGTGTGTATAAATACTTTAACATTATCACTTAAAGTTTAACAAATAACGTTTTAAAAAATTTGTATATGAATTATTCGAGGATATTATTGCTGTTTTGCCAGATTTAACAGGCGCTGTGCGTGTTTTAGATACAAAATAACATGCATTTATTTGCTAGGCGCTGTTCCAACCGCAGCCTAGCACTTTTATGATTTGTCCTGCTTTCCGTCCGTCCGCCTGTTGGTCGACGTGTGGCTCGCATATTTCTGAAGCTATCGTTATTGAATTGGATTGTGGACAATACACAGTACAAAGAAGCAAGCGGGCCTTATCCGAAAATTACTAAATATAGCTGTCGTAATGAAGATCGTCAAAAGTGAATAACAATGAACTTCTTTTTCATACTGCTTAACTCACTTTTGTCAACAAGTTTGCCTTCACTCAGCCAAGGTAAGCAACTCTTTCAGCAAAATAGATTCAAATGCTTCTGATGGACTTCCAGCGTCGCAGTAACAGGCATGCCGAGCTTAAACCGCTCGAGTATTGGCTAAATTCGCTAATGTTAATGTTACGTGTTGGAATGTCGATTTTCTCTTTTAAAGTCTGCAAGGCAAAAGATGCAATCGTTATATTTAAAAGACAAAATTCCGACTTGTTTGTACCTTATAAGCTTCTGGAATTTCAGTGGGTGATCTGTGGACAATGGTGCCATTTATGTAGAGCATATTGGCGGCGCTCTCCTCGGGCAGCGTCAGCTTCTGATAGGTAAAGCTCGCCTCGCGTTCCATACGCTTGACAATCTCTTGGCAAGTGGCGCTTGTGCTGACGCACAGGACATCGGGTCCAGCCATCGTTACGTAGTATTTCAAGCGCTTCGAGCCGTTGACCTGCAATTAAGCAAAAAGTTAGGTCTAATTTCGATCACAAGCACAGTCGGCTAGCATACTCTTATGGGTGTCACAGGATACTCTGGATATGCCATGGCAACGGCACGTGCGCCCTCCTCGTTCGTAAACGCAGAGATACCAATGAAGAACTCGCGTCCTGCCAAGCAGAGGAAGAGAACATAATAACTACAATGACATCATTGAAAACCATTAAGCTATGGTATAGTGTGCTTAACTCTCGAACAACAACTTCACTTAACTAAGAAAGCATTTCAAGTTGTTATATTTAATACGCCGCTCTGTATTAAGGCCGTTGTACTTTGCTGTAGCTTTAAATTCAGGCACACAATTGCTTTTTATTAAATTTGAGAGATTAAAGAAGCCATCACGCGCTTCTAAAGCAAACAGGCTATCGTAGACCCAGGGATGAAGAGACAAACAAAAAGATGAATATGACTATGATCCCGCGACTGTAGACGAATAAAGTTTACTAGCTAGCAACGGTGCTTACCCGTAAAGAGCACGTCGCCCCCATCCAGTTGGGCATGTGGATCGTCGATCTCAATGACTGGAATGTCGAGCTCCTTCTTCAGTATGATGGCCATGCTGTCGGCCTCGCGCCGTCGCTTCACATTCTCGGAGCGCCCGATGAGCGCAACACCATTGCAGATGACGGCGCTGCTCTCAACGAAGACGCCCTCTGGTAACGCATCGTCCGGCGGAAGCTCGATGACATCCAAGCCGATTTCACGCAACAAGGCGCAATATTGTTCGTGCTGCTGTTTCGCCAATTGCACATCAAAGCTGCCACTCTCTTGCAGCGCATTTGAGATTCTACAATAGAGGAGAATAGAATACAATCAAGTACAATTTAACTCAATAACAACCGGGGGCATTAATTCAAGCACGGGGTCAGTGCGTGGGTGTGAAATCAACAACAACAACCCCTCCATCATGCCCCACCCAAGAACCATGGTATGACCTAATTTCTAACTTCCACCCCTCGCCCAGGTGCCTCGCTCGCTGCTCAAACACACCTGCTTTGCTTTTGGCGCTTACTTATGCTTTTGCTACTGCTGGCTGCTTACCTGGCGACAATTGCGTGCGTGTATTTGGGTGACATCTTTTTTGCACTGGATCACGATTCAGATTTCTGCTGTTGGTGACCGTCCACCAGGAAACACACAACGGATTTCCACTGCGCGTTTGTGTACACGGAGAAGCATGCCATTCACGTGCACGCGCTGACACCAAACTGACAGTCACACACGAAAGCTTGTCAACACTGTTAACTGGCTAACAGCGGCACGGCAACTAACAGCGCAACCAACTATCGACACTTAGCATGTCAAATATCGATAACATTTTTTATTTTTGAACGTAGTAAACTTTGTTATGCAAAAATCAAGAACTTATTTTCTCACTAGTCATATCTGGTTATGCCATTAAATAATATCAATTAAATCAAATCTGTGAAACCGAATCCTGAGTAACAGTTAACAAACACATTTTTAGCAGCGGCCAATGCGCTGCTAATAGCAGCCCAGCTCCTCAGTGCTCCACTTTTGACGATAACAGCAAAAAACTTAACGGAACGACTGTTACAAAAATTCAAAATACAAATTGTGTGCTACTACTACCACACACAACTTTCATACTAATTGCAGTTAACGAGATCAGCGATGTATCAAAATCAGGTGGTGTTGACGCGTGAGCGCCGTCGCTTTGGACGCCAGTGCATGTTCGAGGACCGCAACGAACTGATGGTCAGCGTGCATCCAAGCAGCCGCCTCCGCCTCAAGTACATCTTGGGCAATCCACAGACACGCTCCATGCAACTCAGCTCGGTGATGGCCTTCAGCGAGGTGGAAACTGAGAATGCCACCTACGATGAGCATGGCATGTTCCACTACGAGGGCGGCTGGCCCAAGGAGGTGAACATGAACGACGAGGAGCAAACGCAGCGGCATCGCAAGAAGATCGAGCGTGACGATGCCTGGGGCGAGGAGGTGAAAACGCTCATACGCTCCACCATGAACATAGCACGTCAAAACAATGCCATCAACATCTACAATCACTTCTTCGACGATATACCCTACGAAGTCGGTCGCACCATTTGTATGCCGTTCAAGTCGCGCACCATCAACATCATACACGATATGTGGCGTCCGCAGCGTCACATGTCCATCATCAACTGGATGCCCAACAACAACAAGCAGATCATGACCCAGTACAGTAATCTGTACAATCTCTCCGAGGAACGACCGCGCATGGTCACCGAGGACCCCACCAACGGCTCGACGAATGCCTTCTACGTGTGGGACGTGAAGAATCCGATTAAGCCGCTGTTTTTCTACGACAGCCTGGAGGTAATCACGTGCGCCAAGATCTGTCCCAAGGAGGAGAACAACCTGGCCGCGGGCACGTTCTCCGGCAAGGTGTGCATCTGGGATACGCTCGAGAGCGGCATGACCACCAGCATTTGTCCCATGGAGGCGGCACATCGCGAGCTCACCTCATCGTTGACCTGGGTGTACTCCAAGCTCAACACGGAGTTCTATTCAGCGTCGCTGGATGGCTCCATCAAGTTCTGGGATACGCGGGACCTCAAGATGCCCGCCAACGAGATATTCCTCGAGCCGCGGCCCAACATGCGTCAGAATCGTCAGGATGCCCATGGCTGCACTGTGCTGGAGTTCGAGTACACGATCCCGGTGCGCTTCATTGCCGGCAGCGACATGGGCTGCGTGTTTGTCGGCAATCGCAAGGGCTTGAATCCCGTCGAGATGCTGGTGGGAAACTATAGCATTTGCGCTGGACCAATTCGCACCATTCACCGCAATCCGTTCTTTGTGAAGAACTTCATCATTGTCGGCGATTGGCGGGCACGCATCTGGTGCGAGGAGGTCAAGAATCGGCCCAGCACCATGTATGTAACGAAGACCACTCAGCTGATGTGCGGCGCCTGGAGCACTGGCCGTGCCTCGCTCTTTGTCACCGGCGACATAGAGGGTGTGGTGGACTTCTGGGATTTCCTGCTGAACCAGCGCTATCCCATCTACAGCATCAATTTCCGCTCGACCGTGACGGCCGTTGTGTTCCAGCCGGGCGGTCAGCACTTGGCCATCTCGCTGGCCAATGGCGACACACACATCATGAATCTGGACGAGGCCATGAAGCGCACCACCAGCAAGGAGAAGGCTCTCATGGCAGCCGTAAGTCGATCCTACCATTTTCATTACATTACTAATTTTGTCATTCAACTTATGATGTTGCAACTCGTATTTCATTACTATATTTATTTGTAAATTTGTTTAATTTAAACGAAATAGTTCTGCTAATCTCCAATTTTGTAATGAAACTATTAAAAAAACAAGAAGTGTTCTTTATTAAGTATTTAATTTGATTTACACTTGAAATAATTTGGCAACAAGAACTCATAACTTGCATTGCTTTCTTGTATTTCCTGCCAGATGTTCGAGCGCGAAATCACACGCAGCAAGCTGCTGGAGGCGCGCGTGGATGAGATCAAGCTGCGTCGCCGCACACAATTGCTGGAGGAGGAGGAGGAGCGTCAGTCGAAGGCGGCTGCTGTCGTTGAGGAGTTCGTGCCGGACTTGGAGCTCGATCCCGACAATCCCGACCAGTTCATCAAGATGATCGAGTCCGATGAACAGTTTCGTGTCGCGCTCGCGCAATTCCACGAGACGCTCGAGGCTGTCGACCGCAAACGCGCCGCCGAAAAGAAGGTCATGGAACGCACCCACTTCGAGCAGTTCTACCTGGACAACCTGGCCGAGCAGGCCAAGCTCGAGGAGGCGCGCAAGCGGCGTGCTGGCTCCATCACCTCCAAGGAGGCGCGCGAGCTGCGTGCGGCCAAGAAGAAGGCCGCCAAGGCCAAGGGCAAGAAGTAAATGTACTCGAAACTAGCTTCAATTAAATTCTATTTCCTATGTGTTCTAATAAAGCGTATTGCTCCACTAAAATACTAAAATAATATTTTAAAATACTGTAAATCGGCGAACTGCTTTTCAAATTTACTTGCAATGGTGGAAATCTATATCTATTTTGTATATACTAAACAGTCGATTGAAATTTAGTTCAATCTTGACAGCTTCTCGGATCCCTGCAGTTCAGCCGCATATGTTCATTACAATTTAAGCAATTTATTATTTAATACAAAATAGGAAAACAAAATTTAGTTTTTCTTAATTCTTATTTCCAATCCCTGCATACAAGATAGGATAAATTATAATAAGATGTGTTTTTGGTATACTACAAAGTGTATTATTTATTAAGTAACAACCTTTAAGCTTGAATTGAAGCTTGTCCTGTATGTACATATCGTAAGTAGGTAGGTAATCGTAAAAAATGTGTTTATATTTAGATCGATAGATCGATAAAGCTTTTGAGACTTAATTCTCCGCTCTCTACTTCTCCTCATCCTCCATCTCTTCTTTCTGTGTATTCTGTTTCTCCTTCCTTATGGCTGCTGCTGGACTCCTTCGAGCTTAGTTCTTGTCGGAGTCGACGCCCGCATCGAGGAAATCGTTGACCAAACGCATTGCCTTCCTGGGGAGCAGGCGTCCTATCTTCTCGATGCCTACAAAGTGACGTGGCACCGCCGCCTCCTCCAGACCCTGACGCTGTGCCTCAATGATGGAGGCAGCCGCCACTTTGGGTGAGATCAGCTTGAACAGTTGGGGGAAGCGGTAACGTGGATTCTTGCATAGACCAGTATCGATCATGTATGGGTAGATCGTGGTCAGCTTGATCTGTGACAAACACGAAATATTGAATTTGTAGCATTAATACAAATAGATATATCTTTAATATGTCATTCAAGAGGATATACTTACGTTGCTCTGCGGATTCTTGAGACGCAGCTCCTCAGCCAGGGCGGCCATGTAGCCACGCACAGCGAACTTGGTGCCGCAATAGGGCACCAGATTGGGGAGCCCAAAGAGACCAGCGCAGGAGGAGAGGGCCACAATGCTGCCCTCGTTGCGCTCCAGCATATCGGGTAAGAAGGCCTGGATCATCTGTAGTTCAAGAAGAAATCGGTTCAGTCAATTAAAGAGTCAAAGCTAAGAGCTGCAAACTGGTAATGAATTTTTTACCATTTTTGTTGCAGTTAGAGTATGCATTTCTAGACACTCCTTCGAATCGGAAGATTAAATTTCGAAAATTGCTGAGTCAGAACACGGAATTTGATCTATATGGTTTAATAGAATGCGATTGCTACCGATTGTCTGGAATTTACTGATAGATGCGTTGAAATGTTTCACTGCGAGTCGAGTGTGCAAATAAATCAGTTTGAACTTCTGTTGTCAGTAGAAGCTCGGCCAACTTCATAGATTGTATTTCAGTAAGCAGACTTGTTACGAATTGATCAAAGTTGATGAAGAAACTTTGAAAAGGAGTTCAAATTAAACTGCAATTAAGCTTGGCCAACTTTATACATTGTAATTCAGTAAGCAGAGCTACGAATTGATCATCAAGTTTGAAAAGGAGTTCAAATTCAACTGCAATTAAGCTCGGCCAACTTCATAGATTGTATTTCGGTAAGCAGATTTGTTACGAATTGATCGAGTTTGAAAAGGAGTTCAAATTCAACTCCAATTAATGCTTCACTCGGTAATTGACTAATTTGGACGACGAAGACTTACCCAGAAGTGAGCGAGCACATTGATGTCGTACATGAGACGCGTCTCCTGCTCGGTGTGCTCCAGCAAGCTGTGGGCGGGCATGATGCCGGCGTTGTTGACCACCACCTGGATGAAGCCGTGCTCCTTGCGCATCTTGGCGGCCAGCTCGATGATGTCCTCGCGCTTGACCACGTTGCACACGTAGCCAAAGGCGGTGCCGCCCGCCTGCTTGATCTCCTTGACGGTCTGTGAGTTCGTCTGCTCGTTGACGTCCCAGCAGAGCACCTTGGCGCCCAGGGCGGCATACTGCAGGGCCATCTCCTTGCCCATGCCGTGACCGGCGCCGGTGATCAGCACAAACTGTCCGGCCACATTCGCTTGCGGGCGCGTTGTGAAGGTTTTGATCACCTCCTCGACAATGGCGACCCAGAACTTGACCACAAGCATCACAATGTCCACGATGAGTAGCACAATGTTGTAGATGTCATTGTTGCCGTTGGGGCCACTTCCGGCTGTGTTGGGTCCACCTCTGAAAGCGAGACCAAAACCGAGACCGACATCGAGTGAGACAATAGCATTCATTGGGGGGCATTAGGTAAGTGGGGAAGTGCGTGTCGCGAGCTAATTACCCACAACTCTAAAGTATTATTATTGTTATTGTGATGATTATGCGATCTAGAGCTAGTCGCTTTTATTTGCGTCAGCCGGAACCCCAAACTACAAAATAAACTCATTGGCATTGGCATTACTTTAATTCTATCTCGATGTGCTTCCAGCTGACCTGTTAGTTCATCATCGTCCAAATGGAGAGCAGATTAAACTATTTACTTGTTACGCTTTCCCAAAGAATGTCGCTTTACCCATCGATCTTAAGAACAGTCATAACCAACTCTTTTCTAATATAAAGCGATTACTCGTTACTCATTCATTACTCAGCGATTTAGCTTTAATAGTCTATTTTTATTACAAAGTAGAGCACCAAGTCTAAGCACGATGTATTCTAGATTTAGAGGAGCACCAAGTCTAAGCTAGATATATTCAAGATTTAGAAAAACACCAAGTCTAAGCAAGATGTATTCAAAATTTAGAAGAGCACCAAGTCTAAGCAAGATGTATTCTAGATTTAGAGGAGCATCAAGTCTAAGCAAGATATATTCAAGATTTAGAACATAACCAAGTCTAAGCAAGATATATTTAAGATTTAGTAGAACACCAAGTCAAAGCAAGATATATTCAAGATTTAGAAAAACACCAAGTCTAAGCAAGATGTATTCAAGATTTAGAAGAACACCAAGTCTAAGAAAGATTCAACATTTTGAATGAAACTCTCTTTTAAAATTGTAACATGAAGAAAATTGGAAAGGCTTTTAGCTAACTAAGAACTATTGCACAATTTCACTTGTTAATTTCTAAAAGATTTTGGAAGAAACTTATTCGAATTAAGACGTATTTTGTTCTTAGTGTTTGCGGCTTTCGTCAGCACTTTCGTCAGTCGAAGCTGCAGCTCATTGTTGCCACTATTTTTGTCATTTCTCTTTGTTTTCGCAACGCTCTAACCTTATTTACCCGCATATCATAGTAAACATCATGTTTGCAACCTTGACCATAACTGACCATCGTCACCCGCAACAACTGATCGCGAACTGTGCTGGCTCTTGATGCAATCGTCAGCTGTGTAATGCAAGTAGAGACCAAGTTCAGCACGTAACGTGCATTGCTGGCGCTGCAGCTAAAACCCATTGAAGTCGCCGCCCAACTGAGCGGGGCTATAGAACTAATCGGGAATCGTCTATATGTGCAACAACTAGATGAATCGGATCACGCTATGAATAAAGAACGTAAATGATTTGAATGAAATTGAATTATGCACTTATCGAAGTGGCGAGATTATTATTCCTCAACATACTGCAGCTTATCATAGCTAGGTGGCAAAAAAATAGCACTAATCTTAACTATAGAACTGAAATTTAACAAGAAAATATTGTATTGTAGGGTATGGCAAGTGCAACTCTTCAGCAGCAGTCTATTCATGTGTCTCCGTCATAGTGCAAATACTTTGACGAATGATCAAATTGCCATTGAGAGGCGCCCGTAAAGTGAATAGAATTATGAGATGACTTTTATGCGGTATCATTAGCTAGTAATCACTTCGTTTATTCCTGCAGCTGTCTTCTGTTAATAGTTAATTGCCAAGCTGTTTGAAAGCGAGGGGAAACCAGCTTTTTAGGGCGCTGTTGTCAAGTTTTTCAGCTGCCGCTAAGTTTAAGAGACAAGTTAAACAAACAGTTAATTTGAGTGCGGCCAGCGCAATGAAGTAGAACAGAAGTTGCACTCTCTAATTGAAAAGTGGAAGCACTTGCAATCATTTCTTGTTTTTGTTTTTCAATTATCGAATCATTTATCAACCGGTTTCGATTAGCTGCGCACAAAGTGCAACAAAATGTGCTCTAGACTTGATCCGATTTGGATTAAAGCGAGCAGATTTTGATTGAGGCCATTTCGCACACGTGTCGCGAACTGCAGTTGGCCAAAGTCTGCTGACTTAATGCGTTCTGTATATGGGCCAATCTATAAGGGCCAATTAAATTAAATGCCAATTAGTAGTGCGACGACAATTAACCACAATCCTAAGACTTAACCTTGTTTGCAATTCACACAAGTGAACGGCATACATGCATAATTTATCTAAGCACTTTATTCAAGTTTGCATAATTTCTATTTTTAAAGTATAGTCTCCTTTCTTTGATTTGCAAGAAATTGCAGTGAAGACTACACCCAGAATTCGATCGCAACCCAAAGCACTCTAGTACTTTTCCACCTGGACTATTGATGTTTATCGTATCGTGTTCCTGGTGAAAAATTCAGTCTCAATAGGTCCGATCTGCTATACTAGGTACAGCTGCTGGACATGGCTAATCAGTCTAAAAATACACATCGATTTTTGTTGTGGGGGGGTCATAGTTCCTTCGCCCCGGCTGCTTATCTACACACACACACATACACTTCCACAATTACGTGGCTGAACAAACAAGAACAACAACAGGAAAAAAAACGAAAAAAAATGTTGTTCAAGACACATGTATTAACATGATAAGATTATTATTGCCAGCTGCATTTCGGTTGCTAGCCCACAAAATAGTTGTTTCACATTCAATTTGAGTTTGAGTTTGATGGGGGCACATTTTGCACTCACTGTATGCGTATGCGTTACTAACCTTTGACTAGGCTTCGACATGTTTCTGTGTGTTCTGCTTAATGATTTATGTTTTCGAATCGTTCGTTCACAGGATCTGCTGTAGATCGCTGAGGCGCACTTCAAACCGTTAGAGCACGTTAACGAAATCGAACTGACTTCGCTAGCAGACGAAAGTAAACAGAACACGAATGCCATATGCCATATGCCGGTTGTATGAGTCGTATGAGTGATTCTACCGCACACAGTATATATGTACAGCAACCATAAAGCACTCACACTCACTCGCAACACTCACTCGCTCAGCGGCTGATCTATATAAAACGAGCGTCGCACAACGTGAGTCTCCAAGCGAGATTGTGAGTGTACGAGTAGAGCGCAGCGCGTATGCCACAACAGAGCAGCAGCACAGGCGTTTGGAGTATGTTCAAACAATGCGAGTCTATATTTTTGGTATATTATTAGACGAAATGGCACAGCAACCCACATGCACTCATCGGCTACAAATAGAGTTCCAGATACCGAGTATTTTGCTGTGTTGCAACAGACTCACAGACTCAAGCGATAAGCGCAGGGTACCCTGCCATAGTGTTTCAGTGTTGTGGAGTTTCAGCTACTCAACCCATTGAACTGGGCAGCTGAAAGTGTTGGGTAGCAGCGAGTTATCGCCATCTCAGCTAATCATGCCTAGTTTGCCTACTGTGAAGTTTTCATAAACTACCACAATTATTACTCGCATCAATGGACACGCAACCAATTGTATGATTTTGAGAGTATACGCTGGTCGAGCGCACTGAAAGATCGCAAGTTTCAGCCAGCTTTTTAAATATTCAATTTGTAATAGCTATAATTAAGCAAGTCAATGTTAGTATACTGCACTGGCAGCGTATGGCAAAGTCTTCGACTTTCGCTTTCCAAGGAAATTCGAATGCGCAAAGAGCGGCTAGAGATGATCCCCGATAAGGCGGGGGACACACGCTTGACAGCTTCCCGCATTACACAATACAAGTACGAGTAGTTGCGGGGCATATTCTATCAATAGAGCTTTGCATTGGCCGGGGGCAATGGGGCGTTACGTATTATCCGCAGTCAATATCAATACGCGACAAGCAACAAGCAAACGTGAGTTCGCCAGCAACAACAACAACGACAACAACAACAAGAACAACGTCAACTGATGCGATTCCCGTGGGCGATAAGCAACGCTCTGCTGACGCAGCTGTTCACAACTATTGCACAGCTCGAAGCTAAACGGAACCTAAAGCTGAATCTTTGGCAGATCGCTTAGGATCGGTTCATAACATTTACTCAATTGGTTTGCAAAGTTTAATTACTCTTGTAGAACAGTCTGCAATTCATGTTGTATATTGAACTGATTTTAAACTTTTACTTCCACGTTTATGAATGCAATGAAAATTAATATAAATTGTACAAATATCGCATAGGAAATGCCAAAATCAAGCGATTTGTTGCATAGCGTGTTAAAGTTATTACAATATTATTAAATTCTCTAAAATCAAATAATCCCAACGTGCAGCCGACGAGTGGGAAATATTTGAGGAGTATTATAGAAGAGTGGCCAATTGAAGAGGCGGAAGAGGCGTAATAAAGGTCTTGGTCAAGTCTGAAATGCAATTGAGCTAATGCGGTTTCAAATGCAGTTAAGGAAATCGCGAGCCGAGAAGTCGAAAAACTCGTTTCACTCGATTGCTCAATGAGCTGCTGTTCGATAGAAATTCAAAACTAAAACTGAAACTGAAACTGAAACAGAAACTGGAATCAGAAGCGGCAAACAGGTAGCCGAGGTAGAAGAGAAGCTAGTTGTGGAGGCTGCTTGTGAGAATGTGTGTCACATTACGTATACGTCAGAAAGTAAGCACTTTATTGGATATTATTATCTGTACTATTAGCAGCAGTAGTAGTTGTCGTAGTAGTAGTTATTGTCTATATTACGCCTCATTCCCATTCCGGTGCATCTTCAGTCTGTGTGTATTGCAATTGCGATTTGCAATTCAAGTGCAACGCGACTGAACGGGGTGCAAGACTCGCCTGCCTGCCTGCCAGCTAATCGAATAATTTAGCTCAACTCACAAATGGTGTCTCGCTCGTTGCTGCCTCGAGCCGTGTGACAGCGCCTGGCATTGTCTCTGCGGCGTCTGATGCAACAGCATTTATTAGCGCCCCATCAACGATCAAGTCCAGCCAAACATGACACTGATGAAGCAGCCCGGCAAATACGAAAAATACAGAAATATAGATGGAACAATTTCTGTGAAATGAGTCGTCAAACATGCAATGCAATGACAGATAAAACGATATTACTACAGAGATAACAAGCGAGATAGGAAGACAGTTAAAAAGTTACTCAGAGGTTGACAAACTGAGCAAATATTTCAAATACTTGAACTTATGTACAGCGAACAAATACGTTTATAGAAAAGCAGCCAGCTACAAAGTCCAAATAGAAAATAGAACAAGATGTACAAATGTGTGTGTGTGTGTGTGTGTGTGTGTATATCAATAAACAGATGGAAGAGATTCAAAGATGCACAGATACTAATTGAAATAGGCCAGATAATAAGATAGTTTAGTGGGCATTAAAGATACGGCAATAACAAAGCTACAAACTTATATACCCAAGATACATTTGATTCACAACATAAAGATAATAAGTGCTCGCATCGCTAATTACATTATTATGTGCGCAAAAATATCTTCAAAAGTCTATATAAACAAACGGCTGCGAAACTTTGCATAAAAAAACATTCACAATTTGTATTAAATTCAAGAGAATTAGGAATAACGAAGCGAAATTTACATAAATACCGGCTAAAAACTAGGAAATAATAAAGTATATTAAAAAGTGATTAGACCCCAGAGAAGCAAACATTAACGTGACGTTGCAGGCAAAGATTAATTGGTGTGCGCTGGCAAAACACCAAAAAACCAAAACACCGAAATTTCGAATGCACGTTAATTTATTCAATTAATTAGATGCAGCAGCTAAGCGATAATAGCAAAGATTCAAATTAAAATCGAAATTCGCATATGAATGTATAAATGGAGATGCAAAGATGCAGAACAAGGTATTTATAGCCACTGTATTTCGGACTGGCTGCTACTGTATCTTTTGCGCCCTGCAATTGTATCTAATAGATACATATTTATTTACAGACATGCCAACAAGCATTTCCGCAGTTATCTGAGACACACAACCATCGCAATAGCTTGCGTGTTCATATCTCCATCTCGATCTCACTCGCAGTTCGCCTTCTCGCTCCCTCGGCGTATCTGCAGCTCTGCTCGTATCTGGTTTGGTTAGCTGGGGGTCAGTTGAGCGACCTTAGATACGGCCAACTTCTAATCGACGAAATACAATTGCCACATTCTAGACGCGATCTAACGGCTGCTAGCACAGCACTTGACATTATCGTGGCAGCTACAATGCACGCCAGCTGAATAGCTACAACTACAACACTGTGCCACATATCTTGTGGAAGTTGCAAGGGGCTCTAACCCCGATATGCAGTCGACAATTGTGCACTATCTTGTAAAATATTTTCGTTTTTGCAATGGTTCTATGCAGTTGCCCGGCACTGTGCTCTAACGACTTTTATTGGTGGTGCTTGGAGTAATCCGAAAATAGTTATCGCATTCACAATGTATACGGCTCAAATCGCATTCGACTTCGACTTCTACTTCGACTTCGACTTTAACCAATCCTACTCACCATGACGCGGCACATTTTCCAGTTCTCAAGTAAACAAATGCATTTTCCTTAATCAAAATGCTCAAGATTAGCGCTGTCCAAAACGTTATTTGTTTTGCCGTGACTCAAGCTGAATACTCGTAAAAACTATTGAATAGCACGCCTTCTGCGACTTCTAGATGCATGCAGTTGATTATGATGCGAGACGTTTTTTAATGGCGTCGACCTTTCGCTCAGTAACTTGCGTTCCATTAAGTGATTCATTAATATTTCACCATTAGCAGCACTGCACTCTTCACTCAATTTCAAATATCTTTTGGACTTGGGGGAGTACTTTCTAAAGTACTCTCTCTATTCACTCAGTATAAGATCCATACAAAGGCTAATGTGAATCGCAATGCTGTGGCTGCAATAATGCGAATGCTAATGCTTCCATTAAATGATTCATTAGGTATTTCATTATTAGCAGTACTGCACTCTTCACTCAATTTCAAACATCTATTCGACTTGGGGGAGTACTTTCCAAAGTACTCTCTCTATTCACTCAGTTCAAGATCCATACAAAGGCTAATGTGAATCCCAATGCTGTGGCTGCATTAATGCGATTGCGAATGCTTCTAATGCTAATTGTAATGCTCTTTCGATGTATTATAAAGTTACTTATCTATTGTAAAGCGAATTGCAAATACTTTCAATGAAATGACTAATACTTATCAATACATAAGCAACTAAAGCAATGTCTAAACTCTAATTTCTTTGAGGAATTCTTATTAAACTCGTACAACTGCACTCAAGACTTATTACGCTATGAGTTATTATGAGTTGCCTATATTGGCACATCGAATGCATTATTAATGCATTGCAAATGGCATGTAACGTTAATGCTGCCTCGATAACGGAGAACTCTCTGTACAGTATTCAATTAAAAGTCTTTCAACTCTACTTATTTATTTTGTTTGGGCAACTGTAAGCTGTGCTGGAACTGCAGAAGGTGGCAACGCCTTGCTAGACCTGTAGCGTGGAGAAGAAGGAGACGACGGCGCTGTCCGTGGGCAGGCACTGGCCAAAAGCCTCGATGAGCAACGGTTCAGCGGCCACGGTGCCCATGAAGTCGTCCAGCGAGACCTGCCGATAGATGCGAATGAATTAGTGTTAGACATAGGTATTGCAGCTTCTGGCGCAGACCTTGCCATCCTTGTCGATGTCGAACTTTTTGAGCACAATCTCCACTAGGTCCTTGACACCCTCGTCGGGATCCTCGTCCTGCGGCTGCTTGATGAGGCAATTGCGGAGCAGCGTGAACATCTCGTCCTTGGTGATGAAGCCGTCCGTATTGAGATCGTAGACACGAAAACAGAAGGCCGCTCGCTCAGCGGGCGTGCCGCGCAGGAACGTGGACAAGCCGATCAGCCAGCCCTCGAGGCGCAGCGGCAGCCCCTCGTGCGCCTTGTCCCAGCTGCAGAAGATGCGCTCCATGAGTATCTCCTCGGTGACAATGTCGAAGGTGCTGTGCAACAGCTCGCGGAACACAATGCGATCGATGCCCTGCACAAAACCAGAAGCTTAGCAAAAATACCCATTAGACAGCTGTTAATGTTGTGGACGCTACCTCGACTGCTGCGTGCGGCTTAGCGATGGTGGCGCTGGAGGAGCTCGAGGCCAGCGTCTTGGCCGCATATTGGCAGTTGGACACCAGCTTGCGATAAATGCGGCACAGCGCGTCCAGTTCATCCCTGCACGAAGTCAAATCAATCAAATCAATAAATCATGGCGAAACCAAAAAGGAAGTGTATTTGAAACCGCTTTTAATTGCTAACTATTTCACGATGCTCTTTCTCTGTAAAATTGAGTATTTTGTTAGGGAACGGTTTGGAAATAAATCTCAAAAATGGGCACCACACATCAAGCAGCACATATCAAAAGTATTCAGCATAAGTCTAAATTTTAAAATGATAATAATAATAAAATTATGAAACCACTTTTATTTGCTGGCTGTCACGATTCTCTTCCTCTGCAAATTTGAGTATTTGAAATTGAGTATTTTATTTTTAGTGATTATAAAAAGTATTCAGCACTTCTAAGCCTCAAAGAAGTTGCAGCAAACTGAATGTGTATGAATTTAAAAACAAAAATAATAATGATAATAATATGAAACCATTTTTATTCACTTGGCTATGTCACGATTCTCTTCCTCTGCAAAATGATATATTTTGTTAGGGAACGGTTTGGAAAGAAATCCCAAAAATGGGCACCACACATCAAGAAGCACATATCAAAAGTATTCAGCATAAGTCTAAATTTTAAAATAATAGTAATAATAATATGAAACCACTTTTATTTGCTGGCTATGTCACGATTCTCTTCCTCTGCAGAATTATATATTTTGTTAGGGAACAGTTTGGAAATAAAAAGTATTCAGCACTTCTAAGCCTCAAAGAAGTTGCAGCAAAGTGAATGTGTATGAATTTAAAAATAATAATAATAATATGAAACCACTTTTAATTTCTGGCTATATCACGATTCCCTTACTCTGCAAAATTGAGTATTTTGCAGCACATATAAAGTATTCAGCACTTCTAAGCCTCAAAAAAGTTGCAGCAAAGTGAATCTGTACAATTTTTAAAACAATTGACATTGATTAAGTTTCTTAAATCTTAAATCTTACGCACCTCATCACACGGAACTGCAACTGATGGATTCTATATGATTTGTATGATTTCCTGTTCCTCATACGTAATTGAGATTCTCTTTCAAGCATTAACAACGCGCAATTATATCACATTCCAATACAAGTTTGCACTGAGCGACTCTAGCTCGCTTCACAGCAATTGCACTTAACAGCCACACTGTGTTTAGCACTACTAAAAACTAAAAGCAACTCGGAACTTGTGCAGCTGCACTTAATGGTAATTTGAGGCCGCTAAGCGAGCAACTTGTATTGAGTGCTTGAGATGCTAACTGTGATACTGTGCAATTTGAAATGGGTGGGGGAGCGGACAACTGCTCTATTGCTACTTACTTGGTGAAACGCGTCTTCTTGCGCAGATTATCCAGGAGCTTGGGATTGATTTTGCCGCTGAGCTCGTCCATTTTGCGCTGTCGCTGCTGCTGGCGTTTGTTCTGCAGGGCAGCCGCGGCGGCCTTCGACTGGTTGCTCGAGTTACGTTTGCCGCTGGCGAGGAACACCGAAACCGTTTTCAGTATCGTTTTGTTCGCATGTAACGTGGATCGGCTACAACCACCGCCGCCGCCTCCCGCTCCGCCAGTTGCCGTTGCTGCTGTTGTTGGCGCCGCTGCAGTTGTTGGCTGCGCGCCATTTGTTGCCCCTCCACCTCCAGCCCCAGCCCCAGCTCCTGCTCCAGCTACGGCTCCACTCTTGGCTGTTGGTGTCGGGGAGCGACCCTTTGTGGCGCCCGCCTTGCCTGCCAAACAAACCGACAGCACATGTCATTATGCCCACTGTTCGGGGTGTTCACATTGTGTGCCCATGTGTGTGTAGGTGTGTGTGTGTGTGTGGGTGTGGGTGTGTGTTCATGTGTCAAAGTCAAATCAATCCACGCCATCGACACGCTCAGCCACACTCACACACGACACCCCGCCTGCAACGCCTGCAAGTCGGGTGCCAAGAAAAGGCCAATATGCAAATAAATTGCCACCAAAATGGATAATAAACTTCTCGTATCGCTCGTAAATTGTGTGCAATACAAATACACTGCGCAAAACAGCGCCTCGAAGCACACTACCATATCGATTGAGCCTCAATACTCGCAAACATTTATCCACGATACTTTTCGAATAAGGATACAAATGAAAGCCACCAATGATAAAGCCAAGTAGAGTTGCTAAAGTTAAGACAAATTTGCATTTGTTACTATTGATGTAGAGCTATGCATTAATACACAAAAAAATGTAGTTGATGGAACGACTGATGTTACACAAATTCAAAATAATGCAAAAAAAAAAACAGAAGACGTTAAGGAGATTAATTGCTAATGAAGAGATATTGATAACATATTGTTACAGCATTGCAAAAAGTTGTAAAATACTTTATAGGGCAAGCTTATAAATATATAATAAAATATTTAATAATAATAAAATACGAAAATATCTGGTTGATGGAGGGACTCAACTAATACAAATTTAAAATAATGCAAAAAGAAAACAGAAGACGCTAAGGAGATTGATTGCTAATGAAGAGATATTGATAACATATTGCTACAGAAAAATTTGCAAAACAATGCAGAGTGCAAGCTAATAAATATATAATAAAATATTAAATAATAAAATACAAAAAATCTGGTTGATGGAGGAACTCAACTTAAACAAATTCAAAATAATGCAAAAGAAAAAGACAAAGCTAATGATATGGATTGTCCTTAGAGTGTTGATGAGAAAATAATGTTACAGCATTGCACAACAATTCAGAGTGCAAGCCAATAAATATATAATATAATATATACAAATAATGTAATACAAAAAAATGTGGTGGATGGCGAGACTCATTTCACACAAATTCAACATAATGCTTAAGAAAACAGAAGAAGCAAATGACATTTATGATGAAGTGATATTAATAACATATTGTTAAAAAATTTAAAAACAATTCAGAGTGCAAGCTAATAAATATATAATATAATTAATATATACAAATAATCATATACGAAAATATGTGGTTAATGAAGAGACTGATGTTAAACAAATTCAAAATTCATAAGAAGAACAGAAGCTAATGACATTGATGATGAAGTGATCTTAATAAATTTGCAAAACAATTCAAAATGCCAGCTAAAGACAATTTTAAATGAAATAAGAGACAAATACTAATTTAAATACTCAAAATTTTAATACTTAATCAAAATAAAACTGAGATGTATTGAAACAATTAATGGAACTCAAACGCTAGTCTGAAAAATATTTGGAAAGCAGCAATTGTTTGTGAATGAAATTGACTTTTCAGGGATCTAAGGTTGCAACATGCTAACATGATAATGTTGTGCCGTTTCTCGCAGTGTAATCATTAAGACACAAGACTCGCTGGTAAGGCCAACTTTAACCGAAGCCATTACGAATGTAATGTGTTGTTTACTCATGCAAAAACTTTATTGTACGTCGGGCAATTGTACGACTTGATGGACTCATCGAGAGACCCAATGAATACTTTAGAAGGCACTGAAGATACCAGCCCCAACTCCAGCCCCAACTCCTGCCCCAACTCCAGCCCCAACTCCCTGCTCGCTATTGGCGAGGAGCGCAGTTTGTTTTTTGCTCGCATTTATTGTCGGTATCTGTTTTGGGTACTATAATTTTATTAGTGCTCTGTACAGCGGCAAATGTGAACATGTGGAGAGAGGGGCGCTCGAAAGTATGCAACAATGTGGGGCCGAGCGTACTTCCCGTTATAATTTGTTGATTTGCCGTTGCCCCAAACAACAACAAGAATAACGGGTGCTAGCAACACTGCAGTGGTCTAGACTCCACACACTCACACACACGCACACACATGCACAGTTTTATCTGTTATCTCATTGGGCAACCCTTTGCAACTGCTCGGAGTGTTCAGGACTTTTGGCTGCTTGCAGCCTTTGCCTGATAGACAGACATTAGTTCGAGCTGTCCTGCAGTCAGCCGGGTCAGAGATGACGGTCACGTTACGTTGCAAGCCTGCTAAGAACTTGACAACTCTATTGATCGTGCGTTTAACTCTATTCAATTTGAGAGCGCAGTGTGTGAGTTTCAAAGTGAACTAGTGACAAGTGTAACAATGAGCAACTCTTTTAGCTAAATATGCGAATCTAACAATAAAATCGATTTCTTGCTTGAGACGCCAAAGCACCAAAATAGCGACAGGTGTTTAATCTTGAGAATAATGTAGCTGGCAAATACCTGATCAACAGGTTCTAAGTATTCACTCATGTTGTGTGAAATTACTTTACTTGTAAGTCATATTGCAGAATATTGGCAACTCTACACACTTTAAGCATTTAGAAAAGACATTCAACTAAACGTATTTGGCAACCCCGTGCATCAAATGCGTTACAAACTAACACAGTGCTCTTAAGTTATTATGCATAACATATTTTAAACATAAAAAAAGTGGACTCTGGAAAAGTTTATGGACGAAGAAATTAGCAGAGAAATTGAAGACAAGAATGCTATCAAGCCTAGTATTGATTAATGCAAAAGAACATTAAAGTGCTAAAGTAAAATTCACCAACTTGACAACCCTATGCAGAAAATTCATTGATTTCAATGATGGCGAACACATTGAATAATAACTTTATCGTAATTAACTGAGCATGGAAGTTACTTAATTTGTGCAGTAAAATATTCACTCAGATTGAAAGTTTAGTCGCTTGAATTCTTGTTGAATTTGTAAAGCAGAGCTTTTTAAAAATAGAATATATATAACATTGTTTGGAGCTTTTTAAAAATAGAATATATATAACATTGTTTGGTCGGGAAAATCGCAACACAAATTTCACTTTGCACACTTTCTCTTTTTAGACAATGAACTTAATCGAGCATTTTATTCGATTCTCGCAAGCAACTTAATTAATTTGCAGAGTTTTGCAAGGATTTTCACTTTTCACACTTTTAAATCAAATTGGATTTTTCGATCTGTTTAAGATACCCATAATTGCAGCTGCTGCGGCTTGAGATTGCTGCTGATGAGAACTGGGCGAAGAAAGAAAAGAGCGTTTTTCCAAAGTGGTCCTGGGCCACGTTGAGGAATGCGAGCAGGAGCAGGAAAAAAATGAAAAGGAAATGAAAACAAAAGGGAAACGACTTCTTGAGGCAATCAACAAACTCAAGTTTCCAAGGCGAACGTGCGCCGACGATTTGTGAAATGTGTGTTGACAAAACCGTCGACAATGTCAGTTTCGCATTTTGGCCCAAAACCCAATAGACACGATAATAGGGTAGGACCACGGCAAGCAGCAGGCGGCAGGTGGCAACCCTACTCGCCGATTTAAGCGGTTTTATTGACAAAACAAGCACCCGCTATGCATACGTCGCAGGGGGGACTCAACGCGAACGCAATTGAGTTCTGCAAATCGGGGTTAACTAGAGCGACAACTGCATAATACCTGACGAAATCAATTAGGGAACTTTCAGATTGAGATAGCCCAACTTTCACCCCGTTTTGAGCTATTTTGAAGCAACTTTAAGATGAAGCTTGGGTTTAAACTACTACGGGGATCTTCAACGAAAAGTATGCTGGGGACGAGGAAAAAGTTCGGAATTTTCGCCAATCTATAAAATGCTTTTAACTCTTGTTGTCGTTTGGAGCGAATTTTCTTTGTTGATTTTGCAGCAACTTTAAGATTAAGCCTGGTTTTCAGCAATGCTACGGAGAGTGAACTGCAATGTTAAAGGAAAAATTTGCTGAGGACGAGAAACAAATTCGGAATTTTCGCCAATCTTTAAAATGCATTTAACTCTTGTTGGTTTTTTTATTTTTACATAATCATTTTTCATAAACACTTTGTTTGTTAAACTTAAGCATAAAATATTGTTAATGTTAGCACAATACATAATTATATATATATATATTTATTTTTATATATATAGTTTGTTAAAAATTACGTTTTAGATTTACTTTCACTTTGTTATACTTTACTTGTTTTTAATGTTTTTGTTTTGTTTGTTTGTTTGTTTGATTTGCTTAAAAACCATCTCAGGGTTATGCTCACTGTTACCTACTACAATTCGATCCCAAAATGTGAACAGTGTGTTCTACAAGTACACTTCGTATATGTATGCGTGGATGTGTTCTCCGTGTGTGTGTGTGTGTGTGTGTGTGTGTGTGTGGGAGTGTGTTGGTGTATATAGAGTTGCATATTCGTAAAGAAAAAAGTACAACACTGCAGCTAAGGTCGAAAGAGAGCGAGAGAATCGGAAATCTAGATAGTTATAGGTAATTCTTTATTTTATATACAAAAATCGTAAATGTTTACCGAGTTGAACACAACTAAGAAATACACAACTCTACACACGAAATATAATTAGTTCAGGTTCTGTAGATCAATATTATTATTAATTTGATTTATTTTGTTTCTTTTTTCACTTTTCACTTAATTTACTGACATATTTAATTTGCTTCTCTAGTTCTGTTCCATCGCAGACTTAAAAAAAAAAAAGAAAAAAAACATATGAGGGGAATAAATATTAAGATATTAAAACGTAAAAAAAGAGTTATTGCATTCAATTAACACACAGTTCGTCTAGTTGCCTACATAATTACATACATAATTTTAACATAATCATAATAATAATAATATTAGGATAACAAGCAATGCGTCGACCGAAACTCCCGAGTTTTCGTCTCCTTGTCAATTGGGGATTGTGGCTGTGTCTCTCTCTGTGTGTGTGTGTGTGTGTGTGTGTACTCTATTTTTTTTGTTTTTAGAACCATTTAATTGCGTTAGATTTCAATTCAATATTATTAATCCTTTTCTTGTCGTTTGTTTGTTTGTATGTTATCAGCTACTAATTGCTATATTACTAAGAATTGTTTCAAACTTTTGTTGCTTACATTAATAAATAAATATGTTTATGCACATGCATATCTAAATAATCTGCATTACCCATCTATGCAGGTGCATACACATATCGCATAATATATATACACACACATATATATATATACATATATAAATAAATATATATATATGTATGCATATATATATTTTATAAGTATGTGTGCGCAGATAACACGACCTGCGCCCTCATCGAATCACGTTCTTTATATATGTATTGTATATATCATAATATTGTTGTTGTTGTTATCTGCGATCTTCTGATTGTTCTCCTCACGCTCAGCAATGTGGACGCTCGGCACACTAATAAACAGTTGTTGTTATCGATAGTAGCCAATTAAACCGATATTATAACTCCATATCGCGGGCCTCGTCCTCACTATAATCGGACATACTCGACTCACTGTCGCTGCTCTCCCGCTCCTGTTGCGCCGCCCGCAACGCATCCTCGGTCGCATAGCGCTGAACGTAGTCGGCGACCTTGCGATGGTATTCCGCCGGCTCGTGCAGATAGAGGGCGGCCGCGTCCCGATTGAGGGGATCGACGGGATTGGGATATGTCAGCAGCTGGGGCAGAAATGATTCAAATATGTTCGAGAGATCGTAGAGGGCGGTCCATGCCTGATTGATGACGTCGAGACAAACGGTGCCCGACGATTCGTCGATGTTCGGATGATAGATTTTGTTCACGAACCCAATGCTGGGCGATTTGAAGGGATAGTTGTCGGGCAGATAGACGCGCACCTTCCACACGCCGCCCTCGTAGGGTGTGCCCTGAGGTCCGAAGAACTTCACATGGAACTCGTTGAGGCCGCCGAGGATGGTGACCTCGTGTTTTGATTCAATTAGCTTGATGACGTCATTGTCCATGCGTCGTTTACCAGCACTCGGCGAGGACATCTTTGATTTTGCTTTAACAATCTATATATATATATATATTTATTTAATTAGGCGAATTATAATTTATTTGTTTGTGTTTCGCAGTGTCGTCTTTTGGTCTGCTGCTCGTTGTATCCACTAAGGCTAAGGCTAAGGCGGTGATTGTTTTGTTGCTGTTGCTGTTGCTATTGCTATTGCTGTTTAGTTTGTTTGTTGTTATTGTTTGGTGTTTTTTGTTTCGTGTTTCAGCTTGTTATGTTCACTGCTCCCCTCTCACTTTCCTCTTAAGGCCGCACACACATTGAGAATGCTTCGCAGCTGCTGCTGTCCGTCTGTAAATAAACCAAACAAATACTTTCAATTAACTGACTTTTCTTATCAATGCTATCAGAAGCATGCTGCTGCTGCCGCTGCTGCTGCTGCTGCTGCTGCCGCTGCCGCTGCATCTCGTCTATTCGCACATCACACTCAAATGTAGGTCAAATGCTGTTGCTGTGTCGCTCGCACTTGCACGTCCCCAAATAAACCGAAACTATGTCAGCGTCGCAGCCGCAGCGCAGCTTTGATGCAGCCGCCATAACACCAACAACAACAAAGCGTGACGTCGAAAATGCGCGATGGCAACCTTACTCTTACTCTTTCGTTCTGTCTCTCTCGCTCTCTCACACACTGCTTTGCAGTGGGGGACTCATCCAAGGACAATTGGAACATTTTGCACTGCATACTTTCAGGCAAACTTGTCAATCAACCATTCACACACAGTCTGCTCTCGCTCCCACTTTCGCACTCAATTCAATTGTTTCTCCTATTACATATTTTTCTTATTGTTGTTTTGTGTGCTCATCATCACTTTGGCTTGTGAATGGCATGGCATGAGGGGGGAATACAGACGGCTGTTTGTTTCCAAACAAGCTCAGCTGTTTAATGTTATTGGCTGACTGGTTGCCTGCTGAGTAAGAGCGAGTCAGCAAGTGGGTGTGTGTGTGTGCGTGTATGAGAGTGTAGCAACCCCCGTAACAGTTGCAAAATATCAACAAATATACAGTGCGCACAAAACGTTTAATCACTTTGTTTTCTTTCACTGTTTTGCTGCTGCTGCTGCTGCTGCTTCATCTCCATTAAAACCGCAACTGTTTAAGCTGTCGCCCTGTCGCTCAAAAATCGTGAACACACATATACATATACATATGTTTTCTGCTTACTTCCCCAACAACACTGGTCGTTTAACTGCCAGCACTCACTGTAAACTGCTGCTGCTGTTTTGCTGGTCAAGCTATGTGCTCTGCGTGCTCTCTTTCGCACTTTCGCTCTCTTTCTCACTGCTGGGATGAGCTAATTCAAATGTCTTTGGCTCTCGCTTGGTCTCGCTGTGACTCTCATTTTTTGTGTTAGTGTTGTTGTTTGTGTACACACTAACTACAGTGGAGCTTATTCAATTGCAAATGAAATTTTGTGACTTGTTCTGCGCACACACACGCATACAGATAGTCAGTGTTGTTATTTGCGTTGCTTTAGCTGTGTGTTTTGTTTGTTGTTGCTGCTCTTCTCAGCTGTGTGGTGGTCTCTCTGCGTGTCTGTGTAGCCCACGCTCTCGCAGCTCTGGAAGATCAGCAGCAGCAACAACAACATCACAGCGTTGCCTGACTAACCAAATGACACTCAGCTGCAATTTCGTTTCAAGACATATCGCTGTCATTGTTGTTGTTGTAGCTGTTTTTGTTTTTGCTTTTGCTCTGGGGGACCGTGACTGTCTAATAATGATGGCACAATATACACTCATGCATATATATATATTTATATATACATATATGATATATACAGCGTATATATGTGCTTGTGATATGTATTTTAAATATTTGGATAGGTAAAAAGAAAGCATTTTTGAAAATGAAATGAAAACCAAATTGTTATTGCTTTCTCTCTATATTCTATCCATTGTACTCTACGCACACATACACACGCACACAAAGAGACACACGCAGCTGACTGCAATTCATTTGTATTGCATTTCAGATAATTACGAAACTTTTTCAAAACAATTTCAACAAAAACACGCACACTCACACATACAACACGCAGGCATGCACGCACACAAAACAAGAGATAACATGGAGCTGCTGCTGCTGTTGTCGTTTTATTATTTTTTACTTTGGCTTTGGCTTTGCTTTGATTTTTGTTGCGTTATTTCTTTACTTTGGTAATTTGGGGTCGCTGCTGCTGTTTGGCTTTTGATTTGCTTTTGTTTTGTGTTTTTTTTGCTGTTTTGTATGTGTTGTCTACTTCAACTAGTTACTGAAAATTAACTGGCAACAGAGTTTGGAAGCCCCCAGCGAGCACAGCAAGCACACGAACATCTGAAAGCAGCATAAGAAGCAGCACACAGCACAGGCGACGACGACGACACAACAAGCAAACTGCGACGCGAGGGAGAGAGAACGGCGCAGGCAGGCAGGCATATTGAGAACGGGAGCGACAGAGAGCGCAAGCGAACTTCATTGGGAGAGCGCGACGCGCCAACCTGCTGGCAACAGTGTTGCCAATTGCGCCTTTTTCCCGTCAAATCTGGCTTTTTTTGTTTTAATGCGTGAGATTTCAAATGTGGGTTTTTAAATTTTTACCACAAAAGTTCGAATAAATGCTCAAATGATGATTTTTTTTATTTTGATTATATAAGATTACTGAAATTATTCGGTTTTTATTTCATGCACAGGTTTGAAATAAAGTTTTCGCAATCAAATTTTATTGTATTTTCAACCTGAAGACATTCTAGAATAACACCTAATTCTCGCGAATATTAAATTCTATTAAATGCAGCTGGTGATGATTAAATAAAAAGTAGTTTTATTTGCTTCTATTTACAATTTTAAATTACTTTTAACTTTTTTTTAAACAGCTTGCTGTTGAAAATGGTTTTGTTGCTAAAGTTGTCAGCACTGAGAGCGAGGACGAAAAAACAACAGCGAGAGCGCGAGAACATAAGCACGAGAGAGGCCCCCACAAAGCACATGTACAAAGAAAATCATAATAACAAAGCGAGAGCCAAAGCCAAAACAACAACAACAACAATAACAGTGGAAGCAGCAGAAGCAAAACTATACAAACAAATATTAGGCGAAAGAGCAGCAAGCAGCAGCAGCAGAAAGCAACAACAACACCATCAGCAACCAGTCCACAATTCTGCCAAAGCAAAGAAAAGCTATAATCAAGGACAGCAGCTGTAAAGCACACACGAAACCAAATGCAACGCGCGCACACACACACATAGACGCGTATACGCGGAACAAAGCAAAGAGCAAAGCGAGACAACGCCGAAGCTTTCAATGCCCTTCATTTGCGAACACTACCATGAACAACCAAGTTTTGGTGCTAATGACGCACGCAAGCTGCGCTCTCTTCCCCATACCCCTTTCCCAAAAAGATGTAGAGTAGTTAGAAATTGAAGTCCAGCAACCAATATGCAAGAGAATTGATTTAAGTGCTAACCTAATGGGGTCAAATGCACACACACACTCATTTGGGTGTGTGTTTATGTGAGCACAACTTGTGTTAGTCACGTTAAGCTACCACAAAACGTAGCTCATGCATTTCTGAGTGGGTGACACCTTCTCCATCCTCTACACATACACACACACAATTACATCCCTGCATAGGTCGCACGGTCATTGACTGCGCATTAAAGTGCATAATGAGGCATGCGAAAAAGGGTATAAAATGTGAGAGGTGGGCGGTAGGGCGAAGGGAAATGGGCTAAGGCCAACGGCAGTTGAAAATGTTAGTCTTTTTTAAGAGCTTTGCCTCGCTAACATTTCTATAGCAACGTGTCCGTGTATGTACGCATTTATGTGTGTGCGCGAGTGTGCTGCTGATAAGATTTAAAACGCAAAAGCAAAAGCAAAGTCAAAGGCAAGCAAAAGGGAAAAGAAATCATAAACACACAACGCAATAAGCGTGCAAAGCAAAGTGCGTAGTAGCTGCAGAAATGGGAAAGCAAAAGCAGAAGAAATGTTTAGCTGCCAATACAATGAATATCATCATCACATCTATGATTAAGCTACAGTTCAGCGTATGCTCTCGACTGTGAAATACCCAGTTATATTTTGCAAATCACCACAATTGAGATTAATTCTAAATATGAAAAAACAAACCAATTGCTTATTTTAACTACATACTTCAATTCTTATTTAATTTAAGTAGATGCTCTCAAATTGTCTGCAATTTCACTTATATCACCCTTCTACAAACATGAAAGGTATTAATATATACGTTTGTTAAAAACGAAATAAAAGCAAAGCTCGGCCATTGTTCCAGCTCGACTTTTACATTTTGTTGTTTTTGTATTTCAGATAACAGTTTACAGCTATACATTTTGTACGTAAAAGTAAAGCTGACACAAAGGGAACCACAAGGATACACACACACACGCACGCATGCATAGACACATAACGGTTTTTTGAAATGCATGTGCCCAGTCAAAAAAGAAGAAAAAAGCAAGAACAAAAACGAAATTACAATGGCTATTTTAGCAATGCACGAAACACTCTCACCCAGCAACAAAGTGATACAGAGAGAGAGAGAGTAAAAAGACAAAACAAAACTGCAAGGGCTTGCTACACACATGCAATGTGCATACGTAAGAGCAAGAGTTAGAATCGTCGATCTCTTTGCTGGGCATACTTAACGGCTGACGGCTGTTGTTGTTGTTGTTATTATTGTTATTGTTGTTTCACTATCGCGCCCCACCTCCTTCCCCACAAACTAACTACATTTACACACACACAAACATGCGCAGACATTGCATTTTATTTGCAAGACCTTTGGCTATTTAATACTTAAAACTTCAAGTGGTTTTTTGTTGGTATTTCGCAAAACAAATTGTGCATTTCATTTCGACCATGGCGATACCTTTTTGTTTTATTATGTTTTCTCCGTGGTATTGCTGTTGCTGTTGATGATGATTTTGTGGTGCTATTGTTGTTGGTTTTGTTGAAGTTGGCTGGCTGCCGCCTTTGATTTTTACGCTTCGATACTTCTCCACATTGTTGTATGCACCGACCGCCTGTGCATTTTATTTGTGTTGCGTTCGCGTGTTTTTCTTACTTTTATTGGTTACGACAGCGACAATTGTTTAATAATTAATAATCGTTTAATGCCTGCGCTCAATATACAAAAAAGTGCACTGCGTATTGCTATCGCTCCATTCGTTTTCTTTCGTCTTCTACCGTTGTTTCTCTGCTCGTCGTCTTCGGTTGGCCAGCTGTTAGGCACCGTGTGGCCGTATTTCGAATGTACACAATGTACTATTTCACAATGAGTGTGTCTTTTTGCATTCTTGGCAGCTGGCCACTCTGCGAAATGCTAATTGGCGACTATCAACAAATCAGCTACTTAGGAACAGCTGTTTTTTCTTATTTTATTAACAAATCAAAGATATAGCTGTTTTTTTTTTATAATATATGCCCATTAAGTATTTAATAATAGCCTAGCACAATAGATATATTTTTCTGAATATGCGAATTCAAATTTAGCATTTGTAACTGACAAAATACTTATGATAGCAGTATTTTAATATCAAGGAATGAGTATTAAATATACCATGCCTTGTTAATGATTACGGTTAGTATGGTGCTTCAACAAGTTGATTTATATAACAGAAACGAAATGTAGCAAGCTGTGCTAGTTAACGATTCAGATTTAAATCTAAATAAATGTACTAGTTGTGTTTCTGAATTTCCAAACTTAATATTTGTTAATGAAAGTGTTTTTTTGGTTTTTTTTTGCTGACTTTATAACAGTGATTAGCATATTTGGCTGCTGTTAAGCGGATGTGGCAACGCTTGGCAGAATTGCACTGGCAACACTGCCGATATGTGCAAGTCGCATATACACAAAGGAAAAGAGTTTGATAAAAATTCAAATGCAAAAATCATGAGATTTATTGCAAGCGACTGCTGATTGATGCACATAACGCCATCGCCACCGTCACCGCCAACAATCACCGCTGAGCACTGAGCACAAAAACACCACACACAGACTCTCGCACATACCCACATAACAGACACCACAGCAACCATCAGCAATAAGAGGGCGACGGGGGGGCAAGACGAGCGCACACACCGCTAAACAAAAATGGTAAGTGTGTCTCCTTCTCTTTCGCCACTCCAACTAAGGCCGAACAAAAAAAAAAAAATGGAAAAAGAAACGAAAAACACAACAGAGTTGCTGTTGTCCAAATGGGGCGTTACACAAAACTTCAAAAAGGAATATGCGTCATCTTGTGTTTTTGTTGTTCTCGTTGTTGTGTTGATAGCACGCCGCATCGATGACGTCGGTGGAGGTGCTGTTGAACGAATTCTACCAGCCGACGACGAGCAATGCACGCAAACGCGAAATCGAAAGCAATCTGCTGGCCTTCAAATCGCAGCCGGAGGCCTGGCAACTCTGTTTGCGCGTTGCCACCGCCAGCAACAGTTTCACGGAGAATCAGTTCCTCTGGTTCTTCAGCACCTCAACGCTGGAGCACACGATCACCCGCCGCTGGACACAGTTGTCGGCAGCGGATCGCAGCCTGTTGCGCGAACAGCTGTGGCAGAGCTATGCACAGCTGGCGGTGCTGAGTGGGGCGCGTCGGCACCGGGACACGTTAGCGCAGCTGATCGCGTTGCTGGGCAAACGAGAGTTCCCCGAACTGGACCCCAACTACATGCAGCACGTCATGGAGCTGACAAAGACACGCTTCCCCCTGGGCATCAATCTGTTGCGCGTCACGTCCGAGGAGGTGGTCAGCAATCGTGGCGATCTCAACAGCGAGTGGAAGCAATACTTTCAACTGTGGTAAGCTCGATGCTCCTTCCATGTTTGCTCTCTGCTCCTGATTGTCTCCCCCTCACGCTCTGTCTACTGTTTGTTTGTTTGTTTCTCTATGTGTGTGTGTGTGTGTGTGTCTAGCATTTCCATGTGTTTACCCGATGTAATGGATCTGGTCACCAAATACCTATTAATCGCCGTCTGTCATATCAATGGCAAAGACATCCAAACCACCATACCGAGCACATTCATGGACTTCAGTCTAACCACTGCGCTGCCAAACGACAATCAACTAAGGTATGTATTTCCCCCCACACTCAAATTGCGTTTAACTGCCTCGCCAGTTTGGCACTTATCCTATGAATCAATCAATTCTCGTTTCTTACCATAAAATAAGCAGCCAAGTCACACACTCGCTTAGCTGCCACATCACTTTGCGGCTAGCTGCCACAACTGACCACTAAAATACTCTTATGCCTTTATGTAGTTAGCTTCCTTTTGCAATAATGCAAACTTGACTTTAAATGCCTTCAATGCTGAACATTTTACAAACGGGAATTAGGAGACTTAGTAGACCTAACGACTAGATAACTTTTCAACAGCTACTAAATTATTTTAAGTATATGACTTCTTAGCAAGTGCAAGCCTGAAAATATGCGCAAATAAGCATGTGAAAATAAATTCAGCACATTTTAAAATTAGTTAGTCTTTATGTATTGAATAAGACTACTTGAGTTTCCAATTGGCATCCTTTTGACTCAAAAAAATCAATTTCAATTTGTAATATTTGCGATTTCAACGGGTTTTTGCCGCTAAGCTATTGTCGCAATTGGTGTGTTAAACTTTGCATTGTGCTTCTTGCAGTTCCTCTGTGCTGGAGCTGCTGAGCTGTGTGCAGCATTTGGTCTCCTGGATACGCACCGATCTGATCTCTGAGTATTTCCTGATGAGCATACTCGACTTGTCGCAGTGGCGCCAAGACAAAGAGCCCATCTCGCTGGCCGCCCTCTCGGTGCTGAATGAGCTGTTGTATTTGCAGAAACCGCTGCCGTATGCGGGCACCTTGATGAACGGCGTCAGCGGGCTGCTGGAGCAGCACAATGCGACCAAACACCAGAGCGAAATGTATAGCGATAAGTTTCGTGAACTGTTGCGGCTCTACACCACAAAATATGCGGGCAAGCTGCTGCAGGAGAACGAAATGCTCGAATCATTTCTCGACCAGCTCTATCGCTGCACCATCAAATGTGAGAGCGTATGCAACTGCAAGGCTCGCCACTAAATCCAATATTTTTTCTTGCAGTGCACGGCGCGTTGGACTTTACCGAGAAACTGGACATCTGGACGCCCGTCATCAAGGTGATTGCACAGCAGCCAACGCGCATGACCGCCTACCATGGCGATATCATGATGAAGCTGGTGGATGAGATAATGCGACGCACACAGTTTGAGATCAACAAGCCGGAGTTGGAGCTGCTCGACAACGAACTGATGGAGGATGATGTGCGTAATGAAGCCCTTTTGTCTTCTACAAGCAGGCTTAGCTCAAATTTTATGGGGCAGTCTTTAAGCAATTGAGTTGAGAGCATTGAGGATTTGATTAGATCTTAATGCTAGATTTGTCTTTATCACAAACTTGCTGGCGAGCTGAGACTACAATGATTCAATTAGCTGTCGATGGGTTTAAAATTCTTTTTTGAGCTATTGTGTTAACCTAGAGCGTTGTTCAGATTATAAGTAAGGCATGTTAACGTTAGAACTTAGTCTTTTTGTGTTGCTTAAAGAGTAAATTGGGGAATTCTAGATTTCAGATAGGTTTTGCGACAAGTATTTATTAAGATATATAGTCTAAAATCTATTTGTAAGTAGTTTATAGATTGCAAAGCGCAAACAGTTTTGTATATAAATATGTACTAATTGAGCTCTTCGCTTTGCAGACGCCCACAACAGAGTGGCAGCAGTTTCTGGACCAGTGCTTCGAGTGTCTGGCACTGCTGGCGACCACGCGAGGCGCCCACATCGTGTTCGCCCAGGTCTTTGCGCATTGGTCGCGCCCACAGACGTATTTGCTGTCGCTGGAGCTGGCGCTGGATCATGGCAGTGGACGTTGCTATGAGGCGGCCCGCAAGTTGAAGATGGCCAATGTGGGCGAGATACTGCGAGATTTTGCCACAGTGTGTCAGGCGGTGGTGCGTTTGGCGCCCCTCATGGACACGGCGACGGCGCCAGCCGATGTGGTGGACGAGATGGAGAGCCAGCTGCAAGTGCTGTCGGATCGATTGCTGCAGACGCTGCAGCTGCTGGCCAGCAATCGTGTTGGCAGCCACGATGCGGACAAGGCGAGCTTTCAGACTGATTTGGATAACCTGTAAGTGGCTTCGTCAACTGCAGAACAACTAACTCTTCTCTAGCTTCAATTGCGCTTTGCGATTTCGCATTTAAATTAAGTTCTAGGCAGCTTGCTGCAAAGTAGGCGCATTTCATTGCCAGCTTGCGGTTGGTCGATAAGCTTGAAATGGTTTGTAGTTCAAATTTCATGTTATATTAGTTTCGTAGCAGCCAGCTTATGTCTTGGTGCACAATTGTCCAATAAGATTATATATCCAATTGGACTGCTTACAGTAGCCAGCTTGCAATCAGATTTGAATGTGAATTATGTGACTTCAAATCTATTGAAATTTCTTCTCTGTTTCTGTTTGCAGTTACGCTCAAGTTTTATTGGCCATACGCAGCATTTTCCCGCTGTCAAAGTCGCTGAACAGCGAGCAGCTGCTGCATCGACTCTTTGCCATATTGGGCAGCATCTTTGCGTGCAACAATTCGTTGTCGGCCGCCTCGCCGATCGTCCAGCAGGCGGCCAGCGAGGTGCTGCTATTCATCGCGACTGTGATACGACCCAAGTGTCTGCTCGACATACCCGAGATCCAAAGTCTAATGCAGGCGGGGCCACGCCTCGGCGCCCAGCTGCCGCGCCAGGTGTGCATCAATGTGCACATTAGTCTGGTCAGTTACATGGTGCTGCCGTGGAAATCGGTCCCGGAACCCCAACAGAATTATCCCCGACGCCTGTGGATGCTGCGCACATACATCGATTCGTTGGCCAGCAATTTCGTTGAGCTTGACTTGGCGACAGCCACCGAAAGCAAAGTGGCCGCTGCCACGCTCAGTTTGCTCGGCACATTTACGGCAGTCATCGAGTACTTCAAGGCAACGGGGGCCAATGCCAAGGATATGCTGGCCACCACATTCAAGGTGAGCGATAACATGCTGTATTAGCTCGCTGTTAAGTGCCTTAACGTGTTTGTTGAAAGTCTGTTGGCAGGCGAGCTGTTAGCTGGCTGGACTGTTAGCAGTCAGGCTGTTAGCTGACTGGACTGTTAGCAAGCAGTCTGTCTGTTAGCATGCTGAGCAGTCTGTCTGTTAGCAGGCTGGGCAGTCTGTCTGTTAGCATGCTGAGCAGTCTGTCTGTTAGCAGGCTGGCTGTAGGCGATCTGTCTGTTAGCAGTCTGTCGTTGACAGTCTGTTAGCGAGCTGGCTGTACATGGCGGTTAGCAGTCAGTTAGCAGACTTCTCTCAATGCTGCTGTTAAGCTTAGCCCATGTCATGCACTAACAGCGTGCCTGTTGATAACACTATGTTAAGCGACAGGCGGCGCGCAGTTTAAGCCACACCTAATTTACACGTATTCTTCTCTCTTTTTGACGCTCTGCAGCCCATCTTGGACAAGGCCTTGTTCATCTTCAATAGCTATGGACTGAGCAGCATTGCCATGGCCATCACAGTGGCCGAGTTCAGTCTGAGCATGCTGCGCACCCTGCCCATGTACCTGAGTGCGCCGTTCATCAAGGAGATGATAACTCTCTTCATCGATGTGAGCAGCAGGTGAGTGCCCCGCTCTTTGCCTCCAGCTAACTGAATCTAAAGTCAAACTGCATTTCGTGTAGGGAGCAATTGACGCTGAGTCGCCTGGCGGTCATGGAGAAGGTGCTGCAAATGTTTCAGCTGATCGTGGAGCAACCGGGCAGCGCCTCCTTGGCGCTGTTGCCCAACATCCTGAGCTTCAGCACACAGCAGATCTTGCCGCTGCTGCAGCAACAGAATGCGGCCACGGACAGCAGCGAAATCACCAGTCTCCTCTATGCCCTCTTCGACAGGTGACTACACCATTCAAATTGATCTATTCTATTGATATTCATTTGCATGCATTGCATTCGCAGTGTGCTTACGTGCAAGTGGCAGTTCTTCTACAAGAATCAGCTGAGCAATGGCCACGGCAATGGGTCGCAGCAGCAGCAGTCGAACAACTTCAACTGCAGCGACAATCTGCATCCGGAGAACTTTATGGCCATCATGAATGCGTACGGCCAGATGCTGGTCAGCGGCACAGATCCCAGCAATGTGCGCAGCGTCCTCTTCTCCATGCAGAACGTGAACGAACGCAGTCGCCTCTATCAGCGTGCCCTGTTCAAGGAGCAGCTGTTGGCCTCCTTCCAGCGCGCTCTGCTCAATCTCCTGCTCAGCGGCGAGGGCGCTCTGCACTTCGATCTGATTGCCCAGGCCCTCTTCGCCATGGGGCAGGTGGACAGACGCCAGCTGCACGAGAGTCTGCTCAACGCAGCGCTGCCGGTGGCCCAAAATGCGCTCGAGGATATATGCCAGACAACTGTGAGTATCATTCTGTAATTGTCGCCGATCCCATCGTTTCGCTTAGCTCGCTTAAGGATCACACCAAGCAGGAAAAAACTTGAGAAAACGCTCGGAAAACTATTGACAATTTATGTGGTCTAAGCTTATGTTATATTTTCTAGTTTTTCGTTGAGCTTGTTAGTAATTTAGTGTCTAAAATGATGTGAATTTAGCATTCAGCTTAATTTGATTTTAGAAGCAAGAGTACAACAACTTTCTATATGTTATAATTGTATTATTTTTCCTTTTTTTAGTTGAGCTTGTTAGGAATTCAGTGTCTAAAATGATTTTAGAAGTAAGCGATAATTATTTATTTATTAGTTATTTTATCTTATGTTATTTTTTCATTCAGGTTATAAATTTGTCTCAAGTCATATGAATGTTATGAAGCTTCATTTTATTTGAGAAGTAAGAATACAAGAATTTTCTATATGCAAGAATTTTGTATATGTTATTATTATCTTATGTAATTTTTTCAATTTTTCGTTGTTCGAAATTTCATTTTAAAAGTAAGCGCTGCGCTCTTAGAATACAAAAACTTTCTATATATTCTTATCTTACGTTATTTTTTGTATTTTTTCTTTGAAGTTGTTAGAAATTTAGTGTCAAAAGTCATGTGAATGCTAAGCAGCTTAATTTGATTTTAGAAGTCAGCGATTGCTCTTAGAATACAAAAACTTTCTATATTAAGTCCATTCAAGTTTAGAAATTCTGTTTCAAATGGTTGCCCAAAAGTTAGCCACAAATTTATTTGAATGTTTTGTTGATGTTGTTTTGATTGTTTATTATAATTTGTAATGCATATTTTAGAGAAAATTAGTTTCATCATCTAAACAATATTGTAATCTTATGTTGGTAGTTGGCTTTTATATTTTTTTGATAGTTTGTAATACTCAACGTAGAGAAAATGAATTTCATGTTTTAGAGAAAGTTGTAGACACTTTTGTAATATGTTTTTATTTGTTGTTATAGTTTGTAATACTCAACATTGTAATGTTTTCTAGACAACTCTTGTAATATGTATATATGATTTGTTGTGGTTTGTAATATTCAATGTAGAGAAAAAGAATTTTACTTTTTGGAGAATATTGTGATGTTATATAGACAGTTCTTGTGATATGTTTTTATGTGTTGTTATAGTTTGTAATACTCAATATGGTAATGTTTTATAGACAGATCTTGTAATATTTCTATATGATTTGTTGTGGTTTGTAATACTTAATGTAGAGCAAATGCATTTCACTATCTAGAGAATATTTTAATGTTTTCTAGACAGCTTTTATTATATGTTTATAAGATTTGTTTTAGTTTGTAATACTCAATGTGGAGAAAATGAATTTTACTTTCTGGAGAATATTGTGATGTTATATAGACAGTTCTTGTGATATGTTTTTATGTGTTGTTATAGTTTGTAATACTCAATATGGTAATGTTTTATAGACAGATCTTGTAATATGTTTATATGATTTGTTGTAGTTTGTAATACTCAATGTGGAGAAAATGAATTTTAGTTTTTGGAGATTATTGTGATGTTATATAGACAGTTTGTAATATGTTTTTATGTTTTGTTATAGTTTGTAATACTCAATATTGTAATGTTTTATAGACAGCTTTTGTAATATGTTTTTTCGTTTTCAGGACATTCCAACGTTTACGCAGAAACTGACACAGCTCATGCAGGATGCGCAGTGTGCGCATCTCAATGAAACCACGTAGGCTAAGGACGATATATCGGTCGGAAGCAGAACCACAACAACAATATCACACACTGCAACTGCAACTGCAAGTGCAACGACAACAACAACAACAACAACAACAACAAAAACTAGAAGAACAACATGAAGACACCCTAGAAATGGAACCAAGTCGACAAATCGTGTGCTCACTCGCTCAGCTCTTCGTCTCGCTCTAACTCGTACTTCGTGCTTCGTTTCCTTCACTTGATTTGTATATAGCTTTGATATTTGTTTTGTCTCGCTCTTGCGCTAGCGCTCGTGCTCCGTCTCTTTCGTGCTGAGTTTCGATGTTGCGACATACATCAATTTGTTGGCTGTTGTGTTCCTTTTTGTTATGGGCAAGATGCATCACTCACATGCGATCTACAAACACAATTTATAAAAGACAATGTTTAGCTTGTAATGCGATTCCGTTATATAAACACAAACACAAACACACACAAACTAGAAAAACATGCAGACACTAAAAAGCAACCTATATTAATCTATTAGTTTACGATTACACATAACTATAATTATTATTATTCCTATTATAATTATGATTATGATGATGCATTATTTAACTACATTATCCACGCGCGACCACAGCACAATTCGACAAAAGTCATGCTACACACAAACACAAACACACACAGACACACATACATTTACATTTAAATAGACTTCCCATGAAATGCATAAATTATTATAGCATTCGCTTCCAACGCTTCCAGCGTGTGGAATCCGCTGACGATGACGTCAACATAATTAACCACATCAAGAACAATAGCAGGCGCTTTGAATTGCATTCATTTAATTTATTATCGTGACAAAGTTCAGATTGGATATATGCATATACTACATATATCGCCACGTTTCGTTAGAACAATATCATTAAACCTAATCTTAAGTATTCCCTTGTCGCCCAATCCCAAACCCAATTCAAATTCAAAATGCAAACTCGACTTAATTCTGAAAGCGAAGACACTTCAATTTTATATTTTTTTTCCAAATGCATTTTTTGTGAATGAAAAACCAATAAAAATATTAAATATATAAAACAATTGTCTCTTTTAAATATGCTATCAATACATGTTCCAATTGGCTGTCTTTGCAGCTGTTGTGAGACTCCGGCTGGGTAAAAGTGAGGTTATGGTGCGAGTTAAGAGGCAGTTGGGCTGGGCTGAGGGCTGAGTTCCCGTCACGCGTTCCACACGCGCTGGCGACGGAACAATGCAGCAACGAAATTAATCCAATCTCAAATGTAAATATAAATAGAAAGGAAGAGCACTTAAAACTCAACAACAACAGGAACAGATCAACGCAACGCTCGTGCAAAGGAACGCAAAGGAAAGGAGAGGAAAGGAGAGGCGAGGCGAGGTGAGGAGCGGGCAGCAGAGACACACGGGTCCTTAAAAGCGACAGCTTCCTTTGCATTGTTTCTGCGCATTTCGGTTTTTGCATTCGCGTTCAGGTGTTGTCGACAAAGCCAGACAGAACACAAACAAGCGCAACGAGCAGATACCACGTAAAACTGAAGAGCACGAACTTGTTGAGAAATACTGCGATATATGGCGATCATACTATAATATGTAGTATGTGTAGATATTATATATTGAAATCACTTGTTTGGAAGTCCAATCGATTCCGAATACCGAATACTTTTGCAGGGTATTGAGTGCTGAGATGCAGCATAGCCACGTGCTTCATTGTCTGCAGGGTATTGAAAGGGACTAGCTGAAATTGAATTAAATGAAAAGCGAAATCGACAGCAAATGAAATCATAATAATAAAAGGGAAACACGCAAAACCGAAACGGAAAAAAGGAAGAACAAATATCACCCACTTCCGTTGCAGGTAGTTTCGATTTTTGCTTTATTTTTATTTTCATTATTTTTTGCATATTTCGGCACAGGTAGCAACTACCATATTTTGCATATAGCGCAGGATCCGAGCAGCACAAGGGCATCCTGCGGAAGTGGTTGGAAGCACTTTGGTTTCTTTTGACTATACGCGAAATTGAAATTGGTAGGGACATTAAACATTACTAGCTATGCAGCTTATATGATAGTTTGAGTTATGGCAAAAGTAATAGACTTTATGTGACTTTTATTTGTAATAGTAAATTGTAGAAAATGGAAGATAATCTAACAATGATTTCACTTTATACAACAAATAAATAATTCATAAAATTTGAATTTTATTTGTAGTAATTTGTTTGTAGAAATGTAACAACAAACTACGATTTTACTTTATATAATAAATAAAAAATATATAAAAATAATAATGATTATTTTACTTTAAAATATACTAGAAGTAAATCATTTCATTGAGAAGGAATAAAAGATTAAGAGGAGAATAATAAAGACAAATCCGTTGGTCGTTAGGAAAATATTGTGAAAGTAGAACTTAGTCAGTAATAAATAATAGTAAAAATATAAAAGATATAGAGGAGAATAAAAGAAAAGTCTCTTGGCTGTTAGGAAAGCGTAGATTTCAATCCCTATGTCGATCTCTTATGATTACTGCAAATAAACGATAGAGATACGAATTATAGAAATGCAAAACAAGAAATATAATAATGTGAAAGTAGAACTAGGTTGGTAATAAGTAATACGAAATATGCTAGAGTGAATCATTTAATTGTCAAGAAATAAAAGATATAGAAAATAATAATAGAGAAAATTCTGTTGGTAGTTAGGAAAACTCAGAATTGAATCCCAATGCCGCTGTCTTTTGGTTACTGTAAATGATAGAAGTAAATATTATAGAATTGCAGAAAAAAAAGGAAAAATTGACGTGAAAATAAAATTGTCATTGTCCAGATATAAAATATATAGAGAAAAAAAATACAGCAAAATCTGTTGGCTGTTAGGAAAACGCAGCTTTCAATCCCAAAGTCGCTTAAGTGATAAAAGTAAAAATGATACAAATGTATAAAGTATGGAATATAATGATGTGAAAATAGAACTGAGTCGGTAATAAATAATAAAAGGTATGCTAGAAGTGACATGAAAATAAGAGATTAAGCCAAGAATAAAAAAGAAAAGTCTATTGGTAGTTAGGAATACGTACAGTTGAATCCCTATGCCGATCTCTTATGATTAATGTAAGTAAATGATAGAAGTAATTATAAAAATGCATACAAAAATGATGTGGAAAAAAGTATAGAACTGAGTCGGTAATAAATAATATCAAATATACTAGAGTGAATCAAGAAATAAAAGATATGGAAAAGAATACAAAAGAAAATTCTGTTGGCTGTTAGGAAAACGCAGCTTTGAATCCCAAAGTCGCTTATGGATACCGTAGAAGTAAAAATGATGGAAATGCAAAGATTGGAATATAATGATGCTAAAGTAGAACTGAGTCAGTAATAAGTAATATCAAATATGCAGGAAATGAAACATTTCATTCTCAAGAAATAAAACACATAGAGAAGAATAATAAATAAAAATCAGTTGGTCGTTAAAAAAACGCAGAATTGAATCCCAAACTCGCTTATGGATACTGCAAGTAAATGATAGAAGCAAAAATGATAGAAATGTAAAGAATGGGAATTTAATGATGTGAAAGTAGAACTGAGTCGGTAAAAAATGTTATAAATTATGGTAGACATTGAAAATAAAAGATAAAACGAATAATAAAAAAGAAAATTTTGTTGGCTTTTAGGAAAACGCAGCTTTGAATCCCAAAGTCGCTTATGGGTACCGTAGAAGTAAAAATGATGGAAATGCAAAGATTGGAATATAATGATGTGAAAGTAGAACTGAGTCAGTAATTGGAGAAACTGCATAAATGACTGCTAATGGGGGAGAATTGCGTGCCCCCTGCGCAGTTGCGTGGAAGCGAACTTGCTTGAAGCTTGCTGCGAAATAGAAACAAAAACAAAAACAAAAAAATAGGAATGACAGCAAACACAACAAGGTAGTGAGACAGTGGCGAAATTGGATTGCGTTGAGGAGGCGATTTGGTTTGCAAATGCCAATCAATTGGGCGCTGCTCGCATACACTTGACACCCGGCCACGCCCCGAGCGGGTCAGACTTGGAGTCCAGTGCGGCCGAGTATAATTGGCCGGGCCGCTGAGCAGACGGCAGACAGTTGAGCTCGTGCAGCACTTGGAAACGCTTCGTGGGCGCAGCAGCAGCAAAAGAAATCGAACAGCAGTTGAACGTAACGCTTCAAGGATGTCCGTGGAAACCGTGCAGGAGACGCTGCAACAGGCGGCAAAAACCGGCGGCGGCTTCGGCCTCAGTCCGCTGATCACCGGCCTGGTGGGCACGCTGATCGTGATGGCCCTGTACGAGTACTGGCATCGCAACTCGCGCAAATACCGCATGGTGGCCAACATACCGTCGCCGCCGAGCTTGCCGCTGCTGGGACAGGCGCATCTGGCCGCCGGGCTGAGCAACGCCGAGATAT
Source organism: Drosophila rubida (assembly GCA_035046165.1). Classification (NCBI taxonomy): domain Eukaryota; kingdom Metazoa; phylum Arthropoda; class Insecta; order Diptera; family Drosophilidae; genus Drosophila; species Drosophila rubida. The sequence continues at coordinate 4,830,844 of JAWNOF010000023.1, read as the reverse complement.
TGGCCGTCGGCCTGGGCTATCTGAATAAGTATGGGGAGACAATGAAGGCCTGGCTGGGCAATGTGCTGCTCGTCTTCCTCACCAATCCCAATGACATTGAGCTCATCTTGAGCGGCCACCAGCATCTGGGCAAGGCCGAGGAGTACAGATACTTCAAGCCCTGGTTCGGCGACGGTCTGCTGATCAGCAATGGCCACCATTGGCGCCACCATCGCAAGATGATTGCGCCGACCTTCCATCAGAGCATACTGAAGAGCTTCGTGCCCACGTTCGTGGAGCACTCGAAGGCGGTGTCGGCGCGCATGGCCAAGGAGGCGGGCAAGGCGTTCGATGTGCACGACTACATGTCGCAGACCACCGTCGACATTCTGCTCTCGACGGCCATGGGTGTGAAGAAGCTGCCCGAGGGCAACAAGAGCTTCGAGTACGCCCAGGCCGTTGTGGACATGTGCGACGTGATCCACAAGCGGCAGGTGAAGCTGCTGTATCGTCTCGACTCCATCTACAAGTTCACCAAGCTGCGCGAGAAGGGCGATCGCATGATGAACATCATACTGGGCATGACGCGCAACGTGGTCAAGGAGCGCAAGGACAACTTCCAGCCGGAGACGAGCGGCATTGTGGAGGAGACCGACCAGGCGGCGATCAAGGCGCAGGTGACGGAGGGACTGCGCGACGATCTGGACGACATCGATGAGAACGATGTGGGCGCCAAGCGGCGGCTGGCGCTGCTCGACGCCATGGTCGAGATGGCCAAGAATCCGGACATCGAGTGGAACGAGAAGGACATCATGGACGAGGTGAACACCATCATGTTCGAGGGCCACGACACCACCTCGGCGGGCTCCAGTTTCGCGCTCTGCATGATGGGCATTCACAAGGACGTGCAGGCGCGCGTCTTTGCCGAGCAGAAGGCCATCTTCGGCGACCAGATGCAGCGCGACTGCACCTTCGCCGACACCATGGAGATGAAGTACCTGGAGCGCGTCATTCTCGAGACGCTGCGCCTCTACCCGCCAGTACCCGTGATCGCGCGACGTCTCGATCACGACGTCAAGCTGACCAGCGGCCCCTACACGGTGCCCAAGGGCACCACCTGCGTGGTGCTGCAGTACTGTGTGCACCGTCGTGCCGACATCTATCCCAACCCCACCAAGTTCGATCCGGATAACTTCCTGCCCGAGCGCATGGCCAATAGGCACTACTATAGCTTCATACCGTTCAGCGCTGGGCCGCGCAGTTGTGTGGGCCGCAAGTATGCGATGCTGAAGCTGAAGGTGCTGCTGTCGACGGTGGTGCGCAACTTCATTATCCACTCCACCGAGACGGAGGCGGACTTCAAGCTGCAGGCGGACATCATTCTCAAGCTCGAGAACGGCTTCAATGTTTCGCTCGAGCAGCGCAAGTATCCGACAGCCGCGTAGAGTCGCCGAACCGATCTGGAACCGTTTTAACCGTTTTAACCGTTTGAACCCACGCTCCCCGTCAATCAAGCAATCCATCAATCACGTAGCCTTCGATTCCATTAACCGCAGCGTCGACGAGCAACAACTCAAACATAACTTGACGCCCGTTGGAAGAAGTGGAAGAACAGCAACAACAACAATAACAACAACAACAACAACAAAACCTTAGAGGAAGTTTCAAAGTTTATCGTTTAGTTTTCTATTCTATTATTTTTTGTGCGGTATACACGGTGTATATCTATTCCTACTCTATACACATATACATTTATCCCCATATGCTAATCTGAAGCTAGTTTGTAGTATGCATTTTTGTTTTTTTTTTTTCTGTGTGTTTATATTATCCATTGTTTTTAATTACTATTTATTAAGTCACATGGTTTAGACGAAACCCAAAAATAACGAAAAATATATACTATATGATGAATGCAAAGGCGGCCACAAGTGCTCCAAAAATATAAATACTGGTTTTACTTTTTTTAGAGATACGTGATAACCTTGATAACTTTTGAAATGTTTTCAAACTGAAAAATTGCATTTCTCTCCGTCAATTGTCTCGATTTTCGCTGCTTCAACTTGAGCTATATACGAGTATTCTAGCAATATTATTTTAGAGTTAAACAAATTTGGAAATTTCATTTGAAATGCGTTTGCAGCACAAATTTCTGGCTGCATTTCAATCCATTGATCATTGCCGGCATTTATCAGATGCTAACAAACCCATTAAAGGGTTTTCGGTTTTCTCTTTCGGTTTCGGCTATAACACGCGACAGGTTCCGAAAAGGATGTCAAGCGAAACCGTAGCATTCAATGGGGGTTTGAGGTTTGGTTGCCCGGGGCGGCAATTGCAATAAAAAGCAAAACGAATGTACAAACTTCCGGCCGAGGGCGAACACGAAAAAAAAAACAGGTAATAAAATTGAAATTGCTAAGGATCCTCAAATATGTAGACTCGGGGTATTTGCCTAGCGCGCAAAAAAAAAGGACAATGACCAAACAGAAAAAAACGCTTGGCGGCGCGACGCCGCGTGTGTGTGTGTGTGTGTGTGTGTGTGTAGAAGGACCTGCTCGTTTGTTGTCCTTTTGGCCGCTCTGCACCCCCTTCATTAATCTTGTTAGCAACGGGCGAAAGAGGAAGCTGCAGCTGAAACCGAAAGGATTTCCGTTTCGTAATACGATGCTGTCTGTAATCTGGAAAATTGGCTAAGAGAAATAAGTGAAAGCCGACACACATACATAGAAACACACACGCACACACATAAGCGGGCGTGAGCTCGAAATATGCATATTACTTACTTCGAGACTAGTTTTATTTTTCACAACTTTCGAGATCACTGACATTACGCTATATAAATAGAACTGAACAAATCCGTTATGCACTTACAAAGTTGTTTTTATTGCTTTCATTCACGTTGTCTGTGTGAACATCTTTGCTGTCCTGGAATTGCGCATATCGATAAGCGATAAATTGCGCGCCGTTTTTAAAACTCCAAAGTTCACGCGCATTCTGCATGCTTGATTAAGCGTTCTCGATATGCTAACAATAGCATTTGCATTTGTCACAATCGTCGCCGATAACCTCGTCGATTAATCGCATTACTTAAGCGCTGGCCCCAAACTAAAAAAAAAAGCAGAAAAAATGTAAACACGTACACTAAATGAGGTGTCAACTTAAGTTAGTGAAAGGTACAGCATAATGCTAACAAATATGCGCAATCTGCAAGCCAAGTCGCTGGCAATTGGGATCAAGGACAAAAAGGCGCATCAATATTTTGACGTTGCGGCGCATTAACGCACTAACATCAGCGGCTGGCGGGGGAAAGGCGTTAGCAGCAGCAATAACATTGATCAATTATCGTCATATCGCATGTTAAGCTGAGTTTCTGACGTCACAGTGCTCGCACTTTGCATACACGCACACATTAACATGCATGCAAGTGTAACAGTGCGCCAATTAGCTCTTGCTGCTATTTACATTTGGACAAAGCGAGACGACCGTTTTGGCGCCTCCCACTAACGTGGTCCCAATTAGCCGAAGCGAGATAGCTGATAGCAGCTGCCCAAAAATGACGCTCTTTCAATTAACAGACCATTAACATTGATTGACTTGTCGACAAGTGAGTGCAAATATCCATTGACGTTGCGAAATTCTTTTACCAAGCGCGAAAATTCGGTAATTTAGCTTCAATTATATTTTCTAATTGTGAAACTAGTGAATAACTTAACAAACGACATGAAAACATTGAATTGTCGTTCATTTTACGCTGCTACGCCATAAATTTGCGATGGAAAGCAGCAGCAATGACCTCAGGAGCACCCCAAGCAAGGTGATCACGGTGTAAAATGCAAATTTCGCCGTTTGATGTACGCATATTTAGTTAAACTGTTGCGTTTTAATAATTCAAAGTGCTTAGCAAACGTAAATGCTCAAAGACGGCTGATTATAAATCATTTTGTGCGCAATTTTTAATTGGCAGCAGAAGAATTGCAAAAACGAAAAAAGCAATATGGCTGCTGCGTTACCCAGCAAACCATTTTCTCATGCAATGCTCACTAATTAAAGCATTTGCAGCGTAATCACAACAACAACAGCGTGTAAGACAATGTAAACCCAGTGAACATTTTGCGTACGAAGAAATGAAAGTTTGATCGTTTCAAGTTTTGTGTTTCTATTTTGTGTTTTTTTTTTAATGTGCAAATTGTAAAGCAGCATAATTGCATAATTGTTAAAAGTGTTTAGTGTTAGTGAGAGTGTTTTAGATGCCAAAATATATATTTTTTAATTATTTTTTTTAGTGCAAATTGCAAAGCAGCATAAAGTGGTTTAAATTTGTAAGAGTGTTTTAGATCATAAAATATTTTGTTTAATTATTTTTTTTAGTGCATACCACTTGGATACAGTGATAGTGAATATATTTTTTTTTAGTGCAATGTGTTTGTGAGAGTGTCTTAAAATATTTTTGTATATATTTATTTTGTTTTTGTTAAGTGCATATCATATGATTAGATTCATAAATTTGCCTATAGGTGCAAATATTTGTATTGTTTTTTTTTTATGTGTTAAGTGCGTGCTCGGCTAAAAAATGAATTATTCGATCTTTAAATCCAACTCGGTTACCCTTTAAACACTTTCTGAGTATTGCAGTTCGATCGGAATTCTAAGAGAATGAGTTCCTTGATGTGTGAGTTTCACTTTTCGAAAAATCTACACCATGAATATGGAGTTCTAAGAGTTTGCCATTATTATTCGTATTATTGCAGAGTGCGCATTATTTGCTTGTTGTTTTGGGCCAATGATTGAGCTGTTTCCGGGCGTTTGTCTCCGTAATTGTCAGCATGTGGAGCGACCCCACGCACTACAACTATTTTGTTGGCCAAAACCTTTTGGCAAATCTCAAGATGCCCATAAAGAGAGAATGAAGCAGCTTCGAGGAATGTGCTGAACAACGAGGACGACTCAATCAATGCAAAATGCTGCCTGCAGCGCTGTAGTTGTTCGAACAACTGTCAATTGAGAGTTGATGACTCAATGTTTGTCCTTTATGTTTTGCCACCCTGGGCGCAATAGTCAAAACAAGCAGCAGCAGCAGCGCAAACACGTGCACTGAAAATCATCTTTCCCAGTGACAAGCCAAGAAAGAGCCCAGATCTTTTGGGGATGGAGCACAAAATATTAACAAAAAACAGATGTTTACCTTATGTGGAAAAAACAAAACACATTATGCAAATGGGAACTGGAGAAAATTGTCTTGAACAGTGCTGGGGCTTAGATCAACCGCAGTACCGCATGAATAATAATAAGTCGGAAGAGCAAAGCCGAAGTACAAGATTGTACGAACGCGTATGCTAAGCGGGTTTTTGGGAAAGTGTTAAAACCCCGCCTCGCTGTTGGTGCTCCTGCTGTGCCGTTGTTGTAACCTGCCTGACTGTGACCTGGTTTAAGCGCTTAAGGACTTAGGCACAAAGCGCACACTTAAGTGCCACATTGTCCGCTGAAGTGCAGGCACTTGAGGCTGCTTAAGCTGCGGCTATACCGACCATATCGGTTATATCGGCTTACCGAGTTTAAGCCATTCACCAAATCGTTTAATTGACACCGCAAAAAATCAAAAAAAAAAAAATAAAATAAATGCAGAAGAAATACCAAGCATTGCAAATCCAAGATCAGTTGCAAGACGCAGGGTTTAACTGTGAACTGAGGCGAACCGCATTCATGAATGAAAACTACTTACGGCAACACCAAGACCAAGATCAGTGGCTTAAGCGTTTTAGAGTATTAGACGGTAAGTGCTGCATTATATCTTACTTTGATATCAGCAATCTCTTATATATGCAAAGTAGTTTATTCCATAAATGAACTACAAATTACTAAGCGAATCTGCACAAATGCAACGCGACTCTGCTTAAGAATCTCAATTGTTGTGTGAAAATTTGTTGCATATTGAAATTTACGACTTTTCTGGCATTAGTTTATATTTTGGCGATGTTTGAGAAACAGTTTTTTGGGAGAAAGTAATTTTAAAGTGGGGGGAATCTCTAAATTTCTCATAAATATGCATAACTATTTATCGAGCACAAGTAAATTTATTTCGGAAATACTGAAGTTATATTTTCGAAATAATAAAAACAATCGTTTAAAACTTTGCCATCTTTAAGGCCTATGGCAGCAATCTATGAAGTGCGCCTTCAAATGCTCTGTTCTCAATATAATTGGAGATCGATGAGTAGCACCTGGAGTGGAACGCAATATGCGCAGGGTATGGCGACAATGTGAATGCCAAACGGGAACACGAGCTGATCACCAGCAGAAGGCAGAAGGAGGAGACTGAAATTCCGACGCAGTCGAAGCACACGCCAAGTGCGCGCACATGGCAGGATAATGAGTTATTACATGCGATGATTTATGAATATTCAATGCTTGATGCGATGCGGCTGTGGAAGGGGAAGGGGGAGGGAGAGGGGGCGGGTCCGCAACGCAAGCGGGGGCAGCGAGCGGCACCTAACTGTACAGAGTCTCGCGCAGAGCGGCAACGAACGAAATGAAACCAAATACAGCGAGAGAAGGACGCAGCTGGTGGTGTGGGGCAGCAGCCGTGTAAGCCTTTAGCGCATTACAAAAGGACATAACGGAGAGCGCGAGCAAAGAATCAAATTGATTTCTTGACAGCCAACGGGAAACGCAGAATTTGAAATACGAGCAGAGCAAGAAAATCGAAGGTGAGCAGATCGGAACGGGACAGAGGCAAAAAGGGAAGAATGAAGGGCGTGTCGCATTACCTGGGCCAATATTTAATAAGCATAACGGGGCCCGAGGCGCAGGATTTTCACTCATAACGGCACACTCATAACGATGCACAGTTAGCTCGTGAGGCAAAGCCATCTAGATGCGCCGGCACCCACAAGGGTACGAGCCCTAGACAAACACACCTGGAACACACCCCAGACAATCTGGACCTGGCCTGGGGGTTGTAAGCGCTGCCCGAGCCGCTGTCGGCGTCTGCGTCTACGTCAGCGTCAGCGTCAGCGTCTTCGTGTCCGTCTCTGCACTCGTATTACCCAATTCGAGTCCAAGAGCGGGCGCTGCAGATGCAATTGAAGATGCAACTGCCGCATTGTTTTGCCACATCGAATTCTCTTCCCCCTCTCCATCTCTCTCTCTCTCTCTCTCTCTCTCTCTCTGTGCGCACGGGCCGTTAAGGTCGTTGCGTTGCTGCTCCGTTGATTTTCTTTTCATTTCCTCGGGCCATAAGTATTTAGGTGTCTGTGTGTAGATAATTTTGCATCATGTCTGCTTTGGCGGGCTTTGTCTTGAGCCCCTGAGCGCCAGGCCATTGGCAGCTGCATGCGCGGGCGCAGGACACAGGACACACAACACAGTACACAGGCAGCAGACAGCGGACAGAGGACACACGGCACATAAAGGAAACGACTGCAGTTGACGCTGCAACTAATGGCCAACTAAGAGCTGCAGCAGCCCAAGATTTAATGCCAGCAACGACGTTTTAATGGGGCGAAATGCAATAGAAATTCCCAGGTCTTATCTCCGCATTTTCAGCATAATCTGTACTTCACTATGCATATATTTTATTGCAGAAGTAAACATAGGAGGCCTACATACTAATAAGAATCGTGATATCCATAAGATCGCTCTAAATGATATATAGCCCGATTTGTTGTTTGGTTCTTAAATGCGATCAAATAGCTTTGCTTAGCTTCATTTACATATATGTAAATCGTTCTTATCACGCGCGACCACTTTCCCATCTCGCTTTGAGCTGATCAAGTTGGCCCGGCCTTATAATCGTGCTGTCACCATCAATTAGCCCCTTGAAACCCCGAGCTATGTGCAGATATGTGCCACATGTGATCTTCGGTAGGCTGCACCCAGTGTGCGGTTATCATGGATAGAAACACTTGCAACAATTCCCACGTTTGTGCTGCTGTCATTTATCAGGACACGGGGGGCGCCTCGACACTCATTTGAATAAAAGCAAGTAACGCGCTCAAGCGCAGTGCCTCGTACCTTACCGTCTCCTGGCAACCATCGCGGCCAGCCATCGAGCTGGAGAGAACAACTACCCGACTGCTATGCAAATGTTGCCCTACTCGGCGTCCTGCGTCCTGTGTGTCCTTGCATGCTTCGCCGCTTATGAAAACGTACATGATATGCTGATTTAATTCCTCGCTTTTTTCCGATTCTCGCCCTATCGTCCAACTAAGACCCTCGGCCCATAGAGCACAATATTGCACAATATCAGCCAGATGACATATGGTTGTGTCTGTCGTGTCTATCCCTGTGTATGAGTGTGTTTAATGCTAATGACGGTGCATGTTTCATTGTCATTAAGCGCACCACGAAAATGTTTTTCCATACGAAAAACCGTTAAAACATTTCAAATTCGTTCAATGCAGGGAAAATTCTCTGCACCGACTTTTAGCTCAACGTGAACATCATTTATTCCCACGCTAAATTTCTGTTTAACGCTATTCAAATAATGCTTTATTTTATGGCTTCTGAATTTACATTTACTCTAATACAAAGTCTCTTTTAAATACGTTGATTTTTTTGAGTTTGATTATGTATATTGAAGTTTATTCATTCATATGAAAACTTTCTTTTCAGTGGTTATAAAAATGATGTGTTTGAATTGTTGCTAGAAAGTTAAATCTATTCGTTGATTTTTTTGAGTTTGATTATGAATATTGATGATTATTCCTTCACATGAAAACTTTCTGTTCAATGGTTATAAAAATTATATATTTCAATTGTTTTAAGTTTGATTATGGATATTGATGACTATTCATTCACATGAAAACTTTCTTTTCAATGGTTATAAAAATTAAATCTGTAATTTTTGTTGAAATTGAAAGACGTTGTTTGTGAGTTTTAAGCGCATATAATTATTGTTAATTATTAACTTTTAATTCAACATCATAAACATCGCAGCTTAATGCTAGACAAAAAAAGGTCGACTTAGGTTATGCAAAAAAAAAAAAGGTGGCAATTATTAAATATTAGTCATAAATTAAACTGTTAACGTGGTGCTGTTGTTTAGGCTCAAAGTGGGCAAGTGGGCTAAGATTTGGGATTCGCATTTTGGTTTCGGTTTATCACGACGACTACGTTGACTAAGCAACCGACAGCTATTTACAGTGCTGGAGAACAGTTCGATCTAACATACGTATATGTGTACTATATATAATTTGGTTAGGTTTAGAGGCCGCCGACAGTGCCTGCGTCCGATTTGGGTGTGTGCGCCTCCCACCAGTCGATGGCGTCGATCATGCTCTCGTCGGAGAGACAGCCGCCGGCGGTGTTGGTCGATTGATCGTGCAGGACATCGGTGAACTCCTTCTTGAAGCTCGGCAAGCCGACCACGACATTGTCGTAGAATGATGTTGCGGGCTCCTGGTCATAGAAAGCGGGCAGCACGGGGGAGCAGAGTAGTTGCTGCTGCTGCTGCTGCTGCTGCTGCTGGAAGTTGTTGCTGATTGCTGGCGGGGAGTTGCTGTTGTGGTTGTTGTTGCCGACCTGCCTGAAGTCGCCCTCGCTGTATTCCTGTTTGATCAGTTGCTGTTGTTGCTGTTGTTGCAGCAGTTGTTGGTGTTGGTGTTGTTGCTGTTGTTGTGCGGCACACGCCTGCAACAAGAGTTCATTAGCAACGGCAACGGCGACAGGTGAAACTGCAACTGCAACTGCTGCAACAGCAGCGGCCGCAGCAGCAGCAGCGGCGGCGGCGGCGGCGTCAGCGTCAGCGTCAGCGTCACTTGGTGGTTGATGCAATGATGAACTGCCGCGTCGCGTCGTCATTGTTGTTGTTGTTGTTGTTGTTGCGGCTGTGGCCGGCGAGCTGCCGGGACTGGTTGTGGCGTTTGTTGTTGTTGGCACGGGCGATCGCGATAAAGTCGAGGCGAATTTTACACATTCACCGTTGCTTGGGGCAGCTGGCGCAGCTGCAACGCCACTGCTCAGGCAATTTGTGTCAATTAACGCATTAAACTGCTCCTCGTCCAAGCTGGAGCTATCCTGCGACCCGACTGCCGCCAGCATATCCGGCGTTAGCAGCTGATACGTGCTCGTCCCCGGAATCCGCACATACTGCAGTCCATTCAGCGTCGTCACACTCGGCAGCAGCTCTGTGCCCTCCTCCTCGGCCTGCTGCGTGGGCGCGGCGTCCAGCTCGTAGTTGCTCAGCGAGTCGTCGAACGGCTCGTCGTCGAGGCCATCGAACTCGTCCTTGACGAACATGAAGCTATCGTCGCCGCTCGACGAACTATTCGAGTTACTGCAACCGCCCAGCGGCGGAAAATCGAAGCCGAGCAGACGCTCCAAGCTGCGTATATACTCCACGGCCATGCGCAGCGTTTCCACCTTGGACAGCTTCTTGCTGGCGCCGCGTCCGGCGCCCTGGGCCTCGAACGCCTCGGACACCTCGTCGGGTATGCGTTCGCGCAGCGCCGCAAAGCCGTTGTTCACCTGCTTGACGCGATTGCGCTCGCGTGCATTGCGTCGCGCCACCGCCTGCGGCAGCGGCAAGCCCTTGCGTCCCGGCGTGCCCGCTGGCCGATTGCTGCACTCGAGTTGCTCCTGCTGGCGCAGCGTTAGCTGCTGCTGCTTCTCCTGCTGCTGTTGCAGCGTCTTCTTGCTGGGCTTGCTGCGCTTGGCGAGCGTTGGCGTCTTGCTGCTCGACTGCTGTGGCGCACTGGCGCTGTTGTTGTTGCACTTGGCCAGCGGACGCTTGCGTGCCACGGCCGTTCCAGTTGCAGTTGCCGCTGTTGCTGGTGTTGCTGGTGTGGTGGCTGCTGTGGCATTGTGCATGCTGCCGAGCATGCCAAAGTCCTTGATCTTGCGTATGATGGTGTTCTGGTTGCTAAAGTGCTGCTGCTGCAACGCATTGGCGCCGCTTTCGCTGAGCACGTTGTGCACGGTCATCTTCTGGAACGGTTTGCTGGCGCCCAGTGGCTTGATGTGACAGTTTGTGGTCGTCGCATTGCAGTTTTCCTTGCTCTGGTTGCCGTTGCGCTGCTGGGCAGTTGCTGTCGCTGCTGTTGCTGCTGCTGTTGCTGTTGTTGTTGGTGGCGGCGATGGACTGAAGCTTAGAGCAGCCATTTCACAAACACAGTCTCTCGTGTGGAGTTGAACTGTAGCTTAGTTTTCTTTTAGCTGTTTTGCTGTTTTTGGTGGATAGGTCCTTACGGTAGGACAGCTGCTAGCGTTCTGTGTCGCGTGCCCGACAAAATGTCATGGGGCGTCAGCGTTCCTCGCTCGACGCTCGACGCTCGACGCTCGGCGCTTGACGCTGGCGTTGGCAGCGCTGCGCAGCGCAACGGAAATGACTTCGTTGACTGATGGCGCACACACAATGCACGGCAGCAGCAACAATAATAATAATAGCAGCAGCGGCGGCAGCGGCAGCGAAGGATACCCGAAGGATACGTTATTTTTTCATGCCGCTGCCGTCGCTGCCGCTGCCGCTGCCGCTGCTAACGTTGGCTGCGCCTGCGTCTGCCGCTTATGTAAAACATAATGAAATGAAAACAACAAACGGCATTTATTTCACACACACATGACTTTTCATCCCCTAGCTATATTGGGTGTCCCTCGCTTGCCAGCTCACACACACACACACACACACACACACACACACACACACACACACACACACACACACACACACACACACACATTGGCACACCTCAGTCAGTTGGTGTGTCGGGTCGGCTTTTGGGAAAACTAACATCTGATCGTAACGGCAACCGCTTTTGCCGCTGCCAGGCTCCTACTCCAGCTCCTTCCCAGACCTTCCCATAAGGGTGGTTTGCGGTCCAAGTTTTGCGCCTTTTGCCTTTTACATAACCGTATAACGCGCTCTGTTTATATACCGCCCCTCGCAGCACACACACAAACACCAAGCACAGCAGCAGCGGCAGCGACGGCGACAGCGACTGCAATCTACCATTAAGCTTCGTGTAGCCCTGGTCACGATGCCGAGATAGAGTGCGACAGCCAACTGACATGAGACAGACAGCTAGATAGCCAGCTACAACTGGCGCACATCTTGGTTCCCACAACGGCGCATAGATCACCTTCTGGCCAAATCTTTCCCTAGCATAGCTCACCCGACACCATTCCCAATAACTATATAGTACCATATATAAGCAATTTGAGTACTTTGATCATATAGTACGTTGAGTACTTTAATTTGCAGTTGCCAGGCAACAGTTTACTACTTAGTTTCTATAGTAAAGAGGTGTAATTACATCGATCTACTTTGGCATATAACAAAATTTGAAATGCTGCAACAAGCAAGTTCTACTTTTGCACGCACTTCATGTTTAAATTTTTTGATACATTTATTTACATTAATTAGTTGAACCAGTAACAGCAATATAGCACCATAACAACACATTTTAGGAAGATCTCATACCCACCAAACCTTACACAAATTTGCCATAAGAACTTAACAATTTTCGTTGAAGTTTGAGTAAACATTTTGGCGAAACATAGACGCTTTAAACGCCGCAGGTGGGAGTCTGCTAGCATGTCTATTTCGATGTATTATCAGCCTGTCTACAGACTGCAGATTTGGATTACAAAGTAATGAGGATCCTCTCACGTACCACGGACAGTCTGTTATTATTATTAAACTTTATGTTATAAAATAATGTGGATCCTCTCACGCACCACGCGCAGTCCGTTATTAGCCGTATTTGAGAAAAATTTTATCTCTGCTTCTCATCACTTGACAAATTTTCCCATATATTCTGAGTGTTGCGAATGTTGTGCATCCAAGATGTCAGCTCGCGTTAAGTTTGCCACTTAATCACTTGGCAGACAGTGTGCATTGTGCATTGTGCATTTTTGCAACACCATGAGACGTGAGACTTTTACGCCTGTTGCCTGTTGCCTTTCCAAATTGGCATGCTCAGAGTGCTGTTGAGTTTTTCTCGGCAATGAGGGTACTCTTGCCGTTGCCGTTGTCATTCTTACCCCCTGGAGGGGTGTCCTTAGATCACAATTCTCAATCATTGCACATTTGTCTTGTGCGAAATCATTTGCCAATTGTTGGACTAATTAAAAGGACGCAAGAAGTGAAAGTACAAGACTTGCTTTAAGTTGTGCTCCATTGCAATTTGTATGGCTATAAATTGTAATTAAAATTGACAAGATCAGCACTTAGAGCGAAGAGCAGGGCAATTAGCAGGGTGCTGCTGCAGCACGGTGGGAAAATATTTTCTACATTTGTCGAGCGTTGAGCGCAGAAGCTTGTGGCAAGCTAGAAACTAGTTTGCAATATATTTGGGGAATAGAATCTCTGCGAGGCTCTTGGCACGGCCAGGCAACAGTAATTTTGTTGCTTACGGTGCTTTAAGGATTGTTTTTTACTTCAGTTCTTGTTGTGCCAGGTAGTTGAACATGAACCTGAACACACAACAAGCGAGTGGCCATTGTGCAAGTCTCTCTGTGTGCGTGTGTGTGTGTGTGTGTGTACTTGCTACACAATTTATAAACTTGAGTTCACTTGAAAAGTTCAAGGAAACGTCTACGAAGGAGAAGAGCAAGCAGCGCAAGGATAAGGACTACCGGTTTGGCCCTGCTTTCAGCTCCTTCGGTTCATCAGTGGAAAAAGAGTCAATAGTGGTGTGCGTGTGTGTATTCCCTGCTTGAGATCCCTGAGCGCTTTTGTTGCCAGCGACGCTTTGACTTGGTTGCGTCCCACTTTGCCCTTCCGAATGCGACACGCCCCGAGCAAGGCTCGGCAAGGATCGCTCTCTTTCTTTTGCTCCCTCTCCGTGTCTTTGGCTGCTGGTTGCTGTGCTTTATGCAAGTCAAGTAGCGCCCAAATATCACAGAGATTATAATAATAATTAAATATAGCTATGTTTGAGAACAGTTGATCATAATGATGATCGTGAGCAGCATGCGATGATCACGTTGATCAAGCAACCCCTTTTCTTCTTAAGGTTTATAATTTCAATTCGGCGCCCTGACGTCGACGGGGTTGAAATCACATTAATGCGCTGTCAAGTCGTGCGATTATTATTATAAGTATTATAATTCTTATTTTCCATACCCTGTTCTCATTAAACAACTGCAAAGGGTCGGACAAATATCTAAATTGCTGAAGTGCATGCACAAAAGTATTGATAACTGTGTTACAGGGTATTTGAAGGTTCTTGCTTACTTGTTTAATAATTCAGTTTTTAGTTCAATTTTTCACTTTTGTCGAAAAAGGGCTCGACACATTATGCATATGGGCTGCATAATAAATAACTGAGAATTTGCTGTGGTCTTTTCTGGGTTTGTCTCGGAGCAACCCCTAGCTGGCATAAGAAAAAACGAAAAATTTAATAAGTTTTCTCAACAATTTCGAGCAATGTTTAACTTGATTTTCATCTTCATCGAACCCGATACGATTTCAACTTTCAATCTTGCGCACATCCTGTCGAGGCTGCTCTAAGGCTCTGCGCCTCGCCATCGACTTTCATCTTCGGCGGCTTGAGAAAATACAACATTTTGTGCAAATAGAATTTAGAAGAGAGCCCGACCTTTGTTGGGCTGGGCATTTATTTGCATTCTGTGGGCATCGATTTCACTGGGAATGGGAACCGAATGCATACGAAAGTGAAATTGGGAGATGCAAAGTGAAAGCAGACACACAGAGAGATTCAAACATCCCTTTGTCAGCTTCCAGCTTCGTCAACTCACACTTGGCGGCCCTAAATCAATCAAGCAAGACATTCTAAGCACTTTTCCCACTTTTTCCGCCAGCCATAAAATTAGCTTTACGAGTCGCGTTCCTCGTGTTCTTCGTGTAATCCGATCGCGGCAAGAGCCAACTGCTGAAATATGTACGAGTGCACAACAGTAGCTCCGAATTTCCTTTGCATTGCTAACATACTTGTCGTCGACTCAAGTGCCCCTCCACGTGGAAGTAGGTCCTTGCCGCCTCCTGTTGCCGCATCTGTGCACAGTTGTGCACAGTGTGCCGCACATAAATTGACTTCTTCTATTCACAGAGTTCGCTGCTCCACAGCTCTCGAGTGTGCACAGTTTCTGTGTGAGGAATTATGAATTTATGAGTGCAACTTCGAGCGGAAATCCCTTGCAAAGCCACCAACTTGCGCGAGTTACACAATTTGAAAAGTGTGTGTCTGCGAGAACGCATGAATCAAATGCCCTGGGGGGTAACAAGGATATGTCAAGTGGGAATCAAAGGAAAGAGCACAGAATTGGGCGAGTCTCAGAGAGTTGCAAGCAATTCTGTTACTCATTATTGACTCTACTCTGATTATTTAATTGCTGTAACAATAAAAGTAGCTTGCTATTTTATTCATTTAGAGTTATTGCAGTTTTGGCAAAAGTATTTTTAACAGAACTGTGCTAAAAACTAGAAGCAACAGTTTCATGCATGAAGTTTTATTGAGTTTGCAGTTTGCTATTTTATTCATTTAGAGTTATTGCAGATTTTGCAAAAGTACTTTTTAATAGGACTGTGCTACAAACTAGAATTGGCATAAAGTTTTATTGAGTTTGCAGTAATATCAATAGCATGTGCAATAAAAAGCAATTCTCTGCATTTAATTACTTGTAATATCACTAGAATATTGTAAGTGCTGCAAATAAAATTGATGGAATTGTTGAAGAATGGTTTGCGATTGGAAAGCTACTCTGATCTCGCTAGATCCACAGGATAGATAGTGTGTGGCTTTGTGTGTCCTTTGCCATATACGGGCCAAAGGAGCGGCGTGCGTCGAAAGTGTGTGCGTTCGTGTGGAAGAGTCGACGTCCAGTTAGCCAGATAGTCGCAGTGAAAAGCGAAATTTGAAATGTAATTGAAATTGGAATTTTCCTGCATGGGCAGTGGCCAAAATGGAAGCGGGGTGCATGGGATAGGCGCACGTGCGCAGGATAACACACACACACACACACACACACACACACATATACCTATATGCAAAGGAATTGGGAAGCGAACAATAAATGGCTACCTGAGAGCACAAAGCATTGTGCGCGGAATGTTCGAGGGAACGGCAATGACAATTGACATTGGGTGTTGGGGGTTGAAGCGAGCTACAAAAACCGACGACGCACGCTCACCCTCTCAAATGACGCGAAGCCGGCCCCGAGTTGGAGAATCAACAAATGAATCGTTTGGCTTTTCGGGCGCAGAAAGCATTGCATTGCGCTACAGGACAACGGCGACCGGTTTGGAACGCCAACAACAAGCAAGGATCACTCTCTCTCCCTCTCTCTCTGTTTCGCTTGCTGTTTACTTTGCCTGCCTAATGCCCATTGTTGGCGTGTCCCGTGTCCCGTGTCCCGTGTGCCGTGTCCCGTGCCCGGATCGCCATTGGCAGCCGCGAAAAACATCTGCTCCTGCTGCAATCGCTCAAATTGCCTCGTTCCTCGATGCTGCCTCGCTACCTCGCTGCTTGGTGGCAGTCAAACTATCAGTGAATGGTACGTGCAACCCCTATTGGAGTTTTATGTTGCACGTTGCCGCTGCTCTGGCATTTTGTCAACAACAAATGTCCACCTTTGCGTGGCTCTTGGAGTGTGCGTGAGCGCGCGCGCCGTCATCCTGCTCAGTCCTGCGCTCTCCTCTCTCTGCCTACGCTCCCCGCTCACGAAGTTCCAACATGATTAGTGACGTTGTGTGTGTGTGTGTGTGTGTGCGCTGCACTCTCTTGGTGGTGCTCAGCAAGTTTTTCACATTTGTTTTTTGGGCTTTTGTTAGTGTCCTTATTATGGTGCGCTACAGTCAAACATTGTGCGTGGGGTATTTTGATTCGACACGGGGGGATCTTATTCCATTCGTTTTTATCGATATATTAATCATTTGAGATGCCATTCGAACAGTTTTATGGGCACAATGTTTAGTGCTTCTTTAAGAGTTCAATTTATTAAACTATGATCTATAGAAATTGAGTTTATTATTCTGGAAGCTGCAACAAATTTATGTTTTCTGAAATAATCAATCGCTTTTCTTACTTGAAAAGTTTTGTTTATAGATGAGTTATGCTTTGAGTATTGTACTTTTTTTTAAAGCAATTTTCCATTTAGATGGTAAAGTTACTCTATAAGTGAGGAAATAAGTAAGGAAATAATCTATGAGTAAAAGTAATAAGTAAAGAAATAATCTATGAGTGTTTAGTAAAAGTAATTAGTAAGGAAATAATCTATGAGTAAAAGTAATAAGTAAAGAAATAATCTCTAAGTGTTTAGTAAAACTAATAAGTAAAGAAATAATACTCGTATGTATAATAATAATGTAATAATGTAGGTGCTTCCACGTAGCGCATTCAACAGTCTAACTAAGGAGTTCATGCTTTGGATAGCTAAAATCTAAGCATGTGTAGACATCATTTATTTCAATGAAATGTAATTTGTTTTATATCCAAGTTCTATAGTTTCTTCACTTAAACTTCTATCCTTTAGTATGTAGAATAATATACGATATACGTGCTTACACGTAGCGCTTTCAACAGTCTAACTAAGGAGTTAATGCTTTGGATAGCTAAAGTCTAAACATATGTAGACATCATTTATTTGACTGAAATGTAATTTGTTTTATATTCAAGTTTCTTCATTTCAACTCAAATCCTTTAGTATGTAGAATGATATACGATGTAGGTTCTTCCACGTAGCACATTCAACCGTCGGCATGACCGAAGCTAAGGGCAACAGTTTATCGCCTGCCCACCCCAATGCGAACTTATTATACTATGGAATGTGCGCAACTTTTTGCAATGCAACGAGAGGGTGACTGCGCAGGCGCAACAATAGCGAATGTGAAACAAAACAACAACAGTGCGTAATAACGGGGGTTCCAAGCGACGCAAGGGAGGAAGGGAGTTGAGTGCGAGGAAGAGTGAGAGCGAGGGAGAGAGTACAATGCGCGAAATTAATACGTGAACAATTGTAAATTGAAATAAAATCTATTTGAATAACTGATTAGATCGAAAAAGCTCTTTTTTTGTTGTTTGTTGGATGCGGCAGCAAACTTGTTGCAATAGTGGCAAAGGGATGCGCGTTGCGGGATGAAGGACAAGGGATAAAGGATAAAGGATAAAGGATAAGGGGTGCGGCGCACGCGCAAAGGGTCGGTCCTTCACGTGGAATTTAATCGGTGACAAGAGCGTTGCTGGAATTATGCAAATCACGCGGCCAGTAATTACACAAAAACTTCGCTCGCTTCGGGGGCTGCAGCCTCTTTGACCTTGTTGCGCTGCTGCATAGTAGAAAAGCCAATAAACTTGCAACATTTTAGCTAAAAATATTTTAAACGAATATTTCGACAATCGGAGCAAAATTGCAAATCATATTCGAGAATCGCAGAAATGGCTTTAGATTTTCAAGTTTGATATAGAAGACATTTGGAATGGCAACGAAATATCGAATAGCGCACAGGGATCGGATTATAATGATTGCAGTCGGGGGTTGCAAATAGATCATTGAATGCGCTACGCATTTGCATATGGAATTATAATAGCAGTTCGCCCAGTGGAAAATGAATGAAATTCTATAATGAAAAACATAAAGGGGAACGTGTAGAGTTATGGACAAAATCAACCACTATAATTTGTTGAACGAAATGACCTTGCAGCGAAGTCGACAGTCGACAGTCGACAGTCGACAGTCGACGGTCACAGTGAGAGTCCTGCCCAAAGTCGCGGTCATCGGTGGTGAAAGAGAGGGACAGAGAGAGAGAGCGAGCGAGAGAGACTGAGGCTTACATATTAATGAGCCGCGTGTGGCACAACGGGCTAAGGGACACACACAAATGAAATCAATGACTTTGGTGTCTGCCAGTGCCCGCCTGATGTCCGCGTGTCCCCTATCACCTAGCACCTTTACCCTGCCCCTACCCCAGTCACTGCCACTGCCACTGCGACTGTGCCGCTCTGTTGCGCGACCCCTTGTCGTTGTGCCACTGTGCACACGCGCGCGTTTTGAAGTCGCGCCGCTGCAGGTGTTGAATGAACTGGTTGCGTTACGCCTTATATATCATCTAGCCATGCAGGCTCTCCTCAACTCAACTCAATTCAACTCGACTCGACTTGGCCAGCTCTAAATGGACACTCGAAATAAACTCAGTTCGGGTTGCGTTTTTAGCATAATTTTACATGTGACTCTTAGGCAAAGCGGCGAGGGAAGCGTCGGGATCTGAGGGGTTTGGCATTGATGAATCTTAATTAGTGCACGCATCTTTGATTATTTTGTTCTTCTCCAGTTTGCTTTCGAGCATTCCCCTCTTGCCTTTTATGCTGTTGTTGCCATAATGTAAATTAGCGCGAACAGCAAATGTATTTAAATAGCTATTGTCTAATTACATAACTTACTTTATTCACTAATTCGGCAAGGAATAATAGTTATAATAATTATTATTGCAACTTCGTTAGAGCTGTTTTCTTCCAGTCAATAACCTTTTTTATTGTCTGCAAATTTTGCTGCCTTTGCATTGGTTTAATTCAATGCTCTTTAGCATTGCTTGGATTCAATGATTTCTGTGTCAAGCGTCGATTTCCTGCTTGCTAATGATAATAATGATGGCGATGATAATGGGCGCTGGTAATGATGATATTTCTCTTTTGTAGAAAATACATTTGGCGTAATTACCACAACCCGTTCTTTCGTTCGCTCTGCCTCGCTCCCGCTTTTGTGTTGCACGTTATTCGTGGAAGCCACGCTTCATTGAATCCTTGAGAATTGGCAAAAGGTTTTTGAGAACTACAGCACGGCCTGGGGATTGGATTGGAAAATGTTTACGGGCCGCTGCATTTAAGCGATGCGGTTAGACATCGAGCTCCTGTTACTTGGGCTGGCGATGGGGTTTAAATGCACTTGGAATGATCGCTTGAGCGATCTTCGAGCGCGCCGAATGCGTCAAAAGTGAATTGTAGCTCAAGGATTAAGCGCTACTGAAGTATGCCGCTGCGCCAGGATCAGGCGCAGCAGCGGCGACTACTTGCTGTCGCCAACTGCGCGCTGCTGCAGTTGAGTTGTAAGTAGCATGCAGCGTGCCTCAACAGGCCACTTGAAATTGGGAATGGGAACGGGAATGGGAACAGAGGACAATTAACCTTTAATCGCTGTTGTAGCACTTTGGCTTGTGCTCGGTGGGCTCGGTGGGCTCGGTGTGCTGTGTGCCTTGTTCCAGCGATAAGATAAGTTAGTAAACTTGGCCCTGTCATTCTAACAACCTGCGCACGACAAATTATGGCCCTGCCGATAAGATACTGTTACAGCTGCTCTCGGTCTGGGCTGCTGTTTTATGATTAATCACAAGTTGCCTCTGGCTCTTTTCTTTCTTTAGTTTTTATCCAATTTCAAGGAATTGCATTGCGCGCCATTGATGACAGACAGTAGTAGCCTTCAATCTTGCTGTTTGATTAAATGATTTGTGCATTTATTTGCCTCCTTTGTGCTTTTTCAGCATTGTCCGACGATTGACCAGACCTGGCCCCCGATATCATGTTGAACCTGTGAATGGACTCACTCCCTGATCTCGGTTTGACCCTGCAACCTGGTGCTGTTGTTGCATGTTGTAATGTTTACCCAAAACATGCCCTCGCCAAACAAAAACAGGACAAACGCCCCGTTTTTCTTTAGATTTCTTTTTTATTATTATATTTTACGGTTCTTGTTTTCAGAACTTTGTTAATTTTGTTTTTATATTATTTCGTCTCTGGTCCCTTTGCGTTCCTTTCATGGGCCAAATCGTTTTCATTTTTGCACTTGTTTGTATTTCTGCTCAATTAAAAAAGTTTCTTGTATTTTCTTTCAGTTTCCTCGCTTGCCATCTCAGCTCATTGTACGAGATGCGTGATTTTTGCTTTTCTCATTGTGACTTCTTGGGTTACTGCCGTTGGGATTGCGCAGTGCGCAGTGCGCAGTGCGATCAATGTGCCCACATGCTGGGCGATTGTTGCGTGTCTCGGTGTCTGTTTGTGGAAATATTGTGAAAAATTTCATGCATTGTTCAACTGGAACAATTTCTTGGCTCCTCGCCATTCACTCTGCATTCTTTATGCATTTTCCACGGAAATTACGAATGGCATTTAACAGAAATCAACTAGATAGCATACCATTTATATTACATGCACCATTGATAGTCCTTTTCTTATTTGATCCTATACTGAACTACTTTTTGATACGATCAGAGATCAGAGCTGGTTATATAATTGCGAATGTCCTAAATACGATTTGAGTAAAACAAGTTTTAAAAAGACAATAGAATCAGTTCTTACGATTTGATTTAAACAAGTTTTGAATGCAAGTTTTAAAAAGACAATAGAATCAGTTCTTACGATTTGATTAAAACAAGTTTTGAATGTTAGTTTTAGTGAGTGTAAAAACCTCAGCCTTTCTACAGATAGCTTATATTTTAAAAATATAATAGAATCAGTTCTAATCAATAGGAATACCTATTTTTTATTCGCTATGCAGAAAGTTAAATAGTAACGTTTAAAGAGACTGTAGACTGTAGACTGTAATGTATGCTATGCGCTAAGAAGATTACGAAATGCAGCTCAACTCTTTAGATTGCTGAAAGAAAAGAGCTAGCTTTACTTAAGAGCTGGGTCCATGTCTTCCCACCTTTTCTATGTCTCTGCTTCCATTCTTCTGGGCTTCGCTCTTGTCTGGCTGTGCAAATGTTTATGTTCGTATTTATGGCAGAGAGCGTAATCCTTTTTGTGAGTAGCAGCGAAAACATTTTCTTAGCTGCAGGCTCAAGAATATTGCGCAAATATGAGTCTGGGCGAGGATACGCAGCGTGCAAACAAATGCCCCTCATGCTCATGTCCTTCGTCCTGGCTGGCTGGCAGGCTGTGTCAATAAGATATATCACTGTTCTGCTGTTCTGCTGTTCTACTGCTCGACTGTTGTGTCCATTGTCATGGGCCTACAACATTTTGCGCAAACCACAAAAATTGGTACAAAAAAACGTTGCTGTTGTTCCAGCTTCTGGGAATGTGTCTCCTTAAACAGAGATTGAAGATTGTCTCTCACGTTTTTCCATTTTCCACTCTTTTTTGCTGCTATCGCCAAGCGCAACTCTGGGAAAAAACATGGATGCGAATGGTGCGTGATGTTTGTGCAATGTTGCGATTTGATGTGTCGTCTATTTTATGCAATTTTTTGTTGGCATTCTCGGTATTCGAACGGATTAAAGACACACACACATATGGCCAGGACATGTGAAAGGGTTTTGCTCTTGCTTAAGCTGTTGTGCGTGGCAAGGACTAAAAGCGACTGAAAGATAAGGGCAAACAACACATGTCATGAATGCCCGATTTCACTATATAGATTTCTGCAATTTAATCACATTTCTTTTGCATCGAAATCTGTTCATTTTTAGCAATTGTCAATTTCCCTTTACTCATTTTTTTGTTGCTTCCGATTTTTGTAGTCGCATTTAAATGCTCCTTTTCAATATCCGATTTCCAACTGTCTCTTGCTCTAGTTTAGCTGCTCCTTTCATGTTGCAGGTTGCATGTTAGTTGGTCGCGTGGTGCATGGCTGGCGACACTTGAGACTGAGGCTACGCCGCTTATCAGCTCAAAAGTGAAATGGGACTTTAGATGTTTCGCCGACAATGCTTAGCATCCTCCGCATCGCCGTCGTCGTCGTCATTATCAAGTGTCCGAAGATCCTTTGGCATGTTTGTTTATTTAACTGTGCACAAATTAGACGACAAGCCGAACGGCTCACCGGGTTGCTCGTCTCGATCCACTCGCCATGCAGCTCGCCTTTGGCTATCTAGGCCACTTGACCATTTGTTTTTTGGGACGCGCCTATTTAGATAAGAGCCACAGTCAGAGTCAGAGGCAGAGCCACAGTCGAGTCACTCGAAAGAATCGTCGTCGTCTGCTCAGCATGTTTGCTGATTTCAGTTTTTTCTTTCGTGCCGCGCACGTTGCAAACTTAATTGTTAATGCATAAGCAAAATGGAAAAATCGAGGCATATGCATCTAGAACCTGATCATGTTCTGGGCTCTCTCTGTGTGTCGGAGGCTGGCTCATAAACATTTTGGGCTGCTGGCTGCAGCGTCCTAATTAAGTCATTTTGCCAGCTCGTTACTACCGTCCAGCTCCGCTGTGGACACGAGAGATGCTAGACACCGAAAATGAACACTGAAATTCCGCATAAATTCCGCGCTCACAAATCACTTTTATAATGGCCTGCACAATCTGTGGCACACTCAGAGAAATGTCAACAGTTTTCTTGACTGCAAATCAAATTGCAATTTTGGTTCAGAAAAGAGTATTCAAAATGTTAAGTAGTTTTAGTGGCAAGTATTAATGTTTTAATCGAAATGCAATTAGTGTTAAATAATTAAGAATCTCATGCAAAAAGCGACTCTAATTCATGAGCTTAAATTTGAGTTTCAACTCGTATATATATATATATAAGCAGTTGACTTTGCCAAAATTGTGTTATTCCCTCTTGTGAACACATTTGAAATACTTTTTCTTAAAGTGCAGTTCGGAGTCGGAGTCGGAGTCGATCGTTTGATGGCCAGCGCTATCTGTCGCAACGTGGCGATAAACAGTGGCTCGGAACACAGGATTTGGAGAGAATGCAAGGATCGCAGGCTCTACTCTTCGCTTGGTTGGGACTAATGAAGGCAGGGCGTAAAGTGCTTGATTGGCATAGACCACACAGTGCCCTGAGCATTGACTTTGAGAAATTAATTTGATAGCCAGCCACACTCCAACTCACAACTGCAGCTCCGCTTGCGGTTTGAGAGAGAACGCGAGAGAGAGAGAGAGTGAGAGAGACGCGGCGAGTTGAACAGGTATTACCTTAGTCTAAGGTAACTCGGCTCATTTTGGCCGCCTGTCTTGTTAGGCTAATTGACTTCTTGGCCAGTGGCCAATGTCTCTCAGGAAGAGGAGACCACCGAGCGTGTGTTTATAAGTTGTTTGCCTCAATGATGACAAGCCAAACAACCGACATCGGCAGAAATAACAAGCGACTTGCAACTCGCAACTGGCGACTCGCAGCGCGGCTGAGCGGCGCTTTAGCATCTCAATTAATCAGCTTTAAAGGGTACTTAGCTACAGGTGTGTGCAGGGTGTGGGAATTTCTTTTGTTTTTTCGTTTTTCGCTGCGAAATAACTGTGCGCCGCAAATGCTCAACTCCTAACAACTTAATTTTCAATAAACGATGTGCGTTTCTTTTGCCACAGGAAGGAAATGAAAAAGCAGAAATTGTACTGACCAACAAATTTAATTAAATGTGCGTAATTTATAGGGTTTAAGTGAATGAGCCAAGTGAGGCATTTAGTTAATGCAGATTATTTCTAAACCATAAAAAAAAGACAAGAGACTGAAATACCACTCCTGAATTGACTTAAGCGAGTTATTATTGATTGCTTAGGTTATTTAGTTAATGCAGAATTTCGCCAAACTATCAAGAGAAAGACAAGAGATTGAAATATCACTCCTGAATTGAATTAGAGAAGTTAATGTTGATTGCTTAGAGCATTAACTTAATGCAAAATATTTCGAAACTATCAAAAGATTGAAATATCACTGCTGAACCTCCTCTGACCTCCTTTCAACATAAAACTAATTCATATATTTTAAATGTTTCACTTTGCTCAATTGCAACAAACTGACTTTATCTGCTTCGAACTCTCCCAATATTCCCATGAGCTTTCCTAAGTTATTGCGTAATTTACAATGTCGCTGTAATCTCAAGTAATCTCATAATATTTACAATCAATCAATTCCCCAAACGATTCTCAATCAGATTGAAGCGGCAGTGGGCACATTAGAGAATTCATCTGAAATGCTGAGAGCGCGGAATGGGAACTGCTTTTGGTCTTTTGGCCACACCCCACACAAATTTTATTGATGGGCATAATAATATCAATGTCAACATATCCATTTCAATTTCAGTTTCAGCGTGGAATGTTTCATAGGAAATTGTCAAGCCAGTAAACACAACAAATTCGAAATGAGATAACGAGCTGAAAGTGAAATTGTATATGGGTCGAATCTGTGATATAGATCTTGTCTTGTCTAATGCTGCTGCTTCTTGTTTGGCTACTGATTGCATAATAAAACGCCCCCAATACCAGAGATTGTCGATCAACGTGAACCAAGAGCAAGCCTTCTTTTTCTCTGCTTATAAATCAAATGTGGAGCAGAGCAACGAGAGGCGCGAGTGGTGCCACCTACGGTTTTTGCTAGGTCGCTCTGTGTTTATGTCATCTTTAATGTTGTTGTCATTACTCGTGTTGTTGTTGCAGCACCTGCAGCTCGGGCAATCCTTGCAACGGTAGCGCGCTCTATACCTGCGAGCTGCGCACCTATCTTGAGCTGTCATCTCTTTTTGGCTTAATTAGAATTCAGCTAGACCATAAATTTAACCAGCTACACGGCAAGAAAACAGCAGCAATGAAATCTTTAAGTAAGCCAAGAGCATAAGATATTGCATCAACAACGAAACGCTAGGAAAATTCCTGATTGAAAAGAGATTTTATTTGAAACATTTTGGGCAGTAAAATGACAAACGAAATTTCATATTTCGAGAGAATAGAATTAGATTGTTGTTTCTCCTTGTGTAGATTGTTTTACTAGCATGGCGAGCAGCTCCCTCTTTGGGTTATGTCATCCCTTGGAGCATAATGAAAATATTTTGTGACATAAATTACGAATATTTCGTTGCCATGACAAAGGCAAATCAAAAGCCGCTAAAGGATATCTGAAGCGTTGTAAGGGTCCCCCCTTGTGTGGATCTCTGCAGCACTGGCCCGCGGCCGCGGCAAACGGTAAATGTTGCACCTGCGATCCTTGCAACAAACAGGCAGCTGCCTGACTTACAGGTGCGCGTGCTCAGCAGCAGGACATGTGTGTGTTCACGCACACACAGTCGTTTAGAGACTCGTAAAGAAAGCGAGCGAAAGCCAGCAACAGGAGAGTGAGATAGAGATGGAGAGCTGCGGTCAGAGGGGGGACTGTCTGGCACTTGAACTGCATAATCCATATGACCCGCGGGTTCAATGTCTGATGACGTCAGCAGCAAGCACAAACACACACACAGTCAGTCACAGACATATGTGAGCGTAGAAGAGATCGTCTTTATTATGAAACTTCCTGCCTCAAATGACGAGCGGAAATCACAAAAATGAGTTCGCTTTCCGGTGCAGCAATGCAGCGATCGGACACAAAAGAAAGGGGAAATCTCGTTGCCAAATTGAAATGCAATAAAATTTACACTTGCAGCAGCAGCAGCAACAACAACAACAACAATTACAATGCAGTCGAACTCTGGACTCTCTAGGCCCTGCATTTATGTTAACTACATGGCCAAATGGCAAAAGCAAAAGCAGCAGCCAAAGAGCGGACAATGCAACAAGTTGTTAATAGCAAATCCACAGCGCACACCACACAAATTTGTCGTTATTGATTTGATGTAGATAACAACTTTGCAAGTTCAAAGTTTTCAGTTGAGTAACGTTTCACTTTTTGAATAATAGTAATCAATTGCTGCTAGAGTAGTTAGCATAGTAGTTAGTTTTGGGAAGAAACAAAAAACTATGAATAATTTTAATTAATAATCCCACTAAATATAATATGAGAAGACTGTCATTGTTTTGGCTAAAGAAATCGGGGTTTGCTGAAAAGTGCAAAGTAGTTAGTTTTAGGAGGAAAAAGAGAAACAAAAAACCATGAATAATTTTAATTAATAATCCCACTAAATATTAAATGAGAAGACTGTCATTGTTTTCCCTAAAGAAATTATGATTTGCTGAAAAGTGAAAAGTAGTTAGTTTTATGAGGAAAAAGAGAAACAAAAAAGTAAAAGTAGTTAGTTTTAGAAAGAAAAAAAGAACAAAAAGCTACGAATAATGTTAAATAATAATGCCGCTGAATATAAAATATGAAGACTGTTATGATTTGCTAAAAAGTGAAAAGAAGTTAGTTTTAGAATGAAAAAAAGGAACAAAAAACTACGAATAATGTTAAATAAAAATGCCGCTGAATATAAAATACGAAGACTGTTTTTGTTTAACCTAAAGAAATCAGTTTGTGCTGAAAAGTTTTGAAATATTATTTGATTTGTCCAATGGAAATATTTGATCGTTTTGAAGAAAGAGTGACTAGTCAATGGTTGAGTTGAAAACGTTGTCGGCTGTGGAGTGCGATCGATACAGAAGGCAGGCGGACAGAAGACGGAGAGACAATCCGCACTCGACATCGACAGACAGCGAAGTAGAGAAAAACAACGTTTTCCGTTAACATCAATCTTGAAGATCTGTAGCTATAACAGAGACCCCGCGACAGAGAGAGAGAGAGAGAGAGAAAGAAAGAGGAGCAGACCAAGCGAGCAAACTGCGTGTGTGTGAGTGTATGATAAACTGCAAGTCTAACTAAATGACCTGAGGACTATTGTGATATTTTATTGCATTAAATCGCATCCGACACACGACGAAGACGCTGCTGCCGCTGCTGCTGCTGCTGCTGCTGCTGCTGTTGGTGCTGCTGTTGTTGGTGACTCTGCAGTTGGGTTTGAATTTGAGTTGCGATGCGAACGATCGATGCAGCGATGTTCTGCACAGGAAGCGCCAACTTGCGCCAATCTTTAAGCATGTTATTAGTGTTTCGGCATATTATTTATTTATTATCATTTGGCTAAACTTGATCAAGGAACTCGAGCCGAGGCGCAGAGCGAGCAAAACTCTGATCATGACGGGACAGAAAGAAGCTCCTCTGATGCGCGCCAGCCAACTATATACCATATAATATACATGTATATGTATTGAGCAACGTTGCTTGATTACTTAACTTTTGGGCTCCTTTGGGACATTTGCCACATTGATGACATAACTTGCTGCTGCAAGTTGCTTTTTGCGCTTTTATATGAATGGAATGTCCTTTTTTATTTGTTTTGGGGGGGTGGGGGGCCAGAGGGAATACGCGTAATTTCTACATTTAAAGTGCAAGTGCTGAACTTGGAATTGGACCCTGGGGAAGATATCGCAAGTGTTCCTTGCGCGAGGATCATTGACCGAGGAGCCAGCGAAGATCAAAGATCAAAAAAAGGCGAACAGATCAGAACAATTAGTTTAATTATGCCGAGAACATGGGCAATTTTTTGGCATGAGGTGACAACGATGCGACATGATGATGATGCTCTGTCAGCTCACAGCCAGCTGTCTCTGTCTCTGTCTGTGTGTTGCTGCCGCTGTTTGCTGTGCAACAACATCATCAATTGGGTTATTTCAGCTGTGCAACTTGTTAGCACCGGGTCCCGCATGTGCGGCAAGCTTCAGCTTCAGTCTCAGCCTCAGTCGCAGCCTCAACCTCAACCTCACAGCCTGTCAGCCCCGTTCTTGACGTTGCAAGTCAAGCTCCGAAAAAAAAGGAGGCAAGCAAAACGTGAAGATCAGTCAGAACAACAGCAGAGAATCGAGTGTAGTCTGCTTGCTCGTGGAGAGTCCGTCTCTCCATATCATTAGTTGTAATTGATCCTGTGTGATCTTTTGATTTTGCGTCAACGCTGACGTTTTGCATACGTGCGCGCGCGAGTATCCCGAGAAGAAGAACAACAACAAAACACCAGCAGCGACTTGTGGCACGTTCAGGCAGCTCGCTGCCCTGCCTGTCCTGCCCTGCCCTGCCCTGCCCTGCCCCTCATTAACATGATCATCAACGCTGTCGTATTTGCTTGGCTGCCAGCAAATTAAAAACTCAACTCGCCGTCGCTTCGCAGTCTTTTTGCATGCGGCCCACGTTGCCAGTTCTTGGTTTCTTCAGCTCGCACTACAGCTGGCTCTCTGGTTCTCTGGTTCCTTGGGTGAGCCCCCATGCCGGCCCTGAGTTTGAGTTTGGGCTGCTGTGCGCTGTTTATGCTGGTTGTGCCCAGTGCCCGATCCCGATCCCGGTAATTGGCTGGCTCCTTTTGCCATCATTTAAATAGCTACTGCGGGCGAATATTTAACTAACTAAGTGCTGTCAATACCTGCAGCATCCTTGCCGAAAAAGTACAAAAACGAAAATATGAAAAGTAAAACTAAAGAGCACACAGCAGCAATGCGCTTTTAATTTGCATTTCTTGCATTCTGCCCAGTTGGGAGGCGAAAATGTTGCTGGCTGATTATACCCCGTAAAAAAGCCATAAACACAGAGTCCTTATTATAATCGAAATGAAAAAACGACACATTTTTTATTGTGATCAACACTTGCTTGCTTTTATTTATTTTTGTTGAATGCTCAATTATAATTTAAGCTGCAACACAAGAACGAGGCTGCTTCGATTGCGCATAACACTTGTAAATTATTAATATTGTATTATATTATTATTATTGAAATTAAATGGATTCGTTTGTTGATTTCAGTTTTTGAATTCTCAATTATTATACAAATTGCAATTGGTATACAGTTTCAAATTACAGGGTATTCGGTAGTGCTGCTTGGGTAACTAGAGCACTTGCTGCTTGTTGCATTTTTTGTCAATAATGTTTTAATTTATGTGCTGCAAATTTTGGGCTGACATTGGTATCTGATTGCTATTGCCACAATGAGCAATGCAACAGGCACTCTTTGATCCCCAATGCTCGCTCGTCCCCCGGCAAAAGCCCGCTCCGCCCCCCTGGGGCGCATTGAGTGTCATTTAGTTAATGGGCCATAAATTGCGATTGCTGTTTGGTTATTCTTTTTTCTTTTTTTTTTTGTTTTTGTGGAAGGTTTGGCCAGCAAATTAGACTGGAAAAATATACAGACACAGGTAGACAATAATCGAATATCAATGTTAGCAGAGAGTAACTGAGAGAGCGAGAGGGAAAAGCTGCTCAAGCTACAGCAAGCTGCAATTGATCTGATAACTGTTGCTGCGTGTTAGAGACTGATTGCTTTATTGATTGAACGCTGCTTTATGTCATAAGCTGATCAGCATAGTTTCTGCTTGCTTCTCTTTAAATCTGCCACTAGTTGATGCTCAATATGCGCGCTACTCTACAAATATTTCAATTTATTGCAGACAAATCTATTTGCAAATTGCTAACAAATAAGTAATTGCTTGAATAATTGTTTAAGGTTGGTTAGCGGCCTCTAAGCAGGCACAGTTATCATTAGAAATAATATCAAAGTGACATTTTGTGAGCTTTATGTTGGACTTCAAATATAAACTTTACTTTCAAATGGTAAATATAATAATAGTAATGATTATTTGCGTTTTTTATTTTGTTTGCTCAACAGTAAATTCGCAATAAAAGTATTAGTTTTTTATATTTGTTGATAGATTGAATTCTGACGAGCTCAACGAGTCTGAAATGAATCCTTTGCTTACTTTTCGCCCTTAACTTTAATTTAATTTAATAACAGTTTGATCGACTCGCTGTGGCTGTAGATTGTTCAGGCTTGTGGCAGCTGGTCAACACGGTAGCTGCAACGGCTGCCACAGCGTGCGGCATGCAACAGGCTGTGCTGATGCGTTGATGTGTTGATGCCTTCCATGGAAGAGATCAGCGTCGATGGCAAATCGGAAACGCCGTTAGGCACTGATGCCCTGGGGGGCGTTGCAAAGTCAAATAAAACAAACGGTACATCTGACTGCAGTCCGGAGCAGTGTGGCAAGTGGCAAGTGGCAAGTGTGTAAGAGGCGCCTTGCGCCTATCGACAGAGGCATCATCAAATTTGCGAATTTTTACGCTGTTGCAACACGCGTTGGCTTAATGCGAGTAATCGCAGTCGCAGTCGCAGTCAGAGATGAAGGCGCACTGCTTGCAACTGGCAAGTGGCAACTGCCAAGTGGCAATGTGATGAGTTGCCAGGCCTTAACCTACGTCTGCTGCTGCTGCTGCTGCCGTTGCTGTTGATGATGATGATGACGACCAGAAGGTTGATGCTGCTGATGGTGTTGATTGTGCGCCAGTCAAGTGTAAGCTGCACATTAGTCAAAAAAAAAAAAAGGAGTAAAGAATTGAAAGAAAAATACAA
Source organism: Drosophila rubida (assembly GCA_035046165.1). Lineage (NCBI taxonomy): Eukaryota > Metazoa > Arthropoda > Insecta > Diptera > Drosophilidae > Drosophila > Drosophila rubida. The sequence continues at coordinate 4,799,919 of JAWNOF010000023.1, read as the reverse complement.
AATGAAAAATGAAAAGAAAAAGAGAAATACGAGTTGCGCAGAGAACTTAAGCGGCTTAAGCGCAGCAAGGAGTCGTCATGAATGAAAACATGCCACATACTCCATACTCCATACTCCATACTATGCTCCATGCCATTCCATTCGATTCGATGCCATTCGGAAACTCGATTTAGCCGGGCAACAGGTCAGCGACGTCGCTGGGATCGTTGTGATCGTTGTGATCGTCTAAAATGGAACTGGAATTTAAGCTGAACATTGTGTTCTGTCTGTCTGTCGTCCCTCTGTTGGCTCTTGTCATTATATTAAGAGCATGGCAACTACTTTGTCAAGTTTGGCTTGCCACAAAATACTTTTCTAGATCGAGTGTATATCAAATAAAATATAATTGAATACTTTTCTACTTGTGTAGATTAAGTCGCAATATATTGAATTCAGTCTCAGTTCCACAGGCCACAGTTTATTATGTATATATATATATATATTATATAGGTTGCTTTCCTATCTAAGCGGGAAAGTACTTAAACAAATGTGGTTTCAAAGCAATCAGTTGAATTACTAAACAGTGTTGGAGTGTATATAGACTTGACTATTTCTGCGTCATTTCCATATATCTTTTGCTATAGTCTAAGCTTATTTTATTTCATTTATCTACATTTTATTTGTCTGCATATTCATAGATGTCCACGCTTTGCAGAGCATCTCAGCTTCGGCTTGTTTGCCACGCAATTTTGGCTACCAATTTTAATTATGAAGTTGCCACAGCAGAATCAAAAGACCTGCGTCTCTGTCTCTGTCTGAGATACTGAGAACACGCCGACTCTCTGACTCTGACTCTGACTCTGACTGTGACTTTGAGTTTGGTCACTGACTGTGCTTGAGTTTTGTGCGAAGTTCGTTGCTGTTTGAGTGTGTGTGTGTGTGTGTGTTTTTGTGGCTGTGGCTTAATCCACTTGTTCAAACGCTGTTGATATTCATATGCTTTGTCAGTTGATTCGCTAATATGACGTCTGATGCGGCTGCCGTTGCACGTTGCAGGTTGAGCAAGAGATTTTCGGTGCCTGGGTGCTGCGAAAATTTGCACTTTTGACTCGGGACGCCGCAAAACTTTTAATTTTCGCGGATGAGGCGAAAATAAATAAAGCTTGAATAATGGCTAAGCTACCTCAGCAGCCTCAGACGCAGACGCAGCCTCAGACGCAGCCGCAGTCGCAGCAGGACAAAGGAGTTAGTTAAGAGGTAAGGTGTAAGAAGCAGCAGTAGCAGCGGGCAGGTTTGGGCCATCATCCAGCGCTAAAGTCACTCATTAAACACAATTTTGACTGGGCCGCAGCAACGTTGGTAATTTGTGAAGAGCCAAGGAAGCGAAAGGATCAACAGGCAGCAGGCGATGGTATTTGATTTGTGCGCGATTTGATTTTGATTTTTATGTTGCACGTGTTTGGGAGGAAGCGAACTCTTCAGACATCGTTGGTGCGCTGGTACGTTGGTGTTGCGCACTCATCAGCGATAATGATGGGCAATTATATAGAGAGCGCGCCTTTCACAAAACCATAAAAGAAAAAGCCACGTATCGCAAATCCCACAGCTTCTGCGGCTGCTGCCACTGCTGCCACTGCTGCATGCAGTCCTTAAAAACTGTGCAAAGGCAGCGCCACTCGCGTGGCTCCATTACCAAATCTGCAAAATACTCTGTGGCGCTGCGGGCATAGACGAAGCCTCAAGTAAACTATGGAACAGATTTTATATAGCTATTTGCTTAAGACTTTAGAAATATTAAGATATTCAAGAATAAAGTGAGGGATATCTTAAAGCCAAGTGATAATTCGATCAAAAAATGTTTTAAGCAAACTTCAGTTATTTATTAAAATAATCCTAAATTATAGTTGATAGTTCTTCAAAGTGTTTCAGTGTGAACTTTTATCTATATTTTGATCAAAAATGACTTTTACATTTGCTAGAGTATGCGCTCTTCGTTATATAGTTAATTTATAACACTCAAAAATATTAAGATCTTCTACAAGTGCTGTTAGAGCAATAAAGTGAAGGATATTTTAAAGCCATGTGATAATTCGAGCAAAAAATGTTTTCAGCAAACTCAGTTATTTATTAAAATAATCTTAAATTATAGTTGATAGTTCTTCAAAGTGTTTCAGTGCGAACTTTTATCTATATTTTGATCAAAAATGACTTTTACATTTGCTAGAGTATGCGCTCTTCGTGCATACGCTGTGCCACTATAACTGTTCATTATAGTTTTTGAATTGGCGTTCTTCTTCCTCTTCTTGGCTTTATTTCTTTCCGCGTGAATCCGTTGTCAAAGGGCAATTGATATATGGCCGAAATATTCGTTTGTCGTCGTCGTCGTCGTCGTCGTCGTCTGTCTAATGCCGCATTACTTCATTAAGCCAGCTCCGACTTTTAATTATGCGTCCAGGCCACAAGAATTTTAATTTGAGTTGGACCCCGATCCTTGCGATCCGAGTCACTCGCTCCCCTCCCGCCCCCTTGCAGGGGCAGTGTTTGCAATTCATTGTCAGCAAACAAATGCGAATGACTGTTGATGAATGCGCTGGAGCCACGCACATGCGGAGGAGGCTCATCCCCGCCGTAGTATATTCTATGGCGCATTATGCGCACAAATTAATTTATGTACAGGCGACGGCAGGAATTGGCGAGAGCAGCCCTATACCCTGCTCCCCTTAAACACAAACACGGGGTTGCTAAGGCAAGCAAAAGAAAAATACTTTAGATTTGCTGCTTCTACTCGTTGCTGGTGCGTCCGCCTGACCACAGATGGCGCTGGTGTGCGAACGTCAGCGCATGACAATAGTTTAGAGGTCGTTTATTAAATAAATATCGAAAATATCAAACGGAATTTAGCATTTTCAGTCAGTTTAACAACTGATTTCACATTCGTTGCAATAATAATAAGGATAATTTTATTGCCAACATCTTTAAATTAAAAGTTCCGGCTTTCGGCGAGAACAATTTAAGTTCATTTGTGCTTCATTCAATAAACAATTATTCTTAAATCTTAAAACAAACTGTCTTTCTAATTTGTTGTTGCTAACTTTGCAGATTTTGGCATAGCTGCTAATTTGTATAGTTTTACAGGGTATCAGTGGATGGTGCACATTTGTGTTGGCGTTACCGCTAAAGAATTGCCTACTGGTTCACACCACGAGCTGTTTGCAGTTTGTTGTTTGTTTATTTTGCGCTCTTCCCCTCCCTGCGATTCCTTTTGGGCTGCTTGGGCTGCTGGGCTGCTGGGCTGCTGGGCTGCTCCCGTTGGGTAGCTGGCCGCGCAATTACGCGCTGCACTTTGATACGTTGTGGTTGCCTTTTGGGGCCAGCGCAACAACAATGCAAAATGTTCGTGTTTAAGCGCTATTAAGTGGCAAAAATCGCGCGCGCATCAGCTTTACCCCAGCGAGAAAAGTGGATGAGCATGAGGCTGAGGTTTGAATGAAGCCCTGCGTGTGTCTGAGTGTGTGTGTGTGTGTGTGTGTGTGTTGAGGATGTGGCTGAGGCTGAGGTTGAGGTGGAGCATGTCGAATGTGACCACGCGCATGCTCAGTCAATGGCTTGGGCCGCCTGCGTGTTGCTTATAATTAAAAAAACATGCCATGCCACAAGGAGCTGCTGCTGGAGAAGCAGAAGCTGCGCAGCGGCTGCACAAGGCCGTGGCAGCGGGGGGGGCAGCGCGCAGAAGGCACAAACAGCAAAATCAACTTATTTGCCTTTCCATTGAAATAATTAGTTCAAAGTTAAATATTGGCTGAGCAACTGCTTCGTTTTTCTTCACTCTGCTGGATCTGGGGCGATGACGTGCCACTCAAACAGAGACGCTTGCACGCGGCTGCAGGGGCGGCAGGGGGGCGAGGCACGGTGCGGCAAGGCAAGGCAGGCTTATCGCATTTAGGCGCGGAATTAATCGATTTGCGTACCGGGTGCGAAAACATTGGTGCGGCTTTAATTGATGCGTGCACAGCACGACAGGCCACTAGTAGTCCGCCACTTGCCACAGAGAAAGAGACAGAGACAGAGAGAGAGGGATGGATGGCGGGGTGTGGCGGCAAAATGGGGGGCTGGCTGTCTCAGTGATTGGATAGAGTTGTAAAGCTATTGATTAGCTGGCCCATCAGATATCAACTTGTTGACTCTTATCGGCTGTGTGTCAACATTCCAGATTAAGCAACTCAACAGACGCTGTCAACAAGTCCGACACTCTGAAGAAGGTGGACAGCCGAACGGCAGACAGACTTTCGAAAAAACTTTCGCTTATTACAGTGGGCAAACATTACAAGGACTTTTTTTGTCATCAATCGAGTTTTGACTTTGCAAATTTACCATTCGGATTTTCCAACTGCAATTCTTTGATTGTGCTGCTCAGTTGCTGTGAATGGACTTCAATGCTCTGTCGATCTAATTTGTAAATTATATAGATTTCATGAGTCATTTATTGCTGTCAAAATTGTCAATATTGCTGGGTCAAATATTCTAAAATGCATCAACTTGATTTATAAAACAATTCCCGGTACTCTTTGCCCGCAGGTGTGTAGAAGTGTTGGCGGAAATGTGACTGCATGTGTGTCATTTGCAGGTGTGTGTGTGTGTGTGTGTGTGTGGTTAGACGTGGGAGCAACAAATGTAGATGGGCGGACGTGATGAGTGGGCGTGATCAGGCAGAGAGTTGCACATGGAACTATAGATCGCTATAGATATTAAACTAATAATTACATTTACAAATTTCAAATTTGAATTTGAGTAAAAAAAGTGGAAAATATGTGCAGCACATTTGTTGAAAGTAATGATAAATATGTGTGTAATTTAATTGCCAGTGAAACTTTTGGTGTAAACAGTATTTGCTGTGTGCTTTATTAGATAGTTTGTTGTTTTGTTTGTTGGTTGAATTGTTCGTGTGTTGCATGGGAAGAGACCACCATGGTCAGTGAGCACAGCGTGCGAGTGGAGTGTGTGGTCCAGGACAACACAGGATGCAAGTGAGCAGACAATGCATGTCCATGAATTGCATGAAAAGTAATGAACCCAAACAACTCAATTAACCCGGCATAGAGTTGGCCAGTGAATGTGGATGTGTGGACGACGATGCATAAGTAGGAGCATAAAGGACGAGAGCATTGCTCTGAGCTGAGTTCGCTGAGTTCGCTGAGTTGGGCGAGAGCGGGAAGCGGGAAGCGGGAAGCGCTGTCTGCCAAACAATTTCCGGCCAGCGGACCGAAAATTGAATTGTCAGCGCCGAAGAATAAAGTACGTAAAAGATGAGCGATCAGGATGAAGAGCACACAGCACAAGGACAAGGACACATCGAGTGCACACACACACACACACACACAGACACAGTCAGTGTGCACACACCTGAGCACAGCTGGACGTTGTATTTGCTTTTGGTTAGGGTAAGTGAACTTCAAGACGCGTGCATTGTATCCAAAAACTTGATTATGCGCTTCCTTGCGACGGATGTCCGGCGCACAGGATCAGCGTTGCACTTGGGGGGAACGCTGCGATGCGACTGCGATGCGACTGCGACGTTGGCAGCGACTGCGGCAGCGACTGAGGCAGCGACTGCGGCGCTGACAACTTTAGAGTCTGCTCTAATTTATGGCACATCGCTTATTGCCATCAAGTCTGGCTCAGTCGCCGATCGCCGTGACACGCGTTGTCGTTTTGATTTTCCAAGGAAACGAGAGAAGAACGTTTCCCGATTTTCTTTCCATTTATTATTATTCGCCATTGTCCGGTGCGTGTGAAAAACGAACAATGCCGAACAATGCACAAATACGTTTCAAATACGTTTTCAATTACAAATTTACGATTCGTCCGATGTCCCTCGGCCATTGTCCTGTCGCGCAGCGTCCCATTGTCCCATTGCTGGCACACAAACAAAGCGTGCGGCTTGCCCTGCAACTGCAACTGCGACTCCATATCAAATTCATTAGGATTGCCCTTTTGGCTCATGGTCGGTGCCAAATGTTGTGAGCCAAGCTTTGACTTTGCGCCCCGTCACACTAATCCTGCACAGTTATCATCGAGTGTCCGTGCCATTGGCTGCTCTTTCACAAACGAGCATTTTCAATCGCCGTGTGTCTTTGTGACGGATGTGGAGCGCTGCGACTACAAAGAACTATTCTAAGTATTAAAAGTATTGCCAGAAGATCTTAAATTCACATTTTCAAAAATAGTTATGACTTGTGGGAAGAGTTAAAGTAGTTCAACTTGTATTGAAACAGAGTATAATTAGAGTAGGAATAGTCATTATAGAACTCAATAATCTTTACTATACACTTTCAATTTGTAGATTGTCATAGTTAGCATTTGCTCAACAAATTCATTGCTATGTATTTAGAATACCCATTAAAGCTTTCATTAACTTTCACTATATTGGTGCTAATCCTTAACATTTTATTTGTAATTCCAAATTAAGATTCACTTTAGCATTTAAATTGAGCATTGCAATGCCCGGTTTTTTAAGTAGATTAATAGGCATTATGGTTTTCATTGATTGAAGTGTTAGGTGCCATTTAATTTGTATGTTTTAATAGATTAAGCATTATAGTTTTCATTGATTAAAGTATTCAGTGGCAATTATTTTGTATGTTTTAATAATTAGCATTCTCTTAGATTAAGCATTAAAGTTTTCATTATTTAAAGTGTCGAGTGCTATTTCATTTGTATGTTTTAATAGATTAAGCATTATAGTTTTCATTGATTAAAGAGCTTGGTGCCATTTAATTTGTATGTTTTAATAGTTAGCATGCGCTTGATTTGCTTAGATTAAGCATTGTAGTTTTCATTGAATAAATTGCCAAGTGTCATTTTAATAGTTCGCATTTCCTTGATTTGCTTAGATTAAGCATTATAGTTTGCATTAATTAAAGTGTCTAGTGCTATTTATTTTGTATGTTTTAATAGTTAGCATTCCCTTGATTGGCTTAATTTAAGCATTATAGTTTTCATTGATTAAAGAGCTGGGTGCCATTTAATTTGTATGTTTTAATAGTTAGCATGCGCTTGATTTGCTTAGATTAAGCATTGTAGTTTTCATTGATGAAAGTGTCAAGTGTCATTTAATTTGTATGAATTAATAATAAAGAGTAAGCAGGCGCCTGATTAAGCATTGTAGTATTCATTGATTAAAGTGCTTGGTGCCAATTGAAACATATGTTTTAATAATTAGCTTACGCTTCGTGGTTTAAAAGTAGCACACGTCAATTGGTAGTTCATAGAGCATCAATACTTCGATCAGTCTGTTGGCCTGTTGGTTTGTTTTGAAGCTGGGCGTCTCCTTGGTCTTGTGAGCTGCGTTTTCGCTCGTTTCGCACATAAAAATTAATACGCATTTTTAATCGCTGCAAAGTCGGCAGCGCTGAGACAGGTCTGGCTGGGTCTGGCTGGGTCTGGGAGATCGGGTTTATATCACCAGCTAGCTAGCTTGCCCTTGCCATTGACAACTGTGTGCAACGTTGTCAGCGATGCAGCTTGGCGCGCTGATTTATGCCGCAGACATTTGCGGCGACCAGTTTTGCTGCAGTGCATAAAAATTTGTCAATTTAATTGAATTTACAATTTTAGAATACTTCCCCACTGGCCGGCCCGAGCAATTCAATTTTGTGTTTCAGTATTTTAGTATTTTTATCATGATTGAAATGTGCATTGCACGCAGCATTGCAGCATTTCTCAATGGCACGTCCGCTGCCCGCAAATTGAGCGAAAATACTAAAATGCAAGTGCATTGCAGTTGGCCACAAATAGCTGCAGTCGCTCGCCAACTGATCCAAGATGATGCTGGACGATAGCTCTCCGATCAGACCGATTAAAGTGCATGTGACTCATCATTGGCAGTGAAATTTTTATTGGTTCGTCTGTGGGCAGCCGGCAATGAAAGTATGTGGAACCCCACACCGTGGCGAGTCGTAAGTCATGATCGAGGACCTCCTCTGCATATCTGGCAGCCAGGATCAGTTGCTAGTCGAGGCTTTCTTTGGTTGACACCAACATTTTTACGAGCATAACTAATTTTTTTTTTGGTGATGAGGTTTTACGACTTTCACCTACCGCAGAACACGTTAACCCTTGCTGGGGTCAATTAGTAAGCCGGGCGATAGGAAACAAGCGACACAACAAATGGGACAAGTCCAAGACAGTAGCTCTAAGGGTCTATTGATTGCTATCAAGGGAGAGCGAGAGTTAGTGAGAGGGTTGTTAATTAGGAATTAAGCAGGACCCACAGCTAGAAGGAAATATCCTTTTTTTCTGAGCGCTCATCCTTCGACCACATCCACTTTCTTTTACGTCAATCTGCGGCCTAATGAAATGCTCTTCGAATTGCCACCAAAGTCGAGGCTACCGATGTGGGTCACTCGCTGAATGTGTGTGCGTGTGTCAGTGTGTGTGTGTGTGACTCTGAGTGTGTGTGCGTGAGCTTCGTTAATGCCAGATCTGGCTATAGTCTGGCTAATTGTTTGTTATTAGCGCGCTGTTCTGTAACTGTTTTTCTTGTATGTAAGTGTTTCTATACCCTGTAAACAAGACAAAGGATATGCCAAATAGGTAGCAAACTTAAAGTTGAAAGCTGAATTGTATTTGATAGAGATGAGTGGTAGCTAAATAGATGCAATAAATAAATAACATTAAAAAGACGCTTACTTCTATTGATTTTTATATGATGAAGATTATATTAAAAAGTCTTTTGAGGGCTCAAATTTGAATTATATGGTCTTTATTTAGTTTCTGCTTGTGTTTAATTGTGTGAACTGAATATTCTGAATATTTTCGAGAGATCGTTTGGCAAACACCAAAGTTATTCTGCAGGGTAGCTGGGCGTTGAGCGGCGCCGCTGTTTGCCTTTCAACGGTATCCCTTAATATCGTTTTTGGGATTATGCGCACGCATTGATTGTAATCTTTTCATTTTTTCCATGCCTCGCTTTGCCCGAGCATGGGACATGGGAGATGGGCAGAACTTGGAGCTGGGAGCACGTTGATCGATAGCCATCACAACTCACTTGATGGGCCGCCGATCTCAGAGCGGCTTGCAACTCGTTTTTCGCAATTTTTGTTATTTGGGTTGCCTTTTTTCTTTTTTGGTTTTTGCATAAAACGCGCCTCATTTGCCTTACATGCGGACAGCGAAACTGGCGATCGAGTTGAGGTTGCGTTTGCGTTTGACTTGCAGTTGGAGTTGAAGTTTTTAAAAAGCGTTCAGCGCCGGCGTCGCCATCGTCATCAGCGGCAGTCGGTGGCGAGGACCACCCAGGCAGTCAATATATTTACCACCAAGGTTGACTTGCCTCGCGACCACAAGTGGCGCGTCTTTTGCATTCATTTTTCGTTTTCGGGGCTGCAAATTAGAAAAATGTTGCACGAAAATCAATAAAAGCTAATGGATATTCATTTCGGGGCGGCGATTAAATTGCAAAGCACACTGTTGTTTTTCCTCTCTCTCTTTTCATGCGTGTTGCTATATTTACCTCTGGGCTAGTTTGGCTCTGCGAATGTTTGGCGAACAATGTGAGATAATTGCACTCGAGAGTCAGTGGTCAGTGGGGCCATCATCAAGTGAGCCGTGCTCACTTATAAATGCAAGCTGTCTCTCAAATTACACCCGAAAGTACTTTGAAGCAATTTCCGTTTTCATGCCCCTTTTTCGTTAATTTTCTTACTAGTTTAAAACAGGCCAATTTGAATAAATTTCAACTTACTTATGCAGCCTGTTTGCTTGAAATTAGGAACGTGTTAAACTTTTGCTGCACTAATGAAACTTCAGCTTGAGCATGAGAGAAATTTGTCTTGCACATGTGAATTATTTTGCACTACAATTAGTATTTAAAGCAGCTACAAAAGCTGGTGTAAATGAAGACAAACAAGTTGAATTCAATTGCCAATGAAATGCAGTTAACAGGTGTTTGATACCAAATTACTTGCCACAAAATTCAACAGTAATGAATTCTAGTGATTATTCTGAAACACTTATTGGACAAATAAATGCTATCGTTGGGTATTTAGGCCTAGAATTCAATTGTGTCGGCATTGTAAATTATTTAACTTGCATCTGGCAGAGAGTTATAATAGTTGTTATATCACACAAGAAGTGGAAGCAGAGGAAGCGGGGCAAGCAAAACCATTGCGCAAAGCAAATAAAATTATCTCATTACAAATTATGCCCGCAATGCTCAAGAGAGTTGAAGGTGGAGTCGTCTCGACTGGACGCTGCCTTTGCCGCCTTTGCTGCCTCTGCTGCTTGTGGGACGCTCTCAATGCGCGTACGCTAAATAGATTATGTCAAATGATCGAAATCACATCATAAATTCAGTTGCGGCCGAGGAGGAGGCGAGCAACTCAAAAGCCCCAAAATAAAAGACTGCAATGCGCGAAACCCAAAACCGAATGATGCTCGTTGTGGCTCCAAGTGCCGCTGGGTGCGAAATGAACGCGTCTAAAATCAAATAAGCCTGGGCGGCGCAGTGTAGGCGTGTGTCGGTGTGTGTGTGTGTGGAAGGTGTCTTCTTGTGGTCGGTTGCATCCTTGCAGCGTTGGCTGCCTCTTTAACACGTTTTAAATGGAATGGCGAGCAGCGCGGCATTGATTATTGTTTTGCATGTGCCTCCCCTCGCCGGCTGCGTCCCAACCCCACCCCCCGCGCCAGTGTAACACGAGCTGAGGTCGCAACGCTGGTAGCCAACGGCGCTTTGAAGGTGGAGCTGTAGCTGATAACGCACCATCACCGACACCAGCAACGACTTGAGCGGCAGCTGGAATGACAGAGAGCCAGAGAGAGAGAGAGGCCGTCTGGAGGTGCAGAAGTCTGCTTGTTTGCCAGGCAAACAATAAAATATTGCAATGGCCAGCACAATAAATTCAATGGCTAAGTACGAATCAAAAGCATCGGGCATCGCGGGCATCGAAAGAATCGAAGGAATCGCTTGGATTGCTTGGATCGCAGCGCAGCCTCCTCGATGACTCCCTCACACTTTGCGTGCAAAAATCGATCAGCGCAAAATGGAAATTGAAGTTAAAAAGAGCTCAGAGCCCGTGGCGCTTTCAGTTTATATGCGATTTACGCGCTAGCGAGAGTTGCAACCAAACTTGGCTTGAGACAAGCTATATGCTATATATCTACGAGTATTTCATTGATTGTGCCAATTGTTTGTGGAATAACACATTCACATTAGCCATCTATCAATTCATTTATTTAAGCACTAGATAAGTGATATACTTATTCACTTATTAATTTATTTGATAGCAGTTTGCATATCATACGAATAGAATGCCAATTATTTATTACTTCAAACAAACTTTGCAATGAAAGCATGTACCATATATTGCTGCATTTAGCTGCGCTTGAAGCAGCGTTCTAGTATTTTGTTGTGAACTTCGCTGTCAGCTATTTAGAAGTTGTGTTTATGCCCTCGCGTGTGTTGCGTGCTCAGCCGTGCAACAGGCCAATGACTTTGCATGCAACTTTTGAAGCCGCATGTCGGCTTTTGCGTGTGAATTTGCTTTGAAATTGGATAGGTTGCAGTTATGTTAGGAAGGATAGGATTCGCTGCCTGCCGTTGTTGCTGCAGCAGCGGGAGAAGTTGAGAAATTTGCTCTGGATTTGAGGCGCAGCTGGGTAGTGTCGTCTTTGGCATTATGATCATTGCCAGTTGAAATCAATTTGCAAATGGTTGAATGCCACCGCATCGCTTCGCATCGCACTGTGCCGTGCCGCCCTTTTGTGACACTTTTTTTTTTCGTTCGAGCCGTGTGGCAAGTGTAAAAAATGCATTTGCTTTGGCATCACAAGTCATCATCGGTTTGGGGTGATAAATTTTCAATTTGTTTGGCTCCGAGTGTGACTCACACTTGCACACACTGACTGAGACACCCACAACGCGCATTTCTCTAGTTGAACTCTGCTGCTGGTAGCGCAACTAATCGCAGTTGACACGCAGCCAGGACACAGAGGGAAGAAAGAGTGCGCGCCGACGTTCATCATGGCCCATTGTGTGTAGTGCAACATTAGGTCATGGCACATCAACTACAGCTACACCTACTACTTCTAGTCTCCCTCTCCCTCTCTCTCTCTCTCTCTGTGTGTCTCTCTGCATACCATTAGAAACAATAACTCTTTGTGGCAAACTCTTGTTTCATTCAGCCACTTGGTGGGTCCAGTCCATCTCATAAATACTCCCAGGCAGAAAAAGACAGTTGACCATTAGAGCTATAGAGCAAGTGACAAGTCCATTAGTGATGCTGCCTGCTGGCGACTTAATTAAGTTATAGATTGCTCTAAACGGCGGCTACTTTATGATCGGCTCTATCGATTTACATTTCAATAGCTTGGAATATTTAGTTGGAGTAGCTATTGTCCTCGTGCTTCCGGTCGAAAGTAAAGGTGTTCTTCTATTCTGTAATATTTTTGAACCCGTTTTGTAGTTGGAAATCCCTCCGTTGCCATTTGGTCTAGTGCTGGTTTTGCCCAAAACTAATTCTAGATTTGGCTTTCAGTTGAAATCCGAAATCGATCAGCTATAATTGCTAATCGCCTGATTAGAGTTAAAAGCGTGTGACACTTGATTTGCGTCAATAAGAAATTCTATAATTTTAGCAAGTATTTGAGCTCGTTTCTCGCGGATTTGTTTATATATTCTTTGGTTAGGGTTTGCTGTCAATACCTCTATGAGAATTGATAGCACCATATCTCTCAAGTACGCATTCATATTAATAGAATTAAATATTTCCCTCTGCTTTCGCGTAAAAATCGTGTCACCATCCGATAAACCGTTGGCATTATTTTTTTGTTGTCTGGTATCAGCATCAGATATTTGAATGTGGGGCGTGCCATAATACTTATAGAGATATGATTAAAATGCGATAGCCGAACATCTGAGCAAAGTTTAAACAGTTTCAAGCGTTTCAAAACAATAGATATGTTTTCGTTATGAAGTGTGTATTGCCTTGTAGAACTGCTTCGAGAGTACTCTCAATTAAATTGATTTCCAAACTTGAGTTTTTCTACTTTGTTTCGCACAACTCTGAAAAGAACAAATATATTTCAGTGTAATGTTTTGAAAAGGGCATGAAGTATATGAAAAATTACTTGAGATAAGACTGGGATTATTTTTAGCAAATCGTAAGTTGCTTGATAGCAAATTTAAAATATCGACCGTGTAAACAATTATATGGCAATTAAGTGCTAATATTTGCATTAGAGTCAAGTGATCTTGAAGATTATTTTACGATTCGCTTGTCATGGAAATTACAAATAACTTCCATGGAATGATGACAATTACTGATAAAACTCGAAACTCAATTAGATATGTGACCTATTCAAGGGAAAATGAATCAGATACACATATATAAAACACCATTTATACAGATAACAATTGGAACACGAGGCGCAACAGCTCTAAGTATAGTTGGCTTCACAAAGCTTTGTATAAACATTGAATGCGCTACTTTCGACGTAGTACGATTGTCCTAAACATAATACATAATGTGTCAGATTGAGAGTGCTTGAAGCAGACACTTACAGCGTATCTCTTAGACGTGGCCAACAGCCTAATCACACCATCGATTATATGGTTCTTGTGCATTTGTTGCTGCACAAAATCCTAGACCTTTGTAAAATGCCGAACTTAAGACTCGATAGATAATGCCGATAAACGAAAAAGGGGTACGCACCATAGAAAAAACTTGTAGTCTCGAATTATTCATATTGTGAAGATCTGATGAAATAAATAACGGCAACAGCGAGAAATCTCTTGAGGAATTAAACAAAAATATATCAAGAAAGAAAGCAATGGAAGACTATACTTATATCGCTTAATGGAATAAAATTATTCGTAGAATTGAGAATGCGGCGATAAGAGAAGGAAGGTTGAGGAATGCTGATGTCCAACAATAGAGTGTTGTCTGCTAATAAAGTGGCCAATTGTCGTGCTGCTGAGGGATGACGCAAACACTTATGAAAAGCAAATGAAACGAGCCAAGAGCAGCACTTGTCTTCTGATCGTCTGATCGTTGCGACTGCCTGATAACAATATCGCCACTCACAAGGAAGATATTAACCCATTATCTCTGTGAAATCTGCTGCGATTTGATTGAATTGCACGCCTCTCTATTGCCAGATAAGAACCAAAAAATCTTTGGGTATAAATACCAGCCTGCCCAGCCGAACGTAATTAGTCGAAGTTTAGTAGACAAACCATTGAACATGCTCAAATCACTTGCGATTCTTGCCGTCGTCCTGGCCGTGGCCAGCGCCGAGCTGCACCGCATGCCGATCTACAAGCACGAGAATTTCGTGAAGACACGCGGCAATGTTAAGGCCGAGGTGGAGCATCTGCGCGCCAAGTACGGCCTGCCCCTCGCCCGTAATGCCAACGAGGAGGAGCTCTCCAACTACATCAACATGGCCTACTATGGTGCCATCACCATTGGCACTCCGCCACAGAGCTTCAAGGTGCTCTTCGACTCCGGTTCGTCCAATCTGTGGGTGCCATCCAGCAAGTGCTGGTTCTTTGATGTCGCCTGCATGAATCACAATCAGTATGACCACGATAAGTCCTCCACCTATGAGTCGAACGGCGAGAGCTTCTCCATCCAATACGGCTCGGGCAGTCTGTCCGGTTTCCTCTCCACCGACACCGTCGACGTCAATGGCCTGGTGATCAAGAGCCAGACTTTTGCTGAGGCCACCTCCGAGCCCGGCACCAGCTTCAACAATGCCAAATTCGACGGCATCTTGGGCATGGCCTATCAATCGCTGGCTGTCGACAATGTGGTGCCCCCCTTCTACAACATGGTCTCCCAGAAGCTGGTCGATGACTCCGTTTTCTCGTTCTATCTGGCCCGCGACGGCACCTCGACCACCGAGGGCGGTGAGCTGATCTTTGGCGGCTCCGATGCTTCCCTGTACACCGGTGACCTCACCTATGTGCCCATCTCCGAGCAGGGCTACTGGCAGTTCACCATGGCTGGCGCCACCATCGATGGCCAGACGTTGTGCGAGGATTGCCAGGCTATTGCCGATACCGGCACCTCTCTGATTGTCGTCACCGAGGAGGCCTACGAGATCTTGAACAATCTGCTCAATGTTGACGATGAGGGTCTCGTCGATTGCTCCACCATCGACAGCATGCCAGTGCTGAACCTCAAGATTGGCAGCGGCAGCTTCACCCTGGACCCCTCCGCCTACATCATTCAGTCCGATGGCGAGTGCCAGTCGGCCTTCGAGTACATGGGCACCGACTTCTGGATCTTGGGCGATGTCTTCATCGGCAAGTACTACACCGAGTTCGATTTGGGCAACAATCGCATTGGCTTCGCTCCAGTGGCTTAAGAAACGCAATAAAAACGAAACGACTACAGCAAAATTCTACAAGTATTTCACTAGACTTTGAAAGTCCCTACAAAAATTTGAATGTATGTGTGTCAGGTGTGTCCAGGTGTGTGTGTGGGACCAAGAAATTTAGATAGGCGAATGCAATTAGTGGGCGAGGTCAGGCAGGAGAGCTCCACAAAGGTTGTCAATCATGTTTGAACATTCTCTTCAGCAATAAGACTGTAAACTGCACTCTACAACTTGGAGTACTGAAGAACTTGCGCCACATTTGCAAGAGTTGGCAATAGAAGTTAAAATAGATAGAGTTAAAAGCGGGAAGATTCGCTTTTTGGCATCTCTAAAAAGGCTGATCAATATTTAGTCTTGTTGCTCGAACTTCATTTGACAGTTTTAAAGTCGAAAACTTACAAGTTAATATTCCACATACTGCTAGTCATTGTTGACAAAGGCTGCCTAATTTTTTTTAATTTATTCACTTTAAATTGAACATTAAATAATTCAAGATAAAATAATTCAAGATACTGCAAGTATATCTGACTTATAAATAAACGTCAAAGCTGTTTATTTTTAATTAATTTATTAAATTTATTTAAATTGAACATCAAATCATTTAATATAAAATAATTCAAGATACTGCAAGTATGTCTGACTTATAAATAAACGTCAATGCTGTTTATTTTTAATTATTTTATTAAATTTAAATTGAACATAAAATCAGTCAAGATATTGAAAGTATGTTTAACTCATAGATAAACGTCAAAGCTGTTTATTTTTAATAAATTTAATTAATTTATTTAAATTGAACATTAAATCATTCAAGATAAAATAATTCAAGATACTAAAAGTATGTCTGACTTTTAATTTTTAATTAATTTATTAAATTCAAATTGAACATAAAATAATTCAAGATACTAAAAGTATGTCTGACTTTTAATTTTTAATTAATTTATTAAATTCAAATTGAACATAAAATAATTCAAGATACTGAAAGTATGTCTGACTTTTTATTTTTAATTACTTTATTAAATTTAAATTGAGCATACAATAGTTCAAGATGCTAGAAGTAAGTCTAAATATGCGGCTGATTCAACTGACTGATGAGTAAATATATTTGTTGACAAAAGCTGCTTATTTGCATTATATTTATAACATTTAAATTTAATGTAAAATATAGCAAGATATTTGAAGCACAGCTAAATGTGCAGCTTAAGCAACAAAACAATAATTGCTTGAGGAATTTGTTAGCAAGATGAAATGTGCTTTGAGACACGAGAAGATTGACTTGCTTTTAAAGCGAAATTTTGTATGAACAAAAATGTTGTGGTGCTGTGATTTTCGGTTCTGCGGACTTACATTTTACTTACAGCAGAAGCTAGTGAATAGTTTGCGTAAACAACACAACTGATTAGCTTGTCGTGGCGCGCTGCGAAAACAAATCGACTACCTACGTTGGGTTGAAGGGTTTTGACAAATGGAGAGGGCATATTATTGATAAGCGTGGTGTCTGTAGTATGCACTTGTGCGCGGCTTTGGAGCCTTCTCTACGCCCAAAACAAATGCCACTCTTGAGGCATCCGCAGCAGAATCAGACGGCGAATCAGTGAAGTCATCGGAGGTGCGCACCTGAAGAGATACGAGTAATAAGTACATGCGGCGGCGGCGGCGGCGTCAAGGCAATCATCGAGTTGATACTATTAACAATATCTTATCGAGAGCCCAGATTTGCCATATAATTTGATTTTGATAAGCGACTTGGCTATAAATACGCGACTTAGCAGCGCTTAGGAATTAGTCGAACTCTGAGTAGACACACAATACACCATAATGCTAAAGACAATCACAGTCCTGGCCGTCGTCCTGGCCGTGGCCAGCGCCGAGCTGCATCGCGTGCCCGTCCTCAAGGTGGAGAACTTTGTGAAGACGCGCGGCAACGTGAAGGCCGAGGTGGAGCATCTGCGCGCCAAGTACGGCCTGCCCCTCTCGCGTTCCCTCAACCGCGAGGAGCTCTCCAACTCGATGAACATGGCCTACTATGGCGCCATCACCATCGGCACACCCGCCCAGGACTTCAAGGTGCTCTTCGACTCCGGCTCCTCGAATCTGTGGGTGCCCTCGAACAGCTGCGACAGCTATGCCTGCGAAGTGCACAACCAGTACGACTCGAGCGCCTCCTCCAGCTACGTGGCCAACGGCGAGAGCTTCTCCATTCAATACGGCACCGGCAGCTTGTCCGGCATTCTGTCCACCGACACCGTCAACGTGAACGGCTTGGCCATTGCCAGCCAGACGTTTGCCGAGGCCACCAACGAGCCGGGCACCAACTTCAACGACGCCAAGTTCGACGGTATTTTGGGCATGGGCTACCAGACAATTGCCCAGGATAATGTTGTGCCCCCCTTCTACAACATGGTCTCGCAGGGTCTCGTCGACAACTCGGTGTTCTCGTTCTATCTGGCCCGCGACGGCACCTCGACCACCAATGGCGGTGAGCTGATCTTCGGCGGCTCCGATGCGTCCCTCTACTCCGGCGAGCTGACCTATGTGCCCGTCTCCGAGCAGGGCTACTGGCAGTTCACCATGGCTGGCGCCTCTGTCGATGGCTATTCGCTGTGCGACGATTGCCAGGCTATTGCCGATACCGGCACCTCTCTGATTGTGGCGCCCGCCAATGCCTATGAGCTGCTCAACGAGCTCTTGAATGTGGATGATGAGGGTCTCGTCGATTGCGCCAGCGTCAGCTCGTTGCCCGTGATCACCTTCAACATTGGCAGCGGCAGCTTCACCCTGGAGCCCTCTTCCTACATCATTCAGTCCGATGGCGAGTGCCAGTCGGCCTTCCAGTACATGGGCACCGACTTCTGGATCTTGGGCGATGTGTTCATTGGCCAGTACTACACTGAGTTCGATTTGGGCAACAATCGCATTGGCTTCGCGCCAGTTGCTTAAGCGAAAGCAAATAAATTGTGTAATATCACAGCAAATGAGTCTGCATATATCTCGTTTTATTTGCTATCTACTTTTTGCAAGTTTTCCGAGAAGCGCTGCTCTAGATAAACACTCAGTTTGTTGTTTGTGCGAGCCACAAAGGCTTTTTATTTGAATAAACAACACTTCGCGAACCTGCTTTTAGACAGAAATGATAGAAAACTGTCAATGTCTTATGATGTGCACTATCTTGTAAGCTGCTGTATCATTATTTTGCAGTTCTTTTGCAAATGCCAAACTTCCGCATTGACTAATTTTGCAATCTTATTGAATGTTGGCGACGAATCACCAATTATATATGAGCATGATGTAATGCAAGTGATTGCAAATAATGCTACTGCCAATTATGAAAACTAGAGTCGAGAGAGTGGAAAACATTTCTGTGACTAACTTTATGTAAAACTGTCAGATGTCATTAGGATTAAAGTAACGATTGTTAGAAGGCGGAAAGGGACGTGATCTGGCTAACTAGATTAACTAGAGGCACTGAAAAATTGTGTCACAATAAAATTGGTGGTCATTGAGAAACCGCTTTCCGCTGTCTGTTAAAGGCATTGGCTAAGTTATAAACAGCATAAGGTAAACCAAACGTTGCAAATTAATTCAATAGCAGTTGTGTGCGATTGTGAGGTCAGCAAAAGTTGTAGATCCTACCTCAATGCAAGCTCCCCCAGAGGCCTTGATGGGGAACGAGCGCAGTGATTAGAAGTCAACTCAATTAGTTTTCAATTAACGCGTTATGCTCCCTCTCTCACTCTATTTGTGGTAACTGCTGCCGAGTTTGATATTTCGAGGCGTGCAGCGTCATCGATGACGAAGCTCGATAACTCGATGTGACTTTGTTGGGTGGGCGCTTAAAATACCATCAGAGTGACTACCTTTAAGCATGTTCGATATAGGTTCACACAATATCTTATCTATGGCAGATTTGCATTCGATGTGATTGATTTGCCCACAGCGATAACAAAAGCCAAGACACCGGCGGCCCTATAAAACTCTGTGCACTTGCTCGCCAGTAGTTTCAGTATCGCATTGAAAAATAAGCAAGCAGCAAGCAGCAAGCGGCAAGCAGTAGAACTATGTTGCGCACACTCCTCGTACTCGGCAGCCTGCTGCTGTTGGCCGACGCTGCGACCCAGTTGCATCGCATGCCGCTGCACAGGAAACTGAGCGAGCACATCGACCGCAAGAGCATCATGGCGGAGGCGGCACGCGTGCGTAATCGCTACACGGCGAAGGCAACCAGCTTGGATGCGGTGGGTGGCGCCACGACAACAGCGTCGTCGCAACTGAACGAGGAGACGCTGTCCAACTCACAGAATTTGTATTACTACGGCGCGATCAGCATCGGCACACCGCCCGTCGTCTTCCAGGTGATGTTCGACACCGGCTCCTCGAACCTCTGGGTGCCCGCCTGGAACTGCACGAGTCTGGCGTGCGACGGCGCCCAGAGCTACAATCCCAGTGCCTCGAGCACGGCCATACCCAATGGCCAGAGCATTAAGCTGACCTACGGATCGGGCGGCATAACGGGCGTACTTGCCACCGACACGGTGATCGTCAATGGCCTGACGATAACGGACCAAACCTTTGCCATGGCCACCTCCGAGCTGGACACATCGTTCGCGGGCATGGACTTCGTGGGCATCATGGGCATGGCCTACAACTCGCTGGCCGCCGACGGCGTGACGCCACCGTTCTACAACATGTACCTGCAGGGCCTGATTAATCAGCCGGTGTTCTCGTTCTACTTGGCACGCGGCGGCACCTCGTCCAGCGGCGGCGAACTGATCTTTGGCGGCTCCGATGCCAGCTTGTATGCGGGCAACATGACCTACGTGCCCGTCTCCGTCGAGGACTACTGGATGTTCACCATGCAGGACGCCTACTTGGCCGGCGTGCGATTGTGCAGCCCGTGCTCCGCGGTCGCCGACACCGGCACCTCCCTGATTGTGGCGCCCACCGCAGCGTACGAGACGATATTCAGTTTGGTGGGCGCCAACTTGGATGGCTCTGTGGACTGCTCGCGCGTCAGCGCGTTGCCCGTGCTCAAGTTCACCATTGGTGGCAGCACTTTTGGCGTGCCTCCGTCGGCGTACATCATCAGCGTGAGCGGCGAGTGTTTGCTGGGCGTTGAGGCTGCCACAAACATCGATTTCTGGATCTTGGGCGACATCTTCCTGGGGCAGTACTATTCGGAATTCGATTTGGGCAATAATCGCATTGGTTTTGCCTCGGTGCAAGGACTGCACTATTCGAACAACGGCAGTTCGCGTTTGCTCGGCGTTTATGCGGCTCTCTGCAGTGCTATTTTCTTTACTTTGCTGCAAATGCTTTGAATCTAGCTAAAAGCAATCAGAGACAAACAAATATGTATTTTTTTTTTCAACTAAAACTAGAATTCTAGAATTCAACAGTGATATTCTAGTCATTATAAACAATTACAAATTCGAAACAACAATAATGAAGTGAATTAATAATGGCAGTGAATTTTTTTGAATTTGTCCAAGATCAAAGATTGAAGAGTCTGCTGAAGAGTCTTATATAGAGTTAGATGAATAACGTTGCTGGATTATACACGAGCTTACAGCTCAGCTGATTGAGTTGCATCTGGAGCTGAAACCGTTGTGCACGAAATGCGAGTGAGCAAAAACGACATGAGAAGCCAACTGAGATACAGATACAGAGTTGTTTGTGGAGAGTGCGCTTAATTGGGGCCGCCAACGAAACGCGTGATTTATTGTGAAAGAGAAGAAGAATGTTACTTGTGAAGTAGGAGGTTGAATTGAGATGACGATGAGCAGGAGATGAAGTGAACTGCATTTCGCATTATTTATGTGATGTTATTTTTTCTGCGTTTGCGGGGATTAGGAATTACGAAGCGACGAAGCCAACCAACTGAACTAAGTGGCAAAAGCCAAAGGCTCTCCAGGCTCCCACACACGGCGAAAGCGAGCAGGAGTTGGTTAGCAAGAAGACTGCTGGTTCGCTGTTGGTGGCCCACGTTGGCCTCAGAATGGATGGATGGATGGCTGGAAACGATCGATCGATCTCTAATGAGCGTGGCGGCTTAATAATAACGAGTGCAATTGGGGCGGCATCGAGTTCAAATTTATTGGCCAAGCAATTGCACATTTCGACGCTCATCAAATACCAATAAAATATCATTGCTTGTAATTGGAAGCCGACCACACGATCTTGCCTCCACTTGACCCCAGTGAGTCGCGAGTGAGTTTGCGTCGCAGTCGTGAGATCTTCTCGTTCTTGTCTCTTGTTGTTTCTCCATTTCGATTTCGATGTCGATTTCGATCTCCATCTCGATCTTGTTTCGCTCGCTCGCTCGCTCGCGCTGCAATCTGTCTCATTAGTTGGCAAAGCGCTTGATTTATTGTTAAACTGGCTGTTGTTGTTGCTGTTGCTGTCAATAAATCACATTAAAATATTTGCAAAAACCTCTAAAGTCGCGACACTGGCCAATTTGCGGCTCAGCTTGACAAATCTCTAAACGAAATCAGTTAACAACTTAACTAATGGTTATCAATGTCTGTGTTTAAGCAACGGCAAACAACTGCTGCAACAAGTTGTTGTTGTCGATAAGTCGCGATTAACAACTATTTTTTTTTCGCTTTTGCCGCTGCTGCATCACACATCTTTGATAACGGCTTTGTCGCTTTGTGCATTTTGCGCACAGCCAAGTCAAAATGTTAGTAGCAAGCTAACAAATTGAAACACTTAACTACTACTACTTTAATCCACATCAGTGTTTATCTAAGACATGCAACTTATGTATTGTTTGTCGTTTTGCAACACTTGTATTTGATTTGAAGTGCTGCAAAGTTGGTTAGCTTTTGATATTGCTGTGCTTGCACTAACTTTTTGCAACTGGGCAAATGCAAATCTGTTTGGCTTTGACAAACAATGTCGCAGACGGCAGCCCAACATCTTCGATATGCATGCGTTTATTGGCAGCTAAATATGCGACAACCCTAAAACCTCCAGCTCAACTCTGCCACAGAGACAGAGACAGAGAGAGAGAGAGAGAGAGAGAGTGCCTTGTGTGCATTTCAAAATATGCAAATTAAATGTAAATAAGTTTGCAACTATTTGGCAGCGAGTGAGAGCGGGACAGAGGGACGCAGGACGGCGTTGCCAGATGCAAAGTGGTTGATAAAGCTAACCGCGTGGTTATACTGTGGCTGCAGCAGTTCTCGGTGCACAGATAACGGCGGCGAGCCACACAAATTTTCCACTTGGCCTACGAAGAAAGCAGAAATTCAGAAGCAGACGCAACAACGCAGACAACAGCCAAAGCAAAAGCAAAAGCCTAATAAGAAGCACGTCACATCTGATAAGAAAAGTCAATCGATAAATTTTGTTAAGCTGCACTGTCGTGGCTGCCGCTGCTGCTGCTGGACTTGCCAACTTGTCTCGCGTTCTTGTAGCGCTTAATTGTAAAATTGTTTATTATAAACGCAATTAGTATGGAGCCGCGCGAGAGTGTGCGGCGTGTGAGTGGAGAGATAAATCAAAAAGGATAACGGCGCGATAAGCCGCAACGCCAATTGCATGCGATTCAGGGAGCTTTCCATACCCTGCAGCCCCTAAAGAGCGAGAGTGTTGATTCGTATTTGAATGGCAAAACATAATTGCATTTTAATAAGCGCAAACAGCAATTGAAGACTGCAAACTTGTCTATTGAAATTGGTTGCTAGAAAGTAACTAATATTAAAGTGTTACTTACCATCATGCTGCTCTTAAATTTGTTGTGTTGCTCGTGAAATTTCAAATTTCCACTTTTAACTACTTTAAACTACAAATTACAAGCTTTCATCGAGTGGGTATTAAGAGCTAATTAACTTAAATAAATAAAGCATAAGCATGTATTACAAATTACATCGAGTGCGTATTAAGGGTTAACTTAAATAAAGCATAAGCATGTATTATATTTTAAGCAGTGTGTATCAACATCATGCTGCCTAGAAATTTGTTCTATTGACCGTGAAATTTCAAATTTCCAGCTTAAAAATACGAATCACAATCTTTTATTAAGTGTTAGTTAACTGAAATAACTAAATTATAAGCATTTATTATATTTTAAACAGTGTCTATCAAAGGCACGAACTCGATTTCCAACATATTCTAATATTAGCAAAAGTTTCACAACTAATGACAATTTGTTAGCTTTCTGTATGTACTTTAGTTATAGCGTAACTCTTAGTCTATCAGCAGGTTTAGCTTTGCGTCGTTTCGATAACCGATAACAAGTTTTGTGCTTTTTGGGGTCGGTCGTGTAAGTGATTACAGTTTATGAGTTATTGTTGTGGCTGTTGCTGAAGCTGTTGCTGCTGCTGTTATTATTGATATTATTTACTTTAATCTGCAGCATCGCGTTGTGACTTAATTGCAATGGGTAAAAGTTTTCTTTGGCTAACCCCTTAACAGTTGCCTCCCCCCTGCGGCTGCCCCGAATTCGCTCGCTGGCTGTGGGGCACACGCATGCGGCACACTTTGGCGAGCAAGTGGCGAGTGCAGCAAACTGTGTAATTTGTAGCAATTTTGGCGGCAAGCAACAAAATGCTGAAATGGACAATGAAATTGGGTCAAACTTTTATAGTTGACCGCCATAAAGGAATATGACGCGCGGACTCCACTCACAGTCCAGTTTTCAGCGGTGGTGCCACAATAAAAATTTAGCTTAATGAAAGTGTTTTTCATGCGTTGGAATTGGAGTGATGGCTTGATTGTGATGCCAGCCAGCACTTGGATTATGATCTGTAGTCTTTGTTTTTTTTTTTTGTGGGATCTGTGCGATCGATTACACGATGACGACTACGATTACGATTTTATGACGATTTGCGAGTCGCGCAGGCGCGTTGAAAGCTCACAGAATATGTTCGCTTGACTCGAAATAACTGTTGACTGGTACTTTTATTTTACCTTGGCATTTATGGCATAATTTTGGTCATCATTAGCTGCTTGAGTTGCGGCCTGCCTCTGTCCTTATAGCACTTTGCAAATGATCACAAATGATCATAATCACGATGCTGATCTACAGCGGTAGCAATGATCGGCAGTAGGCAACAGTAGCGAGCACAGCCTGAGCTTTGCCCCAGGGATTAAGCGAACGCACAAGTGTTTTTACTTCTCTCAGCGAAAGTTGCGGATTAAAGCCGCGCATCCTGTAAGTGTGGCATACCATATAAATAAAGGTATTTTATAATGGGCAGCAGCCAATTGAATATAATGACTGCCCAAGTGAGAGTGAAATGCAAGAATAAATATGGACATTTTTGTCAACCGTTTAAAAGTATGTCGAAATATTTTACTTTTATTTTGGTGCAAATGCTGAGACTAAAAACAGTAGCAGCGAAACCCAAAGTATTTGTTTAATACGAGACATTTTGAAATGTTAAATTTGATTCAGTTTGTGATTTACATACGATATGATGCGACATCTTAGCTTTGTTCATCATACGTTGTTTGTTTTTCGAAAATTTGTTACTTGGAGTAATTGCTTTAGTTTTCACACATGGCTCAGAAGTGCATGCGACGATCCTCTGAGGCTATAAAAGCTAGCTGCTTTTAATTTGATAGCTGTCGATAAACACAATCCTTTAGCATATGAACGTGTGTGAACGTATAATGCATGCTCGATACTCAATCGCAGGCTGAGCTCTTAATTTATGCGAAGAACTTCAACGAAATTCAAGCAGAGACTTGGCCGCATCTACTGCATGATACGCATAGCATATAGCTTAAGCTTATCTGCTCGAAATCTGATCAGTTCATTGGCGGCTCGTAAAAATCCCACAAAATGGACGGCTTATCAGCGTTGATCGATCAAGCCGGATATTGATATTTATGCAAGCGAGTAAGGTGATGGGCAACGTGGCTTGATGTAATGCTGCCATTAAACTGCGAAACATTTAAAAATGTGGCATAAATTAGCGCTTTATCAAGCTTGAACTCATTAAGCGAGCACAAAAAAGCAAAAAAGGGGGCATGGATGTAAGTTTCTGGTTACCGAGTGACTTAATTAGCATGCGAAAAATGCATTGGGTATCAATCAAGTGTAGGCTGTGCAATTTTCATTGAGGCTGCAACTTTCTTTTTGCCTGTCCGGAGGAGGATGACGAGGAGGAGGAGGAGGAGGAGGCAACGCGCTGCTAATTGAAATATTCTTAATCAGATTTTATTTCGCGAGCGATTCGCTGATGCATTTAATCCGCAATTACTAACCGCGAGACGCTTCGCAGATGATTGCCAGGTTGAACGGGACTCAAGGAGGACGGACGGAACGGGCTATGGTTCAATTTAGCGTAAAAATAAAGCTGGCTGGAAAATCGGAGATCTGGCATCGGGCATCGGGCATCTGGAAGCTGGAATCTGGAATCTGGCGATCGATTGGCGGCACGCACCGCGCGCAACGACCGTGCAACATATTATGTTTGGCATACTCACTCATTATGTACGTGTATGTTGTGCTGTCGTTGTGGGGATGGGGCGACCAGTTTTGTCCTTAGCGCTTAACAAGGTGGGCGCAACGCAGTTTTCGACATGCCCACTTTTGCGAAAGAAAGTGGGCCTGCTTTCAAAAGAGAGACTCGCGCGACTGCCAGCTAACTCGTTGAGATTAAAGAGCTGCCGTTTAGTAGCTCTGAGAAGCTGGGTTGGGTAAAGTGAGATATTGAAAAAAAAACTAGTGCAATCGTTTGCCCATCGTTAGCCCATGATTGCCCAAGAACAGTTTTGTTTGCCCACCTTTAGTTTCAAAATTACAAAAATTTTCAAAATTTTCAAAAACACAAAAATTTTTTTTTTGAATTTTTTTGATTGAAATCGCTTAATAATCGTTTGCCCACGTTTGCCCATCTTTTAGTTTTTTGAAAAAATCATTACTTTAAAAAATATTGAGATTTGAAAATTTCGAACATTTTTCATCACAAATTGATCGACTACGACCAATTTTAAACCTCAAATCGATTCTTCATCGTATATCTGACAATACCAAGAAGTCTCCTCGTTTGTCCACCCATAGTTTCAAAGATATAGAAAATATAAAACTTTTAAAAATTTTGATTTTTTGATCAAATTTGTTCAGATTATCGTTTGTCCATGTTTGCCCACATCACAAAAACTCAAAATTTTTCAAAACTCAAATTTTCAAACTTTTTTCAACTCTAATCGTTTGCCCATCGTTTGCCCACGTTTGCCCACCCCATATTTTTTCGAAATTCTCAAAATTTCGAACGATTTCTTAACAAAAATCGTTTGCCCATACATCGCCTACGTTTGCCCACTTCACAAAAACTCAAAATTTTTCAAAACTCAAATTTTCAAACTTTTTTCAACTCTAATCGTTTGCCCATCGTTTGCCCACGTTTGCCCACCCCATATTTTTTCGAAATTCTCAAAATTTCGAACGATTTCTTAACAAAAATCGTTTGCCCATACATCGCCTACGTTTGCCCACTTCACAAAAACTCAAAATTTTGAGAATTTCGAAAAAATATGGGGTGGGCAAACGTGGGCAAACGATGGGCAAACGATTAGAGTTGAAAAAAGTTTGAAAATTTGAGTTTTGAAAAATTTTGAGTTTTTGTGAAGTGGGCAAACGTAGGCGATGTATGGGCAAACGATTTTTGTTAAGAAATCGTTCGAAATTTTGAGAATTTCGAAAAAATATGGGGTGGGCAAACGTGGGCAAACGATGGGCAAACGATTAGAGTTGAAAAAAGTTTGAAAATTTGAGTTTTGAAAAATTTTGAGTTTTTGTGAAGTGGGCAAACGTAGGCGATGTATGGGCAAACGATTTTTGTTAAGAAATCGTTCGAAATTTTGAGAATTTCGAAAAAATATGGGGTGGGCAAACGTGGGCAAACGATGGGCAAACGATTAGAGTTGAAAAAAGTTTGAAAATTTGAGTTTTGAAAAATTTTGAGTTTTTGTGATGTGGGCAAACATGGACAAACGATAATCTGAACAAATTTGATCAAAAAATCAAAATTTTTAAAAGTTTTATATTTTCTATATCTTTGAAACTATGGGTGGACAAACGAGGAGACTTCTTGGTATTGTCAGATATACGATGAAGAATCGATTTGAGGTTTAAAATTGGTCGTAGTCGATCAATTTGTGATGAAAAATGTTCGAAATTTTCAAATCTCAATATTTTTTAAAGTAATGATTTTTTCAAAAAACTAAAAGATGGGCAAACGTGGGCAAACGATTATTAAGCGATTTCAATCAAAAAAATTCAAAAAAAAAATTTTTGTGTTTTTGAAAATTTTGAAAATTTTTGTAATTTTGAAACTAAAGGTGGGCAAACAAAACTGTTCTTGGGCAATCATGGGCTAACGATGGGCAAACGATTGCACTAGTTTTTTTTTCAATATCTCACTTTACCCAACCCAGCTTCTCAGAGCTCCGTTTAGTGGCTACTTAGCCAGCGATAAAAACCAAAACCCAAAGCAAGAAAAATATGAGAACGAAACGTGAAATTGTGTTAAATGGCGTGGCAGTGGGGCGCAGTGTGGCGCAGTGTGGTGCCAGGCGGATTTGGGGCAAGCTTAACAAGCTTGTAAGCTTAAATGGCTTTTTAAAGAGCTGCCGCTTCGCCAAACAGTGTGCGCTGGCTCCAAGTTAATAATCAGCACAGCAGCAATTACAAGTAGCATGCCGCGGAACGAGCTCTGGCAACCTACTGCTGCGTAGAAGAACACAACTAATGCTATTAAGCGCTCATCATGATCATGATCAGCAAGCAGCAGCAGCAGCAGCAGCAGCAGCGGCAACTGCAACTGCAACAGGCATCACTCTGTGCGCTGTCCTCGCTCGTCATGTTGCCGGCCCCCAAACAACAATCTGTCCGAAAAGCGATAAAGTTATAATGGCGCAAATGTCGTACACAGTTTTGAAATGGAGCCAGACAGACAGCTCGTCTCGTCCTCCCCACCTAGGACTGTTTACAAAAGCGTCTGACAGAGTTTTGACTGCTGTTTGGCTCCGTCAGTTTCAGTCGGTTGATGTCGCCGCATGCCACTGAACTTGATAGACTGATCTCTTGCCACAGCACAGCACAGCACAGCACAGCAGAGCAGAGCGTATGTCAGATGAATGGATCTGCGGCGACTCCTCTAGCTGCAGGCGACGACACGCTGTGTCTGTCAGGGGTCGGCGGAGTGGCCATAATTCTGTTGCTGTTGTTGCTGTGTGGCTGGAGAGGCGGCACAGTGGGCGTGAAAAGTATGCAAGCAAATAGTGCATTAATATTGAATGTGGCCGGGCAGCCAAAGCGACTTGCATATCGCCTATAAACGCACAACGTTCCGCCTAATTGCGGACAAATAACTTGCAACTTTGGGCTGTGTGCAACTAGCTTAACAATTTCAAGCGCACATTAGCACGACGAGTTGCATTCTATGCTGTTGTTGGCCAAAGCAAATAACAAGGTTTTCAAATGGGCAAATAAACGCTCTTAAAGTGTGCATTTGAAAAGCAACATGAAACCATTAGGATATACAAGTTTTTCGTTAACCAAAATGCAACTAAACTTTATGTTCTTCATGTTTCATTTGAGTTTGCTGAAGGAAGTTTATTTCGCCTCTTTGCTAATGTGTATGCATTACTTTATGTCGCTCATTTATAACATTTACATTTGAATAGTCATTAATTACTAAATCAGCAATTATTGAGGCAGTTAGTAGTTGTGCTTGTCGCACAAATTATAAAACTCATTTCAAATACGACACTTTTTTTTATTAACAAAGTTGTGCTGATCGATGGCAAGCAGAAACTTGCAGAACCACTCTGGCAAAGTGTCGCAGATCGATGGAGTTAAGAACCCGGGAAAGTCAAGGGGAGATGAATATAGATATACACAACAAAGTAAAGCAAATGAATTGCAAAACTAGAGATTGCATTTAGAGTTACACTTGAGTTTGCGAAAATGAAAACGATAATCAAAGAATTGATAACGAGATATATTTTAATGAGTCGGACAAAAGTTGAGCTGATTGAAACGTTTTGTCTGTGGACTCCACTGTGCCACTGTGGGGTGATTTCAGCCGGCGATTATCATTTCAATTACAAGCAAGCTGCATTTCGCTGGCGGTTTTGCGGCATTAGATGGAGGTGGATGTCGATAATAATCTGGCATAGTCTGTGCTGGGCAGCGATCGCTCAATCAGCCAGAAGACTGGAAGCGTTGGACATCTAAACACCTTCTCGGAAGGTGGATCAGCGCTGGATCAGCGGTGCACATTGTCTGGCAAATTGTGTTGTCTATAGCCCCGAGCTGCTGGCGGCTATTTGCACAATGGGTCCTATGGGTTTTTCGTACCATAATTTAGGCGCGGGCGAGTCATATATCATCAGGGGCGATGCTTGACGGCCCCGATGGCCGGCCGACTCAGACTGTGATATATGACCGCAATGTCCTAATGATAATGACGTGCCGAAGAGGCCACGAGACCGCGACTTCAAGCGACGCAGCGGTCGTAGGCGGGCAAACAAGAAGACCGAGTCGAGTTGAGCTTATCGGAGTAAAGAGTTTTTCATTTCAAAAACGAAAACGAAAAATAAAACACAAAGTTATTGATTTAAAATTTGCCGTTCAATAAAGAACGACAACGACGACGGCGACGACGGCGACGACGACGCGCGCTTGACACACTCGGCAAATGTTGACATGGGGCAAATGTGGATAGAGGTGTTTACCGGGTTGATTTGTTGATCGTTTGATTGGTTTGTTGGCACAGCACGCGACGCAAGCATGGCTGCCACCACCAACTGGTGACACAGTTATGCAAGTTCACACACAACACCCACGCAAGTCACTTGAAGTTGAAGGAGTCGCAGTCGCTGTTAACCGTTTCAATTCCATGCATATTTATTTATTATTTACCTATCCAGCCGATCGAGCGATCGCACAAATTTCTGTGTAAATAATTCCCCTATCAGCTTCGAGGGTCGTAAAACCGAAGAGAGCCGAGAGCAGAGCGACAGAGCGACAGAGAACGCGCGCCAAAATCATCCTTAAATAAACTCGCATATCTCCCACTCTCTGGCTCTCTCTCTCGCTCTCTCTTGCTCTTTGGCCGACTTGTTGTTGGCTTGTTCAAGTGAATTTACATTTATCATATCGCACCAGCAGATAACTCTTGATCCATCTAAACTATTTATCAGTCTTATCAATAGTCGCTCTTGCTCGCTCTGTTTGCCTAACCAAGTGATTTACATTTGCACTGTGGCACACACGACAACGATTCAACACGATCGCTAACTGTGTCAACGCAAAGACGAGATTATTGTTGAAAAGAAATAAGTGAAGATTACATTCACTAGTCGTCAATTGACTGTAGCTAAGTCGATTTCCATAAGGAATCAAAGAAAGAGTTTCGAGTTGCAAAGACAGAGTTTCGGATTGCTAGTTGCCACAATTTTGTGGCACTCTCGGAAAGTAATTCGTTAAATTTGAATTCATGTATGTTGCGACCTTTAATCATGGCTTTGATGCCGACCACAGGACAAACATAAAGATAAATAAACGGCGAAAATTTACGATGCGCCCCGGACAATTGAAAATCTAACAAACTCTTCATCATCTAAGTGACAGTTTTCGTATGCAGGCTGCAATGGGAAAGGATGAAATCATGCATACATTCATTGATCCGTGTACTATATTGTCGTGCATATATCCTGGCATGTAGTTTATCACACAGCGATCGTAAACTATTTTGTCTGCCTGTCGCATTCAACCAAAATGTGAACTTCTTTGAATTGCTCTTGAATTTCCCTTTCTCGCTCAACTCATTTTCATTCTGTGAGCTGTTTGCATTTTTGATTGATCGCTTTATACGCAGCACAAAGAATGAGAGTACCACCAAAAAAAATGTAAATGCAGCCACAAAGTCAAAAAGGAGCAAAAGAATTCGAAGCGAAATACATAAGTAAAATCTGGGAGCAACATTGACATCGATCATCATTTGGCGGCGGCAGCTCTCTCCCTCTCTCTCCTTCTCCTTTCATTCTTTCTTTCGTTTCGTCGTTTGAACGTCAACAAATATTGATAATCAAATCACTGACGAACACAGGATCAGATCAAGGAATTGTGATTGTACTACTTGTACACTAACACACACAGACAGAGACACAGATACAGGTTCAATGGAATCATCATAACATCAATTCAGACGGCGAGCGAGCGAGAGCGAGGTCGAGTTTTTGTGTGCTACCTACGCAAGGATCACAAACGATCGAGAATCGGTGATATGGCTGCATAATTAAATTTAAACAAATCAAACTGCCATTGCAGCAGAGGAAACAGAAATCAAGTTGTACATTGAGACCACCAGAGAGCAGTGAAAGAGCTGCACTCAAGTGAAATAATTTGCTGGCCCCAGCCACAGTCTGCGATCAACCGATCAGCCGATCAGCCGATCAACCTCCGATCGACCTACACACATATCCAAGCAGTTGCAAGTAGCAAATGGGGCAGCAAAAACATGTAAAAAAGCTGCGCTCGAACCTGCGCGACTCCGGGATACCTGCCACAGACAGTTTAGGGCATGTCATCAACTAATTCCACTTAGCTCAACTATTTCATCAAATCTTGTTAACTTTTAGGTAAAAATAAATATAGAACACAGCATCAATATAATAATGCAATCAAAATGGATCTACTTTGTTAAGTCTTTCTTATTTTAAGCAAATTTAAACATTATATAGTAACAACAATCACACTCTATTCATTTACCTAATCTTTATTACCTTATTTTTATTAATACAAACAATATTTGTAGTTGAATAATCGAGCGTTTAACTAAAAACAAAACATAAGAATCAAGCAATCAAAACTAAATGCCTAAATTGGATCAAAAATGTTTAGCCATTAAATAGTCGAGCGTTTAACTATAGACAAAACCTAAGTATGACTAAATATTTAAGAATCAATCAATCAGAATTAAATGCTTAAGTTTGAAGTTGAATAAATGTGTAAGTTTCACACAGATTGGGAATGTAGTTATACCCTTGCGGGCCGGGTATGTGAAGTGAAACAAGTACAACAACTTGGAGCTGTGGCTGTGTTTTTGTTGCTGTCCGCCGCGCTGATCGTTTAATCTAGCGCTAAAGATCTGGCAGCGTCCTACGTACCGCAACTTGGAACCTGGAACCTGGAACTTGCAACTTGCAACTGAAATGATTGAATTGTGTCTTGCTGTCGATCAGAGCGGCGATGCGTGAGTTGGCTGAGATCGACTGATCGACTTGCCAGCTTGATCGCCAGACATTGATATTGTGATATTGTGATGCATGTGTGGACTCAGTTTTGTATGCAAAACGATCCAGCTTCAGCTTCGTCTTCGTCTTGGACGGCGGCTCCTGCATTTTGCATAATGTTTCGCCGCTGGACATGCAAAATACTTGCGTATTTCTTTCGCTAGTCACAGGCCGCTTTGACTTTGAGTCCTGTTTCCGATCGCTGTCGCCGACTTTCACAGTTTTATAACAAATTTGATTGAATTGCCATTGCCATTGCCGTTGTTGCCATTGTGCCATTGAGTGAGGGGAAGTTTTTTGTTTTGCTTTGCTTTGCTGATGCTTTTGATGTCTGCACCTTGCAAATGATTATGAATTGATTTTTGATTGCGTTTTGCATATTATACTCGTACTCGCGTGCATATCTTAAGGATATGCATTCGAATTGCGACTGGGTTACCGTTACAGCCATTCGTCATCAGCTGCTGTTCCTCCGTCTTCTCGCTCTTGCTATTGTCCTTCTTCTTGGTCTTGTTCTTATCTGTCTTCCTGGTAATTAGCACACGTGTCCACGCTGATCAAACTGATCTTTGATCTAGGCAACATGTGCCTAATCACAAAGATGCCATCACACGTTGCATGTTGCACAATGATTGAGTCATCTCTCTCACTTTGATCATCCATCATCGCATTGGCAAATCCTTGTGCATTGTCCGCTTGGTCAGTTTTCTCTTTCTTTAGCTGTAGGTAGCCAAAAGACTATTTAATGAAGTGTACCGAGTGCCGTGTTGCAATCCTGCTTTACCTTCTCTCTAATGCTTATGCAAAAATTCGTGTGCCGGGCCGGGGATATTTGCTTACACGTGCTATGCTCCTGGGAATAGCGAGTGCATCGTCAGGTAGCCACTGATAGCAGCTTCGACACATGTGAGTAGTGAGAGAGTAGCTGCACTCTTATCTGTGTAGATACATCAAGATTGCCGTGTCCAAAACAAGTTGAGTCATATCAAAACTCTGCACTAAATCTCTGAGAAAGTTGCCGCTGTATCACGCGTTGCAAGTACAAGTTTGCCAACGTTGTTATGCACAAATTGTTTAATAGTTTGTTGCACTATTTTGTGTGTGAATAAATTAATTTTTATACGGTCTACATATAGATGCAAACAGGTTGAAGGAGAGGTCTCAGACTGCATGTTGTTACTATCAAAATGTGCAGAATTGAAAATAAAGTCGATTTAGCAAAGTCTGTCTATCTGTCTGTCCGTCCGTCTGACCGTCTAAACACCTTCATTTCAGAAATGGTAAGAGCTAGAGTAACCACACTTTGCATTTAGGTGTAATATACATTTACGATCAAGTTTATGTTTGTTTTCCGCTCCCGCCCTTCTCCTTGCCACCAAACTGCGAATATCTGTGACATGCACAGATTTAAAGCTAGAAAGTTAATTTCAAGTGCTATAGTATATTTAATATTAAGTAATAGCAATCGCAATATAAAATATGATTGAAATCAGATAAAAACTAGCTTTGTTGTGGACAAAAGAAGTTCGCAAGTAACGAATGCCACAAAAACAAGAAGAAGTATGTGTAGTATGTATGTCATAGCTGTTCTGACTTGTTATTATTATAGTATAGGTAGCTCTGCTAACTAGTTAGCAAAATGAATTGAATAGTTTGGATATCTTTGGTACTTTTTGCCCACTGTAGTGTTGATTTATATTAAATGTTGTAATTAACTCTAATTAATTACGCAATGTGCATTTGTATGAATTGATAATGATCATCTATCCACAAGTAGTCGGCATTTGTCTTAATGTATTTGGTTGCTTGACTGTAGTTTGAGCGCCTGAGCCTGATTAACGCCAGTGGACTCTATAAAGTGGTGGCAATCTGTGGCAGCATCTGCTATCTGGTTGAGTTAAGCGCAAAGCTCAAATGTTAGCAGGCATTGCCAGCTGATAAGCTTCCATGTAAGTGACAGATGGGGGCCGTTGATATAGGTAGGTGTGTGTGTGTGTGTGTGTAGACATTTGGAATCTTAAATCGATTTCTTATGTTGCCGCACTTATCGCATTGAGTTGGGCGGCGGAATGAATGTGGCAGGGCAGCAGAGTTTAAGATTAGCCAAGTGGCAAGTTGATTCCACTATCAGTGCCGCCACATGAGTCGATGTAAGATATATTAAGAGATAAATAACACTCGCCGCATAAACAGATCGATGAGGTGCTGCGCGGCGAGCGAGCAACTTTATTAGAGCCTCTTAACACGATTGCCAATTGATAGCCCCCTTTTTGACTTCATTTGCTCTCTGTATTTTTTAGCTGCTCCTGCTGCTGCTGCTGCTGCCAAAAGACATTAACAAACTGGCGAGCAGATCAACAGATCAACTGCGATTCGGGGCGAGATCAACTGTTTTGCCACAGATACAGATACAGATACAGATTCGCAGATTCGCAGTGTGATCTGAACCGATCAGCGGATCAGCGCAATTAAAATGTTATCGCTGTTTGTTGTTAATGTTGACGAGCCACAGCACAAAGACTTCCTGTGTGCTTCCCGTGCTCCACACTCTACCCACTGTGCGGCAAGGTTGCCAACGAGCTGCAGCTTGTGCAAGGATTACTGTAAGTAATGTTCTCTATGCTAATTAGGCTAGTGCGTTAAACCGCTTTTCAATTCATTATAGTT
Organism: Drosophila rubida; assembly: GCA_035046165.1. NCBI lineage: Eukaryota > Metazoa > Arthropoda > Insecta > Diptera > Drosophilidae > Drosophila > Drosophila rubida. The sequence continues at coordinate 4,764,636 of JAWNOF010000023.1, read as the reverse complement.
CTAGCTGTATTAATTTCGCTTGCATTTAAGACTTTCCTACACGATATGTCTTTCTGAAGTGCTACAAAAGTTGAACAAATACCTAACTACACTAAAAGTGCTTTCAAACTTCCCTCTGCATTTCGCTTGCATAGCAAATTTGTCAGCTTTATTTGAAACTCTATATGAGGTATTGTAATAGTAGATCAAACACACTCTTTAAACCCTTCTTGACTTGCTTTAATTGAATGCAAAGTGAAGTTGTCAGCGCATGCAATTGAAGTGAGTGTATTATTGATTCGTTTCGCAGTCATTTGCATGGAGCCGAAGCTTGTTGCTTCACGCCTTTGGCATTTCGCTGAAAAGTTAATTTAATTAATTGCCAAACACACACAATTCCCATAAAAGCCGTGCAGTGCAGCCGATATTATAGTGTCGTATATGCAGAGAGCTCCCATTTCGAACTTCACTTAAGGCGCAAACTTGAATAATTGGAGTTGCAAGTTGGGCATTTAAAACTGATTCGTTTTACGAGCACATTGCACTCGCCTTTATGATTGGCAATTAATTAGGCCAAAAGCACGAATGCGAAATCTTGTTGTCTACACTCTGAATGCGGAATACTGAACACTGAACACTGAATGCTGAATGCTCAATGCGCCTCTTCGGCCTGCAGGTTATTTGTTTTTACAGCTACCGCACTTAAAAGTCGACTCTCATCGATACGCGCTTCGATTTGTTTGCTTAATTAATCGCAGCTGTAATAATAATAATAATAATAATAATAATGCAAGACCTTCTTCGCTTTTGTTTTTGATGATTCTCTTGGATGGCGTAAGCAGGCATGAAATGAAGTTTTTCTGTTCTCTGCTCGCCTTGAATCGATTAACACGCGCAATTGCATTTGAATGGCAAATGTGGCGCATTGCATTGTACTTTGACATTGTCCGAGAATGGCCTTCACCCCGCAACCTCTTGGCCTAAACTCGCTGGGCCCCGCGCTCTCACACTTGGCCATTGTGTCGTCATTGTGTGGCGATTCGACATGGCAATAATAATAAGAATCAAAATATATAGAAGAATGCTATGCTAATCCTTTTCGAGAGACGTGTGTGGGCTGCGCCAGCGCAGGATTAATTTTATTTTTTGTTCTCATCTTATATTTTTTTTTTTTTGGCATGAAACGAGTGCATTGAGAGCAGAAAGGCAAGAAAAACAAAACGAAACGCTGAAGAAATTCGGTTTTTTATTGTAATACGCGCACGATGGACGAACGTGCCAAGCAAAAGGACGAGCATGCACAGAGCTAGCTAGAGAGAGAGAGAGAGAGACCTCAGATGAGACCACCCTAAAAGAGTCGAGCTACGAAAATTTATTGCCGCATCCAAGTTGGGACCTGTGAAAGGACCTACTTAGCCTTAGACGCCGCCGCGCATGCGCAGACACTTCATTTCAATTTTAATTAGAGCAACGCTTGGAATTTCTTTCTTTCGGGAAATTGTCTGCATCTCATTCCCATTTCATTTGCCTTTTTCAATTCTGCTTTTTTCGTTTTTTCGTTGTTTCGTTTTAGTTAGTCTGTCGGCGCATTTCTTTTGATTGCTGTGTGGACCTTTTCGATTATAATTAGATGGCAAAATGCCGCTGCAAGAAATTGATTGTTAAATAATTTACTTGTGCCACCTTTGCGGCGCTGATTGGAGCCCGCGCAGTTGCAGTTGCCTCACGGCCTCAACTGAACGCCGAGTGTGGCAGCAACAGTACATGGAAGATATAATATAGAAAGCGAACGATACAACTTCATGATTTGCATTTCACTTGCAAACTATCTATAGTATTGTGTTGACAATAATGCAATAAACTTTCATTTAATTTCAATGTTGCTGCAGACCTTTTTGAACATTTTTTACACTTTTTGTTGAAGACAATTTGCGCATACTTTTTACAGAAATGTTTAGCAAAAATTTTGCAAAGCGTTTCTAGTTTGTGATTTATAGAAAATTGATTTAAAGAGTGAATTGAAATTGTTTTGCTTTTTGCGTTAAAGAAACCATATAATTTTTATGGTTTTTATGAGCATCTGACAATTATTTCTGAAATTGCCATGAATTCAGTGTTTTACTGTGTAGTAATTTAGTATTTTAGTAATTTTAATATTAATTTTTAGTAATTTAATATTTCTTGTAGAAGAATATCTATATGGTGCATTGAGATTGTTTTGCATTTGGTGTTGACGAAACAAATAATTTTGATATTTTTTATTAGAATGCTTGCTCAGCATCATGTTTAATCGCAATAATTTCACAAATTGCCATAAATTGTTGTTGTTTGTTTAGAGAATAGTTTACTTTTCTATGGGCTACAACAATGACACTTGGCAATGGCAAAGCTTGAACAATAATTTCTGCAATTGCCATGAATTGTGAAGTATTTCTTGTTGAACTATTCTGAACTCTGTGGACAGCCCTCGCATTAGCCACTTGCTGCACCCATTCCTGGAGTTGTATGCAAAATATGCCGGCACAAATCAAAAATGAAATCGGCCAATGGTGGAGCTAACGAGGCGACCGACAGTGGCGACGTCGACCAGCTAGAGCAGCAGAAGGGGAATCCCCGGGAGGGCGGGAAGGGGCGACAAGAAGGAGAAGGAAGCAGCTACTGATTCTCTGTGGCTGCTGTGGCGACTGGGGGAAAATTAGGCGTAAATTTTTATTGGCGACAGTTGGATAAGAGGCAACGGAATTTTAGCTGTGAATTTGTTGTTGTTTGGCTTGCTGTATTTGTTTGCTTTGCAATGAGAATCTGCCATACAAAAGAGCAGAAGCAGCTAAACCACTTAAGTGGTAACAGCCCCCAGACAAACAGACAAAGCAGGCACAAAAAACAACAAAACAAAAACGAACACTTGGTCAGTTTCTGGCGAAAGAAGGGTTAAGAGGTTGCTGGTGTTGGCTGCTTATTATTATTGTTGTGGCAAACTATTTAGTATTTAGATTGAGGGCGGAACAGTAGCCGACACAATGTCGGCTGTCGAAATATTTCGCCAGAAAACGGAAGAGTTGCAATCGAGTGCAGTTCCGCGTAGCGAGATGATTCGAGATTTTTCCATCGTTTTCTCCTTTTTTGTGGACGGACAGGAAGTGCGTCTAGGCATTTAGTGAGAATTGCAGTTATTGATAGCTTGAGACCAGCATAAAGATGGCACGATGGCTTGTGTCTGGCGCGTGTGTTTGGCTGGCAAGATGCTGGTCTCTATCTCTCACTTGCTGTCTCTCGAGAAAACCGCAATAGAGCGACGGCCAGGTGTGTGTTGGGAAAGAGTCAAGGCTGCTCTGGCGAGAGCAGGGAGCATGTAAATGTTGTAAATGTTGCAGCTGTGCGCCCCTCGTGCCACAACAGAAATGTCAGCGCTAATTGTGTATAAATATTTTGAGCAAACACAAGGCTAAAACCACAGGGCCCAAAAGGCAAATGAGCAGCCAGCAGGCAAGACTCTGCCAGGCATTCACTCTTAATAGATTCGTTGCCAAATGCTGTGACAATTAGAAACTGCTTAGCTTTGTGTCACGGCTCAGCCTCAGTCTCAGCTCGCATGCGGAGTCCGCAGAGAGTTCACAATTTCTTTAGTTGGTGGCTCAAACCTTGCTCAAACCTCTCACAGCATGCTAATAACAGTTAAGAACCCAAATTGCCAGTTTTTGCTCATTTCAAGGTATTTCAGCCAGCCAGCCATCATGTTGTGCGGTCCTCTACTTGCCATCGTACCAGCATTGTTCGCATAGACAATGTTTTGACCGCATTGCCAAAACCAAAATATATACAACAACCCCCGCTGTTGACGACGAGCCCCGAGGCACACACAATGGACACACACGCACACACATATATTACACATATATATACACCTATATCTGGCTATATGTGCAGTGATATCAACTCACTCCCTACGCTTAGACTTTGGTGGTCTCCAGCGACAGAAACAGAAACAGTTGACAATTCGAAACTCATTGTCATTGTGCGCGTTTTATATGCGTGACATCTTGTTTGCTGTGTGCATCGCTCTATTATATTGAACCCAGTGCTAGTTGCTGTGCTTTCTCGTCAATTGTTATTGAATTGAGTCTTCAATTCTTGCTCATTGTTCGGCAGCTCGGCAATTCGGCGATTCGAGATGCATTCGCTGCGATAAGAAGCAGCGCTAAGAGATCGCACATCTGCTACCGCAAATTGCATTAACTTGGCCCACAGACAATTGAGGCGTGATTGAGGCGCTGTCGTTGTGTGCGGTAGCTACTTGCTACTTGCTACTTTTTCACTCACCTCTAACGACCGCAAATTCATTTGACCGCTTCCAGCATTGTTCCATTCGCCAATTGTTTGGCCTTTGGGCGCCCAGGGACCTCAGCGACCCATCCATCGATCGATCTACCGTTCCTCTTCTCTGAAATGCCTTTCAAACACAATTCCGCTTAGACGAGACGTTTCTCCAATAACTCTGCTCACAACTGCCAGCTATTTGCTATTTATATCTCTAATAGTTATTGAGTACCAGCTTCTAATTCGTTTTAAACGGATTGCAAATGAAAAATGTCTTTTAATTTACATTACTTTTATATTGTTCACAACATTTAGCTGCGCTTTTAACTAGCTATAATTTATTTATATTTTTAAATTCATTTGAAATGTGAGAACGAACTAAAAATGTAAATATTAAACAGATTGATTGCAGCTTTTGAATTTATTAGAGCAATTCACATGCTCGCTATGAGTTTAGATTTGAAAAGAGGAAATATTGAGGCGACCGCTAAAACAGTTTCAATAGAATGTTTGCTGCAACAAGTAGAAATTTCTTTGAAATGTGTGACAGATACAAAAGTATCTTATAGATGCGTGCATTTGCTGACTCTTAAGTGAGGCTGTCGTATTTGTAGAGATGAGCACACTTTGTTGCTAAGTCTATAATTACTCCATCCAAGTGTCAGCTACAAAAGTATCTGCAAGATATCTTCATGAGCACAGTCAGCTACAAAAGTATCTGAGATCCTGCTGTCTGCGCACTAAGCTGGCACGCCCCTCCCTCCTCTGGCCGTGAAGTGCACTTAGTCTCTGTCGCGTGCGTGCTGCCCGACGGCTCAGACCTCATTACGTCAGCCTAATCCAAGCGTCAAGCATGTCCATTTGCTGGTCAGGATCGAGGGGGGAGGCAGCTAACGATGGATCGAGAGAGAGACAGAGAGAGAGAGAGAGCGAAGCTGTTAAGCGCATTCGCTGCGCATGCCGCCCACGTCATTTCCTCGACTTTTCTCCACTTTCCGCAGCAGAGGAAAATTAATTATTTAGAGACCAAAAAAAGGTGTTGGAAATCTCTGATTACGCCGGTAATTTTAGACAGCTCAGCAGCCGCGTTCGTTCTGTAATGCGAGTAATTCCCATCATCCCAACTTTGACAATTTCCAATTTCCAATTTCGTATTTCCAGCACTTATTTCTATTTCTTTTTTTTGCTTTTTCCTTTCGTTATCATAATCATATTTGCCACGCCATCGTTCGTGAGTGTGCAATTCTACTACGCACAGGAAACAACTCAATTTGTACGTATATCCTGTGCGAGGTGTCGCTACACCTCTCTCGCTCTCTCCCCCCCGACTGTCGCTGGTGTTATTTTTGTGGTTTTTCCTACTCGTTTTGATAGCCATTTCCCAGCATTTAGGCGTTTATACAAACATTTTGCTTGCATATTTTGTTGGCTGCAAATAATAGCCAGAAGAACACAAAAACAATTTTATTTTGTCGCATTTCCTTCCGTTTAGCTTGGAATTACAAACGCCAATTATATATTTTGTTGTTGTACTTGCCACTGCAATAATATTTTCGATAGCAGCCAAAGATTCTGCTGATCGTGTTTAGTTCCACTAATTCCAATTTTCATTTATTTGCCTAAAATCAAAAAAGACCTTTCTACATTCGGGTATTCACATACACAGCATTGTGCTGCACAAATTTATGCTCAATAGTGTAAGAAGTTTACTTCTGGAATACGTCGCAGAGCTGTGCTTTCGGCTGGCCACTTGAGCTTACAGAGCATCTTCTAGTCGAGCACTCTCCAGTTGCTGGCTGTCTGTAGCATAAAGTGTTGCAAACTGCTGCCAAGTTGCTTTCAATGCTCAATGGGCACTTGCCCAGTTCTGGCAACTTTCAAATGCTCAAGACGGTGGCTGATCTACTTGAGAGAGCTGCTGGCTTCCCTCCCCACTCCGTCATTTACCCCGCCTCCTCCTCATCCTCCTCCTCCTCCTCGTCGCTGTGCTACTGCTTGAATGTGCCTGTCAATGTCCATAGATATCTAAATTTGTTTTGCTCTCGAGGCGATGACAGGCGAGTCTCGGATTTAAACGCGTGTTGCCTGTCAATTACACGTCACGATATGCAGCTCAAAACTCTTTCACAACCAAACCAGACACGCGTCTCAGCCTCACTTAACACAACAACAGCAGCAGGCGGCAGGCAGCAAATACTTTATTTCTTCGTTCAATTTTCCCTGCGTTTCACATGTGCGGCAAGCGGCAAGCGGCAAGCATCCACGAGTGCCACAAGTCGAGTCGAGTCAGTCAGTCGGCGTGTTGCGTCTGTCTTCATTATGCATTGACTGGCGCTGCATTTTGACTTTTAAGACTTTATCAATCAACACAAAGAAAGCGTTAACTAAATGCGAGTAGAGCAACAGTTTCTCTTCGACAGTTACCATTTTAATTGATGAGGAAGTTGACTTGAAGAAAACACAAATTAAAAAAAAACTGCTCATATGACAAATACAAATTTGTAAGATTAATCGAAGTGAGTTGATTGTAAATAATAAGTTTACTAAAAATTCAACAGATAATAGTTTACTTCTATTTACTTCTATTGAAATTAGAACATTTTTATATCTTACAAAATTTCCAACTGCTTTACAATTTAGAATCGTTACTTTCAATTGGAAATATGAAATATATGCTAGACAATATAATTGCCATAGATTCAGTTGAAATTTATAGACCATTAATATTCTGGGCGCTGTTTCCAAGTCAGTTCGCTGTGCATTTCTTTTGGCTATGCAAAATTGCTCTGTGTTTCATTGAGCTCGGTTGTGTCCGCCCTTGAATTGACTGGGACTTGGTCAGTGAAACCGCTTTGGCACTTGCTTTGATGCTCGGCCTCAATTAAAACGATAACCTGCTGCGATGTCGGCGGCATTGTGTGCCCTGAATTTCGAAATTGGCGGAAGCAAAAGGAGAAACACAGAACGACAGGCGTCGACGGTGTTTGAGGCAAATGTTTAGGCCATAATTGTTCACGCCTTGGTCGCGTAATAGATACTTTGATGCGCCGGCCTCTCCTGGCCCCGCTCCGGCGACTTGGCCTACATTTATAATTATCCTGAACACATCCTGCCTGCCCCGCCTCAGGCGGCAGCGACGCCTATGCAAAGCGCCACTAAATGCTGAAGCGTGTGCCGCAAAATGCATTTATCGTATCAGAAGTTGTTCTCCAATCGATTGGCTGCATTTCCCAGGAAAAATCCCGAAAACAAATTTAGTGCCCGCTGCGCAAGCAGAGAGACAGGTCAATGTCGATAGATAGGGGTTGTGGGCTGCCCGCTGCTTGCACTTAATTGCAGCTACAAGATACAGTATCTTGTAGTGCGTATCTTGTATCTTGTAGTTTGTAGTTTTTCCTTTTCTTTTTTGGCGAAAAACAGCGAGCAGTGCGATGTGTCTGGCGATTAGTGTGATGGAACTATTTGTGCTAATTGTAGCAGATACACAGACAGAAAAAAAAAAAACGATCTATAAAACTGATTTCGTTGTTTCTTATCATTGCATTTTGAATGTGGTGCAGTTGATGATGGTCTTGATGGTGTTTCAAATCAGTGCCGGGAAACACCCACATTTCGGGCTCTAGTGTTGCACAAGTGGGTGTGGCAAGCAGGCCGAAAGACGGGCGCAGTCCGTTGGCCACAATTGCGAAAATCTATGAATAGAGACCCAAATATCTGCGTTGCCCCTTTGTGATTGCTTATTATTGTTGTTGTTTTTGACCTTTTAATGCTGTCAACGCGAGACCGCCGACTGTTTGTTGCAAGTTAGTGCCATATATAGTCTATGTACATAGTATGCAACTGCGGCAAGTACACACTGTGGCTGCTCTCTTTGCTGTTTGCAACTGAATGTGGGCCAATGCTGGTGACACAATGCCGCAAACAATGGTGACAATTTCACATCTTAATGCACATCAATGCGCGTTACCTTTGACCAGCTATGCGGCGTCGGCGCCCTTTGAAATGCAGTTCATTTTCAGCAGTTTTGTGTTTTTTTCTCTCTTCTTTTGGCAAAGCGTATTTTGCTTTTTTGATAAATCGATTATCGCATCAGAGGAGGCAGTCAACAAAAACAAAGCCAAGAAGCAGCGCAAAAAAATCTATATATAACGTAGCTATGCGAGTTTGTCGGCAAAGCGAGATCAAAGGGCATTCAGAATGGCCATCTTCTAACTTCTAACCTCATCGTTGTCAACCACATCATCATAGTCATAGTCGCAGTCGCAGTCGTCGTCATCATTATCCTCATCAGTTCTTTGTGGTCGCTGAATGCAGATCCATCGATCCCATCCATCGATCGTTTTGTAGCCGCACTTTTGTGGTTGACATTTTTGTTCTTCTTTTCTTTTTTTTGTGTTCTACGGTCGGTGACTCTGCTTTGATGCCCCCGTCTCCTCCGCTCTCTGCCGATCCAGATACACAATATTCGACTTTGTGCCCGACGCGCGGGTTATGCTTGATCTGCTTTTGTTTTGCTTTCTTCTCCGTTCCTTTGCCTTTTCTTTGCTCTGCAGTTCACAAAATCTGATTGCTCCATGCGATTTTAACTAAATCTACTCTGTATTTTTCCTCATTACTGTTTTTGGCGGCAATCCTGCGATTTTCCAGGGGCCAAGCAAACGCAGCTTAGGCTGGTCAAGCGTACAACTCTAGCAAATTTGCCACTGATCAAATTGGAGCCGCTATCGTCAAATCGTGATTGTAGAACTTATTTCATGCAGCTGCAGTTGAGTTGAGACATTCTGCTAATGACAGATTTTTTGGAGATCAAACATATTTCCTTCATAGACAATATATTTGTGGCATGAATTTTTGAATCCAAATGAAAATACGTTCTAGTTTGAAATTCTTAAGTTAGTGAAGGTTTTATGATTATTTGGACCCAAGGAAATCTTTGCTATACAGTGATTGAGAGTACGTTTCAAGTTCTAGTTTGAAATTCTTAAGTTTGAGAAGGTTTTCATGATTATTTGAACCCAAGGAAATCTTTGTTATACAGTGATTGAAAATACGTTTCAAGTTCCAGTTTGAAATTCTGAAGTTTGGAAAGGTTTTCAACGTAAATCCAAAAATTATTGACAAATCATTTATTGCAGTCAAGAATTCAAGCTTGCATTGTGCTTAAGATTCAAAATTCAAGTCATTTTCTATCTTCTTCTGCTATTAGTTGATAAATACAATCAGTTATATATCTAGTATAGTATTTATCGTCTTCACTTTCGATTTGCTTTCAAAATTTGCTCACTGGGATTACCCGTCTTCTAGTTTGTCTGACTTTAAGAATCTACAACTTAGTTCTGCCTCATCATGTGGCAAAGAGAATGGCATTGTTGCTGATCAGTTGGCTGGGTCTATGGCCCGTGACAATGTCGCGCCTTTAACAGCAAACACATGTGTCCGGTGTGCGTGCAACGCGTTTGGTTCCGGTTCCACTTGCCGCAATGCCAAAAAGTGTCGTGCATCTTGACGAACTTGTCGCAGAAATGCGGAAAAGCGGAATACCCTTGGGATTGCCCAGCAACAAGGACAACAGGTAGAAATCAGCGTAACGACACCTACGCATTGGACATGCTCGTTACGCTGCCAGCAAGGACTAACGGGTCGGGCACTGAGAGCCGCCCGCGGATTCCGAAAGAGATGGAACGAGAGCAGTATCTTGAGATGCGCAATTCGCTCTGACTCCTCGCTCGCTAGGGTGCAGCCATAAAGTCGACGTTGTCGATGGCGCAGTTTCTCGCTTAGAATGCTGAACAAAACACCAAGCTGGAGCTGTAGCTGTAGCTGAAGTCGAAGTTGAAGCGGGGGAGCCTCGCGAAGGAGCCGAGGACACGCTTCAATGGACAAGAAAAGAAACTAGCGCTATGGGAATGTCGTGAAAGAAATCGAAAATAAAGTAGAAAACGAGACGGGGAGCAACAGAAATCAGTTTTCATTCTGAGCTCAGACAATGGCCAACAGGATATTCCAGTGAAATGTCTTTTCAATGGATTCCCGCTTTTGTTGTGCACTCTACGAGTATAGCGAGTCTCTTATGATGGCTCTCGATATGGCTTTGGCTTTTGATTTTGATGCTGCCTTTGCTTTGAGAGCAACCTGCATTGAGGACACGTGTGTTGTTCGATGTTGATGTTGCATTGTTGTTGGAACTGCGGTTAGTTTTCAACATGTCTGTCAACAATCGAGTCGGAAAGTTGAACATCGAACCCCCATTTCTGAAGGGTTGCCTCTGCCTCGCTGTCTGTCGATCAAAGCAAAGTCATTTACGTTAACTACCGACAGTTCACACTGTGCTAAATGTAGCGTGTGTGCTTGATACCCAAAACCAAAGACGAGAAAAAGTGAAATGCAATATCGCTCCCACAGCGCAGATAGTCCACTGATACGGGGCGAGGCGGGGGTTGCTCTCCAGCAGGTTTCTTGCAGAGAGATAGCAAAGCAAGAGACCATTCGAACTTCTAATGAGGCCACGCAACACGCTGTGCTCCCAAGGGAAACGATAGGAAACTGCTAAACGACAAGATTTCTAATCAGTCTGCTTGATTAGAGACTCCAAATTGAGAGAGAGATTAGTACGAAACAATCTAGAGGCAGCAGTTTAAATATTAGACAGGTACAAAATGGAATAATGTGCAATATTGAATCGCAAATGTGAACATATTTGTCTGGGAAATGCAAGTAGTAAAGTGTTAGTAAATGTTGGCATTGTAGCCTGACTATCTTAACGATATTATAAACGTGGTTTGGATAAACTTGAAGTCGAGCAAATTACGAAGTATTTAGAGGTAGATTTAGGCAATTTTGCTCAGGATTTTTCTCCAAATTGAAAGAATATTGTTTTGCTCAGAATAAATCTCATTTGCACTTGCAGTTCTAAGTGATGACAAATTGGTGCATTGGCTATCTTAACGATATTATAGACTTAGTTTGGACAAACTTGAAGTCGAGCAAATTACGAAGTATTTAGACAATTTTGCGCAGGATTTCTGTGTAAATTGAAAGACTTTAGTGATGCTCAGAATAAAACTCATTTGCACTTGTAGTTCTAAGTGATGACAAATTGGTGCATTGACTATCCTAACGATATTATAGACGTAGCTTGGACAAACTTGAAGTCGAGTAAATTACGAAGTATTTAGAGGTAGATCTAGGCAATTTTGTTCAGGATTTCTGTGTAAATTGAAAGACTTTAGTGATGCTCAGAATAAAACTCATTTGAGAGACTTGAGACTAGGATTCACTTGTAGTTCTAAGTGATGACAAATTGATGCATTGACTATCTGATCGATATTATAGACTTAGTTTGGACAAACTTGAAGTCGAGCAAATTACGAAGTATTTAGAGGTAGATTTAGACAATTTTGCGCAGGATTTCTGTGTAAATTGAAAGACTTTAGTGATGCTCAGAATAAAACTCATTTGAGAGACTTGAGACTAGGATTCACTTGTAGTTCTAAGTGATGACAAATTGATGCATTGACTATCTGATCGATATTATAGACTTAGTTTGGACAAACTTGAAGTCGAGAAAATTACGAAGTATTTAGAGGTAGATTTAGGCAATTTTGCGCAGGATTTCTCTGTAAATTGAAAGACTTTAGTGTTGCTCAGAATTTCTCTTAAGAACGCTAAATTGGGCGACTTTTGTTTTGCTCAGAATAAAAGTCACTTGCAGCTTGAGACTAGGATTCACTTGTAGTTCTAAGTGATGACAAATTGGTGCTTAATTTGTGGAAGCGACAATTAAACTGTTGGCCGTCAAGTGTCAAGTTTAATGTGTTTTCCTGGTAGTATTTCGAGGCGAGCACTTGATGCATTTTTCCGTCGAACGGCTGAGCAAGCGGAGCAGGACAGGAGAGAACAACTCAATTGGCGAGCCAGAAGCAGAAGCACACAGAAGTAGGCCAGACCTTGGACACTCGTTGTCGCCGTTAGTCGTTAATGGGAGAGGTACCAGGAATGCGAGGTGATCGTACGCCACTTGACGCCTGGTTAAGTGCGAAATATGACAGGGAATTCGAATGATCGGCGGAGGAGGAGGAGGAGGAGCAGCAGCCATAAAGGACACTGGCTGGCGCAACAAGCGCACTCGTATTTTGACACATGGCACATAAATCATGTCCAGCGAAGCGCACGCAGTCGCATAACTCAAAAGTGCCAGGCTACACAACTACAAGTCGTCTCGTCTCCTCGTCGAAGTAGTAGATTTGAGTACAAGTGCTCTTGCTGGCGGGAGCAGCGCCCAGTTTTCGTTTGAATTGCGACACGATAAAATAACATTCGGCTCGGATTTCCGAAGAGCGGCGCATGCTGGACGCACATAAATAAAGTGAGCAGCGCAGGGATACTTGAGGGACATCGGGACGATAGACGAGAGATGCAAAACAAATACGCACTTCCTGCGACATGGCGGACATGTCTGGCTAAAGTGCCGCACAGAACAAGTTACTTCCTGGACCAACTCCCAAAACAAGAAGAAGAAAATAAAAACATACTGAGCATTAAAGTGAAACTGAAGAAGCGGCCCAAAGTGAATTGATTGCAAGTCGTCGCTCGACTGAACTCTTAGCTGAAATTGCATAAAACTCGTAGGACGAGCCTATTAAAGGACATTGGCTTAGTCTCGTATTTTGACACCTACACACGGTCTAAGCTTCTCTTCTTATTTCATTTCACTTCTTGCCTGTGTATATGTAGTTCTTTTGATATCCGGTAACAATGCTGCAGGATTTCTGCTCTCAAACTCATCTCAAACTGCTGATCGTCTCGTCTCGTGTCGTTTCCTGGTTTTATCTTAAGCTGACATACAATCACATTTCGCATTGTCCTTGCCCGGCTACCGTCCGTCCTCTCTCTCCCTCCTTCTCTCTTGATCTACCTAGCACGGGCTTCCTCTTTTTTTTTTTTTTGAGGCAAAATCTCGCTTCCTGTTGCGCATCGTCCTGCAAGGCGGGTCAGCTGTGCAGCAGCAACACCCATTCTCCAACCTCCCTTCCTAAGCGTTCGTAGATCGCGTTGCACGTGTCCAGCGATCGCTTCGACGTTTTCACGGTGGGCGTGGCTCATTTGCATTTTCCTTTCGCATTCCTCAAGCGACTCGAGCGACTCGAGCGACTCGTGTCTTGGCACACGACTGGGGGTTGTTTTAGGGGTAAGTTCGCTCGTCGCAAGTTCAGGAAGTGCATTTTATGGCTTGTGATTACGTCCAGCTTTCCAGTTCGCCTAGCATTATTATTATTTTAGTTGTTTTTGGGGTGCGCCAGCCACGTGGTGTGGTTCTAGGACATTTTTTTAGCTGCTTGCGATCGCCCTCCTTTGGTCCGCTTCAGCCTCTCAGGCGTGACTGCCTATTTCCGCTGTCCCGAGGCCAATTTATGCGCCATTAACACAGCTCACCCAAATTGAAACTCGTTCAGAGCGTAAACGTGAACAAAAAAAAAAAACCCGTCAAATATTTGCTGCAATTTCCGGTGCAGCGTTGGCTTGATTATTGAGTGGGTTGCCAGGCGCCGGAAATGAGGCAAGCTCCCTCAAGCAGTGGCCAGGGGGCAGGCGTGAGTCATAAAGCAGGCGACGAACTCTAGAAGATCGCAACTATAAAGGTAAAGTTGACTCATAACTATTGCCCAACTTGAGATAGCCTCTACTTTGCCTACTATTTGTATACATTGTACTCCGACTTCACTCGAAAATGTGCAGCTATTTATAGCAAGTGGTTTCCTATTCCACAAATACACTCTACTTGCAGCCACTTGAGCTCGCTCGAGAGCTGAGAGAGTGCCATAAATCATCGCAGATAAGATATTTGTATCATAGAGCACTCGCTACATTTGAATGTCGATAGTTCTGCAGCTATTTGAAGTAGAAGAGCAAATTTGCAATTGAAGTAGTTATATAGTATTCTCTATTATAGTAATCTCTGTTGTTAATTCAAATGTGAAATGTTTCCAAATAGTTGTTATGTTTATAACTGCTGCAAGTTGAAGGAAATTGTGTAAAAATGCATACAGATCATTGGATTGAAGTCGTCCGCAACGATTGAAGAAGTTCACTAAGATTTTCTTGAAACACTGTAGAAAAAATCATAAGTTGCAAAGTAACTTTTCGTTGTGCTGAAATAGTTTGAAGCCAAATGTTTGCAAATAAAAAGTTGTGTTTGAATTTGATTTTTTGAATTGGTTTTTTGTATTTTGTTTCCATATTATTGCAGTTCAATAATAATAGTAATAATATTTAGTGTCTTCCATGCTTATAACAGAACTTACAACTAATTAGTTTAGTGTCTTCCATGCTTATAACAAAACTTACAGCTATGCAAAAAAAGGTTGTCTTCCATTACGTCTACTCTCAAAAAAAAATTAGTGAGTTTGGGTCGAATTTAAAATAGCTGGGACTCGTTTGTTGTTTCACTAAGGCAACAGTTGCAGGGTATTTACAAGGGTATTGCTTTGTACAGAATGTGTGTGTGTGTGTGTGTGTGTGTGTGTGTGTGTGTTGGCGACTTGCCACACGCTTATTGCTCCTGCCACGACGAGATGTAGTCGAGCAGTTCCTCATCGTCGGGCTGCTCGTCGCTGAAGCTGTCAAAGGACTCGAACTTGAACTGCTGCTGCTGCTGCTGCTGCTGCTGATAGTCCTCGGGCAGCTCCTGCTTGACGTAGCTGGCCGACAGATCGGAGTCGCTGTACGAGGGCGTGGGCGAGGCCGAGTGATACGAGTGGCCGACGAATCCCGCTTGTGACTGGGGACTGTCGAGGCTGCTGTGGCTGCTGTGGCTGTTGTAGCTGCCGTCGTTGCTGCTCTCGTCGCCCGAGTGGCTGGCGTAGAGCTGGCGCCGCGACTGGCCGTCGTCGAGCATGTCCTGCAGGCCGCGTATGTACTCGACGGCGATGCGCAGCGTGTCCACCTTGGACAGCTTCTTGCTGGCGCCGCGGCCGCCGTTCGACAGCGTGTTGATCACGCTCTGCGGCAAGTGCTGGCGCAAGTTGACGAAGCCGTTGTTCACCTGCTTGACGCGGTTGCGTTCGCGGGCGTTGCGCCTGGCCACCGACGGCATTTGCTCGCCGCCGTACGGCAAGCTGTTGTAGCTGAACTTCTTCTTCGCCAACTGCTGCTGCTGCTGCTGCTGTTGCTGCTGCTGCTGCATGTTCTGCAGTTGGCTGTTGCCCAGCGGCAGCTTGGGTGCAATCAGCTGATGTTGCACGAGCTGCTGCTGTTGCTGCACGAGTTGCTGCTGCTGCTGCTGTTGTTGTTGTTGCTGTTGCTGGTGGTGCAGCAGCATGATGTTGCCGTTGGTCAGCTGAAAGTGCTGGTAGTTGTTGCTGCAGACGCTCGTCATGTTGCTGTCGTTTGTCGTGTTCGTGCGTGGGAATATCCGTGAGAATTGCTTGTTGACTGTGTGGAATCAAATTCCGCAATGATAAACCTCGTCCTGCGCAACGCCCTTAAATACCCGTCTCCCAGGCGACGTTGCCGTCGACGTCGACGTCGACAGCGACGGCGCAACGATCGCTACCTGCCTCAGCGTTGTGTGCCACAAGTGATCGACTCGCTGGCTCTCCGCTCGCAGGGGTTAGGGGTTAAAACGCTCTTAGGGGTTGCTCGACAGCTACATGTGGGTGCTCGCCATCTCTCTCGCTCTCGCTCTGGCTGGAGCTGTGTCCTTTGTGTCGCAGCTCCTATTGTTTGCGCTGCTCGCTCTTCTTTTGCTTTTGCCATTCGCATTTTCATTTCATTGGAGATTTTTCCTACAACGAAATCGAGACTTAAATCTCTTGTGCACAATACTCACACACACACACTGGCGCACAACGAGCGATCCTTGTCACAGAAATATAGGTATGGAAAAAATAAATAAATATCGTAGACGAAGGACTCGCTTTTCAATGCACTTCCACTTTTGTCGTCAAGAAAATGTAAAGACGAGGCATAACTACGCAGATATCTATAATCACAAATGAAGGAATTGAAAACGAGATTGAAAATGGGAAATTGGAAAAAGAAGGACACAGCTAGAAGAGCAGCCCAGGAGCCAAGCAGCCACTTGCATGTGATCCATCATCGCAGCCACGCTGCCTCTTGTGGCACTTTCACTATCACAGCTCCCCGCTCCCCGCTGCCTTTCCCCATCGAACGCTGGGCACAGTGTGGCAAAAAGTTGGAGAATAAGCGAATGCGAATAACAATTATAAGATTTAGTCAACTGAAATTCTATTTCGTGAATGCAATTAGAGTTAATCAACATTCAATATCACTGCTTGTATTGCAAATCTCAGAGTAATTGAGATAAATGATATTTTATAAGTGCTCATGTGGCACTCTCAATGAATGTAGTTGCCCTATCAAATTCAGTCAATATAAATGTAAATGACTGTTTTGCTTATGTTACCGCGTATCTTGTTGATTTTCAGAATTTGACCAGAAAGAGTTTGAGCTCTTTAAAAACTGGCAACTGATAAAAGTTAATCCCTATATTTGAATGCTGCAGCGCATGTTTAAAGGCAATGCTTGATCACACCATGTATGCAATGTATGTTAGATGGGTGACTCAAGGATTGATATGCTGATCTTCCAAATATGTCAAGAAGGAGTTTGAGCTCTTAGAAATCTGATAAGCAACTGATAAAAGGTATGCTCTATATTTGAATAATACAGTGCTTGTTAATAAGCAATGCTTCCATTTCAATCGAACAAACAAATCTATTATTTTTATTTAATTTATTTGCATATTACTTGCAAAGACAATATGAGTTTTGTTAGATGGGTGACTTAAGGATTGATATGCTGATTTTCTAAATATGTCAAAAAGTAGTTTGAGTTCTTTGAAATCTGACAAGCAACTGATATAAGGTATGCTCTATATTTGTATAATACAGTGCTTGTTAATAAGCAATACTTCTATTTCAATGGGTCAAAAAAAGACATTTTTTTATATTTAATTTATTTGCATATTGCCTGCAAAGACATTAAAAGTTTTGTTAGATGGGTGACTTAAGGATTGATATGCTGATCTTCTGACTATATCAAGAAGGAGCTCTTAGAAATCTGACAATCAACTGATTAAAGGTATGCTCCATATTTGCTAATAAGCAATAAAGAAATGATGAAATATTTCATGAAGTTTTGTTAGATGGGTGACTTAAGGATTTTTATGCTGATTTTTCTTGCTGATCTTCCGAATTTGTCGAGAAGAAAGAAGGACTTGAGCTCTCTAAAGCCTGGTAAGCAATAGATAATAGGTATGAATAAAATAATAAAATAATAAGAAATGAGATAACATAATAAGAAATAACTTGCAGTGCATGTTAATAAGCAATACTTGAAAACACAATGTAGGCTATAAATTACAAAGTGTTTTCATTTAATTTATTTGCATATTGCTTGCAATTACAATAAATGTTGTTAGATGGTAACAAAATAACATTAATTGCTTATCAATTTGGCTGTAGTAAATCAGAAAATATTTCTGCAGTGCTTCATTTCGTTAAATGCGTAACTTAAGGATTTTTATGAATGCAATCTGAACTCACTGCATAAACAGAGTAATAATAAATCTGTGTCAACTTGGCTGTAGTTAATTAGTCCACATTTTTGCAGAATTTCATGTATTTGCAATAAGTAATAACAACTTTGCCCCACTGTGCAAGCAGTGCAGTTGTGAATCCGTCGTGTGTCACAGCTCAAGGCTTTGGCGTCTGGCCTTCTGTCTGACTGCGCGACTGAGACTGCGTCTGAGTCGGAGACGGAGTCGGAGACGGAGTCTGATTCGCAGTCGTGTGTCTGGGGCAGGAATGGCCTTGGGGAGACGCAGTGATATGCGAGCGAGGCGCAAGCGCAACTGTTCTTTTGCATTAAGCATTGCCGCATTGCCGCATTTGACACGTGCTTCCGATCAGGGTGATTAGCATAAGCAAGAACAACAACAACAAATCCCACAAGTGTGTGCCGTCTCATGCATATAAAGAGTGAGCCACCAGACACACACACTCTGCTTGCAACTCATTTTGCATTTGAGCTTTGTCACGAAGCTGCAGCTTGACGACCGGCAAGCAAGCGAACTTGACAGCCCAAAGGGAAACGAACTTGGCGCTAGGCTATTTATGTGTGCAACTGCAACGACTGCAGTGGGACTGTGGCAAGTGAAGTGGCCCCCATAAAGCGCCCAATCATAAATTTGTTATGGGCTGGCAACAATGTTGTTGTTACAGTTAACAAGCTGCTGCTGCTGCTGCTGCTGCCAATAAATGCATAAAACAAAAAAAAAAAAACGAAACGAAATTGCCTTGATTAACATGGAGCTGCTGCTGCAGCTGCCTTATCGTAATCGTTTTTTAAAAGCTGCCATCGATTTGAAGGCATGCTCTACTTACTCTCCTCAATTCCCAATTCCCAATTCCCCGTTTCATTAATGCATTTCTAATATCCATCGAGTCTATATAAAGGGGTAAATCCTTTGCGTCATCGCCTGCACGCCTCCCGGCTCCTTGCTCCCTTTTCGCTGCCACGCCCCCCCTCCGACAAAAATTGTGCACAACTGGGGGAGAAAACACAAAATGTTTTGGTAGCATTTTAATTAGCTCTGCATTTCTTTCCATACCATCTCTTTGATTAATTAAAGTGCTAGTAATGCTCGCGGCACCTTTGTCGAGGCAGACAGGTAGCAAGGAGCGGCAGGAGCTGCGCAGGGTTGCCAAGTCGGGCAAAGTACGCGTTAACCCTCAGCTGGCGTCCTCTATGCGACATTGTCGATCTAATTGGATGTAATGGGAACGACTAGGCTGCACTGCGGCGCCCCCTAGCGCTGGTATGCAATACGTACTGGAAACGCTGCGAGACAATAGAAGTCCAATTGGATTGCAATTTGAAACTAGCTGCAATGGGCAGCAAATGGAAAGAACCTAAATTATTGAGTGGCAAAGCAGGTTAGATAATTATTTGACTTTTGCGAGTTTACAAAATCGAATTGTATCGAATGTTATTAAGATATTTTCCTTTGTTTGGCGTGCATTTTGCTATAAGTTTATATTTAGTTTTGTTAAACTAGAAGTAGCTTTGAAAGGCAGTTTAATATTTATATTATTTGACTTGACTTGCATTCTTCTGCAATTATTCTAAATTTATAAAGAGTTTATATAAAAGTAAGCAGCTTTGAAAGGCAGTTTTATTTTGGTAATTCAGTTTTCCTTAAGTTTATATTTGCGACTTTACAAAATTATGGCTTGAATCGAAATTTGAATACCATATTTTCCTTTTGGTGTGCACATTTCAATTATATTATAATTAGTTTAGCTAAACTAAAAGAATTTTTGAAAGGCAGTTTTATTTTCCTAATATTATTTGACTTCACTTGCATTCTTCTGCAATTATTCTAAATTGATAGAGTTTATATAAAAGTAAGTAGCTTTGAAAGGCAGTTTTATTTTGCAAATATTATTTGACTTCACTCGATTTCTTCTGCAATTGCTCTAAATTGCGAAATAGTTTAGAAATTGCTGTAATTCTTTTAAGTGCAATATATAAAAGTAATTATATTGAATAATAATAGTTCATATATTTTGCATAGCAACGTGATATGTTGGTGGAGTTCAGGGAAAGAATGTGCAGCAGGATCAAAGGATCACAGAAATGCTAGAGTGTTTTCTAAGAACTCTTTGGCAAGCTGCAAACTCGTCGCAAGTGTCGAATGTGGGATGTCGATATCGATATCGATATCGATGTGACAATTAATTACGTATTTTATGTGTCTGGCGCTTCATTAAGGCTAATTGAGAATTCCGAGCATCAACCAGCAGCTACTGAATTCTGTCAAACTGCGTAAAGCGAGCATTCACTTGACCCCCGATCACGTACAGGCGACAAGTCTGCCTGTGTGTGTGTGTGGACGTGATGGAGTAGGTCAGAGTTGAGTTGAGAGTTGCAGGTTGGCAGTGATATCGTAAGCGTGAAATCTGTCAGCCTGCTTTGCGCCGTGTTATCGTTATCGCTCATCGTGTTGTGGTCATCACATTAATTTGACTTTTTATGGGTGTTCCGAGCGGAAATTGTCGTCACTTTCGCGGCACTTCTGAACGTTGTTGTTGCTCTTGTTGTTGCTGTTGTTGTATTGCAGTCGTCGCGTCGCAAACGAAGTGAAAACATTAAAGATTGCTCTTTTTTGGGGAGCAGTTGGGCTTTTATTATATTTCTGAAAATGGGGATTCGCACGATCACACCTAATAACGGTAATTTACACGCACGCCACTCGCCGATAATTGCGACGCCAAATGCGCGCCAGGATACGCGTGAACTCTGGAAGTCGAAGCCAACGCCAAAGCCAAAGTCACAGTCCAAGCAACTTGCAAAGCCAACGCTGCCCGATGAGCTGAGTGAGATAACAGCAGCAGTGGCAACAACAGCAGCAGCAGCATCAGCAGCGGTTATTAAAAACGTGGCAATCGGCGGTTGTTGTTGTTGTAGTAACCGAATACGCCGCCGCCAAGTGCGAAAAAGCAACAACAACAGTAGCCAGCGAGTTATGCGAAATGCAAATGCCCTCAAATCGAACTCGACAGCAAATACTACAAATTCAGCAAACTACAGGTCGTCCTGTCTGCCTATCTTAGAATTGGAATAGAATGTAAGTAATAACAAAGCGATATACTGAAAACACTTGCTGCAACTTCATAGGAATATGCAACAATGTGGGATAAGTATAAATGATGAATATGTAACAATATGCGGAACATAGAAATTGATTCTATGTACATAGTTTGGCATGAGAATCGAGGATGGATATGCAACAATATGCGAAAGATAGAGTAGGAAATGCATTAGAAGTGCATGGAATTGACATCAAAGTGTAACTACTAATCTCTAACTGCTCTAGAGAATGTGCGTAATAACAAAGTGTTATATTGAAAACACTTGCTGCAACTTGATAGGAATATGCAACAATAAGCAAAAAGTAGAAATTTCTATGTGGTTTGCAATGAGATGGAGTTGTAATAATATGCAAAGAGTAGAAATTGATTCTATGTAGTTTGGCAGGAGCATGAAGGAAACGCGTTAGAAGTGCAGAGAATTGGCATCGAAGTCTAACTAACTAGTCTAATTGCTGCTGCTTCAATGTGGAAGCTAGCTTGAAGAGTTGCAGCAACTGCTGCAGAGCACAAAAGTTGAATAGCTGCATAAGAACTTTAAATAGTTGCAGCTACAAATGTGCAAGCAAATACAAATCGACTAGTAGTTACAACTAACTACTTAATGCTTCACAACGCGTCATATGCTCCAAAAAATTCAGGAGGAGAGTATGAAAAAATGCTGTCGAGGTGTGAAAAATAACTGGCCAAGGCAACGCCGCAGCAAGAAGGAGGCGGGGGAGCTGGCAAGAGAGAGAGAGAGAGCGGGAGAGGGAGAAGGGGAGAATGAGTTGGGGATGGGATTGAGGATGGGGGCAGCCTGTTCCCGGGCACGCATCGAAGGTGTTGAAAGCTTTGCGCTTCTAAGAAACGTTTGTCGTTGTTGCTGCGGTTGCCGCTGCTGTTGCCGCTGCTGTTGCTGTTGCTGTTGTTGTGATTTCGGCTGGTTGATATGAGAGGCGCAGCTACTTCTGAAGTGCGACCCGACCGGTCTCCAGGCCTCCCTCCCGTCGTCCGCTGAAGATGATATTTGTCGATGGTGTCGAGGTGTTAAAATTACCCCAAAGGTACATAATAATTACCTTAAATTGCAAAAACAGCGAAATAAATTTCAAACTGGCAGACAACGCGCTTGCGATAGCTGCAAGAGACTCCCCCCATACCCCTCCACTGGCTCTTCTTCTTCTCTCTGTGGCCACTCGCCGCTTTAGCGGTCACGTTTGAAGCGCATTTAGCGTTGCCAGATCGTTGCCAGCCGCATGCAAATGCCCCAAATGGGGCGTGTGTCCTCCATAAAAGTTGAATGCTGTTGTCTGGTAATTAACGCGGCCGTGGAAGGACGACAGAGGGGGGGGGGGGGGGTGACTGTGAATCTGACTGTGCTGGGGACATTTTGTGTGGCTGCCGCAAGTGGCCGCAAGAATAATGACAGAGCCGAGGACGATGGCGAGACCGCAAAAGACTCCACGACAACTCGCCAAGCTCTACTTCGTGTTGCCACGGGCCGATCTATTTAATTAATTGCTAACAAGTTGAAAATGTTTAAATGGTTTATGGCCACAGAGACAGCGGCGGTGTGTGTGTGTGTGTGTGGATCCCTTTCAGCCATAAAGACAAATTGTTGGTAGCTTCTCCGTCTGCGTCTTCTTCTTGTTGGGGCCATAAAGCGGCAAGTGGAGCGCTGTTCTTTTGGGGAGCCCACAAACGTGACGATATTTTATTGGACAGGTCATGGCTGCGAGAAGTCAAGCTAAAACCCTAAATGCATCATTACTGCTGCTTGCAACGTGTTGCCCCAAAGGCGTGTTGCACTCTCCACATTCGCCATAATCGAACTCACTCAACTAGTTGCCGATTTTCCTGAAATTGTTAAATCAACATGACAGAAATTTATGCAATTACTATTTTTGACAAACAAAATAGTTGAATATTGCTAGCGATTTAGTTTTTAATAAATATATAAACAATCAGCAATATCATCAATATAATATATTGCAATATTGCTGCTAAGAAGGGAAAATTTCTCGAATAATTTGTATTTTTGTAAATTAATTTGATTTATAATATTTAGTTTTAATATTTGCAGTTGCTCTCAAGTGTTAGGAGATATATAAATGTAAAATCAGGTAAGTGCACTTTAGTAATTATTATGGAAGTATACAGTTTATTTTATTATTTATTTATTTTGTTTACATATTTATGTATAACATCTAAAACATCTTATCTGAAAATTGTATATTTAATAGCCTCAATTAATTGCAGTCTTTAGTAATATCGATTAAGCACTCTATTAAAAAGAGAAACATTATTTTCAAAAGAGAAAAAGACAAAAAATAAATGTTTATTTAGACTAAGAGCATAATTTTTCGTTGTCATTATCAGACATTAAATCATTATCAGATTATTAAAAAGAGAAAACATTTTCACAAAAAAAAAAGTATTTAGACTAAGAGCGTAATTTTGCGCTCTCTTTATCAAAGGCAATTTATACGCTAAATTGAAATATTTCTAACTTAAATTAATAGCTTCTTAGATGATGATTAACTTGTGTAGAAAGTGCAATCAAAATGATCGTTTTTGTGAGTATTTTGGGTGATCAATTCTATATTAAATAGCCTCAATTAATTTCAGTCTTTTGTAATATGAAATAAATATACTATTAAAAAGAGAAAACATTTTCACAAAAACAAATATTTGGACTAGGAGCATAGTTGTGTGTTCTCATTGTCATCGACAATTTGCAAACTAAATTGAAATATTTCTAAATTAAATGAATAGTTATTTAGTTGATGATTAACTTGTGTAGAAAGTGCAATAAAAATGCTCGTTTTTGTGATAATCGTTGTGTGATATAAGAGGCTTTATTGAGGCGCGTCGAAGCGCTGAATCGCAAGGTGTGTTGGGGTCCGAAGCGTGGCGCAAAAGCGCAACGTGATGACAGTTTTGGGCGCATATACAAATGGGCTCGAAGTCGACATTGATGTCAACGCGCGATGCCGATCGAAATGCAGATGGAGATCGAGATCGAGATCGAGATCGCGATCGAGATGGAGATGGAGCTGAAGATCGTGATCGTGATGGCGATGGCGATGACGAAGGCGATGGCAAGCAAGATGGTGATCTTGGCGCGAAGCAAATTTATCACAGTTGAGAAATGAGTTGTGAGGCAGCAATTATCATTAAAAGTAACATGACTGCCATCGCAAGGAAACAAGAAAAAAGAGAGAGAGAGAGAGAGAGAGAGAGAGAGAGAGAGAGAGAGAAAACTGGCACAAACTTTGCCCTCAGGCTGTGTCTCTGGAGAGCGATAGTTTGCGTTGATGAGCTCAGAGATTATAGAGATTGATCTAGCTGCTAATTAATGATAAAATGCTTTGGGTCGTGGAGCTCCCGTTGATCTTATGCAAAACAAATAGTCAGGGGAAACAAAACAAAGCTAATGAATTTGCGGTCACGATGGCAGCAGCACAGCGGGAACAGGATCAAGGATCAAGGATCAGTAGCGAACACGCGCCGTCGTCAATTTCGCAGAAAACTCTCTGCTACAATTTCAATTTCTGTTGAAAACAGTTGCATCGCTCTCTCTTGGTCTCGCGTTTCTTGACTTCTGCTTGGTATTGCATTTTCTTTGGCCTTTTTAATGTAATTTTTCATGCGCGTATTTTGTTTTTTATGTTTCGTTTCGATCTCTTGGCTTTGTGTCGATGCGAAGCAGATGCAATTAATCTAAATCCAATTATAAGACAAAGCGGGCAAGCACCATTACACAAAGCGAACAGACTGCTCACAAATGCTTGGCTCGATCTCCGGTGATATACACCGATTAATATTGAAATCAATACGCACTCCCAAGTCTTTTGTTTAACGCTCTCCTCCGTCGCCTCGCGCCCTCGTGTCTTCTCCCTTTTCGTGTCTCTGTCTCTCTGTCTCTCTGTCTGTCTGTCTGTCTGTCTGTGCTGCCTTCGGGGCTGGCTGGCGTATCACATTACTTCTTTTGGCCCTGGTTGCAATCTTCTTGCCTCTGCTGGGGCTAACAAGATGCATAAAGTGTCTAAATTGGTGTTGAACCATATTACCCCTCCATTGCAGCGCCCTCCGCTCCACAATGCCACACTTTTCAAGCAGTTGTCGAGCAAAAGGTGCAGACGTTGTTTGACAAATTCGCAGTTTACTTAGAGAGCAAACTTAAATTAGCAGACACAATTGAAATAAATGCAAATTTGAAATCTGAAACTAGCAAATAATTGTCATAAACGAGCATTGATTTTGAATAGCAAAATGTTTACAAATATAATAAAGAAAACGATGTTGGTTGTGTAAATAATTGAGTCTGCTAATATAGTAATAATAATTTGAATTTTAATGAAATAAATATGTTTAGAAATATACATAGTCGTGATACTAAATTATTTTCTTTTTAGAAACAAAGCTAACATTCACTTTAGAAGCTTAGATTGTAAAAGCTTCTACTATTTTATGCATTCAATTTGACGTGAGCTTAAAAGTATAAATTTAATCGAAATAATTGTGTATGAAACTCATAATTCCCATTTAAGGATATGCCTTAAAATCATCTCGCAGTCTCGCATAATTTAGATGCGCGAGTTATAAATAGAAAATAGGTGACCTAAGCTGTAGTTTGGGATCTTAAAGATCTCAGACTTACAGCTGTCCAAGGAGCTCGCTGCGTTTTAATGTGCCTTAAGCCGCTTAGTATAGAGCGGGGCACCCACATGATGGAGAGCGCGGGAGAAACGGGGAGAACGAGTGCGATTAGACCACACAACATAGTATGAGAGCGATGGGGAGATTGTCAGATCTAATAGGTGGCAATCGGTGATAAGAGAGCATCAACTACTCCAGGGACAAGTATCGAGCATCGAGAGATTGCATCGAATTGAATTGAAATCAAAGAGCGAGTCCTAAGTCAACACGATTTATGTGACTTAATTCCACCGAAAACTGACAATTGCAATGCAACTGAAAGTGAGACGAAGTGAGACGAGGATCCCGCATGATTCCGAACTGAAGTACGAAAGGATTAAAGACAGCGCCCACGCGAACAAAGGGGAATTAAATATGAAAAATCGCTGGAGCAGCCAAGGATCAAGCCAATGAAATTTATGACTTACTTAACGCGACCTGCCACAAGCATCTATCCTTGACAATGACAATGCAGTTTGTGTCGCGCTGCCTTGCCGCCGATCCTGTGGTCGTTAATAGCACATTCATTTTCCTACCAGCCAGCGAGGGGAGCGGGGCAACAAAAAAAACCGGGGGAAACAGATAGTTGGAAATACTTTGGCTTCTTTGTGTTTGCTCGTTATGATTGTTATTAGTATTCCTGCATTTTCTTTATCTGCGCGTATCTCGGACGCAGCTCGGACGCAGCTCGATCTCGGGCTAAAAGGACGAAGGAAAAGAAGCGAGCACGTTATCCTGCCGCGTCGTTTTAATAATTTCATATTTCATTCGGACGCGACGGGGTTTTTTTTATGTTTGGTCATCGCAGTTTGTGGAAATTTACACCGTCTATCTGCAGCTCACATCTTTATTATATGGCCACAATAGCTCCTCCCCCCCCCCCCTTACTTTCCCTCGCATCGCTCATTTTCAACTCGAAAAGTATTTAGAGTGCTGGAACGTGTCGTTGCCTTTAATTGGCATTTAAGCGATCTAATGAAGCGATAGACCAACGCTCAATTGTTACTTGATCCTGGCTAAATTCAAAGATATCTGTAGCTTGCCTTCAATTCGAAGCTATGCAACAAAATAGTGATGCAACATTACGTTAATTTTCTAAAATTTACAGAGATAATTTGCGCTATGAGTAGGCTAAAGTTTGAGTAAAACAAATATACAATATTAATAGTTTGACTGCGTTGAAAAAGCAGTTTTACATTATAGCAAACTGCATTTGAATAGTTTATTGTTGGAGAAGTGAAACATTGGATAGCAGTCACATTGTGGCTATATTTTCTGCATAAAATAGGGGAAGCTGCCGGAAGTAAAGAAAGTGGTGCAGAAGCTGCAAATTGCCCAAGGCAACGTGATGAATGCGAGTGCCAAGCAACTAAAGTTTACTACCCCAAGACAATCGCGCTCTTTCCCTCACTCTCGCTCTCTCTCTTTCTCTCTTTTCGGCGCTGTCTTTTTGACGCGTGTTAACTTTCACTGAGCTGGAACGGGAAGCGTGTTGATTTGCGTGCAGATCTGTAGCTGCAACGCGAGATCGTTGATTGACTCGACACGCGTGACGAGCAACAACAAAAGGGTGGAGGGGGGAAGGATCGGGGAGCAATTATGCGACTTGAGTGAATTCTGGCAAAGTGTTGATAGCTTTATTTCAAGTGGAGATTGAAAGCTACAAGCGCATTGCCGGAACTGGCTAGTTAAAATGTTATTAAGCCGATCGTGTCGAGCTCGAGTTCGAGTTCGGGATTGAGATTGAGGACCTCACAGCAGCAGAGCGCTAAACTAATTTTAATAAGACTTGATTAAAATGCAATTTACCAACGAAAATTTATCAATTGCTGGAGTGGAGCTGAGCCGACAGCTGCCCAGCAGAAGATCGCCAGACTGGAGGATCACGAGGAGCCTTGGACCTCACTGTCTGCTCGCTTAAATAAAGTCATTAAATTCAAATCAAAATTATGCTGCAATTTCGTGATCTTCTTCTTCATTTTTTTGGGTGGCCTGACGATGAATTCAATTACCACAAAAACAGCAACAATAAAACGAAAAATTGCAAAATTAAATGTAAATAATACTGCAGACGATTGCGGGGGAAATTCAATACAGAGCCAAGTAAGACTGAGGCGAGGCACATGCCATAGGCAGAGAGAGGGAGAGGGAGAGGGAGAGGGAGAGGGAGAGCCTTGATTAGCCACGGGCTACTGTGCAACGAATGTGTGCCACCGTGTGCTGCGCGCACAGCTGCAACAGATGTCAACTTGACCTTGCAACCAGAACGAAATGCAAGCAACCAACTGGCAAATTTTCATGGATCGTCTAAATATTTACACCCAAAAAACACAACGAGCACAAAAGGCGAATTGTGAGATGTGAAATTAATTTGACTACAGTTGGGCGACACTGCAAACAAATGCAGTGCAGCAGTGCAGCAGTGCAGCAGTGCAGCACTTGCAGCATGCCACATCAGTTGCGCTGCATGGCGCCTCCTCGTACGAAACGCATACGAAACTCATTTGAATGCACACACGCTTGGCAGCATTATGCAAGCATAGCACATTCCGTTGCCCCAAAAAGTACACACGCCACTTGCTACTTGCCACTTGCCACTTGCCACTCACTGGTTGGCAGCCGCAAACATCTTGGCAGCGAGCAAGTTCAGTGCATTTATGAATGAAAATTTCGCACGCTTAAAACACGCTTCAAGCTGCAAAGTTGCAGGGGAACGAGCGCGGCATGCAACGCGGCTGCAAGACGCACTGCACCTGATAATTGACAAAACCTGACAGCATTGGGGATACTTTTTTTCTTGCCTTGCTGCCCGTTGCTGCCTGTTGTTGCTTTTGGCCCAAACCCGAACGGGAAGTGGGCAAGTCAGAGGCATTAAAAGAGGTTGAGCAAAGCAACAGCAGCAACAACAAAAACGCAAAGAAAAAAACTAAAAAGGAGCAAAAAATAAATATAAAAAATAAACTGGAATGAAAATGCAAGTAGAGCAGCTTGGATGCCAGCACACTTTGTGTACACTCGACGACGACAACGCTGCATTATGATGATAGATCTGCCAAGGAAAAAACATTGACTTCAACAGCGTTTGACAAGTACCACAAAAGCATTGTGAAATGTTTGGTAGTAATACTTAAGCGTAATATTAATATAATATGATAACACTTATAGAATTGATGGGTGTCTTCAAAGACTTTTATAAACATGAAACTAATTTGCAGATTTTGTCGAATTTGATTGCGAAAATATTTTCAGCAATTGCGTAGTTATGGAGCAAATATTATGACATTGCTGCTTTTGAGAAGATATTAAACATTTTAGTAGTTTTACTTAAACGTTTCTTCAGACATATATGAACACTTTAAAACACCTATAATATTTATGGAATTGATAGGCGACTTTTATAAACACGAAACCAATTTGCAGATTTTGCTGAATTTGATTGGGAAAATATATTCAGCAGTTGCGTAGTTATGGAGCAAATATTTTGAGAAGATATTAAACAATTTCGAACTCTGTGCAATATACTTTGATATGACACTAAGATCGTCAAACTATATGAACTATTGAATTTTATAAGTAAACGAATCAAATCTATTCACTTGCCAAAATGAAAATGATGGCTAAAACTCTTATTTATTTCAAAATTATAATGTCTGCACTTTCCCACCGATTTCAGTCACTTATATAATCAAGTTTTATTATGCCAGCTTAAGAGTAAAGTAATTGTGCTTTTAGCTAGTTCTATTTGTATATTTTGCTTTTTGCTTGCCACTTTTTTACTTCAGTCCATTGTATGGCTTGTCATACATGTTAGTTAGTTTCTAGCAGCATCTGGAGATGATTTCATTTGACAGTTTATCGCTGAGGTTGCTGCGGTTGCACAGCACTGATTGCTTACAGCCGAAGCTGTTGATGACTGAGGGGAGACAGCGATGGCGAGGATCTTAAGTGCGTAAGAGCTAGGACGTTGCTTGGAGAATGTGAGGTCAATAGACGGTATTCCTGGAAGACTGCAATTGACATATCAGTGGATCTTTCGTTTCACAATATTTGCAGGCACTCAGCAAGTGTTGCGGTTGAGGCATTATGGCTGGCAGGATCAAAGGATGCACGATTGCATGCATATCAAAACAAATATGGACATAGGTTGTGGCCACTTCTAAGTGGGAGACATCGTCGAGAGTGAAGGAAATACAAAAACAGAAAGAGAAACAGAAACAGAAACAGAAACTGTTTGGTCATCACGCATGGCGCAATCCTTTTTTGAGGGTGAACAAAGAGAGCAGCACAAAAGGATTACAAGCGCCAATGTCTGGCGATAAACTCTTGAACTCTTTAATGCCGCTTGCCGCATGCTGCTTGCAACTTGCAGCTCGCTACGCGGTGCGCGTGGCTTATGCGTTGCATCCTGCGCCAACGGGTAATTACACCACATGATTTATGATCGGAGGCAGCAGGCCCAAAAATACAACAACAACAACAACAGCGAGGTTTGTGGCTCTGCGCTCGGTTTCGGGCCAGCGTGCAACGTGCCCCAGCCAGCATCAAACGAACAACAACAATCGATCGATCAGTTCAGCTCTGTCCGCCCATTTTGGCCCCTTTGGGGCAAGCCAAGTGGCTCAGTCGGCAATAACAACAATACCCAACAAGGGCGCACAACTCGCAGATACCCTGCCAGAAATATGCAAAACTGCCTCAAAGAACTAAGGTCGAGCAAGATTGAATACAATAGTTAAAAGAATTCTGCTACAATGTCAACGAATTCCATTATAGCGATTTATACCAATTATTGCAAAGCAACCACAATCTATATGCATATATAAAATTGTCGCGGTTTGCCAAAATTCTTACTCTAACTATCTTAAATCTTGCATTAAAATGGGTAGGAAACCTAGAGTTATTTGCCGTAAAATTAACTCAAGTAAGTCTACTTTTTGTTTGATTTACAAGCATTTTGTTTAAATTGTGTTGTAAATGCTGTTGAGTTGAGATTATTTCTAAAGAAGTTGAAATTGTAAGACCTTAAAAAGAATTAGTTGTATTAACTTTACTTTAATTATTCAATGTCATGGGGACACTTAAAAGAGAACTATTTGGAATGAACTTTACTTTATTTAGTTATTGTCATAGGGTCACTTAAAAGAGAGTTATTTGAATGAACTTTGTTTTATTTCTTTGATGTCAATGGGAGCATAGCCTGAGTGGGGCAGTCAAAAGCCACAGGGTATGAGAGCAAGAGCAACAACAATAGCGAGATGCGTTGCAGATGCGTCTTGGTGATTTTTATGCAAATGCAACAACTGTTGAACCACTTGGCTGGGCGCTGCAGCCAAAGCAAGCGACGGACAGAGTGCGCTGAGAGTGTTTGACAAACTTGCAACAGCGTCACCGCCACCGCCACCGCCACCGCAGATTGATGACACAACAGACGGACGGACAGCGATACCGTGGCATTGAGGCAGCGTCCAGCGCTGGGAGAGGCGGTAGAGGGGGAGGGGGGACGCAACTTCAAAACTATTTGCCGCGATGCGATATTAATTTTTCGCCTTACTTCACATTTATGAGCAAAATCCATATAATCCATCAAAGAACATCTCAGACGTTTCATGTACGTGTTTCGGAATTTCAATGTGAGATATCGCCAGAGACAGACACAGAGAGAGAGAGAGAGAGGGGGAGAGACGGGGAGAGGGAGAGTGAGCGGGAAAGAGGGATAGACAACGCGCAGACAGTGAGAGACGACACCCTTAAGAGTGCTCTTGCTACGTGCCGCAGCTCTGTGCAACGACAAGCAACATCTGCAACTCGCAACTGGACACTGGACACTGGACAGTGGGGCACGTGTGGCAATGTCAAACACAATCGCATCGCTTCGCATCGTTCGACTGTCGCTGCTGCTTCGTAGGAAGAACGACATTCAAGTGGCGGGCAATTAGATGCCAAAATAATGAAGCACAAATGGAAAATGAGTGAATGCAGTGACATGCCACTTAACACGACGCTCTGTTATTGCAACGTGCTGCTGCCTGCCACGCCCAGTAGCAAGTACAGCCGTATTTGTGCTGACAGCCCACAGCATTAGATAAGATCTCTCTCTTCCTATTTCTCTATCTTTCGATCTTGCTTAAGCTGCTCGAGCCAAAGTGCCAAAGTAAATAAATACAATTAACTACGAAGTAATTGACTTAAGTCTTTAATTGAGAGCAACGTTACTCTACTGAGAGCTGAATCATCAGCTAG
Organism: Drosophila rubida; assembly: GCA_035046165.1. NCBI lineage: Eukaryota > Metazoa > Arthropoda > Insecta > Diptera > Drosophilidae > Drosophila > Drosophila rubida. The sequence goes on along the minus strand of JAWNOF010000023.1, from coordinate 4,732,744 downwards.
CGGGTGGCCCAATAATACAAATAATAACAATAATAGTAAACCGAATGTATTTATTTAGCCAAAGGCAGTTTGCTGTGGTTTGAATTCGTAATGCTCGCTGTGTGGCATTCAGTAACTAACTTGTGAGACACTCTAGAATACTAAGAGGTATTTAAAACAATAAAAACGTTCGAAGAAGTAACGAAAGTGACTCTACTGAAAGCTGAACCATGAGCTAGTCTGGGAACTAGTTCTAATAACAATAATATGTTAATAATGTTAGCATTAGTAGTGTTGTACAGTAACTAAATTGTGAGACACTTTAGAATAGTATAAGGTATTCAATACAATAACTTCCAAGTTTGTTTGAGGTATTCAATACGATAAATTCTAAATTTGTTTGATGCTCAAAGAAATAACACAAGTGACTCAACTGAAACCTGAATCTGGAGCTAGTCTGGGAACTAGTTCTAATAACAACAATAAGTTAATAATGCTCGATGTGTGGCATATTTTGTAGAGCAAGTAAATTGTGAGCCATTCTAGAATAGTAACAGGTATTTCATTTAACTTCTAACTTTGTTTGATGGTCGAAGAAGTAACTGAAGTAACTCAACTGAAAGCTGAACCATGAGCTAGTGTGGGAGCTAGTTCTAAAAACAACAATAAGTTAATAATGTTAGCATTAGTAATGCTCGATGTGTGGCATATTTCTTGCAGTAACTAAGTTGTGAAACACTCCAGAATAGTTTCAGGTATTAAATACAATAACTTGCAAGTTTATTTGATGGTCGAAGAAGTAAGGCAAGTTACTCTGCTGGGAGCTGAATCTTGTGACATAGTAATAAAAATAATATAATAATATGTTAAAAATGTTAGCAATGATTGATATGCGGCATTTAAGATATTTGTGAGACACACCAGAAAAGTGATAGATATTTAATACAATAAAATTGCTCACCTAAGAAGCAAGGCAAGTTGCTCTACCGAAAGCTGAATCATGAGCATTGTGGCATTGTAATGCAAGTAATATGTGTTAATAGTGTTAGAACTATTGGCTGATTTCTGACAGCAACTAACTTGCGAGAAATTCTAGTATAGTAGGTAACTTTCTGGAAACTAAAGTTATGTTTTGGTAAACAGTATTTCCGGCAAGGCAGTTCCTCTTTATTGACTGCGTGATTAAGCGGCAGAATTATGTGAGTATTGCCCGCTTCAGCGGCAGATTAGCGCTGGCAATATAAGAATAGCTTAGCATTAGCGTCGATGATCTCGTCGTGCCATTTTCGTCACCTATTTTGCAAGTGCTGCGCAGGATATTCGTGAGCAGCAGGTAGACAGCAAGCAGTTGGAAGAAACCCCTTCTAAGGACGAGAGGCACAAGAAAGGTCGACGAAGAGGCAGCCACCCCGCGAGCAGGTGTAATATTAAGCGCCCTAAACAGGTCACCGTGTCGCGTTTGTCAGGGTCAAGCGCAGGACCAAGAGAGCGACATTTGTACTCGTCCATGTTCATTTCTTTTTTGTTGTTTTGGGATTTTCCGTGACACCAATTGTAAAGTCAGGGTCGGGCGCAGGGATCGTAAATGAGCAGAATGCAGCTCTAGGAATTTCCAGAATGTCATAAAAGCGCTTTGAATGGTTCGGTGAACAAAACGCGAACCGAAAAACTTGACAGCGCACGAGAGACAGACAGAGGGAGAGGGAGAGGGAGAGAGGCGCTGGAAGAGGGACTAAGCGCCGGCGCAGCGGCAAAAGTTATCACATTGCGTATGTAACTACATTTATCACAATCTAATATGACAACTCGAATAACTTTTGCTTGAATGCGACGCCGCAAAGTTGGGGACTCGAGGCAGAGACTGAGACGGCGAGTGAGACAAAGACTGAGAGTCGTCGCTAATTGGAACACATATCTTGTTGCTTCAGCGCCAGATGATGTACGTGCAACATGTTGGCGATTTATGCATCCTCTCGCTGCACAATGAAGATATCAGGGCGCGCTCACTTGTGCTGCACTTGTGCAAATAGTCGGCCGACTATCGAAATTGGCCAACAACAGTCACCAGTCGATAGATAGAGCGCGTTCGAGAGGGGCAGAGGGGGGGGGGATGGGGCGGGGGGTAGATGGACACGCCGTCTTGGGGCACATCAATAATTCATAACGCTAATTAATAACGCCCCGCTCAAATGTTGCGTGCGAGATGAAAGCCGAAAATGCCGCCTTATGCACATATAACAGGATAATGAACTCGACCCCGGGCTTGAAAGTCAGGCTGCTCTGGCAAGCTGCTGGTGCCTTATTGAAATTCAAATAAACCTTCTTTTGTGGTCCGCAACATTTTGATTGCGTTGCGGCCGAGTTCTTGTAGCTCTCTTGCCCTTTTTCTTCTTGTTTTTGGGAGGGAGCTATCGCTGAACTCACATCACGCCTTAGGTGTAAAAATAAATGTTTAAAGTAACAACTTCTTAAAGAGCTGAATTATGAGTTGCACCACGAAACGCCCGCGCCCCAAAAAACAACACAAAAAAACGAGTGAAGCTCTGCTCCATCAATCTGCGTATCCTTAGAGCGAGGGAGAGGGAGCGACTGTGAGGCAGCCCTATAATTTGTACAAATTTGTTGGACTGATTGATGCGATGGCGGCGCGTTTTTTGTGTTTTTTTGTGTCTGCGCCACACAAAGTTGTACCCACGCCAACAGAACACAAAAGACTATATCCTCGGCCAAAGCGAAGGATCTATTGAGTGCACCCAAAACGAAACCAAAGCGAAAGCCAAAGCAGCTGTCCTTGCATGCGTTTATGCATAAAGATAAACAAGTTGAACAATCCCGATTGTGTGTTGCTGTTTATCAAATGCTCATTTCGTTCCATAGAAACGCGGAGAAAGGTGAAAGTTCTTCCGGCGCTGTCATTTTCGAATGCCCTCTAATCCTTGCCTACTATCAACACAACAACGAGCGGCGAGTTGCTGCTGCATTGAGCATTGAGCTGTCAAGTGTCAGCGTTGACACTGCAAGAATAGCGAGGGGAACAGGGCGAGAGTTACCCTTCCCTTACTTTTCCTTGTTGCCCTTCATTTTGGGGCACGACCCCGACCTAGATCTCAAGAACGCACAATGCACTTCTCAACTGCTTTTGTTCGCCGGCTCTTTAATGTGTCAAAATATAGTCTAGCATCTTTATTCACTTCTTTTTGTAAGGCTAAATGATTTATTATGCTCGAGCAGTGTCACAGTTTTGTTTTCGAGGCGTGGGAGCGTTGCATTCATACTGACTGAAGGGAGAAAGAAAGAAAAAAGAAAAGGATTTCACTGCAGAGCCGGAAAATACAAGCGAATACTCTTGTTCTGGACACTTGGCCAGACACATTGTCAAAAGTTAACACTTAACACTGTCCTGGAGTGTTGCGCTGTATGCATTAAGCACTAAATAAACAAGGCAGTTGCTTCCTCAAGGAGATCAAATATTCCTTAATATCTACAACTAAATTACATTGCATCAAATTCATTTGTTATTTCTGAAACGATTGCTTAAAAACTAATATACGAAAAGATCAAATTAAAAAGTATTTGGTTAAATTGAATATTATGAAAACAAATTATTAAAGAGATCAAATGTCTACAGGCACATATCAAAGATTCCTTAATATCTACAACTAAATTAAATTGCTTTGAATTCATTTATTATATCTGGAATGATCACTCAAAAAACTAATATACGAAAACATGAAATGAAAAGAAGGAAATTCTCTAGTTATCTCCAGTCACATGTAAAATATCTCTTACTATAAATAACTAAATTACATTGTTTTGAATTCATTTATTATTTCTGAAACGATTGCTTAAAAACTAATTTACTATACTGCTAATATAATATAATGAAATGAAAGAAATTGTCCACTTTGCAGCAGAGATCAAATATCTCTTGGCACATGTCAAATATCTCTTAATATTTCTAACTAAATTTACCCATTACATTGTTTCAAATGCATTTATTATTGCTGAAACGATTACTCAAGGAACTAATAAACGAAAACAGGAAACTGAAGAATATTTAGTTAAATAGAATATACTAAAAACTATGACATTAACTTAATAATCCACTCTCTACTTAACTTAATATTCTCTGAGCATGAAAATCGCTCTTATGCAAATGTATTTTAAAGCTGCAATACATTGGCAGACGATGTTTGAAATTATAAATTAAGCATACTCCAAATACTTGTAATATTATATATATCAAAAAATAGCTGATTGAACTGAGATCTAAGTGAGATAATTATGTTAAAAACTATTTTGTAAATGCAGATTTTCTATATTACTTCCAAAAGTTGCGTAGATTGTAAGTTGTTTTCGAAACAGACAATTTCTGTTATTATTGTGTGTTATATCTGAATTTCATGGATCGACATTTCCTTTATCGATGACGTGTCTGAAGTGTGCTCACTTTGAGAGCCGTTGCCGCCTATTTCCGTTTTGCGAAATTGTTAGAATTCTGTTGAATTAGCGTATCTCGAAACGCGTATTTGGATTGTTGCTCGCGATAAGGTTTCCCGGTACCTCCCGAGCGCACGCTCTCTCCCTCTCTCTCTCTCTCTCTCTCGCTCTCGCTCTCGCAGCACGCGTCAAAGGAGGGAACATGACTTATCAGCTGGCTATATTTAAAGAAGCTACCTGCGCTTTTTCAACTAATTTACATTCGATTCCCCTTTTCATCCACGTGCCACGAAGCGTCAGCAGTTTTAGGGGCTTTTAGTTTTTCCATCTACCCGAACCTAATCATCCCCCTCAGCTACCTGCACATCGAGAGCACTTACGATTAGGTAAAAGGGTTTAAGGCAACGTGTTTGAGATTAGTATTAACGGTTTATGATGCTTCTCAGACGACAGCGAGAGAGAGAGAGAGAGAACATGAAGAAGCCCGCACATTCTGCACTGCAATCAATATTTATGTCGGCTGATGTTTCTTCATCATCATTGGCATCATCGGGGGCAATTTTGCAGAACTGGATTGCAGCAATCTCATCAGAGCTGCCCGCATGAAATGTCCCATCGTCAAGTCAATTATGATGTTGCAGTTGATAGCAGATCCCCCCCTCCCCCCCAAAAACCATTAAAGTGAAAAAGTCAGAGCATATTTTTAGACAGTATACTTATTTTTTATTTTACGTTTACCTCAACTAATTAACATTGAAAAAAATGCTGCTTTAAATTCTATTTAATGCTATGTTTCTTGTTACTGGTATCAAGTTGCTTACAAAAGACGGACAAAAAAAAATGTGGACTTAAATGTAGTGCGCAAAAAAAAAAAAGAAAAAATTGTGGCGAGTCTATTTACAGTTTGAGGCACTTGGTTCGACTCAAAATCATTGACTAGAAAGCAACTGGCAGTCGTCGGATGTAGTATGTAGGTAGGACAGGACAGGAGGTGTGTGGCAATTTACTGTTCTTGCCACAGCGAAATGTAGTCGAGGATCTCCTCGTCGTCGGGCGTGCAATCCTCCTCGTCCAGCTGAAAGTGCTCGTACGGCTCGAACTTGAGCTGCAGCTGGGCATCGTCCAAGGAGCTGCTGCCGTTGCTCGACGGCGGCGCCGGCGGCGGCGACAACTGTTGGTGCGGTGCTGCCTCAAAGGTGCCGGAGTCAAAGGACATGCTGGAGTTGAACGACGATGTCGGCGAGTGGCAGGCGCCTGTTGCCGGCTGTTGCAGTTGCTGCTGCTGCTGCTGTTGATGCTGCTGTTGCTGTTGGTGCTGCTGCTGTTGCAATGTGGCTGCAAATGCGGCAGTGTTGCCATTGAGACTGATGGGCGTCAGCGGATGGTTGGGAAACTGTTGGCGCTGCAGTTGCTGCTGCTGTTGCAGCAACGTCGTCAGATTGCTGTGACCGTTGCTGTGATAGTTGTAGATGTGCTGTGTTTGATTTGAGCTGCCGCTCGAACTGCTCGAGCTGTTGCTGCTCTCGGTCTCGTCGAGGCACAGATTGAGCTGCGGCACAGTGATTGTGGACGCTGACGAGGAGCTGCTGCCGCCGTTGAGATCATCGACGAGATCCTGCAGCCGGCGTATGTACTCGACGGCAATGCGCAGCGTGTCCACCTTGGAGATCTTCTTGTGTGGTCCACGGCCGCCGCCCTTGGTCAGATCGGCGATGATCGACTGTGGTATGTGTTGGCGCAGGCGGGCGAAGCTGTTGTTCACCTGCTTGACGCGGTTGCGTTCGCGTGCGTTGCGCCGCTGCACCGACTGCGACTGATCCACGTTGTAGGGCAATGCGGCCGCAGCGGCCGCCGCTGTGGCAGCTGTTGCATTCGCTAGCGCCATGCCACGCGGCGTGTATTTGCGCGTCTTGATTGTCAGCGTCTTCGACGACGACGATGACGACTGTTGCTGTTGCTCGGGGGCGGGCATGATGTGCTGATAGCGCTGATACATTTTGGTGGCGCCACCAATCGTTGTGGGAAATAGCTCGATGCTGCCGTTGCTGCTGTTGCTCAGCTGCTCTTGTGTTGCATTTGCATTGAACACCACACTGGACATGTTTTGTTTATGTTGCTGCTTCGCTTTGCTTGCTTTCACTCACGCACTTTTCGTTAGACCAAAGAAAAAAAAAAAGGAAAACACACACACAACAATAATAGTATTGTGCTTCAGAGGAATATGCAAAATTATGCTGGCAAATGTTTCGCTTCAAGTTGATCGTTTGACACCTTGCACAAGAATGAGTCCCTTCGTCCTAAACCTTCATGTTTTGTACCTTTCCAGCCGCGAGAGCAAGGGAGTTTACGCTCTCTCGCGCTCTCTCTCTCTCTTTCGCTCTCTGCGTGCGCGCTCTCGCTCGCTACCTGTGCAGCACCTGGCGAACGTGAGTTGCACTCGCGCTACAGGTAGAGCCATTGAGTCGATCGTTACCTACTCGCTCTCACTCGTCGCTCTCGCTCTCGCTGGTCGCTCTCTTTGCGAGATAAGCCGGCGAACGACTCGACTCAATTGCGAGGCTCAGCTCAGCTCAGCTCAGCTCAGCTCACTCACTCAGCTGGACACTTTTGAGTGGATTTCGTTGAGTCGCGAATTTATGCTGCGTCCTCTGCAGCTGCTGCTGCTGCTTTTGGCATGCCAACAATTTGATTTCCGTGTTAATTAACTTAGCTGAGGCCGCGCGCTCCTCTAAATTTCATGTGCAACTCACGCACACGCCCCTATATTCATTAGCGCCGGCAAATGACGATTGTGCCTGCGATTGTCGCCATCGCCCACTAAAACGCAACGCTTCGGCATGCGATATGGTCTCCAACTGCACTCAAGGATCCCCAAGTCTGCTTATTTGTTATGCAGAGTGCGGCCTCGCGAGGTGTTCAAACAATTTCACATATGCCTCTAATTAAACGATCAACAAGATCACAACTTTTTCACATCCGTTGCAAGCACAGTCTCTCTCTCTCTCTCTCTCTCTCTCGATCTCGCTCTGTCTCTCTCTTGAATCGCCCGCTCGCTGACAGACCGCAGTTTGGCAGATTGATCGCCAGGTGTAAGCTGAGCTCTCGGTTTGCAACTCGTTCCCATTGTTCAGATTTCGCATTTCTGCCGATCATCAGTGGTTCGGTAGCCGTGTCAATTTTCCATTTTCCAGCCCAAAACTCTTGACAATCATTTTTCCCCTTTGCGCACACACCGGCATGACAATCGATGTCCTTCAATCCTTTTTCTTTCCTATTTTTTTTTTTTTTTTGACAATTTTCCCCTCGATCTGCATGCCGCAGATTTTCCTTTTTTCTAGCCGCATTTTTGTGCATTGTAATGGAAGATGTGGCATTATTTGAGGCATCATTAACACTTTCATTGTGCAGATTTCGCTGCTGCTTCTGCTCCTTTTTGGCACATCCTTTGACATCTGCTATTCAAATTCATTTGATTAATGCAACTCGCTTGCTGAAATGTTGCCAATAGCCAAAGACTCTTTTGTGCAGTTTGTGGTCATTGTTGCTTTGCTCGATCCTTGCTGGCATATGTCGCCATATGCTTTGATTGTGAAGTGCATTTGCGTAATGATCGTCGAACCAGCAAGAACACAACATGTCCTGATGCATTGACAGCAGCTCTCAAAGCGAAACTATTCGCAATCCAACAATTGATCGAGGAATGCCTATTATTCAGCACAGATTGTATTAAATCCTTGCAATATATTTAACGGATTAAATGACAGTATTTCCAAACAGACAAGATCGTTTACTACACGTTTATACGTTTTAATGTACAACCATAATATAATATAATGCTGAACATCAAACAATTGAGCTTGCGTTTGTATTTGCATTGCAAAAATATACTTATATGATATGTTAATTTGAATCTAAGAATATTTTGCTTGAACAAAACAATACTGTTCACCTAGCGAAATCAAAAGCAATCACATTGTTTCTATTAAAGTAAAACATTTATTGTTGATCATCAAAACTGAAGTCAAGCAATTGCAAAACAAAGTTGATAGCTTTGAGAACTAGAAATTGAAGCAATATTTTTGTGAGTGGCTTCAAAATACTCGTACAACGTGGACTGCGATCAAAGAGTTGCAGATTCCAGATAATTATGATCTATGCTGCTTCTGCGGCTTAAGTCGGTCTGCGAGAAGTCAACAAAGTAGCATGCAACTTAGTCTCTAGTTGATTGTAATCTGAGCAGAGTTGCAGGATCAGCTGAGCAAGTGATCTTTCAGATCTACGACAAGCTGCAGATTTTTATCGAACTCTAGTCCTTTTTTCTCTATACGAGTATCTTTCTTGCTTTATTCGTTGTTGGCCCTGGCAACGAGAACACACAAAATAATAAAGTAAAACACCTCCGCCCGCGACCCAAATATCCTTTGCAACGCTTGAAAGATTTAAATGCATAATTACTTTGATATGAAGCATAGTTCCGGGCCGTGGTTCCAGGGCGCGTGCGTTAATTGCGTGCGAGCGAGATGGCAAGCGAGGTAGAAAGAGAGAGAGGGAGAGAGAGAGAGAGAGAGGACTGGCATATCCTGACTGGGAGCGTTTTTCCTCGAAACTGGAAATGCAAAAATGAATGTTGTTGCATGTTAATTGAAACAAGTTTCCGTCAGGACTCTTGACCCCCTCCCCCGCCCTTGTTGCAGCCCCTGGCCTATGCGCCGCTGTCCATGGCAACGCTGTTGCAGCTCTCGCGATGTGCTGTTTGCTTCCCCAGTCATTTTCGTAGTTAATATTTTAATTAAATGCAGGCACAGGCACAAGCACAGGCAGTGGCACAGGCGCACAACAGGCAGCAGGACTCCGCTCGACTCGACGCTGACGCGTGGCAGGTGCAAGCACCAGGATCGCGTCGGGGCACGGGCTTAGACAGCCATCTCTCTCCCCCTCGCTCTCTGATATTGTCTTGGCCGCAGCTGAAAATGAAAAGACAACACTATAAAAAAAATGAAAGAAAACATTTGGCTAGGGGTTGCATTTTCTGGATCCACGAACAAAATAGGGGAGCCAAGTCGCGACGCTGCATCGGACTCGCAGTCGGAGTCGGAGTCGGAGTCGAAGTCGGCGTCGAAGTCGGCGTCAAAGCCGCAGCCAGAGCAGCGAACGGCTCATTGAACTTTGCGCAGAGCTAAAGTTCAAGACGCAAAGACAAATCAAACTGCGACTTTGTGATCGTCGTTCAGCTTTCTGATTTGCTTTTTTCGTCGTTGTTGTTGTTGTTGTTGTTGTTTTCGCTGACTATCCCTCGCTCGCTTTGCTTCTTGCTTTTGGCTGTCTACACTGCGCGTGGGGCTCAGTTAGCTATGGGAAAGCATTAGCTACCCAATATAAAGTTTAATTTAATAAGCAGTGATCATAAATAGAGTTAAAGATTTGCCAAATTGCAGCTCTAAATAACTTAAAGAGTAATGTGCGTTGGAAGAGTGTAATATCTTAAAAAGCATGTTCAAATTCTGTGTTATATTTAAAATTTAAGTTAAGCCTAATTGATTTGCTATACTTTTTAATAGACATTTCAATGATCAAATTTAACATTTGTTTATATAAACTACAACATTAGTGAACTATTTGAGATAGACTGCGGCTTGATTGATTTTATATACATTTCAAAGCCGGATTTAATATAGAGTAGACAATTCAATGATCAAATTTTACATTTGTTTATATGGTAACAATATTATTTTAGATAGAGTGCAGCTTGATTGATTTTATATTAATTTTAATGTAGTATTTAATATAAAGTAGACATTTCAACGCTTAAATTTGACATTTGTATATATAGACTACAAAGTAAGAACATTAGAGAACTGTTGATTGATTGATTTTCCATCCATTTAAATGCAGGATTTGATATAGAGTATATATTTCAATGCTTAAATTTCACACTTGTTTATATAGACTACAAAGCAAGAATGTTAATGAACTAATTTAGATGGAGTGCGGCTTGATTGATTTTATATCCATTTGAATGCAGAATTTAATATAATCAAATATATAATTAATAATAATAATAATAATTAATAATAATAATAATAATTAATAATTTAATAATTGAGATTTCACCACTCAAATTTGACATTGGTTTATATAGACTACAAAGTGACAAAAATAGAGAAATATTGATAGATTGATTTTATGTCAATTTTGAATGCAATATTTATGCTAGAGTAAAAGTCTACTGATCAAATTTAACATATAGACTTCAAAGTATCAATATTACTAAATTGATTGATTTTATATGCATTTGAATGCAGGACTTAAGATACAATGACTACAAAGTAACAATGTTAATGAACTATTTTAGATATGCTGCGGCTTCATTGATTTTACATTCATTTGAATGCAGGATTTAATATAATCAAATATATAATATAATCACATTGTTTATATAGACTTCAAAGTAACAGTGTTAGTGATCTATTGATAGATTGATTTTATGAACATTTTCAATGCAATATTTATGCTAGAGTAAAAGTCTACTAATCAAATTTAAGATATAGACTTCAAAGTAAGAATATTACTAAACTATTTTAGATAGAGTGCAACAATATTACTGAATTATTTTAGTTAACTCTGCTACTCTGCTGGCATCTAACAAAGTAAGGGCATCAAAGTTGCGATGCCTGTTGCATACAGGAAAGTCTCCTGTGTATTTCGTTGTTGTCGATGTTTTTGGGGGTTTGCTTTATGAGTAGTCGCGGGCCACAGCGAGAGACAGACAGCGAGAGACAGACATGGCTGATAACTATCATTACCCGCAGCGTAATGTGTGTGTGTGTGTATTTGAGTGTGTGTATTTGGCTACATTTCTGCGGTTGAGCCGCGAGCTGAACCCGCGTCCCAGTCTCAGTCTCAAACTCTGACTGCGACTGTGTCTGAGTCTGTGCCTGATCATGATGATGAGAAAGAAGGAAACGCAGCCAAGTGGCAAGAGGCAAGAGGCAAGAACAAACGGCAGTAGCACGCACCATTAGATGCGGTCAACATGAAAACATCTGCTCATCGGTGCCGTGTTCTGTTTGTGTATTCACCGTGGGGTCAACAACAACAGCCAGAGAGCTCTAGGGATAGCAAACTGGCGTGCGCCATTTTCAAAGCAGCGACACAGAGCGAGATAGAGCGAGATAGAGCGAGATAGAGAGAGAGGGAGGGCGACAAGCGTAGTGAAATGAAAAGTGTTTGGAAGCGTGCATAAAGTCGCAGGCTTGAGATCTGATCCAATCTGATGCAAATGAAGCCATTTGCGGGCCCCCAGAATGATGATGTTTATGGCTTACACAGTTGCGGCTCATTAAATTTTAATCAATTTTTGCCGTTCGCATTGCGATCGTAAATCGCAGTTTAGTTCGGGATTAGCGCATATAACGTTTAATTTTCAAAACGCATAAAATTTTGTAACAATGTCTCTCGCAGACCCGTTTCAGGCCTAGGAATGTTTTGTTTTCTGTTTTTCCATTTTTTTGTTTTTTGTTTTTGCCGTGCCGACGATCGACGATCAACGATCGACGATCGTTCAACATTTTGCGCCTTTTAATGGGTTCAACGCTGGCGACGCGTTGCTCCTCTTTCGAACTTGTTTCGAATACTTTTTTTTCTCTTCGTTTTTGTTGCTGAAATTGCCCTTTAGCTTGTCTCCCGTTGACTGCAGTGGACGGCAGCTCGCTTTATTGATTTTTAATGAAGCGAACGATCAGTTTTTCGCTTTTTTCCCTTTTTCTTTTTGCTATTTCTTTTTTAATTTTTTCTCTGTCGTGGTGGCGCAGCGAGAGAACACTTTAAATTATCTAGAGCACTTCCTGTCTAGCCAAATATTTGGCAACAAATCATCAATCAGTTGACTTCTGACTGTGCATCTAATTTGGCTGCTAATTGCGACACCAGCTGAAAAGAGATGGAGAGGTGTGAACAGAGAGCGACAGACGAGCGCCTATTAGTGGCAATTTTGAGCTGATTTACGCAGCAGCCGCAGCAGCATGTTCCAATTAACCGTCTCTAAGATACGAAGTGAGCCTTTTAAAAACTCATTAATCACACGCTTAACTATGCCCCGAAAACGACGCGACGCAAGTCTCATTTGCTGTCGTCCCAAAAGATCGATTTCAAATATTGCCAAAAAAAAGGTGCGAACCAATTTGCACCTCAGACGTGGCAAAAAAAAAACCAAAAAAGAAACCCAGGCAAAAAGGTCGAGCGCTGTCTGCCCTGGCTTGCTGCTTTGGTCTTGACCACAAGTCCTCGACTCTTTCTCGACGCGGCCCAGCCCAAAAGTTACGACTGATTTCTATGAATTTCACGCCTACCTCGAGCCCAACAACATATACGAGTATACACGCTCAGGGACACAACAACCCGCTGAATCTTTCTTGCCTGGCACCGGCGCCAAGTTAATGGATCATCGAGTCCAATCCATCAGACAGTAAAGTACGCGGAGCCCTTGTTGCAGCTGCAGCTCGTTAGTGTAGGCTCGGCAACTAAAGCTTAACTAATTGAAATGCCCGTTTCGGGATTTGATAATCACAAGGCGAACACACTCTATAAATTCGTTTACGATTAATCAATGAACACAGTGAGTTACTTAGCGAAACACTTTGCGTATTATTTGCGTATATCTTAACAATGGGCAAAAAGCACCAATATTGGGCTAAGGTTTAAATATTTGCGTGGTTAACGCGACGTTAGCAAAATCAAAAATCTTTCTGATCAAGCTGAGAAACCTTAAATGCAGATCGTTGACAAAAAAAGTAAAGATTTCCCTGCCAAATCGTGATCAAGCGATTTAGCATAACTGTCCTACTTTGTGGCAAGTGTATTAGAAAGCGTCGCTTTGGTGGTACAAAATATGTTGTGAAAAGTAATGAAACAGTTCCCGGTACTGTAGTGTGTGAGCTAGAGGAGGAGAACTGTCTATAGTGAGTCCCATCGATATCCGACGATAGTTTATTTTGAACCATCGATAGTGTCGATAGCGCCATCGACATTATCGAAGCTGTGTGATGGCGCCCAACCATCGATAGTGACGATAGTGCAATCGATAGTTCTCCACCGCTAGTGTTGAGTTGTGCCAAAAATATGCCTGTTTGTGTGTCGTTTGCAGGTGTGTGTTGTAGCTATACGTGGGACCAAGAAATGTAGATGGGCGGCTGCGCTACGTGGGCGTGGTCAGGCAGGAGAGCTCCACAAAGATTGCACAGTGAAGCAAGTGAATGAATCATATACGATGCTAATGTTGTAACTTTAATAAGCAGCAAGATTGAGCATTAAGGAAATTTATTTAGTAGTTCATCTAAAATTGATTTCCAACTGTGGAATTGTGAAGAGCAAACACACAAGCAGGAATTTTATATACATTCCTTTCCAGAAATCACTTGAGCCGCACACAATTTATTTTCACCAACGGAGATTGCATTGTCTTTCGCAGGTTTATTTCAGTTATTAAAGCTACAGTTGATCTAGAACATTAGCCGAGCCTAAAGGCGCGCTCGAATAGGTTGTTTAAAAAGAACTTCGTTAACGATTGGCAGGATTGGCAGGAACTTAAGGCTTTCAGTTGTTGTAGCTTCGCATGCCGTTGGCTGCATTTCGAAGGATCGTTTGGGTGCCGCCAATTAAGCCATTCAATCTAGACATGCACCAATTTAGGTGCCTTCAAATTATTCGGCGACCACACATTATAAATTTTAAAGCAGCAGCTTCTTTTGCAGCCATCAAAATACCGACTGTCGACAACAAAAACAAAAAAAAAAAACTGCAACAACAAAGGAACAAAGTTTTGTCACAAACTGTCAAAGTCCTGGTGATTTACTTCCAGTGTCAAGTCTGGGGCAGCAGCACAAAAAACACAACTTGAGTGGCAACTTTCGGGTGTCTGCCGCCTGCCTGCTATGTTTGATTGCCGAGAAATTAAAACGTTACGCTCTAAACTGAGCTTGACATGTGCTGCAATTTCCTTCTGCGTTTTTGCAACGTTTCATTCTCTGCTTCTCTCTCTCGGCCATCAATCAAGCTGGCCACAACACACACAAGCACGACTTGTCGACAGTCGAAGGCCAAAATGCATTTCTTGCAATTTCTGCTAATAAAATTTCATGAATTATATGCAAAGCATTCATTATTCAGTCGCAGCCCCCACGATGCATCGTTGTTGTTGCCTCTCGTTTTGAGGGTGGATCGTGTCGATCGATGCCTGGCGGCAACTCGCAACTTGTTACTTCTTGCAACGCGCACATACTCGTGTTATGCGCATTATAAAACTTTCAACACCTTCGCAAACGAACAGCTCAAATCTTTATTGCAGCTTCCAAGAGCTCAGTCTTTAAATTGTTTCTGATTAGCCAACTCCCAGCCGCATAGTCAATGAAGTCTTCAAGTGGCATGCCTCCACCCCGCCACAGTTGAACTGTTGACCAGTTGCGTGTTGTTGCAGCATCCTCCTGCTTGCTGGTGATATATCTGCCATTGCGTTTCTTGCATATATAATTAAGGCGTTAGTTCTGCTCCGGATTCCGTTGTCGGTTGTCGTCGCACCCAATGCGCAAAATACCAACACAATAAAAAGTTTCATTCAGGAAATAATTTATGATGATTCATTAAAGGAAAGCGCATCGCAATAAGTTTGTAAATAACACGGAATTGTGAGCTTAGCATTGCATATATATTTTGCCATTAAAATATAATAACATATAGTACCTAAAATATAGCAAATAGATTGTGCCACAAATTAAAATATTCAATTTTCTTGTCTTTTTAGGCAAACTTCAACAGCATAACTTTAAGTTGGGTGAGTAATTTATTTAAATCGAATTATATGTTGTGAACTTAAGGCTGCAGATTAATGTCAACACTTCCGAAACTCTTTCACAAATGGCACAAATTCGTTAAAATTCAGTAGCAAAGAAATTGGAAAACATTTCAATAGAATAATTTGTGTCGTGGCTCTTCAATTGCTTCTCGACTCGATCTTTGTGTTTGGCTGCAGCCAATTGACTACTGGGGCTTCTGGTTAGACCAAATTCGCAGCCATTGAGGCGAACAGCGACACGCAACTGGCCCCTCGCCCCTCGCCCCTCGCTTCGCGTCGACACCCTCGCAGACAGCAAAGTGGACGCTGTCTCTGCTCTCGAGATTGTCATCACGAAGCAAGAAGCGAGCAGAGAGCAGAGAGCAGAGACCTGCTGCTGTACACACAAACACACACAGGATGCGTTGGCTGTTGGTTATGTTAGAATGTGCGAGAGAGAGGGGCAGGGGAGCCATCATCCAATGGGGGCCTAATGCAATAACAAATATTTATACTTTTTGCGATAAATGTTTGCGTTGGTTAATAAAGCGATTTGTTATTTCAGTTTCGTGCTCATAATTTATATGCTTAAATTGGATTAACTCGTCGTTGGATACACGCATGCCCCACACCGCCCCCCCCCTCCCTCTCGCTCACCCGCCGCTGGCCCCTTGCTTAACTGCCTCCTTGCCACACTACGCTTTGTGTGGTTTTGCGAAGGCGTTGAGTTGCAGTTGAAGCTGGGATTGCGATTGGATTTCTGGCCGGTCTCTTGTTGTTCTTGTTGTTGCTGTTGTTGTTGTTGGTCTGCTCTGCAGCATCGCGCTAGCGCCGCAGGCTCTTCGCAACAACAACAACAACAACATACAACTGTCTCTCTGTGAAGGTGTGAAAAAAAATGAACGCACAAGTTTATTTACTTTTATGCAGCGTTGTTATATTTTTGGTTTTTTTTTTCTCAAGTTTACCTTAAGCGAAATCATAACTTTTATGCACTTTTTGTAGTTTATTCTTCGGTTGGGGCATAATCATTTTAGAGCGCGATGTGGAAACGTTTTTCACGCTTTCCACGACTTCAGCTTAAGCTGCAGCTTTCTTTAAATTGAGCCGTCTAAATGAAAATTTGAAAGACGTTAACTAGATTAAAGTTTGTCTGTCTTTGAACGGAATGTTCTAGAATTTATTTAATTAAATTTGACTCTGCGCCTATTTAGGAGTTGTTGCTATTGCCGGTTTGTAAATTAAATTTAAAATAACATTACTCAAATATTTTGCTTTGAATTTACTTGCCAAACAGCAAGAAAAGCAACAAAGAAATTGTTTAATTTTAATAATAATAATAGAATTCGTTAATTAGAATTACAAGATTTACTCTACTCGACAGCCAAAAATGTGAAGTGGTTTGGTTTTGTGGCATTTTCTATAGTTGAAATTTTTGAATTTTTTGAATTTTCCTTCTAATGCTATTAAAAATAAATGTATTTAATGTTATGTGAGAAAATAATACAAAAATGTCATATATGCAATAACCTTTCTTGACATTTTTGCTTAATGCTTATCTGCGTTTTGTTGGTGATATGTTCAGCATAGAGTCGATGTGCTTTACCTGCAAAGTGTATTTAATATTGGGCCATATTTGTTCTGATCGTTGATTTGGGTTTTTATCGCATTTCCATTTGAATCCGAGCAAGTGCTTAATGGTTTTTGCTGTACATGGCAAATTACTTAAGCGGCAAGTTAATGACAACACCTAAAAAAAAGGCGAAAGACAAACAACGAACTGTCCGCTGTCGGGAGGCTAGCTAACATTACATTAGGTAGCTGGATAGCCCGGGCACAGCTTGAGAGTCAGCAGGAGCTGTGGCTGCAGCAGGAACTAAGCGATCATTTACAGGCAGCGATCATTTATTTAAAAATTATTGCCACATCGATCACAGCGAGCGGCGCAGAGACACCGAGAGCCTGAAAAACTCGGCAACTGCGACTGCGACTGCGACTGCGACTGAGACGAAGAGCGAGTCAGAGACACACGATCGTTGTGCGAGTCAGGAATCAGACTTTGGCACTGCCCTCTCTTGTGTGCCATTTCATTATTATAGGGCACGTCTGCTTTGTAGATTGCTGCAGATCGTCGTTTGACTCTGTTTTCAATACCCGGCCTTCATAGGCAATTGGGGCATGACAAAGCTGTGGCAAAGTTGTGGCACTATAGAGCATGATAGGCCTTGTTTAATTTCGAGGCATTTATTTTAAAGTAGCATTGACTTAAAGTTGCTAGACTCGTGAAAAGTAAAGCTATTTGCTGTCTACACTTGCATTTAAATGAATTGCAGTATATGTTTAAGTCTTTTACAATTATCAATTAAAGAGTGTAGCATGTGGATGAGGATCAGGTATTTCGCAGGCGATCTTGCTGGACTAGATTTGTTGGCTCACTTTTTTGTTGCGCACATTTGATGGACCTGCTAAAGCCTGGCATCGAGCTGGAGAAGGTGCAACGAGTCGACGGACCGGATATGCTGCACACGCACCAGCCGCGAATGAACTACATTTATTTATGGATCCGCCTGCTCCCTAGCTCGCTCGCCCGCTCTAACTCGATCCCGTCTCGCTCGTTCAATTGTAATCTTTGAGTTTGATGAATTGATTTGAGATTGCGTAGATTTTGATAAGCCCAAAGTCCGCACTACTTGCTGTTGCGCTGTTGCAGCGGATTGTAGTCTGTCATTAGATCGCCTCGCGCTCACAATTAATATACATGCACTACACACTCACACCCTCTCTCGGCAGCTCGCTTTGCACTCGCACTTGAGGCGATAAGCATAGACATTATAGGCAATTTGTTGTAATTGAAAATTAAAGTGTCAGCCTGTGGCATTCATTAATGCAACAGCCACAAAACTGCGGGCACGCCTTGCGACTGCCAACTGGCGACTTGCTGCTGCGTGCTGCGTGCAACGTGCAGCGTGCAACCTGCTGCCAAGCTCTCAGTTTTGTCATCGGGCATCGGACATGATCGGCTGTGGCGATAAGGCGCGGGCTTTACAAACAGCAGATCCCTTGGCCTTACATTAAGCTGATATGCAAATTATGCGGCCCGGGCTTATTCCAATGAAACGACTGCTCCTCGCATCTTGCCTTGGATCGCATCGTTTAAATTAGCGTTAGTAAAAGTATGCCATGGCCAGGGCCACAAGGGATCGGTTCATAACACTGCAGATTATCAACCGACCGACCGATCGATCGATCGGCCTCTCCCTCTCTCGCTCTCTCACTCCGTCTGTGTTTGTATTTAAAAATTTACAACTTTGGTGCCCTTTGGAACGTTTTAATAATGATTTGATGAATTTTATATGCGCCTCTTGTCGTCGCCGATCATCGTGGCTTTCGGCGCTTAGCCCGATCGCCCGATACCCGGCCTCAACACTGCAGTCGCGAGTGTCAGTTTATGAGCATCATTATATATTATACTCGTATTCAAGCTGCAAGCATCAGCACTTTGTCATCAGTCTGCACATAAATTGCTGATCGTCTGATCATCTGAGACAACAATGCGTCGTGTGTTAGTGCTTCACTCGCTCGATCGAGTGCGCCAAATTTGTTGATAAGAGTTGGAAGCGCAGTTGCGCTTTCAACTTGACGCAACGCTAATTGAATGTAATCATTGCGCAGCTTTGATTGATTAACTCTGCGGAGTGGCTGAAACGCTTTTGGCGTTCTAAACGTGATCGAAAACTCGAATTTCAAAGCCAGCTATTTTCAATAGAAGTTTTTCAAATATCATTTAAATGCTGATTTGTTGAACCGGTATTTCCTTAACATTTAGTTGTGTCTTAGTTCAAGTTTAAATCTCAAAGAGTTTACTATAATCTGCACAATCGAACGTTGAAATTAGGGTATTTGGCAGGCGACTCTTTGTGGCCGATGTGGCAAGTGGAAGGACGCTGCCTGGGAACGTGATCATGATTATGTTGTTGGCATTTTTAACGATCAGCCCAAAAGCGTCTCCTATGCATATGTATAAGTATATAGACTACTTTGTCCTACTGCGCTGTCAGCCATTTGACAATGCACTAATTTACGAAACACCGCACCGCACACAGCATCCGAGAGACTGGGAGAGTGAGAGAGATGGATAGATCTGGGAATCGAGGGTAACGAGAGATCGCTAATCGATTAAATGCTGCGTCTTTTGTCTTTTGTGTCTTTGTGGCTCAATAAAGAACGTGATGCCAGCGAAATTGAAATTGAAATTGAAATTGGTTGCGCTTATTTCTCGCAGTTTGCATTTACTCGCACTACCCCCCCCCCCCCCACCCCGCATCCCTTTTGGAGCAAAAAGACTGAAGCGATCAGTCGTTGAGTTGGTCGTTGTTGGGGGGCAACTCTGGTGGCCACTTGCAGCTACTTAATTTCAATCGTTGTTCAGCTTATTGTTATGGCTCCCCACCTCTCGCCATCTCTTTCGCTCTGCGGCTGCCACTTGTGTTTGTCCTGCTGTGAAAACAATGGCAACTGAAACTACAACTGCAACTGGAGCACACCCAGGCTGCATGCAGCGATAATAAAGTTTAAGGATCTGCGACGATCAACCGATCAACTTCGTCCTCTCTCTCTCGCACTCACACAACGCAGATACCGCAAGTCCAATTATAGTGTGCGTTGCTGCAATAAATTCGTTTATCGCCGCTACGTCAGCCAAAATCATTTAAAAGCGATCAGTTTCTGCTCTTTTCCGTTTTTTTGCCTTTCTGTGTTTTTTTTGTTTTTTGTTTAGCTTGCTGGCTTTTTGTAGTTCAGATTAAGTGATTGGTCCCAGTTTTATGGTTAGTAGTTGGGTAGTGACGTCCTTTTGGCATACCCTAGCAATGTAAATACGCGAATTTGCACTGTGAAAGTCGCAGCAAAATAACAAGAGCTGCATCAATGTTTTTGTTTTTTGTTTAGCTTGCTGGCTTTTTGTAGTTCAGATTAAGTGATTGGTCCCAGTTTTATGGTTAGTAGTTGGGTAGTGACGTCCTTTTGGCATACCCTAGCAATGTAAATACGCGAATTTGCACTGTGAAAGTCGCAGCAAAATAACAAGAGCTGCATCAATGTCACAAAGGCAGCAATCATAGAGATTACTTAGTATACTTATACTAAGTTGCAGTATATACTTGTAAATAGCAGTATATACTAATCAAATCTAAGTACATGTTTATGTGTTCATGTAGCGAAACTCTGCTTGTTAGATTAGCATTTGGCAAAAAGTATTCAAATATTAGCAGAAAGTACAGAAACTCTTCAAAATCCAGCTTTAGTTTAAAAATGTATTTAGTTTATTAGAGTTAAGTGAAGGCTCTGAAACTAAGGCAACTTAAACACCAATTTTACATTTTATTTTCCTTAGGAAGACAGCTAAAATATCAATTTAACAATATATTTCCCCTAGAAGACAACTAAAACCCCAATTTTACATAATATATTCCCTTAGAAGACAACTAAAATATCAATTTAACATTTATTTTCTCTTAGAAGATAACTAAAATATCAATTTAACATTTTGTTTTTCTTTACAAGATAACAAAAACACCATTTTTACATAATCTATTCCCTTAGAAGACAACTAAAACACCAATTTTATATTATATTTCCTTAGAAGACAACTAAAACCCCAATTGTACATAATATATTCCCTTAGAAGGCATGAACATAAATTTTATATTTTATATTATGTTTTCCCTTAGAAGACAACTAAAACATCAGTTTAACATTTTATTTTCCCTTAGAAGACAACTATAATATCAACTTTACATTCTATTTTCCCTTTGAAGACAACTAAAACACCAATTTTACATTATATTTTCCCTTTGAAGACAACTAAAACTCTTTTTTATATTATATATTCCCTTAGAAGACAACTAAAACACAAATTTTACATTATATTTTCTTTCAATATCAACTTTACATTCTATTTTCCCTTTGAAGACAACTAAAACACCAATTTTATATCATATATTCCTTTAGAATACAACTAAAACTCTTTTTTATATAATATATTCCCTTAGAAGACAACTAAAACACAAATTTTACATTATATTTTCTCTTTGAAGACAACTAAAACACCAATTTTATATCATATATTCCCTTAGAAGACAACTAAAACATCAATTTTACATTTTCCTTAAAATGCTGTATCAATTCAAAGCGTTTGCTTAACATCACTTTAAATAGAAGAAAGTGTTGTAGAGTCTTCTCTTATTTGTAGTTTTCTTAACACGACGAACAAGTTTGCGAAGCAAGTGCTTGATAGGGTATTGCAGTGGTCGGCGTGTCCTCGCTGTCTGGTAGCTCGAATGTGTTGTTGCTGTTCTTCAGTTAGCTTACAAATTGATTGAGTTATGTAATTGCGTTTTCGCTGGACTTGCTGCTTTACATGACTGCGCTTCACAATTTAATTAAACCAGCAGCGAGTTGAGTAAACAGCAAGTTTTGTGGCAGGGGGGGGGGGGGGCAGCAGGCAGTGAACTGCTGTTGGATAGCGGTTGTCACAACAGCAGCATTTTGAGATTTTGGCATTTTGGCAGCGATCAATGCCATTTCGCGTGGCATGTCGAAAGCTGACGACGTTGTTGCTCCTGCTGCTGCATCTACTTGCCCCTTGCTGGGTCGTAGAGTGTGTGCAGTGCTTCAAGCACATCATAAATCACGCAACACATCGAAGGCAACGTCGCGACGTCGACGTCTCCTTAGCATTTTAGCGCGCACTTGTTGTAAATTTCGTCAGAAAACGCGTCGACGCTGGACATGCACAAGTGTGTGGCTGCCACCGGTTGCTGCTGCCTGCCGCGCGTCGTTGCAGTGGCCAAAGCTCTTGCCACGTCGTTGCTGTTGCTGTTGCTGTTTTTCTTATTTTTTTCGGTTTGCTTGGCTTGGCCGATGACGTGCGCACAATGCGTGCGCATAATTCAGTTGCTGCAGCGCATCGTGTTGCATGCAACGGCCGCAAGCCGGCCGCCCCAGTGCCCAGCAAGCGCGCTCATTCATTCATGCAACCGACGCCGCGCCGTCAGTTTTAGGCTCATTGATTCACGGCGCACACACACATTCCTTTGGCTTGCCACTTGTCAACACTTCATTTCGTTGTTCAGTCAACTACTCCTTTTGATAAGTCAATCATGCCAAGTGGCAAGTTCGAGTGCCGTTGCTGCCGCTGCCGCTGCCGCTGCTGCTTTAGCGCATTGTTGTGCTAAATTTCGTGTGCATTTTGCTTGCGTCGAGTCGAGTGTGTGAAGAACTGCTTTGTTCTTGCATCTTGCTTATTGTTTGATCCTTTGATGATCCTTCGACTTTTGCATGACATGTGCAACATGTGCAGCAAGTGCAACAGTCCAACACTCCATGGGAAACAGCAATCGCATTAAACACTTTACAATGACATTCGTTTCTGCTCAATAAATCGCATGCATTGATTGATCCACGTCTGCTGTCCAAATACCATTTCACAATGTCAACTTTGTGGCTCTCAAGTTATCGATAACTGTTTCACGCTCCTTATACAATGCTTATAGTCTCTGTAATACATGCTTACATGTTTTCAGGTCTTACTTCAAGAATACTTAATATACTTTTTGAACTTATGAGTGTCGATTTAGTCATCTTAGAAATACGCATATTTGTACTTTTTTAGCAGCCACAGCGTACTTCATTTTAACAATACTTTCAGCTACTAAAACTACTTAAACTAAGTTACTAACTAAACTTAACGAAAGTTAAACTAAACTAAGTTATTAAACTAAGTTACAAAGTTTCTGTAAACTAAGTTAGACACTGTCAACTCCAGAGATATCTATATCATTCCTACAGCAATTCCTTGTGTTCGAAAACTATGTTACTAAGTTACTGTAAACTAAGTTAGACACTGTCAACTCCAGAGCTATCTATATCATTTCTACAGCAATTTCTTGAGCTCGAAATTAAACCACTACTGTGACAAACAAAGCTTTAAACTTGTCCTACTTAATTCTCTTTGATTTTCAATGAATGTGTTGTGATTTAAGGGGCACAAATTTGTTAGTCTCGTGGCACAAGACTTCGTTTGCAGTGTTGCACGTAATTTGCTCCCACTTAGCACGAAATGTTTGCCCAGATTTGTGGTAAATTTGGTTTTTATTTTTTTCGGGGATAATCGCAAAAGCGAAAGATGCTTGGCAGCGGCTTATCTTGCGAAGTGTTGCTCCAAATATTTTTTCACAGCTCATTAAAATGTAATTTGAGGCGCGAAATGTTTTGCGCTTTGCGGCAAAAGTAATAAACCGTTGCGGCGATATTATCTCAACCAGAGACAGAGAGAGGCAGAGAGCGAGGGAGAGGTGAAGAGCGGTTAAATGGCAACTTAGCGTTGCACTTGCGCATTCAACAATTTAATTAAAATGAAATTTTCGAATCACAGAAGGGACTGCTGCAAATGCAACGGCGATCTCGCCGCGATAGCAGCGAGAGGGGAATGCAGGGGGGGGGGGGGTTGGAGACTGGTTGCTATGCGGCCAAAGTCAAAAGCTTTGGGTAAAAGCCATGGCGGGTCCCCTTGTTGCCCTGCCTGACGATGATCAATGATTGCAGCGCCGACGCGACGCAACACGTGATCAAGATCACAGCGAGCGGGAGGAGGAGGGGGGGGGAGGCGGCAAGCAGCGGGAGGAGAGTGTAAGCGGCATGTAATGCGCCATGCATTACGCGTATCTGGTGTTGTCATCGTGTCAGTTGCTCGCATATTATTAATTGGCTGCCCCATAGATGTGGCAGCCACTAGCCAAGTGCCACGAGAGGCAGAGAGGGAGGGAGCCAGAGAGTCGCAGCCTGGCCGCAGAGATATCCTGGCACTCATAAATGCGCTAGAATTTATGTGTTAATTTGTCTCGCCGCCAACTGTTGATTTATTTGTAATTATTTTTGTGGGGCAGCCCA
The DNA here is from genome assembly GCA_035046165.1 of Drosophila rubida. NCBI lineage: Eukaryota > Metazoa > Arthropoda > Insecta > Diptera > Drosophilidae > Drosophila > Drosophila rubida. Next base: position 4,708,551 of record JAWNOF010000023.1, on the reverse strand, counting down.
AGCAGTCGCAAGTGCAGCGTGCTGTTGCAAGTACAGACTGGCTGCTGCTGCTGCTGCTGCTGTGGCCAATTTGTTGCATTGCCCAGTTGGCGAGTCGCAGACATAATCATTTCTTTTGTGCGCCGCAATTTGTATTGTTCGCATAATTAAATTGACGCTTGGCATTCCAATGTTGCGGTCCCGGTTGCAAGGTCTGACAGTGACACGCGCACTCGCAACTTGCAAGTTGCCAGTTGCCAGTTGCCAGTTGCAAGTTTTGCGGCATAATTAGCAACGATTAAACACTTGTCGTCGTCCCACCCAACGCTGCGCTGCGCTGCGGCAGCCGCGGCTACAAAAGCATTTCGCCGACATTGTCGGATGCTTCTTCGCTGCAGCTTCTCGCGGGTCTATTTAGCTATTTTATGAAGCAGCAGCCTCCGCTTAATTCTGCCGCATTGTATTCTGCTGCTCCTTGGATTCTGTTTTGTTCTGTAGCAGACGTGGAATTTGTCAAGCGCAAGGACACATTGCTGCCTGCAATTAGGAGGAGCTGCCGCTACTCTTGCTGCTCCTCGCGGTTTCCCAACTCGATGGCAATGGCAATTGTTGTCAGGCTTGTTCGATTACCATGTAATTGGCTCTGTCACAGCCCTGCCTCCTGCTCTAGAGACACAGCACTATGTAAATACGCAGTTATTGATTTTAACGAGACTTATTAATTTGCCACATTTAGCAGCAACAAATAAAGCTCTTAGCTAGCGCGTCAAAATTTGCAGGATTTCATTTTAAAACAAGTGAGAACGTCTACAGTCGACCTAACCCGACTGTAGTATACCATGTACCATTTGACAAAATAAAATTTAAAACAAACGCCTAAATTTACTTATAATTAAAATAATAATACATGAAACCCAGCGAATACTAAAATTCAGCCAATGCAAGAGATCACATCAAATGACATTCATATCATTTCATTGGAAAAGAAGCAGTCCAGCTCTTTCGTTGAAATACGCATGCATACACACACATACAAGCAAACCTGTATGTGTGTATGCATGCGTACGAATACGCTAGAAGACTAGTGCTTGTTCTTGTTGTTGTTGTTGTTGCGCCCGCCTCTTGCGCTTGCTTTGCGTATGTCAAACTTCTTTCGCTTTTATCCGATTTGAACCATATTTTGGATTTCGGTGAATATCATAAATATCTACATACTGCACTTTAAATTAACTTTCTAGCTCAAAGGATTCCAGAGTAGCTTGCGGTTTGTGGGCAAGGGGAAGGGCGGGGGAGGAAAAAACATAAACTTGATCTGCGTAGTTGCATATTACACCTACATCCAAAGTTTGGTTACTCTAGCTCTTACCATCTCTGAGATCTAGGTGTTCATACGGACAGACGGACAGACAGACAGACGGACATGGCTAAATCGATTCTATTTTCGATTCTGATCATTTTGGTTGTAACAACATGTGGTCTGCGACGTCTCCTTCACCCTGTTACATACATTCGAACGAACTTAATATACCTTTGTACCTATAGGTACATGGTATAATTATTAATTTTCACTGCTTCAGCAATATAGCAATCAGGCTCGTCGATACCAGCAGTTTGTCGAGGAAGGTCAATGCATAATTACAGCTCGTTTAGGACGATCTTGCGCTGCATGCAACACTCTGCTCTCTGGCAAAAGAATATAAAATAAGTATTAACATAGTAACAGTCTTTAAACGCAAAGAAACAATCTATTTATGTACTCATTTATTATATTATTTTATATATATGTAAATATCAATTTAATCCATCCACTCAAATGCAACTGGTGCAAATGAAAGTAATCTTTTCATAATCACAAAAACTATTTGTGGCTAACATTTAACATATATTGCTCAGACATTAACAATTTAACCTAGAAGTTGCCATCTTTTGTGGCTGCCCCTTTGGCTCATTATCTCTGCCACTTTTCGATTGAATTTCGACAATCTTCTTGGACGATATGTAAATATTATTGGGGCATGCGTGAAGCCGAAATGTCAATCGAAAGCTGTGCAAACAGCGAACCAAGTAAACAAATGTTTATGAGGAAGTGCAACAGCAACGAACTCAAGACGCAGGACACACACGCGCCGGGCGCGCCACATAGACAAACAACAAGAACGGGGACAACGAAATAGACAAGCTGCAAACTATGCACCGTTACGAGCGGCAAGGACGAAGGAGGAAGGAGTGCAGTGATGAGGACACTGATTCGGTGGCAGGGGCAGGAACAGGAAGACGACGGCGCAATGTGCAAACGCGTGCGACGTACAACCCAATGCCACTTTGCGTCTCAAGTGATAAGACTGCTGGGGCAGGGGCAGGGGTGGCAGCAGTGGCGGGAGAAGGGGTAAAAAGGACTCGCGACGACACCAAGAAAATATTAATTTACACGATTTGTTGTCAGCTGTCAGCCGAGGCAAGCTGGAGTGAGAAAGAGAGGGTTGTAGTCAAGGTGCAACAACTGCTGCAGCAGCGGCACGTCCTCTTGTCTCGCTGTGGCGTGCGGCGACAACAGGCAAATATGAGAAACTAAGCGACACACACACACGCACACACAGGCACACACCGACACACACCTTTTCATACACCTTGGCTGGAAATCAAGCACGAAATCAAAGACATTAAACAGCAGTTGACAGGCGACGCCCCCGACATGTGCAACATTTGCACGTTGCAGCTTGATGGCTATGATTATGCCACACATTACACACACACACACACACACACACACTTGCTTGCACCATGTTGCTGCCAGGGGCACATCACATAACTAGCGCAGCACAGCTTCGCACACAATGTTGAGATCGGGCGTTGCTCGACTTGTTTGTAAGCACAAAACGCTTCTGCCACCTCCGGGGGCACAATTTGTTGCTGCGACAACTTGGTTGAGTGGCCAGCTAAACGGGGAAGTTGCAAGAATTAGAGGCGAGCTTGTTGTCGCCTTGCAACACTGCAACAAAACCAAGTCGCTTGAATGTCTTTTGCTTGCTACACAAAACTCAAGACTAACTCGTATGTGTGCGAATAATTTCAAGATTAGAATAATACAACATATTCTTCAAGCTTACTAAAATATTTTATAAATATGCAATTCGCACTTCTGCTTAAATTTTCCTTAAACTTTTGTATTCAAAATAATGTTTTTCAATAGAGAATTTTACATATAGAATCAATTAATCGTGTTTGACTCTTGTGACATTTTCATATTACAATTTATTGGTTTTGATTAAGTTTCTTCTGCTTTTGTATGTAAAAAAATGTTTTTCAACAGAGATTTTTAAACATCGAATTAATTAATAGAATTTTACTGTTGCTACATTTTCATATTACAATTTATAGGCTGTACTTTAGTTTCTTCTGCTAAAAACTTTCCTTACACTTTTGTATGTAAAATAATGTTTTTCAATATAGATTTTTAAACATCGAATCATTTCATAGAATTTTACTGTTGCTACATTTTCATATTACAATTTATAGGCTTTGATTTAATTTCTTCAGCTTATAACTTTCCTTATACTTTTATATGCAATTAATGTTTTTCAATACAGATTCTGTTGCTACATTTTCATATTAAAATTTATTGGCTTCACTTTAGTTTCTTCTGCTTAAAACTTTCCTGACACTTTTGTATGTAAAATAATGTTTAAATATAGATTTTTAAACATCGAATCATTTGATAGAATTTTACTGTTGTTACATTACATTTTCTTGACATCACTTTAGTTTCTTCTGCTTAAAATTTTCCTTACACTTTTGTATGCAATTATTGTTTTTCAATACGGATTTTTAAATATCGAACTAATTAATAGAATTTTACACTTTTATATGCAATTGATATTTTTCAATAGAGATTTTTAAATTTCAAATCATTTAATAGAATTTTATTGTTGCTACATTTTCATATTACAATTTATTGGCTTTGATTTAGTTTCTATTCTAAGTTACATATTTCCACAATTGTTTGACATTAGACGAATATTGAACTAGTTACTTGCTTTTGAATTATGTTCTGCACTGCGTTTGCTACTTAAGCTAGTTAAGATCTTTGCTGTTGCGTTGTTTGTTGTCTATGGTTTAATTGTGGGCTTTATGCATTTGCTTTGGTGGTCGGTCGGCGGTTTTTGCAAATGGGATTTGCAATTACGCCACAGCCGCAAATTATGCAAAATTCCCTTAGAGATTGCCGCATAGATTAGATCGACAGACAGTAGCCGATTTCAGTTCTCGTTTCGATTCTTCTGCGGCCGAAGAATAGAAAGTTCGCGTAGCCCAGATCTTGGATGGCTTAGCCGCAACTAAATGCGGCTTAAGAGTCTTGTTAGGCGTGAGGTTTGTGTGTTTTTGTGGTCTCGCTCGTTGCTGTCGGCGAAATTTCAAATACGCATTTCCCGGGAAAATGGGAAATCTGCAGGCCAACGAAATATCAATACACACAATGACAAGAGTTGTTGTGCTGTGCTGTGTTGTGTGTCGACCAGGATGCATGTGAGGATTTGTTTACATGCAAAACACAACGTGTGTGCCGTGTGTTACTTGAGTGTGTGCGAGTGCGTGTGTGTGTAACCTGAGACGACGACACGAGTCTCAAGTCTCCAAGTCGCTGGCGAGATAAACATCAGCTTGCAGCAAAAGTCAAAGTCAGCCGGAGGCAGCAATCTGAAATCATCTCCATCTCCGGCCATCAGCAGATACAAATGCAGGATGCAAGCGCTCGCGGTCGCGCATCCTTGCAGTCGGCTTGGCATGTCAGTTGGCTATAGACATATATTATATGGGCCGCCTGCAGTTAGCCAAATGCTGCTGGGGCTGGCCGCCAAAATAATTAAGTCGTTTGTGCAACAATTAAATAAAATTCTTGGCAAACGAATAAAGTTCTTATTTCGTTTTCTCTCGCATTTGCTTGTTTCTTGTTGGCTTGGCTCGCAATTTGTTTAATTGCACTTCTGGCTGCAAGCGACAGTTTAACATACGAGACGACGCCTCAAACACAGCGTGAGAAAAGCCCAGAGCATTGTCCCAATGCCCCGATACAGGACATTCATCATCAAGCCGCGCCGCGCACAGTGGCACAAAAACCATGTAGATAATCCCAATTTTATGTTGTTAGTAGTCGTCTATATGACATAATATTAAGAGCTGCATGAATTTGCATAAATGATGTACAAAGGAATTAGCATTAATTTAAATTAAATTCAGTTTATCTTTTGCAATACGACACATTTATCATTTCCAATTCCAATTCTACTCTCAATACTTATTACCTGTTGAATTTGCGTGGTTTATTTTCATATCTACAGTCACCACAGTGCTGGACTGTGAAGAAGGCTTTCACTGCCGCCAGTAGCACTTTGTCTGTCCGTCTGTCCGTCCGTCCGTCCGTCTGTCTGCCTGTCGCTGCGTTGACGACGGCGTTGGCAGCCAGGGACTACTGTGCAACGCCCACTTTTTAGGGCGCGCGCATAATTACATTTTCTTTTTTTGTCTGCTGTGCAAATTCCAGGAGCCGTCCCGACTCTCTCCCTACAGCTGTGAGCTGCACTGGCCAGTGGTCAGTAGTTGATGTTTTTGTTGTGCTTCTTGTTTCTCAGATGGTGCGTGCCGAGCGGCAATTGTCACATGTTTGTTTGCCTCATTGTTCGAGCCGCACTCGAGACAATGTCGCCTGTGACATGTGGGCGTAGTTCGAGCTAATCATCTTTCGGTTTCTCGTAAGTTTCTTAGCCCAGTTTGTCAATGACAATTAAGTTGCCCTTTGTTCCAGGGGCGTGCAAAGCGGTTTTAAAGATCTACGGATTTCAGCGAGCAACTTTCAACTCTAAACTCGGTGATCTAGTTTAGCCTGTGCTGCGATTGAGCCAATTTATGTGATTCCCTCGGGTTGTCGGGTTTGTCAACATCAGCATTGTTGCATGGCAGGCAGTCTTTGAGCAATCTCCCCCCAAAGCGGATGATCTAGTTCAGTCTGGTCGTGGCTTGACTTTGCCACCAAGTTTCACGCGTAGACTACACATCTGCTAAATCCGCTGATCTAGATTACTTTTCGAGAGGCTTGACTTTTGTCACACATTGCATTGTTGGCCTCCATTGAGAATCCTGAAGAGCCTGGCTGCGAAGGGTGAGTGTAAAAATAATCAAGTTCGTCGCCCAAGTCGTTTGTTCAGGCTAGTTCGTTGCCTAAGTCATTTGTGCAGACAAGTTCGTGGCCTAAGTCATTTACCAAGTCTTTTCATGTGATTAAGTTCGTTGCCCAAGTCTTTTGGTCGCCAGCAAGTTTTTTGCCTAAGTCACTTGCCCAATCAAGTTTGTGGCCTAAGTCATTTGGCAAAATGGAGTTCGTTGCCTAAGTCATTTGGTTTTCGCTTGCAATTCTCATCGATTTTGCTCGCCAGCCTTGGCTGGCTCCCTCGTTGCTCAACGTCTGCTGCAAATCAATCAAAATGATGCGCTTTGATCGACATATCACAACGACATATGTCTGTGCATATAACGAATGCGAAATATATTTAACTAACAAAGCAGCGCCAGCAAAATGAAGGGGACAAAAGTGCTGCACGCAAGCAGAACCTGTCCCGAGTTTTAACATAAAAGCAATCATAATCCCCACACAGCGCTGACAAAAAAGTTGTCAATTAGGTTCATCAAAAAGCGCGCATAATATTCAGAACCCACAATTCCACATCATTCCACATACGTTTTCCGCTCCCTCGCCGCCCCCGCTCCCATCTCGCGCTGTGTATGTTAATGCGGCCGCCCGAGTAGTCAAATGGAGCTCTCTATGCATCAGCCAAGATCAGCGTGATGCTGATGATGACGATCATAATGATCAACTTGATCGTCGTCGTCAGGGCCAACCACCCAGGCAGTCGAGCGCATTTATTATGATTGCATTTTTGGGCAAATATTTGTTGTTGTTGTTATTGTTGTTGTTGCAGCTACCCTGCAGCTTAGTTAAATGAGACATCAAGATGAGGCAAAGGAAAAAAAAGGAGTCTCAAATCCAATTGGGAGCAGATCGTATCCCATTTTGATTTCCATAGAGCTGGCTACCGGTTAGCGCTTGATCTGCGTGATCTCTGGGGATCTCTCTGCAGTTGCCACTTGCCACTTGCCAGTTGCCAGTTGCCACTTGTTGTTGTTATTGTTAATAATGATGTTAAGTTGATGTTGTTTTTGCATGTAATGCCCCCTACAACTCGTCGACGACTCTCTCAATCCCTTCGATTCGCCTTCTGTGTGAGAAAGCGAATCGTTGCAGACTGCAGCATTTAATGTCTTCATTACGCTTCTCCCCACAACACAGACAGCGCAAAGGAGCTGCAGCCTACGCCCAGCAACAACGCTGTTGTCGTCGTCGTCGTCGTTGTCGTCGTCGTTGCTGTTGCTCTTATATTGTTTATTTATGAATGTCATTCAATTTATTATATCATTGTATATTTGACTTGAGAGGGAAATGAACGCATTTGTTGCTGCCTTTTCGTCCACAGCGCTCCCAGCAAAAAGGGCGCTGACCAGACAAACACATAGACGTTCAACTGCTCCACAGACGCTCGCAATTCGCCGGCCCGCTAACGGGCTCTTGTAGGAGTCGCGATTCGTTCGTTAGCATCGTCATCATCTTCCGACTTTTGCTCTTGCTCTTGCTCTTGCTCTTGCTCTGTTTTGTCGTCATCGTTTGCAGCATTTGCATCATTGCCAGCGCTGAGCTGATCTGATCATCGTCATTTTGCGCTTCCGCTGCGAGTCCACTGCCCAACTCAAGCACTGAAGCTGCTTGACAATCAATCAATCAATAATTACAAACACATTTTAAATTGCAACAATGATATCTACAAAGAAGAAGCAACACATGGCTTCAAAAATGTTTCGTACAATTTAGTAATTTACTAATTTAGTGGATATTTTCATTAGCTGTAATGTAGTGCATGCATAATTCGGTTTGAGGGAAGACGAGCGGGACTTCAGCTTGTGGTGCGTCGCCGCCTCGTTTGTGGCAATGTTCTGATCGCGCGAGCAGCGCTCGATTATTGTATATCATCATGCCATACACTCTGTGTCCGTGTCTCCGCTTAACGGCGTCGTCAAAGAGCAGCCCAATGATCGAGGCGCTTAACAAGTTTCAGTATCTGCCTCGCTCCCCGCCCCGCCTCGGGCCCACTCAGCGGCATTGCATAAGATAATTGGTGATTTTCATATCGATTTATGCATCCGCTGAGAGACTAGAGCAACGGCTTGTGTCAAAGTCCGATCAAATCTGATCTGCAGTTAAATGTCGCACAGCGGGAGCGCACGAAAACAATAATTAAATCATAAATAATCACGAGCGCGAGGCGTCACTAACTCAATGTCAACACGCTGAATTTATTGCTCTATTTGGGGGTCGCCATCCAATCAAATCACAATAAAAATAGTCACACGCCTACTTTCTTTCTGCCGCCAGATTTTTGGCTGCTGATAGGCGAAGGCCAAACATTTACTAAATATTTTCAAAGGACCTGAGCAGCCTGCTGTGATGCTGTGAGTTTGATGCGCGCGGTTTGACTTTCTCCACGAAAAAGGGGTGTAAACGGTTTTCTCGAGGGCGCCGCACGCTGTGATCAAGTGGACTTTCGTTGGACGATCGGGAAGAAAGGGTATTTGGCTGCGACGCGTTTCCTGGAAGGTTCTGGCTGGCTAACTTGGCTGCTTGTTAATGGCCGTCATAATCAGCGCAATTATATTGCATTTTCCACAGCGCTGCAGCAATTTCCAAGAGTTTTCCCCGTGTTTTGTTTTCTCTTGTAACGAATGAGCCGCGCCACTTTGTAGCGTGCCGACCGCTTGGCCGCATCCTTATCCTTGTTATCCTTGCCGTGCCGTGCCGTGCAACCACAAATGTGCTAACGAATCTTGCAGCCGTCGGTCGCAATGCACAAACATTGCCCAATTAACGCGAAGTCGCAACCTGGCAACCTGGCAACCTGGCAACCTCGCAACTTGCAACTGGACTCGTAATCGAAACTATGCAACTAAACTGAAAACTCTCGAGAGACGAGAGTCAGCACCTCGCTGACTCGGCGAAAATGAAAACCAAAATACAAAAAACAAATGCAAGCAAGCCTCCGAAATGAGCGCAGGCCGCAAGTCAAGTGATCGTGATCAAGTGCCTTGCACAGCCACTGTAAACAACGGTGCAGCCTCTGTTTGCGCCAACTTCTTGCCCGCTTTTGGTAAATAATGTGGGCACCACACTTGGCCTACAACAAATCATTCCTACTTTACACGCTTTTTAAAACTCGAAATTAGAATTCACATTGCAATTGAGCAGGTTTAATATAGTTAAATATTAGAAATTACAGATATATGCAATTTAAATTTTAAATTTTATTTGAATTTGTATTAGCTTGGCATAATTATTCATAGTTGAAGTGTATTGATAAATAGCTAATTATTCTATTAACAATTTTTTTAACTGGCAGCTCAATTAGTTAAAAGATTAGTGGCTTCAATGTATTTGCTTGTACACTATTTTAAATACTGATAATATTTTCTAATCTGTATAACATTGAGCAAGGAAGATAAAGGCCTTCAAATGTTGTGCACTTTCTTCGCACACCAACTGAGCACATCTGTTATTGTCTTTATGGGAATATTCCGCATAATTGCAAAGATGGTTTGCTTTTTTATGGCCACTTTCTCATTGCTCAATTAGTCGATAGTGAGCTTCTTTTTTTGCGCTGAATCAACAGCTCTATAAACTATGCAATCAAATGCAAAACAAGGTAGCAGTTGATAGCTTTGATATTAGAAGGCGAGCGGCAATTAAAGCTACTAGCTGTGCTCGAGTTTAGCTGCAGTTCAGTTGCTTTTCCTCAGTTGACGGTTCATTAACTGTCCGTCTGTCTGTCCGTCCGTCTGTCCGTCTGTTGTAAAACGTGTTTTAATTTAGCTGCTGTGTCGCTGAACTGAACCTGAATCTGATTTAAATATAAAGTATAGCCAGAATGGTTGTAATCTCATTTACCCCACCCACCCCCTTCTCAGTTTCTGTCTGTCTCTGTCTGTGTGTTTCCTCTTCATTGCTCTGCTTGGGTGGTGTGGAACATCGCGAGTGATACACTTGGAGTTAGCATATCGCATGTCTCCAAATGCGTGCGGCTTACAACATTGAGAAGTGAGCGACACTAATCCTGAACAGATCCGATTACTACTGACAGCAGCAGCTCCAACTTGCTTGCAACACACACGGCTCAAGACCCTCTGCTTGATTGCTTGCTGAGTGGCCAAGTGACAAGTGGCGAAACATCTCCTGCCGGATTGGCAGTTCGACATTCAAAATCAGACGCTCTAAAGTGCAATCGCACACATTGGGTGGGAATCTTGTCTCGGCAAAAGAATCTTTGCTTTTCCTTTCAACAACATTTAGCTTGTGATCATGATCACTTTCATTTTGCTGGCCAAACAAGTTTCACGTAGTCAATTGAAGAGCTACTCTAATTGCTGCTTAATGTCAATTAACTCTAATGTCAATTTATATTTGTGTATGCCAGACTACATTATATAACAAAATATATAGTTAGATTATATAGTATGAGTGACTAACATTGGCAAAACAATTTTGACGTATTCAATTGGAGAGCTAATGTTAATTTACATTTGTTTATGCCAACTATATTATATAACGCAATATATAGTTAGATTATAGAACAAAGTATGAGTTACTAACATTGCCAAAACAATTTGGACTTATTAAATTGAAGAGCTAATGTTAATTAAATAAATGTTAACGTTAATGTTATGGCAACTAGATTTATATAGAATTATATAGATTATAGTTAGATTATAGAACAAAGTAAGAGTGCCTAACATTGACAGATCGCACATGAAAAGTGTATCTGCAAGCAAATTGTCAGATTTCTTTTTTTGTTAATCGATTGCTGAATATTTTCTTTCTATATTTGCGAACTGTATTTAATGCTTAAGTTACTTTATATTCATATAAAGTTGTAGTAAAATTTTCTTGTTAAATTTGAATTGTTTTTCAATTCACTTCTAACTACAAATTTAGTGGTGCTGTGGAATGCTTTATGAGTTCTTGTTCGGACTGCGTTTTTATTGTGCTTTCTTTATGCATTATTTCTTTTTCACACGCCAACTCCACTTGTTGGCGAGTATCTTTCAATAGTATTTAGTAGTTTTGTTTTCTCAGCCATTTCCCCCACTGATTTGATGACAGATTCCCTCTGTGGGACCCCTGTGGAAGCAAATCGTTTGCTCGCGGCTCGTGAAATAAGTCAATTGATATTAAGTCATTATTCAGGCAGTGATATTAACGACACGGCATTGTTGCGAGAGCGAGTCCTTTGGGCTTGCGGCTTGTTAACAATTGTTGCAGCATAATGTAATAATTTTAAGTGGCATTGTTCCCATTGTAGCTGCCGATCAGTTGCGTCATTGTCGTAAATCGATCGCTAATCGTTGCAGTATCCTGGCATTGTCCTGTGCGTGCTCACTGATCTCATTAGTACGCCCCATTTAACACCTTTTTCGTTGCTGTGCGCGGATCAGGTGCTTGCCACATGGCGGCACCTGCCTTTGATCCTTGCGCGCCGCAATCAGGTGCAACAAGCTGCATGTGACTAACGATCTATGTATTGTGCTCGTATGCATGGGCCACAGCACGCCCCACTTTCCACTAATGATGCTGCTCGACATTCGAAAGGACCTTCAATTTCTCCAGCAATTGTTGCTTTGCTTCTCACGCCGCGACGCCTTTCACGCTCCCATCAAAAGTCCATTAATCGTTTGCCCGCCAGGATGTGAAGCGCTCAGCGCAAGGACGGGGGAGGAGTAAAGCGAGCGAAAGAGAGAGAGAGAGATAGAGAGAGGTGCATAGAGTGGAATTTGCTGGGCAAATATTTGCATAAGCCTTTGCGGAAACCGGAAAAGCAAAACCGCTAAAAAGCAAGCAGCACAAACAGCATTTTCCTTCCCACAGACAAAAGGAAACCGCTTTAGCGGATTTTTCCATTTACAGCTAAACAAATATGCGCGAGAAAAGTAACGAAAGCATGTAGGGAGAGAGAGAGAGAGAGAGAGAGAGATTGCTGCAGCTCACGCATTAGATTTCGTTGCCAAACCCACATCAAAATCGAACAGAAATCAATAAAAAGCAACAGATTTTCGATCTACAACAGCTGCGGTAACTGACTGACTGACTGCCTGACTGCCTGACTGGCTGACTGGCTGAGTGAGTAAATGAAATTCATGAATGAATAAATACAAAATTGATTTCAACGCCCGCGCCTTCAGTTCACGCCCCGCGCGATCGACATCAACTCATCAGCATAACAAACGCTAGCAGATCTCAAATCTCCAACCCTTTTTTTGTTGTTGTTGTTATTGTTCTTTTGCTTTTTGGCACTTCCTCCCCTGGCTGGAGCGACGTGCCTGCTACAGAATTTCATTAAATTTGTAGTGTGTTTTCACACCAAGCACATCACTCACAGGTGCCTGGCATACGGCATTATTGTTGGCATTTTCCTAGAAACGCCGCTTCCAAATTGATTTCGATGCGTTCGATTTGCTTAATTGAATTTCGTGTTCAGCTCGACGATCGATTGTAGCCAAATACAAAAAAAAGCAAAAGGCGGCTGCCACTTTATTAGATTCACACGCACGATATAGAAGAAGATTGAGGAGGGGAAACAGGGGCGGAAAAATATAATAAAATGCACAACATTCGCCTACACTAATGTTGATAAATCAATGCGAACAGGAGAAAGCAGCGAGTCGCATAATCTAGAAGAGAAACTGCAATAAATATTGTAGACTATATTTAAAACTATTTGTAAATATAGCAATAGTCTTGAATATAGAAGTATATATTGAAGTAGCACTTGAGCTGCTGCTCGATTTTTCAGTGATCATTAGTCAAATTGTTGCATTGTGGTCCATCAAGTGGATACATGATATTTGCAATGTTTGAACTTCTTTGGAAGCCGGGGCGAGAGCTACTTTAGGTTGGAACATAACACGAGATTCGTTAGAAGCAAAGGCCTCCAACAATAAATGCTAAATGCTTATTGTATTGAGGGTCACCCACTGACTTCGGTGTAAGATGCGCGCCAAAGTTGAAAGGTTTCCTTTTTCGCCAGCAGTTTGGCTTGCTGACAAGACTGTGGCTTCTGCTCCTGCCGCGTGTCACGACAGAGCGAGAGAGAGAGAGAGAGAGAGAGCGAGAAGACAATGGTGAGCCGGACTCGCAATTAGAAACACATTTTGGGCGCAACCTCTGAAGAGGCTTACAAACGCCTAGCAAACGCCTTACACAATTTTTGGCCTAAAACCCGAACAAAACACAAATGATGTGAAAAGAATGCGAATGGAAGTAGAAGGGGAAGCGAAGGGCCTTATGCAATTTACGCCGACTACTTTTCATTATTAACAATTGTCCGCTGACAATTGTGAGTTGACAATGCGCCTGGTTCCAGTTTAGGCCGGCGAGCCACTGGGCCACTGAGCCACTGAGCCACGTGCACATGCTTGGCAAAAAGGATAATGCGAGTGTGTTGCCGTACGCTCGGTTTCTCGGACATTCGCCACACGCTGTTTGTGCCCACGGTGCATTTATTTGCAATTGTCAAATGATCTGCATAAATGTCACAAACTGTGGCCAAAACAGCTGGCAACTTATGCAACTTTTGGGCTCGTTTTCGACGGAAGCCGCTTCAAAGCCAGCCGCATAATTGTCCCTCCTAAGCAGCTCGCACAATGAGCGACTGCTGACCTTGGCGAGAGAGTTACAGTTGGCTGCCCCACCATTGGCCGCATTGAGATCGTCTGTCATTCGCGGCGATCATAACATTTCATTGCCATAATTTCTTATGCAAATATCCTGTGGCAGCGTTGCGAATTTATTAATTACTCGACAAATGCCCGCAACGCCGAAATACGAGTCTACTGCGATGCTACGCAGCTATACGCCACATGAGAGATGTTCAGTGTTGTGGCTACCGGTTCCCAATTCGCAACTGGAATCGAGGCGCCGTGCCTGTAGAAATCTCTGAGCTCTCCATCTCTCTCGGTCGGTCGGGCCGTCGGGCTGCCCTGTATAATTAAAATGTTCAAAAAAGCGACAGTGTTCATTTTTTCATCATAAATTTCAAAAAGATTGCAATTTTTGCGAGTTTATTTTCGCGTTTTTTCGCTTTTTTCGGCGAGACGCGCGCATCGCCCATTTGAAGTGAGCCGCATGACGCGCGGCGGCAATGACAACCGTTGCTGCCACAGATTGCCGCAATACGAGTATGTGGAGAATGGCAAAAGCTTAATGGGAATAGAGCTCAGAGCGCTGAGCGCGGATCAGGACTGTGATACGATTTTGTTTTTCATTTTTTGCAAGTCTCAGTCTCGGTTTCAGTTTTGGATTCAGATTCGAATTGTGGACTACATTAAATTGATAGCCACTGTAGCCACTGGAGTCTGCCAACCAGTTTAGCGGTAGCACTCTTTTCGACATTTTAATGCCCTGCAAAGCTATATACAAAAGCGGTATATATATTGAGCGAACGATATTGAAGAAGACTCGCAAGAAGACTTAGTGCAAGCAAAAGTAAGACTGAGCGATCAAGATTTGACAAGAGAACTGGGATAACTTAACAAATTAATAGAAGGGGAAGAAAAGTGAATAAGAAATCATTTTCCTTTTCCCAAAGTGAAATGATCTAATTACAGGGTATCCGCGAGTCGTGAGCTGTGACAACTAGAGCAGTTTCACTTGGGTTTTCTTTGCATTTTTTTTGCTGGGTTTCGAGTAATTTTCAAATCAAACCAAGGTCTGGGGCTGTCGGCCGACTCGAGGCGATATTTTTGGCATGCGCGTGCGCAGCGGCAATTTGATGAAATGCATATGAAATCAAAAGTGAATTACCGAGAGACGACAACGACAACGACAACAACAATAGCAACAACAACGGCAAGTAGCTGCAAGAACGGCATTAAGAGTCGACTAATTGGAACAGTCACGCAGCATATCGCAGTTGCACACTTCATATGCAATACGACGACAGTATGTCCAGAAGTAATGCTAGAATGTTGAGTTGCCGTAATGCCAAATTGATGGACTGCTGGCATGAATCACTCGTCGTCGTTGACTGAGGAATGCGCCCAAGGGTCGTCAGCACTCAACTCTGGTGGTTCAGGCAATTAAATATTGTAAATTTCATTATAAAAATATAAAACTAAAGTTTGAAATCAACGAAACTCCGCTGAAGCACGAAGAGGCCAAAGCGACAGCAAGGCAGCAATTTCTGTTTGACTTAACATGATTCAATGTGGATCAGTTACAACAAGCTCTTTTCTTATGCTTAAAGTTTGTCTTTATTGAATTACAATTGTCTCTTTTTTATATTTTGCAGATAATTGCTTGTAGGTAAGTTTAAAAAAGTCTATTTAAAATTACGCTAAAATGAGCGATCAAACTACGATTAGTTGCTAACAATATTGGTTTTCGTGCAGTATGCTAAAAAATTGGCCAAACTTCTTCAACTCGAAGTTAACTCACTGAACTCGAACGCAACAAAATAACTCTTGGGATCTTATTTTGTTCTTTGGTGGCAATTAAATTCTGCTCGAGCTGTGGCATTGCGGCAAAAAGACTACAATTAAAGGAAAAGAATACAAAAGTGCTGTGGCATTTTTGTGATGAATTCGTTGCTCGCTTTGTGTAATTAATTTAAATAATTTCGTTGGCCCCATTTGTGTGTTGGCAGAGAAAGTGCCTCGAGCTAATTGAGACATTTGTCGTTGTCGGCAATTAAATGCCACAAAAGCACAAAGGACTTTTTCGAATTCTACACGGGAGAGGAGAAGGGAGAACAAGATAAAAGGCTGTAGTCGTTTATTGATGCAGGTTGCAAGAATTCATTGCAGAAACTTACTCGGCAAGCACTGAAATTTTATGATAGTTGAAGCTTCTTTGGAATAAACTTTTCTTGCGATTGTCGTTCTTAAAAGTTGTCATTACTTTTAAAGTCTATCGAATATTCAATTGCTGCGTCTTAAAAATATTTACCAATTTGAAAAGCAATTACACGTACTTTAATAGCATTTATTGGCTTTTCTTTGCCTTTTAAGGACTTAAAAAGTAATTCATTTATAATTTTTAATAGCCTTCTTTTCAATGGGCACTTGTTGCAGCCAATTCGATTGCGCAATTGTCACTGCAGCCCAGAATGATCGGCAGGCAATCCAATTACTTATGAGCATTACTGTAACATACTCGCCTAATCCCCAAATTATTGGTCCTCTATTCAGTTATCGAGTGAGATTGCGCTCTGATGCCATTATTGAGTTTTCAGCTGGAAGAGCTGTCTTCCAACAACTAGACCTCCACCTGTCTCCTCTCTAATCAGCTTAGCTAATGAAAACTTCGACCCCGATCGCAATGCACGCAACGCAACGCAACGCAACGGAACGCAACGCGGACGTGCAACACGCAATTGTCCTTTTTCCATCTATCCGTCTTTCTTTACAAATTTCGTCCTCGTCCTGCAGCTCGTGGGCGTTTTTAATTGTTCTGCTCGTGGAAACTGGCATTCGAATTGAAAGAGGGCTAAGCGTTTAATTTACGATCACAGAGCGACAAGTGGAATTCTAGAGCTACATATAACATATTATACTCGTATGTTTTCCATTCTCTTTCATTTAGGTTGGTTGGGCCGCAACAAGTGCTGCTCCTTGACAACTTCTTGATACTTTACTCTCCAGCTCAGTTGTTGCCGACGCGCAATTGTTTGTCCCGGCAATGCCCACTTTTGCGTGTCAATAACTGCAATTTGGCAATTGGGCAACAATCAGGTGACAATATCTCTTTTTATCTCATCTTTGCGTTTCGCCGAACTCTACACTTGTCACAGTCATGTACCTCGAACTCTCTAACGACACCGACAATGCTATTTATTTTTTTGTTAGTGCCCACTTTTTATTAGGGATCGCGCAACCGCAGCCTGGGTGACAATAGCTGCCCTCGACGATTGCTATTTAGCTTTGCTTCCCACGACATATTTTTAGATTTGTAGAGCAATTTCGCAACTTGACAACTTCATATAATGATAACAATTCAATAACAATAACAATACTAGTAATTATTGCAGTAGAAATGTTTCGAATCTATTGTACACTTGCGTGTGGTTTCTATTCCTGTTAAGCTGACAACTCCTCATACAATATATGCTTTGTATATTCTTGGCGCTCTTGCGCTTTCTCCCCTGCGCTTCTTGAGTCTCTAAGCCACACTCTGCGCTGTGGTGAAATCTGGTCGCGTTGACAGGCAAAAATGTCACATAAATTACATTATTCTTTGTCAACATTTGTGAGTCAAAAACCGTGTTCAGTCTTCATGTTAAACAAATAACTCACTTGCTTTGCTGTGAATGTTGTCTCGGGCTTTTTTACTCATTGTTGTTGTTGTTGTTGTTGTTGTTGTTGTTGTTGTTGTTTATGCGAGTGTTATTTACGAGACATCAGTCTCTGGCAGACGAAGAAGATGCAACACATTTTGCAGCTCTCTCGTGTTGTAATCAGAGCATCCTTAATAAATCATAAATTTATACGGCGTACAGTCGGCAGTGCTCCCCCCCCCTGCCCCCTTCACTTGCCCCACCGCCCCTAAAAGCAATGCATGTAAAGAAGTTGGCCTTACTTCGCAGTTCCCAGTCTCAGTCTGAGTCTCAGTCGCTGTCTCAAATCCAACTCTGGCTGCAGGGCACATGAATATAGTTGCTTGCCTGGGGCATTCTGCATAACACAAACGCACATATACGTTAACTGCACAGAGAGAAGAATTACACTAAGAAGACACAAGAAACAAACTGTGAGTGTTATACAAATCCTCAGAGGCTCTAAAATTCTGACCTTAAATGGTGAAAGACAAATACAATTTAGATTTAAGATGTTTTGGTCCTAAAATTGTGACTTTAAATGGTGACTTACTATAAAAATTGTTATGCAATAAGTAAATTAAATGAATTATTAAAAAAGGCAAATACAGTTTATGTTTTGTGTTGTTAGAAACAATTTAAATTTAAGATGTTTTGATCCTAAAATTGTGGTCTTAAATGATGACCTACTATATAAAAATTCTTATGCAATAAGTTAAGCAAATAAAATATAATAAAAGGCTAATACATTTTATGTTTAGTTTTATTCGAAACAATTTAGATTTGAGATGCGTTGGTCTTAGTTTATTTGGGAAACTTTATGTCTGAATTTATTTCCAAGTTCAACATGTTTCGCTATTAGCTTATTTTGCCTACTTTATGCCTGAATTGATTTGGCTTAAATTGAGAGTTGCTTTGTACTTGATGCAAGGTCTTATTCTTGACTTTATGCCATTTTCTCGCTGTGTACAATGTTTGTTTGTGTGTATGTGGAGCAAGGGGCAACGTTGCAACGATCTGTGAGCTGAAGTTGGGGTTTCGTTTCCATTTCGATCATGTCAAACGTATTATTAACTTCACACAAAAAGCGTTCGATTTTGCACCGTTTGCTGTCGCCGAGTTTTGTCGTATGTCGCCCAATGCGACCGCCACCAGAGGCTTGCGCTCAGTCCCTCTCGCTCGCACGCTTGTTGCCGTCCCTCTCTATCGCGGTGTGCATATATTATGTGTGCTGGGCAAACCGGAAATAATAATTCGATAAATGCGGCATGAAGATGCGGCCCCCAAAACAAAACCGTTTCTTTTCGCTGCTGGCTGCTGGCTGCGTTGCGAATCGTTTGTCAGACCCCAAAAACCTGCAACGTGCAACGAAATTGGAAACAAGTTGCGGTTGCCGTTGCCATTGCAGTTGCAATTGGCGTTGCAGTTGCCCCCTCATTGAAAATGACGGAAATGCGTACGCCAATTCATTGATCTATTAATGAGCCGCCTTCGACAGCGCACAACGGAAATGCGCGTGGGAGTCTCGAACAATCTGCAGTCTGAGGTCCACACAGTCGACGGCGGCAGTTTAGAAGCAGCACATCCTGAGCTGCGCTGGAAACAGGACATGACTGCAATTGTTGTCGTTCTTTTGGGCCGTTCTGCTTCGCTTATCTGGGCAAAAGGCATCGCGAATCACAATGCAGCAGCCGCCGGCTTCCGTTGCAATCGCCCCAAAAGCACAAGCAGCCCAGCAATTCCTTTTGCATCGCTTTGCTTGACTCTTTTGTCTCGCCTTTTGTTTCGGGGGCGATCCACAGCAAGTTGTTCAGTTGCTTGCTCACTTACTTGGCCATGCATAACGTATTATTAACCTGTCATGATGAGAGCGTATTTAATTAGCAAACCAAGAACCAAAGTAGCCTAAATCAGCAGTAATTTAGCATCTTCGATTGTTGCTGTCAAACATTTATTTTTATGATATTTACTTTCTTTCGAGTAACTTAATTTTAAGTTAAATTTCAAGTCTCAAATAGCTGTAGTTGCTTTTTAGATTGTTTCTAAAACATTTCTTTTTTAATCTCTTCTTTCGTTTAAGTACTTTCAATTGTATGCTACAAGTTAAATTGCAATTCTCGAGAAGCAGTAGTTGCTTATATATATTTTCTGAATATTTCGCATGATCTCAATTAATTAAAGCATTGATCAAAAAGGTAGTATATTGATAAACAATATATGCCTGTAATTCAGCGTATTTCATCGTCATTATATACTTGCTGATTGCGTTGGCATTGAGATTACGTTTTGCATACATTTTGCACATTTCTCAAAATTAGTTCAATAAAACAGCAGGCATAAAACTGTGTGTATCGATCGATTCAGATCGTTTTGGAATTGTCGGCACTCGTTGGATGCAAATAAGCACGAAACCCTCTTCGATTGATTAACTTGTGCAAAAATACAGCAATTTAACTTTAAGGCATGAGAGCGTCCTCCTCCTCGGCTTTATTTTGCGAATGCGAATGCAGCACAAATCGTTTGCATAATTCACCACTGGTTGCGACTCATTTTCTCATCGGCCACTAAATTTGTCGCAAGTAACGGTAATCGACAACGATGTCTTCAAATTGTCCAAATTGCAGTTAAATAGTTGAGACTTTTGTAATGTACTTGAAGCAGCAACTGCAAGAATGTAAATACTTGTATGTTTTACTTAAAGTATTAAGGAAATGCTGGTAGAAATAATATTATAGGGCTCTGATTTCACTTTTCACTTAAACGTTTTTAAAAGCGTCTGAAATCTTGTTTACGCAAAGTATTTGTATTCTCTCAAATTGCGCATTCTTGTCTTTTAATTCTAAATGTAAATAATTGTAATATTGAATATCTAAAGGCTGCTCATGTAAAAGAAAAATCTCTAGGGAGTTACTGTATTATATTTGCAAAACAGCCAAACAATTTGTAGATTAATAGTTAGTTAGTTATTGGCAAGTTTCTGTTCAGCAATTTGTTCAATTTTATCTTGTATTGTTTTCCCAACTTTTCCCAAACTCGAAAAAAAACAGTTGAAATTTGTTTTCAAAATTGTTTTTAGCTATTGCTATCAGTTTAATGTCCTCCATGTTTGTTTAAAAAAAATATAGCTTATATTATAAACTTAGGTGGTAATTGTCTTCCATGTTAAACTAGATTCTTATAAACTATATAAAAAACACAAGCGCAAGCAGCGCTCTTATAAATAATTTGTACAAAAGTCTTGGAAAAAAAATGTGAATAAATACTTTGCGGTTGCTGAGGTAATACTTTGTCAGTGTGTTGTCAATGGTTGTTTGCTAGGCGTGTGTGGGCGTGGCAGTTGACTAGTTGTTGCCAGCAGAGCAGAGCGTTCGCCTGCTCTTCACAGATCGTCCTGCCAGAGTGAGATGTAGTCAAGGATGTCGTCATCCTCGGCGCCCGAGCTGCACGAGTTGTTGCGATAATCTTCATAGCTGCTCGCAGCACTCGGCTCCTGCTTCAGCTGCGCTGTAGGCGCCACATAATAGTTGGCGGAGGAGCAGGAGGAGCTGTTGCTGTTGGAGCTGCTGTTGCTGCTGCAGCTGCCGCTGGGCGAGATCAGTTGCAGTTGCTGTTGCAGCGCATAGAAATTTTGCTGCTGCTGCTGCAGTTGCTGTTCTTGCTGCTGCAACTGTTGCTGGTAGCTCAAGTGCTGTTGCTGCTGCTGCTGCTGGTGTTGCTGGTGTTGTTGCTGGTGTTGTTGCTGGTGTTGCTGCTGCTGATCGTTGTCGTCGATGAGTCGCTGCAGTCGTCGAATGTACTCCACGGCCATCTTGAGAGTGCTCACCTTGCTGAGCTTCTTGTTGGCACCGGGGCCAATGCCGCGTCTGCCGTTGCTCAGATCGGCAATGATGGCAACGGGAATGTGCTGGCGCAGCTGGCTGAAGCCGTTGTTCACCTGCTTGACGCGGTTGCGTTCGCGGGCATTGCGTCGCACCACGGAGGCGCCACCCAGCAGCAGCATCGGCTGCTCGCCACCATCCAGCGAGTCATCCGACAGCGCTAGCTGCTGATGCTCTTCTGCCTGCTGATAGCTTGGCTTGGCGTACGGCGCCAGCTGATGCTGATAGTGGTGCCGTTGCTGTTGCTTGCTGCTGCCCAATGCCATTTTGTTGCGAGTAACTTGGGGGAGAATCTGAGAATCTGAGAATCTGAGAGTCTTGGGTAGAATCTTTCGACTTGGCTGGTAGTTGTTGCCCTGCGAGCGCTGTCGCTGTTCTGATGCCCTTCCCTGCGCCGTGCGCGCTATTTATAGGGCTGCTCTGCCCCCTCTCGACGGCAAACACGCATCTCTCGAGTCTCAAATATCTCACCTGCCTACCTGCCGAAAGGTGCAAACCCAGCAGCAGCAGCAGCAAAGCAGCATCACTCAAGGATCAGTAAGCTAGTCACTCACTCACTCGCTCATTGAGTCACTCATTTCATTGTCGCTCACTCACTCGCTCGCTCTCACGCTCTGTTGCTCAAACTCATGCTTGTCTTCACTCTAGACTCACAATAGTTGTTCCTTAACTTGTGTGTTTGATGACTTCAATAATTATGATTATTAGTCACTGACATTTTTACATTTTTCTTTAATCAGAATTCAATACTTTTTCAATGCTTCTGATTACATATTTATACACAATGCCTGCTGTCTTTAGTCAGTACTCGATGGTTTTACTTTTCATTATACGCTAATTCACTTTAGTTTGAAATAATTTTACCATTTCTATATATATTTTTGGCACTATTTGTTAATTAACTTAGCTCAATATGTTGTTGTTTTGTTGATCACTTTCTTTCGCTTCTTTAACTTACTTCGCATAGAAAGAGTTTATTGCATTTACTTCATCCTTCAATCATTCACGTTTTGGCTTCATTCAGTACTTTTTTGCTCCTCCACTTCGAGAGCTCTCTCGCTTTCTTGCGCTGCTCTCGCAGTCTCAAACTTGAACTCATTTGGAGAGTGTTGTGCTCTTTTCGAGTGGCAACACGCGAAGTTCCTTACTCAGCCTCAAGCGCTGAGCAACTTCCGCTCTCTCTCTCTTGCTCTCTCTCTCAGTCTTTAACTCGCACTCAAACTGAGTGCAGTTCGTAGTTAGAGTTGGAGTGCAAGTTGCAGTTGGCGCTGTGATCTTTAGCTGCAGCTGCTGCTCCTGTGATTATATTGCCCGTCTGCTGCCCTACAGCTTCGTCTGCTCGCCTCTCTCTCTCTCTCTCTCTCTCTCTCTCTCTGTCTGTCGCTCTCTTTGTCGGCGTGTGTTGCTCGCTGTCGCGTGCCGCGTTGCGAACCGGTTGACTTGGCTTTCGGCAGTCGGCAGCGCTTCGCTTCGCTTTTGCGGTCGTGTGGCGATCAGAGCTCCTTCGCTACCCCGTCACTGCTCTCCAAGTGGCCGCTGTGCACCGCCCTTAAAAAGACGTTTAATGCATTAATAGCCGCGTCTCTTCAGTCTAGCTATAAATTAGACCCCAGACGGCAGACAGCGCAGACAGGGCTCAAGGTCTGCTGCTCCTGCTGCTTTTGGCTGCCTCGACTGCCTCGGCTGCCGTGGCTGCCTTGGCTGTTTCGTCACCTCGACCCGCCGGAGGCAGTTTTCTATTAACACTTCTAATGCCTCGTTGTCCTTTGTGCACAACGTAGCCGAGCAGCCTTGGCCAGCACCACCAGTTGCGACAAGGACAACGACGAGCGAGCATACTCGAAAGCATTTCGAAAGCATTTAGCATTTAGCATTTAGCATTTGTATTTTAGCATTTGCCATTTGGCATAGGCTGACTGCGAGCCACAGGCCAGCTTGGACTCCTCTTGTTGACCTTTTATGACACTTGCTGGTTGCACGCTATGCCGACCGTGTCAAAGCGATTGACAGCGTTTCCTTTGCCCGCTGTGCCGCATTTAGCACTTGGCTCTGCAGCAGCCACAGCAGCGGGAGATTGCAGCACATTGCAGGGACACACTCTCTGCTGGGCCATATACTATTTAGCGTTCAATCAAAGAGTCAACCAGATGGCCAGAACAGTTTCCCTTTTGCTCCGGTCTCTCTCTCTCTCTGGTTTCTCTGGTCCCTGGCGACCTTAGCAAATCCTTGTTGATGCAATAGACATTCGCTGTGGCACAGTGAAAGGATTGCGCCGCTCGCGCGATCGTGAGATTCTGCAATATCCCCGAACTCCCCGACCTCCACACACACTCCCCGCTGCACTCCCCACATGCATCGCTCATATAAATTGTAAATTATTTTGAAGTTTTTTGCATTTCGCGTTCCATTCGAACGTTAAGCAGGCCGGTTCGGCACGCTTAATGCCGCCTGAACAGGCCACAAAAGCCGCCAGCATACTTGCCCCAGATGCGACGTGTGAATGCTCTAATTTATATACTTCCTTAATCTTTATTAACTTGTACTCTTTATTGTGTTACATAATGTTCAACATGTACATACTCATCTAATTATTCTAGTAATTAATGGCTGATCAATATTGCAATTACAGAAATCTCAAAATTTATTTTGTATTTGTACAAATTGACAGCAATACTCCAACAATTGTTGAAGCTTTTTAAATGACTTCATTTTTATTTTCAAAGTTTATTTATATTATTTTATTATTTGTGTATTTTGTATTAATATTTAAATGCTGTCAAGTCTACAACTTGCAGTATAAATACATATGTTTAGTTCGTTATCTAACCAAATGCTCTAAATTGATTGAAGTGATTAATTTGCACACTTGAACAAACGATTGCTTCTCTGGGCGCAGTTCTAACGATTTGTTGTTTTAAAATGAGACTGAACAAAGTTACGAACTATTCTATGGCACATGTGTTGAAGTTGCGTATTTCATTAAGTGATGTAAATTCGCTGCAATGAATTGTTATATCAAAGTAATAGTTCGCAAAGCACACAGAATGATTTGAAGTCTATGGCATATGTTTCAAAGTTGCGATGAAGTGATGTAAATTCGCTGCAATGAATCGTTATATCAAAGTAATAGTTTAAAGTCTATGGCATATGTAACAAAGTTGCGATTAAGTGCTGTAAATTCACTGCAATGAATTTAACGAACTTTGCAAAGCACACAGAGTTATTCAAAGTCAAGTTGCCTCAACTAGCTGTTGTTGCCGCAAAGCGAGCAGTGTGTCGGACCATAATCAACAATTGTGGATGCCGCCACCGTGCGCTGTGGTAAGGTGAGATGGCGGAGAGGCTTTGGCAGGCAAAAACAAAAACAGAAAAGTTGTTGTGGCTGCAGCCATAACGACAGCACAGCACAGACGACGAGAGAGAGAGAGGGAGAGAGGGAGAGAGGGAGTGAGGGGCGCAGCATGCAGATATATTTTGCGATCGGCAGCAGGCGCTATCATTATCTGACACAAAAATTTAATATAAATTATGTTGACATGTTGGCTTAAATATGGGACTGAAGCTGAAGCCGGCAACTGGAAACTGGGCAAGGCAGCCAGCAAAGGAGCAAGGAAGCAAAGGAAATAATTGAGAGTGAGTCGGAGATCGCAACACCTAGCTAGCTAGCAGCTAGAGTGCCTGGTGATCCTAACCAATAATTGCTAGTAGGACACAGGCGGAAACAACAAAACGCGCAAAAGAAATGAAACGAATATGAAACGCGATGGAATGAAATCGAAATCCAATTCGGAGTCGCAGTCGCAGTCTTAAGAAGCGGCGGCAATGCGAATAGCAATCGCAATATCCGCGAATGAAGTCGTCATTAATATCGACTCGGGCCTGTCAATAACTTGACATCGCATCATCATTTTCTTCTTCTCTTTTTTTTTGTTGTCGTCATCTCCGCTCTCTTTTGCTCTGTCTCCAACTCTGAGACTCTTCATTTTTTTTTTTTGTTTTGGGGTACGTCGAAACTGCAGTTCTGCAAGTCGATGTTGTTTTTCTTTTTCAACTTTCAGACACTTTGCGGTACGAATTTTGACGCGCCCCAAGCCAAGGTCGAGCTTCCACGTATTTGTTGTTGTCTTCTCTGGCTGCTGTTGTCATTACTGCACTTTGCATAAGTTGAATGTTAATCACATTTCGACTGTGTCATTTTGACTTTTTGAGTTTTCAATGTAATGCTCTTCTTTATGATCTTGGGCAACTGCTCAGTCCTGTCATTGTCGTCGTCGTCGTCGTCGTCGTCGTCGTCGTTGTTGTCGCTGGCCACAGGCAACAGGACATCGATGCAATCGATCGCCAGCGATCTCTCGATGATTGACCACACAAAATGCACGAGACAGCGACAGCAACACTCAGTTATTATCATAAGTGCGAGTAAAAGTGCTTGGTTTTAAGCACATTACCACAACAATCATATAAAACGACGACACATCTGGACAAGAGCAGCGAAACTTGTCGAGATGCGATCGATATAACGATAACACTTGGTTGGTTGAACTATTTGAAGTGACGACTAACAGTTTTGATACTTTAAATCGTCTCATCTAATCAGCTGCTTAATAATTGATTGATTGATATAACGGCAACACTTTGATAGCCGAGTTGGTTGAACTATTTGAAGTGACGCTTAACAATTTTGGTGCTTTAAATTGCAGAGCATCGTCTCATCTAATCAGCTGCTTAATAATCATTGGATTGGTTTCGTGACTTTATCCTTAGACTGTGGCTGCTCTTTCTCACTCTCTTCTGCCTGCTCCCTCTCTATCTCTGCCTGCTTCGATCGCATTGTTGACATCTCGGGCTGTCAACTGTTCATGGCCATCAAA
Organism: Drosophila rubida; assembly: GCA_035046165.1. Taxonomy (NCBI): domain Eukaryota; kingdom Metazoa; phylum Arthropoda; class Insecta; order Diptera; family Drosophilidae; genus Drosophila; species Drosophila rubida. The sequence continues at coordinate 4,682,367 of JAWNOF010000023.1, read as the reverse complement.
TTGCCGCCTGTTGATGGTCACTTGAAAGCGCAGACGCCGCGCAAAAGCACAAAGCTCAAACTCAGCGAGTGACACCCACTCGAAAGAGACAGAGAGAGTGAGAGAGAGAGAGAGAGCTGCATTGAGTAGCTGATTTATGTGCGCCTGTCAAAAGGCTGCTACGAGAGCGACTTCTAAGGTGCGCATTTTGACGCCGCCGCTGCCAATTCTATTGGCTTCGCATTCGCAATGATATTTATGGCCAAAAGATGCCGCAATTGAGCGGCCAGAGGGGGGTGGCTGCGCAGATCGGGTCGCTGCTCTGGGGCTGTGCGATTTTTGATTAATTGTAATGCGAGAACTTTGATTAATTGCGGCCGCGTTGCGGGGCCCAACAACATAACAATTTGTTTTCGCATTGCATTAAATCAACGCAGGCAACGGCTCGACCCCAGTTTGTTGTTGTCCGTGCAACACCTTGGCCGCAACATCGCTGCGACGCATATATCGAGCGATAGTATTTATGAGTTGTTCGCCTGAATTTATGAATGGCCCCCAAAAACGATCAACAACAACAACAACGACGACGACGACGAACGACGACGACGACGACGACGACAACGTGCGCTCGACAATTATGCAAAAAGTTGTCAAATGCGGCCGCAAAACGGCAAGTGACTGTGCCAGTGGCAGCGACAGGTTGCATGGGGCAAGGGGCAAGGGGCGTGCCTGCTGTGACTATCAACGAATTATAATCAACGACGACAATGTTCGAAAAATGAGCAAACGAAAATTGTACCAGTTTTTGTTTTCGCCAGCAATTTACATGTCCTCCCGCCGCACGCTGCCCATCCCCCTGCCGCTCGACTGGTGTGGCAGCACTGTCTTCATCCTCTTCAACAAAACCAATCAACGCGTCTGTCAGCCGCAGTCTTGCACGCTTGCAACTCCCAGTCGCAGTCGCAAGTTGCCGCTTATCGGTAGCCGCGCTGAAATCAGCTTCTGGCACATCACGATCACATGGCGCGGTCTCCCTGCTGCCTTGGTGTCCCTCCCCCTTTTTGTCTATATGTATTTGCCAGCCAGTGGCCAGAGCCTTTGGCGAACCGTGCTCGTTGCTCCTGTCACAATTACAACAGCAAGTGCAGCAGACTAATGACAACCACGACGACGACGACGACGGTGGCAGTTGCCGCCACACACTGCTGCAACACCGCTCAAAACAAGTGCAAAAAATAACCAACTTTATTAAAAATAACTAACAAGTTGTAACTAATAAATAAACTTATACAAATCACAGTAAAAGCTTCAACTAACTTCATTACTAACTTAAGTGAAAATACTTTGGAAACAAGAAGCATTTGAATTGCTTGTATTTATTAACTTTGGCAACTTCAAATGCCAAGACAAAAAACATGTTTAGTTGATGAACTTGGTCATAAATTATATCAATTTTATTTGCTTTACCAAAGTGTTGTGTTTTACTTAGATTCGATTTTTGCAATCTACAAAATTTGAAGACTGTATCATAATTGTATTGTTTTTGGGGGCAGTCGCTACCACTGTGCGGCGACTGGGGCAAGTTGACACGGAAACTTGATATGGCACACACGCGTCTTGGCCCGCGACTTGTTGACTTGGCTTGGCTTGACTTGGCTTGGCTTGAGCTGACTCGACTCGACTTGACTCGACTTGACTTGGCCTGGCCTGGCCTGTGGCGTGCGCGTGCAGCGCAATTAACTTTGTTGTAAGGCAGCCAGGCAACACTTTGACATTGACTGGCTGCCCCTGCCCCTGCCTCTGTCCCTGTCCCTACTCCAGCCACTGTTCACTTTACACTGGTTTACCAAAGAGTTGGCGACGAGGGCGAAGAAGCTGGAGATCGTGACTACGACTGCGACTGCGACTGCGACTGCGACTTGGGGCGCACGGCGACAATTTCACCTGTTGTTGCAACGTGCAGCGCCTGACACAGTAACTTATATTATTTGCATGCCACTTGCCGCTGCAAGCAGCTAGCGTTGTGCTCTGAACTGGTTTCGTTTTGCTTTTTTCTTTTATTTCATTTTTGGGAGTTGTCAGCGAGCAAAATGATGGCGTAATGAGCCGCAGTCTGCTTGCCTGCCGCCTGCCGCCTGCCGCTTGCCGCTTGCCGCCTGCCACGTGCAATGCCAACAAAGTGGGCTGTGCCCCCGGGTCAGTGGCTAATTAGAGCACAACGCAACAATATTCAGGTGAGGCGAGGCAAGTAGTCCTCGTTAACTAGATCGCCCGCTGCGTGCGAGCTCAGCCCTGAAGTGAGTCCAAGCTAATCATAGTTGAGCCTACTTGCTGCACAGTGCTGAGTCCCTCCGCAGCTAGCTACTTTTTGGCTATTTCTAGCTACCTTCAAATTTATTTTGGCAATATTATCTTGTTTAAGTCTCTTCTTTGAAAGATTCAAATATATTTTGCTGCCGCTTATTTCATATACACAATTCTGACAATTTCTATTTATAGCACACACTTATAGCTAACTCTTGAAAGTTTCTAGCTGAATTTAAAGGACTTCAAAGTATTTCTTGTTGATTGTATTTACTTATTATTGCTGACTTTCTTTAGAGCTCTTCTGATTTCAGCTGAATGCTGATGGCTTTAAATAGGAATTTATTGTGCAAATATCATATCATTTAAAACACTTCTTTGAAAGGATTTAATAACATATAACTAGCTGCACTTTAATTCATTCTATGCATTTGTGACAATTTCTATTTATTGAATTTTATAGCTGAATTTAGAGGACTTCAAAGTGTTTCTTGTTGATTTTATTTACTTATTATTGCTGACTTTCTTTAGAACTTTTCTGATGGCTTTAAATAGGAATTTATTGTGCAAATATTTACTCATTTAAAACACTTCTTTGAAAGGATTAAATATAACTAGCTGCATTTTAATTCATTCTATGCAATTGTGACAATTTGTATTTATTATACACACTTCTAGTCAACTCTTGAAAGTTTCTAGCTGAATTTGAAGGGTTTCAAAGGGCTTCTTGTTAATTTTAGCTACCTCTTAAACGAACTTAACTTTTTATTGCTGACTTTCTTTAGAACTTTTCTGATGGCTTTAAATAGGTATTGACAGATTACTGTTTAATGTTTGTGTTTCTATGCCAATTCTTGCTGTTCCTTTATAAGTCTCAAATTGTTTGCAACGATTCTAGCTAGCTGCTAGCTATTTCCAGCTACTTCTAGCTGCTCGCTGCACCTCGTCGACCTCGCCCCTCTTGCCAATTAAATGTGGGTCAGCATTGCAATTAATTTTTGCAGCTTAGCACATCATTAGAAGCAGCAAGAAACGAACGGACAGTTGGACAGACAGACCGAGTTGTTGCATGCCCCTCAATGAGCCGATTGCGTGCGTCTGCCTGGCTCTGTGGCATTGTCTCTCTCTCTCTCTTTGTCTCTTTGTCTCTGTTGCTGCATCTGGAGCCGAGTTTTGCGTCAGTCTTAACTGATTCTCATTGATTAATTGCCATCATTAGCATATGGAAAGGACGCCATGATTGATATGATATGGCGACTTGTTGTACCCCAAATATGGACTGTGGCAAGCGGCAAGCAGACCACCAACGACGACGCGCTGTTGTGGCACGCGGAATGCGGCTCTTAATGTGCGCAGCCCCTTAAAAGGCTGCAGCAGCCCAAGACAACAAGTGTAGCGCCAACTTTACAGCTTAGACACGACACGCAAACAACGAGAGCGAGAGAGAGCGGGCAAGAAAAGGGCAACGCAACAGCGGCACAAAGGACACAGAGACAGTACTCCACTTGGGCAGTGGGGCCAAGTCAGCGCGCTAATTGTTAACAAATTGTGGCCCAGGCCGAGCAATTGTGGCCCAGAGAACGAACGACACGCAACTGAGCTGGGCTGGGCTGCATTTTGGGTTGCAACAAGTCACACGCAATCCGCGCGTAACTGAAAATCCATTACAAGCGGGTCACGACACGACACGCAATCGAGGCAACCTCAGTTTCAAGTGCAACTCGCACTGCAAATGCGAAAATACGGTAGCCAACATCATCATGTCCAGTTGCAATGTCGGCTCAATTTGTGGCGGCTTTTGGGCCTTTATTAGATGCAACAAAATGTTGCCCGGCTCTCATTTTTATAGCGGATGCCCCAAGCACTTTATTACGTTCACTATAAAAGCATTTCCCTCGCATACCCAAAACTTGCAAAGCTGACTGAAACAAAGTCTTAGAAAGTCTCATGTAAATTTGAATTAAAAATCATATGATATGTAAGCATTTTAACAATTTAAGTTGTCATTAACAATAGTAAATATAATTAAGTTTATTCCTTGTCAGCTTTGTACTTTTAAAATACGTCGATCAACATGATAATGCAATTTAAATCAAAGTATTGAGTGTCAAGCGCTTGTTTTGCAAATTCCCGGTACTTTCTGCCCACAGTCGAGTGTGCGTGATGGCAAAAATTTGAATGTATGTGTGCAATTTTCATGCGTGTGTGTGTGGTTACACGCGGGACCAAGAAATCAAGAGGGGCGGCTGTGCTAAGTGGGCGTGGTCGCGCAGGAGAGCTTCACTTACATTACGCGGCTTGTGATGTAGAAATCGCATGCAACTAAAAATCGCATGAGACATTACTGGCAAATTGAATATGTGAACGATTTTGAACGATTTTGATTGGTATTTTGCTCTCAATTGTTATCTTATTATGTTATCAGTGTTAAAGTCGCTTAGTTATCCTTAATTTATGTTACATTTATTGCATGTTTCCAATATTTGTTTGTGATTTATTTGATTCTATTGCACTTCAATTGATGTTGTGCTCATAAAAAGTCAATTTCAATTGAGCGAGAGACTATAGCAGCTGAGCGTGTCTTGATGAACCGATTAATTGCCAATGGAAGCGGCTTTGTGGCTGACTTGCTCAAGAAAGTAGCTGCTGCAGTATTTAATGTTCGATTTCTGAATGAAGTAGGAAATTGCATGTTGTGATCTCTTCATGATGATTGTCGAGATGCGCTTCCTTTTTCTTGCTGTAGCCGATGCTAATGAAGACAGCTTGCTTACATTGTAAGTGCGTTCTGGAACTGAGAGATTGTGCCTAATTTCTCCGGCGCAGCAGACGAAGACGCGCTCGCTTTTCAATTTCATTTTGGCGCATTTACACGTTCCAATTTATGTGGATGTTGCGCTTGCAGCCCTCGGATTGTTGTGCGGCAGGCTGCTGCTACAGTTTTTAGCTTAAAGTTGGGCTAATTGGCCGCCTATAGGTCGTAAGTAAGTATGTTATCAATGGCTAGATTGCCGCCCCATAATCTGCGACCATCATCATCATCATCAGCAGCAGCAGCAGTAGCTGCTACAGTTTTGAGTTGCAAGTTGCAGTTGCACTTGCTGCTGCATCGTCGTCTGCAGGGGCCATAACTTTCCATCAAGAGTTTCAATTTCAATATTAAAACGCGTTTGTGATGCGACAGTGGCAATTGCTTCGATCACTGCGATCACTGCATCGATCGCTTCGATCGGGTAAAAGTGAATAACTACCTGTTTTTTTTTTGTTTTTTTCTTTTTGGTTTTTGGGATGATCAAGTGGAGTCCCCTCATTTTTTTGCGTTGTGCCGTTGGTTTTTTTTAGCCGCCGGCCCCATTGGAAATTCATTTTCACTCTGGGCGCAGCCGCAAGGCAACTTTATCATCATCAGCTCAATACGTTCGTCATAATCATGAAGATGATGATGATGATGATGCTGATCGACCGCAGGCAAAAGTGTGCTCCAGTTTAATTGAAAGCGGTTTTTTGTGTAACGGCCTTGATGGCAACAACAACAAGTGCAACTGCAACTGCAACTGCAACTGCCACTCGCCCGTGGCATGCTTCCAGTTCGAGGTGTGAGCTGAGAGGCTTTATCAGAGCCCCAAAATACACGAGTTACACGCGCTAACTAAACATAATAACTCTGCGACAATGTCGGCAACAGGCTTACGTCAAAAGTCCTCAATACTTCAAGCGTTCATCAGCCGTTCAATCGTTTAATTAAATGTCGAGCTATAGTCAAGATGTCGGCCAACTTGAATCTATGTGCGAATTACTCCACGTTGCTTTTTCAGTTAATACACAATATGTAAATCGCTTTTGAAGCAATTAAATAACTACTCAAACGGTGGACTTTGCAATACTAGTAGGTGTAGTTCTCATTGACATATTTGACACAACTTTTAGGCAATGAATCATTACTATGTTACTATAATTTTGATTGGAGTGTTTGCTGCTAATAAGTGTTGGATTTGTCTAAATTTCACTAGCATGTTAATGTCTAGAGCGTGTTCAGCTGTTGCGTCTGATTGCAGCTTGCAACTTGTTGAGTTGTTCTTTTGGAGCATGGAAATTTGTCAGTTCTCACCTGGCAGCTTCACATATTTGTGGTCTAAATTGAGCTGAATTAAATCAAGCTGCGAGCGAGACTGAGACACAGCTTTTTCTTTGCGGCCTGCAGACTTTCAGTTTTGAGTGCGGTTGACCCACAGCCAAGGTCGCCTGGGCAACGGCAGCGCAGAGCAGGGGAAAGCAGAGCAGAGGCAAGATAGCAACGAAGAAGAAGAAGGAGAGGAAAAGAGTATAAAAGAAACGAGCATGAAAAGTCTTTAAGATAAGTGATGAGTGCGTTTCGCTTCCCTTGGCAGCGAACAACTCAATTCAATCGTCAAATGTGTGGCAGCAGTTCCTTTCGTTGCGTTGCGTTACCGGCCAGGTTATCAACGGGGCTTTATCCTGGCGGGAATACAAGAATAACCTTTTAATTAAACCATGCAACAACGGTTATGGGGCGACAACGATAACAAAATCGTTTGACGCTCTCATCGCTCTTCACGCGTGTTTTTCTCATATCGCAGTCGAGCAGACCCAAACCCAATCCTATCCGCCGCATTTCATATCCGACTTTGGCTATGCCACATTTTATCGTCGCCGTCGATTGTCGCACGCAGCGTTTGCCTCGCGTTGCACGCTGCACGCTGCACGCTGGACGCTGCACTTGCGTTTTTATCAATGAACGATTGAGCAAAGGTAGCTCAACCTAACTCAACCCTAACCCAAAACCAAAACTCAAACCTCAAAACCAGAAACGCTCTCATGAATGAAACTGCTGCCTTAGCTGCATTTGGCAAGCGATTAGATTGCCAGCGTTTTGCTACCCAGTAAACAGACAGCGCACAAAGGGTATAAATGTGTTCGACTCAACGCAGAGAACTGTGACTACTGTAGTGATGAGTAGGTTAATTATTGTTTAAACTCATAAATGAAACTTTGATCAGTAGACGTTCTTGTGATCGAAGTAAGCAAATTGAATATAATACTGGTTGAAAACATGCTGTAACAATTTTAAACATAATTCCAGCAAAGAATATCAACAAAAATAACTATAAAGTTCAGTTAGGATTAAATGCTCAATGGAAAAATTTAAAAAATACCAAATTAAACTAATTTAAATTGAATAGAAATCAAAGAAAAAACATTCTGCAACATTTTTAAAGATGATTCCGGCAATGAATTTGAACAGAAATAACTATAAAGTTCAGTTAGGATTAAATGAAATAAATACCAAATTAAACTAATTTAAATTGAATAGAAATCAAAGAAGTAAGAATATAACAATGGTTGAAAACATGATGTAACTTTTTTAAAGATGATTCCAGCAATGAATTTCAACAGAAATAACTATAAAGTTCAGTTAGGATTAAGTGCTCAATGGAAAAATGAAATAAATACCAAATTAAACTAATGTAAATTGAATAGAAATCGAAGAAGTTAGAATATAACAATGGTTGAAAATATACTGTAACATTTAAGATGATTCCAGCAATGAATTTCAACAGAAATAACTATAAAGTTCAATTAGGATTAAATGCTCAAATTCAAATTCAAATACCAAAATAAACTAATTTAAATAGAATAGAAATCAAAGAAGTAAGCATATAACAATGGTTAAAATGGATTTCAATAGAAATAACTGAACTTGATAATAGATTAATGAATTTCAATGAATGAAAAAATGACTTGCAACGTAGTGCTGCAAATATCGCATGAAAGTAAGCTAAATTGAATGGAAATCAAAGAAGTTAATTGAAATTAAGAGTTGTAAATCATATGTTGTGTAATGACTTGAAGTACGAGGGACTACAGGGTATAGGGGCAGTGCGGCTGTCATCTACACACGTAATGAGACTGAATTGAGGGGCAAGTGCATTAGTTGCACAGCTGCATTCGCTGCTCTACCTGTTCAAGCAGCGATACACGTATCAATGGCCAAGATACAATTCTATCTCATACGCAATACTCATGTGTGCGTGTGTGTGTGTGCCTGCTGGACACACGCTAAACTTGTCCTTGCAATCGACTATCAACATTTTTATGAGTTCGCCACCAACAACGCAGCACAGCAAACAACTTGAACTGCGTGTGTTGTGGTGTTCTTTGAAGTTTGCTCGCATTCAATGCGACATTAAGTGTCAATCAGGATCAAAATTCGGTTGCTTTTGCTGCGTTTTCCTTTTGCTTTTATTCCCATTTTACTTAACGCATTTCACGCCTTCACTCTGAGCCATTAAAATCAATTACAACTTAGTTAAAAGACGCATACAAATTGTTTACGCGTCGTCGTCGCATTTAATTGAAAAACCCCCCAAAAAAAAAAATATGTAAAATCTGCGCAATGCCAAGACGAAAGACTTAAGCAACGAACTTGCCGGCTGACACGCGTTGAAATGACTTAAGCAGCGAACTTGCCGTCGTCGCACAGCGGGTCACAATTTTTGTTGTACTGCCACGCCCCACAGCGCCCGCTGTTTGTTGGCGCCTTCAATTAAGTAGCTCTATTTACAGCGGATGAGCTGCAATAACAAGAACAACTCCTGCACTGCTGCTCAATCAGCAGCGGAAGCCATAAATGGCAGCTTGTTATTAACGCCGTCTAGCAGCAAATTAGCAAAACTGCAAAAACCGCCAAAAACCGTCGAAATCCGACAAAAACAGAACTGCAAGCAAACCACAAACAGAACAAAAGAAAACAAGAAGCGAAAATACTCGCGATTTATTGCATTTGAATAAGCGAAAACCGTCACTAATGATAGTGCTTAAAAGCGAGCTGCGAGCGGTGAACGGCGGGAGCAGGAAATGAGGTCGAGAGTAAGAGTGCTTGGCGACTATCTCAATATTTGTTTTAGCTGCCTGCCAGTCAATGAAAATTTCTATAATTTGCATGTGCGAGTTGTCCGTTTTTTTTTTGTTGTTGTTGTGCTGCAGCTCGTTTGTTTGCTGATCCTGGATCCTGGCGATCCGCGAGCTGCCTATGTAAATCATGCCACAACACAAACCGCAAATTAGCCACACGTCTGCCAACCGCCGACTCTTTTGTGGCCTCTTGTGTCCAATTCCCGAGTACGTTTCTCGTTAACTCGATGCGTTGCCTTGTTGGCTGCTTAATGTTTTTCAATAAATTTTCAGACACGATTCGCGCGATTCACACGGCGGCGGGAATGGGGAGCGAGGAATCCGGCAGCAGACGCGTTAATAGAGCAAGTGTTGTTTTGCTCACTTTTGGCGTTAAGTGTTTCGCACAGCAGTCAGTCGCAGGGCAGCACGAAGGGAGCGGGGAGCGGGGAGCGGGGCACAGGGAGCCGACTCAGTTCGTAATCAAAAAGTAAATAAATGCCGGCCAAGCAAGGCTTTCGACTTGTTTGTTTTTTGCTGCTGCTGCCGCTGTTACTGCTGCTGCTTTTCCATTGCGAAAGTCACAGGCAGGGGCCACGCCCACTATGCAGCACGCCCGCCCGGTCGCTGGCATAAATCAAGCACCCAACTGAAGAGTTCGCTCACAGGCAACTTGCGACAGCGCAGCTTCCAAGTTGCCAGTTTGCTTCCCTTGTAATTATGTGTGAATTTTGGCACAGCCATCATTTCACACAACAGCAGCAGCCGCAGCCGCAGCAGCAGCAGCAGCATTGTCCACCTCCTCCCCTGCCCTTGCCCCGTCCACCGTCCCGCCCAGTTGCCACTTTAGTCGCTGGCGCATTTTTGGCGGGCGTGTGCATGCAAATGACTTTGGGGCTGCGGCGCCGGCAGACGCAACACAAAAACATATCATTGCAGATAAAAAAAAAACGAGTTTTGAAGCTTACATCGCAGGCCAGGCATTATGAATCAATATTCTTCACATTGCAGTCGGGACTGCCACTTGCAGCAGTTGCCCACTGCGTTTGTTTCATGTGCTTGCATTTTAAAGACGGTCGCCTAAAAGTATGTACCAGTTTCTGTGCTGTTGTCTGGTGGCGCCATCCGACGGCAGAAAGCATTGCAAAGTGAGCTGTGATAAATACAATGTGATGATAATGTTGCGCCTACAAGTTGGTGCCTTGCAGCTTGGCAAACAATGCACTTTGAGCTCTCTTTCAGTATATTATTAGCCCATTGAAATAACGACAACTTGTTGGCAAAGTTTTAATTTATTTAATTGCTTACATGGCTATAATGAAAGTATATAAAATAGACAGCAGAAAAATCAGCGACATGAATGTGCGGCAAAGTCTAGACAATAATAATAATAAAAAAAAAAAAAAATTAAAATACTTGAAACGCGCTCAATGCGCGTGTTTTGCGTGTGAAGTGAAAACAGTGCGTGAGAGACAAAAAAAAGTCCTTATCGAGTGAGTTTGGAGTGCGTGCGTTTCTAGCCCTGATGATGGTGATGCCACCAGCCCGACTGACGCGCATTCACATAACTCTTGAGCGCCTCGCGCTGCGGCGCCGGCTGGTGGGTGGGAAAGAGGTGCGGACCGCTCGTCTCGTAGTTGATGCCGTTGTGCTGATTGAACACATACGCCTTGGGCACATCGAGGCCGCCGGCCGACGTCGACACACTGACGCTGGACACCGGCGACTGGCCGGTCACGGCTGGCAAGTAGGTGCGCGGCGGCGGCGACGGCGTCCAGCTGGTGGCCAGCTGCGACTTGGGTGCCGGGCGGTACGGCTTGTAGATGGGCGTGGTCGGCTGCTTGGCGGGCTGCAGTGAGACGGCATTGTTGGACACACCATAAGCATTGTTGCGCAGATCGCAGACGGTGCTCTCGATGAGTGCGCCCAGCGGTGCGGTGTAGATGCGGAAGTTGACGTCACTGTAGTCGAGGTCGGAGAGCAGGAAGACGGGCATGCGATCGGAGAGCACCCAGACATTCTTGTGCTCGTCGATCTTGACGTCGGCGGGAAAGACGAGACCGACATCGTCGCGATCGACGATGCCGTGGAACTGCGGTGTGTACGGCATCGAGGAGTGCCAGCAGCCGATGGCATTCTGATCGATCAGATTGAACAGCTCGACGCCGTCGTCGCTCATCACACGCGCCGTGGTGTGCGCATTGCTGCCGCGCTCGTCGAGCGCTATGAACTCATGGTAGCTGTCCTCGGTGCGCGACTCGTCGCGCAGAATGCGCGTCGACACCGCAAACTGGCGATGGCTGGCCAGCGGACTGAAGTACAGTGTGCGATAGCCGTCGGAGCGTATGGGCGACAGAGCAATGCCGAAGATGCCCTCCTCGCCCCACTGGAAGTTCAGGCCGGCAATGTTGTAGTCGCCGCGCAGCGGATCGGGGAAGAAGTAGGAGTGGGCGGAGAAGCGCCACGACTTGTTCTGCTCCCACGAGTAGGCGATCAGGCCGTAGCCCAGCTCGTCGGAGAAGTAGGCGTACGCGTCGTCACAGCTCTTGCCAATGTCCACCGCAATGTTGGCAATAAACGTGTTGGGGTTCGTGTCCTCGCTGCGCAACTCGTAGCGACGGATGCGTGTGTTGGTCGTCAAGTCGAACACGTTGACCGCATAGGGGCAGGGATTGGTCGTGGTGTTGCCAATGCCCACGGTGCCGGTGTCGAGCACCCACAAACGACCGCATTCGTCGACCTTGATGCGGTACGCTGTCGTCACGCTGTTGGCGCAGTCGCCGGCCGTGTTGCTGCGCCAGTCCGGGTACGGTATCAGCTCCGGCGAGCCCGTCAGGCTGTGGTCCATGTTGATGTACGTGAGCGTCGCCGGAATGCCTGCAAGAGGAGCACATAAGAGCGTAAGCAGGCAACTATAACGACGACAAGGCACACAACTATCAGTTAAATTAGTTACACAATAACAAAGTCGATTTCAGATAATAACAAAGACAAAATCGGCAACAACATTAACTTCATAGTCAACGTTACCATTATCAGCTTAACGCCAACAAAGCCGTGCTCGAAACGTTAGCCAAGACAACAACCAACTACCACGACGACAAGGCACACAACTATTAGTTAAGTTAATGGCACAATAATTAAGTCGACCTCTGATAATAACAAAAACAACATCGCCTTCATAATCAACTTTACCATTATCACCTATATTATATATAGCAAGCTCAACGCCAACAAAGCCGCGCTCGAAACGTTAGCCAAGACAACAACGAACTACTGCAGCCAAAACAGCAACCAATCACAGTGAAGACTGCAACCAAGAAAGCAGCCTAGACAGCAACCAAGACAGCAATGAAAACAAGTATGAAGCCTACAGTCGAGATTTATCGACTCTAAAATATCCTGCACACTATTGCATGGCAAAAAAGTTAAGCTAGACACTGTTTTGCTTATATCTTTTGACTGGCAACTTTATAAAACATTATCATATCATGGTATAGAGTAAAGAAAACCAGTTATAAATAAAGCTTTTGTGGGTGAAGGGGGCCAACATCGAATGGATTTCCTCAATAACTTTAAAACTAGTTAAACGATGATAAAACGTGGATATTTAGACACGAAATGAAATCATTTAAAAAAGTGTAGGAGTTATTCGCAGAAATCTCGAGGCTAGAGCGAAAAAAATAAATTCATATAAAAACAGACCTAGAAGAATCTGGATAGCAACTTTGGTTATTAATGGTTTGGTTATAATATAGCCCTTATTGTCTCCAGTGATGGTTACTCTAGCTCTTATAGTCTCCAAGAACAAGGCGTTCATAGAGACGGACAGACGGATGAACATATCGAAATCGATTTAGAATTTGATTCTAAGCGTATTGCTTGTAGCAACAAATGGTCTAAGACGTTTACTTCTCCCTGTCACATACATCTGCACAAACTGAATATACCCTTTTTAGCGTTTCATGGTACAGGGTATAACAATGTAAGACTGCGGCATCGTAATTGTGTTTAAGTTGACCGTAACATAAATGTCACAATCATCTTGTTTGTTTTCAACATCGGCGCGTTGATCTGCACCACAAGAATGTCAACTTCATTAACGATTGATCATCATCGTCTAACGGTACGTCATCATCGCTATCTTCCTCGTTGAGAAACTCGGCGTCGTTGTCTTTGGCTGCCACATTTCCGCTCCAGTTGACACGTTTTGCGGGCGTTTGCAGGCGTGCGCTGCCTCGTAATTGCTGCCACCTGTCTTGGCCAACTCCACAAATGGCCTGCCCACTTCCCCTCCCCTCCCCCGTGCTGCTGTCTAGCTTAATTTGATTCGCTTCCCTCCGGCGACGACTGCGCTCTTTATTGCACATTAGCTCTGACAATTTTCATTGTTCTTGCTGCAACTTTGACTGCAGTTTGGCTTTATTAACTCAATCACCATCGTAAAATACACACACACACACACAGACACTTCAATTGATTGCTAAACTGTGGCAGAATTATCACTTGGCGCTTTGCCAATTGTTAAAACCTTCTTTACAGACTTTGAGTTTGTTTCGCTGCAGGAAAGTCATAAAACATTTTTGAAGTCTGCCCTTTTTACACTACTTTTTAAATGAATATATTTTAAATATTGCCAAGTTGCTATTGTATTTTGTTCTGATAGAATATTTCTAGTGCAGAAGTGAGTTTTTTTTTAGATTTTTCTAGCATTTAATATTTGCAAATAAAGTTCAGCTTGTTAGTCATAGTTTAGGATGATTGCAAATATGAAATGTGACTTTGCCCCAATTGCCTTAATGCAGCACAGATTTCTCTCTGGTTTTCCACAAAATTTCTCGGCCAGTCTTTGCAACACTGTTGCAGCTTGGCATTTATTTGATTGGTAAATTTGATCCATTAGCTTGCTCAAACTGTGCGACAGTTTCAATCAAAGACGTATCAAAGTAAGTGGCACTTTGTGCAGCGACTTGGCAACTTGGCAGGCAATTAACTAGGCGAGTATCTTAATCTTAATGCCAAATGCGAGGATCAGTTGTCCGACAAGCAGCTGTATTCTGCATCCTGAATGAGCGTTTTGGCATTAGCGATGGCTTTGAAAGCGTGGTAAATTGCACTTTTTTTTGTTTGTTTGCGTTTTGGCTGTCAAGGCTGTCGAGCGACCAAGTGATCAAGTGATCAAGTGATCAAGCTGGCAATCTATTGAAATTGAAATTTCCTGTTCAATGCATACTGTAGATTCCTGCAACCTGTTGCGGTTTAACACATTTCGAAAAATGTTAAAAAGCTGGCGAAAAAAGCAGGTGAAAAAAATGTAAAGTTGGTGGCGCATTTCAAATCATTAACATTGCCGAGCGTTTTTGCAAATTGCGTGCGTGTGTTGTGGCCAATGAATTTTGAAAAACAAGTATTCAAAGAACCTGTTTGCCAGTTTGTCAAATCACATAAAGCACCACATTAATGCCGAAGGAGCCGAGAGAGCGCAGCGCAACATTACAATTTACAAATCGCTGGCTATCGATTTGTAATTCAATTGCTGGCAATTGCAATTGCAAATTACATGACAGACAATTTGCGCTGACTTCGATTCTGTTTTTCCGATTTCTGATTTCGGATTTCTGTTTTCTGATTTCGGATTTCTGCTTAACTAATGTGAGAATCGCACGCACACACACATTATTCAAAGCTGTCGCGTCGCATAAAAGTCGCAATGATCACAAAACTGTATAATAATTATTCGAGTGTTTCGTTTGTTGCTTTGATTGATGTTTGGGGCCTCATTAAGGCATACAACTTGTCAACTCGAGTCTGCTACATATTTATTGTCATAATTGTAAGTTATGAGCTTTACTTTTGATTAGCTAATTGATTTGTGTTGTGGCTTTGTGACTTTCGCTCTTTTGACTCGACTTCTTGTTGTTGGGCCACAAAAATGCCTGCGTTGCTGTGGCTTTTTACCCTCGGCTCATTACTAGCGCGACCTTCTGGGCCTAGCGAACACGGTTGTAGACATTGGCATTCCAATTTTGTGGGCATTGTTTGCCATTCTTAAGATAAATGTTCAAAAGCGCCCCCCAAGGCTAAGCTGGAAAGCTAACCAGGGATTAGCCACAGAAATCGAGAGTGCTGTCAATCGATGTTATACAACAGCTTTAAAGACTTACAAGAGATTTTGAAAGTGCTAAAAATAGGCAGCAAAGTTATATTCAAGTTATATTTGTGTTGCAAGCAAAATGTATTATTTAATCTTTAACTTGGTTAAGGTAAAACCCATTTGATTGCACAGTTCTTATGCTGCTGAGACTTGAATTTCAAAGAGCAAATGTGCTCTGATTCAATTATTGCAGACTGACTTCCGCCTCCCCTTGCGATTATCATAATTATTCTCGTGTAATTTGAATACAAGTAGTTGCAATGCATTTCATAGGCCAAGAACAGGTTAAGCCATGGCTCGACCTGACACTCGACTTGTTCAACCCACACGAAGACGAGTATTAAGAGGCATGCCAAGCTGAACACGAATGTAAGCACGCTGCACTCGAAATGCAACTCTCACTTTGCAAACTGAACTCGCACAGTTGATTGTTGAATATGCACAAACGTTGCGAACTCGGGTGCAAATTTGTTTCATTTTGGTTTGCTTTGTGTTCGTAACGGTAAAGCTATAGTCAAGGCTGTGAAGAAGCCTTCACAATTGGCACTTGCTGTTTATATATTTATTGGCTCATTTCGATGAAGAACCAAACCACTCAATGCCGCATTCATTCGATTTATTAATTGCTCGCGATTTTTGTTTAATTGCAACTCAGAGTTGAAGAACTTTGCAAAACTTTGCTCAAGTGAAACTGCAAAATATCGACGGCGAATGGACAGAAATTGAGACAATAGTGTTAGATTGGTGAAATTGCTGGCATTGTTGCGTGTGGAATTGGCCAAGAGTGTGGCGATCAGATTAGCGAGAGCAGGACAAGTTACCGAAAAAGCGTCGAGAGTTGCACACGAAATGCATAAAAGTGTAAAGCAGCTGTCAGGCCGTCAATCACTTGACCAATTTGTATGGTGATCGTGTAATCGAAAAGTGCGAAAGATTTCCATTTCAAAGTTTGCTAATGATGCCCAAAGCTGGACAGCAGCACAAGCTACTACTACTACTTACCATCGCGCCAGCGGGGCACGGTGACGAACAGACGATTGCCAAAGTGCTCGACGCCAACGGGCAACGCGTTCTGCGGTATATAATCGCCAGCGGCGATCGCCTGCTCCTTGAGCCGCTGGCTGGGGAAAGCGAAGTCCAGTTGGTTCCAGCTGTAGCGCTCCTGCAGCTTGTACGCCGCCTGCGTGCCGCTGCCCAGGAGCAGCAGCAGTAGGGCCAGCGACAGGATGCTTTTCATTGCCTGTGCGTACATGGCGTATGCGCAATAAACTTGGGATTACACTAGCCACACAACAACAACAACAACAAGAAGCACACACAACAACTACAAAAAAATAGGTATTAAAGCAAGTGGTGTCCTTTTTGAGTTTGTTACTGGAGGAGTGACTCCTTTGTGTTTTTGGTTTGTGAGAGGGGGGAAAACTCAGCTCAAGCGGCTGCCGCGTTTCTGACTGTTGGCCATAATTTAGTGGCGACGTTTTATATAAACTTATTTTGCAGTCGAGCGCGGCGTCGACGCAGCGCAACGAACGCAACGCCTCCTCTTCGGCGAGGCTCGACTTCGGCTCGCTGCGACTTCGTTGGGGTTCGTTTCGGCTGCGCGCTTTGTCTTTCTTCCATCATTGATTTTCACGCATGTTTAGATCGGCCCCCTTTTGAATATCAACACCGCCACGCCCCCCTCCCCGCCAGAGCGGAGTTGCAGTTCCGTTTAATGAATTCGCCTTTTAATCGAAACATGGTCAAAATGGAAAAAAAAAAACAGAAATAGATAAAAAGGCAGGCAAAAAGCCACCCGTGACCTAACTGACCACGGCCCCTCGCCGACGCCTTTCGCTGCGTTTTTAATTGGCCTCAAAAGTTTTTGGTTTTTGGTTTTAGGTTTTTGCTTTTGTTTTCGGTGTGGAGTTTTCAGTTTACTCTGCTATTTGTTGTTGTTTTCTCACTTTTTGCTTGACTTTGATGATTCATCGCCGAGGGTCAAATAACGCGTAGTTTCCGCCTAAGGTGCCAATACTCTGTACTTCACTCTAGGCTAGTTTCACACTTTTGCTCCACTCAAATCACACACTTTTATTTCAGCGAAACATCCATTTGAAAAGCAAACTCTTGTAAAAATTCACTTTAGACGATTAACAGAAAAACTAAACTACAACATTTTAATTTATAATTTTTTGCATTTGAAATGCATAGAGTGGCAAATACAATTAATCTGCATAATTGAATATAAGTTGAGTGGGAGATTGCAAATTTCTGCATTTGAAACACATATACAAGGATTAATAAAAGTTGCTTAGTAGATTACAATTTTCTGTGCAATGCTAGCGAAAACCGTTTTATGAATTTCAATTACATCATAAATCTTAAATTTACATTTAAATAAAACTGCAATTGTACTAATTTATAAAGTTGCTGGAATGTTATTTGGTTGCCTCATAAGTAATGCCTAAAGCAAGACTAAATACAAGTTTGTTAAGCGTCACTTAGAATATGTTAGACTACAGCCTGCTTGAAATGCGGCAATAAACTTGAATTTATTTGCATTTCGTTCCAGATATGAGGCAGTTAAGTTGAATGTGCAGTTAAGCGCATTTGCTGTATATACATTTGAATAGTTAGAGTACACTGGATTCGTTGCTTGGTTGGTAATTTGCTTAGTGTGTATCGCGCTCATTTGCTTTTTCTGCGATTGGCAAAGCAATAAATTGTAATTGCTTTTTTGGGCAAATCTTTTTTGATTGTTTACGCGTGAACCGGAGCTCCGAGCTCTCAGCTCTAAGCATTAAGCTCGGGCCCGGGCCCGGGCCCTTCTATCAATTGAGTCGATCAGGTGGCGTTTGGCTTAGTCATAATAATAATCGATGGGAGAAAAGTCATTGCAAGATCGAAGCATTTCGATAGCCAATGAAGCAGCGACAATTTGTCCGGCAGGCGAGTGAAATGAACTCGTAATGAAGTTATTCAATGCAGCAGAGCATTCGGCGCTTGTCTTAGTTCCGTCAAGGTGTTGTGGACACTCGCCAGAGCGATTAAAGTGCCGCCAAAATGTGGTCTGCATGCGGCATGTGGCAGCATTATGGTAAGCTGCAACCAAACACTTGACACGGCTCGCGAATGCGGTGCCATTGCAAATGCAAATTGCCTCATAAATAACACCTTATTACTTCGCACTGACCGCAAACGCAAACGCAAACATCTGAAACATATTTTATTTTTTTCGTCTTTTTCATTTCGGACCAGAAGTCGAAATCATAAAGCGTCGTTGCGGAATGCGAATGCGAATGCGAATAGTTGCTCAGGCATTGAAAGTTGCTGCTCAGCATCAACATCAACATAAAACATCAACTGCCAAGTCCGCGTCGGCGTCGGCATCAACATCAATTGATTTATGATTTGTTTCCATTACAAATGTACCGCGCTTTATCACGCGAACTCGACAATCACTTTCATTTTGCCTTCAGCAAAAAAAATGCGTAATAATGTGGGGGAGGGTAGCATACAAATACAACTACAGCATATTCGCTAGTCGAGTTGCATTAATAAACTGTTTTTTATAAATTAAGCTAGAAGTTAGTACAGCATATTTGCCAGTCGAGTTCCAGTAATAAACTGCTCTTTAGAAACGAAGTTAGTACAGCATATTCGCCAGTCGAGTTCCATTAATAAACTGTTCTTTATAATTTAAGCTAACAGTTAGTACAGCATATTAGCCAGTTAAGTTCCAGTAATAAACTGCTCTTTAGAGATGAAGTTAGTACAGCATATTCACCAGTCGAGCACCCGTAATAAACTGCTCTTTAGAAATGAAGCTAGAAGTTAGTACAGCAAAGTACCCATAGGTACAAAGGTATATTAAGTTCATTCGAATGTATGTAACAGGTTGAAGATATCGCAGACCATATGTTGTTACAACCAAAATGATCAGAATCGAAAATAAAATCGATTTAGCCATGTCGGTCTGTCTGTCCGTCCGTCTGTCCGTATGAACACCTAGATCTCAGAGATGGTAAGAGCTATAATATGCAACTACCTTTCCCCTTTCCCACAAACCGCAAGCGACTCTGGGATCATTTGAGCTAGAAAGTTAATTTAAAGTGCAATATGTATATATTTATCATATTAACCGAAATCCAAAATGTGATGAATGCGTATTCCAACAACAGAGCGGAACTGCTGATTTTCCAATGAAATGATATGAATGTCGTTCTCTCTCTCTTTCTTTCTCTGATCTCTTTTAAATTGGCTGTATTTTAGTATTCGCTGGGTTTCATGTATTTATTATTTTTTTCGAGTTGCGAAATATGTGACAACATTTTAGTCAGTCGTACAAATATATATAGTATTCAAAAGTATTTTGCTGCAAATAAGTGTTTGCTATCGAGTCGTCTCAACTGCAAAATTTGTCATATTTAAAGCCTAAATCATGTACAAATTTACATGTTTTTGCTTTGCATAACTGACTTCAGCGTGTTTTGAAGTTTCAGGTTTTTGCCAAACTAAGTAATTGCAAAAATTGATTAAACTCTCTATTTTTTAGTAATATTTTTCTTAATTTCCCACAAACTGCAGGAAAATATGTATTTTTTTTGTCATTTAAGCTTGAAATATGTGAAAATTAAATTGTTATACAACGAAAATAATGTAAACAAGAAATTAAATATGTTTAAGCGCATTTCTCATTAGGTTTACTCGGCTCAAATTTGCAATTATACCGCAATTTAGTTGCAATTACTCAGTGCTATAAAAGGACATATTCACTTGAACTAATCCGCGTTAAGCTGATCCAATGGGTGTCTGTTGGATTTGCGATCGGATCATAGCCAGCAGACAGCTCAATTTGGACTTCAAAAGAGGCTGCGACAAATCAAATGGAATGCAATTTACCGCTGTTAAATCCAAAGTTAGGAGCCGATGAGGGAGTTAAAGGAGTCGAGAGTTGATCGAGGGAACAAAACAGTTGGGCTGTTTGTTGAGCTGATGGTTGCAATGTGGAATTACCTTATTTAATGTGCGTAATGCTAGAACATGCTTCGCATTTTCTATGTGCATTTTATTAATTAATTTTGATTTTTACGATCAAATTGCAACATTTGCTTTGGTTTCCTTTTTGCTTCAACTCGCGCGCCGCACATAATTAATTAACTGTGTATTGACAGACGGTCAGCAGCAACAACAGCAACAACAGCAACAACAAGGAGCATAGCTAACAACCGCAACGACATGGAACCAACGGTGCAACATTGTTGAATAAGTTGCCACCGAACATAACAAAGAGCAGCAAAAACAACAAATACACCGAACACTCTGTGGATGGTGGGTCAGTTGTGGTTGGCTAACGAGCGTGGCTCGTCAAGTGCGTGTCGTGGTGCGTTAGAGGAAGCAGAGATGAGAAATGGGGGCCAGACGATCCTCTGGTGCGATAGTATTGAGTTAATGCGGCATTTTCGTGTATTTACCTATAATTTATGATTTGTGCTTCAACGCGTGTCCCCACACACATGGACAACGAACACATGCCCGCTCCCCGCTGCCCCTGCCCCTGCCCCTGCCCCGTCGCACCAAAGTCACAGTCGGACAAGACAATTTTCCCAATAATTGAAACACGTTTGTCGTCCGTCGTCCGTTCGCCGTCTCATTTCGCTACGTTTCGCTACGTTTCGCGTCGCAAGACAACTTTATCAATTGGCCAAAAGCGATTGCTTAAAGTCATTACTTTGTAGCTTATATAGCACTTAGCTGTATCCTCCTCTAATACCAGTATAAACATACTACTTTGTTGCAGACCTCCCGTTAGATGCGGCTTTCTTCCCATCTCGATATCTGCTTAATTTCCACTTCATTTGCATGTCGCACAAAGCAAGTCCTTTGTCTGCAACACGTCGCAGGCCAAATGCTCTACGCAGTCCAGCAGAACTTACGAATTTAAGTTCATAATTTGATGCACGATAAAACTTTGTTTTTCTTTTCAGTGTGATTCTTTCAAGCAATTGAAATTTAAATAAAAAATCAAATACATAAACTGCGTTCCAGCTAAGACAAATATATGCTGTTCAATTTATGTTTTACGTCGTCTTAATTGGGTATTATTATTGTATAGACTGCAAAGAATGTAAAGCTCAGCAAAGTACTGACTTCAATTTGGCAATATAAAACGCAGAATTTAGAGCTTGTCAAGCTTAGCTAAAGATTTCTATGATGATGCATAATAAATTGTGAAACACTTCCAAACCTTTTCATTTATTTGTATTTATTTTAAACCTTTAGATTATAGTAACTTACTTAGCTGTTAATCTTCTAGACTAGATGATGAATAATAAATTGTGAAACACTTGCAAACCTTTTCAAAATTTACTTATTTTAAACCTTCAGATTATAGTAACTTACTTAGCTGTAAATCTTCTAGACTAGATGATGAATTATAAATTGTGAAACCATTCCAACCCTTTGCAAAATGTATTTATTTTAAACCTTTAGATTATAGTAACTTACTTAGCTGTTAATCTTCTAGACTAGATGATGAATAATAAATTGTGAAACACTTCCAAACCTTTTCAAAATTTACTTATTTTAAACCTTTAGATTATAGTAACTTATTCAGCTGCAAATCTTCTAGACTATTTACTGATTGATTTCGTTGTGAACTCATTGAATGGAGTCATGCATGCAGAGTGCGATAGCATAGCTGAGTTAGCGCGCTGTGGCAGAGTATTGGGGGAAAATAGGCATTTAATGAATGCGCTCCCAGTTTCGGACTTTTAACTCAAATTTTCGTTATCTGTTTTGGTTGCAGTTGCAGTTTGGGTGTGTTTAGTTTTGTGTGTTGTCAGTTATGGTCTCGTTTTTTGTTGACATATCGTCGTTTTGGTGTTGTTGTTACTAATTATCTGCTTATAGCTGTAAATGGCGGCGTTCACATTTTCCGCATCCATTGGCGCGAAACTGGAACCCGAACACGCACACGAACAACAAGACGAACCCAGAGCCAAACCCGAAACTGGTAACAGCTCGAAAAGTTTGCGGCTCCTAGTTAAAATGCCGCTGCAGTTCCCGCTCCAAGTTCAATGTCATTGGCCGTGACATGTCTGCTTTTTTTGCGTTGTGTTTGGCTTGAGCTTTGATTTATTTCGATGTGTGTTGAGCTGGGCGGTTTTGTTGCTTTTTGGCTGTACCATGTGTGTGTGTGTGTGTGTTGTCATGTCCAGCGACTGGCTGTTGTCTCGTGTTTGTCGTGTCCGTCGTGTGTCCGTTAGCTACGCAGATTTCCTGATCCGATGCAAATGCTAATGAACGTCTTGTGGAGTCGAGTACAAAATATCATTTGGCTAACTAGCTGACAACGTTTGGCCAACAGCAAAACGCCAACAATTGCCACAGACAGTCACAGACTGCTGGTAGACATAACTTGCGGCAATCGCTTCTCCTTCTTGCTGCACAGGCTGAGCTGCAAATTGATTGTTGCATTAATCGCCGTCACTGTCTGTTTGTCTGTTGGTCTGCTGGTCTGCTGGTCTGTTGGTCTGTTGGTGTGTGTGTTGTTTTTCCGCCACTGAAACCACCGCAATTGGCACCGCAACCGCAACTGAACAGCGAGCAGCTAGCACAACAACTCAATTATCTAAATCACTCGCACTCAGCATATTACACTTGACAATCTCACGAATACAGTCGAACAACTGGCGGACAGCTGCAGCTTGAATGCTAAATGAATGAGCGATCCGATAAGCATTTACAAATCTTTCAGACACGCGCCAAAGTCATTCCAAAGACACTCGAGTTGCGGCTTATTCCTTACTTGCCGCAGATACCCTGCATATTTATGTCTAGAGTATAGCTTTTCAATGGCTGCAATTCATATTTACAGATTTCAAAGAATTCTTAACTGCTTGAAGTCTAAAGAATTGAACTGTTTTATTCAACTTCCGAATTTAGGGAGCTCTAACAAAGACATCAATCGATTTATACCAGTGCCAAGTTACCCAATGGCTTCCAGGGTATACCTATCTATGTCATAGCGAGCTCTTCTGCAGCCATACTTACAAGAAATTCCAGTGGCTCTGAGCATACATCATAAGATAACTGACTAGCATGGTATGAACATGAAAGCAGTTTAGATTATGAATCTTCGCACAGCGGCAAACAGCAGTCGACGATTTGCAATTTGGACAGCGTAATTAGTTTATTTGTGTACAATTAATCATAGTATTTAACAGCTTATTTAGATAATAAACTACAGTATTAAACAATCGCCAACTCTTCCTATAAAGTAGTTAACAGTTGGGCACAATAGATCCCGCATAGAATGTATAGTATATAGTATAGTATAGTACTCAACATTGGACTATCTTAATAAATAACAAAAAAAAAGTGCAGTTTGAATCCCTGCTTACCACCACCAGTGGTGTGGTGGGCGTGTGTAATCAGCGACATCGATATAATCGGCAGCGACTATGTCCGCTTCGGGATCCTGAGAGTCGTCCGCTCCCGAGGCAGACTCCTGCACCTCCTCGGCCACCTCGACGGCATCGAGTGGCTCCACAGCCGCCGTCCACACCAAAGGCGCAACGAGGGCCAAGACGAAGAGTAGACTGAATAGAATGTGCCACTTCATGTTGATCCAAACTGTTGTAATGTGCTCCATTCTCCCGATCCAACTGCTTATATATGAATGACTCGACTTGCACAACTAAACAGTCTCGTTCCCAGCTATTCCATCTATTCCATTGTCTTCTCATTTCTGCAATTGTTTGCACACTTTCGGGTTATCTGCGACAGTTTGTTTATCTTGAAAGTGGGTTATCTTAATGGGGTTATTAAACTGCCGCAAACTGCTAAAACGCGACACTACGTCACATTCCCAGATGATCACAAGACGAACTTATTGAAAATGAATCTTTCATACTTCAAATTCTGTTTGTTTTCTTTGTCATTGATAACCCCAAGAAGTTTTAGCTCGAGTTCGGTCTGGCTTCAACTAGTTAAGCACTTCAATGCCAAAAGTGATTCATGTGTAAATACAACGTCTTAATCTTGAAGTGGTCTGCTAATTAGACAATCTGGAAAGTAGACAGTTCTCGTGAGCAAATTGCTTTTAAAACAACGATCTGTTTGCACTCTTCACTGTATTTTCTCTTGACCTTGAGCTACATTATTTATTTATCTAAGACAGTTCTTATTTTGCAGAGTATTCACGAATCTCTCTTATTTTCATTCCAGCTCTTGCGATTCTATAAAGAGCACAACTCTGGCATGGAGGTAAGTTTTCTCAAATGAAATTTAACTGAAAATCTTAGTCTTATCGGCCTCTGCACAAGTTGCGTTTCAACTGCAATTCCAAAGTCCAAGTTGAAGCTGTAAGGAAACTTATTTTTAAAGTGACTTGGAGAAATAAAATGTGTAATTTACGTAAAATATGAATTTCGGTTTTTTATTACGACAAGTTTTTTTGAATTGTAAATATCATGAATTACACATTTAAATATGAAACGATGTTGATTGGACGCGATAAGAAGGCAACTTTTCAAGCCACGTTTGTTAGGAAATCGCTGACAAATGGGTTAGTTACATACGCAGCAGATTCGCAATGGGAATTGAGCAAGAAAAACAAACCGAAAAAATCAAATGGAAAAAGTCGAAATGTGAAATTGGAAATGCGGAGTTTAATTGAAATTGAAATTGAAATTGGACACTTTGCTCGCCTTGCTGTTTAAATGTGCGTGTGAATTGTACGTTCATTATTTTCTTCATTTCGGTTTTTTTTTATATGTTTTCCTGGTGAAAAGTTGTCATTGTTGACTTGTTGCTGTTGTAGACTTGAACAAGACGTATCAGCCAGTTGCCATTTGTGTTCACTTTTGGCACTTTTCAGCTCAATTAGTTTTCAATTAAAAACTATTTAAATCGGTTAGCTGCTAACGAGTTGCTGTCCACGCGGATCCCATTTTCCTCAATATTCTTCGAATCGACAACAGCCGCAATGAGGAAGTGAGCCAGCAATATACATAAATAAAAGAGAATGATTTGTGTGATACTCGTATAAACACAGTCGGCTCTCGCTAAAAGCAACATTACACAAACAATAATTGCTGCGTTGACGTTGATGGGGAGATTATATTTGCATTAATCCACTCACAAATCGGTTGACTATGCAAATCCGCTAGCTCAATTTTATAATCAGCGCTTTGTAGCCACTTGATTTGAATGCACTTCGGCTTGCATAAGCTGATCTACTTAAATGTTTATTAGCGTTTGCTTACCCAAATTGTGTGTGAAAATAATGCAAACATTTTCGTTAAGCGGCAGCTATTGAAAAAGTAAGGCAACAACGACTATACATTGAAAATTAAATGCATTTTAGAGACTACTGTAAGCCTTGAAGATGTAATAGAAATTCTGCTTCGAGCAGTGATCACTGTATCAATGTTTGTAAGCAATTAGCGATGAACGATGATCTGCTTCCATAAGATAACTGCCCCCCATGTGAGTGAGTAGCTGTTGGTGTGTGGCAAGCAACGTTGCTGGCTTTCAACATTTAATTGGCTGTTGCGGCTGCACACATTAGTTTTACACCCTGCTGGCAATGTGAAGGACTTGATATTATTGTTGGAGAGTTCGAGTGTTGGAGTGTTGATTTTGATTTTGATTTGCGGGGGGAAACACCCAAATACTGAGTGTCTAATTATGCATAAAAACACAGTGCTTATGAAATTGTAATTGTAATTGTAATTGCAACTGGATAACTCGTAATTGCTAACCCATCACGGAAACCAAACAAAAAACAAGAGAGAGAGACAACGAATAAAGTAACGCCAGGGTAATATTTAATTAAGTTGGTATGTATTACAGAAGTGAACCAAAGTTGAACTGCGAGTACTCCTATTACTCGCCACAAGCCAAATGACAGCGCTAATACTCGTACTTCGCTTGTTTATACAACTGGCTGGCTTCAACGCGGCGGCAACATAATAAACTATGTTAAATGAACTTCGTTCTGGCGTCGTGTCTGAGTCGATGTGGATGTGGATGTCGATGTCTCGACCTTGTCACGGTTCTGCTCTGCTTCGTCGACACAGCTTTTTGACGACAGACATTGGTAGGCAGGCAGCATTGCGATGCCGGCGATCACAAACTGTAAATTCATTTGGCAATTCTGCAAATCGCAATTGCAAATCCAAGTGCCAAATACCGTAAATCTTAAACCATATCTGGTTAACAGCCACTTCCCACTCATAACCAAAATGGCATTTGGCCCGAATTATTAACCGGTAGAGTTAATAGAGTTGTAGCTGCCAAAATTAGCGAGTTGTGCGTACTGAAAATATATATTGCTTTTGAATATTATATATATTTAACACATTTGAAATATGTGTGTTACATGTGCTCTTAAATTGACAATTGACAAAATACGAAATCGATTTGAATTCCACAATTTTTGCGTTTTGCTTCTGTCGCTGGTTGCTGATTGCTCGGCAATTGTAAGCTCACGAGATTAAAAACGGGTTGTTGCGGAACTTTATTTGAAAGGTACGTTACTCTATGAGAGCTCTTGCCTCTTGCCTGACCAAAGGGGCCATAGTTCAGTTGCCATTGCACTGATGACGTATACGCCCCGTTTGGTAGCCAAGGCTGGCAATGAATTTGCTTGTGAATTTGCCATTTTGCAGACGGATATTGCTGCGTAATGGTCTAAGAAAAGTCCAAGCTGCACGCCGCGCCCACCACGCCCCTCAAGTGCCCGCCGAGTATGTAGCAAATTGAGCAACAAAGGCAAACAAAGTGGCAAAGCCACCGCCGCCTGCTCTCAGCAGCCAAATGGCATTGGCTGCTGCTGCTGTTGCGGTTCGATCAATCAATCAATTGCCAAATAAAAACTGTGCAGCATTTCACTTTGCAACCCAATAAAGGTCTTGCGGCGAGAGATCTGCCAAAAGCTATTCTACGAAAGAAATGTCAATTCACCAAAATAACATTAAAATTAATACCATTTAAATACTTATGCTGATTAATTTATACATGCTTAATTAAGAATTATTAAATTAATTGAACATTACTTAATAGTCGCTTGTCATTCGCTCGATACACACCACTTATCATATACTGTTTTGAAACCACAATTCAACATGAGCAAAAGCACGTATACTTTATTTTGCAAGCTCACAAAAGCAGCCTGCCATGCCACCGTGTGGTTCGTGTCTGTGCTAAGCGCCGCCTCCTGAGCTTTAGGCGAGTTCACAGCATGAGCTTAAAACTTAAAACTAGTTGTAGAGTAAAAAAAAAAAAAAGTAAAAAAAAAGGAAGCAATGACGGAAGAGTAAACCGATCGAAGTGTATGCAAATAAATATGCATTAAAACTAAAACCACCAGGTGGGCGGGGCTGGCGTGAAGTCCCGAACATCGATATAGGCGGGATTAACTTCCGGCGGCTGCGACAACGTCGGGTACGTGTTTTGACGTGCCTCCACGGGATCCAGGTACTCTTCCTGCTCCTCCTCGTTCACCTCTGGCTGCCGCTGCAGTGAGCGAGCGTCGAGTAGTTTGCTGTTGCTGCGCCATCGCAGCCGTTTGCTATTGATGCGCTGCGGGGCGCCAGAGACGGAAGCTTGCTGCTGGGAGCGACGTTGCAGCTCGGCCTCATTAATCGCCTGGAG
This sequence comes from Drosophila rubida, assembly GCA_035046165.1. Classification (NCBI taxonomy): domain Eukaryota; kingdom Metazoa; phylum Arthropoda; class Insecta; order Diptera; family Drosophilidae; genus Drosophila; species Drosophila rubida. Next base: position 4,654,373 of record JAWNOF010000023.1, on the reverse strand, counting down.
CGCAGCCGCCCACAGTCGCATTATATCCCGATTATCTAGATCTGCAGCAGCAGGAGCAGCAGGAGCAGGAGCAGTGTTGCTGTTGACGGGACTGGCGGTGTTGCAGCTGAGGCTGGCTGCAAGCAGCACCAGAGTAATCCACTGGAATTGCATGTTGCAGCAGTTGGCAGTCGCTGATAACTTTTGCTTGGCTCGCGACGTCTGTGCTCGGCTTTTATACGCCACGTTGTGGGAGGTCTTGAGGCGTTCGAGGCACGCTGCGGGGAACTCGCCAAGAAACAGATAAATAAATAAAGCGACGCGTATGCAATAGGCAAATGGTTGCGGGGGGCAGAGGGGGCACCAATGTTAGGCAAGTCTTGACATCATTCGATGCTTTTCGAACTCCACGAGCCGCTCTCGCTGCCAATATATACTTGAGAAATACTATCGAATGTATTCCAAATACTCAGCACATCTTACGTAACGTCGACCGTGTTCCACAATTACGGTACGTCTAACGCTAACGTCTTACGTCATCTGTTTGGCAGTTAAACACAACGAGAACTGTCAGAGGGCTTGTCCTATCAAAAGTTCAAGATGTCGACTCGCACTTACAGGGTATCATTTAGTTGCGCAAGTCTACAAGCCTCAAATCACACTTCATTGTTGTTCAAGATATGCAAGTTATAAGAAAAAGTAAATCCAGGAAGCATTGGCACCCTGGAATGTTTACTTAAATTGACACACATAAATTATAATCCATTTTGAAGTTACTTTTTTTTTCAATAAATTCATTTTCACATCTGCAAGTTGGATGCTTTAATGCAAAGATAGTAGTTTAATTTGTGTAAGAATTAAATTTGCGTTTTTTTAAAGTGTATGACAAAATTAGCAGTAGTTTTTGGATTAATTAAAAGACGCAATTATTTAAGTCTCAAACACAAACTAAGTTGAGCACATGCAAGAAAGCAGTTTCGATAAAAAACATCGTGCCCTAAACCATCAAAGTTGACTGCATTAAATTTATGTTATATTCCAACATAGATGCATCTTCATATTTTAAATATGTGATTGCGAATTCTTGGAATTCCAATTTGTGAAACTTGAATTTATATTTTGTTTCATACTAATTTAAACTATCAAATTCAAACCTATAAAAATGTATTTCATTTCAAACATTGTGAATTATTTCTAGTTCTGAAATTTGAATTTGTATTTTGTTTCATACAAACTTTTAAATTCAAACCTATAAAAATGTATTTCATTTCAAACATTGTGAACTATTTCTAGTTCAGAAATTTGAATTTATATTTTGTTTCATACAAACTTTTAAATTCAAACCTATAAAAATGTATTTCATTTCAAACAGTGTAAACTATTTCTAGTTCTGAAATTTGAATTTGTATTTTGTTTCATACTAATTTAAACTTTTAAATTCAAACCTATAAAAATGTATTTCATTTCAAACATTGTGAAGTATTTCTAATTGTGAAATTTGAATTTTTATTTTGTTTAATTTAAACTTTCAAATTCAAACCTATAAAAATGTATTTCATTTCAAACATTGTGAACTATTTCTAATTCTGAAATTTGAATTAGTATTTTGTTTTATACTAATTTAAACTTTCAAATTCAAACCTATAAAAATGTATTTTATTTCAAACATTAAAAACTATTTCTAATTGTGAAATTTGAATTTGTATTTTGTTTCATACTAATTTAAACTTTTAAATTCAAACCTATAAAAATGTATTTCATTTCAAACATTATGAAATTTGAACTTTTAAATTCAAACCTATAAAAATGTAATTAATTTCAAACATTGTGAACTATTTCTAATTCTCAAATTTGTTGGTTTTTTAATTCATGTGTGTGTTAATTATTTTAAAAGGCAAAATGTTTGCCAGACACAACAATAATGAGACAGAGCAGATTTTCTTCAAAGAAAGATAATTTGTGGTCATAGAAAATGTCAAAATTCGCACTACTAAACTACATATTTTCAGTCCACTGTCTGGTTGTTGTTGTTGTTTGCCCCACTGTGCACCCACATGCCAAATAATGGGAACTGAGACGAGACAATTAATGAGCCACCAGCTGCTGCTGTTGCTGACGTTGCTGGCTTTTATTTTTTGACTGCTGCTCTGGGTCACAATAGCAAAACGTCAGTTTGCCAGTCCATTGCACCTTGCCCACTGCCCTCGCCGTTGGGGGGCGGGGGACGGCAGCACGTGCTGCACATTATAACGGTACATTTGCTCAGCGAATCAACTCGAAATTCTCACTCAAATCTAGCGAGCTGTGCGCACAATCGCCTCGCACTGCGATGCGAGTGCAACACGAACCTTGCTGAACATTGAGTGAACTAGCGATTCACACTCGACTTTGAGTGCGCAAATAGAGGGATATTTGAGCAGTGGGAAATTTGGCATGTTTATGATTTGCAAATTGCCGGCAATTGGACTTCGGCTGCCGCCCGCCACTGCCACACTGTGTGTGGCCCTCTGGCCCTCTGGCCCTCTGGCCGCTTGGACATTTGTGAGGTACTCGCAGAGGGCCAATGAGTTTGCTGGGGGCTGGGGCACGTGTTGATTTCCAACTCGACTGGGACTGATTTCGGCAAATGCCGCTGCCAACTCGACAGATTAGTGCAACACTTTCTTCAAGGAGTCGCTGTTGTAGACAAAGATAGATACGTATTAGATGCCGGCCATTCTAATCCATTACTTACTTTGTGCTCTACTAAAACTTGAACGTTGGATGTGATAAACTGGAAATGTATATAAATATAAAATTGGATAGTTTTTGTAGCACTATTTTTTGTTTTATATTCTTCGCTTTCGAACTCAAATGGAGCCAGTGTTTGTAGCTCTTCAATCAGACTGTGGCATAAGCTGATTTGCCATTGATTGAATCAGACAACTGCAGCAGCTTTTATGCTTTTAGTTTCTGCTACTCTCGTCGCAAGAAGTAAGTAAGAGCTCTGAGAAGCTGGGTTGGGTAAAGTGAGATATTGAAAAAAAAACTAGTGCAATCGTTTGCCCATCGTTAGCCCATGATTGCCCAAGAACAGTTTTGTTTGCCCACCTTTAGTTTCAAAATTACAAAAATTTTCAAAATTTTCAAAAACACAAAAATTTTTTTTTTGAATTTTTTTGATTGAAATCGCTTAATAATCGTTTGCCCACGTTTGCCCATCTTTTAGTTTTTTGAAAAAATCATTACTTTAAAAAATATTGAGATTTGAAAATTTCGAACATTTTTCATCACAAATTGATCGACTACGACCAATTTTAAACCTCAAATCGATTCTTCATCGTATATCTGACAATACCAAGAAGTCTCCTCGTTTGTCCACCCATAGTTTCAAAGATATAGAAAATATAAAACTTTTAAAAATTTTGATTTTTTGATCAAATTTGTTCAGATTATCGTTTGTCCATGTTTGCCCACATCACAAAAACTCAAAATTTTTCAAAACTCAAATTTTCAAACTTTTTTCAACTCTAATCGTTTGCCCATCGTTTGCCCACGTTTGCCCACCCCATATTTTTTCGAAATTCTCAAAATTTCGAACGATTTCTTAACAAAAATCGTTTGCCCATACATCGCCTACGTTTGCCCACTTCACAAAAACTCAAAATTTTTCAAAACTCAAATTTTCAAACTTTTTTCAACTCTAATCGTTTGCCCATCGTTTGCCCACGTTTGCCCACCCCATATTTTTTCGAAATTCTCAAAATTTCGAACGATTTCTTAACAAAAATCGTTTGCCCATACATCGCCTACGTTTGCCCACTTCACAAAAACTCAAAATTTTTCAAAACTCAAATTTTCAAACTTTTTTCAACTCTAATCGTTTGCCCATCGTTTGCCCACGTTTGCCCACCCCATATTTTTTCGAAATTCTCAAAATTTCGAACGATTTCTTAACAAAAATCGTTTGCCCATACATCGCCTACGTTTGCCCACTTCACAAAAACTCAAAATTTTTCAAAACTCAAATTTTCAAACTTTTTTCAACTCTAATCGTTTGCCCATCGTTTGCCCACGTTTGCCCACCCCATATTTTTTCGAAATTCTCAAAATTTCGAACGATTTCTTAACAAAAATCGTTTGCCCATACATCGCCTACGTTTGCCCACTTCACAAAAACTCAAAATTTTTCAAAACTCAAATTTTCAAACTTTTTTCAACTCTAATCGTTTGCCCATCGTTTGCCCACGTTTGCCCACCCCATATTTTTTCGAAATTCTCAAAATTTCGAACGATTTCTTAACAAAAATCGTTTGCCCATACATCGCCTACGTTTGCCCACTTCACAAAAACTCAAAATTTTTCAAAACTCAAATTTTCAAACTTTTTTCAACTCTAATCGTTTGCCCATCGTTTGCCCACGTTTGCCCACCCCATATTTTTTCGAAATTCTCAAAATTTCGAACGATTTCTTAACAAAAATCGTTTGCCCATACATCGCCTACGTTTGCCCACTTCACAAAAACTCAAAATTTTTCAAAACTCAAATTTTCAAACTTTTTTCAACTCTAATCGTTTGCCCATCGTTTGCCCACGTTTGCCCACCCCATATTTTTTCGAAATTCTCAAAATTTCGAACGATTTCTTAACAAAAATCGTTTGCCCATACATCGCCTACGTTTGCCCACTTCACAAAAACTCAAAATTTTTCAAAACTCAAATTTTCAAACTTTTTTCAACTCTAATCGTTTGCCCATCGTTTGCCCACGTTTGCCCACCCCATATTTTTTCGAAATTCTCAAAATTTCGAACGATTTCTTAACAAAAATCGTTTGCCCATACATCGCCTACGTTTGCCCACTTCACAAAAACTCAAAATTTTTCAAAACTCAAATTTTCAAACTTTTTTCAACTCTAATCGTTTGCCCATCGTTTGCCCACGTTTGCCCACCCCATATTTTTTCGAAATTCTCAAAATTTCGAACGATTTCTTAACAAAAATCGTTTGCCCATACATCGCCTACGTTTGCCCACTTCACAAAAACTCAAAATTTTTCAAAACTCAAATTTTCAAACTTTTTTCAACTCTAATCGTTTGCCCATCGTTTGCCCACGTTTGCCCACCCCATATTTTTTCGAAATTCTCAAAATTTCGAACGATTTCTTAACAAAAATCGTTTGCCCATACATCGCCTACGTTTGCCCACTTCACAAAAACTCAAAATTTTTCAAAACTCAAATTTTCAAACTTTTTTCAACTCTAATCGTTTGCCCATCGTTTGCCCACGTTTGCCCACCCCATATTTTTTCGAAATTCTCAAAATTTCGAACGATTTCTTAACAAAAATCGTTTGCCCATACATCGCCTACGTTTGCCCACTTCACAAAAACTCAAAATTTTTCAAAACTCAAATTTTCAAACTTTTTTCAACTCTAATCGTTTGCCCATCGTTTGCCCACGTTTGCCCACCCCATATTTTTTCGAAATTCTCAAAATTTCGAACGATTTCTTAACAAAAATCGTTTGCCCATACATCGCCTACGTTTGCCCACTTCACAAAAACTCAAAATTTTTCAAAACTCAAATTTTCAAACTTTTTTCAACTCTAATCGTTTGCCCATCGTTTGCCCACGTTTGCCCACCCCATATTTTTTCGAAATTCTCAAAATTTCGAACGATTTCTTAACAAAAATCGTTTGCCCATACATCGCCTACGTTTGCCCACTTCACAAAAACTCAAAATTTTTCAAAACTCAAATTTTCAAACTTTTTTCAACTCTAATCGTTTGCCCATCGTTTGCCCACGTTTGCCCACCCCATATTTTTTCGAAATTCTCAAAATTTCGAACGATTTCTTAACAAAAATCGTTTGCCCATACATCGCCTACGTTTGCCCACTTCACAAAAACTCAAAATTTTTCAAAACTCAAATTTTCAAACTTTTTTCAACTCTAATCGTTTGCCCATCGTTTGCCCACGTTTGCCCACCCCATATTTTTTCGAAATTCTCAAAATTTCGAACGATTTCTTAACAAAAATCGTTTGCCCATACATCGCCTACGTTTGCCCACTTCACAAAAACTCAAAATTTTTCAAAACTCAAATTTTCAAACTTTTTTCAACTCTAATCGTTTGCCCATCGTTTGCCCACGTTTGCCCACCCCATATTTTTTCGAAATTCTCAAAATTTCGAACGATTTCTTAACAAAAATCGTTTGCCCATACATCGCCTACGTTTGCCCACTTCACAAAAACTCAAAATTTTTCAAAACTCAAATTTTCAAACTTTTTTCAACTCTAATCGTTTGCCCATCGTTTGCCCACGTTTGCCCACCCCATATTTTTTCGAAATTCTCAAAATTTCGAACGATTTCTTAACAAAAATCGTTTGCCCATACATCGCCTACGTTTGCCCACTTCACAAAAACTCAAAATTTTTCAAAACTCAAATTTTCAAACTTTTTTCAACTCTAATCGTTTGCCCATCGTTTGCCCACGTTTGCCCACCCCATATTTTTTCGAAATTCTCAAAATTTCGAACGATTTCTTAACAAAAATCGTTTGCCCATACATCGCCTACGTTTGCCCACTTCACAAAAACTCAAAATTTTTCAAAACTCAAATTTTCAAACTTTTTTCAACTCTAATCGTTTGCCCATCGTTTGCCCACGTTTGCCCACCCCATATTTTTTCGAAATTCTCAAAATTTCGAACGATTTCTTAACAAAAATCGTTTGCCCATACATCGCCTACGTTTGCCCACTTCACAAAAACTCAAAATTTTTCAAAACTCAAATTTTCAAACTTTTTTCAACTCTAATCGTTTGCCCATCGTTTGCCCACGTTTGCCCACCCCATATTTTTTCGAAATTCTCAAAATTTCGAACGATTTCTTAACAAAAATCGTTTGCCCATACATCGCCTACGTTTGCCCACTTCACAAAAACTCAAAATTTTTCAAAACTCAAATTTTCAAACTTTTTTCAACTCTAATCGTTTGCCCATCGTTTGCCCACGTTTGCCCACCCCATATTTTTTCGAAATTCTCAAAATTTCGAACGATTTCTTAACAAAAATCGTTTGCCCATACATCGCCTACGTTTGCCCACTTCACAAAAACTCAAAATTTTTCAAAACTCAAATTTTCAAACTTTTTTCAACTCTAATCGTTTGCCCATCGTTTGCCCACGTTTGCCCACCCCATATTTTTTCGAAATTCTCAAAATTTTGAGTTTTTGTGAAGTGGGCAAACGTAGGCGATGTATGGGCAAACGATTTTTGTTAAGAAATCGTTCGAAATTTTGAGAATTTCGAAAAAATATGGGGTGGGCAAACGTGGGCAAACGATGGGCAAACGATTAGAGTTGAAAAAAGTTTGAAAATTTGAGTTTTGAAAAATTTTGAGTTTTTGTGAAGTGGGCAAACGTAGGCGATGTATGGGCAAACGATTTTTGTTAAGAAATCGTTCGAAATTTTGAGAATTTCGAAAAAATATGGGGTGGGCAAACGTGGGCAAACGATGGGCAAACGATTAGAGTTGAAAAAAGTTTGAAAATTTGAGTTTTGAAAAATTTTGAGTTTTTGTGAAGTGGGCAAACGTAGGCGATGTATGGGCAAACGATTTTTGTTAAGAAATCGTTCGAAATTTTGAGAATTTCGAAAAAATATGGGGTGGGCAAACGTGGGCAAACGATGGGCAAACGATTAGAGTTGAAAAAAGTTTGAAAATTTGAGTTTTGAAAAATTTTGAGTTTTTGTGAAGTGGGCAAACGTAGGCGATGTATGGGCAAACGATTTTTGTTAAGAAATCGTTCGAAATTTTGAGAATTTCGAAAAAATATGGGGTGGGCAAACGTGGGCAAACGATGGGCAAACGATTAGAGTTGAAAAAAGTTTGAAAATTTGAGTTTTGAAAAATTTTGAGTTTTTGTGAAGTGGGCAAACGTAGGCGATGTATGGGCAAACGATTTTTGTTAAGAAATCGTTCGAAATTTTGAGAATTTCGAAAAAATATGGGGTGGGCAAACGTGGGCAAACGATGGGCAAACGATTAGAGTTGAAAAAAGTTTGAAAATTTGAGTTTTGAAAAATTTTGAGTTTTTGTGAAGTGGGCAAACGTAGGCGATGTATGGGCAAACGATTTTTGTTAAGAAATCGTTCGAAATTTTGAGAATTTCGAAAAAATATGGGGTGGGCAAACGTGGGCAAACGATGGGCAAACGATTAGAGTTGAAAAAAGTTTGAAAATTTGAGTTTTGAAAAATTTTGAGTTTTTGTGAAGTGGGCAAACGTAGGCGATGTATGGGCAAACGATTTTTGTTAAGAAATCGTTCGAAATTTTGAGAATTTCGAAAAAATATGGGGTGGGCAAACGTGGGCAAACGATGGGCAAACGATTAGAGTTGAAAAAAGTTTGAAAATTTGAGTTTTGAAAAATTTTGAGTTTTTGTGAAGTGGGCAAACGTAGGCGATGTATGGGCAAACGATTTTTGTTAAGAAATCGTTCGAAATTTTGAGAATTTCGAAAAAATATGGGGTGGGCAAACGTGGGCAAACGATGGGCAAACGATTAGAGTTGAAAAAAGTTTGAAAATTTGAGTTTTGAAAAATTTTGAGTTTTTGTGAAGTGGGCAAACGTAGGCGATGTATGGGCAAACGATTTTTGTTAAGAAATCGTTCGAAATTTTGAGAATTTCGAAAAAATATGGGGTGGGCAAACGTGGGCAAACGATGGGCAAACGATTAGAGTTGAAAAAAGTTTGAAAATTTGAGTTTTGAAAAATTTTGAGTTTTTGTGAAGTGGGCAAACGTAGGCGATGTATGGGCAAACGATTTTTGTTAAGAAATCGTTCGAAATTTTGAGAATTTCGAAAAAATATGGGGTGGGCAAACGTGGGCAAACGATGGGCAAACGATTAGAGTTGAAAAAAGTTTGAAAATTTGAGTTTTGAAAAATTTTGAGTTTTTGTGAAGTGGGCAAACGTAGGCGATGTATGGGCAAACGATTTTTGTTAAGAAATCGTTCGAAATTTTGAGAATTTCGAAAAAATATGGGGTGGGCAAACGTGGGCAAACGATGGGCAAACGATTAGAGTTGAAAAAAGTTTGAAAATTTGAGTTTTGAAAAATTTTGAGTTTTTGTGAAGTGGGCAAACGTAGGCGATGTATGGGCAAACGATTTTTGTTAAGAAATCGTTCGAAATTTTGAGAATTTCGAAAAAATATGGGGTGGGCAAACGTGGGCAAACGATGGGCAAACGATTAGAGTTGAAAAAAGTTTGAAAATTTGAGTTTTGAAAAATTTTGAGTTTTTGTGAAGTGGGCAAACGTAGGCGATGTATGGGCAAACGATTTTTGTTAAGAAATCGTTCGAAATTTTGAGAATTTCGAAAAAATATGGGGTGGGCAAACGTGGGCAAACGATGGGCAAACGATTAGAGTTGAAAAAAGTTTGAAAATTTGAGTTTTGAAAAATTTTGAGTTTTTGTGAAGTGGGCAAACGTAGGCGATGTATGGGCAAACGATTTTTGTTAAGAAATCGTTCGAAATTTTGAGAATTTCGAAAAAATATGGGGTGGGCAAACGTGGGCAAACGATGGGCAAACGATTAGAGTTGAAAAAAGTTTGAAAATTTGAGTTTTGAAAAATTTTGAGTTTTTGTGAAGTGGGCAAACGTAGGCGATGTATGGGCAAACGATTTTTGTTAAGAAATCGTTCGAAATTTTGAGAATTTCGAAAAAATATGGGGTGGGCAAACGTGGGCAAACGATGGGCAAACGATTAGAGTTGAAAAAAGTTTGAAAATTTGAGTTTTGAAAAATTTTGAGTTTTTGTGAAGTGGGCAAACGTAGGCGATGTATGGGCAAACGATTTTTGTTAAGAAATCGTTCGAAATTTTGAGAATTTCGAAAAAATATGGGGTGGGCAAACGTGGGCAAACGATGGGCAAACGATTAGAGTTGAAAAAAGTTTGAAAATTTGAGTTTTGAAAAATTTTGAGTTTTTGTGAAGTGGGCAAACGTAGGCGATGTATGGGCAAACGATTTTTGTTAAGAAATCGTTCGAAATTTTGAGAATTTCGAAAAAATATGGGGTGGGCAAACGTGGGCAAACGATGGGCAAACGATTAGAGTTGAAAAAAGTTTGAAAATTTGAGTTTTGAAAAATTTTGAGTTTTTGTGAAGTGGGCAAACGTAGGCGATGTATGGGCAAACGATTTTTGTTAAGAAATCGTTCGAAATTTTGAGAATTTCGAAAAAATATGGGGTGGGCAAACGTGGGCAAACGATGGGCAAACGATTAGAGTTGAAAAAAGTTTGAAAATTTGAGTTTTGAAAAATTTTGAGTTTTTGTGAAGTGGGCAAACGTAGGCGATGTATGGGCAAACGATTTTTGTTAAGAAATCGTTCGAAATTTTGAGAATTTCGAAAAAATATGGGGTGGGCAAACGTGGGCAAACGATGGGCAAACGATTAGAGTTGAAAAAAGTTTGAAAATTTGAGTTTTGAAAAATTTTGAGTTTTTGTGAAGTGGGCAAACGTAGGCGATGTATGGGCAAACGATTTTTGTTAAGAAATCGTTCGAAATTTTGAGAATTTCGAAAAAATATGGGGTGGGCAAACGTGGGCAAACGATGGGCAAACGATTAGAGTTGAAAAAAGTTTGAAAATTTGAGTTTTGAAAAATTTTGAGTTTTTGTGAAGTGGGCAAACGTAGGCGATGTATGGGCAAACGATTTTTGTTAAGAAATCGTTCGAAATTTTGAGAATTTCGAAAAAATATGGGGTGGGCAAACGTGGGCAAACGATGGGCAAACGATTAGAGTTGAAAAAAGTTTGAAAATTTGAGTTTTGAAAAATTTTGAGTTTTTGTGAAGTGGGCAAACGTAGGCGATGTATGGGCAAACGATTTTTGTTAAGAAATCGTTCGAAATTTTGAGAATTTCGAAAAAATATGGGGTGGGCAAACGTGGGCAAACGATGGGCAAACGATTAGAGTTGAAAAAAGTTTGAAAATTTGAGTTTTGAAAAATTTTGAGTTTTTGTGAAGTGGGCAAACGTAGGCGATGTATGGGCAAACGATTTTTGTTAAGAAATCGTTCGAAATTTTGAGAATTTCGAAAAAATATGGGGTGGGCAAACGTGGGCAAACGATGGGCAAACGATTAGAGTTGAAAAAAGTTTGAAAATTTGAGTTTTGAAAAATTTTGAGTTTTTGTGAAGTGGGCAAACGTAGGCGATGTATGGGCAAACGATTTTTGTTAAGAAATCGTTCGAAATTTTGAGAATTTCGAAAAAATATGGGGTGGGCAAACGTGGGCAAACGATGGGCAAACGATTAGAGTTGAAAAAAGTTTGAAAATTTGAGTTTTGAAAAATTTTGAGTTTTTGTGAAGTGGGCAAACGTAGGCGATGTATGGGCAAACGATTTTTGTTAAGAAATCGTTCGAAATTTTGAGAATTTCGAAAAAATATGGGGTGGGCAAACGTGGGCAAACGATGGGCAAACGATTAGAGTTGAAAAAAGTTTGAAAATTTGAGTTTTGAAAAATTTTGAGTTTTTGTGAAGTGGGCAAACGTAGGCGATGTATGGGCAAACGATTTTTGTTAAGAAATCGTTCGAAATTTTGAGAATTTCGAAAAAATATGGGGTGGGCAAACGTGGGCAAACGATGGGCAAACGATTAGAGTTGAAAAAAGTTTGAAAATTTGAGTTTTGAAAAATTTTGAGTTTTTGTGAAGTGGGCAAACGTAGGCGATGTATGGGCAAACGATTTTTGTTAAGAAATCGTTCGAAATTTTGAGAATTTCGAAAAAATATGGGGTGGGCAAACGTGGGCAAACGATGGGCAAACGATTAGAGTTGAAAAAAGTTTGAAAATTTGAGTTTTGAAAAATTTTGAGTTTTTGTGAAGTGGGCAAACGTAGGCGATGTATGGGCAAACGATTTTTGTTAAGAAATCGTTCGAAATTTTGAGAATTTCGAAAAAATATGGGGTGGGCAAACGTGGGCAAACGATGGGCAAACGATTAGAGTTGAAAAAAGTTTGAAAATTTGAGTTTTGAAAAATTTTGAGTTTTTGTGAAGTGGGCAAACGTAGGCGATGTATGGGCAAACGATTTTTGTTAAGAAATCGTTCGAAATTTTGAGAATTTCGAAAAAATATGGGGTGGGCAAACGTGGGCAAACGATGGGCAAACGATTAGAGTTGAAAAAAGTTTGAAAATTTGAGTTTTGAAAAATTTTGAGTTTTTGTGAAGTGGGCAAACGTAGGCGATGTATGGGCAAACGATTTTTGTTAAGAAATCGTTCGAAATTTTGAGAATTTCGAAAAAATATGGGGTGGGCAAACGTGGGCAAACGATGGGCAAACGATTAGAGTTGAAAAAAGTTTGAAAATTTGAGTTTTGAAAAATTTTGAGTTTTTGTGAAGTGGGCAAACGTAGGCGATGTATGGGCAAACGATTTTTGTTAAGAAATCGTTCGAAATTTTGAGAATTTCGAAAAAATATGGGGTGGGCAAACGTGGGCAAACGATGGGCAAACGATTAGAGTTGAAAAAAGTTTGAAAATTTGAGTTTTGAAAAATTTTGAGTTTTTGTGATGTGGGCAAACATGGACAAACGATAATCTGAACAAATTTGATCAAAAAATCAAAATTTTTAAAAGTTTTATATTTTCTATATCTTTGAAACTATGGGTGGACAAACGAGGAGACTTCTTGGTATTGTCAGATATACGATGAAGAATCGATTTGAGGTTTAAAATTGGTCGTAGTCGATCAATTTGTGATGAAAAATGTTCGAAATTTTCAAATCTCAATATTTTTTAAAGTAATGATTTTTTCAAAAAACTAAAAGATGGGCAAACGTGGGCAAACGATTATTAAGCGATTTCAATCAAAAAAATTCAAAAAAAAAATTTTTGTGTTTTTGAAAATTTTGAAAATTTTTGTAATTTTGAAACTAAAGGTGGGCAAACAAAACTGTTCTTGGGCAATCATGGGCTAACGATGGGCAAACGATTGCACTAGTTTTTTTTTCAATATCTCACTTTACCCAACCCAGCTTCTCAGAGCTGTAAGTAAGACTAGCAAGTTAATCTACTTTCGTTGAAAGTACAGCAACTTGCTTTATTATTGATCTGCAGATTTTAGTTTACTGCTGAATTGTGCTCAACATGTTTGCTGCTGAGAGATATTTACAATTAGAGCATTCCATATGATTTATGCTACAAATTATCCACTTCTAGTAATCCATTTAAACTGAGATAAGCTGCAGATTATTGAATTTATTACTGGCCAAGTTAATTGTAGTTCTATGGCAACTCTGCTGCACTTCATTAGACGTGTTATGAACAAATGATTTAATGCAATCGAGCAACATCTTAACTTATTGCTAATTTCATTTACAATTGCATAATTATTCTTGAATAAAAACGCATTTGTTAGCAAATCTCTCGTAGTCTTTACATATTTTTTGTTGTTTATTTAAAAACGTATAATTAAAAGTCGTTTGTTTATATTGTATCAAAAAAAAAAGAAGAGGGGGAGAGAGAAAGAGGGATTATATTATAAACATCTTGCAACACGCTGCTCGTGCAAGATCTTGAGCTCTATTATCATCTCTGGCTTGCCCAAATTATAAGGAATTCTTTTTGCTTTTCTTTTCTTTTTCTTGTTTTTTTTTTTATATAATCTTAACGATCTAGAAGTGGCTGCGTTTCCTCCTTTTCTTTTTCAGTTTTGCTTCATTTTGGTGACTTGTGTTCACAAAGTGGGAGAGAACTTAAATAATATATTTCAATATTTTAATTATGGTATGTGTAAAAAGCTAATCGCGTTTTAAGAACGAAAACAGACAACAGAGTTGTTAATAAAAAAAAACGTCAAAGGAAACGACATATTACAGAAGATGGTTGAAAAGGTATTTTTTCTTTTATCGCTGGCCGAGTGCTGCGCCCACCGAGGACGCCACTCAAATTAGGAGTGTAGCAGCACAAGTTGAACTTGAAGTTGAAGTTGAAATTGGAAGCAGAGGAAGTCGAGAAGTCGGAAAGGGAGCGCGTAACGAGCGAGACTGTGGGCAAGGAGGGGGTAAAAACGTGTGTTGAGAGGGGGGCGGGGGCAGCTGCACTTCCGCTATACAGCTTCATTTCCGCATCGTCCGTTGAAAGTGTCGCGCTGGAAGTCCAAGTGAAAGTGGCGGGAAGAGGAAAGTGGAATGGTTGCTGCTGCTTCTACTGTTAACGGGTTAGCGGGTCAACGGGCGAACCGGTTAACCGGCTTACAGTATGGTGCCGGGCTTTCGCAGCGGCAAACGACGACGCTGTCCCAGCAGACCCAGGCCGCGCGCCTGCTGCTTTGTGGTGGCCTCGGCGGGCTCAGTTGTCTCCTGCTCCTTGGCCGCACTATCGACGGACTCCTCGGAGTTGGCGGCAGCGCCAGCATCATCCTTGCTGGCGGCTGTCTGCTCGCCAGAGCCGTCAGCGTGCTCCTCCTCAGCGGGTGCTTCTGCAAGTAGCACAAGAGTTTAGTTCAATCGTGAGTGCGTGAGTGCGTTGTCAAACCTACCTGTGGTCGAGGTAGCCGCCGCTGCCGCAGCGCCGCCGAGGTGCAGGCGACGCTTGGCTAGCAGCGGATTGATTTTGCGCGGCGCCACCGCCGCTGAGGACGCGGGCGAGGCGCCAGCAGCTGGTGAGCCGGCTACTGTGGCTGCGGCCGCCGGCTTCGGCTTGGCCGCATCAGTCTTGTGCAACGCATTGAGGCGCGGTCGGTTCTTGAGGCGATTGAGACCGGACACGGGTCCGGCATGGTTGGCAGCGCTGCCGGCAGCGGCATCGCCCTCCTCAGTCTTCTCGCCGGCCTCGCCGCCGGCCTCCGCCTCATTGCCCTTCACATCGTTGTGATGGCTGCTGTCCGCCGCCGAGTCCTCAGCCGCCTCCTTGGCGGGTGCCTCCGTGCTGGCGCCGGCGCGTCCCAGCTTGCCGCGCGGCAGCAGCCGATTGCCGCCGGCGCGATGCAGATTGAAGCGCGACGGACGCACTGGCTCAGCGGCCGCAGCCGGTGCCGGGGCGGCAGCCGACTTGGCTGCCTCCTCGCCCTGGCCGGCCTCATCGGCGCCCTCGGCAGCCGGCGCCTTGGTGGTGGTGGTGCGACTGCGTCCGCGCAGATTCAGGCCGGGACGACTGCGCAGTGTGCTGCGTGCTGTGGTGCTGGGCGTCGAGTCCGCTGAGCCGGCAGCGCCATCGGCGTTCTCTTCGTCACCCGAGGCAGCGGGTTTCTCGGTGGTTGTGGTGCTGGTGCCACGCAGATTGAAGCGGTTGCGTGCTGTGGCATAGAGTTTGCGCTGGTTAGTCGCAGGCTTAGTCAGGGAATGCAAAACAAGGGAACTTACGTCGGCCACGCGCGAATCCAGAGCTCACGGGCTTAACCTCCTTGACGGGTGCGGCCTCCTCCTCAACAGCGGGCTCGGCGGCGGGCTCGGGGCTGGCGGTGGTGCGTGCGCCGGGGCGGGAGCGGCCGCCGATCGAGGGACGCGAGAAGCGATCTGTGTTTAGAAAAGACGTTGCGGTTAAAAGGCTGTCGAATGTTGCTGACTACCGAGTTGAGGTTGCAGGCACTAAGAAACAAACTCCCTTCAGCGAACGCCAAGAAAACTCCCTTATTCCCTAATAAACTATCAAGGGTTAATCTCAGCTTCCAGACAATCTGAATCGTTTTGGGGTTAAGCCCAAGATAAATTCCTGCTGCTTGTAAACAGTTTGCAAGCTGAACACTTTCCGGACTACGAAACTAAGGAATTCCTAAGGCAGTTTGTGAAAGAAAAGCCGCGGCCTACGATCATAAAACTATGCAGGGGTGGGATAACCTTAATCCTAACTTTCAGCACTATGAAGAAGCTAAGAAGCTGTTCTTCTGAGGGTTTCCTGGGTTGCTCTCTCTATTGGCTTGTGCACTTACTTCTGCCGGTTAGAAAAGACGTTGCGGTTAAAAGGCTGTCGAATGTTGCTGAGTTCCGGGTTGAGGTTGCAGGAACTAAGAAACAAAATCTCTTCAGCAAAATCAAACTCTCTGCTTTCCCTAATAAACTATCAAAGGTTAATCTCTGCAGCGTCAACTTCCAAACGAACTAAATACTTTTAGGGTAAAGACTAAGATAAATTCCTGCTGCTTGTAGATAGTTTGCAAGCTGAACACTTTCCGGACCACGAAACTGTTGCTAGGGAATAACCCTAACGCTAACTTTCAGCACTATGACGTAGCTAAGAAGCTGTTCTTTTGAGGGTTTCCTGGGCTGCTCTGCCTATTGCAGTGTGCACTTACTTCTGCCGGTCTTCGTGGGCTCTGTGGGCGCCGACTCAGTGGTGGTTGTGGTGGTTGTGGAGCCGCCCTCGCGCAGCTTGAAGCGATTGCGTCCGGCAAGGCCATTGAGACCCGTTCGCCGACCGCCGAAGAGCGAAGGCGCCGCTGTGGTGGTCGTTGTGGTTGTGGTTGGTGCCTCCGTCGTCGTTGTGGTTGTCGTTGTGGTCGTGGTCGTCGTGCTGGTCGTCGTCGTCGAGGAGAGCTCTTCGGCCACGGTGGTCAGGCTGCCGTCGTCCAGATCGGTGCTGGCGGTGTCGGGACTGAGTGTGGTCTCGTCCTCGTTGCCATCGGCGGCCGTCGTCTCCTCCATGTTGAGGTTCTCGTTGGTCAGTATGGCGTACAGATCGAGGGCGGCCTTCTCCATCGACGGCGTTGTCTGCTCGACCTCATCGTCCAGCTTGGCGGTGATCTCGCTGTCCAACGCTGTCGCCTTCTCCTTGGCCGCAGCAGCAGCTGCGGCAGCGGCAGCGGCCGCCGCCTCTTGCTCGACGGCAATCACCGGCTTCAGCTCCTTGTCGCCGTTGCGCGAACCCTTCTGCTGTTTCTCGTCCGTGTTGAAGGTCTCGCTGTCGACCAGCTCCAGGCTGGGACGCTTCACGCTGATCTTCTTGCGCTCGGCGGCCGTTTCCAGCGAGTCCAGCGCCGGCGTCGGCTGCACATCGATGTTCTTGCCGCGACTGGGGAAGCGTGTGTTGAGGGGCAGACGCTCCGCCTCAATGTCCTCGCCGTTGTCGACGGTGCTGGCCGCACGTCCCTTCGCCTTGCCGCTCTGCAGACTGTTCTCGCTGGGCGTGGCCGGTGTGCTGCGATCGATGTTCGAGTAGCGGGTCTTGCCACGTGTGTCCGGTGTGTCGGCGGGCGCCTCGACGGCGGCGGGGGCAGCAACGGCTGGCTTCGCCTTGCTATCAGCGTTGGCGTCCTCGTCGTCCTCGTAGTAGTAGACGTACTCGTACTCGTAGTCCTGTCCGTTGGGTCCCTTCTTGATCTCGATGCGTGACTTCTTGTTGTTCTCGCTGCCGGCGCCGTCGAGCGCAAAGTTCTGGTTGACGAAGTCGTCGTGCGGATCCACCATCAAGTCGTCGTCCAGGTTGTCAATCTTCTTCGCCGCCGTTGGCTGTGGCGTGGTCGTCAACTGCAGGGCCAGCTGCTCCTGCTCCTGCTCTTGCTCTTGCTGCTGCTGCTTGAGGGCCAACTCGGCCTGGGCGGCCTCCTCGATCTCGCGTCGCACCTCGGCCAGTTCCTCCTCCTCGATGGCACGCTTGGCCTCGATGCTCTTCATGACGTCCTCGTTGATCAGCGCACTGAGCACGGGATTCAGCTCGGGACGCTCCTTTGTGGCCAACAAATTCATGGAGTAATCGGCTGGGTCCGCAGAGCGAATGCTGATCTTATGCGATGTGTGGAAACCTTCGTCGGCCAGCGCACTGCCCGCCGCTGCAGGCACCTTGTGCGCCGTCTCGAACTCTTCGCGCTTCACCAGCGGCTCCGACAGTTGCTTCTCCGATGGCGTGGCGAGCTCCTCGCCGGCCGCAAGCATGGCCAGACAGCCGAGTAGACAACTGCAATAGAGCGCAAGAGAAAGGCAATTTATTAGTTGTCACAAAGGAGAAAGAAACGAATAGGAGCTCCAAAGGAGAAAGTCGAAAAAACAGAGCGTATAACTTTGACCAGTCTTAATTTAAGCAAACAAGTAAGTGACTTACTAGAGATCTGATCTTAGGAGATCATCTCATTAGTATATTGTTGAATTCGGTCAAGAAAGGGTTTCAGTAAATATCTATATAGAGAAACTTTCGCAAAATGTATTTACATTTATACTATGCAAGGAAAGACCTTCAATGATTCGCTGTGCCTAATATTAGATTGAACTGAAGTCGACACTTTGGTGCTTCATTTCTCATATCGTATTTTACTTACTGACTTACTAGAGATCTGATCTTAGGAGATCATCTCATTAGTATATTGTTGAATTCGGTCAAGAAAGGGTTTCAGTAAATATCTATATAGAGAAACTTTCGCAAAATGTATTTACATTTATACTATGCAAGGAAAGACCTTCAAGGATTCGCTGTGCCTTATATTAGATTGAACTGAAGTCGACACTTTGGTGCTTCATTTCCCATATCGCATCTTGCATTGGAGCCATGATTTCGGCTGCAATCGAGTGAATAAAGATGCAACTGCTTTGAGTTTGGTTAATCAGCTGCTTGGAATGAACTTGACCTACTCTTGAGACGCTGCTTTTTCAACAAAAATATAATAGCCAATCAAGCTTGAGCGCTTATTGAAAGTGCTAAAAGTGTCTCCCAATCTGCATTTAAAATCAGTTATTTATTTTCATGTTTTTTTTTTTTTGGCGTCGACTCAATGTCTACGGACTGTCTGTTGAATGTCTGTAAGAGTCGGCAGCTGACTGTGATCATGACCTAGTCTGGCGTTGCGTTGCCCAAATTGAACATTGATTGGAGTATAATTAAATCATTTGATCAAATTACGCTCCACAGATAATGACGAGTTTGGGCGGAGGGGGGTTGGGATGATTGATTTGGCTTTAAGCAAGATCATCGCGTGATCTCGCGTGATGATCAATCATGTTGGGGCGCAGTAACGCAACGCAATGATTAGATGTCGATATGGTGCGCGTGGAAAAACCTTTCACAATTTCATTGCTCCGATCTGTTGGCTCTTCATGGCGATGATGCGATTGCGCATGCGATCGTCATGTCGTGCAATTGCAGCAATAGTTCATTGGGCTTTGCGAATCCGCATTGCGATGCAGTCGACGGGGGGGGAGGGAGACGCGCGGAGGAAAGCAGCTCAAGGCAAACCACAAAATCGAAAGAGTAAATAAAATAAAATCAAATAAAATACTGACCACGGGCCACCGCCGGCCAGTTAAAGTCGCCGTCGCCGTCGCAGTCGCAGTCGCAGTCGCAGTCGGGAAACTTGAGACAAGGAATTATGCGAGTATAGTAGACAGATATGTGCATATAATACTCGTAGTTCGATGTTGTTAGCGTTAACGTTAACGTATCGAATAGTGCGGCAAACCGGTTCCCAACAAAAGGTGTTAACCCATTTCGATTTCGATTTCGATTTCGATTTCGTTGGCCATTTCAACAGAGCTGCTGCGGCCCAGCCTCAGCCTCAGCCTCACCCTCTCGCTATTAATGCCAGACTGGCGAAGGGAGCCAGGGAGGCAGGGAGGGGCCGAGGCGACTCCCGAGCCGGGCGACGGCAGACCAAGTAGACACGGGGTCGGGTCGACTCAAAATTCCCGTTCCCCTCTCTCTCGCTCTCTTTCGTTCTCTCTGCATATGTTGGCGCTCTTGACGATAACTTTTAACATTTTGAATTATGTGCAGTTGGCATCGTTTGCAGCCCCATTCGCTTTTTTTCAATTTTTCTCTCTTCTGTAGTTGTTGTTGTTGTTGTTGTTGTTGTTGCAGGCGAACAAGTTTCGACAACAGCTCGTTGTAAAGGTAGACAACTTCAACTTATTTTAATTGCAACAGCAACAGAAACACTAACAACAATAACAACAACAACGTTGCCAAAAACAACAACTGGCAGCCCAAATGGCCCAAGAAACAATGGCTCCAAGAAAAGTTATAATTATGTCTACACATCGTGCAAATTGCCAGCAGAGGAGCAATTCTTTTTTATTTTCGCAAATACCCTGCAACTAAATTGCAAATACTCAGCGAATGTCGGAGGGATGTGATGGACTTGGACATTTATTAGAGCACATATTGATTGTGTTTCAAGTGGACTTTTCTCATATTTTACATTAGTTGCTGAAATATTGCAAATATTGTTATGCCTAAAGTCCAACTAGATCTTTAGTTAGCATAAATGAATGTTAAGCAATAATTATTTTGATATTATCACAATATAAGTTGATGGTCTGGACATTCTAAAAAGTTTCCCAAGTACTACTAAATTGATTGCTCTGGCAACAGGGCATTTGATGGGTCTATCAGTTGGTTGAGGAGCAGTCGCTTTAGCTCTAATTGTGTTGTCTGAGGTAACTGCAAGCCGCTTCAGTGGGCGAGCGGGCGACGTCGGAGATGTGAAGTGGGCTGTGGTTATAGAGTCAGCTGTCCGACTTCTTAGCCATGTTATGCATGAGGTGACAATGCGCACATCGCCCCGCAACACAACAACAAACGACGAACACAAACAGCACACGAGAGAGCGAAAGAGAGAGAGAGAGACAGCTCTAAGCGTATAATGTGCAATATTAGCGCGCTGGCACAGTGAGCACAGTTCGTTGAAAACGGCACCAAAAAAATACAACAAAAAAAAAAGAAGTGAAAATCGAAAACACTAAACCATTAAAACGCCCACATGGAAGACAATGCTTGTTTGCAGCTTGATTTATCGTTGTGTGCTGCTTGACGGGAAGTGCAACTTGGCCGAATGATTGATTGAGCTTGATAATTTGATGACTATGCTGACATAACATCGTAACTGTCACTCCTTAAATTTAAATTTTCTTTTACCAGATGTTTATAGCGACGTTTCTTATTTTGCTGTGGGCTGCGCTTTGAGTTCTGCATAATGTTAAGTCATATTTGTGTACTTCGCATTATTTTGGCCTAATGCAGTTTTTATTCATGATGAACTCACATTCAAATACATTAGCCATTTATTTCTTCTGCTGTTGGGTTTAATTTGAGAGCTATTAATTGATTCGCTATAGAGAAAAATGGGAACATAAATTACAAATTTCTTTTTCGAGTCGAAGAATAAAATATCTAATGCCTGTTTTGCGTCGCTAGTGTTATTATTCAATAGCACTCACTATACACAACAACGTTAGTGTCTAATTGACTTGACGACCATTAGTATGACTAGTTTGTAGTAGCAGTAAATTCCTTAGAAATGGAACCGGCTTTTCGATAGACACTTTCATGGTTCTACACAGATTACATTGAACTCTCGGCCTTTCTATTCAGCTGACACAGCCACACCCCTCACTTGGAAGCACAACAAAGCACACTCATGTTGTCAATATTACATTATGCGAAGCACAAACTTTTACTTCCTGCATGTTGTGGCTTTGAATTTCTTCGCTTTGCATTCTGAGAACATTCTATTCTCAAGGCATGCACTCGACAGTAGTTCGACAGTTGGCTGCATGTTCGACGGACTGTGCACCACGGTGACAATGTCAGAGAGCAGCAAGTGTGTTGTGAATGTGAATGACTGATTAACTGCTTAACCGTTAGAGTGGGAGTATGTGAGTAACGGGCCAGCAGCAGATTGAGAGAGTACTTTAGAGCCATGTAACGTTAGCGCTGGACAAACTGACTGCCCGACTGACTGACTGAGTGAGTGAGTGAATGAATGACGCTATCGTGGCAGCTGCTGTTGGTGCTGTTGTGGCCCTCCCATTGTCTTGTCTGGCTGCGATCGCATTGGAAAGGCCACTTGGCAACTGGGCGACGCTTTTCTTACAGCTTCGCAGTTGCGGGGGAGCGGTTGAGTTGCCTCTATCTTGGGTGTGGCATGCATGCAATTTGTATTCGTATTCGTTTTTCTCTTTTTTTCTGTTTTTTTCTGTTTTTTTTTTGGCGCATTTGGCAATTCATTTGTTGGACACAAATTAAAAACCAAAATGCCAAAAAAGTGGCAGTCGCGCATGCGTTTTGACGCTTTTTGGCCATTAGATGCGGCGCCGTTGTCTCACTGCCGCCTCTACATGTGTGTGTGTGTGTGTGTGTGTGTGTGTGTGTGTGAGTGTCTTGGGTGTCTGCTTTATAGTCGCTGCTGGAGGCCATTGACGCCGTTGAGAGCAGTGAAGCAGCAACAGGCAGCAGACAACAGACAACAGACAGCAAACAGGCAACACTGTTGCTCAAATGTAAAATACGTTTTTAGTTTTTAGTTTTTCGTTTTTCTTGGCGTTTTGTTTAGCGGTTTTGCATTGTTGTTGGATGCGTTGCAAAAAGGTTTTTGACTTCCATCTTCGGGCCCAGCGTTTGCCTCGCGTTGACCTTTCAGAGACACGCAGCAGCGGCAGCAAGAGAAACCGAAGCTGAAGCCGAAGCGAAACGTAGTCAAGTCCAATTAGCTGCCTTTGGGAATATTTGGCCTTTGCATTTGGCCTTTTGCATAACCGTAAAAAAGCGAAAAGGCTGTCATATTTATTTATTGGCCAACTAGCTGACTAAGCGACTGACTAACTGACTAACTGACTGATTGACTGACTGAAACTGATTGACGCTCTGCTCTGTCCGACTGAGCAGCGGCTTTAATGCACAAACAAGCAAACTTGTTGACCAAGGCCAACCAATCTGCATGCCAAATTCATGCGCTGTTTTCACTGGCCCCCCTCCCCTGCCCTCTTCCTCGTCTCATGGCCCGTCATAAAATGCTGCTGCATCGCATTTTTATGCTCGCTGCTTACATTGTAAACTACGAGCAACTGACAGGCCAAAGACAAGGCAAGACAACACCAGCTGTGCTCTCAGCTGTATCCTTCTGCACAGGCAATGGCGAAAACATTGTTGTGTGTGTGTGTGTGTGTGTGTGTGTTTATGGGTAATCGCTGACCACAGGCACAGTTAAGAGCGACTACTCCGTGTGTGGCTAATGTCAAAAGGTGCTCGCTGCTGTTGCAACTTGTGGCCAACTGCGAAACTGGCATCCAGAATGCAGTTAACCGTAAAATTGGCCAATTGCCCAGGCGCTGTATACGCTGCGTATACGCAATGAGCTCGAGGGACGTCGTTGCCGCTGTTGCGTGAGACGAGGATAAGCGTCAAGCGATATGCCAAAGCGATAAGCGCAACTAATGCTACACTCAAAGAAAACAGCGATGCTGACATGGCAACATTTAGTTATTTGAACATTTTATCAACGTCATGAATAAAAGAAAATGTTATCAGCATAAAGCGATGCAATGACTGCAAATGAATTATGAGTTGCCAAACAAGTTATATTGATATCAACCAAGTGTATGAAGTGCATGAAACTTGTGTGAGAGTTGAAATATCTGAAGCTATTGTCTAAAGTATTATTAACTGCCCTTGTCTTTGTTTGCTACAACTAATTTGCATTTCTCGCAAATGTATCCTGAAAATTTCATTCTAAGTGACATTCCCAAACTTATTTGTTTGACTTGCAATGCCAGCGATTCAAATTTAGTCTTTCGCCCACTGTACAGAGTCATAGATCATGAGTCTCTTTGGCACCAAAGCAGGTTAATTAGCAGCGTGTGTGCTTCGACTTTTGTTGGTTAATTCAAAGTTCATTTTGATGCGATTTTTAGATGCCAACTTTTTAATTGAAGTGCAAGTTTTGCGCTTTAGTTTGGCATTTTTAATTGCAGTTCTTGGTTCTGTAATTGGTTCTGTATATATATATATTAAATACTCACATTTTGAGCAGCATTTTTGCAATTTGTGTGCTTTTGTTGTTTGTGGCTCCTGCAGCAGCTAAAGTTGTGTCAGTTATCGTTATTCGTGTTGTTGTTGTTGTTTTTGAATTTGCACTTTTGAGAGTCAAATGTTCAACTATTGAGAAAACAGTGAAAAAAAAGAACAGAAACGTGAAAAAAATGTAAGACAAATTTGCGAAATTTGCATGAGATATTTATGGAATTTTGATGCATTCATTGCTTCAATTTTGTCGTTTATCGAACGCGATTTCAATTAGTTTCGTTTTGCGGCTTCTTTTTTTGTTTACTTGTTGTATTTGTTGTTGCTGTTGCTTGCTGTTATTACAATTTTTGTTGCTATAGTATTCACATTGTTGCACTTTCACTTTTCACTTTTAGTTTTCGACACAAAAATCAATTACAAATCTCGAAAAATCAACTTCAAAACTCAACTTCAGCCCCAAAAACAACATTTGCATGTCGCTGCGCTCGCGCGCGTATGTGTGTGTGTCTGTGTGTGTGTGTGTGTGTGTGTAAGTGTAATAAATTTTGAAAAATTACAAAAAAAAGCAAAGTACAAAATAAATTTTGATTCGATTTGGCTCTTGCACTTTAAAAATTGAAAAAAAATTGCTGTGTGTTTTTAGCAGAAATTTTTCAAGTTTGGTTTTTTGAGTTTTTTGTTTGTTCGCGTTGCATGTAAAATGAAGTCGCGGCACTTGTAGCGGCTGCCTTTATATGCGGCCAACTTGCACACACACACGCACACACACACACACACAGAGAGAGAGAGAGAGAGAGAGAGAGAGATAGACGAACAACTGTTGTTGCTTCTTATACCATAAAATTGTCGCCGTCGTCGTCGTCGTCGCCGCCGTCTCCGCTTCGCCTTCGTCCGCTTGGTTTCAATATTCAATATTTATTACTTTTAATTTTGTTCGTATACTATTTATATATTTAAAATTTTTATTTTTTACTTTTGTGCGTTTTTTTTTGGTTTTGTGTTTTTTGGGTTCGGTCTGATAGATCGGGATATATTGGTGATCTTTGCGCAGCTTTCGGAGCAATCACTTTCGATTTCGCTGCCTGCTGAACGTGAAATGGCAAAATGATGAACGCAACAACCATCGAAAACCGTTGCCGTTGCCGTTGTCGTTTCAGCCTCAGCCGCAGTCGCAGTCGCAGTCGCAGTCGGAGCTGGCGTCGCAGTCGACTAGCGGCAACATAACCACAGCGATGCAGAGAGACAGAGCGACAGAGAGAGAGAGAGAGGGAGAACGCGCGCGCGATCGCAAACGAGATGGCAACGTTCGCCTCGAGATTGGCAGGAGCGCTGTTGGCTTTTCGTTATGGCCATGTTAACACTAAATCATTCACACCTGCTGCTGCCGCTGCTGCTGCTGCTGCTGCTGCTGTTGGTGTTGCTGTGGTTGCGGCTGTGGTTGCTGTTGGTGTTATACTTTCTGAAACGCAGTCGTTTTTCAATGGCGCTGCGCCGTACGAGGAAGTTCAGTTCAGCCAAGCTGCAGCACTTAATAGTTGCTCTGCTCGCTGCTGCTGTTGCTGCAGCTGTTGTTGTTGTTCTGCCTGTTGCTGTTGCTGCTGTTGCTCTGGTTGCTCAGCTTCGGCTTGCAACTGTTGGGGCAAAACCCAGCGACATTCACTTGCATTTCGGGGGATTCTCTGCATACGCTCGCCGCCCTGCCTCTCTCCCTCTCTTTCTAAATATATATACATATATATATATATATATATATGTGTGTGTATATATCTGGTGTGTCTTCTTGCTTGCTCTTTCTTCGGTATTTCATAAGCACAAAGCAAACTGGTATCTGCTTGCTGCTGGTCTCAAGGCCGTTCGTCGCCGTCGCCGTCGCCGTCGCCATCATCATCATCGTCATCATCATTGGCATCGTTGATTAACCGCATTACACATACGACGCGTTGGTTTTGCTTTGCTTTGCTTTGCTTTGCTTGCAATTAGCAGGGCAGTCGACTGCCGAAGTCCGCTGAAGCCGCAGCCGCAGCCGCAGCTGAAGCCGAAGCCGAAGCGGAATCCGGGCAGCAATCAACGCCGATCGCCGATCATCGCCATGTAAATTATGCCAAAGATTTTTTCGCTGCTCCGGCCGGCTTCCCCCCTCTCTCTTTCGCTCTCTCTTTGCATCTCTCGTGGTCTGGAGCAACCTGATCAAGTTGACCATTCGCGCAATCGCAACAACAGCAACAACAACAACAAAAACAGTCAACAACAGTCTGCTGTGCGCCTTGCTGTTTGTTGTTGCTGTAAATATTATTATTCAATCTTTTTTAGCTTATTGATTAACCGTTGTTCATTTGCCTATTTATGCAATTTTATCATTTATGCCACACTTTTTTTTTCAACTCTTTACCTCATGGTCTCATTGACTGCGAAATGCACTATAAAAAATTGAAAATAAAACAAAACGGGAATCTCAATCGAGATTGTGGCTGCTCCAAAATCACTTTCGATTTCCAGTGCCAGAAATGTCAACTGAACCATTTGGAAAGTGGTTCATGAACTTGGTATGGAAACGAGCCAAACAATAAGTTTGAATTACTATAATAAAAGCAATTCAATTGGCAATCTAAAAGTGATACAAATAGATTGCAAAACCGGTTCAGTAAAACGGTTCAGCAAGTGATTAAATGTTTTATAATTTCAATTCAATTGGAAGTGAGCCGGTTCAGTAGCAAAAAAAAACCCAACAGTTCTTGCAATTTCATCATCAATTAAGATGAAGTTAATCAAGTTATCTGCGGAATAGGCTCAAGCAAGCGTGCAATTGGAACATTTGGGGAAACCGGTTCAAAAGTGGTTTACCCAGAAAACATTGTCATCAAAATATTGGGGATTAAAATGTAATCAGCTTATGGATTTAATTGCTAAACTGCTGCCATGTAATAAGCCAATGCGAACGAGTTGCAAACCGGTTCAGAAGTGGTTCAGCGAGACAGTTGTAATGCTGAAATTCGGTATGCTACTGAAGTTTCGGCGAGTGGACATCGAAACTGGTTCAAAAATGAGTCAAACCTATTGAATTTCACACTCTCTTCGCAGTGCCGCTGAATTCCGTCGAGTCGAGGCGCGGTGAGGTGAGGTGAGCGCGCAGTTCGAATGGCATCACTTAAAGGTGTTAGTGTTAGTGGTTTTATAATGCCAACACACACCAAAAATGCCCCCCGGTCGCCACCTGCTTCTTTATTTGGGTTTGTTTTAGGCGATTGATCAATCGATTTTCTAATTAACATTGATCGATAAAGCCAAACTCGAAATGCGCTTTTATTTATCTTCAATGTAGTCAAATATTTGTCGCACCTAATGGATGTCTGGCGATTTGCAATATTTGCCAAACACATCTGGCCAGCGAACCGGGAAGCTGATTCGCAATCCTGCACACAATGCCCCCCAGAGTTGCTCATGTAACTGAACAACATCTGCTTGCACTCGCCGCATTCTCCCGCCTCGATCATTACGGCGTTGGCCTTGGAGATGCAACGTTGCTGCGGCCGATTAAATTTCAAGTGATCGTCGCCTGGAGCCAGAACAACAACTGCATGCAAAAGCAAGAAAAATAACTGAAAAAATGAGTCAAGTTATGCCGAGGTCACGCTGCTCAAGTTACCAAGTTACCGGGCCCCGGCCTGACTGCGAAATGAAACGAGCCACAGGACAAGCGAAACAAGAGTGTTAAGCTTGGGGCGTGGCGGCAGTCGAAGGACACCACTGCAACAATGCTAATGATCATAATCATGCATAAGTATAGGCTTCTCGAGTGTGGTCAAGTCATCAAACTGTCAATCAACATGCATCAGCTGCTCGACTGCAACACATAATGAGATTCGGAAA
This sequence comes from Drosophila rubida, assembly GCA_035046165.1. Lineage (NCBI taxonomy): Eukaryota > Metazoa > Arthropoda > Insecta > Diptera > Drosophilidae > Drosophila > Drosophila rubida. Next base: position 4,626,793 of record JAWNOF010000023.1, on the reverse strand, counting down.
TGACTCAAATAAATGTAAATTCTTCTTTTCACAAACTTCAATTGGTTCAGAAATATTTGCAAGCTTCAAAGATGACTAATTTCGAAACGCTTTAGGAATGTTTCGAGTGGAATTAGTAAAGTAAATTAATTAACCTTCTCTACCTGACAGACTCGCTTAGTGACGAACTTGTGGCTCAAATGCTGCCAAAGCCTGTTAGAGCTTTCGGTTAATTTATTTGTTTGTGCGACTTCAACTTGGTTAGTGCCTAGACGCTATAAACTTATGGCGACAATGTGAGGAGGCAAATGGTTGCAGAAATAAGGTCAAGGTCAATGGGCAAGAGAGAAACTTGCTATGTGGCATCGCGGAACTTGCAGCATAATTGCAATCTTGCTGGCGTTAAGTTGATGCACTTCTTAGTTCTCGCTTTATCTCTCTCTTTATCTCTGTCTCTCTGGCATTTTGGGGCTAAGTCGAATTAATTAAGTCTGGAGTTAGGTCACATTTTATAAGTCGCGTCGCTGTTGTTGAGTTGCTAATGGGCTTTGGCCTGCGCTTGATATTTCGCAGAGCACTTGAGCGAGACTTTTATCTTCTTGACAACATTTAAAACTTTTTTCAGTTTTTTTTCTTAATCCGAAAAGCGACATAAGACAAGAAAATAAACAAGCAAATGACATTCAAATCTTTTTGGTATGCGCGCCGTTGACGTTGCCGTTTTATGAGTCGCCAGCGAAATAAATAAAATAATAATAAAAAAAAAGTCATTTTCAAAGGAACTTCAGACAACGTAAAAAATAAAAATAATGTTGTTAAATAAAAAGTAAAAAAAGAAATTAACAACAACTGTTACTCAACAATTTGCGTGTGTGTGTGTCAAGTGTGTGTGTGTGTGTGTGTGTGTGGAGTGTGGAGTGTATAAATAAACAGGAGTGGCCAACTTGGAATGTTAATGCGCTGCAATCGTTGGTGTTGCCGAGAGCCACTCCAAAAGAGTCGCACGTAGGCAACAACAAGACTGTCGCTGTCGTTGCCGCTGCCGCTGCCGCTGCCGGCGTCGCTGCCGGTGTCGCTGTTGGCGTTAACAGCGCAACAACGCCAACGCTCGTTGGCATCGCTTACAGTGCCCGGTCTCAACTCAGTTTGCATTGCCTCACCTCTGTCTCTCTGTCTCTATTTGACTCTTCGCGCCTAGACTTGGCCCTGCATTGTGCCCAAAAGTTACGTGAACTTTGCACAGGGCAGCGAAGAGGAAAAGAGAGAGAGAGAACGCGGCGATAGGTGGTAATGGTGTGTAATAAAGAGGGAAACAGCAAAAAGGTAACTTTACCGCCTCAAAGGAAAAGAAAGGAAGACGATAAAGATTTAACACAAAGACTGAAAGAGAGAGAGACTGGAGTAGTTGGCAAAGGTGTGCTAAAAACGGAAAGACAGAAGGATAAAGGCAAAACGAAAGAGAAAGAGAGAGAGAGAGAGAAAAGAGGCCGAGATAAGAGAATAGAGAGTGAGAGGTGCTAAAGGAATAAAAGGCAAAAGAAAAGGAAGACATAAGGGTGTTGAAGAAGGATTGGAATAAGAAGAAGTTAAATGTAACTTCAAAGAAAGCAGAGAGCAAGAAATGGTTTGGAAGCTAAGGAGAGAGAGAGAGAGAGAGAGAGAGAGAGAGAGAGAGAAGTCGTAATAGAGTTCTCGCGAGAAAGAGGAAGAATATCAACAGCAAAGAACGAGAAGAAAGTATAGAAAGTCTAGCAGAGAAAAGGGTGAGCAATACATAGAGAGAGAGAGAGAGAGAGAGAGAGAAAGGAAAAGAAAGAGAAAGAGGCAGACAGAGAGTGAAATAGAGAGACAGAGAGAGATTAAGAAAACGAATGAGAAAGAGACAGACAGAGAGTGAAAGAGAGAGACAAAGAAAGAGACAGAAAGAGAGAGACAGAGAGAGACAGAGAGAGAGAGACAGAGAGAGAGAGAGAGACAGAGAGAGAGACAGAGAGAGAGACAGAGAGAGAGACAGAGAGAGAGACAGAGAGAGAGACAGAGAGAGAGACAGAGAGAGAGACAGAGAGAGAGACAGAGAGAGAGACAGAGAGAGAGACAGAGAGAGAGTAAGAGGGAAAGATAAGGATAGAGGGAGACAGAGTGCGATAGAGAAAGACAGAAAGAGAGCTGCTAAAACTAAAGGCAACTAACTCAAAGGGATAGATAGAGTAGAGTTGGGAACGTGAAGCGCGCGAAGTTTTCCATGACAGAGAGAGAGAGAGGGAAAGGTGGGGGAAGGTGCAGAAGGGAGAAGAGGCGGCTGGACAAAAGCCATAGAACTAAACGGCCTGCAGTTACTCCCCGCCCTTCCACTCCACCCTCCTCCCGCAGTCTATCTAACACCAAAGCCGCATATGTGTGTGTGTGTGTGTGTGTGTGTGTGTGTAGTCAGTAAAATTTATAACTGTCAATTATTATGCAAGAGTTGTGAGCAGCAATCGCTGGATTGCGCGCAAAGGCAATCAGGAAATACCCAAATCCAGTGAGAGAGAGGGAGAGAGAGGCACAGTGTGGCGTGAGGGAGGGGGAGGGGGGAACGTAGAGGGGATTGAGGTGGTGCCAGAAAGAGACGAGCGAAGTTGTAAACACTCCACAGGCTGAGCCCAAAATGAGTGTCGAAAATAAACACGAGAAAAAAGTTCCCTATATCTAGAGTCGAGACAAGTCGAGGAAGAAGAAGAAGTAGCAGAAACGTACCGCAATCCACTCGCATAATCGAAACACGTAGTTAACCCCCTTCGCCCTCCCCGCCTTCCACTTCCATTCCATTCCCGTTGCCCATTCTGCGTTCTGCGTTCTGCGTTCTTCGTTCCCAGTTCCCAGTTCTTTGTTGTTAACAGTTTGTCGCGTCTTCTGGCATTATTTTTAGTGCTCTGCGCACATCTTTTTTTTTAATACCCTGCAGTCTGTGTGTTTGACTCGACGGCGGCATCGCGGCTAATAATCTTATGAAGTTTATTTTATATATTTTCTTGTTCCGCTTATCTGTCATCTGGCACCAATATCGCAGGTCTGCAATCTCACTGAGCCGCAGACAGGATGTGACGCTGCTAAGCTGCTTGAAAGGTCGCTAAGCGCTGAAGAATTCCAACTCTGGCTGCTTAATTCACTATGTACTTGAATCACTCTTCAACACTTAACGGACATTAATAGAAAAGAATATTATTATTAATAATTATTCATTTCTGCCTCAAAAAGGTTTGAAGTGGAATTCACAAAAAATTTGTGAAATATTAAACAAAATAATGAGTATAGTTTGCTAAAAAGTTCAAGTCGTTTTCTAAGTTAAGGAACTTAATCTACTTTGCTACACTTTTACTATCATCTGAACTCTGGCTCATAACATTTTCATGACTCTTGTTGTAAACGCTTTAAGAAATACACAGTATCTGCGAGTCTACAACACTTTAATTGCCTTAGCGGTCAGTCAATTATTTGATGACTTCTCTGTTTGTTTTGTTTTGTTTTGCTTTTCACGCAAAACACTTTTTATACGCATTTCTGTAAAGTGTTGTGCGTTGTTGTTGCTGATGTTGTTGTGGTGCTTTTGGGTTTATATTGGCCATTGTCGGTCGTGTTCTTGGGAGTGCCGACTGCCAAGTGCCGACTGCCAAGTGCCGACTGCCGAGTGCCGGTCTCCAGGCCGATCCCCGGTCCAGCCACAGGCCCAAGTCCAAGCCCAATTTCAAGCCCAATTTCAATTCCACGTCGAATTCAGGTTCAATGTACGTTCCGAAGAACCTTAAAAGAGCAGCTCGAGCAGTGAAGCGGAGTGAGGATGAAGAGGCGACAGTAATAAGTGTAATCATCGTGTTCGTAATGTTTTAATGCCGATGCTGATAGATTTCCGATGTAGGCTGGCATTAAATGATTCACTGCATTCGCTGTTGCTGCGACTGTTTCCACTTTTTTGTTCGTCTTTTCGCGACAACATCGAAAACTCGAGTTGATTCTGAAGCGCACAAAAAGCGAAAAAGCGAGAATTGCGACCTTCATAGATGTTTTCACGATTTCCGGTCTGATGGCGGGTATTTTTCGCTTTTTTTTTTGTCTTTTTCTTGGTATTTTTTAGTATTCCACGAGTCAGTCTTCAATTTTGAAGTTCGAGTAGTGCATAATTAAGTTTGCAAAGCTTCTGCTGCCGTTTAAATTGTTTTTTAGCAACAATTGGAGGTCTTTTTCATCAATTTATAGAGCAACTCGCTGAAGTGTGAAGAGCAGCAGCAAACGAAACTGAATTTTAACTGCATACTAAACAGATCATCGAGAAGGACAAAGATCTAAGCGAACACTAACTTAGCCAAGCAGGAAGACAAACGATCTAACCAGCTTTTTTTTATAATTTTATAATGACAACATTGACAGAAGTGCTAAACAGCCAAGCGAAGTGCAAACCAATACACAAGGTACGAATTAAAAACATAGATCAAAATGAAAGCAAAATAGAATAAACCCTTTAAAAAAGTGTCTTGCATTGAACTGCAGGATAAACGTAGAAAACACATCGAAAACACTTTGACAGCCAAAGAAAACTTGTAGCTGAAGCTTGAACAGAATTTGATGAATTAGTTTACTTATGAAATGAATTAAAATATAATTTTAATCTGAAATGAGCAAAGCATATAAATGAGCATTGTAATTTATAATTAAGCTATTAATTTGTGCTGTCTTTAATGTAAAACCTAATTGTCTGTGGAACAAACTTGAGACTTGATTTAATAGCCAAGGTCTGAAGTGGAAACATTCTTCGTGTTGCATCAGTTGGCGGTCTTAAAAGAGCTGCTTTGTTTTTTGAGACATGCATTCAACTACAGCGAGTATTCATCATAATGAGTCGGGTTTTCATTGGGTCAACTCTTGAGTCTGCGAAATTGTTAGATCATAAATCTTGAGGGGGCCACAAAAGCGCAACAGCCGCAAGAGCAACAGAGACAGTCAGACTCGAGTTGGCCCCCCTGCTGCTGTCTAATGACTGTCCAGTTGCAGTCAGCTCACTCAATCATGCCGGCAGTCAATCAATCAATCAATGCGCCATTGAAATTATGCAGCAAACCATCGCCCAGCCTCTAAGCTACTCTATTTGCCTCTCTCTCGCACACTGTGCTGCGCTCTCTTTCGCTCTGTTCGCGTGCGAAATCAAAATGAATAAAAGAAAAACTCAAAATATTGATGATTAAATTATGAGCCAGTTTTGTAGTCAGCATCCAGCATTCGGCATTCAATATTCAATATTCAGTATTCAATATTCAGTATTCAGTATTCAGTATTGAGTGCTCAATGTTCAGTATTCAGCGTTTGGTTTTTTTTTATTTTTGGGGTATTCAGTATTTAATCGCGTTGTAGTTTTTGACCCACTTTGAATTGCTGCCGCTGTTGTTGTTTCCTTTTTGCTGCTCTTTCATTACAAAATTTGTGTTTAATTTTAAATTGTTTAACTTGAAATTGAGTCACGGCGTCTGACTGTGCAGCCAGCGGCCGGCGGCGCAGTCGGCGCAGGCAGCGACAGCAGCAGCGGCGTCGGCAGCGCAGCCTCGAGAAGTTACATAAAATGGCATTAAAACGATGCAAAGATTGAGTTGTGGAGACCAAGCATAACGGCCAAAGAAGAAGAGAAGGTGTGTGTGGGGAGGAGAGGAGAGGGAAGAGGGGAGTCTCTGCACCCCGCAGGCGAAAAACCTGATGCGAGCTAAAGACGAACAGACATTTGGCATTTGCATGCAGCTCACGAGAGCGCACCTACTCTGTGTGTGTGTGTGTGTGTGTGTGTGTGTGTGTGTGTGTGCGTACTTGTGTGTGTTGGTGTGTGTGGCGATCAGGTGTAACAACAATAAGCAACTGCGAGTACAGCGATTGACAGACAGATTCAAAGCTAACTAAGCTGATCTTGCAACCGTTCGTTCGAGCCAAAGCTGCAAAAGGTGAACAACATTTTTGCCAACGACTCCTCGACTCTCCCACCTCCCGCCCTACCCCCCTCCCTACCCACGCTGATTCAAATTCTCCCATTGTTTTTCACTTTTCTCGCTTTGGCATTTAGCACTGTGACATTATTGCCACATTGCCGCACCAATCACTGATCGTCATCAATCTCAAATGCTACAACTTGAGCTTGGCAACCGCTTAAGCACGCTTCTTCCGTCGTCCGCTTCTGATGTCCCGCCCCCACCCTTTTGTGCTCAGCTGGCCAATTGACGACAGCGTTATCGAGATGATTATTGTTTCTTAACGCTTTTCGATTATTTGGTCATTTGCATCAGCTCAAAACTTGGTCTATTTTTTATGGCCTGACCACAATGCTGATGATGGCTCTAGCCGTGGCTTCAAGTCTACCTCCACCTGTGCTCGTTGTTGCTGTTGTTGTTGTCGCTGAAGCTCAAGGCCAAGCCCAGACGTCAGTCGTCTCAGTCGTCTCAGTCGTCTCAGTCGTCTCAATGTTTCAGCATTCAGCATTCAACATTCAGCATTAAGCATCAGCCTTAGAGACAGAGACAACTTTATATGCTAACTAACTAGTTGAACTAGATTTTTGTGTGTGTGGCTCGATGGCCCGGTTTGAGTTCGATTATCGAGACAACGAAGGTGGCAGAGAGGGAGAAGCAGAAGGAGAAGAAGAAGGAGACACCGATCAAGCTTAGAGATGCCAAATGTCTCTCGTTATCATTTCACTGCAAGCAATGCTTGCAATTTGTTATTGATTATTCAAGTCCAAGCAATTGTCTAATGACTTCACCTCAAATTATTTCTTGTACTCTAATGTAATACTAAATTTGCATCACACAAAAAATACTGTTATATTCATTTAAACTGTGATCAGTGTCGAGAATTCTCAAGATATATCTCTCTATCATATATTTGTGTACATCGAGAATTCTCAAGATATATTTCTCTATCATATATTTGTGTACATCGAGAATTCTCAAGATGTATTTATGTATAATATTTCCATTTTCCTTATTGTCATATATTGCTATATTCTATATAAGAATGCTTTGGCGCAATTTAAGTGGAAGTTTTTGCTATAAATTCAGCTGCATTTATCCATTTAACAATTTCTTTGTCAGTAATTTTAGCTCTTTCTTCTAGTTTATTTGCAGCGCATTCCTTCTATTACATTATGGATAAGTTTCTACTACAATTCTCTAATTTTTATTTAGTTTAAACTGCAATTAGTGCAGAGACTTCAGCAGACTTCAATCTTTAAATTGAAATTCCTTAAGCTTACTGTTGATTTGTTGCAAACTTGAAACAGAAATGTATTTTAAATTACAGCTAGATATCCAAGTGAAGCAAACTAGTTCCTAACTAATTTAAACGCTTTTAATGTTTTCGAAATATAATTTAATGATTGTCTGGCTGTCTAACTAAACTACCCAAAGTGACTAATGAGCGCAAGCTGCATATTAGTATGGGAATAAATTTGCAGTTATCTTTGTTTTACGATCTCGTGCTTGTTTTCTTCATTCTATGAGAGTGAGAGTGAGATTATGCTAAAGAAATGCGAGTGGGGAGTGAACGAAAAGAGAGTGCAGAGTGATCGATTTATGGATTGCTAATTTCTTTAGCTCTGGATTCTTTCGTTTAGTTGAATTTGTGAAGTGATCAGTGATCAGCGATCGGTGGCCACCGAAACACACCGAACGAAGTGTGATGAGTGTGTTCAGGGTTCAGTGTTCAGTGTTCAGCTTGTGGTGCTCACCGTTTTTTAGTGATCGTGATCTACTTGTCAACACCTACACGAATTTTGGGCTTTTTTCGGTTAATTTTTTTTTGTTTTTTTGATGGGCCCTCTTCGAGTTGTCGCTGGTTCCGGTTTCCAGTTGCCGTTTGTCGTCAGTCGACAGTCGACAGTCGTTTTGTTATTTGCCTTTTGGCCATTTGCCTTTTGCCGTTTGCCGTTCGCCGTTTGCCGTTGCGGTTAAGTGATCAGCGTTGATCGCCGATCGCCGATCGCCGATCGCCGATGGTCAGGTTATGCATTTGTCCATTTGGCATGCGGCTTGTGAGTCGACTCGGACTCGTCTCTCTCTCTCTCTCTCTCATCCACTTAGCCGACAGTCTTAACTAATTATGTGTGGCCCGCAAGTCGTCGGAAGGAAGGGCGAAGTGTTTAGCTGGCGGGGCGGGGGGGGGGGGGGGGGGGCATTGATTTTGAATTTACATTTTGTTGTTGGCTTTTGACGCTGACGTAAGGCGAACGAACAGACAAAATTGATAATAAAAACAAAATGATGATGGGCACCAAAATGTTTCGCTTGATTGGTGAAAAGTTTTTGGCATGTGAGTTGCATAGTTGTCTGTTCAATACTATTCACATACTATATTCATTTGTAGTCGCAGCGTCGTCGTTATTGTTGTTATGCTGCTCTTCTTCTTGTTGCTGTGCATGAATGGAAAGTGCACTGAAGATTCGCCATCTATTCGTAATTGTGAAAGAAAGTTGTTGGCTGAACCAAGGTAATTAGCGACACAAACACAAACAACACACAACGCACAACGCACATAACACAAATCCAAACGAAAATCGAATTTAGCATTTGCTTATCTTAAGCGATTGTTTCAACTCTGCACATTTGACACTGACATTTTAATACGTAAGCTGGCTCTTGATATTTTTGATATTCGTGCATAATCATGCAACGAGTTTACATATTTCATATTATCTCAATCCCGCGATAACACAGCGAAGCACTGTTCAATCAATTTCATCAATTTTGCTCGCTGTCAGAGCTAAACTTTGAGATTGTGTTGCATATATTTCAATATAATATTGCAGACAGACGCTGAGGAAATTCAAAATATTACTTTGAAAAGAGCTATTGAATTTGATCCTGCTGGTAATAAAAGTTTATTTAGTTCGTATCTTTGTAAACAAGACTGAACTCTTTGTTGACTTTGGATTTGCAGTCGATCTTCACTTCCACTTCCACTTCCAGTTGGAAATCGCGGGCATAGCTCGGAATCATTGCAGACCATAACGGAGAGTACTCGCAGCGCTCTCTTCGTTTTCTAAAAATACCAGATACGAAAAACAGCCACAACAACAACAACAACAACGACAACGACAACAACGGGGACATTATGGAAGTGGGCGACTGGCGATTTCAAGGCTAATTGTGTTGGCTCGAGCTCGAGGTGGCCATTTATTTGTGCAATTGGCCAGCTCTGAACTCGATGAAGATCATTTGCTACAATCGCCGCATACTTGCAACGAGTTGTGGCACTTGCTGTTAGAAAACTCATTGGCTGCTGCTGCGGCCACTTTCATTATTCGATGCGAACCGATTGAACAATCGATCGACGCTTTTGGAAATTGCCGGCAATAAATACGAGAAACAAACAAACAAACAAACAAACAAACAGACAGAAAGAGCGATAATAATAGTGAGTGTGGTGAGTTGTACTCATGAATACACTCGCAACGCATGCATTGCAAGTGCTCCACAACGAAATGCAGTTAAATGGCAAAGACCATGAAAATGTTAGAAAGAAACAGATACCCAGCAACGACAGCGCATGGCGGGTATATTGCAACGCCAACTTATGGAAATAAGCATAATAAAAACCATTGCTTAATTTGCTTACTTATTAAACATAGTTTTAAATGTGTCAAGTTGCAGAAAATTCAATAAGACTTTGAATATTTTTATTATAAATATTCAAGTAAAATAAATTCAGCAATTGAAAACTTTGTTACAGTGATTTGAGTTGAAATACAAAATGAAATCAGCAATTACTCGAAGTCTTGTGCTGAAATGTAAATAAAAAACAGATGAGTTGAATTTTGTAATTAAGATCGTTGATTAAGCGAGCATCCCTAAATTGAAATATTTCTCTGGGATAGTGAAAAGTCGACAGTGGAGAGAAAATACAGGGTAGCATCAGTTGATGCTGATGATAGGCTTACCATTTGTTTTTGCTGTCATCAATTGGAAATTGTGCGAAATATTGATGAATGTTGATCGCAAATGTGGCAACAGCAACAGCAACAGCAATAGCCACAGCAACTATGTTGACGATAATAACAGTAATAGTTACAGCACAACAACACATAAAGATAACACTTCACTAAGCACCCTTTTCACTTTTTATTGGCGCTCTTCAGCATCAGCAACAACAACATATAAAAAAAGCATAAATGGTAATAATAATAAAAAATACAAAATAAATGCATTTGTTTGTCTTTGTTTAACGTTTTGTAGCCGCAACAACAGCAGCAGTAATAGCAACAACATTGGCGTTAATAAAAATCCGGCGAATGTTGTTGCAACGGTGTGTGTGTGTGTGTGTGAGTGTGTTGTTCAGTTATTTTGTCGAACACACACACAGAGAGCGGGCACACTCTGCTTCTTCGCCAGCAGGGCTTGACTATCTGCCCATCAGCAGCGTCTGGCTGACAGTCAGTTTCACTTCCTACAACCCACTCGCCACACTCGTCGCACTCTCTGGCAGTCCCCCCCCCCCGCCGGCGCCCCTCCACGGTGTAAAGTATGCAGCGCGCTCTTTAAACGCGTCCAATTACCTCAACAGACTTTCCGTTAATGTTTCGAATTTCGAAAAAGTGGCAACAGAAAAGCCAAAAGAAACACAAATAAAACGCAAAATAAAAACATAACAAACAAACATAACTCCGCACACAAACACACTTGACAACTATACGTATACATAATATATGCCAAAGTGAACTGCAGCCGGGAATGGAAAATGCGAGTTGAGTTTGCAACGAGGGGAAAATTTCTGCAAGCTGAGTGGGTGAGTGTCTCACACACACACACACACACACACACACACACACACACACACACACAGAGGACGCAGGCCTGCGAGTTTGACTGCGATCGAGAGTCGAACTCCAAATGCGACTTCGACTTCGACTTAAACAGCGACTGCGACTGCGGCAGCGACGTCGACTGCAACTGCGACGGCGACTGCGACTTGGTTGACTGCCTCATGGGCTGTTGGCTGTGTTGCCAACTGTTGCACACGTCGCAAAGTTGCTGGCGAGACTAGAATTGTTGATTTTGTAATTGTTGTTTGTTGCATTTGCTTTTTTTTCTCCTTCTTTTTTTTGTATGCGCTGCGGTTTCTTTTTTTTTTATGTCTTTATTGCAGCCAGCTTAAGTTGGTGTTGTTGTTGGGCAAGCAGAGCTGAAGCCGCAACAAAGACTTGTCGCGCAGATCATTTGAGATTGCCTGCGCATGAGTCACAATTGCGGCTTGCGGCACATTCACTTACTCTGCACAATGCAATGCAGCTCAAGAATCAACTGAGGTGCTGCACTGCGAATGAATCACTACCAGCAACTGCATTCATTACTCACAAATACCGTTGCAATCAAGTTGCGTTTGGTTATCAATTATTTTGCCATTAAAGTTATATTCAAGACTTGCACAAACTTATTTTTGAACTGCGCGCGCTTTCGCATAGCAAGCAGCCGCTGAGCAACAGCTCGGTCACTTTTCATCATAGCAGGTAGCTTTAATTTGTGCTGCTGCTGCTGTGTCGTCGCTTAAAGTTTAGTGCAAACGGTTAGGTTCGTGTCTAAATAAGTTTAACCCCATTTGGGGTTGGGTGCGTGCTAAAAAAATTGTAAAGAGAGCGTGGCGAGCTAAAAGCGCTCTTAAGTCATGAATTTATTGTTTGTTGTGAAAATAGAGTACACAGCCAAATTTCTCTGTGCAATGGTAGAAAAATAATGCATAAGTCTATTTTTTACATGTTCAACTAATTACGCGAATTTAAGGGATTAATGAGAGAATTTAATTTTTTTGTTAAGCAGTGTTAGGTTGAAAATAGTCTCTTATACTGCAGAACAGTCGTCAAGTGCTGTTCCTTAGCAAGTTTAGCCGTGGCACAAACCTCAGTCAAACTGTTCCCAGCGTAGCAACAACGCGTTCCACAATTTTGACGACGCCAAGTGTGCGAAATGTGTAGCATACTTTTAGGTGGCGCAATTGTTATAAAAGTTGCTGCAGCCATAAAATGAAATTAGATTAGATAAAACAAAATGAATGTGAACATAAAGATAATTGGTGCGCATGTGAATCATTATGCTGCGTTGTGATTGATTTTATGGACAGCAATTTCACGCACTCAATTGGCTAATGTGATGGTGATGGTCATGATGATGATGACGATGATGATGATGATGATGTTGGCCATAGTTTTGTTGTAGCTGCATTTGAGTGTTGCCATTCGATGCTTTCAGTTGTGCAAGTTGCTGTTGAGGGAGAAGATGACATCATGCGCTGTTTGAATGAAATCGATCGCATGAATGACCTAATAAAATACTACAAATGAATGCCATGAATCAACTGCAGCAATTTGCCATGCGAAATGCAGCCCACAAAGCGAGGAACAAGTGAAAGCGGGACAGGGACAGAGAGAGAGGGGGAGAGAGGGAAATTCAGAGCCAGACTCACGCTTTGAATTTCATCAGAAACAGACGCGGTGTCGCCAGTTCCGCCACAAACTCAAACACACTTGCCACACCCATCGCACGGCACAACCCCCTGCCCCCTGCCCCCTGCCCCCTGCCGCCCCTTGCAGCTCGCTGTGTGGGCGTGTTGGGCGTCAATTGGACAACGCGTGACGTGAGCAAAGTTAGAGCGAGACACAGAGAGTGTTAATTAATTGCAATCGTAGCAATAAAATATGCCAATTCGTTTAATCATCTCTTTTAATTGCCACACACACACACTCACACACATACAGAGAGATCACTCCCCCGCTCGCCGCCCAGTTTGCAACTTGCGGAGTGCTTTCTGTTCTATTACGCATTGGCCTCCATTGAACTTGTGACGCCTTCGTTTTTGTTTATCATCAACATAATCACACACCCCTGCACACACACACACACACACACACACGCACACACACACACACAGGCACAAAGACAAGCCACCCACAGCTGACTGCGTCTAGTTGAAGCACCTCAATCCAAAAGCAGACTAAACTGCCAATTGAATCACTTTTCTTGTGCGCCTTCTGCTTTCCCGTCCGCCTGTCTGTCTGCTTTCTTTTTGTGCGTGCCGCGTGGCTGCGACTACGCGCATACCCTGTAAACTGAATCGAATGCAATGCCAGTTATCGACTGTGGCAACTCTGTCTGTAACTGTATCAGAGTTAACTGCCATCATAATTCTGTTTAGTCTAACAACTTATATCAATCAATAGAGCAACTCATAGTTATGCTTTCCTTGTACTATATACTTGTAATCAAATGGAATAAATTGTATACGAAATAATTGATTTACTTTAGACTCTCTTTATTATACTTTACTTGCCAGTGTTAAGTAATACAATTTCAATCTTCGCTTCACTTTCACTCTTTGTAAATACACAACTTTACACAAGAATGATGAGTTGTTTTAATCATCGATTGATTTACTTGAGCTACTCTTTGTTATACTTTACTTGCCAATGTTAAGTAATACAATTTCACTATTATTTAGTTAGGGCTCTTTGTAAATAGACAACTTTACACAAGCATGAATCCATGTCATGTTTTGAGCTGTCAGCGATGACTTCCTTTGATCATCGCTTGATTTACTTGAGCTTCTCTTTATTACAGTTTACTTGCCAATATTAAGTAATACAATTTCACTATTAATTAGCTGGCGCTCTTGCGTCTTATTTGCTTTAGCGATGACTTTCTTTGATCATCGATTGATTTACTTGAGCTTCTCTTTATTAAACTTTACTTGCCAATATTAAGTAATACAATTGCACTATTATTTAGTTGGCGCTCTTGCGTCTTATTTGCTTCAGCGATGACTTAGTTTGATCATCGATTGATGTACTTGAGCTTCTCTTTATTATAGTTTTATTCTCAATATTAAGTAATACAATGTCGCTATTATTTATTTGTCTTATTTGTTTCACCGATGACTTCCTTTGATCATCGTCAGCTAATCTAGAAGGCGACTTTTTGAAAGCATTACACAGCTGTGTGAGTGAAGCCAAAATTCTGAGAAGCAAGTGAGCGTATAAAACGCTCATTCACTATCAATAACATCCACAATCATCGTCGATTACGAACTCTTTTGTTTTTGTTCTTTTTGTTTTGTGGCAGCCATCGACTTGTGATTGATAGCCTCGATTGTGACACATTGGAAATTGTAGGCTAGTCGACTGTGGGCATAAAATTAGAGCTATCGTTGGTAACACGATTCAATAGTTAGCTAAATTTAGAAGGCTAATAATATATTGGGCAGCTACGAGTAATTTCAATCATTCCTGTGACGTCAATGATAATGCGAAACTAATTTGGCAAGCCCCAAAATGAGGGCCAAGCATTGCTATCAAACAGAACAGGGAAGCTTCCATCAAAATGGTTTAGAAACTCTGAACAAGTTGAGTGCCGTCAACTTGCAGTTGTAAATCAAATTCGCATCAATTTTGATTCAGCAAAGCTGTCGACTGTTTTTGTTTGTGCTGTTTTTATCATGTTTGCGATGTGATTCCCGATGTGGCTTTATGGCCCACTGTTAGATAACCATCAAACAACTGGCGAGCGAGTGACTGAGTTTCGATATCAAGCTGCCAGAGAACTTCGCAACTAATATGCCCTGCGCTGGCTGCCTGCTGTTGGCCAGGGCATCGTTTAGCATTTAGCATTTCGCATTTCCAATTGCCTCAATTTGCATTTGCAGTGCGCCGTAAATCGTGAGTGGATTTTGCCGAAATCGAAATGGGTTTATAATGGACGAGCGCGTAATTAGAATCCGCACATCGCCATCAACATCGGCATCACCATCAACACTGAGATCGCCAATGAAAATCCGCATTAACATCGGAATCAGAATCGGCATCGAAATCGAAATCGAAATGAAAGGCGCAACTAAATGAATCGCATGGAATGTAAATCAATTTACGATTTGATTTCAAATCAATTTTTCAACTGCGCCCACAACAAATAATCCCAGCACACTGTGGGGGGGGGGGGGGGTTAGCGTTGTTGGCAGCGCAGCTTTGTGTTCATTACTCATACGCCACGTTAGCCAATTGACGTTGTAAAAACGTTGGATAATAAAACGCTTAGAGCTAAACGATGTTGTGTCGTACGTTCGTACATTATTGCCCAAGGCAAGGCAACTCCCCTAATGCCCCCCCCCCCCCTCCCGCTTGGCATGCCCGCAGCTGCATGTGGTTGCTGTGCTCCAGCATACCCTGTAATGCAGATAGATTTACGATCAACCATTTCTACATGTCACTCCTTGATATGCTGACTGCTCTGAATGAGTCTAGCACATTAGCGATTTCCTATTCCTAAAGTCTAGCAGACGCTGCTCATATTAAACCACCCTAATATCAAGTATACGCACCGTTGAACGCTTCAACATGCAGTTCAAATGTTGCTGGTGTCGGTATTTGGTATCGTGCATCAATTGGAGCATTGGAGTGCAGCTTATTTAAAGCGTTAAACATTATCAATTTAGCAGCATCGAAATTAGTGCAGTCTGATATTAAGCATACGCACTGTTGAACGTAACTAGCAAGAGGAGTGTGTCTGCTTGTATTCGCAGGGTAGCGCTGAGTCGGTCACGCTCTGTGTGTGTGTTGGTGGCATTCTAGCTAGTTGAGATTGGGATTTTGTATTGTTTTTATGGGGATTTGATGATGTGTGATATATGACACGCAATGAAAGGCACGAAACATTATTATGCAAATGCGACGCTTTGTTTTATGGCCCATAAAAGCCATCAACTCGCTTGCCAACTTGTCGCTTTGGCTGTGGCTGCAACTGCAACTGCAACAGCGACTTTGACTGCAACTGCAACTTTGACTGGGAGCGAGGCAAATTAATTGCAACTAATTACAAGCAACAGGCGCAAAAAATGCAACAGTCGGCAGCGCAGCAGCACAGCAAGCTGGCAGAGACCACACGTGCTGCTGTGGCATAAGCCTAACCCCGCTGCCACATGCCACAAGCACTCAACGCAGGAAAAACCCGGAAGATGATGCTGCACAACCTCCTCTGTCTGTCCGTCTGTCTGTCTGTGTGTCTGCTGTCAGAAGAGTGGCAGCTAGAGAAATGGCAGTGCGTTGATTAAACCAAGTTGCAGCATTTGCCACACTGGCCGCCTCGTTGCGCGGCACGTTGCAACTGCATTCGCAACGTTTGAGCAGCGCAACAATAAATGCAGTTTCATTGAAGTTAATCAGCCATCGCCCAGTCAAACAGTCGCTGAACCCGGCGCCGATCTTGTCAAGCGTTTTGCATAAGAAAACAACCAGCCACAAGCGCAGACGCAGCCACAGCAACAGCAACAGCCACAGCCACAGCAGCAGCCACAGCAACAACAGCAGCTTCATCAACAAAACAGCCGCAACATTGAACAAGCAACAACAACACAGCAAACAAATTAACAAATTGAATGAAGCATTGAGCGGAGTTGCATGTCAATACACTGACAAAACAGCAGCAGTTGCAACTTCGAATTATAATAAGTGGCAAATGGAATAATTGATAATATATATGTTGAAGCAAGTGCAACTTTAATTGCAAATGCAGCAGCCATTGCTTGAATTGACAGTTGGAAAGCAAAAGAGTTTTAGCATTGCTTTGTTTATATCCAAAAAATATAATATCTGATAAAATAATAATAAGTAAATGTGCTTCAACGCCTTGCAAATGTTGTGTTGCAAACTTAGAGTGCTGCCTGCTTTTCACTTATTTATGTTGAGTCCTATTCTTGCGCTGTCCATCCTGCTGATTTTCGCTCTCAAGCTGCAGCTAGTTTGACAACTTAATCGATCTTAATCGATCTGCATAAAGAATCATAGAGATCATCCAAAGTCGATCCAGGCCTTGGGAACCCTGCTATAGAACACGAAGTTCCAAATAGCTTGGTAAGCACAAGGACGATTAGAATGTTTCTTGGTCAGATGAAAGTTGTCACTAAGCCAAGTGGAATAATAATGCCAAGATACTATGTACTCCTGTCAATCCTGCTGATTTTGCGTCTCAAGCTGCAGCTAGTTTGGGAAGTTGCAGCTGATTTTGCGCAGTGTATGCAACTGCATGTCGCTGCTGCTAGGGTCAGCTGCTGTGGCATGTTCTCTTTTCATTTTTCGCGAATATTTCTTATTTCATTTATTGGAATTTATTGTGGACGTATGCATATTTATGTGTGCTGCTGCTGCTGCTGCTGTTGCTGCCACTGTGTTGCATTAAGATGAAGCTGCGCCGATAATGTCATTGCTACTTATTCGTCTCGCCACGCAGCTGAACCGAGCTGAGTCGTGTTGTCCCTGGCCATTTGAATTCAAATTGAAATTGAAATGGAAATGGAAGTGGAAATTGAAATTGAAATGACTTTGTTGCAATGTCGTCCAATCAAATTCGCATTTCGCTTGGCGCCGCCATTGAATTGTCTGCCAAAGTGTCCCCCACCCCCTCCCCAACTCGCCTCGCGTCAGATGGCACATGTAATTGCTGATAAGCTCAATCAATTGAATATTGAATGCTCTCATTAAAACTTACAATGCACTCTGCTCTCGCTTGCGCTGCATGATTCACCATGGCTGCTTTTGAGTGCTGCGCTCAAAGCTTGACTACGGACAAAAGGGATTCAACCAGCTGTTAGTATCTCTAGTATCTATTGTTTCACTACTTTGTAGAAGCTCTCTGCATAAAGCAAATCCCTTTGCTACTTTATTTGTGTGTTTAATCTAATAACTTGATTAATTTATATATATATTAATACATACACTGCTGGTCTTGGGTTAGACGCACTCAGTTTTCCACACAAATTTGTTTAATATTTTTTATTTTAATGATTAATGAAATGAAGTTAATATGCAAAAACCTTGGTTATTTAATAATAATAATAATAATGATAATAATAATAATAATAATAATAATAATAATAATAATAATAATAATAATAATAATAATAATAATAATGATAATGATAATGATAATGATAATGATAATGATAATGATAATGATAATGATAATGATAATGATAATGATAATGATAATGATAATGATAATGATAATGATAATGATAATGATAATGATAATGATAATGATAATGATAATGATAATGATAATGATAATGATAATGATAATGATAATGATAATGATAATGATAATGATAATGATAATGATAATGATAATGATAATGATAATGATAATGATAATGATAATGATAATGATAATGATAATGATAATGATAATGATAATGATAATGATAATGATAATGATAATGATAATGATAATGATAATGATAATGATAATGATAATGATAATGATAATGATAATGATAATGATAATGATAATGATAATGATAATGATAATGATAATGATAATGATAATGATAATGATAATGATAATGATAATGATAATGATAATGATAATGATAATGATAATGATAATGATAATGATAATGATAATGATAATGATAATGATAATGATAATGATAATGATAATGATAATGATAATGATAATGATAATGATAATGATAATGATAATGATAATGATAATGATAATGATAATGATAATGATAATGATAATGATAATGATAATGATAATGATAATGATAATAATAATAATAATAATATTCAAAATATTATAAAGTTGTGTTTTCAATAATAATAATAATATTCAAAATATTATAAAGTTGTGTTTTCAATCATTTGTATTATCAACATACAAGTATTCTACCCAACTTGTTTCTTATTACTATTCAAGTTATTCTTCCAAGTTTCTTCTATTCAGTGCAGATGAAATACTCGTATAGCAACTGATTGCTCTTGTTTTGCCTTCAGCTTTATTTTGACTAGTTGTGATTGCGTTGCAGAGGGATTGCAGGGTATGTTTATGCCGGCCACAGTTGTTGATTGACGTGGATCGTGCAAAATAAGTTGAGCCTAAACAACAACTCGATGTCGATGGCCTTGTTGTGTTGCAACGATGACTTTACTGCAAATATTGCATATTGCATATAGGCTGCGTTTCGGCAACGCGTAAAAAGTTTTTCCGCTTTTCCGCCAGCAACAAGGCAAAGGCAAACGGCAACGAGGCAGCCGCGAAAGGAATTCCAGCGCTGATTGGCAGCGTACGTGCGGGCGTGCTGCAAACTTGGCCAAAACGTGGCAAGGGGGGGGGGGAGAGGGGTGCCGAGTGCGTTGTTGTGCCTAGTGTCAATTATAAGACATGCCACAGAGAAAGAGAGATAGACAGACAGCGGCACAACTCTTGGCCAAGTGCTTTGGGCGTAATTTATGCATGGCTCATGCAAATATTTACACAGAACGAGCGCGGCGCGGGGGGCGGGGTCGTGGGGGAGTGGGGGAGTCAATTGAATCGATCGATCGGTGGATGGATGGATGGTTTGCTGCCTGAATCGTCGATCTAGCGATGCCATCGATCAATTGCCAAAGTCGAGAAGCGAGAAGCGAGAACTGCGAGCCGAACCTAAATAAATGTCAAATAAATAAAATGAACAGGCAATAAAAGCTGACCAGCAAACGCCCAGTGGGGCGGTCAGGGGGACGGGGACAGCGGGCAGGGTTGCCACTTCAGATGGAGGTGTGAATGTGGCCACTTTAATGAAAACAATAAATCTTCATCACTCGCAGAAAGCGAATCGCATCGCCGCGCAATGAATTCAACTGGCAACAAGTTGCAACTGGCAAGCGCCCTGCGTCGCCAGGGTTGCCACGGCACACACACAGCACGAGTGAGCGGGACAGCCGATAGACTCTCCACTGTCCACTGTTGCCTGCAGCCATCGCTCACAGTCGCCTCGCAATTAGTAATTTATTGAATAAAAATGCACTTACAATTCAAACGAAACAATTTATGTGCCTCTCTCTCTCTCTCTCACTGTCCTTTTGTCACTCCCTCTCTCTCTCGCTCTCTCTCTCTCTCTCTGTCGCTTTGTCGCTCTCTCAGGCATCGACTTTCTCGGCGAGAAATTGAAACGGAAGCGTGAATTTTTGATTAATTGCAATGAAAATACGCAAAAGCAACACAAAATCAAACAACTGTCTAGAGCAAGTAGCAAGCAGCTGCGCAGATACCCTGTAATTCAGCCAGTCAACTAGCTTAGTTGCATTCCTTGTGGCTGCATGACAAATTTATGGATTCTACAACGCGAAATTAGCATAACTCCGTCATATTCACTATCATCAACTTTGCAGTGTCAACTTTACCGATCTGCATAAAGAATTATAGAGATCATTCAAACTCGATGCAGGCCTTGGGAAACCCTGCTAAAGAGCACGAAGTTTCAAATAGCTTGGTAAGCACAAGGACGATTGGAATGTTCCTTGGTCAGATGAAAGTTGTCACTAAGCCAAGTGGAATAATAATGGCAAGATACTGTTAGACAAAGAAGTGTTTGTAACTCGCGTGTTCACAGGACGATCAAGGATGATCAGTAACATGCTCGTGCTCGTCTCGGCTTACGCTAACAGTGAGCCCAAGGATAACGCTGAAATACGGGGGCTATTTAGAATTTTTCGCCATTTTCCCACAGCTAACGCTGTAAAAATGTTCAACTGGCGACTTCTTTTGACTTATTCGAATGTATTTTGAAATGTTTGCCTTGAGCAAACTGTGGACAAGGAGTGGAGTGAATTGATGCGAGCTGCAGTGAGTCAGTCAGAGTAGTCAGCATTGCCGGCAGTGCGCGAGAGTGCTTACAGGGTATGCGCGCTCTATTGTGCGAGGGGAGCCGAGTTAAAATTAGCAATCGCACGTAATTGCCCCACAGAGTGGGTGTGTCTCCCAGCCACAGTGCCCAATTCAGGCGATGAGGGGGGTAGCGGGGTCGGTGGCAGCAGCGACGGCGAAAAGGTTGCGCATCACGTCGTCATTGGCGTCATTGGCACTGACAAATAACTGAAGAGCTGTTGAGCAGTGAGCTGTGAGAAATGATCTGTCAGACGACAATTATGCAACCCATTTGCCACTTGCCACTTGCGACTTGCCAGTTGCCAGTTGCCAATTGCCAATTGCCCAAATGCCATTTGAATTTCCCGCTATTTCCCTCATCTCGTTGCCAAATGGCAGGCGATAAATATGCGGCTAACTGCAATTTATCGATATGTTGCGATCAAGCGACGGGCAAGTCGATAAATTGCCTCTCAGTTGTCGTGGCATCCGCTCAATTAAGCTGACTCTGCAAATAACACTCAATCTCGCATTCCAAGTGCCAAAATGTGCACAACACTCAGTTCGTTTTCGTTTCTTTTATGTAGAACCCTCAATTCAATTACGAGTTCCAAAAGTGTAGCTGAAAGTAGAAAAGCAGCTAAAGATACTGATGCAAATTCAGAGACATTTCCGGGCACATCATAGTGAGGGTTAAGGGTGTGCCTCGCCTTACTCTCTTTCTCTTTCTGTGGATCGCTCTCTTGCCGTCTGACCCCAGCACGCGCCCAGTTGTCGGCAGTTGGCGATGGCGACAACAATTCACAATTCTCAATTGACAATTGACATTCACCGGCGCAATTAATCATCATCACCGACTGATTGACAAACGAATCACAAATAAATCAAAATTCAAAGCGACAACAACAACTGCAACTGCAACAATAACAAGATCTATTGCCAATGACCACGTAATGTGCAATTCCAGCATGATCAAAGTTGAAAATACCCTCAGCCTTAATAACTTATGCGCATAATAAGAAATATAATCACACATTTGCTTAACATAATCAAATACTGAAGGGGTCCATTGAAGTCTATACAACATCTTTATTTTACACAAAAATCGAACTGGTAAATAGAGCAAATGTCAGCTGCTAAATTTTATCATTTTCGGCATAACAAATAAACACAAATTTGCTTAACATAATCAAATACTGAACGGGTCTAATGAAGTCTATACAACATCTTTATTTTATACAAAAATCTAACTGGTAAATAGAGCAAATGTCAGCTGCTAAATTTCAGCATTTTCGGCATAACAAATGTGATGCTTTTGTAGATGCTTTGTAGAAGAAAGTTTGCGCCGTTTGTCTGTTTACAGGGTATTGATTGGCAGGCGTTAGACACGAGTTTCTGTGAGCTCTGCAACTGCACAGATCGGCGTCATTTTTCATTCTATTTACACCTTGCACAATTAGCATATGATTGTGTATTATGGTCGCCAGCAAACCCCATTGTTGGGCCATGCCTTTACAGGGTATCTACTCGGGCTGACAGCACAAATCAGCGACCAGTCCGAGTGTCGCACATAAATCAATCAATGGCAGAAACCGAAGCCGAAACCGAAACCGAAGCCGAAGTCGGCTTCCAGCGAACCGCGCGTTCTCTCATAATCGTAATCCTGCCGAGGACTGGGCGATGACTGCGAACTGCGGAGTGTGAACTGCAAACTGTGAACTGCGATGGTTGCACGTTGCATGTGTGGTGTGGCAAGTGCGTGCCGCAGCCATGTGGCAACAGATGACGCACGTTTTTGTTTGGTCGCCGGGGAAAACCCCGTCGCCGTGTGTTTTTCACGAAAATCTCGCCAACAATAACCCGAGACGCAGCGACGCTTAAAAGAGCGAGCGAGACAGAGACAGAGAGAGTGAGGGAGAGAGTGGGCACTGCTTGTCAACATATGGGTTAACGTGTCGGGAATTCCCAAACCCGACCAGAGGCGGCCCACAAAACAGGTAGCTGCCGCTCGCCACAGTCGAGAACGGGATCAAGTTCAGTGTGAGGCTCGGGTGCGGAGGTCAGCTTCGAGGGTTGATTCGCAATGCGTTCGCAACGCCCGCCAAGAAGCCAATTTAAATAAGCAGCATAAACAAAGGACCAAAAGGACGAACAACCTGAACGCTGCTATTTTTATGACGCCGCCCGATGTCCGATTATGAGTCCGACTCTCTCTCTCCCTCTCTCTCTCTCTCTGCGTGCACAGGTTGAGGCTGCAGTTGAGATTCGTCTCATTGTGGGCTTTTCCCACGGCCCAAAATCGCCCATTTCTCACCTCGTCTGCGCCCCTTTTATGGGCCACTATGAGGCACTACATCTGTTTTTCGCACTATTCGTTACTCGATGCTCGGCTTTTATGGTCGACGCGCTTCTATGGTGGGAATTTACGTGTTTCCGCGGATCAAAGCAGCCCTGCTGCCTGATACCTGTCAACACGAACCAAACACAAACACAACCAAACACAAGCCACTGATCAGAACTCTGCAGACCGCAGCACACACAACCGCACCACAATTCGCTGACTTTGTTGTTGGCTTAGCAAAAAATACTCCCAGTTGCCCACGCAAAAGACGGATCAACTGTTTGGCTTGATCTCCGCTAACACTGCTGACTCCCGCCTAGATCCACAACACAAATCACAGGTTTATGGCACTGCAAACGAACAGTTTCATTCTTAAATTTCAAGTCGAATCTATCTCGAATGCAAGTGCAATGAAGCAGTTGCTATTTGATGACCCAATAATTAATGTTAGTTTGAGTGTTTTGCTTTCCTTAAGAAAATATACTCTTGATCTTATAACAAGATACAATTATATATTTAACTTCTTGTTTCTATTAGTCAAAAGTAATTAGTATTAGTCTTAGTTTGAGTCTTTTACTTTTCTTAAGAAAATGTTCTGGTAATCTTATATAAGATATAATTATATATTTTATACGTTGTTTTATCTAATTCTCAAAACTCATCGTGTTTGTTTCTAATAATGTTAGTTTGAGTCCTGTACTTTTCTTAAGAAAAAGTACTCTTAATCTTATAACAATATATAATTATATATTTAACTTATTGTTTCTATTGCTTAAAAATAATCGTCTTTGTTTCTATTAATGTTAGTTTGAGTCTTTTACTTTACTTACGAAAATGTTCACCTCATCCTATAATACAAGATATAATTATAAATTTTATTTGTTGTTGTATCAATTTCTCGAAACTCATCGTGTTTGTTTCTAATAATGTTAGCTTGAGACTTTTACTTTTCTTAAGAAAAAGTACTCTTAATCTTATAACAAGATATAATTAAATATTTAATTTGTTGTTTTATCTATTTCTCAAAAGTAATCGTTATTGTTTCTATTAATGAAAGCTTGAGTCTTTTACTTTTCCTACGAAAGTGTTCACTTCATCTTATAACAAGATATAATGATATAAATATTTAATGATTATTTGTCAATCAGTCAAAAGTACAATGGATTAATAACGTTCTAAATATATTCCAAGATTATAATAATAATCATTGCTTTCGGTTCGTGCCTTTTAAAGCGAATTCAGCGATATAGCAATAGACATTGCTTTATCCATTGATTGCGCAAGCTCTGGAAGTCTACCCCTAGCAACTAAAAGTCGATGCTTGCAGGAAGTCTTTGCTATAATAAAACGAATCCGCATTCATCCAGTTTCGAGTAGATTGATGCGTACTATTGTTATTAATGCTTTTTGCATCACATATTTGAAACTTAATGGAAATACCTCGAGAAATGGCATTACCAAGAATCAGCTGCTCCCCCTTCACAACCCTTCACACTTCCACTCTGATTGTTTCACTTGTGATCATGTCGCAAATATTTCAATAATTCGAGCGCATTTTTTGTTTTATGTGCAATTCCCAATGGCGAAAAACAAATGCTATCCAATGTTCTTCGTCCGCATGCCGGGCACTTGAAAGCAGTCGCCCCGCAGCCCTCCCCTTCGCGCCTCGTGTCTGCACTTAGGCGGTCCCCTGTCCCACTTTGCTCCTTTTTTGACCAGCTGCCGGCTTTTAAGCTGCTGGCGCCGGCGCCGTCGTCGTCGTCGTCGCGGTCGCTGTCCGTCAGGGTCGTCAATCTTGATGGCACTTTGAGCGACATTTCGGCCGTCCGTCTGTCCGTCCGTCCGTCCGTCGGCTGTCCGATGTGTGTGTTTGTCGCTTGTCGATACATAGTACTCGTGTCTATTATAGGGGATATGGATGTAGCCAAATGGGGGCTCTACACAAAAATACAGAAAACACACTCAAAAAACGGCAAATGATCGGCGCCAGACGGGCATAAAAAATGCGCCAAGCAAGGAGGCAACAACAGCAGCAACAACAACCGTTATGCGACGCCGGGTGGGGGAGAGGGGGAGGTGGTGTCGTGGGAAGCGGGTGAGTGGCGCATTCCCATTTGTTTATTGTTCAAAATGAATTTGTTTTAATGCTTTTCCTTTCAGTAACAAGACGAAAACACAATTTTTGGCAGCTTTATATGATCGGACCGGATCGCACCATAATCATCAACGTCTTCATCAGACGGGGCGACGGGGGCGGCGGGGGCGGCGGCGGAGGCGGGAGATCCAATTAATGCGTTGCGATTTACTTTATCATGCTCATCTTTATAACTTTTATATCGCAGCTTTATCCGTTTTGCATTTGTTGCCCTCCTTTACGACTGCGCATTAATAAATTATCTATGCCTCCCTCTCACTCTCTCTTGCTCGCTCTCTCTCTCACTCTAGCTGGCTTTGTCTGTTGGCCAAGTCAATGCCATTAATGTGGTCATAAAGCAAAATTTTTTGTTTTGTTTCGTTTTCTTTTTGCTGCTGCTGCTGCTGCTGAATTTTTGTGTGTTTGGATTGTGTTCTGTGCTGTTCTGTTCTGTTCTGGCACTCGGTTAGTTCGTTTAACGCCCACTCGCCCACGCCCCTTGGCAGTGCCACGCCCAGTATGATTGCTACTGCCTCCCCTGTCCGCAACCCTTGGACAGCCGAGAGACTGCTCAGCCATAGGCATGATTCATTAAAGTCTAAAGAGCTAACTAATAGTCGAAAATTTCATTAAATTTGCGTGTTTCAATTTCTG
Organism: Drosophila rubida; assembly: GCA_035046165.1. Taxonomy (NCBI): domain Eukaryota; kingdom Metazoa; phylum Arthropoda; class Insecta; order Diptera; family Drosophilidae; genus Drosophila; species Drosophila rubida. The sequence continues at coordinate 4,601,019 of JAWNOF010000023.1, read as the reverse complement.
CGTGATACCCTGTAATTAGACGCCCCACAGTGGGTGGCTTCAAGAGCTCTCTACAGAGCATCGTACTTTCATTCATTTTGCTATTCATTCAAAGCCGAATCCCAAATCAAATTCTACCAAACTCTGAAACTGTCAACTTCAATTGGAAAAGTAAGCAACGATTGTTTATATGAACTGTGGATCTACTACAACTATAGTCAAAATATTTGCTAATAAAATTCACTAATTAATAAAAGTGATCTTTAAGATATGAAACTAAAATAAAAGTGAACTTTTAGATGTGATTCTAAAATGCAGTTTATCATACATATTTCTAGTTATCTTTCGTTGCCAGGGTACGTCTAAGTCGAGCACACTCTCGAGCATGCTGCATAGTTAGTTGGCTTTTTTATTGTTGTAGATTTCGGTTGCGTTTTTTTATTCGTGCTTTCTGTTCAAAGCGCTCGACAATACTCGAAATTTGTAGGAGCAACAACAATATGGGAAAATGGGGAAAACAAATTTATTGTGTCCGTGTGTGAGTGTGTGTGCTGCTGTTTGGTTGCCTTTTGATTTCGCTAATCGTCAACAAAAACCAACCCAGAGATGATCTAATTATTGACGCACGAATCCGCAATGGCCAAACAGCAACAACAACAACAACAACAAAAGCACAAAAAGAAAATTTTTCAAATTTTGTAGCTAAGCAATTTTTGGTTTTTGTTTTGTTTTTGTTTTTGTTTTTGTTTTTGGTTTTGTCTGTTTGAAAAGCCAGTCAGACAAACAAAAGGCCAGCAGCAGGACGAGGAGCGGTGGGGAGGGGGGTGAGCGCATTAAACATGGCAAATGAAATGAACGAAATCAAAAATCATTATCCAAGTCATTAGCTCTTTGGCGGCTGTTGTTGTCGCCTCGGCATTGTTGTTGTTGCTCTTGTTGTTGTTGGCTATAATAAATCTGCTAATGTATGCGCCAAAAAGAAATTGGCCCGATCTAAATCGTTTCAAGCGTTCCAAAACGCTGCCAAAGGGTGTGCGCGTTTTCAGCGCGTTTTTAAACGCCTGCAGCAATGCTGCCCCAAACAGTGTCTCAATGTGCTTTTCGCACGAGAGAAAATTGCAATTATGGATTATTAACTTATTATTAATACTAATTGCTAATGAATACCTACCAAAATAACTACACAATATCAAAAGATTATTACAAACTTTGATCAGCTATTCAAGTAATGCAGTTAAAAAGTTCTTCGATCTGATTCAAAATCAACAAATGCGAAATTCGCAAATATGGCCAAAACACAAATTAAATAAAGAATAGAGTATACAAAGAAGCTAATTAAAAAAGAGTGGCCCGTCTAGAAATTTCGCACTTGATTTGAAAGCATTTAATTTTTAATGTGAGTTCACGCTGCAAACGCGCGCGTTTTGTGCGCGTCTTTGAACGCTAGCGCAGCTGCTGCCCAGCGATCACACAAACGCACACACGCACACACACACACACACATACCCTCTGTTCTGCGAGCGTAGTTCATATTTGTAGTTTATGGTGAGTGCTTGGAAATTGGTTCATGGTCAAAACAGCGTTGGCCTCGCCAGATAATTTTCTCGTCGCTTGAGGTTTTTGCTCCGCGATGTATTTGTTGGAAAATAAACAAATTAACTAACTAAACAGTTGACTAAACTCTACTCGCCCCACTGATAAGACAGCACCCCCCCCTCCCCCCCCCCCTCAGCAGCCGTTTTTCACTCTTCGATGTAAATAAATACCGCATTCGTTTTCGGGAGATTTTCCAGACGCCAAAAAGACTTGTTGTGTTGTGTGCTTTTGGAAATCCCCAAAACAAAAGAAATGCTGGACAAGCGACATTCGACAACAGCGGGGATTTCTAACAAGATGTTTCCATCTATCGGAATTATAGTAGAATGACGAGAAATTGTTCAATTTAATTGCAATTCAATAAGTATGAATTCGGTAAATTTAGAATAACTTTGGAGAGTAGTTCTGTGTTGGGGGCTTGAAGTTAGTGGACAGGGAGGCGGAAGGCAACTTTGTGAATTTACGTGATCTAGATTAAGTTGTTGGCATTATCAGCTGTAATGACGATGTGATTATGATCATTATCTGGAGCAGACGAGACGATGGCGACGGCCGCAATTTTGCGAGCGCGCAAAAAACTGGCCAACACGAAGGGAGGGAAAGGGAGGGGAAGGGAGGGGAAGCGAAGGGCAGGCGTACAAAGTGAGGCCGTTGTATTTTCGCATACATATTATTATTAATATTATTTCGCTCTTTTTTAAGCTGACACGAGGAAGAGCGACAGGCAGCAGCCTGTGCAGAATGATAAGATCTCTCGCTCCCTCTCTCTCTCCCTCTCTCTCGCAAGAAGTGTCTGCAGTGGGCAAGGCTGCAATGGGATTGCTGTGGAGGATTGCTGGGGATGATTCGCTTGGCGTGCGTATCAAAATATAACCATAATAAAAATGCTCGTAATGATGCATCATAAATCGCGCCAAATGCCGCCGGCTCGCGCTCTTTTCCTTTTTGTTTTTTTTGTTTTGTTTTTTCAGTCGCCACTCGAAAAATGGCATGATGCGAAGTGTTGCACAGGCGACGACGACTCAGAGAGTGGCGACCACACAGTGGGGGGGGGGGGGGGTGGCAGGGAGAGGCATAGGTGTGTGGGGTAGAAGACCTACCTGTGCTGCCATTTTTCATGGCGCGCATTTCAGCCGTTTGCCGAAGTTGCTGTTGCCGTTGCTGTTGCTGTTGTTGCTGTTGTTGCCGCTGTCAATTCAGTGTAAATTTCAACTATTAAATGCCAATTTATGGCGCGTAGCTTACAATTTTTTATTATCGTTTTTATAACACCTTCGCGAGCCGAGGGAACGGCCCAGGGGGGCGACGAGGGCGGGGCTCTGGCACTGGCACTGGGCGTACACCGTTTAACCGAACTGAGGCCCTTCAGCAACATTCCGCCCGCTGTCTCAGCCTGCCGCACTCTTCTCCGCACCTCCCTCCTCTCGTTGCAGTCTGCAGTCTGGCGCATTTTGAGTTTTGTTTCTCGCTTTGTGCTGCGGCTGTGGCTGTGGCTGTGGCTGTGGCGTGAGAAGAGATTGAAAGAAGGAATTTACAGATAAATCACACTAAATCATTTCAATGCTGCCCCCGGTACCTGGCGCATGCGGCAATGCAACTTGCAACAACAGGCAACAACGGCAGTGAGCGCTGCGAATTTTGAACGCCGGCGCGTACTAATCACTCGCATTGTTACACGATCACGCCACAGCCAAGAGCGAGCGAGACAGCAAGCGACAGAGAGGAGACGGAGTTGAAAGTCTTGCCTTGACTCTGCGCGAGCATCAGACAAACTGGAGTCCAACTGCCACTCAATTTGCAGCTGAAAACCATTCGCATATACCCTGTAAACCGACGCGTTGAGCCTCCCCGACTACGCCAACAATTGTCGAGAAAAATTGCAACTGCATTAACTAAAGTCATGCACATAGAATATAATATTTAATAAGCATATTTCACAATTGCAATTATTATATTTCTAATACAACTGCAAGCGTGATATTCGATATAAGAATGTCTGTCACATGCTTGGCTACTTTTGCCACCTTGATTGCAATTAGAGAGTGTTCAAACTTTGAACCATTAGCATTGTTAATTTGCTAGCCAAATATTTTTTTTTAATATTTCACGATTTCAACTGTTGCCCACTGAGATGAACTCTACAGTCTAATTCATTATTATTGTAATGTTGTTTCTAGCTGCGTTCCCACAAGTTTATTTCTTTTGCTTGGCATCTTTCGACTCCCATTGGCAAAGCAATTGGTCATGCGCCCTCTGGAAGCACGCACTAAATTGTCAATTATGGGAAACAAATTAAATGGCACAACTCGAATCTGATTGCCGAGTTTCAAATTGCGCTAATAGAGTACTTAAGCGAGTACTTTTCAGCAAGCACAAAGAAGTTGGAGGAGGGACGCCAGCAGTCGCAGTTCGCTCCCAACTGGGGAAAACATTTCGACAGGCTGGGGCAAAACGCTTCTGCAGCAGACTGACCAACGCCCAAGCCAAGCCAAGCCAAGCCAAGCAAAGCAGCTGTCAGCAGTGACATGCACAATGTCCAGTGTCAGTTGAGTGCAGCAAACTGAACAGACAACGCGGCACACACATTGTTGCAGCACTCGCTCCCGACTGCTCTCCAACCTGCCTGGGCTGGGAGTATTAAAATTCCAACAATTAGGGAACATTTCACATGCCTTTCTAATAGCCAACAACGAAGCCAACGGCCACTGCAACTGCAACAGAGGGTGGCAGCGAAGGCAGAGACAAACTCAGCGACAGGAGCAGGGACAGAGTGCGAGAGAGGGTGGCGGGGTAGCAGGGGGAGCGGGTTAAGCGCTGCAACAAGCTGATTGTGCCAGGCTGATGCTTGGGTTGAGGCAGCAGCTCGTCAAGCTGCTTTGTTCCTGTTGCCATACCACGCAAATAGCGAGCGTGCAACGGGGAATGCCGCAGCTTCAAGCCAAGCATATACAGTACTCAATTGGTTGCAAGTGCACAAGCAATGAAATCTATTTAGGCTGAAGAAACGACGAATTGAACAGCCTACTGCAATTGCAGTGGTGAGTGAATCGCTTTATTGTTGCTGTTAATAATGCCACCGAAATTGGTATTCGTCTACAGCGTATCTGCAAGTGCAGCAGACGCAGTTAGTCAGTGTGGCTGTTGTTGTTGCTCAGGCGCAAAACTATGCAATTTCATAGCAAAGTTCTCACATACAATAGACTGGCAACAGCAAGGAGCAGTCAGAGTCGCAGTCGCAGTCGCAGTCAGAGTCGCAGTCGCAGTCGCAGTCGCCGTCGCTGTTGCTATCTCAGTCACAGCGTCAGCCCCAACTGCGAGTTGGAGTCAATTCCAAGCCGATCCCCAACTCCAACTCCAACTCCAACTCCATCTACAGCCCCAGAGAGCAACAACATGTTGGCATGTCAATAATCTTGTACTCGATGGAGCCCAGCCTCGGTTGCCGTCTTCAGTCTTCAGACTCGTGGTGGGAGTTGCTGCCTGGGCAGGAAAGGAAAAGTGCGCAACAACAGCAACAACAAAACATTAATAGCTTCAGCGAGAGGCCAGCTAACACGACACGCGCATACCCTGTAGGACAACCACATAAGAGTCAAATGATTGCAATTGTAATTGACAATAAACAAATATCTTTTGTCTACAGTTAATGCAACTTACTTGCGTTCATTAGTTGACATACCTTTACAATTAGCATAACTAAAAGTTCTTCAAGTGAGATTCGTAATAATAACAAGCAGATCTCAACTACTAAATTCCAAAATATGAAACGATCATTAACTTAAATGTTAGTTTGCAAAGTGACTTTGTTAGAGTTGTTGTATGCTTTAATGCAATGTCTTCTACCATTTCAAATATATTTGAACTACTTGAAATGTGCACTCAACTCAACGTTTCCTGCGGTCTCGCAAACCCTTCTTCTAGCTCAGCCTGCTGGCAGGGTATGCGAAAACAAGTTGGCATTGTAGTGGCGGCTGTTGCCGTGGCAAGCGCATCAGTTGCTGCTGCTGTCGCTGCTTCTGCTGTTGCTGTTGCTGCGTGTCAGCGATCGCAGTGCGAATGAGCCTGAGAAATTGTGAACACACACAGCACACACTCACACACTTACACACTGTGAGTGTTGTAGGTGTTGAGACAGTCGTAGACAGTTGATTGCGATTTGAATGTGTGGCCGAGAAAAGGGCAACTCCATACAACCCACAGCCTAGATACCCTCGAGTTTGCACGAGAGCGAACTGAGAAGTAGTCAAACTCACTGCGAAGCGCAGCGGACATAAACTGAAATAGTTTTCAAAACATTAATGCGCCAAATGGGCGATGAAAGCTTTTCAAATACTACAAAAGACAATTAAATTGGCACTACTTATATCGTATATCATATCTAGCTTTATTTAGGATTATGTCCATGATTTTCTGTACTTTTTAAACACAGAATTGTCTCGATCAGTTAATGCAAAAATAAGCTTAAATATGTTTACATTTTAATCGAAGGGATCAATTTGCATTTCTACTGTTAACTGTAACTGCAATCTCGCAGTTGACATTTTGGCAAAGTTCTCCAGACTCAATTTCCAGCAATTTGTATTTGCTTATAATGCTTCCCCGCTCAGCCCCTAGCTCGTGCACTACAATATATAATACTTAACGACGTTCGTGCAACCTGTACGTGACTTTAGATTTCCGTTTCAGCTGCTGCTGGCACTTTCTCTAACGCCGCCCGCAAATTTTCCAGCTAAATGGGCGAAGAGAACAGCATGAAAAGTGCATGGAAAGCGGAAGGCGGAAAATCAAAAGAGTCGAAATGGCAAAAATACCAAATTGAGGCAATCGCCGTCACATCCATCAATTATTTTCACACACCCGACCCGACAATCAGCACTATGATGATTATCACAGTCGCATCATCATCATCGTCATCATTATGATCCGCACCTCTCTTGTCACGCACAGCAACGCTCTCGACTCTAGGCCTTGGTGCAAAAGAGAACGCGTGGGCGTGCAAAGCGGGCAGATAGAGATAGAGATAGAGAAACGAAGAGAGAGAGAGTGAGATGAACGTGCCAAATAGAACGAGCACGCACAGAGACAACAAATGAGTTGATGAAATTGCAATGGTCGAGTCGAGACAGCATTTCAGTTGCGCTGCGTCTCCCTCGCAACTCGATCACGGGGCCACCCCGCCGTGTGTCGCCTTTTCTCGCCTTTTGACAACACACGGGCCGAACGTGAGACGTGGCCAAGAGCAGCAACAGCAACAGCAACAACAGCAACAAGCGAGTCCCTCACACGTGCGATTCCATTGACAAGCACGAAGCATCGCCGCAAACAACTAAACATTTTGATATAGTCAGTCACATCTATGCTGAACACTGTGCTCGCTGCATAATGAAGCACAGCACCAGCACAAGTACGAGTCGAGTACGAGTATCAATCGTATAATGTATGCATCTATTTATGTACTCGTGTCTGTTATCTCGCATCTAATTGCGATTGTACGCACATTCTCCACAGTTTGGCCGACTTTCGGCATGCCAATGCTGACCACTGAATGCGTTGAGCATAATATATATCGTATTTAATGGCAATGCTCTCAAGCCAGCCACAAGATCACTGCAGAATTATAGCACTGCTTGCCGTAGTAATAACAAATGTAATGAACAGATTCTTAAATGCCAAACACTAATGAGAATGTTAAGGCAAATAGCTCAGCTAATGATAACGCTAATGCTGACTCAATAGTGGCGGCAAATCTAATGCTTACGCGAGCGCTAATTTCGCTGCCAAATTCAAAATGATATGTTCTGCACATTCACATGACATCAGCATTATTAGTTATATCGCATATATTTATAATAAGACAGCTCTGCTGACAGTGTAGAAATTACAACAAAAATATGTGATACAAACATTGCGTATACGCCGTGTTGTCGCTCTATAGCAAATATTGCGCATACGCCGTGTAGTTCGTGTAAACTGTACACGGCAAAGTGACAAAAAGGAGCGATATCGATTCGAAATTGACTAACCAAATATTTCTATTTCTATTGTGGCTGCAGCCGCGCCCCCCAGCGAAGGGGGGTGGGGGAGGGGGTGGCACACAATACTATACTCGTAAATAAATAAATAATTACCCAACAATTTTGTGTGCTGTCTGCAAATTGCGCTGCCGATGGCGATGCCGATGGCGATTGCGATCAATGAAAAAGTTCGAGGCGCAATGGGCAATGCCTGCTTGCTTGCTTGCCACTTGGCAGACGTGTGTTAGTGTGTGTCGCAACGCGTTGTGACTGTGCCGCACACTAGCCTCGCATAAATGAATACTCTTACGTGCGAGTGTACGCGAACTATTGTCTTAATTATGCGCTGCTGCTGCGGCTGCTCAAGGCATGACTATCTACTGCTAGACAGCCGCAGCCGCTTCGCTTACTCATCGCCTCATCAACTGCCCCACACACACACACACACACACACACACACACTTAGAGCTCTCCCTTTTTGAAATCTTCCCAAAAATTGCTGGCGTTCCGCTCTCGTTGCTCTCGTCTCGCACTGACCATCGGCATCATCATCATCATCATCATCAGCAGCAGCAGCAGCAGCAGCAGCAGCAGAGGCAGCAGCGGCATCAACGTCACCGGCGGCCGCCACTTGTTTATGTCTATTTGAGACTCTTGCAAGATCACGCGCCGTCGCGATCGCTGATAAAATTGTTTGCTGTTGTTGCTGCTGCTGTGTCGTCTGTGACGATGAGGACTGCGAGTACTACGAGTGCTGGGTGCTCGCTACACACACACACACACACCAGCCTAATCTTCGGCTGTTCTAATTTAGCGACACACACTAAACGTCCTTTACATAAATAGGCGCACACATACACAATTTACATGCAATTGATTAATCATCCGCATACCCCATCATTGTACGCTCGATATGATTATATAAATGCAAGTTGCAAGATCAGGACTCAAATGATATTTATGCTCGAAATACGTATTATTGCTATAGCTACAACAATATGCTATATGGAGGTCATTAGACTGTTGAAAACTGCTAAATTTAGCTCTGATTGATTGTTGCCATCGTATTTTATGTCTCTTGTCTGCTGGTGTTATGAAACACTGGACTGATAAGTTCTATATGACGAATACTGCAAGTTGCTGATAGCGAATATATTTGAGAAGCAGAGAGTTGTAGTTTACGCAGATCGACAGCGGAAGAGAGCATGTGATCATCAGGAAATGGGCTGGCTAGAGACTCCCCCGTGCCGCCCACGCGCACATCCAGTTCTCACTCTTTTCGCAATTAGAGTGTCTAATTTCAGATATATGGTCTACGTTCAGTTGGTAATTATGTCCGTTCGCGGCCATTGTTTGGATTGCAGTAAGTTATTGCGGCGGCTCTGTTGCTATCATGTGCTCGCTCATGTCCAGCGCTGATTTATTTGTGTCTCGGGATCTCGACCGTTTGCTGGAAGTCGCAAGTGCCTCGGCTGCCGGGGCGTTTAACAAATGCACGTGCCGCGATATTTATGATCGCGTGTTCTTTGTTAGTTTCTTAGTTTGTTATGTTCGTGTGTGTGTCAGTGTTTGTTTGTTTACTGCGCATTCGAGGCGGCTTTGCCAACTCTTGTTCCCCACACCAAACGCGCTAATTGGCGCGGCATTCGGGACTCGCTGATTGCCAATCCCCAATCCCTTCCCCATCCTAAAGTATACAATGCGTAGCCCCAAAAACCAAACAGCGGAGCGAGAAGTAAAATCAGCAGCTGATTAGGCGCCAAATGCTTTGCAAATATTGCGAAAACGAAATGGTAAACAAAACTGTTTGCCTCGCAGCTCGCCCACAATCTCTTAATCGTGGCAATTGAAGCAGCAGCAATTTCATTTGAAACCAAGCAACTTCACATCGAAAGGACAACAGTTGGAAAGCTGCAGCAATTTCAAAATTCTCAACATTTGAACTTGTTGAAGTTGCAGCAGTTGAAATGCAATCTGTAAGAACAGCAAGTATAAAAGTTTGCAGATCACGTTGAAGCAGTAACTCTTCTCTCTTTCTGATTGATAGTTAAATTCGAGAGCAGTGAAATCTGAAAGCGCACAAAAGACAAATGACACAAATTGGGCACTTCAGAACAGGAAGAGGACTGCAAAGAATATGGAATTTGAAACGTAAAGGAAGCGTGAGAAATGGCCATAAGCAGCAGTCGATTGATTGTAGTTGAAGTAACTGAAATACTTTACTTTTAAATGAACAGTGACATATGAAACTGCTGCATAGATTAGAGACAACAAAGAGCTGAGAATGTCGTCATCGCTGGGAAGCGAACAGCTGCAGTGAGATCTGATCTAATCAATTGGTAGTGCCACCAGACGGGGCACGAGGCAGCCCACCACTTGGCTGTGGCTGTGGCTGCAACAGCTTGCCAGTTGCAACCCTCTTGAGTTGTGGTTGCAGTAGCTGTGGCAGTTGCAATTACAGCTTGCCGACTCGCTGGCTGTATGCATATTGAAAGCGCAGTGTCTGAGTAGACGCAAGATCGTGACGGAATATGAATGGAAAGGGAAACCAGATTAGAGCTATGACAACAACATGAGTGTGAGTGTGAGTGTGAGTATCTGTGAGTGCTTGGCTAGGTAAATAGTTGGTTCGCTGGGCACTCGACGTCTACCACGAGACATTCCATGCACAAATGTTTTACGACTATTTTTAGCCCAGTCTCGAAATGCATAATACATTCTAAATAGACGTAGTGTGCACTTGCATATTGCCGGCTACGGCTATAAGTACAAGCACGTCCTATATAGTATAGCCGACTACTCGCACAACTGCACGGTTGTCTAAATTTGTCTAGCAAACAGCAGCGGCGATTGGGGATGTGGAGGAGCCTGACGATGATGGATCATCGTGATGGCATCTCCAGCATTTCACGCCAAATGACGTCAGCAGCTGCACGCTGGCAAGCGGCAAGTGGCAGGTGGCAAGTGGCAAGCTGTGTAATTGCAATACTCGCACACAACATTCCAAAAATATCTTGGCATATTTTTGACCACAAATCAAAACATATTTCTGTATTTCTGTTTTTACGCACAACTTGCAAGACAACGCATTGCACAACTCTCAGATATCCTCGAAAGAAAAGCAAATTGTATACTTGCAAAGTCGTGTTTGTCTTTGGGGCCCCTAAGAAATGACTGCACGACACTGTGTGTTAATCTCAAGAATTTCGTTTATCTATTTGAAAGCCACCAAAAAATGTGGTGTTTATCTTTGAAATATTTGTGCATAATAAATGACTTCTTAACTGTGTGGCACCTTATGACATTAAGATTAACAGTTTCAATTGTTTGCCGAGACTTTCAAGCGACTTCATTTGCCAGAAATGAATGCTCGACTTAAGCTTACCCTGGCATGAGTTCAAATCTTCTTTAATTAATACCATAGTTCTCTTAATCCAAATAACTATTTGCAGTAATATAATTTGATGTAAACTGAATGTAATGAAGCATTTTCAATATATGCAAATACTTTAAAATAGCTTGATAAAATTCTCGGCTCCACAAGTGAATTGAAATTAGGAATATGCACAAAATAACTGGGGCAGTTGCAAACCCAATTTGCTGCAGTATTTATGGGGTATTTCATGTTTGCTTCCAATTGCAGTGCAACAGATTTTGGCACGTTGCGCATACGCCGCGTGCGCCAACGCGACGCTGCCTGTCGTAGGTTAGGGTCGAGCTGCGACTTGCAATTGAAACTGGAATCGGAATCGGAATCGGAATCGGAATCGAAATTGGAAGTGGCAGTGGAAGTGGACCTGGGCTGGGTTGCGTTGAACGACAGCGCACGCTTCATTGATTCCATCGATCGATCGATCGATCGCTCGATCGATTGCAGTGCGGGAGTCAGGTTGGGAGAGGGTTGGCCAACGGACTTGGGCTAATGGCTAAAGACAAGCCAAACACACAATACAAAATACACGTTATGGTAGCAGCAACAACAACAGCAACAACAACAGCAGCAGCGACAATTGAAATTCAAATCCACAATAAGCCGAAAAGCAACAACAAACTAATCCAGCAAACGAAGCGCGCGCGTCGTGCATGTTGACAAAAAAAACAACAAAAAAAAAGAAGGAAAAAAGACAAAAGCTCGACAACAAAAGAACGTCAGCGTTGACGGCGACGTCGGCAGCGACAGCAACAGCTACGTCAGCGTCGGCGTCGGCGTCGGCGTCAGCGTCGTCGTCAGTGTCACGCAGCGCAGCTGTCGGCCGTTGTCTATTTTGCGATTGTCACATAGAAAATGTATAAAACAAAAAAGAGCGCAAATTTGATAGAGCGATAGGCGGCAGCGAGCGAGCGAGAAAGAGCGAGAGAGAGAGAGAGGCAGTGAGTACGAGGGGGTGGCAGAGCAGCGCTGTTGTTGGGGAGAGCGACACAGCGAGCTGACGCGAACGCCAGCAGCGACAACGGCAGCGGCGACGACGACGACGACGACGCTTTTAATCTAACATCAGTTTGTCCAAGATCGCGAACGCCGCTGGGAAAGACGAAAGACGCGCGCGCGCGACAACGAAAAACGCAGCGAGCGCAAAGAACGAAATAGAGACAAACCCCAAACACCCCCTCCCTACGCCACGACCGAAAAACGAAAGAAAAACGCGAAAACACGAGACACGAGACACGCCGAGACGATCCGAATGTCCAGCATTGTGTCCTGCAACACGAGAAAAAAGACGGGCAAGCTGTTCTCGCCACGAGTCGACGACACACAAAAGTGCGAAGTGTTTGATTATTACAACAAGCAAACCGAGCCGAGCCGAGCCGAGTCGAGCCGAGTCGAGCCAAATCGAGCCGATCAGCTAACGTTGCAATCTATAGTCGATAAATGATTGATAGCATGCGGCACTGCTGCACTGCTGCACTGCTGCACTTTAGCCGCCGCCATTCAAATGTGCCCCCACTAAGCATTTAAGGTATGCTAATCGCTGCGCCAACTAATCAAAATTCACATAAATCGTTTCACTTCAGCATATATATATAGAGTATATCTCATGCCCACTCTATCAGTGTGCTGCACATTCCTCATTAATGTGTTCGTCCCCAACAGGGTAGCGACTAGTCGACTAGCACACAAACGCTTTAGCTAAACGTATTTGTAAAGTTTTATTAAAGTGTCAGCAGTGGTAGAGAGCATTCAGTAGTCGGCGTGTTGTGCGCAGTGATTGGGCCACAGGAATGCTGATATCAGAGCTACAGAGCCAAGGCCCCAGCACTTAGCCAAGACACACACCCCAAAAAGGCTGAGCAGCGAGGGGCAAAACGCGGGGGCAATTATCTGGCAATGAAGTTGGCTTTTATTACTATGTTTAGACTGGCTGAAGGGCGACCCAAAAATATGCATGCACAGAAAAAAGTAGAGAAATCAATCGGTCGATCGATTGAGCGTAGTTTGCTCTGTGGATGCCATCGGATCTCTGTGCCATGTTGAAATGCTGGGCAGATAGCAACAACAACAACAATAGCAACGGCAAAAAATACAGCACAATTTACAATTTACAATTCAATGGCAGCTCGGATCGCGGCGGGCATTGGCAATTGGTGTGACTTACAGCGTGGAGCGATCAGCGATCGGCGATCAGCGATCAGCGCTGCTCAGCGAGCACAACAGCAAAAGTAAAGGGCGTGGCAGGCAGAGGCGGTGACGGTGGCGGTGGCGGTGGCGACATCGACAGAGATAGAGATTGAGATACAAATAGAGGCGCGAGGGGGGTTGCTGGCCCAGCCGCGAGGTGGGTGGAGCGATGGAGGCGGGCGGACGGGGCGGGGCGTGAGGCGTGAGGCGGGGTGGACAGCCGGCGACGTTGGCATTAAATAAGCACATAAATTGTTGCCGCTGATGACGCAGCCTTTGCTATTTTTTCGTTTTCTGTCTCTGTCTCTGTCTCTGTGCTGTTGCCTCCAAACACATTCTTTGGGTATTTCGCTGTGGCTGTGGCTGTGGCTGTTGCTGTTTGCCATTTGGCATTGTTGTTTCAGCTTTCTGTTGTTGTTTCGCAGTGCACTCTAAACTCGACCTTAGCAAATGCCAGCGAAATGGAACAGTGGAAGTGAGACACTCACAAACCACAACGACACAGTCGAAAGTCTTTAGAACAACATGAAAATAAGCTGAGAAGCGAATTACTTGTAAGCTGTAAGCTACCATAAACTATTGTGGGAAAGCACTGATTTGAAGATAGCATCAAAATGCAGCCAGAAGATTGAGCAGCAAAGTGGTTGCAACACGCAATGTGAGTACTGAAATGCAACAAAAATGGAACCGAAACAAGTCTGTCTTGGAAGCGATGACGTGAAAGACGAAAACACTCTACAATTATTAGTGAGAATGAGTTGGAAAACTAAAGGTGAAAAGTGGAGAATTAAGTGTGACTAAACAACGGCCGGCAGTTTTCCCCCCGTTTAGTGAAGCCCCCCCATAAGTGTTCGCCCAATAGTTAATTCATTGCCCGCACTTTTGTTTTCTAGCGATTTTCCCACAGTGAATCACAGTGTGGTGAAAAGAATGCTCCGAATCTAGTTTTGTAGTCTTCCATATTCATGAGCTCGCCTTTACATTGATGATCAATAATGCACGCTGCTTTAAAAAATCTCTTAATTTATGCAGTTTGCCCCACTGTGCGAGCCCTCGGCCGATCGATCAATCGTTCGATCTACGATCTACGATCGACGATCGACGAACTGTGATCTGTCACAGGTTGTTGCCGGGTTGTTTTAATTTTTTACGGCCGCGTTGTCAGCCAGTTGTCAGCTGGGCAATTTGGCGAAATACTCGCATAAATATTCATACTCAACTCAAACCCGATGAGTGCTTGAAACCCACTTTAAACTCAAACTTTCCCAACTCGCCAGCTTTTCAAATGCTAAACTCAACACATGACGTATACTTGATATCAGCGTAGCGCGCTCTTCCCAAAGCTACTCGGCTAAAAAAGACGGCTGAGTCAGAGTTGTAGACAAAGTAACCAAATGCGTTTAAGAATGTTGCTTACCCGAGTCGACAGCCTGAAAGTAAGAGTAGCCAACTTGTGATTAATATCTAACAAGTACACAGTTGCGGGAGCTGATTAATCATTGTTCATGGGACTGCGACAATTCGACCAAATTTGTTCGATGATGGATCACGGCCGCGATGTCTGGCAGAGCGAGCAAACTGAACAATCAACGTTGCGTCGAAGTAAACAATTGCATATGCTTTCAATGTGAAACACATGTGCAGTGGCTATTGCCTTTTGCCATTTAAATCAGACACAATTTTTTGTGATTTACTTTGATTGGCATCTAATTTATGATTGACAGTTACAAACGTTGCGTCGAGCGTCCAACAACCAGCCGATCAACGGTCAACGAGCAATGTGACAGCAGCGGCAACAAGAGATACAAAGATACAGATTTGAGCCTACCGCAAATGCGGATACAAAAATACAAATTGAGATACATTCGAATTGAGCAATACACTTCTAAATACAGGGAGTTGAAGATAAAGTAGTTAAAGTTGAAGATGCAGTTGAAGCCAAATAGTTAAAGACAGCGACAGTATCATAGATACTTTGCAATAGATACAGCGAATTGAGAAATACACTCCTAAATGCAGAAAGTTGAAGATACAGTCTCATAGATACTTTACTTAGATACAGCATTGTTAAAGATACAAATAAATCTGTTAAAAATGTGCAGATAAAGTTCTAGCACACAGATGCAACAAGAGCTGCAGTTTCATAGATACTATAAGCCATAGATAGAGCATTGCTACAGATACAAATAAATATGTTAAAAATCAGCAGATAAAGTTCTAGCACACAGATGCAATTTCATAGATACTATGAGCCATAGATAGAGCATTGCTACAGATACAAATAAGTATGTTAGTTGTTCAACAGATGTAGCTAAAGTTGCAGCACATAGATACGATAAGAAGATAAAATATATGGTAAACAACTGAAAAGTTGCATCCATCTGCAATTGCTTGTATTGAAATTGAAAATGCTATGTTATAAAATAAAACACAAATTGATGAAGCGAAACATGTGCAAATGGATCTACAGAGAAGAGATAAATTATTTGAGCAGATGCATAAAAGAGCTGCATAATTTGAACGATAGACAACGTTAGGCGAAGCGAATCACAAAGAAACGCAGAACAGCAACAAAAAGTACAACGAAGCTCAATAGTAGACGGATAAAGAGCGATAGAGCTGGCTAGAGGAAGAGAGTAGCGCACTCTGCTCACGAGCTCGAGCAGCGTCTTGGCTTACCGGATTGTCTGTCAATCAGACGATGTCGACGTCGACGTCGACGTCGATTTCAATTTCGATTCGATTCGATGGCGATCGCGATGGCGATGGCGACGGCGATGTTGGGAGGCAAAGTCGACGTCGATCTAGCTGCGATAGCTGCGGTTGTCGGTGCGTCAAAAAGCCAAGACATGCTGCCAGCTACCGTTCGATCGACATATACCTCGGTCGCACTGTGAGTCTCAGTCTCGGATTACGCGTCGTATGCGCAACGTCGAAAGCTGCATAGAATGTTCCAGTTATCAGTCAACCCAATTAGTTAGCGCACATTCTGGGCCGCGCAATTACATCAACAACTACAACAACTACAACAACAACAACAGCAAGAAGAACAAGAACAGTAATCAATCAACGCAATAATAACGATGATATAATTCTTAGTCTAACGATCAGTTCGATGGGTCGCACAATCGTCGTCGGCTACCGTTGTCAATTCGGTGTAAACACATTAAAGTCTTAACTTGGACAACGGGCCGATAAGCAGGCAATCTATACGGCTCACAACACTCCCAATATCTTGCCCATACATGCCTGCCATATTCCCTAGTATATGGTGCATAGATCTGCCATTTACCGTGCACGTTTAGCCATAAACAGCAAACGAGCAAATAAATTGCAACTAATGCCACCGTTAAGTGGCATTCTATTCTTCGAATTCTAATGGGAAATAAATCGCATATATATATATATATGTAGCTCGCACTTGCATATAGATAAGTTGCACACGAATTCATTGAGTCGATGATAACTGCTCACAACAAGCTCGAGTCTTCTCCGACACTCGACTGCGCAAGGAACAAGTCTTTTGCTATCAATCTCAAGTGCTTCCCTAAAACTGTCGGCGATTTTAACCAAAGAGTTGCCTCCTAGAATTATCATTATTTAACAGACTTCCACACTTTCCTTTGCAATGCAATAATCACACTTCAATTTAATATATGTGCAGCAGCCATCAATATCATTTATTGTCTACTCCATAGCATCTTGTTGCCAAAGAAAGTAACTAGTCTGGTATCGAAAAACACAATTCTATTTAGTCAAAGTTTAAGCGCTGTAGCTGAATCAATTGACAGTCTTTGGAGGCAAGTCTTTCTAGCTGCATCAATTGACAATCTTGACTTGTGCGAATAAAAACAGATTTAAATCACTGCCAACTTAATTTTATGAAATAATACAACAAAGAATTGATAATTTAGGGATTCTTTAGGAGAGGCAATGCAACTTAACTTAAGTAATTCGGAAAATACTGATTTCTAAGCGCAAACTGAAGTTGAGTCTAGAAGCAGAGTGAAACACAAGAGTGCGGCAGTGGCTGCTGCAAGTGCAACGCGCAACCAATTCAACAGTTGCCATGGCTCTCTATGTGTGTGCTGTGGCAGCGCTGTCGGCGTCGATGCCGGCGTCGACGTCGCTCGCTAAAAGTACATAAATCAAAGGAAAAAGCATTTTTCTGTTCATTTTTGCCATTCGGCGACCGTCTAGAAAAACTGTTTTCTTTCCTATTTCTAATTTTCTCGCTGCCGCTGCTGTTGATGATTGTTGATTGCTGTCTGTTGTTGTTGTTGTTGCTGCTGCTGCTTTTGCATTAGGATTTTGTACGCATGTTTCAGACATTTAACATTTCTTTGCATATTATAGACAAGCGACAGATATCGCACTTCTCCACACACACACATAGCAATATAGTATTTCGATCTATATATGCTTTGTGTTTGTGGTGGGCCGTGAGGCCAAAACATTTATAGGAATATTTCGAATCGCAGACGACGCATACGCAGTCGACGCGGGCAGCGACTGCGACTGCGGCAGCGACGTCGCCGCGGGCAGCGCTTTAAATGAGGCTGACAACAAAACACACACAAGACAAAAACGTAAAATAAATAAAACACAAATATTTCTCGCGTAAAAATGCTATGCAAAAAAATTATGAAATGGAAAATCAGCTAAAAGCAAAAAAAAAACACACACACACATACACTCAAAAAGAAAACAAGAAAAATAATAGTAAATAAATAATAAAAAATGCGTGTTGCTGTCGCCGTTGTAGTTGCTGTTGTTGTTGCTGTTGTTTTAGGTTGCCATCTGCCTATTTTCGTGCATATTATTTCATAATTTTGTATTCTTTGCGCTTGCTTTAGTTGCTCTGCAACTATTTTAATTTGTTTTATTTTTGCTTTAAGAGTGACAGAAATTATTGTTAACGATATCGCGCGATTTTATTGCCAACGCCTGGCGCTACATTTTAATTGTTGTTGTCGTTGTCTATGTCGATGTCGTTGTCGTTGTCGATGTCGCCGCTGTTGTCGTTGTTGTCGTTGTTGCTGTCTGCCTTTTTTCTGCTGTCTTCTGCTTGTTGATAATGAAATCGACATCGAAAGCAAACAAATTAATTAACTAAACGCCCTCCCCCACCCCTCTAAACGACACTCGCATTCGCATTCGCCGTCGCGGTCGCGGTCGCTGTCGCCTCTGCGATCAGTCCGCAGTCAGCAGTCAGCAGTCAGCAGTCAGCGGTCGTCAGTCGGCACTCGTCACTCGCCACCAGAGTACAAGAGTTGTCTGTCTGACTGAGCTCCGCATATTTGTACACTGCCCAAAAAGGGTATCTGCACACCCCCAACTGCTTTGCAACGTCGCTGAAACATTTGCGAATTTCTGATTTCGTTTAGATAAAGAATATCAGCTATCCAGCTTTATTGATACGCCTTTTCAATTCCAACTAACTATCTGAACTCGACTGTTCGCAATGCTATCACTATGACATTTTGCCGTGTCACTTCTTGGACAACAAGCGTGATTATCAGCTATGCAGGAACAATGTGATTCATCCAACTGACTATCCGAACTCAGCTCCTAATGCTCCAATCACAATGACATTTGCTATAATTGTAAACTCCAGCAAAAGCAGCGATATCAGCTATGAAAAACCAATAACATGCACATCTCTTAAGTCCTAACTAGCTAAGCGAACTCTGTTCAACATAAAGATATCACAAGGCAACTAAAGCAAAAGTACTGTAACACTTAGAGTACATTATATCAAAACTAACTGAACTCAGCTCCTAGTGGGGTCAATAAGCTGCAACTTGTTAGAGGAGTTTCCGAATCGAAGCAGATACTAGGTGGTCCAGTTGCAGGAAAGTGTTGAAAGAGCATTGTGTATTCGCGTGGCCTCATTTGAGATGCGCTCCACGAATTTCGTATGTACAATGTCATAATTTCGTTCATATTTCTTCTGCCATATTATTTATTACTAATACTTAATATATTTGGGACCGTTTTTTTAATTGCGCTCACACGTGCCACACAGTCGCCGCAGAGGGAGAAAAGAGCAACAACAAGTCGCGAATCATACTATGAAGACACATAAATACGCGAACATGCTAATGTCTACTTAGTTATGTGTGTGCTTGTGTTTTCTGGCTTTAAAATGATATATCGGCGGCCATAAAGGGATTTGTCGCCAGCCAGTCCGCCAGTCCGCTAGCCGGCCAGCCGGCCAGCCGGCCAGCTAGTCAGTCAGCAGAGACGAAAAGCAGAAATGAAAATCAAATCGAATGAAATGAAATGAACGGCAACGAAATGAAAATGAAATGAAATGTGAAAAATGGCAAAGACGAAAATGTAGCGCAAAAGTCGAATGGCTGTATGATTAATCTGCTGATTTAGTCATTCCCAGAATATTTCTTGTGTAGTATTTTTGTTGTGGCCGTGGTTAATTGATCGTATAATCAAGAAATTAGCGGCTTTTGATTAACGCCTCGCCATGACTTGCAACTTTGCATAATCAAATCTCTAGCTGGCATCGTCTCTCTCTCTATCTCTCTCTCAGCTGGTCCTTAAAGCGATAGCAGTCAGAACTAGTTTTCGAAAACTGCAGCGGCAATTCATCAGGAAGAAGATTCTTGCCGGCTTCGCGCTGACGCTGAAATGAATCATTGGCTCGGAACCACTTTCAAACCAATTTTAATTGAACTTGAAATGCAAATGATTTTCTAATTCAGACAAAGAACGAAAACCAATCGAAAATGTATACGATGTAGATCTATGCATACGAGTATTTCTTACCTGTTGATCTTATACTCGTACGAAATCATCACAGTTTTGCTTTGACTTAAGCAGCTCAGCTTGGGATTAGGACTTGGGAAGCGCGAGATTAATTGCACAACAACGTCAAGTCTTGTCATAAACATTGTGCCAAGTGGCAGCGTCCTCAGCTCGGCTAATAAGTCTTGTGTTTATGGCGCGATTATTATGAAATTTGTGGGACAACAAAAAGTGAATAAAATGTTTAACACATCATAAAAATCAAAGCTTTTATCTGAAGCAATAAAACTGCATAGATTTATTTAACAGCAAACATTTGCAACATTTCCAAAACATGTTCAGAATCATCGAGATAATGAAAGTGATGCACATAAAAGAGAGTTCTTAAACGAAATAACACTCGCTACTCAGACACTATAAATAAAAACTGCTTGACTTAAAGGCAAAAGTTCAGACGATCACAGTTGCTCCAAAACCTCTCCTGTACGGACAAGGGGAGTCAAAAGTATAATCTGTAATTTTTGACAGCTTTAATAAGTTTCGTTCTAATTCAAATAATTTACAGAATTTAATTTAATTACAATTAGGGGAGCCTGGCAAACAAATTCATTGTGTCCAGTCAGTAGAGTGTTGGCGTCCGCTCAAGAGAGTGTACCCTCAAATGGAGCAAATGTATGCCCAAGAGGGATGTCCACTTAATGGAGGAGGATTTTTTGCTGTTAGTAGAGCTCAAATTAAATGGCTTCCATCTGGGTTTGTTGCAACGCAAATTATAAAAACGATACGCCCGAGGAGTTTCGAGTGTTGCGCGTTTCTCTCTCGAATGCAAGTCTGTGATTGGTTCGCAGGATGTGCAGGTCACACACACACACACAGACACACATCTACCTATCTCATGCTTACGCTGCGGACGCCCATGCAACGCCGACGCTCACGCCCACGCACAGTCAACGCTGCGCAATTTGCACAAGCAGCCAGCTAGATACACAGACAGACAGACAGACAGACAGACAGACTGACAGAGTGACAGAAAGCCAGGTAGTCAGGTGTGAGAGACTGGCTGGCGTAGCAACAAATGTTGCGGCAACATGTTGCGCTGAAGCGAGATGCACGCAGTGGAGAGTTAGAGCAGCACGCAAATTACCAAATGATGGAGTGGGAGGCGGTGGGCGGGAGGCGGGCTGTGCGAACGCACGCATGCGCAGCGCAGCGCAGTCAGCGCTCATTCAACTTTGCATGGAACCCACAACGACGACGACGACGACGACGACGACGCATCGTTCGTCATCCAGCAAGCATCTCTGCGACACGCGACTCGGGCAACAACAACACGCAGAACAGTCGCAAAGTTTAGCAAACAATAGCAGCAGTCGACGCCGCCGCCGTCGCCGTCGCAGTCGCAGTCGCTGTCGCAGCAGCAGCAGCAAACACGACAGCAAAACGAAAATGCTGCAAAGAGCCGAGCCGAACGAACGCGCACGATCAGCAAACGACGACGACGACGACGACAGCAACTTAGTTGCGCTCTCACGACGTTGCTCTCTCTCTCTCTATCGCTCTCTGCTTGTTGCGCTCTCTTTGACGTCTGCAATTTTTTTTTGTTGCTGCCTGCTAGTCTGGCCGCCTCGTCACAGTCTGGCTGCGCGCGCTCTCTCTCTCTCCCTCTCTCTCCCACTCTCTCGCTGTTGCTCTCCCTGTCTGCTGCGCTCTCCCGATGTTGCGCTGCTGGCGCTGACAGCGCTGCCGGCTGCTTGCGTTGGGCCTTAGTTTATTTATTCAAGCGACCGATACCGTGTGTGGACATTATTTTTCTAAACGTTCGCAACCGCACAACAAACACACACGCACACACACACAAACACACACGAAACACGCACGTCGTCATCGCGTACACACACACACACACACACACAGAGAGAGAGACGCAGACGCAGGCAGGCAGCAAGCGAGCAGCGGCGCAGCAGCCAACAGAAGTGAGCGCAGCGCAGCGCAATATACTCGCCGTGTGCGCGCCGTGAGCTATCTAGTAGATAAAAACTCGCCGACTCGCCGACAACGGGCAACAGACAAGCAACAGACAACAATCAGCCAAGAGCCAGCAACACAGCACAAGCAGCAGCAGCAGCAGCAGCTAACACAGCAACAACAATATCAAGTACAACAGTATTTCTGTTTTTATTTTGCGGCGTGTCCAAAAACAGCGACAACCACAACAACAACAACAACAACGCAACATGTGCAAAAAACAAATTGTGAATTAAATGCAAAACAACATCAAGAAAAAATATGCTAAAAATCAATTTCAATCATTTGAATTAAAAGTGCAACGCAAAACAAGCAAGAACAACTGAAAAATATAAAGAAACACAAACACGCGTGTGTTATCTAATCAAAAAGCAGCGAGAGAGAGCGAGATAGAGAGTACGAGAGCGAGAGCACACGAAGAAATAATAACAATAATAATATAGCAAAATATCGGAAATCAAAGCAGATTGCTCAAGAATATATATATATATATATATACACAACAAAGCCAGCTCCTCGGCTGTCTGTCGTAACGGTAAAGCTAACGGTTCGGTTTGGTTTCGGTTCGGTTTCGGTTCGGTTCGGTTCGGTTTCGATTTCGGTTCACAGCGAGATTGTCATCAGTTTTTTTTTTTTTGTAATACTCTAATTTTTTTTTTGTTTGGTGCTGTGAAAAGAGCGACAAGTTCTTAACGAAAAGAGCAGAGAAATGGTGAACAACATGACGAATAATAATCAGAATAAGCAACATAACCACGAGGCTGCCGCCTTGGCAACGGCAACGGCAACGGCAACGGCCACGGGCACAGTGCAGACACTGGACAACAACAACAAGCAGACGCCCCAACAGCAGCCAACAGACACAGCGAACTGCATCACATGCCACCAACGGCAGCAGCACTATCACCACAAGCTGCTGCTGGTCGCGCTGCTCCTCTGCCTGTCCAGCGTCTGCAGTTGGCCCCAAACGGTGCAGGCGCGACGCCATGCGCCGCTCATGTTGGAGGAGGCCGACACGGCCAGACGCTCCAATCGACCAGCTGGTAAGTACCGTATATAGTATAGTATAGCACTCAGTAGATTGCATAAGTTGCGCATACGCCCCGTCTACCTGTGCAGCAGGTACGCGCCGGCAACGTGTTGCACACAGGTCTCTTTGGCAGCCCCTGGCTCGCACCCTTAATCCCCGTCACACAGCCGGCGCAAATTCGTCTCGGGGTTTTCCATTTACTATTCCCTTTTTTTTTATGCTTGTGCTAATCCGGAAAGCGGGAATTCCCTTCCGCCCTGCACTGACCTGGCCGAGACACAACGTCGACGACGACGACGACGACGACGACGACGACGACGACGACGCAGTCGAGACTACCCCAAACACAGAAAATAATAAAGCGGAAAAACAAAGGGAGATTGTGAGTTGTCGTTAAGCTGCTTAGAGACTGCGCGATTCTTCGGCTCCTCCGGCTGGCCTCGTCTTCTGTTCAATTTGTTGCAACTCACACGCTTGATTAGCTGCATTTCCTGCTCTGCAGGGCACCTCTGCCTCTACCTACACATCTTGCACTTCCACTTCCACTTCCATTTCCATTTGCACTCCTGCTTGCTCTTAGTCGCGTATTAGTTTAGCATTGTATTATTACTGTTTTCCTCTGCGCGCTCTCTTTTTTTTCAATTAAAAACAGATTGCGGTTTTATTGTAACGACTTTGAGCCGTTTCTCAGCTTACAATGCAAAGCGACGCGCGTTTGTTGTGCACACTGCTGTTGCTGTTGCTGTTGCCGTTGCTATTGCTGTTGTTGATGATGATGATGATGATGAGTGTAGTGCTCAATAAACTGTAACTCTTGATGGCAAACAAACTATTTGCATCGCTTCATTGTTCCAGCAGGCAGATTCCATTAGTTCATCTAGAAATCACTACTACAATTTATTCAAAACTGACTTAGCGGTGTTTCCCTCCGAAGTGTGATGGATCAGTTATCAAATGCATGTTTTTATTGTGCTGCCTGCTCGTTTAGCTAACCGTCGAGACAACTGGCCAATTTGTATTAAAATGTAAAGCGTTATTATACAACTGCTCGTAAAGCAGCTACGACAACTTAAGACTGTCGCGGCTTCGAGGGCCGCACACGCAAACAACAACAAATCAATGGCTTATCACAGCCTGCCACATGCCACCCACACAGCAGCAGACGAGAGACAGAGACGTGGAGAGTGCTAATTAAAAGCTCAGCATAATTTAGTCGTTAGTCGTGGCCCACAGACGACCACGAAATTCGGGCAACGGCAAATGCCACCAACACACACTTGTAATTTTTTTAATGAATGAAAAGCCAAGCATGGCCAGAGGGGGGTGGGGGGGGGGGCAGAGCGAGAGAGACGCCTGTCTGATGTGGCCAACAACTAACTAGCAATTCGTTTTGTTCATTTCGCATTTAATTTAGCTGATTAACAAGCGCTGCTCCCCGTTCTCCCATCCGCGCCGTTCCCTGCCTCTCTGCGACTGCGCAGCCTACATGCCGCTGCCTGCCCCGCTTGCCCCCCTGAGTCGCGCAGTCGGCATTGCTTTCGGCCCATTCGCCATTCGTCAGCATAATTCATTTATTCAACTGTCTGCCGCCCAGTTAGGTGTTAAAAAGTTGTTAACTTATTTTTAATGAATGCGTGTAAAAGACAACAACACAACACAACACAAAACACAGCGCAGACCACAGCAACAGCAACAACAACAGCAACAACGACGACGTCGACCAAAATCAAGATGTGCCTACGTAAAGCAGCAACACGAGAGACGGCGACGGCGACGACGACGACGTCGAAGCGTTCCGTTTTGGCATCTCGGCAAACATATCCATGATCTTTAACGAATACAACAAGAAGATGAAAAACAACAACAGCAACAACTGCAGCAACAACAACGGCAGCAAACAACGAAACACGTTAAAACGTTAAGTCGCAGTCTCAGTCTCAGTCTCAGTCTCAGTCTCAGACTCAGACTCAGAGCCAGAGTCTCAAAGTCTCAGAGTCAGAGCAACGACGTCTGTCAGACGCCAAAGTTTGCCTTCTTTTTGTTTTTTTTCGCCTTTGCGATACACTGCGCCCCAAAGTTGCTCGCTTTTTTCGCCAATTTGGGATCTTGCGTTAACTAATAAACTGAACGCAATTCATTAAGTTGCAGTTGCCTGATATATTAAATTTAACTAGCTGCAGCGCTGTTGAGCAAACAGTTTTACGAGCTGTAAACCGATAACAACATTGGCTATACACATAATTGAATTGCCTTAACAGCAGCGTTAATTATAGTAGAGCTATCGAGTTTAAAGCAAATATTTCGCTTAGCTCATTTCCTTGGTTTCCCACTTAAGCTGCCAATTTCGCCAAGTGACTTAAGTTTTGTAGCGCATTCACAGTTCGTTTAGCTGCAGTTTTTTTCTGCATTTTGTTGTTGTTGTTGTTTGGGGCTGTCGCGACAGCCTCCCAAAAACGAATGAGCCTTCCGTCCGTCCGTCCGTCCGTCCGTCCGTCCGTCCGTCTGGCTGGCTGTTTGGCTGCTTGGCTGCCTGGCTGTCGTCGTCGTCAGTGTCAGTTGCATGTCAGGCAGTCGAAAACGAAATGCAACCAATTTGTTGCCGGTTGCAACAACTGCAATAACTGCAACAACATCGCCAGCCAGTCAGCCAGTCAGCCAGCCAGCCTTTTTTGGCTTCGAGACGAGGCGTCGCCATCCTCTGCGATGCGATTGCCACAGCTCGGCTTAACTCGGCTTAGCTTAGCTTACGGCCAGCCCCCTGTCCCCCTGCCTGTCACTGGTGGAGTCGCGTGTGTAGGCAGAGGAAGCACTTAATGCCCACAAAAGTGTCAAATTGCAGCAGAGTTCGAGTTGCAGTGCGAGTTTTCGGCTCGCCCACCCAAAACCAAAACTAGCGAGAAGAAAAGCCAGACATGGCTAGAAAAAGGCCAAACAAAGTCGATAGTCTCTCCGTCTGTCTGTCTGTCTGTGTGTGTGTGTGTGTGTTAATTAATTTGACTCTTTTTTCGTTCGTTTTTTGTCGGGCTGCCGACTGCAGTCGCGTAGGCAAATAAGATACAGAGCCCCACAACTGCAAACTACGGCTATAGATACAGATACGCTTCACAGATTTCGTGGGTTTCGGATTTGTTCAATCTTTTTTTCTGCTCTTTTTTTTTTGGCATTTCCGCTGCGAGTTGGCGGGCAGGGAAGAGCCCAGGGGGGGGGGGGGGGATAGCGCAGCAGTGTTTGCCGGAATGAATGCAAATCGAACAAGAGTTTGTTGGCTGCGCTTCTGGTTCGAACTGGGCAGCAACTGGGCTAAATCTCGCCCAGTTTCAATTTCAATTTCCATTTCGATTTGGATTTATTGGGCTGCGCCATTCATAAAATTTTTGGATATCGTCGGGCGAGCGCTTTCATTAGCACAGCGCACAGCGCACAGCGCGCAGCGCAGAACGATTGAAGAAGACGACGCGCGAATTTCGCATCGCGGCATTTCGCATTCTTGTCATGCATTAATTATCAAGGCGCAATCAGCGCCCCAAACTGCTGCGCACTCGTTGCAAACAAGCGAGCAACAGAACAGCTCTGCTGCCTTCGCTGTTGTTGTTGTTGTTGTTGTTGTTGTTGGCTGCGCATCATCTAAATTGTGCATCGCTGATACGAGGCGGCAGCCTTTGCAGTCAGTTGCTATGATGTGTGCAACTGTTTAGACATTTTCTTTGTGCGCTCGCAAATTGAGTTTGCCACATGCCACATGCCACATGCCGCATACCCTCTAAGCAGTCGCTGTGGAAAGCACATGAAAGCTCGCCAGCTTCAACTCGAAAGCTCCCTAGTCACCTGATTCCCTTCAGTTGCTCTCGCCTCAACTCAAGTCGCGTGCAACGTGCAATCACCATCATCATCAGCATCGTCATCATCATGATCGGCTGCCCTTCCTGCCTCTCGTGCCGCACACATCCTTAAAATATTTGTGCAACTTATCAGCGCATTTAAAATTAGCAGCATCGCTGTTGTTGCCGTCTGCTGCCGCTGCCGCAGTCGCCGTCGCCGTCGCCGTCGCTGTCGCTGCCCGCGTCGCTGTCGACGGCGCTGCCTGAACTTTTGACGACATCTGCGACGGGGCAAGTCGCAGTCGCGTGATTTGTTTTGTAAATGAGCAAAAATGCAAAACTAAAACCAAAAACCAAAAAAAAACAACAAAAAAAAACTGCCGAAAAAACAAAACCAAAAAAGCGCAAAAATAAAAATAAAAATAGTCATTGAACATGTTTACGGCCAGAGACGTTGCTAGTTGTCAGTTGCCTTTTGCTCTGTTCCAAAATAGCCAAAATAGAGACAGACAGCCAGAGAGACCGAGGGAGAGAGAGGGAGAGAGAGAGCGCGAGACTGGGGGAGAAATTAGCTGCTTTGGTAGACCAAGCGCAAATTGTCTAAACACAAATTTCACAGACACAGAAAATAATTGCAACCGCGTTCGATCAACAAACACACACACACACACACACACAGTGCCTCGCAGCAAGCAGCGCACACTCAAAGACTGCAGCTCATTATGAGACATTATAAATATGGGAAATTGTAAAGATGCCACTACACTTTGCCCAGCTGCACAACTTCAACTCAATGCCCAAACTTATGTTAATAACTATTTACTGCTCGCACAGTGCCTGCCAAAGTGTGCCTGCCAAACCCTTTTTGAGAGACAGAATATAACAGCCATCAACGATTCGCATCGAGTCGAGTCGCGTAGTCACCGGATGCGGTTCAGTTATATCATCTATATTCGAGACACTATATACTGTGTGTTTGTTTGCTTTGGGTTATGTATGGGCTAATTGCATAGCAATTGTCACTCATTATGATTGAGGTGCTCGCCCCCTCGCCCCCTCGCCGCGTCGCCCCATCGCCCCGTCGCTCCCACTCGCCACTTCCTTCTTCAATTTGTCGCTCGCGTTTTTTCTTTCTGCTTCTTGCTGTGCCGTTTTACATAAGCAGCAAAGTTTTCGTTTCACGTTAGACAACAACAACAACTGAACGAGCCCCTTTTGCGCGCTGTTTTGGCCGCGCGCGTTTTGCGCGCGACTTTAGACGCGCCGAAAGGCTGCGGCTTTTTTACGTTTGAACTTTTGGGTAATGAGCAAATGTTCGCGCCGTGCCCAAGGGGGGGGGGGGGGGGGCGGTAGGCAGCAAAGTGTGCGCTGTCTGCGGGGCGTGAACAGCACACAACAAAGTAATAGACTGCAGCGTGTACGATATGATATGTTTGTGTGTTGTTTCTGTGTTTGTCCATCGGCCACGACTTTTGTTTGCCGTCTCCGTCGTCTCCGTCGTCTCCGCCGTCGTCTGTTTGCTCGCTTCCCCAGCGCCCCACACACCTACCGCAGCTGTCATAAATTATCAGGCACAAGCAAGCGACTCCCAACCGCCGACTTCCAACTTCGCGGCGGCCGCACTTAATCAGCCATTAGAGATCTCTTCATTTCGAGCCCAGCGTCGTGTGTCCCCAAATTGGGCGCTGCTCGTTCGCCCAGCTGATGGACTAAGCAGCTACCCTGCAGGCAGCCAGCTGACCACCTTAATGCCATTAGAGTAGCCTTGTGTTTCCACCTGCCTTTTTACAGGGTATGCGCGGCTGAGAAATGCAGCGCGCAAACATTTGAAGAGTTGCGCGCTCTCGTTGCCGCTGCCGTACTTCTTGTTGTTGTTGTTGTCGTTGTGCTTTGTTAGCTTTGCACTTAAATAATTTAATTGCTTATAAAATAAATAAACTGGGGCGGCATGACGAGCCATCCACCCAGCGGCCGAGCAGCCAGGCGAATGTGTTTGTCGTTTTCCACCGAATGCATTTTCCAAAAATAAAATCAAGAGAAAACGCGCCACACATACATATATATATATATATATATATTTGGTTTACTTTAGACAGACTGCTTCATAATATTTGTGGTGTGCTTTCTTTTTGTTCTGTGCCGACTTTGCTGCTGCCTGCTGCCTGCCCCCCCGCCCCCTTCTTAGTGTTGTGGCTCGCCTCGTTTTTATTTTTATTGAGTCGACGGTCGATGCGATTGAATCGATGCGATACGATGCGATGCGATGCGATGCGATTTGATTGATTGCCCCCATTGACTGATTGACAGTTCAACACTTGCAGCTGTCAAATTTGTGAGCAGCGCCAATAAATGCGGGGCGGGAGAGGGGGATCGGTGGGGAATTCGCTTTGTTGTGCTGTGTCGTATTTCAGTGCACTTTATGAGCATTCGCGTTGAGCTTCAACTCTTGCGCTAATTATTTTGCAACAATTAATGAAGGCGCACCAAAAACACCCAAATAACACATGCGACTGACTGACTGACTGACTGACTGAGTGACTGACTGAGTGACTAGCTGCTCTATATAGCGCAGACATCGGCCCATGGCTATATGCCGAATCCGCTGCTGATCTGCGTTGATCTTTTAACTCAATTAAAAGCAGACAGCCACAGCAGAGCGGCGACGCGCATTCACGACTCGCACTCACCCTGTAGAATGCGCGACAATGCGCGACAAGCGCAGCGTTGCACAACAGTGCGTATGCGGAGTGCAAGAAACTGCCAAAAACAAAATACACTTGCACTGCGCCAAACTGACGCCTCTGCCGCCGTCGCTGTCGGCGTTGCAGTCGCAGTCGCAGTCGGCGTCGTGGGCGGCAGTTCTGCGTCATGTGAGTCAGCAACGCATTTGGCAAGCGACGCGATTTCAGTGCGCTGCTTCGTTGCCTGCAGCAAATGACCACAGCAAAGACCAAAGACACCAACACACACACACACACACACACACACACAGTGGGGCCACGTGTTGGCGATGTTTATTAGAAGCTGAAATGCCTGTCGCTGCCTTTTGACTGTAATTAGCACATTGTGCGACGATTCATCTGTTTGTTGTTGCACACAGCACATCAAACAACACACACACACACACACACACACACACACACACACACACACACATGCCACATGTGGCAGGCAGAGCATATTGTGGTGCCTCCTGTTGCCAAGCAGCCACAAAATGCTGCCAGCTAAATTGAGGCAGTCAAATGAGCTTTAGATGCAACTTTGCCAGTTTAACTTGCCTACAATTGAAATCATTTACTATGTAATAGTTTGTCTATCAATTGACCCACTACTTTTAAATCATTTAGTATATAATTTGCAGCTTCAAAGTTGCAGTCAAAACTTAAGACTTCGACTGACACTTGAGCTGCTTTTTTAGGGACAACTTCAGCGGGTTTCTGGCGCAGACTTTGGGAGCTGCTTTCAGGTGCTTTGGTGGCGAGCTGACAGCTAATTAGTTGCTGTGATTGCTGTGTTTGTGTCAATGCACTGCCAAAAATATCGCAGCAACAACAACACAGAGGCGTCAATTTATTTGTAGCTATTTCGTCTTAAATTCAAATTATAAATAACACACGTACGTCTCGCTGTGTGTGCGTGTGTGTGTGTGAGTGTGCAATGCACTCAATGCGAATTATTTTGCCAGGCAGGGAGGGCGTGCCACGCCCACGCCGCATTTTTGCGCCAATTGTTGTTGCTGCACGTTTCGCTTGTCAAAAGCGTTTTGCTTCGATGAATGAATTTGGTGAAAACAATAAATAGCCTGGAACAACAACAACAGCGACTGTTTGCAATGCCGAAATTGTTGAAATAGCAGAGAGCACGGCCACGAGAAGAAGAAGAAGAGCAGCAGCAGCAGCAGCAGCAGCAGGCGGGCCGTAAATCAAAAGTCTAGACAAATTGCAACACAAATACAAACAAACACGAATGCAAATAGAGAGAGAGACAAAGACAAATAAAGCGATAGATGCACAGTGCATAATTAACAGCTGGCTTTCAGTTGCTGATGAGTTCGCAGTGACTGCGACTGCGACTGCGACTGCGGCTGCTGCTGCTGTTATTGAACGCTCAACGATCAACGGAAATGAGGGGCGGGCCAGCAAGAGCAATAACAGCAGCAACAACATTGGACGACAACAGGAAGAGCGAGGCTGTTAACTGCCAGAGCCAGCCTGTTATTGGCTGCTGCTTAACAGCAAGCGGAAGCAGCGACGTTGACGGCGACGTTGGCGCTGGCGTCGACGCAGCAACTGTGGTTGGCAACATTCGCTGTAAGCTGCTGGCAACATGCGCGCGTGTTGCCAACGCATTTGTTGCCGACGCGCGAGAATTGAAAGAAATGTGCAAGCGCATTTAGCGTGCAATTTTGGCAATTATATAAGTGCAAAATTGAGTGTATTTATAACCAAAATGGGCAAGAGCAGACACAGCAAGTTTGCCGAGCATTCGATTCGATTCGATTGGATTCGAATCGTGTTGCGTTGCTTCGTCGCTTTTGGGTCTTGTACATAATATACATACATAAATATTTATAAATGTATTGCGCGTAAATCGGCAGCTTGTATCAAAGGCGATTCCGTTGTCTCGTTGTCTCGTTGTCTCGTTGTCGCTCTTCTTCACTGATTAAATTTCTATTGTTGTTGCTTGCATTTAAAATTGTGTTTCTTTTATTTTCGCACGCAAATAAAACTGGCGCCAATGAAAGCAACAACAACAACAGCAGCAGCAGCAGCAGCAACAACAAATTATAATAAGACCGCCACTTGATAAACGTCGCGCGTCGTTAGCGCCACTTATCACGTATACGCCATGTCGGGCAATGCCGCCCCTGCTTGTTCGGCTAAGGTTGTCGTTGCCGTTGCCGTTGCCGTTGCTGTTGTCGTTGCTGTTGCCATTGCTGAGGTTGTTTCGCTGCTGCTGATGTTTGCCGGGGCGTTGTTTTCATTTTGCTTAGATAGTTGATTTGTTGCTGCCTTTTTTCGTTTATTTTTTTCTTCAGTTTCTGTGCTAGTTAATCAGTTGTAGCCCAGTTTCTGCCAGCTGCTTTTCAATGATAACAAAACGCTGTGTATCGAAACAACAACACCACCAAAATATACGATTCAACGTTGAGCAACAAGCAACGCTGAAGTCGACGCTGAAGCTGAAGCTGAAGAAGAACAATCCATCAAGCAAAATGCTCTGATATTTACGCCCATTCATTGCCATTCGTTTTAACTGCTTCAACCGATACCCTGCAGCAGCGATTGCCGGCATATTAGCTGATAGATTCATATTGAATTTATGAACACACTTTCTGCCTGTTTTGTAATTAGTTTAGCAAGTAATTCCTGAAGCAAAGCGAACTTGCGAATGCTCTTTACTTTGCTTTGTAATTTGCGTGGTAACCTGCAGTCGCGCTGGCCGCTTTCCCACCACTATTTGGGGGAATGCTATTAGGTATTTTGTATGTTTCTATTTTTTTTTTTTTTTTTTTGGGTTTTCGGTTTTTTTGCGCGCGCGTTTTGTGATTTGGATTTTATGGGGCTGCCGTCGGCGCCAAAGAGTTTAAAGTTTTAGCATTTGTAATTTGGCCGAGCTGCCGAACGGGCGAGCGTCGCCTGAGCGCCTGGTAATTAAAATATATTAATAATTTAACGCGCTTTTGCCCGATTTGCATACCAAATAACAGCCACAAAATGCCATCCAATTAACAGCAGCAACAAACACAAAATGCCGCTAATGAAATTGAGTCTAAAAGCCTCAAATCAGTCTCCTCCGCCTACTCGTGCACCGCCCCCCCCCCCACGGCCACACCCTGCCAACAACTTGACACTTGGTGGCGCCAGCGAGAGCAACGAGCAACGTTGTCTACGCTTTTGTGTCGACTACATTTGCTTTTCGCATTTGTAAAAATTGAAAATCGCTGCCGGAAACGCAGCCGAACGTGGCGCCAACAACGTGTTGCTGCCGCCCGCTTGGCAACATGTTGCCGCTGGCAACATTGTGCAGCCCTCGCTCAGTTTTCCATTCCCATAGTCATTGACATTGACTAAATTTCATGTACGAGCATATGGGCAAATGCAATTAACTGGCGCCAGCAATCAAATTTATATATAGACAATGCTGCTTTTATGGCCAGCAATTGAAAGATGCAATTTAATGCACAATCTCTCTCTCTCTCGCTCTCGCTCTCGCTTGGACTTTTAATTAATTGCGTTTCTCTTGTGATTTCTTTGCAGTTACCGAATGCCAATTTGGCAAAGTTCTACGCGAATTGGGCTCCACTTGGTACGCGGACCTGGGACCTCCATTCGGCGTCATGTATTGCATCAAATGCGAATGCGTTGCGGTAAGTTCACGATTGCCACTAGTAAAGTGTTTAGAGCTTGAGATACTTTTGTATCTGCATCGCTTTTGGGTGTGTGGCAGCGGCTGACTGAACAAATTAAGTCAAGTCTGCGCTGATAGGCGGCCAACTAATTGACTAATGACTGCCGACATTTGCTACAAGCGACAAGACAGCAACAACAACTGAATGGCAGAAGCGAAACAGCAACAACAGATTGTGTAGCGAAAACAACTAGGAAAATAGGAAAATTATTGGCGAAAATGTATTTTCACTTAAGTTGGGGCCAAAACGTGGCAAGGCAAGAGGCGCATAATTTATGGCATTTTTACGCATGATTAATATTGATTTTAGAGCTCTTTTTATAATGGCGAACACCACGAATGCTGTATACCCTATACATCATCCATCTATACTATATCTATATCTATATCTATATCTATATCTATATCTATATATATATATATATATAGATGCTTATCTGCGTAGCTGCGAAACCGAATGCCGAACCTTTGCCAAAAGCAAATTGAAAATTGCGTTTTCCTTCCCCTTGTTGTTGTTGATTGAATTGTTGTTTGAAGCGAATTGCTGCAATTACGTCGATAGCGAGGGGGGGGGGGGGGTGGTAAGAAGGGGAAACAGCATTGAAAATGTCAAACTTGTGTCTTCGTTCAAGTTCTGCGTCGAGTGTAAAAATAACAAAAACAACAACCCAATTTATACACATCGCATATGTATATATATATATGTTCCCCTACTCATGCAGATGATATATATATATATAGCATGTTTATAAGGCAGGCCCCGAAAATTAATTGACGCCATAAAGTCGTTTCGCTTGTTGTTGCAGTTGTTGTCACTGTGCGTCTGCCATCGACCAGACGACCCAGACAACAGAGCAACCCAGCCCAGCCCCAACTACACAACACTATATATTCTATGCCAAATCAGGTCTCATTGCTGATCACTCTGCAGCACTCTAATTCATTGCTATTGATCTCTGCTTGTTTGTAAGCCAATACTTCAATCACAGATGTGCAGCAAACTGTTGCAACAACTCTGGGGAAGTGTGTGAAGTCGTCTACACAAAGTGTTTGTGTGCTTGCAGAGTTGTTAAGTTGTTTAATGAGTTGCTTTTATTTACGAGTATGTTTTCATTTGAGCAGTTGTACTTTTGGGTTATTAACTTTTCTCTTTGCAAATTGTCGGGCTAATTGAAGCCACACAGGCAACGGCAACAGCTTGGACGCAGTTTCTTGACTCGATTCGCTATTTAATGGACCTGTCCAGCCACTGGGCATTTGGTCATTTGGTCATTTGGCCATTTGGCCATTTGGCCATTTGGCCATTTGGCCATTGCATAAAAGTCAGTTTTGTATTAATTAATTATAATTTATGTGGCTGCAAGACTTATAAACGAGCACATCATAAAACGATAGCTGCTGCCTTCGCCTTCAGCAGCCGTAGCCGCTGCCTGCTCTCTCTTCCCCTCTCCCTCTTCGACTGCTTCGTCTGCTCGTCTGCTGTTGCTGTAAGACTTAAGAACTGATATGCCATCGTTAAAAGCAACAACGTTGGCAGGCCAATAAAAATGAATTCATATAAACATCAAAAAGACAACGACACAACACTCTCAGCCCAGTCAGCCAACCAGAGATCTGAAATGAATTAACACACACACACACACACACGCACACACACACACAGTAGAAAAGCCGAACAAATTTAAAATGAAAATACAACAAAAAACAATTTGGAATTATATATATACTAAAAATTATAAATATATTCATATATTTATATTAAGAAAATCGCAGCTTGATTTAGTTCTAAAATTAAGCAGCCCAGCAACTGTGGATGACTCACAGATACCCTGTAAGCAGCACACAATGCACTTAGCACTTTGATGGTGGGGAATAATACTATGACTGGGCTGAGTTCGCTTAGTAGAGGCGGCTGCAAGTAGCCAACATTACAGGGTATGCGCATAGAAATCGTATAAAGTTTGTGTGTGTGTGTGTGTGTGCGAATGGCAGCGCTAATTAATTTTGCGGCTACAGAAATTATATAAAAAGTGAATAAAAAAATAAATAAAATATACAGTAATGGGCATCGGGACAGACAGAAGTGACACATTGGCTCATCCACTCAGCATAACTAATGAGATATTATACAAGTAGTCGAAATTTTTGCATCTTGTTTATTTATTTTTTGGCTCTTCGTTTTGTTTTTTTTTTTTTGTCATTTCTTTTGGTATATTTGCGTTGCTTGTTGCTAATAAATATGTGTTTTGTTCTTGTGCTTGCAGATACCCAAGAAGCGTCGCATTGTTGCACGTGTGCAGTGTCGCAACATCAAGAACGAGTGTCCGCCGGCCAAATGCGATGATCCCATCTCATTGCCCGGCAAATGCTGCAAGACCTGTCCCGGAGATCGTAACGGTAAGTCCAACTAGTAGCACACATAGACAGACTTTCGCTCATGCCAGCGAGATGCGTCACTTGGGGCATGTTCAAAGACGGCAGCAGCAGCAGCAACTTATAAATTAGGCAAATATCTCAATATTTTGACACATGCAATTGTTTGTTAAGCCCCATAAAGAACATAAAAAACAAGAGCGTTCAATTGGATTATCAGACAGCCGACGAGATTGAATAGGTATATAACTATATCTGTGTATACTCGGGGAGAGTTGGCTATAAAAATGATATGACTTGTTGCTTGTAAAGAATTTGGCTGCCGCAGATACGCAGATAGGCAGATAGGCGGCTATAGCTGCGACTTGTGTAGTCTATGAATAATTAAGCGTAGCGGCCACGGCAGCTGTACAACACTTTTCAGATCACATAATATCCATGTATATACTCGTCGCATATACACCACATAGTATATATAGATAGTTTGCGTTTTCGGGGCATGAATCGGAGCGAACGAAACGCGTAAATTGTTTATGAAAAATTACTTGGACCGAAATGAAGGTCAACGCTACGCAATTTATAATTCTTTTTTATGCCATTTGGCTGGCTGCTTTTGTCGCCTACCCAACATATTTCGATCCACGCCACCTCCTTTCCACCTCCCTCCCTCCCCCTCTCTCTCTCTCTCTCTCTTGTTCAGTCTGTCGCTTGATGTATGTTATTTCATTTCAGTTTTTTCGCTTTGCATTTATTTCGCTCGTCTTTTGCATGTTTCGTGTTCGGTGTCTGCTCCGATTTATTTTATATCGTACAACTGCTCAACATTATTATGATCGGCTGTTGTATGATTGTATTGTGATTATTATTCATATTATTATTATGAGGCACCATTGGGGAACTGCGACTCTGTTGTTTTCCCCCATTTGCCACTTGCCGATGGCATTGATGGTGGACGCATTCCTCGACTATTCCGCCGAATTTCATGCCCATTGGGAGCACACACGTGCCGTGCCACCAAAAGAGCTGAGTCCTTGCTTCGGCTGACTGCTCGACAACCCTAAACAACTCGCACTGCGACGCTCTGCAAGTCGTAATGTATTTATAAAAAGCTGAATCACTGGCCAATTCTTTGGCTTTAGCTAATTTTCTGCATGAATTGAATTCATAATTAGAAAAGAAGCGAAACAAAAAGACTTGCGACGAAAGTCGCTACAGTGTGTGTGTCTGTCCGTGTGTGTGTGTGTGTGTGTGTGTGTGTGTGTGTGGTGTGTGTGACATTTTTCGCATAATCAGGCGAGTGCTGGCTGAATTCCAGTCAGCCGTTTTGCCGCTGTGTGGCATGAAGCAGAAGCTGTAGCTAAAGCCGCAGTCGAAGCTCGTAAACTGGTTGCCTGCCACGGCAAGTTGCAGCAAGTTGCGAGTAAGCAGGCAAGCTGCGGCTGCTGCGGCGGCTGCGGCTGCTGTGGCTTGCAACTGCTGGCAGCACATCATTAGTTTCCGTTTTGCGGCAATATTTCATTTGCTTATGCAAAGCCGTTGACCTTTGTCGTCCCCAATTGGCCGCCCCTCTCTCTCTCTCTCTCTCTCACTCGCTCGCTCTCTTGCTCTCTTTCTCTCTGTGTGCATCTCTCGCTCTGTCTGGTGGAGATTTCACTTTTATTCCGAGTCGGCCAAGTTGCCACAAATTGCGGCTGCCACGTCAAAAATTGCAACAGCAGCTTCAGCAGCGGCTGCGACTTGCTTGCAACTCGTTTGCCATAAATAGTTAGAAGGCACGGGCGCGGCCCCAACTTGGCTCGCCTGCCTGCCTGCCTGCCGGCCTGCCACATGCCCCGCCGTGGCAAGCTGCTCTCTCGTGGTGGCTATTGTAAAAATATTTGCGCGCAACAACAACAGCAACGAGCTGCTTTTGATTTGCCAAAGTTATTTCTCTTTTTTTTTCCTTCTTTTTAGCCTAACTTGGTGCATGCCACGGCTGCAGCTTTTGTTGCTGCTGCATCTAACTGCAGCACACACCAAGTTGCATACTTAGACACAGACACACATACACACACATATATATATATATATATATATATATATATAGAGAGAGGCAGCCCAGTTTAGTGCAGCAAGTTGCAACTCGTTGCATCTCTCGCTGAAAATTGCCCACGATAAATGCCCATTTTTGGGGGCAGAGCCAGCGTTGTTGCCGCATTGCCGCATTGCGCCGCTGCTCGCTGCATTAATTTATGCATTTTTTCCATCTGCCGCTCACTGCCCAACCCCCCCCCCCACCACCACCTCCCCTCTCTCACGCTGCTCAGTTTATATTTTTTCTGTTTTATAATGACATAACTCGAGCATTTTAACGCTTATTAAATTATCTCATTTGCCGCCGCTAACGGCGGGCGGTCCACAGAACGACTCAGAGACAGACGCAGAGAGAGGGGAGGGGGGGGGGGGCATTTACCAGGTAGAGACAATAAAATTGAATGCCTCTGCGCTGGCAATGTCAATCGTCCGCAATCGCCGCGCATCATTCCCAATCATCTCATTTCATTGCTGTTGTGGCCCGTTTGTGTAGTTCGATCGAATCGAATCGAATCGAAACGATTCGGGGTCCATTTAGGAGCCAATGGCAATGCATTGGCGCTGCCCGACAATTCAACTTGATGACATCTTTTGTGGTCAATGCGTTGCCTTTCTACAGCATTTTATGGCCCAAACCCAAGCCAAGCCAGCATTCCAACTTTGTAGTCTCAAAAGGATGGCCCAAAAAAAACGACAACAAGAAAAGAGAAACGTATCAAGATGATTATCGCAAAGGCGTGAGTCCCTGCTTAGAGTTGCGCCGTCTTATCTACTATTGCCTCTTTATCTGCCCTCTCTCTCTCTCTCTCTCCCTCTCTCTCTGTCTTTCGTTGGCTGCTTCGGGCTGCGGCCATAAAGATTTCAACTTTATCGTGCGGGCATCAAAACGGAACTGTCTATTAAAGAGCCGCAGACTGCGCTCAGGTAGTTTCAGCTGCTGCGCGATCTTTGAGCATTATTCCAAGTTGCCAATATTCAAAATAAGCGGAAGCTCGCCCTGCCTCTCTCCCTCTCTTTCAAAAACATGTAACAAACCATGTTTCAAAAATGTGTAGCAACAACTTCAAATTGTTGGCATTTCTAATACACACTCTGCCCAGTATTAGCTCAGCATTTAATCAGCACAGATTTGTTATTGAGTGTCGCACAGTTCGCTTTCCATCTGCTGTTTTCAATTGCAATCCGTTGGCCACTTCTTCACTTCTCCACTTGGCTTACTTTCAAGCATGTGGAGCTCGTTTCATTAGAGAACCTGAGAACTACTAAAAAAAACACTTTCAAACATTTTGTTAATGAGTTGCGCGCCCGACTCTCCGTTCGTCTCTTCGGCTTGCAAGATTTGAAGATTTCAAGATTCTGATTTCGTTTTCGGGCTGGGGGGCGGGGGTAGGAGGAAGCCGCATACCAAAGCGTTGACTCAATGCCGAAGGTGTCGTTTGTCTTTTCCACTGGCTTTGTCGGCTTCTGACCGTCCGTCCGTCTGTCCGTCCGTCCGTCTGTCCGTCCGTCTGGCCGCCTGTCTGTCCGCTCGTTGTGCGTTTCTCGTGGTTGTCATGATGGGCAACGTGTCGTCGTCTTTGTGCGCACCAAAACTCATTTATCTTGGCTTAAAAAAAAAAACACAAAATAAAGAACAGGCCAAGACCGACAACAACGGGCAGGAGAAGAACCACACACGGCATAAAAATGAAACGAAACGAAACGAAACGAAATTCATTCATCTGCAAACCGAGCGCAAGTCAAGGGCAATGCCGAGCGTCTCTCTCGCACTCGTTTGTGGCTGTGGCTGTGGCTGTGGCTGTTGGGGGACCCGAGACAGAGGCCGGGATGCCGCTGAAGCTGGACCCAGAGCTCTGCGAGCGACCAATAAGCAAAAGAATGCGCCAAGCTGCCGCAGACGACGCGTCAAATTGAAAAACGCAAAAGATGCGAGAACGAGCGAGACAACGACGCTGCGGCGGGGGAGTCGCCTCGCGGGCAGGCGGCGAGGGGCAGCAGCGGCCTTTCGGTCAGAAGTGGCTCGTATTAAGATCAGGCGATAAGATCGGACAGCCAGAGACATTGAAGCTACACCAATACAGCAATACAGCGACACAGCAACACAGCAACACAGCAACACAATCGCCGTCGCAGTCGGGCAACGCAACCGCAACGCGCTCTTGGCCTGCTCTCGGCCTGCTCTCGGCCTGCTCTCGGCCTACCCCCCCCCCCCCTGGTTGCCCCGCTGCAGCCAGTTGAGTCGATATCACCTCGGCCTCGGCTCAATAAAATGCTATACAAGGTGTCAGATTTGTCGCCCTTCATTATGCGGCAAGAAGTTGATTTTATTTTATTTTTTCTTCAGCTTCTTCTTCTTCTTGCGCTTTTTTGCGGCTTAACGCAGCAGTGGCAGCGGTCAAACGGGGGGGTGGGGGAGGGGTTGAGAAATAATCGAAATTCCAATGCAGCATCAACTTCAGCTTTAGCCGCCAACTGTCTTCTCTTTAGTTTGCTCATTCGGGTTTATTTCTGTGCGCATACCCTGTAAACGTTGCGAATTGCGGATTCTGCAAATTTCAACTGTAGATTTCAACAAGAGCTGCGAGTTGTACAAGTTTCAGCTAAATTCCGCTTTGGGTAGCTGAGCAGATTTAAGTGCATTTGCAAGCGCTTATTGCAGGGTAGCTGCCTGTCGAGCCAGGCACAATGTGAGGCTCGAGGCTGGAGCGTTTCATAATCAGCTTTTGGCAGCGACTTCTAACGAAGTTGAGGCTGTAGCTGAGTTCGTGATTTATGTGCCACTGTCAATCAACCGTTCGTCGTCTCTCTCGCTCTCTCTGTGTGTTTGGTGTTTATGCCTGCCCCTTGTCACGCCGGAAATATCCACCTACTTTCACGCCAAGCCGATTCCTGGAAGTTGCATTTCGGGTCTCTCGCTCTCTCTCTCTCTCTCTCTGGAGCTGCGTGTCTAGTTTACCTGCTGCGAATCAATTTATGCACGATTAATGAATGCCACCTGGACGCTCAGCGCTCAGCTCGTCTACCTACCTGCCCTTTGTGCGCTGGCTTCATTCATTCATTTCATTCAGTTGTTGTGCGCGGCGATGCGCTTTGAACCTGCATTCCAATGTAGAGCAAATTCCACTAACCGATTTTACTCCATTCATCTCATTTGCAGACACGGACGTGGCTTTAGATGTGCCTGTGCCCAGCGAGGAGGAGGAGCGCAACATGAAACGTAAGTAGCAGCACAACAACACTGTGATTGCACTGTGAACTTGCAGTCGCGAACTCAAGTTAGATGGCCAGCTAATTGCAACTTGCACAACTTGCACACGGTTCAATCCACAGATTACGCGGCGCTGCTAACGGGACGCACATCGTACTTCCTGAAGGGCGAGGAGATGAAGTCCATGTACACGACATACAATCCACAGAACGTGGTGGCCACCGCACGCTTTCTCTTCCACAAGAAGAACCTCTACTACTCGTTCTACACGTCCGCCAAGATCGGCCGCCCGCGCGCCATCCAGTTCGTCGACGACGGCGGCGTCATACTCGAGGAGCACCAGCTGGAGACGACGCTGAGCGGCACGCTGAGCGTCTACCAGAACGCCACCGGCAAGATCTGCGGCGTCTGGCGTCGCGTGCCGCGCGACTACAAGCGCATACTGCGCGACGATCGCCTGCACGTCGTCCTGCTCTGGGGCAACAAGCATCAGGCGGAGCTCGCGCTCGCCGGCAAGATCGCCAAGTACACGGCCCTGCAGACGGAGCTCTTCAGTGCGCTGCTCGAGCCGCCGACGACAACGCCAGGCGGCAAGCAGGAACCACAGCTGGCGGGCGCCGGCGGCACAGCCATTGTGTCGACGTCGAGCGGCGCCGCCAGCTCCATGCATCTGACGCTCGTCTTCAACGGCGTCTTTGGCAGCGAGGAGTTCGCCGATGCGCCGCTCAGCGTGCGCATCGAGCTGCCCGAGCGCAAGGAGCTCATCTTCGACGAGGTGCCGCGCGTGCGCAAACCCTCCGCGGAGATCAATGTGCTGGAGCTGTCGTCGCCGATCAGCATTCAGAATCTGCGGCTGATGTCGCGCGGCAAGCTGCTGCTCACCGTCGAGTCGAAGAAGTATCCCCAGCTGCGCATCCAGGGCCACATTGTGACGCGCGCCAGCTGCGAGATCTTTCAGACGCTGCTCGCGCCGCCACACGCAAGCGCCAGCGCCAGCGCCAGCAGCGAGCTGAGCAGCAGCAGCGGCCTCGCCTGGGTCTACCTCAACACGGACGGCTCGCTGGCGTACAACATTGAGACGGATCACGTGAACACGCGCGATCGCCCCAACATCAGTCTGATCGAGGAGCAGGGCAAGCGCAAAGCGAAGCTCGAGGATCTCACGCCCAGCTTCAACTTCAATCAGGCCACCGGCAGCGTCGAGAAGCTCGGCCCCAAGGTGCTCGAGTCGCTGTACGCCGGCGAGCTGGGCGTCAACGTGGCCACCGAGCACGAGCCCAGCCTGATACGCGGCCGCCTCGTGCCGCGCCCCGTTGCCGATGCACGCGACTCCGCGGAGCCCATATTGCTGAAGCAGCACGCTGCTGGCGGCGATGTGGCGACGGGCGTCACGGCTGCCATGGCCATGGCCTGGATGTCGATCGACAACGAGTGCAATCTGCACTACGAGCTGACGCTGAGCGGCATTGCGCCGAGCGCCGCCCAGGAGCTGCAGCTGTACCTGGAGGAGAAACCGATCGAGGCGATTGGGGCGCCAGTGACGCGCAAGCTGCTGGAGGAGTTCGCCGGCAACTACATGGAGGGCTTTGTGCTGGGCATGCCGTCGGCGGAGCTGATCAAGCTCGAGACGAGCGTCTGCTATCTGGAGCTGCGCGCCAAGCACAGCCACCAGCCGCTGCTGCGCGGCAAGCTGAAGAGCACCAAGGTGCCCGCCCACTGCTTTCCCATCTACACGGACAACAATGTGCCGGTGCCGGGCGACCACAACGACAACCAGCTGCTGAACGGCGAGACCAAGTGCTTTCACTCCGGCCGCTTCTACAACGAGTCCGAGCAGTGGCGCAGCGCCCAGGACACCTGCCACATGTGCGCCTGCCAGCGCGGCCAGGCCAACTGTGAGCTGATCAAGTGTCCGCCGCTCAAGTGCAAGCCGGCCACCGAGCAGCTGCTGCAGCGCGACGGCGAGTGCTGCCCCAGCTGTGTGGCACGTCGCGAAACTGCCGCCGACTGGCATGCAACGGCCTCCGGCTTGGGGTCGGCCCCGTCCAGCAGCAGCAGCGCGAGCGGCAGCTCGGCCGCGCTCAACGGCAGCGAGCTGCTGCTGCAGCCGCGTCGCGGCTGTCGGCTGGGCGATCAGTTCCATGCGGCGGGCGCCAGCTGGCATCCGTTTCTGCCGCCCAACGGCTTCGACACGTGCACCACGTGCAGCTGCGATGCGGCAACGCTGGAGGTGCGCTGTCCGCGCATGGTGTGTCCGCCGCTGCAGTGCAGCGAGAAGCTGGCGTATCGGCCCGACAAGAAGGCCTGCTGCAAGGTCTGTCCCGAGGGCAAGCAGAGCAACCACGGCAGCAAGCATGCGCCCAGCAATCCGAACGTGCTGCACGACCAGGCCATGCAGCGCTCGGCCGCCCACAACGCCGAGGAGGTGCTCGCCGCCGGCGGCTGCAAGGTGGTCAACAAGATCTACGAGAACGGCCAGGAGTGGCATCCCATCCTGCTCTCGCACGGCGAGCAGAAGTGCATCAAATGCCGCTGCAAGGTAAGTTCTACACTGCTACAAATCAGTGCAAGTCTCTTAAGCCATGCAGTTTGCTAATGCATTCGTTTTGTTTTTGCTTTTGTGTTTTTCTTCCGCAGGACTCGAAGGTGAACTGCGATCGCAAGCGCTGCTCGAGATCGACGTGCCAGCAGACGCGTGTCTCGAACAAGCGTCGCGTGTTCGACAAGCCGGGCAGCGAGTTGGCGGCGGTCCCGCCCATCGATGAGTGCTGTTCGACGCAGTGTCGACGCTCGCGGCGCCACCACAAGCGACAGCCGCACCACCAGCAACGTGCCACCAGCAGCTGAGCGCGTCAGAGAGAGAGAGAGAGTGAGAGAATGAGAGAGAGAGAGAGAGAGCGCAAGCGATCGAGTGAAACAGAGAGCGAGAGAAGAAAACTTGTATTATATGGAAACTGCAAACACACACACACACACAGTAAGAGAGCGAGAGAGAGAGAGAGCGAGAGAGAGCGCGATCGATAAATCGATGCAGAGATGGATAAAGTTGCAGCGATATACGATATATGATATATATGTAGGCTATAACCAGTGCAGAGTTGGCTTTAAAAATTCTCTTCTTGTGGCGCGCATTTTGATCGATCAAAAGCAAAAGAAAAACAAACCTGAAAGCAATCGAAATTCTCCCGCTTCTACTTCTGCTTCCTTCCGTTTCTTCTACTCCATTTCAAAGAATTTAAATTCACATTTAAATTGCAATTTGAAAGCGCAACAAACACTTGAAACACACAAGCAAAAAGAAAGCAAAAAATAACAAAAATACACCAGCGATATATATCGATTATAGTATATCGAAAGATATAGACCATATATACGAGCATGTATATATATTCATATATATATATACGATTTAAAATACACACACATACATATATGTATATGT
The DNA here is from genome assembly GCA_035046165.1 of Drosophila rubida. Taxonomy (NCBI): domain Eukaryota; kingdom Metazoa; phylum Arthropoda; class Insecta; order Diptera; family Drosophilidae; genus Drosophila; species Drosophila rubida. The sequence goes on along the minus strand of JAWNOF010000023.1, from coordinate 4,556,668 downwards.
ATAATTTAATAATTTTTTTTCTAATTTATGAGAAACAAAACGCAGTGGGAAACGCTTTTGGGCGCGATTAAACGCTTGTTATCGTTATCGTTCGTTATCACGTTATCGATACAAACCCACACACACACACACGCACACACACACACACACACACACACACACGCACGCACGTCCCGTCGCGGCGCCAACCAAAAGTTTCGACTGATTGACTGAATGGCAAAAATATCTAAACAAATATATTTAGTGAATAAGCAAAACGTTTTTTTTTTTTTGTTTTTTTGTGGCAGAGCGAGAGAGAGAAAGAGAACGGAAAATGCAAAAAAAAGGAAGAAAAAATTGAAAATAATGCTTTTCAATAGTGAAATTATTTTGTACTAATTGTTACTTACTCACACAAACACACACACACACACACACACATGCATACAACACATATTTTTCAGAGCGTATTACATAAAAAAAGGGAAAAAAAAAACATTTTTATACATTAGACAAGAACGAAAACAGAATTAGAAATTGATGTACAAAATTTGTTGAAAAGAAAATTTTTAAAGCAATCACGAAAATGCCATGTACACATATTTATACACACACACACACACACACGAACACACACAGACACACACATGCAATGGAAATCAAACAAACAAAAACAAAAAATGAAATTGTATTAATTTTTATTAAATTTTATTCTATTAAATTATTCTTATTATTATAATTTTTATGTTTATTTCTTGTAGCTTATATATACATACATATATAAATATATATACATATATATTGATATATTGATGAATTAATTGTAAACAATTCATTGCGAAATATTTACTAAAAAAAAAAACAAAACACACAAAAAAGCCAACAACAAAAATTATGAAAACAAAAACAATTGTACTAATAATTTACATTTAGTGTTTATAAATTTAAAACAACAACAAAAAACCATAAACAACAACAAAAACCCCAAAACAACAAAAAACCACACAATAAACAACAACAAAAAACAACAAACTTTAAACGATTCTCGATTATTTGATTTTTTATTTTGAATTTTTATACAACTTTTTTGATTTGCAGTCCAAAAAAGCAACCATGAACACAAACATGAAAATAAATGCGAAAATTTATAAAAATATTTCATAACAATTAACAAGAGTCGTTTTCATTTCACCTAAGCTACGCTTTCCGGGAAATTTCAGATGTGGCGGGCATTTCAATGCGACATCAATATGGCTAACCATATTAATGCGACAAACTGACTTGCAACGACTTGAGACTGCTCTGCAAGTGAGCAATATGATCAAGCAACTATGGGGAAGAAAAACTGACAAATTGTTGTATTATTTGCAAGCTAGAAATATAATAATATACACACAAAATATAGTTATATTGACTAGTCAATGATTTTAGCTAGTTCACTGACAATTAAATGAAAATAATCATTGATGATCTGGAAGTGCGTCAAGTTACCCTACTCAGCGTTGCACTGCGTTACAGGGTATGCAAAATGTGCATGGCTTACATAGAGTATGTGAACTTGTTCTCTATCGCAGTATCGTTCATATTAGGCTGGAAATGATGATTGCATGCCTCAAAATGGACAGCGTTGCCATTTAAAGTGCGACTCTCTCTGGCAGTTGGGAACTGCTTTGATATCATGCCACATCCGCCGGAATCGGCGAGGCGACACTTTTGGCCAAAAGTCGTTGAAGCAGCAACCAATAAAAGTTGATTGACATGCGACAGTTTTGATGACTATCCAGCAACTGCTTTTCAAACTCATTCCAATTGAAATCGGAGATGGCATAAAGTCTCCAACCAAGCAAGCAAACTGAATGCGACTTTGCGGCAAAGTCAAGCTGCCAAAAGTCTGTAGAACTGTTTAATTGATACGAATTCGTTAGACAGCATAGTATTCCCATCTTGCAACTGCCACAACAGCTCTGCTTGCGTTGGACGCTTTTATATATAGTGTTTTAGTCAAATGTTTTTACGCAAATGTTTAACAAATTTTAAGCAACATCGGCGACAACAACAAAAACAATGGCAACGCAAAGCAAACGTAAATAGTTCAGCTAATGCACTGACTGAGTGCAGAACAGAGAGGCGACAAAACTGACACACAGCGAAAGACAGAGAGAGAGAGAGAGAGAGAGAAACGTAGAGTAAGAGAGCATGTGTTACACAAAGTTCGCAGAGCGAAGAAGTCGTATATGCATCTCAATAATACCCTGTACAAAGGATGTTTTTATCAAGAAATTTAAGTAATTAAATCATTATTGTAATAGTTACCATCATATAATATAATTAATAATAGTTATCATCATATTCAATTTGCTTCAAAGAGTTGAAACATTCAAGTCCTATGTACACTGAGAAAAACAAGAGTATGTAAAGTAAGGTAAGTGATCTAAAAGAATGCCTTTAATTACTTATTTGTTTAATCAATTTGACAAAGAAAACTAAACTAGCATGTGTAAGTGAGGGAATGTTTTTTATTTATTATTATAATCAAACTATAGTCACAATTGTCACTAATGTATATAGGCACAATAATGTAGCTAGAATAACTGCGACCTTCTGGCTAATTCAGTCTGTTAGTGCGCAAAGCGACGCCAATAACAATAAAAAAGAATTAATAAAACATTAAAAGTTTGCAAGATTCTGCGAAGCATAGAGCCAAGTGAACAACACTTAGTGAGTGGGGCAGCTGAGCAGCAGAGACTAGCAACTAGTCGATGATTTATGATGAGAGCGAGCAGACTGGGCACTGAGCTGACTAGTATACCCTATGCGCGCGGCAAGGGGGTGTAGGGTATGCCGAGCAGTACGTTGGCTGCGCAAAAAGCAAATGAAATCGAATAATTAAATATTGGCATAGTCACACCTTGTTGACAATTATTGACAGGCTGATTGGCAAACAGCAAACAAATGAATACGTCGCCATTTGAGGTGACGACTCAACAGACGCGCCAGGGATGCAGGGCGGCTGTGGCGAGGCGACTGAGGTGGCTGAGGTGGCTGAGGTGGGTGTGGCCCACCAGGCAGCTACTGTGCGCAAAGACACAACACGCAAGGGCCCCCGATGCAATCTCCGATCGCAAAGCAAAAGCAAACCGCCAAAACCGTAAGCAACTGCGGAAGATGGAAACGGCGACGGATGCGAAGCGGTGTCGCGGGCGGGAGGGAGCGAGAGGGGGAGAGAGAGAGGCAGGTAACCAAGTATGGCTGCAAGTGGCGCTTGTGGCGTTGGCGTCGGTCGTGTTGACAGTTGAGATGGCATCTTATATTGACGCTATATATGGGCGATAAATCGCATCGCAGGCACAGACCGACAGACAGACAGACAGACGGACGGACGGACAGACGGACACAATTGTCATTTGCATTGCTATCAAAAGCGACGCAAAGCAGCGTGGAGTGAGGCGAGCTGAATCGCGTTGAATGGCAGCGCATGGAATGGCATCGCATGGCATGGCTTCGAATTGGCCAAACCTTAGAGCGCCCACATTTGGAGCTGCGGCTGCTGGTGACTGACAACAACAACAACGACGAGCGCAGCACGAATCGCTTAGATGATATCTAACAGCTCTCAGCTCTCTAGCGACTACTCTATAGACTACATGCAAAGTAACGGAGCTGCTCGACTGCAATACACCCGCTAGATTTGCATTCAGCAAATGAAAGATGTTGCTGCAGTAAGCGACAAGTCGAATGTTCATTTGCTCAAAATGCAATTATTAAGAATACAATTATTAACAATTACTATTAACAATCATTTACTACTATTCAGCTCAAAAAATTATTTGTTATTATTATTATTATTATTATTATTATTATTATTATTATTATTATTATTATTATTATTATTATTATTATTATTATTATTATTATTATTATTATTATTATTATTATTATTATTATTATTATTATTATTATTATTATTATTATTATTATTATTATTATTATTATTATTATTATTATTATTATTATTATTATTATTATTATTATTATTATTATTATTATTATTATTATTATTATTATTATTATTATTATTATTATTATTATTATTATTATTATTATTATTATTATTATTATTATTTTTTTATTATGTGTGTTTCTCTAGACACATTGCTTAACTTAAGCTACTTCAAAACTATACAAACTAATAAGTTTTTAAGGTGGCTTGACTACGATAAACTTAGGTAAACTACGTTGCCAACAATTCTGAGACACATTTTTACATATACGATATAGATTTATTTATAAAGAGCAACATGCTAACATTTAAATCGATATTTGGTACAGATATTTTCTTGCAGATTCCCAATTTTCAAGTTGTTGCTATCAAGGGTCCAAGGAGGACATAAAGTTCTACCTAAACTTCATCAAATGCAGATTCTCCCTCTTTAATCTGTTGCTCTCAAAGGTAGAAGGAGGGAGAAAGAGAGAGTTTTACCTCAACTTCATCGAATGGAGAATCTCCCTCTTCAATCTGTTGCTCTCAAAGTTCAAACTTTATCCAATGCAAATTCCCCATTTTCAATTTGTTGCTCTCAAAGGGCAAAGGAGAGAGAGGGAGAGTTTACCGCAACTTCATGGAATGCAGATTCTCCCTCTTCAATCTGTTGCTCTCAAAGGTCAAAGGAGAGAGAGAGAGTTCTATCCAAACTTTATCGAATGCAGATACCTACTCCCTCTTTAATATGTTGCTCTAAAAGCTCAAAGATGAGAGAGAGAGAGTTCTACCTCAACTTTATCCAATGCAGATTCTCCCTATTTAATTTTTGCTCACAAATATCAAGAGACATAGAGTTCTACCTAAACTTTATCCAATGCAAATTCCCCCAATTCAATTTGTTGCTCTCAGAGGTCGAAGAAGAGAGAGAGTTCTACCTAAACTTTGTCGGGTGTCTGTCATACCCTCTATGCGGTCGAGTAGCGGGTATAACAACTACCCGTAGCATTGGCTCGCTTGATTTACGAGACACATCCAATCCTACATGTGTATAAACATACTCGCATTCGCATTCGCATTCGCACTCGCACTCAACGCTGCAGCAGTTAACAACAACAAGAGCAACAACAAAATGGTATAAAAAAACTTGCTCACGACATTTAACCGACACTCATAATCATCAATTATCTCAGCTGTCGAATCGGGCAATTGAAATTGAACATGAAATTGAAATTGAAATTGAAAATGAGAATGAGAATGAAATGCAATTGCAATTGCAAATCGGTATCAGCATCTGAATCAGAATCCAAATCGGCATCGCAATTTCAATTGGAATTGGAAGTGCGGCAAATATGCAAAGCATTTTCTTAACTCTTATTGATCTCCAGTTACGATTACTACAGCTTAATTCCCCAGTCAACTCCCCAGCTACCTGGTCGCCAATCAAACTCTGTTTTGACTGCAGCTGTCAGTCAATTGGCTTGGAATGAATGATCAAGCGATCGTCGTGTGGCTCAACACATTTCTTGGTTCACATATTTTTCAAATTGACAGCGAAGAAGACAATAACACACACTTCTTTGCGCTTGGAAGTCGAAATTTTGCTTCAAATGAACTAATTGCTATTCCTGATTTAAATTGAAATCCTTATTTAAATGACATTTAAATTGATCTATAATTCACATATTTGGCTGCAATGAAAGTTTGGCTTGCTGACTGAATCTGTGTTAATCAAGCAATTTCTTTTTGATTGAAACTGTCGTTCGATGACTGAATATTTGACCAACTCATTGAAATGCGATGCCACAATCGGCAATATACGAGTACTCGTACCGTATATATGACTATGGTGTGTTTTCCGCTCGCCGTGCAACGTTTGGCATTCAACATGCATTCAACATTGAATCGAAATTGAATTTGGTTGCAAATTCACTTCCTCCAGTTACGCGTCTGATGCTGTTGTTGTTCGCTTGATTGCGAATGCAAATGCGCCAATGGGTCAAATCACGTTGACACGCGCTGTCGCTGGCTAATTGCTGCAACAAGCAGCGACAACAACGACAGCACTCCAACTGATCCAACTGAACCCGAGGGATCGAATCAGAGAGTTTACTCAGCTGTCAACGGCCAAAGATAACAATGCAGCACAGGAGAAACTCAAATGAAGTGTGATCTTGCAGTTTCGGCTTAATGTTGATTTAGGTTTTCAAAATACACCGAATGCTTAATGATTAATGATTCATCAGCGTAATCACGTAACATGAAACACTTTAATTCCATCTTAAATGAAAGCAGAGTTGACAGCAACGAAAGTAAGCTAAGTTTAACTCTCTAAACTTAGAGGTAATTGCTGAACTTGTATTTAAAATTATGTGATGCTTTTTGTTTAGACTCACCACTTTGTAGCTGCAAGCATTACAAGATATGTTAGACTTTATTACTCGACAACATTGTGAGAGTCCTTTTTCTGTGATATTTATTTATTTCTCTTTAGAACTGCAAGATTATATGCTTCCAAACTCACGCCGACTATAAATGGAAGCTATATATGTAGAAGTGTGCGAACAAAAGGCTGAAAACAAGGTGAACGTTTTGATTGATGCCATTGGAAATGTAACTTCAACTTCAATTCAATGCTCACAACGACAGCAAACACACCCTGCCATCAATCTAACTGTAAAGAATAGCGAGTCGAGTGGAGTGGAGAATGTTGTGCTGTTTTGTATTTCAATTTGCTCTGCTCCAGTTTCAACCAAAAACGATTTGCTTTCAATCAATTTGTTGACCACGCGCTTTGTCTTTAGCCCCCCCAAAAAGAAAAGCAAAAATAAAAGCAACGTCTAAATTCGACAAATCAAAATAAACACAGATAATAACAAACAAAAGCTGCAGCAAGTCCACGACTAAACGCGACTAGCAGCTACGCTGTAAAATGTTATGGGGCAACTCAGCAAGTTGGACATGGCCAGTGCACGCTGTGGTGCAGTTACAGGGTATGAGCGCGGAAAAAAAGACAAACGAAAATTTGAGTTTTTATGAATTTTACGCCAATTTGGCCAGAACATGTTGACCAGGCTCCAAACTGGACATGGCCATAAAAACCGGCTGAAAGACAAATTTGGAGCTAATTATAAATGCAGGCAGCCCCAAAAAAAACACACACAGAGAGAGACAACAAAAAGAAAACACAATACACACAAAAGTCACTTTGGCCAGGTCTCAATCAATTGGTGGGCGGACTGCCAACCACTCAATGAATGAATCTAGCGGGGTGTGGGGAGGGGAGGGGAAGGGAGGTTGGTTGGCCGGATGGTGGATTGTGTTCATGAATGAAAACAGACTTGGACTCGGCAACTCGGCGACTCGGCGACTCGGCGACTTCGCGACTTGGCGTCTCTGGTGTTCCGCTGGTGGGCGGCGAACTTAAGTCTCGCAATGCTTTGGCTCGTTCGGCTTTGGCGATTTGGCGATTTGCAAAGTGTGAAACTAATTTGTCAGCATGACAATAACAGCCAAAAGCTATAAACATCATAATAATATTCAATAAACATCAACAAAATGCGACAATTAGTTGCCACCGATTTTGGCCAGCAGCAAGCAACAACAGCAACAGCAACAGCAACATCAACAGCAACACAAACATACAAACGTACCACGCCGCGTATGCGCAATGTGGCAGCAAGGGCAGCTACGCGACACGGCTTTGCACTCGCTTCAGCTTTGCCCAAATCCGACACTCAACCATGCAAGCAAATTCTGCAGAATGCTCAAGAAATACTAGCTTGAGTTTTGAGTAAAATAAAATCATATTCCGCAAAAGTATTAACTTAAATGTTTAGAAATTAACAAAAGAAATATTACAACATTTTGGCATATCAAATAAATAAATTGCAACTAACTTCATTTTGGAGCAAATGCGTGGATTGCAACAAAATATTCATAATCATGTGTAAAAATAAATCCAATTGAAAGCAAATTCTGCAAAAGTAGCGACTTGATTACTAACGATTTACTTGAAGTAAACCAAAAGAATTACAACTACATTTTAGCATATCAATAAACAAATTACAACTTATTTAATTTTGAAAAAAAATACATAGATTGAAAGAAAATTCCAATTATCATTCATAACAATTGTTTATAAATCTGTTGTAATTATGTCTGTAAAAGCTTCAATATACATTCGTTGAAAAACGGCAACAATTCTTCAAATCTTTACAAATATTATTGCTATGAGGAATATGCAAAAACATTCAATCTTCTAATTGAAACCTAATTACAAAATGTTATTAAATTGGAACAAAATGTCCACAATCATTTATAAAAATAAATATATTATTTAAATCCAATTAAAAGCATAAGCATCCAATGCTCAAATTGCCTTTAAAACTTAATTACAAAGTGTTACTAGATTGGAACAAAATGTCCATAATCATTCATTACAATTGCTTCTAAATCTGTTGTAATTATATCTGTCAAAACTTCAAATGACGTTGGTCAAAAACGCGAAAAATTCTTGAACTCTAATAATTTACATACAATAATATATATATTATTGTTATGAGCAAAATGCTTTTAATCATCCAATGCTCGAACTGCTCTTGAAACCAAATTACAAAGTGTAATTAGATTGTAAGAAAATGTTTATAATGATTTATAAAAATAAATATATTATTTGAATACAATTGAAAGCATATTCTGCAAAAGTAGCGATTTAAATGCTTAAGCATCCAATGCTCGAATTGCTCTTGAAACCTAATTACAAAGAGTATCTCTATAATTCTTTTTCCAAAAAGCCATATCGAATAAGAAATAGGAGCAATGAAATTCCCAAAATTCGAGAAGTTCCACAGAAACTGCACTGAAATTGCGATTTCGAATTGCTGCAGAGTGAACAAGAAGAAAAAATTGGTTGAAAACTAGAAGCACTTTGGCGTCAGCAGCTTGTAGCCATAGATCAAATGGATCGATCGATCGCTCGCTTAATCCGGCTGGCGACGTGGACGTCGACGTGGAGATGGCAGGGAGGAGGCGTTGGGAGGGGTTGTGCTGCATTTCATAATTATAATAATTGTCTATTTCTGTTGCAACAATTTAATTGAATTATAAACGTTGAGCTAATAAAATCGATGATGTAAATTGCGCTCGCTTGCATTTAACACCTTCGTCTATGGAATTTCATCTATTTTTATTTATGATCCATACATGTTGAACAAAACATGCTGCCCACTCTCCGCATCCCCCGCCGCCATCCATCGTCCGCCAGCCGGCGACACCCGCGCAATTCCCGCTCCGAAGTCGCCGTTAATCGCATGCAAATTGTATGCAATCGCAAGCGCTAAAACAAAACCAAATCAAATCGTATCGCTAGCGACAGCGATAGACACAGAGCTGGAGATTTTCAGCCAGCGCTATACGAGGGCGATTCGAAGAGTTTGCCAAACAAACAAAACGTGTGATTTCTATGTTTCCTACTCTAACTATTGAAAGTTATGCATTAAAATTAGCGCGAAAAAATCAAAAGTGAATTTCTTCCTGCTTCCAAAGCATGTACTTCAACCAGTGCTTAGCGAAGACACAAACCAGCTGGAGCAAGAAAAATAGCTGAACATTCACGATGTTGATAATACATTGAGAATTGTACGAGTGGCCTCAAGACACGTTTCGTTTGGTATCGTAAGCTTGCAACTAGCATATCGTAGTATCGCATGATATCGTATTATATCGTGTCGTATCATGTCGTTTCGTGTTGCCTCGTTGTCATTGTCGTTGCCGTTGTTGTTGTTGCTGTTGTTGTCTTGGCCTGGTCTGCTTTGGCCCGATGTCTCGAGCTGCAACTGCAAATTGCATCTGTGTTTGTGTCAGTATCTATATTTGTATCTGAGACCGACTCTGTCTTGCCGTCTGTCTTGGCTCTGGTTAAAACGCCTCGAAATGCCGCCGGGCTGTGTAATTGTAACGCAACAATCAAAATCAATTGCTATGTAAATAAAATTGCAAATTAAATTACAAATTGATTACCTCACTGAGTCATTAATTAAATCGACAAATTCAAGCAGCGACAACAACCACAACAACAACAACCAAAACAACAGCAACAACAACAACAACAACAACAACAACAACAACAACAGCTTACAGAAGGAAGTTCGTTAGCCAGGGGAGCGATAGAATGATTAATGTATTCGAATTACTTAGCTGATCTCACTAAGTAGTTCTGTTTACTAGAGCAATTTTTTTAGTTTTTTTTTTGCAGTTTAATGCGAGTTTCCTTGCAAAACAATCTTTGATCTTTCTACATTGCAATCTCACAACTTTAATTGTTTAATTATCGTTCTTTTTGCAGGTTTCCTTTGTGTCCTCTTCACAACATTGATAAAAAGCTTAATTCCTAATATTCTACAGTCATACTAATTTGAATTCAATCTCACAACTTAATTCGCCTTATTATTTTTCTGTATGCAGGGTTTCTCATAGTTTCCTTTAAGAAATCGGTTTGTGGCTTCTTCACAACTTTATTTTATTCCTCTTATAATTTTTCTTTTCGCAACTTTCCTGAAAGTTTCCTTAAAGAAATCAATTTGTGGCCTCTTCACAACATTGATAAATTTGAATTCAATCTCATTACTTTATTCATCTTATTGTAATTATTTTGCAGGTTTTCTGAAAAGTTCCTTTAATATAAATATCTTAACTAAATCCTCATGTTCTACAATCATAATAATTTGAATCAAACCTGTTTCACCTGCTTTTATACAATTCTTTATTATAGAAATTTCATATTCCTTTCAGACTTGCTTTGACTCTTCTTCCAGGTGCCGTAGTTTCATCTCACACTCTACAAACATTTAATTCATCTTTAACAATTAGTTTGCCTTTTAAAACATTTCTCTTCCTTGAAAAACTCCTAGCTAACATCTCTGCTTAAGACAACTGTCTAACTTTTGTACAAAGTCACTTTAATATTTCCACTTTCCGAAGACTTTTTTGTCAACAGTCTAGAAATGTTCGCAGCTAGATCTTTTGCACTTTCAATTCTTTGAAACTACTCTTGAAACCATTAGCAATTGAAATTGTGCTTCCTTTTCAGTTGCGCTCAGTTCGAATATCTAATTTCTTGGCTCTCTCGAGCTGTCGTCATTAGCTATCGATGCTATGCTGTCAATGGGAAAATCGATCCATCGATCGATCGTTAATGGAGCACAAAACCAAAGTGGCACAGTGGGTAAATGCACTCAGAGCTACAAAGTCGTTTAACAAATGCTCCAATTAGCACAAGTTGTGGGCGACAACAGCAAGTGCGAAAGGGACAGCCTCAAGAGAACAGAGCGAGAGAGAGAGAAGCCGACGCGTGCCAATAAGCTTAATGAGCAAGAGTCAGAAGAGCGAAGGCAGACGCAGAGACAGCGAGAGAGAGAGAGGAGGGGGGAAATCAATGCCAAAGTGGAAGTTGGAAGTTGAGAGCTCGTGTTTCAGTTCTAGGTGGAGTTGCAGTCTGTGGAGAACTTTGGGCGCAGCAACCAACGAACAAAATCACAATAAACATTTTTCAGGCGGGGCTCAATTGCTGGCCAACACACCGACTAGCACGACTAGCAGATACCCTAGATTAGCGGAAAGTAAGCAGTCAACGAGACCAAACTAAAGCAGTATTTATTGCCATTCAATTACACTAATGGGCAATCATTAAATACTATTAAGAAAGACAATTATTTCAAAATGTTACTATTATTTCATTTGGAAATAATGGGAAATAAAGAAAACTAACACAATATTGTACTATTATTTAATACTCTTCCTGAAACAAATTCAAATATGAACTTACGTGAATTTCTTGCAGAAATAATGGAGAAGAATTTAATAATATAAAGACTAATTGAAAATTCGAAGACTTTCAAAATTCTATTACTATTTAATAAATTTGTGGCAGAAATAATTGGCAACAATTAAATACTATAAAGAAAGAAATTTATTTCAAAAAGTTTACTATTATTTAATGCTTTTCGAAAAAAACAAAATTAAAATATGAATTTAAATAAAGACAAATATTTCAAAATTATACTATCGTTTAAAACTTTTTAGCACAAATAATGGGGAATAATTAAATAATATAAAGATTGACTATTACAAACAAATTAAATTTGGAATTTGCATGAATTTCTAGCAGAAATAATGTGAAATCATTAAATATTATAATTAAAGCCAAGAATCTCAACATTTTACTATTACTTAATACTTCTAGAAAAAAACAAATTTAAAAATGAATTTACATGAATTTCTAGCAGAAATAATGTGAAATAATTAAATACTACAAATAAAAACAACTATCTCAAAATATGAATATTTAATACTTTTCAAAACGAATTTCTAATGCAAATAATTTTGAATAATTAAATAATATAAAGAAAATATAAATATTTCAAAATTTTACTAATATTTATTGCCTTTCCAAAAACAAATTAAAATATTTTATTACATGAATTTCGAGCATAAATAATCGGAAATATTTAAAAATATATATAAAGACAAATATTTCAAAGTGTGACTATTATTTAATACTTTTAGCGAGACTTATGAAAATATGAATTTTCATGAATTTCCAGCAGAAATAAGGAAATATTTGGTTGATTGAATTGCCATTTAAAGGGACGTTAATTACAAAGAATAGCATAAATTGAGAAATGGAAAAAATCAAACAACAAATTGCAAATATTTGTAAGCTTAAGCGTGCGATTTTGTAAGCAGTCATTTGGACGAATTGTTGAAGATGCAATGTAGAGAATTTGAAGGCAGTTGTAAGCAGTTACAGGCAGCAGAAGCAACCCCATTGACTTGGCTTTCGAGGGTATGGCGGAGTAGTAGTAGTAAATGTGTGCACAATAGTCGAGAGACGGCTGGAGCCAAGATCAGTTGACTGGCACGACATTTGGCTAAGTTATGGTCTGGCCAAAAGCTGCCTGCGCTTGCAGCGAAGGGGTGAAGGGAGGGGAGGGGAGGGGAGGGGACGCGGCGAGGGGAGCTGTGGCTTGGCGTTTGCTTTAACTTTTGCTTGACCAAACGAGGACAGTTTGTTTTGTTCAATCTGTTTGCGTTGACTGCAATTTGGACAAGCTTCTCCTCCCCCCCCCCCCCCCTCGCACACCCCTTGCACTCGCCACTTCCACCGTCGCCGTCGCCGTCGTCGCTGCCGCTTTGTGCTGTGTTGTGTTCAGCTTGAACTCCCTCGCCAATTGTTTAACTTTTTAGCCGTGCCCAAGCCTGGCGCTGTGTCAATCAGCAGCAGTAGCAACAGCAGCGGGCGAGGCGAGCGGGGCGGGGCGGGGGGAGGTGGGCAGTTGTGGGGCGTGCCCGACCCCAAATGCCAAAGCCGAGTTTGCTGCTCACTCGATCGTTCGTTCGTTCGTCGTTTGTCGTTTGTTGTTTGTTGTTGTGCTCTTTCATTAGTCGTGATTAGTTTTGAAAAGCCAAGCCAAACAACAAAGATCTTTGCCAATTTCGCATTGTTGTTGCTGTTGCTGTTGCTGCTGCTGTTGCTGCTGCTGTGGTTGGCGTTGACGTTGCTCGACTGCCACACGTCGCAGACAACAAAAAGAACAAGCAACGCGGCAACAACTCAAGCGCCACTTGCGGCTCTTGACAAATTGTGAGCCACGCTCGCAATTGAAACAATTTAATCCAAACAGCAGCCGCCGCAGCCAACAGCAATAACAACAGCAAACAACAGCAATCAGAGCAAACAACAACTTCAAAACAAACAACGCACAGTGGTGCCAAAACAACATAGCAAACAAATCAGCTAATTTCAATTGAAATCTGCACAGATCTGTGATAAACTATAATAAAACTGAAGTTCAAATATTTACCAATCTACTTTACGATAATGTTTAAGTAATGTGCAATGTTATAAACCAAAGTTTACTCAATTTCGCAGTTAATATTACATTTCAAAACGATGTTGAGTTAAAGCAAATACATAACATGAAAATTACTTCTTATCAACATTGTGTTTAAAACAGAGTTCACTTGATGCTCAGAGCAAACTAAGACTTAAATTTCTTAAAGTTTGCTGTTTGCATTTAGCTGGAAAATCCCTCAAGAATTGTAGACTGCAGAATTCCTAAAGCAAAATAGTGCAGAACTTTGTTGACTTTGTTTTTTGAACATGTTAAGCTATAGTCGACTTGATATTAAACTATATATAATTCAAAAAGAAATAGTGTATTATATATTGCACAGTTGCGTGATTGCAAACCAAACTTTTGAGTAATCAAAACTTCATTAAGAAGTAAGTTCAGGTTTAAATTGAGCTAAAAAAAGAGTGAGAATAATGCAAAAGGGAACCAGTTCGCTCTGGATAAGTATTGAAGTGTTGAAGGAAAGCAGGCGAGTTGAGCTATCATCAAACTATATATAATTCAATAACCCATAGCCTATTTTAAATCATTATATAGTTGCGTGATTGCAAACCAAACTTTTAAGTAATCAAAACTTAATTGAGAAGTAAGTTAAGGTTTAAATTGAACTAAAAAAAGAGCTAGTTGTTATTTCAAACTATCAAATTAAATAAATTAGGTTAAGTTAAATAAATGCACACAAATTTCCGCATAATACAACTATAATTGTGAGAATAATGCAAAAGGGAACCAGTTCGCTGGGAGTAAGTGTTGAAGTGTTGAAGTGTTGAAGGAAAGCAAGCGAGTTGAGGCGAAGTTGAAGAGCTGATTGTTGGCAGATTGAAACCAAAATAGAACTAGTTCAGCAGATGCAAAAAACAAAATGCGAAAAATGTGTGATTAATTGAGATGGCGACTGCGAAGTGAGTGAGGTGAGTGAGGTGAGTGAAGTGTTTATCCAGATCGAATGGGCAGGCAGTTAAGTGCACTGAGGCGCGGAACTGGTTCATTGGCGATAACACTCGAATGGCACATTAAAATAGCAAAGCCGCAAAGTGATTAATAGCCATTTTACCGTTTACGAAGTGTTATCGAGTGCAGTTAGCCACATAAGTGAATAGTTTATGAATCAGACGGTGCTATAAATGCTTGCGGCGTCGACTGCTGTTATCGATAACAGCAAATTGCAAATGCTGCATGCATAAACATGTCACAACTCGCATGCAAATTGTCCCAGCGAGCAAACACATGTCACAGAGACGGAAACTGTGAGAGAGAGACGGGCAATTCGCTGTAACACCGGGCGTATGATGAATGTGCATTTAATTGCGGCCTGCCACAGCTTAAGGTCAAAGGGTAACGAGGGGGGAGGGAGGAGGGGCGAGTGCGAGCAAGGGACACTGGCGAGTTGTAGGCGAGCGCTAAATGTTTCCATTTACCCGCATTCAAGATTAAATGCTATAAACAAGTGCGGCGCGCTGCTGCAAAACACGACAGCAAATAGATAATAAATAAATAATAAATAAAGTAAACAAGCCGAGCAACAACAACGACAACAACAACAACGACAACTCTGCTCATTTGCATATCAACATTTCACATTCAATTCATTTGAAAGCTTTTCTCACTTTAGCGTCAATTTTGTTTCTTTTTTTCCTATTTTATTTATTTTGTTTTTTGAAATTCAATGAGTCGCATTTCCAGAAGTCGCACTTACCCCAACGATTCCGCCAAGCACATCGCAGCATCGCAGCTAGAGATGACAGCGTCCAAGCACGAACAAACAGCACACGCGTGACACGAACGAGCAATCGACCAAATTCAACACACGCGACGATGATTGAGACACGATCAAAACACGACACACGCATGAAATACGACACGATACGATACGATACGATACGATACGATACGATACGATACGATACGATACGATACGATACGATACGATACGATATTGCTCTGCCAACAAAAACTGCAAAGGGAAAATAAATATTGCATTAGTTATCAATTAGAATGAGATTAACTGAGCAAGCACAGAACCACAAAATAGTTTGATTTCTTTAAGAAACTTCTTCATTGCATACATATGCGAGTGTGCTTAATATTTAAAGTACATTTCAACTGCATAAATTAGAAACAATAATAAATATCTGCATCAACTAGAAATAAACTATTAAGAAATACATATATTACTTCATAACCGCACATTAAAACAACCTATCCCCTACAAAAGTAAAGTATGCATATGTTGCTTTGTGTCCTTAGAGATGTGCTGGCGTGTCACGACACTTTGCCCATCGCTATAGCAGCCAATTGCGATCACATTCGATTCGATTCGATTCGATTGCCACTAATGTGTTTATTGGCATTGATTTACTCGTATGATCTGCCCCAAGGGGCCACTATAAATATATTTATGGAAGGCATTAGGTAAATGCCAATTGCAAATTGCAAATTGCAAAATGTAAAATGTAAAATGCAAAATAATGTGCAACAAAATTGTAATAAATTTGTAATTTGCAATTTACACGAATTAGAACACAACATACTTTTTTTTTTGCTCGTGGTGCATTTTTAATTAACAACTGGCAGTTTCCAGCGAAATACGCGAAATGTCGCACGTTGCAGGGGAAAACCAAGAATTCAAATACAACAATCCAATCACACACTGAACTTTACAAGTGTTATTACTTTAAATGTGGCGCCTAAAAGGCTGCCGCACTTTTCGCTTGCCGAAACTGAACGAATCACAACCCAGACGAACAGCTAGCCGAGACACGAACCAGACAGAGTTGTTCGATTCAACGATAACAGAATGTGCTCCACATTTACTCACAGCACACTCTTAACAGCTGTTAACATAAACACTCAACTTGGCAAGCGACAAACATATCCTGACAATTTCACATTGCCTACTTTGTGGTAGCAAGTTATATGACTATATGGAAAGCTTTATATTAAAACAAGAGGTATTCCTTAAACCAATGATAAAAATGTTAACAAATGGTTTGCAGCTGTTAAAGAAGCTGCGTATGAAAGTGTCGCATTACTGTGAATGCGGTATATTTTAGGTATATTTGCAGCTGTTAAATAGGACATTCTGCCAAGTGACTTGCGGTCACGCTGTTTGCCAACATTCCCACTGAAAAGCCGAAGACGACGGCAGCAGGATCGGTCGGTGCAAGTTTATTTTATTTTGCAATCAAATTCCTTGAATTAAACACACACACACAGGCATACAAGAAGCTTAGAAGTTGACCAGGAAATTGCTGCAAGTTTCAGTTGCTGTTGTTGACGTGTTTTGTCCTTTTTTTTTATTGGTTGACATGCAAAACAAAAGTGAGCAAAAAATGTGAATTGTAAAAATTGTTGAATTTGGTTTAATTGTTGCATATTCTAATCTGTGTTAATATGCAAGTGTGTGTGTGTGTGTGTGTGTGTGTGAGTTGCAGTTGTAGTTGTCGTTGTGCTGCTGTTGGCAACGCCAACGCATAATTTAATTCAAGTGAAAAATCAATACGAGCGTACCGTTAGGTATAACGGTAGTTAGTGTTTTTGTTGCTCTCGTTGTGCATTGCGCATACATCGCCTGCGTGTGCTGTAACTGTAAATTTTATTGAAAAAAACAACAACTCCAACTAAGCTTGCTGTGTGCGTGTGTGTGTGTGTGTATTTGCTGTTGCCAGGCAAACGCATTTGCCTGCCCCTCCTCCACCCCGCGCCCACTTGCAACTCGTTCTTACAGTTATCCATTATCCGTTTCGCCCTTTTTTGTTGCTGCTGCTCCTGCTGCTGCTGTTTTCCGTTCTGCTTTTGTGCTCTTCTTTTTAGGTCACCGTCGGGATTCGATTTATACGCCTTCTTATCGCCGTCTACTTCGCTGCACTTGCTGCCGGTTGAAACACACACACACACACACACACACATACGTAGCGTGTATGTATTGCTGGCAGCATGCTCAACACTTACGCAACGCTGGCGACATCTGACGGCGACATTAGTCAACACTAAATAGAAGTAACGTCTCGCAAACGTAACGAAACCAAGAAGCAGCAACGACGGATTGGCAGGAGGAGAAGCAGAAGAAACAGCAGTTACAGTTAGTTATTATTATGGCAACCAATAGCAACTCGTCGGCGACGCCATCGCTGGCCACAACGCCGGCAACAACGCCCACGGCGATGACAACAGCGGCCACGACGGCCAAAAGGTTGGGCTACACCTCGCCAGCTGCATCCTCGCTGTCCTCCGTCTCCGCCTCCGCCTCGGCCTCCGCCTCAGCCTCCGCATCTGTCATCTGCGAGGAGGTCTTCGATGAGGCCTGCCTGCCATCATCAGAGGGTAAGTCGCCCAGCTTTCGGCAATCAAATTCGCATTTAACATACGCCGAAAAAAAAACAACTACGCAAGCTTACAGACGGCAGTGAGAAAGCGTCTTAATCGCAAAGATATAGACTGAAAATATGGCGATTTAAGGTATATTTGGCATACGAATATCAACATTATGTTCACAATCGTATCACACAGTTATAATAGTTCGATTTTGGGTGTCAATCTCTAATATATTCTTTGTGAACACAATTCTTCGATAAGTAAAAACCATTAGGGGTTTGCTTAACACTTCTCAAAACTCATACTGACTTCAACATAACAGTGAAAAGCAATATTGACTATAAATATTACAAATAAACCCACGGAAAATTTCACCAATTGGATTACTATATATCTTTTTTTAATTTCTACTTGCTTAAAATACCTATAATTGCAAAAATGCAAAAATTTGAAACTAATTTAAATTCAATTTATTATTCTTGTCTAAATTCTTGTTTAACATACCAAAAATTAGAAGCTAATTATTTAAATTCAATTAGTATTTTACTTGTTTAAAATACCAAAAATTAGAAACTATTTAAATTCAATTTACTTCTTGTGAACTAGAACATTTAGAAACTCATTATTTAAATTCAATTTTCATTTAAGTTCGAATTTAAAATACCAAAAATTCGAAACTAATTATTTGAATTCAATTAGTATTTTTAAATTGCATTTTAATCATTGTAATTTTAAACAGTTTTCCTTCGGCGTTCAGTTAGTGCGCTAAAGCCACGTAGTTAATGTTTAAAATAATGTCAGGAATGTCAGATTGCGTCGCTGCTATTGTGACAATGTCGAAGCGACGTTGTCAATGTCCTGTTGTCAGCCTGAATCCGTCACCCTTTTATGCTGAAATTCATTATTCAAATGCGTCATAAAGTTGCACAAACTGTCTGTCACAGACAGCTGAAGACTTCTTCCATGCGATTAAGTCCAGACAGTCAATCTACGCCATGACGCACGTCATTTTAAAACGGGTTTCATCTGCACTCTCTTTAAGCACTCGCTAAGCGATTTTCAATAAGTTCTCGGTATCTGCTACGCTTACTTAAGAGACGGCAGTTTAATGTCACGAGCTGCTGTGGGGGGCAACAACTAACGGTCCGTGTGCTTTCCTTAATGAAATTACCCGAAATGTCATCATCATACATTTCTTTATATACGTAAAAGTATATGACCAATCCCAGTTGTGGTAAAGTGAAAGAAGAAAACTGTTTCAGCTTGGGTTTTGTAATTGTTTGGGCAAAAACTAGGTGGCATGATATGTCAGCGGCTGAAACGAGTACCTCCCAGCTATCTTATATTGTTATTACTTATTCTTCCCCTAAACTTTGCTTTCCTACTATGAATCATAGCTGCTTCCTTTAAGTGTTCCGCCCCATTAGTTCCTCGATGAGCTAAATGCGATTACTTAAAGTGAGTTCCATTTGTTGCATTCCCTTGAAATGTGACTCGAAATGAAATGCGATTACATGATATAATTATATTACCACACTCACATATATATACTATATAGTATATAGCGTATTAATTATGAAGTTCATGTGATATTTTTGTTTGTTCGCTGGTAGTCTGGGGGCGTTTTCCTCAGTCCTTGGGGTTTGTTATTTAATGCGTTTAACGTTGTCCTTCAGCGCGTTCGCTTAATGGGTCAACCTACAATGCTTTGTGTCGCTAACCAACAACAAATGGGGGTTGTTGCTTTCTCTGTGCCTTTGTTTTTCTTCCCGTCCCCCTCGGTTCAGGGTTTGCTTTTGCTTTTGGGGTTCGGTGTCGGTTTCGGTTTCGGTTTAGAGGACACAACAGCTGTTCCGGGGCTGAAACTTTGCGTACAAAGAGCGAGAGAGCGAAACTGCTCGCGGTTGTGCGACTGTTGTTGACAAGCCTTCTGGCTTTCAGCGCTACCAGTTGAAATTGTTGTCAAGTTGTCAAGTGACCGGACCCGGACCTGCAAACCGAGCTCCTTCTAACCGAAATTGTCCCGGCTGTGAGTGCGTGTGCACTATGACGACGGTTCGCCCCTAAACGAAACAACAGTCCCCGTGGGGCAGTGCGTTAAACTGCTTTAAAGCGGCACTAAACTCAACTTAAATACCCTGTTATTGCTAGCAGTTACACGAGTGTGAGACGGCAAAAAGGATAACTGGAGGTAAGGGCCAAGTGAATTGTTTATCGAGAACCTCTCTTGATTATATTCAAGAGTAAACCTTACTATAGAAGTAGCACTCTGAAGGAATTGCCTGCAGCACAAGAAAACTTCTCTAATTAAGAGTTGGTATTTTGCAAAGTTCTCTCCAACTTCGTCAACTAATTTGCGTAAAAATCTCAGCACTCAACCAGGAATTTCTTGTGTATACACAGTTTAAGTCAAAGCTTTCAAGAATCACGTTCAAGTTCAAACTTCAATATAGTAGACTCTAGCTATAGCTATAGTGGCTGATAAGCCACCGAAGCAGACTCGCTAGGAGACTCCGCTTAGGCGCTTAAAGCGTCAAGGTTTCGCCAAAACGTTTACTTAAACAAGGACTTCCTTGTGACATATATATTTGAGGTTTGCTCAGTCTGAGATATTCCCAAAATGAGTTGTTGTGGCACAAGTACTAGTTCAACTATTTAATAAATGTACTTAAGATGATCCACATTGCATGGAGATCTAAATCTGTACTCTGTTAATAAATTAGATAGGCAGATAGATTGAATAGATAGGCAGACACACGAGCCGCTATAGCGACAGGCTGATAAGACGCCGAAGCAGACATGGAAGAAGACTCCTAACTGCTAGACAACTGAGGCGCTTAAAGCCTCTAGGTTTCGCCAAAACATTTACTCAAAGGTACGCGACAATTGATAAGTCCTTGTGACATATATGTTGAGATAGGGTTGTTATGAGATGTTCCTTAAATGTGTTGTTGGTACTGGTTAAACTACTGCCTTGAGGGACGCCAGCTCTCATATGACATGTTGTCGAAAAAGAGTCTCTAACTCTGGCTTCTAATTCTCGTCTATTCAGATTTCAGAATTCCAAAGCAAGGCGCAGGTAGTACCATTTTGATTGCGCATAAGAGACCGTGATGCCAGACTCGGTCAAAGGTCTGTTGCTTATCAGTGAAGACTGCGTTGCAGTACTGCAGATCATCAAACGACTGCAGGATATGCAGGATATATATATGTTCGAAAGCCGAACTGGTGCTAGAGTACACAGAAGAAAGTGATCCACAGAAGTATACTACAGATTGTGCTCAATTAATCTCTTTTAATATATGTACCTACATTTTTATTTACATCAGTAGTTGAACCAGTACCAACAATCAATCAAACAAATAATCTTGAATCTTAAGAATTGCTAAGTCTTATAGCCAATGCGATTTGCTGAAATATGATTCATCTCAAAATGGCTGTATTAGTGAAACCTAAATGGGTATCTTAATAAATATGTATAAATCTAAGAAAAAAGTAGACTACAGGGAACCACAGAAGTATACTACAGACTGTGCTCAAATAATCTTGAATCATAACAATTGGTCAATTCAGTAACCAATCAGTTTCTCAAAGTTGCAGTATAAGTAAAACCTAAATGGGTATCTTAATAAATATGTGTAAATCTAAGAAAAAAGTAGACTACAGTGAACCACAGAAGTATACTACAGATTGTGCTCAAATAGTATACTACAGACTGTGCTCAAATAATCTTGAATCATAAGAATTGCTGAATTCAGTAACCAATCAGTTTCTCAAAGTTGCAGTATAAGTAAAACCTGCAGTATAAGTAAACCTAAATCGTAATTAATATGTATTAATCTAAGAAAAAGTAGACTACAGTGAACCACAGAAGTATACTACAGATTGTGCTCAAATAGTATACTCCAGACTGTGCTCAAATAATCTTGAATCATAAGAATTCAATTCCAATCAGTTTTGCTGTTTGTTTCGACCAAAATATGATTCATCTTAAAATGTCTGTATTAGTGAAACCTAAATGGGTATCGCTTTATCAAATTTGGCTGAAATCTGTTACATTGTTGGCTTGTAATTGAGCATGCCTCAGTTCAGAAGTTGCCTCAGAAGTTTGTGTGGTGCTCGTTGCCATGAGAGACGCTGACCGCTGGCTGAGGGGTCTGCTTGTTGTGCTTGTTGTGTGTGGTCGCCTGACTGTTGTGAAGAGTGGTTGGTGGTTGTTGCAGTGGGTCAAACGGCAACTGGGAGAGGCAAGTGTGTGGAAGCCGAAATCGATAAGCGCAATGCAAAATGCAGGCCACGTCAACAAAAACAGGCAGCGGGCAAGTGGGGCGACGTTCTTAGGCCGGCTTATGCTTTGGGCCACATCGCTGTTTGCACAGCCAAATGGAATTTTTAAGCATTTCAGTCGCAGTTTGGAGCTTGCAGCAAGTGCAGCTTGCTGAGATGTTGCGATTAGAGACTCGACTCAGTTGCAAGACTCTCAGCTGCGGCTTTCAGCTGCGGCTTTTCAATGCACGATAACGCTCCATTGAAAACCAGAATCTCTTTCACTTTCTCGACTCTTTTTCCCCATCGCGTTTTTTCCTTTCACTCGCATTGACGTTAGGCAGGCCGTGTATTCATTGAGCTTTGGCACAGTTTGTAGTGCTTTCATTAGTCCTAATTGCTATTATAAATATTATGTGAGCTAACAGCGAACTGGGCCAATTCAACCCACGTAACGCAAAGCAACCAGCATAGACCAGCCAATTGGCAACAGTTCCCACTGAGTTTCAATCCCAGCAGGCGGCCTGCAGGCAAATAGCTAACGAGGAAATTGTAAACCTTTTTGGTTTAATAGGAAACAAGGAAAGCAACTCCCAGTTGTTCTCAAACCAAAGGAAATTGAAACTGGCAAGTTTAGTTCATAAATTCGCTTGCCTGTAACTGATTATTCAATATAATCATTATTCAATATATTCAAATATCAAGAAAACCAACTGTTTCTGAATAAAAGATAAAATTGCACACCTCTAGATCTATGGGAACCAAAGAAAAGCAGAAGAAAAAAACAAAATTAAAAAAAAGGCTAAATTAGCAAATCACATTAGATCTGTCCGATTCCTCGAGTGTCGCCTGGAAAGCAATTCCCAGTTGTTCGCTAATAAACCAAAGGAAACTGAAACCTAATATCATAAAGAAGCCCGCACTTTCCTGTAACTGATTATTCAATTCAAATATAAACAAAACCAACTGTTTCTGAAAGAAACACAGATGAAAAAAGATACAATAGAAAATCTCATTAGATCTGTCGGAACCAACTGTTCCTAAAAGAAACTGAGAATTAAGGAAAGCAACTCCCAGTTGTTCGCAAATATAATATAATATAATAATATTAACAAAACCAACTGTTCCTAAAACAGAAGCAGCCAAATTAGCATATCTCATTAGATCTGTTCGATTCTTTGAGTATCGTCTGCTTAAATAAGAAACAAGGAAAGCAACTCCCAGTAGTTCGCTAATAAAACAAAGGAAACTGAAAGTTATCTATCTATATCTATCTATTTTATTGACTTAATATCATAAAGAAGCCCGCACTTTCCCGTAACTGATTATTCCATTGAAATATTAACAAAACCTACTGTTCCTTAAAGAGCAGTAGCAAATCTCATTAGATCTGTCCGAATCCTCGAGTGTCGCCTGCTTAACCAAACAATTTCTTTTAGGGGAAGTTACCTCTGAAATTCAAGAGAACATTTCAACGTGACTTTCAGGTGTCACAAACTGTACATAAACTATTCCCTGAAGTGAAAGCGAATTCAAGACAATAATCCTGGACAGTTACAAACAATACAGAAACTATTGCCTGAAGTGAAAGCGAATTGAACGCTATAGTCCTCGACATTCTTTGACTGTGTTTTTAAAATAATAGTTCCTGTGTTCTTGTGGCTTGCAGAGATCAACGACTATGCGACGCTGATTGGCATCGAGCCGAGCAAGGAGACGCACTTGCTCTACCTGGCCAAGGAGGGGCTTATGGCCGCGCTGCCGCCCGAGTGGAAGATTTGGTAAGCAGAAGAAGAATGTTGGAACTGCAAGCAATGCGAACTAACAATGGCGATTGCTCGACAGCTACTCGGAGGAGAAGAGCGGACACTACTACCACAACACGCGCACGAAGCAGTCGCAGTGGGACCATCCGCTGGACGCCGTCTACCGCGAACTCGTGGAGCAGACGCGTCACAAGCTGCTGGCCACGGGCAACGCGGCCACGCCGATCATCGACAACTCGGACGATGTGTCGCAGCTGGACTCGGGCATACGCAGCATGCAGGGCACCGACGACCTGCTCGACGACATCAGTTCGCCGCTGAACAACGGCAGCAGCCAACAACAGCTGCAGCAGCAGCAGCAGCAGCAGAGCAAAGCGAACTTTCCGGCTGCCAGCGGCTTCAGCGGCGGCGTCAGTCGCTTCCTCGAGTCGCGCAGCAAGAACTTCGGCCCCATCTTCCAGCCGGTGAAGAACACACGCTTCGAGGTGGCCAAGACGACGAATGCACAGATCAGTCTGGCCATGAAATTCGCACAGACTTCCTCCGCCACGGGCGCCGCTGCATCCGCCGCCCCGGCGTCGGAGCGTGCGGGCGCCTTTCAGCTCTCCGGCACCGGGGCCATGTTCCTCAAGTCGCGCCGCCACCTCGAGCAGCAGCCGCCGACGGCGACGCCGCCGATTGAGTTGGGCAGCACAACGCCGGGCGTCAAGGGCATTCTGCGGGACTCGAGCTTGACGGACATGCGACGGCGCTTCGAGCGGGAGCGCGAGCGCGACGAGGACGTCGCTGCGGAGGACAAGAAGAGCGTGCGCTTCAACCTGGAGGACACGATACGTCTGCGCAGCTCCCCCGACCACGACCACGACCAGGAGCGGGAGCGGGAGCGGGAGGGGGAGCAGGAGCACGCGGCACGCAAGCCGACGCAAAGTCCCGAGCTGTCGGACGACGAGGAGGCGGCGGCCGCGGAGCAGGCGATCGACGGCGAGCAGCCGCAGCGCAATGCTGAGCACAACGAGGAGCACGACAACGACGACGATGATGATGAGGACGAGGAGGAGGAGGAGGGCGAGCAGGAGGACGACGACGAGGCTGAGGACGACGACGACGACGTGTGGGACGAGGACGTGCTGGATCCCGACGCCATGGTGGGCATGTGCAGCCTCAATCCGTTCATCAGCGACGCCAACAAGTCCATACGCATCATCAACCTGCCCAAGGCGCAGACCATACAGATGCTCAAGTCGCAGGGCAGCGGCAGCGAGCTGGGCGAATCGGCGGGCGCCAGCAGCTACCTGGACAAGCTGAAGGAGAGCGCCGCGGTGAAGCCGCTGTACGAGGACACCGACTCGGACTCGAAGGGCAGCTCGGTGCGCAGCTTCATCATCAACAAGTCCGAGCAGGACGCAGCCGGCAGCAATCCCTTCGACCTCGACGAGCTGGGCCGCAAGCACAGCCACGAGCTGGAGCAGCTGCAGCGCAAGTCCGCTCAGGCTGCGCAGGCGGCCAGCGACAAGCTCGGCTCGCTGCGCTCCCTCAAGATGGCCAGCAAGCTGGTCGGACTGCTGAAGCAGAAGGACACCATGACGACGACAGCGAGCAGCAGCAGCAGCGACGTGCTGAGCGAGGCGGCAGCGCTGCAGCAGCTGCAGCAGGACATGGAGCTGGTCAAGCGCGAGCACGAGGCGCGCCTGAAGAGTCTGCGGCACGAGTACGATCTGCGGCTGACCTCGCACCAGCACCAGCTGGAGGAGGCGTTCGAGCTGCAGCTGGACGAGTACCGTGCCCAGCTGGAGCACCAGCTGCAGGCCAAGCGCGCCCAGGTGGTCAGCGAGCACAAGGCGCGCATGGCCACGCTGCAGTCGAATCACGCCGAGCTGCTGCACGAACTGGAGCGCGATCTGCGCAGCGAGCAGGAGATACTGCGGCGCGAGCACGCCGCCAAGCTGGCCCAGATGCGCGACAAGCTGGCCCACGAGCTGGAGGTGGAGAAGCAGCGGCTGCGCGACAACGGCGAGGAGCGGCTCTACGAGAAGGTGCGCTGCGAGAAGCGGCTGCTCGAGGACAAGTATCGCTGCCTCAAGGAGAAGTACGTGCGCCTCAAGACCGACGTCAAGCTCTCCCTCGAGCGTCGCAGTCGGCGCCGCGAGGCGCAGCAGGCGCTGCAGCAGCACCAGCAGCCGCAGCAGTCGCAGCATCACCACCACCACCACCACCACCATCAGCAGCAGCAGCAGCAGCAGCAACAGCAACACAATCACACCAATACGACGACGGGCTCGGAGACGGAGCGCTCGATCTCGCAGAAGCCGTCGATCGGGAACAGCGAGAACCGCTCGCTGAGCTACTCGGAGCAGGCGACAGCCGCCGGGCTGCTGAGCCAGGCGAGCCAGGGCGCGGCGGCCAAGGTGAAGCCGCCGGTGCCGCCGAAGACGCACTTGAGCAAGCCGGGCATTGCCAGCAAGTACATCAAGCAGCTGCAGCTGCACGACGACACCAACACCTCGCTCAGCCAGTCGGACACGACCATCTCGAACAACTACAGCAAGGGTCGCTACCTGGCCGCCTCTGCCGCGCCGGCCACGCCCAGCGCCACGCCCACGGCAACGCCCACGCCCTCTGCGTCGGCGGTGGTGCTCAGCGACAACGGCAACTCGGACTCCGAGGCAGTCGCGCTGCATCAGCAGCAGCAGCAGCAGGAGAACAACAACAATAACAACAACAAGACGCTGCAGGCGCCGCGCAAGAAGCTCTTCTCGCGCACCAAGTCGGCGTCGACGTCGCGCCTCAACTCGTCGGACAACGCGCACAACTACAAGGCCGCCGGCGAGCAGCTGCAGCAGCAGCAGCAGCAGCGGCCGTGCACGCCCGTCGAGAACCTGCGCCACCAGCTGCAGAAGCTCGAGGACTTGGAGGATCAGTTTCCCGAGCACACGCTCGACACCACCTACCATCTGCGCTACCCGTTCACGGACATCTCCAACGAGCACGCCGCCGTCGTCGGCTCCGTCGTTGGCTCCGAGCTGGAGTTCTTCAAGCATCGCATCCACCTCGAGCGCGACTCGGTGCGACGCGCCAAGGAATCGCTGCGCACACAGCGCACCAGCTTCAGGGCGCGCCAGCGCGAGATCAAGCAGCGCCACAAGAGCCTGGCGCTGGCGGCGCCACCACGGCACTCGCTCGACCAGCTCATACAGGAGGAGAAGGAGCTCACCGAGATGGAGGTCAACTTGCATCGCACGCGCGCTCTGCTCGGCGAGAAGGTCATACGGCTGCGGCACCTCGAGCAGAGTCTGCTGCGCATCTACGAGAAGGAGAAGCCCACGCTCGAGCAGCAGCAGCAGCAACAACAGCAGCTGCAACAGCAGCAGCAGCTGCAGCTGGAGGTCAAAGACGACGCGACGACGCTGAGCGATCTGTCGTCGCACTCGAGCTCGGGCTTCAGCAGCACCGACTTTGCCAGCGGCGCGGACTTGCACAAGCGCAAGGAGTACTTCCAGCAGGAGTCCAACGAATGCATACAGAACCTGGAGATACTCAACGCCGAGATACGCGAGATCCTCGACATACTCAGCCAGAAGCAGCAGCAGCAGCACCACCATCACCATCATCTCAGCCTGGGCATGTCGATGCCGCCTCTGATCTCGCCCAACGAGCTCAGCTGGTCGCACATGCTCAGCCAGCAGTCGTCGTCGTCGGCAGCGCCCATTGTGGCTGCCACGCTGCAGAGCAGCAGCTCCTCGCACAGCGCCGCCACACAACAACAACAACAACAACAACAACAGCAGCAGCAGCAGCAACAACAGGCGCAGCAGCAGTTGCAACAGCAGCTGCAACAGCAGCAGGCGGCAGCAGCGGCGGCCGCGGTGCATGCACCACAGTCGATACCGACGCTGGCGGATCGTCTGGAGACGTATCGCCAGCTGGCCGCCGGCCGCATGCACAGCTCGATGGGCGGGGCCATACTGGCGGCCAACACCATCGTGTCGCAGAGTCCGCGCGCCGTCAACTACACGACGAGTCTGGTGGAGCGGACGCGCGATCTGCGCAACTGGCTGCGCCAGGCGAAGACCGAGCACGAGCTGCTCACGGGCATGGGCATGCAGCACGGTCTCTCGCTGCACACGGCGACGAGTGGGGCGGGCATCAGTGGCATTGGCGCCGCCGTCGGCGGCAACGCGGTCTCGCCAGCTCCAGTCGGCCTGAGCGCTGGGCCAGCTCCAGCCGCTGTGGCGCCACCAACGGCTGCCGCTGCCACAACAACAGCAGCTGCGGCAGCGAGTGCGGCGGCGGCGGCGGCAGCGCAAACTAATTTGTAAGCGTGTCGGATGTGAGACAACTCTGAATCTAATCACTTAATGCTAGTCAAGAGACCTATGTTAGGGACTTTTAGTTGTTACGTTTGGCTGTACATAGAGAACGCCTTTTTGCCTTTGGTTGCATAGCTTAATACCCTGTAAACTTCGTGCAGCTCTCGAGCTTTAAACTTGTTTCCCCCCCCCCGAACCGTGCTTATTTCGTCATTTAACTAAGTGAATTAACTCAAAGTTAATCTGACTGTCATAGTTAATTAACAACAACAAGAAGAACGAACAACCGGCTAACTTATTAACGTCATTATTGGATTTCTCTTAATTGTTGCAAACGTTTGAAGCGTGCAAATGTTTAGACTACAATTCATAGGGAAACGCTAATTCCGCAGAAGGAACTGCGCTCCCAAACCATTTGACACAAATACCCTTGCGTCTCTGTTTCAATTTCCAATTTGAACTCCACTGATTGCCACATATCTGATATATCTCGCGATAGAGTCCAGTTCCAGAGTGCTGCAAGGGTATTTGGGCAGACAGATGTTATGATTTCTCAACGTGACTTAACTACAAATGCACAACTATAGTAAGATACTTATAGACGCTAATCAAATGTATTTCATATTATCCAATATCTCAAAACCAAAACACTAAATACGTAAGCCAAGGCAGCATCGTTTTTTTTTTTCTCCAGTATCTCAAAATCTATAGCTCGATTAACGATATTACTACCATATACAAAAACCAACTTAGCAAAATATCTTGAAAGTCGAGCGACGCTCGGAGCAACTAATTTTACACTGCTCGAAAGCATTTTCGAGCTCTGTAAGGTGAGTTTTTTTTTTAAGCCGTGAAAGTTTCAAATTGATTATAACGAAAACCAAAAAATATTTCAACTAATAATCAAGAAGAAAAGTTACAGCATACATAATAATTATTGAATGTTTAAATGTTTTATCTTATAGATATGAACCAGATCAAGTTCGAAGGAGAGTTTAGAGAGAGAGCGGGAGATAGAGAGAGAGAGCGAGGCAGCGAGGTGATAAATCTCAAGCACAATTAACGGTATGCAGGAAATATTGTTGAAGGTTGTTTTACTTAGGCATGGATGAAAGAAATAATGACATGATATCGATTAAAAATACTTATACAATTTAGCTAAACGAAGATACTCTAAACAATTAGACGAGAAACACACACGTTCGGGATGAACGATTTCTGCCCAAACACTTCCCGAACCTTCCACTGTTCTCCTACCTAACCAAAGAAGCTAACTTCAACAAAATATATACACACACACACACACACATAGATATATATATATATATTGATATTGAAAATCGAAACTAGCTAATGTTTTTTCTAAATATTTTTATGATAGACCATCCAAATACAGCAGATACTCGATACTCGATACTCGGAACTTTTTCTACTATTTTCTATGGCATTTCTAGAGTATTACGTCTTAGAAACTTGACACGATTTCAGTTCCTGACCACACACACACACACACACAAGACACATCTAGATATCGTAAAAGGTTAAGTCTGAATCTGAATTACCGACAGTTGTGCCCCCCATCAATAGTGAAAGCATCAGAGAGAAAAGGAAGAATGAGAGATGAAAAGTGTGCCCATATATGCCATATATATAGATATACGATTGCCTACGATTATTATCGATCGTTTATCGATTACCGTTTATAATATATATGTACTTATGTATATGTGATGTTGTGATATTTGACTCTAGCGATGTAAGGCTTAAGTTCCATTGAGTTCAGCTTTCACTTCCGTCCTAAGTTTGTAAACCCCCCCACTCCCCTCTACCCGGCGTTTAACCCACCCCCCCCACTCCACCAAATCCCACGTGATGAAGCAAAAAGACGGCGTCAATTGGTTTTCCTAGATACATACATACAACATATATTCATGTGATAGCTACGCGAAAATTGTAAAACTTACAACTTTAACTTTAACAACATTGCGAGTTCAGTTCGTTAGATAAGTATTGCCCGATATTAATATACAAAACTCTTAATATATATATATGGTATATATTTATCAAATATCGATTATAATTCGGATGAATTCTGTTTCAAGTGCACCGCTAAAATCATACAACAACAATCTACTATATCAAGTAATACTTATCGTGAATCGATAGCACAATTTACAATTAGTTCCCCACGTTTCCCGCCTTCCCAGTAAAAATTGTAATACTACTTGCATGTAATGAATGGATATAATAAGAATATTGAAATTTGCAAATTGTTGTTTCGGTTTTTCTCGATCATTGAGTACAAAAAAGAAAGTGTATTTTGGCCTAAAGCATAAATCAAATGACAAATTCTATTAATAATGCATTAAACTATCTAAAATATGAATGTGAACAAATTATTATATTGATTGCATACACACGAACACACAGACATATTTATATATATATATACGATATGTGGGTTGTTCAAACTATCGATAGCTTTTTGCTACATTTTCTCGTAACTCTTTAAACTATCGTTGGCGCTATCGACAGTTTGCTCCAACCCCACATACGATATGATATACGAGCAGCCTTATACAGCAGTTGACAACGGCCAGAAAGCGGGACGATCGCGAGCAACATTTAGGTCAAAGTGTACGACAAATCTACAGCGAATGGATCGATTGAACATTGCTTGGTCAAATCAACACACACACAGACACACACACACACACACACACACAAAGAACAAGATAAACGAGATTCCCATAAACCGAATAGAACGAAAAATAAATAAAACGAAATTTAATGAAAACAAACTAAATAATTAGCACGAAATTTAACATGAATTAGTAAAGAATGGCAAATAAAGCTAAATAATACAATTATAATCTCGTGTCTTTTATTTCTATTTTTAGACTTTGGGGCAAATCTTTTCATTGACTATCTCATTATCGTATGGCGTATAAACTGGGAAAACTTTAGCAATAGATGCAAGAGATAATAAAAAAAACAGTTTGTGTCGAACTTAATTAAAATGTGAAATGGAATTCATTTTTTTTAAATTATATTATGTAACATATATTGCAGCATATTTTTAGGATCCATGTGGCACAACATTTCCTGAAATTTTCAAAACTTCAGGGTTTTTTCACAAAACAAACACTCAAATGACTGCATTCAATTTAATGACTGCATTTTCATGATTGCATGAAAACTTAATCCTTTTAAATAAGCGTGGAAAATAGATAAAAGTGCAAGGTCAATTGTGTTGTCATAGTCGTCGCTCTGCCTA
This sequence comes from Drosophila rubida, assembly GCA_035046165.1. Classification (NCBI taxonomy): domain Eukaryota; kingdom Metazoa; phylum Arthropoda; class Insecta; order Diptera; family Drosophilidae; genus Drosophila; species Drosophila rubida. The sequence goes on along the minus strand of JAWNOF010000023.1, from coordinate 4,524,866 downwards.
TCGTCATATCGACTTATCTCCATATACAGCAGTGGTTTGTTATTTATGTTCATTTTTGTGGCCACCTTTACTCAGCATGCCATGTGCTTCATAAGCTGGCCAAGGGTATACGAGTTTTCCATCAAACTTGCGATGAACAAGATATTCAAAAATAATTACAATTCATTTCGTGTCAAAGATCGACAGATATGATAAGTTTGTATCCCATATTAGTAACATCGAAATATGATTATATATGTAAATCAATGATGTCATAAAAAGAAAGGGTATTGCAACGTCGTTAACAGCATATCTGAGGTTGGGCTTTCTGTTTTTTATGGCCATTTGCTTGCCAATATTCTTGTCAATTCGATAATGAGCGTGTGTGTGTGTGTGTGTGTTCCCTTGGGGGCGTTGAAAAAGGGGGCTGGGTCGCCGTACATTTGGCATGCCAACATGCTGACGACGCCACTCGAGGTGAGTCGACTCGCGGAGGAACTAAAGCAGTCCGCCATTCGTTGATTACACGCGCTCACAAGAGCAGGCCGCGTTGTGCGCTGATTTACCGTTAGGCAAAAAAACAAAAAGCGACGCAGGTTTTATTCATATTCCCCAAGCATGAATTACAATTACCTTGCGCCGCCGGCGCCCGAACACGAACAGCTGTCGCGCAACGTGACGATGACGACCAGCAGCCGAGTGAGCAGTCGGTCGGCATCGCCTTGTCGCCGAGGTCGCGGCCAACGAGAGCGCGCCAATTCGCTGACGCCGACGCAGGACGACGAAGTCTCGCCGCTGTCTAAGCTTCCCCCGCGACCGACGACGCAGCTCAACGAGATCTTTCGGCCGCGCTGCAATACTGATCCAAGCCGCAGTCCCACTCACAACGGCAAAAAGGCAGCAACACGAAGCGTGCTCGGCTCGCTGCTGCGGCAAACGCTCAAGGTGACTTCGGCTTCGGTCGGCTTCAGTGCCAGCGAGGAACGGTAAGTTCAAGCTTTTGACGGTTGAGCAAAGCTCGCAAAGAGCTCTGTGTGTGTGTGAGTGTGTGACGACGAACTTATGATCAAAGCAAAAGACAGAGTTGACCTCATTTCTCAACGTTGGCCCGCTTACGTACTTTTTCTGCTGGGTCATAGCATTAAGAATTGCATGTAATTGTGGAAATAGTTGGCTATTTGTTTAACATTTACTATTACATGCATTTCGTTTTGTTTGGTTTTGCTTAGTTTTGTTTATCTGTTAGCTGCTCGCATTTTTTGGCGCTCGCCGCCCATTTCCCCGACTGGTTGCCAATTAATTTATTGCATGTGCTTTTCGTTTTGTTTTCGTTTGCACAATAAACAAATGCATACAAAACTTTTGCCCACACAGTGGAAAGAAGGCATGTGATTGGTTGCGGCTGACAGCCGATAGATGGCGGCAGTGGCGAAACTTACATCAGCCGCTAATGAGCTTGACCTTTTCACGTCTTTGCATTTTTCTGCCTTTCTCACCAATGCCACCGCTAGAGATGAGCGCACGCTCTGAGATCGCTTGAGTCACGCGAATCACGCGAGTAAAAATAAACAATTACATGCAATGCTGCTGTGTGTGTCTACGTGTGTACATGCGATTAACAGCAAGTCTGTTAATTTAGCTTTGTTGCCGAGTCATCTGTAGTCATTAATTAAAAGCACTATAATATAATTAATGTAAAACTTAGTAGGGGGCACACGATAGTCGGTGACATCACGTGTGCATCTCACAGCCGCGCCCACAACTACAGCTACAACTACAATAATGGAAATCCGCTTACTACAAACACACAACACGCGCACATGCATTCTACACACTGTAGGTTTGTGTGTGTGTGTGTTAATTTGAGAAGCATAAGCAAGCCTGACCTCCTACATAATCACACATGTGCATGTGTGTATGCCTCTTTGTAGGTGTGTGCATGCGCAGATTGCGGCATAACAAAAACAACAAGCCTTGCTCCTCTCGCGTGAGAGAGTGCTACAAAATGCCGGCCACCAAAGCAGCAGCAGCAGCAGCGACAGCATCTGAGCGCGGCTCACCAACACTTGCATACAAACATACAGCCATCTGCATACACACACGCCCATGCACATTTACAATTTCTATTTGCATATTGTACGTCGTTCTCTTCATAACAGCACAATGGGGTGATTTGCTTGGCATTCGCTCTCTCTCACTTTTGCAAATCTACTTTCGTAGGCCCACCATGTTTCGCAAGCACTTTTAAATGGCGACCGTTTTCTGTAACTGTTAACAGTGAAAATACCAAATTGTACTTACATCAACTGTTCGCCAATATGTTCCACTGTACTGCTGCTGTTTCTTTGAGGGTTGCTTGCAAAGCTTACACACATCTGGCGCCCACTGTTTACAAAATTCACCACCACCCAACGCAGCAGCTGCGACGCCGTCGCGACGTCGCTGCAGGCTCACTGCGCGCCGCTGCTGCTGCTGTGAATGTCATAATGCCGCGCACAGACAGCAGCAGAGTAGCAGCAGAAGCAGAAGCAAAAGCAGCAGGCAAAAACAAGCACACACACACTCGCGAAAACTCACGTATTATAAGCGCCAGTAGCGGCTTTATTTTCTTCACATTTTATTTGTGTAGTGAACTTGACGCGGCGCGTTGTTAACGAAACGAATATTTCGCAAATTATATTTCCATTATTAACGCAAAACAAAAAAAAAAAAACAAATAGAAAACAACTAACGAACCAAATAGAATTTTTGTTTGTCGATTTTGTTAGTTTTTTGGGCATTTTTCGTGCGCGGCATTTTGAGCGAAACACGCAATTCGTCCGCCCGCTGCGTTCTGTCCACTGTCTTTTTATTGCCATTTTTCGCATAGCGTGTGGTGAGTGTGTAAGAAGAAGAACTGAAGCGACAACGAAAGCGACAGGCAAAAGTTAAAGCGCACGCACAACAATCAGAACAACAACACAATTCACAAAAAGTGCAAAAAGTGTCTGGAAAACTTGTATCAAACGCAACAGCATGTAAAACTATTCCGAAAATTTGGCAAAAATCTGTGTGCGAATGCGAAATCAAGGTGAGCACTGCCCCACACCACGCTCCCCCTACTCACCTCACCAGCTACTTCACCCACAGCATTCACTCTCACTCACTCTCCCCCACAGTATGTGAGCGCCCGTCTGTGTGTGTGTGTATTGATGTGTGCGTGTGTCGGCTTTTCGAAAAAAGCAAATGCAGAAGAGCAAGAGTCTGCATCTTGTTGTTGTTGGTTTTACTATTGCCTAATGCGGCTGCTGCCTGCAGCTTACACACACCCGCACACAACCACACGCATACTGGGGCTTCCTTCTGATTGTGTAATTGTGAATTATGGAGGTGCAAAGCGCAACCTTTAGCTTTGGTTACCCCGCTGTGTCAAGGTTTGCACAGTGGAACCACACTATGCCAAACTATTTGTGTCGATTTACATATTCCCAACTAATTGTTATTACACATTCTGCTCAGTATTCCGTGTTCATTTCTATGTAATTAATCTTATATAATTATTAAGTACTCAAATTTATTTGACTGCAAACAAATTAGTTATTAAAATTAGAGTTATAGAGTGAAAGGAATTTTAATAATCTAAAGCAGTTTTACAAGTTTTTTACTGCACAATCAAATTATAATTAAAGTAAAGTTCAACATCAAGTAACTGAGAATATATCGAAGTCTTTTTGCGGAATTTTGATTGATGGGTTCGACAAACAGTTACAATATACGTTTGATTACTTTTGCATAGTAGCTGTAATGATTATTCAAGTGTTGCTATACCATCATCTGCTTTCCACAGATTAACACAACTTGCCACAACTGGTTCGCTAGGCGACAATGCGAAGCGGAAGCACTCGAGGTGAGTCCATAATTGATATGATAATATCTGGCAATAAACGTAAGCGCTATTGTAATCATCATTATCATCACCATACAGTTAATGGGCAGCTGTTTAAGGTGTGCGTCGCTACAATTACACCGATATTAACCACATACTCGTATATATGTTAGTATAAGTGCTTCTATATATGCCCGAATTTGTAGTATACTAAGAGATATTTCATCTCTTCCTCTTGCGAGTGTACTCCAGGGTTCAGAGAGTCGCTATAGAAGCTGATTACTTGGCACGAGTAGGTCATCAGATTGTGAATTGGGCTCAATGCACGACTTGAACGACTTTGGAAGTGAAACAATAACAAAACAAATCTTAATCAATTTGCCACATTCCACCGAGTACATCATCCACGTAACGCCCCTCTTGCAGCTCCCGCGAATGTCCAAATGGATTATACACACACATCTCTATCTCTCCATCTGACTATCTGTCCGTTTTGTAGGGAGGAGAACAACAAAAGTATCAAGCATTTGTTTAAATAAGTGTCGTGCGGAGATTTATTAGACCCCTTGCTACCATATCGATAGATGTGGCTCTCTCTTTCCCTCTCTATATATAGATCAGGCATATATCGCATGCCGATTCGCCTGCGTCAATTCCAGAGCCAAAGAGCGAGTTCATTTGATTAAACAATTTCTTTCGTCATCAACATTTGTTGTCCTACAATTCCCATAATCTGCTCGAGGGTATTTCTAGCTGGCTTACTAAACGAAAAGATCGTTGAAACGATTATTATTCGCAACTTGAAGTGCTTGGACAATCGAAAGTGTATCGGCGCGTCGACTTGGCAAATGCAGAGCTCATCTTTCTTGTCATCTACTCGCATTGTCGTGACTGATAGCACGCTCGCATCTCTCGAATGGAAACTGCGAAATGTTTTCGTACTACATCCAAGAACATGTTCATTCACAGATACTTATAGTCAACCATATAAACGCATACATACGCACATATATACTGCTATTTATGATCATATATTTGTGCGACTTGTGTCAAAATATTTGGTTGCGCATTAAAATGGATCTGTCAGCTGAAAGCCGGGTGGTCTTTTCCCAAAAGACGAATCAACTTATCAGCGGACCCACGGATCGAGATAAAAGCATCTATTTATAGTTCATTTTCTACGTATTTCAATTCCTCACTTTTCACCAGAATCCGATCTAAAATGAGTGTGTTCAAAACATAATTTATACAAGCGATTCGAAATATTATCGCGAAATGTCTCAAGTTTTGATGCTGAGGTTTAATAGAGCACTTTAATTTTGATGAAGTGCCGAAAAAAGATAAAAATACCTAATTGTTTGATGTCGAGTAGTAATTTCGTATATCCAATTGGCAATGTGCAATATGGTTGCAAATTATGAAATTATCGAATTTCAGCTTATCTACAGTCGAAAAATAATAGCGGCAATTCATTGCATAGGTAACGATCACGATATCCATCTGTACTTAAGTTATTATCAAAATATTGATAATAATAAACAGATTATTAGCTAGACAAAATGAATAGATTTACTGACTTGCTAATTTTCTCATTCCCAATTTCGAATCTGAATAATCTGATTATTAAATTGTTCTGCCATAGTCCAGCTACCATCTGAACATGTGATTAATGATTACAGTTTTTGTATATGGTGAATAGATAACCTAGACCGATTGTGCGATAGTTAGAGCAGATGCTCGATTGCGGAGTTCGTTACTCAATTGAAAGTAAACCCCCGTTCGATTTCACTATATAATGTGGAGAGATCTGCAAGCAATCGAGCGCTATGTTATTAGTCATTGGTCAGGCGACCACGCTGAGTCGTTCTTCCGGGTCCCAATTGGAAATTCATTAAGTGTTGCAAACTATACGGTTAGGCAATGCCAATGTCAGACCACCTGCACGGCATGGCTATATAGATATTGGTATAGATAGACCGCCAAGCCAGGTGGGTGGGTTGGGTGGCTATGGGTGTGTGTGTTTGCGTTTTGTTTTTGGCCTATACTATGTGTATGTGGCTGCTATCATAATTTATTTGCTTCATTCGGCCAGGTGTACAGCATATTGTATGTTGAGCTGTCGCTTGTCGTCGCATTTAACACCTGGAAGGCATTACTCATATGATTTTGTCAGCGGGAGTACAAAGATTAATTCAGCTTTTTTTTCGTATTGCTGTTTTTCACAGTGCTTAGCGATTGGGTCTTACGCAAGGTCCTATCAATCGTGACGTATAGTCGACACTATCTATCAACTTGGCAATTTGTTGGCTTTATTACTAATTGCTATCATTTGCACAGCTTTCCTCTTTTATTTTTTCTTTTCTTTTTTTTTGGTGGCGATTTCTCTAGTTTCCCAGTTTTGTCATCTTCGATCTGCATTTCTGTCAATTGAGATTGAGATTTGCTACATCTTCTTTTTAATTACACACTTCTATAGATGCTTGCTATTTAATGAGACTATTAAACCAAACAAAAAACGCCCTATGAAAATGACGCCCCACATTAAAACAAAGCATAACGACTGCAATGCGAATGCTCGACTTGGGGGTGCCCTGTAATAAGTGGAAAGAAGCAGACTGTTTGTATTAATACTATGCGAAATCTGTATTTGAAAATTCTGATTATTATCGGCAAGCAAGAAGACTTATCTCACTATAGTTCTAAAGACACTCTTCAGTTGTCGTAGTAAGCTTCATTTGCTGTCTGTTGTAGTTCTAGGAGAACTAGCCGACAACTCGAACTAAAGCAATTATTATTCTGATTATTATCGGCAAGCAAGAAAACTTATCTCACTATAGTTCTAAAGATACTCTTCAGTTGTCGTAGTAAGCTTCATTTGCTGTCTGTTGTACTTCTGGAAGAACTAGCAGAGAAATCAAACTAAAGCAATTATTATTCTGATTATTATCGCCAAGCAAGAAGACTTATTTCACTATAGTTCCAAAGATAATCTTTAGCTGTCGTAGTTAACTTAATTTGCTTAATCAAACTAAAGCAACAAAGCAAAATCTTTAGGCGAACGACTAGAGTCTTGGAACAAGCAATGTGAGAAATGTCAGCATTCCTATGAGAGATATCTGAAGTTGTTCTCTCAATGACGCATGAGGTTGCTGTTCTTTCGCATATTACTTGCGCTGTTCAGAGCTGTTATCTAAATTAGTAATTGTATACTTCTATTTGCTCTTGCATAAATGAATTTGAATATACAAAGAGTGTTCTACCTAAATTTCAAAACGATGCAAACCTTTTGAGCTGCTGATAGTAATTGAAGGGTATGCGATCAAAAGTTAGACAAAGCGAAGGTTCCATGTGATGTTGTTGTTGTTGCTTGTGGGTTGTCGCTTGGATGTTGCGGTTTTGAGCTGGCCCCCAGAGCTTTAGGGTGACCGTGACTAGAGGGGTTAGGTTAAGCCGCTGAACTTGAGTCTGTGTGTGTGTTTGTGTGTGTGAGGAGTGGTGGCATAATGTCACCTCACATCCCAGACATCAGTGCTGCCATATCGATAAATGAGCCTCACTTATCTTTGCGCTTTTTCAAAAAAATAATGTGCTAAAAGTTCAATTACGCCCAGAGAACCTTGTGCTCAGTGGGCGTGTCTGGGCAACGGGTGAGACGGCTGATGGTGCGCGGGGGGGTGAGACACATGCAATTCACCATTCACCACGTTTTTATTTCTGTCCACTTATGTCGTTTCGCATGATTTTAATACTGTTTAGTTTTTTTCTCTTCTCCTCTTTTTTTTGTGTCATTACTTTTGCACAATGACAAAATGGAAAAAACTGACAAATCATCATCATAGGTAAAACGAAAAGAAAAAAAGCCGCACGTATGTGTGTGTGTGTGTGTGCGTGTGTATTGGCAAATCGTTTTAGGGTCAGTTGAAGCAAAACAAAAGCAAGTTAAAGCTCAGCTGCAGATCTCTGGGCATCAGCTGCTGCAACTTCGAAAGAGTGTGAAGAGCGGGCGACAAAAAGAGAGCGAGCAAATATCAACGTGTAGTTTGTGCTGCTTCTTCTTCGGCTGTCGTCTTCTATTCATTGTTAAATTTCTTAACAACAACAAGACAGGCAGCGCCAGCAGCTGCGACGCCAACGCACGACCGCATGATAAGCCCATCGAAGAAGAAGTTTAATACACGCGCAGACACACACACACACACACATCCATATTTATAGTGCCGTTGCGACGCGTCGCCGTCGTCGTTGTCGTCGTCTCGTGTGTTGTTGTTGTTGGTGCTGATGTTAGGCCGCTGCTTCTGTTGCTGGACGTGCGGTCGTCGGTCTGGCAGCAGCGGCGCTTCAATTTCAAATTCAGTGCGAAAGCGAACGACAACGCGAACGGGCATCAGACGGCGTGTGAGAGAGAGCGAGCGAGCAAGGGAGAGCGAGCTTTTTAAGCAGCGTTGGCCGCTTTTCCACATTTCGTTTCTTTTTTTTTTTTTCGGTGTGTGTTTTTTATATTCTTCTTGTGCTTGTGTGTGCGTGTGTGTTCATTTGGGACGTTTTGTTGTTTGCTGCAGCACAAATTTATCAACAAATAAAAAAGTTATTTATATATACGCACACAAACACCTAAAACAGCATATATACATAGTAGATGTTTATATGGACGGCGCGTTAATAACAAAACAAAAGCCGCCGCTCAGAACTAGCTAACAGTGAAAATAATAACAACATTATTTGTTGTCGATCAAGTGACATCATAAAACACAGAAAACTGACTGAAGGGAAACTGTTGTTGCCCATTTTTTTTGTTTTTTTTTTGCCGTTTACCGTGTGCTGTGTCGTGGCCAAAAATAAATGCAAAACAAAAAGAACCGAAAAAAAGAAACAAAATAAGAATTGTACTCCAACAAGAACTACACGAAGAAGAAGAAGAAGAAGCGGCAGCAGCAGCAACAACATGTGGTAAAAGCACAGAGAGTTTGTTGCCTAGTCAAAACAAACCAACAACAGCTACACGTTATGCGCGCGTGTGTTTGTGTGTGTGTGTGTAAGAGTTTGTGTAAGCAGAGAGAGAGAGAGAGAGCGAAATTATTGAATGCCGGGCGGCTGCTGTGTGGCGCCATCTATGGGCGGGCCGCAAAACAGCTGATGTGGGAAAGGCAACAGAGCAAACAATAGCCGAAAGTGGAAAAGAGAGCGATAGGAGCGACTACAACTACGATTCTATTCTATCTATCTATTCTATTATCTAAATCTAGACAAAACAATGATTGATAATTCTAAATAATTATCAGTTTCTGCCAGCTGAAAACGCTTCAAGTCGCTTCGCGTCGCGTCGCGTTCAAATTCGAAATGAGAGAAAAACGTATAACAGTTTGCACAATCGAAAACAGCGCGAAACTGTAAAACTCTAAAAACTGCACACACGAAAATGTGAAATTCCTAAAATCGAAAGGTTTTTGAAAAATTGAAATTGAATTTGTGTTTTTTGTAAGTTATTGTTTGTAACTTAGTGATTTGTGAACGTTCAAAAGCATTTGCTATTTTCACCTTGAAAATAATTTTTCCTAGAAAATTTTGCATAAATTTCAACGAAATACTTAAGATAATATTACGAATTTCTATTTCCGGTATTATATATTGGGGTCACAAAAAAAAAAAAAAGAAAACACGTTGATGGATCGCCCTGAAAATTGAATTGAGCTGTCTGAATAAGTGTTCTATTTTTATGAGGGGGAGAGGAAGACTGAACAATTTTGCTGATTGCATATTAAGTAATAATAATTGCATGCGAAAATGTTATTAATCTCTGCTGTGCGCAATTTTGAAAAGTTTTTATAGATGCGTTTTAATTAAAATCGCGCGCTCACTCATTGGGGTTAATGGGGGGACCTACTTAAGTCTATTTGTCCTACAAACTGTTATACGCACACACACACACACACTGAGAGACGCAGTCGCAGAGCTTTCAAAAGCTCACTAATACTGATGCGAGCAATATGTATAAATAACCTGAAATCGTTTCTTTGCGCTAGTCCAATGAACTGTTGATGATGTGATGATCATGTTGTTGATAGTGAAAATAAGCTAAGAACAAAGTAAGAACAAAAAGAAAGACTGCAAAATCAGAAGCAACAAGCAAAAGTCGAACAAACAACTGAAGGGAACGCAACTAGAACAATGTCCACAATCAGCGAGAAGGAGACGTCGACGTCGACGACGACGAAGACGACGGCGACGACTTGGCCAGCTGCGGAGAGCACGCTGCAGCAGCTCAAGGCCAAAAAGAACAAATCCAATTTGTTTCTCATCAAGTCCTACAGCTTCATCGACAAGACCAACAATAGTGGCAATGTCAACAACAACAACAACAACAACAATAGTATTAAAAACAATAATATGAATAGAGCGAGTGCCAAATTGACAACAGCCGAGCTGCTGTCCCCCAACATGGATCCCTTTGTCGACATTGCATCCCTGGTGCTCTCCCAGTCGCAGTCGCAGCCAAACAAGAAGCAGAAGCCAGCAAAGACAAAGTCCAAGTCGAAGTCAAAGTCGAAGCAAAAGCAGAAGCAACAGACGCCACTCGACGACGAACTGGAGATCAACGAGCAGGAGGCGTTGCTGCTGCGTCGCAGTCCCACCGTCCACCACGAGTACGAGGAGCTGCTGCAGCATCTGCCCAGCTCGACGCCCGGCTCGCTGCCACGCCCCCAATCGCTGCCCGCCAAGGTGCACTTCGAGGCCGCCTCCAGCGTGGCAGCGCCGCCACGCGCCCCAACGCCAGCCAAGCGTCTGGCTGGTGGCCACATCAAGCGCGAGTCCTTCTTGCGCCAGAGCCTGCAGTCGATACGTCGCAGCTTTGGCTCCAGCAAGCACTCGTCCAAGTTGTCGATGATTGCGGCGGGGACGCCGACGGGATCGCCGCTGCCATCGCCGGCGGCAGCGTTGCGTGTCTTCTCGCATGCCTCGAGCACGTCTTCCTCCTCCGCGTCCACCACATCGTCGACGACGTCGTCGTGCTCCTCGTCGGCGGCCATCAGTCTGCTGAGCAAGGCGCAGGCCCACAACCACATGCTCGACGAGTTTCTGCCCACGCCCGTCGTCCTGCTGCTCAACGATCAGCCGCAGGATGTCTGCGATGCTGGGCGTGCCACGAAAAGGTAAGCGTCGCAGCTTGCCCAGCTTTCAGCTGCTTGCAAAGCACCTGCAAATTAAGTTCATTTATCATAAGCTTTTAATCGAGCTTTTAAGTGTGCATATTTCTTTGCTTTTAGACTCGTAAGTTAGCTCTCAGTGTGCGAATTCGCTTCAAAGCACATGCAAATTAAGTTCATTTATCGTAAGCTTTTAACTGAGCTTTTAAGTGTGCATATTTCTTTGCTTTTAGACTCGTAAGTTAGCTCTCAGTGTGCGAATTCGATTCAAAGCACATGCACATTAAGCTCAGTTACCGTAAAGCTTTTAATCGAGCTTTTAAGTGTTCATATTTCTTTGCTTTTAGACTCGTAAGTAAGCTCTCAGTGTGCGAATTCGATTCAAAGCACATGCACATTAAGCTCAGTTACCGTAAAGCTTTTAATTGAGCTTTTAAGCGTTTATATTTCTTTTCCTTTTAAAGACTCGTAAGTAAGATCTCTGTCTATATGATTTGTCGATCTCGAATGTTGCACTAATTAAGCATGCCGAAAAGCAGCAAACGGAATTCGAATTGACTTCACCTGATCAGAGCTAAAGTGATCTGGGGGCGGGGGAGACACGCCAAACGACTTCCCCAATTCCCCAATTGCCCATGCGCCGATCCGTCAATGGGGGGCAATTGAGAGACCGCTCGATGATATTATGATATTTCGATTTGCATTCAGCTCGTGTGGCCCGACAAACACTGCAAACTGAATGAGCGATTGACTGCATGACAGACACAGTCGAGACACCGATAACTGAATGGACAGACAGACAGATAAATGGGGGGGCGTACGTACATGTGTATGTCTATATAATTACGCAAACATCGGCATAATGCCATGACATATTTGGTGGCTATATATATTGTACGTACAGGCGATCGTATTTGGACTCTGCAATGCAATTTGCCGTTGCCAAAGTTTGCCGATGGAATTTATCATTGACGTCAAAGTTTGCCGATTATACACGTCGAATATCTCAGATTCTAATCGGCTTGAAGAGCTACTTACAGCTACTTAAATTTGAAAGACAGTTAATGAGTGTACAAGATAGACTAATCAATCGATTGTTTTTTGCTCTAAATCTCTAACTACTTTAGTTCTGTTTTGCATTCTCGCAGTATTTTTCGTGGAAAATATTGTGTGTCGAAATTTCGGGAAAATGATGACGTAGACAAGCGAAAATGTTTGTGTCATTTTAGTAGATGTTTCTATATAGAATCCCATAAATTCCAGCTTTTATCGACTTTGCTCATAACAGAGAATCTAGCAGTGCATTTCTCTGCAATTCGCTTGTTTTGCTCGAATTCCATTGTGGAAGTCTGACGAGTTATTAACTCTAGAAGCACTATAAAAGCTGTAAAAACTGCTGTAAATCTGTTTATCACGAACTAGTTATGCGGTCGACGCTCGGATTTATTTACAAGGGATCAAGGGCGAGGAAAATCCCCAGCTTCGCTTTCCAGCTGTTGTGTATAGACATTGTGTCAACGCTGCTGCTTGCCTTGCAGTGTTCATGCGTTGTTGATGCGACTTGATTACTTACATTATTACGCACAAGTGCAGAGTGTGTGGCAAGCGCTTAACCCCGCGAGGCCCACGCTTAACCCTTCACTGCCCCCGGCCCGCTTAATGCAATCTGCTCAATTGAGCATTAAGATGCGTGCAATTTGCACTCTGCCTTTGTTTGTTTGTCTGTGTTCACTTAACTCGAAATAGTGCAAAATATTTCGAGTGCAATCGCGTTGATTGAATTTCCAGCGCTCTTTTGTTATTAGAGACATCGTACCCCCAAGTGGCACCCTCTCCCTCTCCCTCTCCCTCTCTCTCTCTCTGTGTCTCAAATGGGTCAATTGTTCGTTATAGGTTTTGAATTTCATTGCAATTTGTTGACAAATGTAAAATTTGTTGCAATTCTTGTTTTGAGTAAATGCAGCGAACGCTAGCAACCTGCTAAACTGCTCGCTGTGCAAAGTTTATGCTGATAAACAGCCCATAAAAGTACTAAAAATAAGTCTTCTTATATATATATATGTATACACCATATATATATTACACTTACAAAGAATCTCGGCAGTTTATTTATTTGAAGTGCTGTTGCACACTGTCGTGCTTTTCACGAGCTTTGCAGCGGTAAACAAGTGACATGAAACGCAATACAAAGCTACACGATGACTCACGATTTTAATGTGCTTTCACAGGTGACAATTTAAACACCGATTAGTCTCTCAACTAAACAAATCTTCAATGCTTACGAAGTGGGAAATTTACTTACATTTAACATTTCTTTCGGCTTCATAGAAGCTGAATGAAGCTCCGTCTTCTGACTTGCAAACTCTGTAAAGCTTTCATGTGCTTTTTAAGAAGTGTGCGAAGCTGCCAGTTAATTGAATGCGATTCAATCAAGTGCTTTTAGCTGATGTGATTGCTTTTGTTGCGCTCGCTTAGCTCTGATTGACAAACTACAGAAAGCTTTCATGTGCTTTTTAAGTAGAGTGTTGGGACTCCTTTTACACTTTTAACGCATCAATCAAGTGCTTTCAGCTGTTGTTGAACTCGCTCAGCTTCTCAAACTGATCTGCTAACTGTGGAAAGCTTTCATGTGCTTTTTAAGTAGAGTGCTGGGACTCCTTCGATAGATTTAACGCATCAATGTTCTTGCGCTCGCTCAGCTTCTTTATCTGATTTACAAACTGCGGAAAGCTTTCATGTGCTTTTTAGGAAGAATGCCAGGTAATTGAATGAGCTAAATTGACTGCTGGGGCTATTTGCATGCTTTTGGCGAATCAATGAAGAGCTTTCAGCTAGTGTCATTGCTGTTGTTGCGCTCGCTCAGCTTCTCAAACTGATTTGCTAACTATGGAAAATTTTCAAGTGGTTTTTAACAAGAGTGCTGGGTTTCCTTTTATACTTTTAACACATCAATCAAGTGCTTTCAGCTGGTGTCATTGCTGTTGTTGCGCTCGCTCAGCTCTTAAGACTAATTTACAAACTGCGGAAAGCTTTCATGTGCTTTTTAGGAAGAATGCCAGGTAATTGAATGAGCTAAATTGACTGCTGGGGCTACTTGCATGCTTTTGGCGAATCAATCAAGTGCTTTCAGCTGGTGTCATTGCTGTTGTTGAGCTCTTTTTGTTGGTTGGGCGTGAAAGCGTGCTTGATTGACGTGCTCCAGTTGGGGCAAGAACAATGCGAATATCGCTCGCACAACGATCTGCAATCAGCTGTTGTGTTGCTGTGTTGTTGTGGCAACAGATTGCGCTTGTGTACACTGCCTGATAATCTATCCCGTTGCCATCTGCACCTTTGTCTTGACGAGATTAGCGTGTCGTTTAAAGATAATCGCCTGCATTTAAAGCATTTGCACCCATAGACAAGTGCCACACACACACACACACACACACGTTCTTATAGTAGTTGCCCCCCACACAGCAGCATCAGCCGTTTCCTCCATTTGTGGGGCCCCCTCTCGTCGCTCGCGCTGCTTTCCATTCAAAAAGTGCGATGCGAGCGAGCGTCAGACGTGAAACACACTTCACATTCAATTGACAGCGATCCGCTCAGTCTCATTTCTTCGTCTGTATGTGTGTGTGTGAGTCTCTCTCGCTAGTTCTACTTAGATGCTATGCCATTGAATGGATTTTAATAATTTCACATATTTCAGTCTGTCAGTCAGTTTTAGTCGCCGTCGAGCGGCCGGCGAATTCAAATCTGAACAATCTGAGCGAACCGAACCCGAAATCGGCATAGTAAATAGTTGCGAATCCATATATATATAATAAACAACGCGAATGCTATAGAAATACTTGCGTATTTATGCATGAACATTGCGCAGCACACGCCCCATAAATTGTATTTTGGGTATGTTTTAATCACCATTAATTCATTCGTACAAATATTTTGCTATCCAACTTTTATTTCACTTGTAGAGGTTTCTTTTTGCCTCTGTTTTTTTTTTTTGTTTTGTTTTTGGCAACCAAGTGAAAGTGTTTCGACGATTTTTGTGATATTTCTGTGTTGAAAGTCTCGAGAAGAGAACGGACCGCAGTCGAAAGAAATAAAAACAGCTGTGTGTCGAATATGAAATACACTTGGCGAAATAATTGTTGTCGTTAAGCAGCAGCGCAGAGATAAAACATAGTTGTAAATTATGCAAACAAGTTTGCCAGTGAGCACACAACACTCTGACATTTATTGTCGATAACAATAAAGATTGCACGCTGCCAACGCTGATTAAGACTCGGTGAAAACTCGTAACTGCTGGAGTTCAAATTTGTGCCAAATTTGAGCCAACAATTGCAATTCAGTAGTGATCAAATATCTGCGAGTTGCTGTTGGTTAAAGCACTTTAGTTGAAAAGCTCTTCGAGCTACCCTGTGAAATCTTTGCATTTGTGGCGCTGACAGCTTTATGATCGGCTTGCCCCTGAGGGTTCAAAATAGTAGCAACCGACTTTAGCTAGAGCCGAGTTCAGTTGGGCAGGAAGATAGTCGATAGGCGGGCAGTCTGCGTCGTCTAAACGATAACTGACTGCCGTGGGATCTGTTGGGTTCTCGCGAGATAAAGCACAATTTGTTTGGCTGTGATAAGCGCGCAAACACACAATGAGTTCTTTGGGAAAAACGCAGCTCCCACACATTCATGTATATAGCTTAATTTAATGTCTCTTAAGTGCGAACCGGTTCGTAATATATTTATATATATACAAGTATAACTATAGAAAAGAGAAAAACAAGTGAATTATCGTCAAGTGAGAAACAAATAAACAAACAGACTAATAGACGGCATGGACGTTGGAACTTGGTAAATTGTCGTAATTATATCATCGCAATTATACAAGAACGCAACACACATTGTCACAGAGCGCTTCGAACTTTGCGCCAAACTATTCAGATACGTGTGCGAAGAATATATAGTACACAGCATTTTGATATAGTATAATCGCGTTGTACTTTCGTTTGCTTTGGAGCCCGAGAGCGTGCAAGATCATTTTCACGGCTCTATATTAGCTGACTCATTAGCACAGCCATGTCTAATCAATGCCACTGAAGAGGGGCGCGGGAGGCGCACAGTTCTTTGGCCAACAACTATTTTTTTACAGCTCGAGGCATGGCAAATCAACGGAACCACGTAATTGGAGTCTAATATTATGAAATCGAAATTGCGAATGGCCGTATGGGGGGGGGGGGGGGAGGGACGGGGCAGCGGATGATGCTCATTAACTAACTGTTTATATCGTGTGTAGCCGAATAATTGTTTATCGCAGGGTATATTATAAAACTGCTGCCAGCAGGCAATTAAAGTACATCACTCAAAGAACTCGCTGACATTAGTCAGCAATACAGTTAGAATTTTGGCAAGAAACGAGAAGAATCAATAGCTTTAAAGCAACTATATGTGCTATAGATCATACAAGTAGCGTGCGTTATAAAAGTAATAAAATGCGAATAGAAATTATAATAAATATTTAGACTGAGAAGAATAATTTCAAATATATTCGCAAGCTAAATTTCACAAGGAAAAGGAATCATAGATAGCACTTTATTCATTGATTTTTGTAACATGATTTTTATTAAATACAAGCACTATAGTGCCATTTCGGGAATATCTCATAAGATCAAATAATATATCTCATAAGAAGCATAATTTCAAATATATCTACAAGCTGAACTTCAGATGGAAAAAGAATCATAGATAGCACTTTATTCATTGATTGTTGTACTATATATACTATAGTGCCCTAACAACACACTTCTCATAAGATCAAATAGATATGTCATTTTGCAACTTTGCAGCGCAACTGCTAGTCGAGTTGGGTGTGTTTAGTTGCACCTGTGTGTGGCAAATAAAACAACGGCAATAAATTGGCGAGCTTGCCAATAATATATACAGTTCAGAGGCCCGAACAATTATTTATGATATCGCAATGAACTTCAAAGCTGACGCAAGCGAAAAATGGCCAATTATTCGCCTAAACCACCCCCCACCCCCCACCCCCCTCTTCTCAATCCCGCTCTCGATTTGTTTGGAAAAATAGCACACATTTCATCCAATAAATGAAATTTGCATCTCGCGGCAGAGCGGCAGAGATATTTTTGGTACCCGGTAATGCGAATCGCATGTCGTTCATAAATTCAACATCAAATAGACGCAAATAATATCTGCGATAAATTGGGCAGCTAAAAGCTCTGAGATTACATTGAAACCAACTGAAAATTTGCAATGGATAATATATGGGTGCCATGGTGTTGGGGGATATGATAAGTTTGATTCGTGATTACTTTATTGCCAGCGTTTGCAAATAACCTCTCAATCACTCAACAGACCGAAAGGCATATCGATATACCTATTTATCGCATTTGCTTAAAACCATCAAAACTATCTCAGTGCTTAAGTGTAAAAGTGTTGGCTAGAAGTGTTCTGAAAATTTCATAACGATTGGATGAAAGATCTAAAAGCTATGAATGAAAAGTTTGCTTCTCTTAAATTTCTCAGGTATTTGCTTAAAACTATGTAAACTATCTAAGTGCTTAAGTGTATAAGTGTTGGCTAGAAGTGTTCTAAAAATTTCATGACTATTGGATAGAAGATCTAAAAGCTATGAATGACAACTTTACTTATTGAGAGCGAAAGGTACAGTGATAACGCATTTATCACAACTATCTTAGTGCTTAAGTGTTTGCTAGAAATGTTCTGAAAATTTCATGGTGATTGGAACAAAGATCTACAAGCTATGAATGACAACTTTGAATAAGACGTATCGATAACGTATTTATCTAAACTATCTTAGTGCTTAAGTGTAAAAGTGTTGGCTAAAAAGTTCTGAAAATGTCATGACCATTGAATAAAAGATCTAAAAGCTGTGACATGTTTCCTCACTTCACTTACAGGGCATCGCTGAGTCGTGTTCGATTCGCTTTTCCGCTTTATATTTGTTTGGTAAAACACACTCGCACTCACAGTCAAGAAACTGATAAGCACTATTGGTATTATGTATAAACATATCTGTCTATATACATAAAATATATCTCGCCTAGGTGCCTGCTGATATCGGCTGACTCATCGGCGCTATTAGTTAATGGGTCAGGGAAAAACCCTGAGATATATATTAGTATATTCTATCAGATTTTGTTTTGGCATCCGCACAAAGGCAAAGGCAGCTTGTAGTCGTGTTCTTCCTGGATTCTGTTATTGTTGTTTTGCGCACATCTCCATGATATTTACGAGCGACGTCAGAGCGAATTTCTCGCTTGCCACATAAAATGAAAATTCGTTTTCATTGCTAAATTTGTTTTGATTTCTCACCAGATTGCATAATTAACAAACTTACAGCAAGGGAGAGAGGGAGGCAGTTAGTTTACACACAGTTTTACTATAATTTAGTGATACGATTTCCGCAAAGTAAAAAAACACACAAGACGCACAACAACAAAGCCGAAAGAACAATAAATAAAAAATCGCGCGTTTTTCTCACTTCAGCGACGGGAAGACGTAGAAGGGGAGGGGGGAGGTGGAGAGTCTCTGGACTGGAGACAATGTCGTCGACATTTAATTAGTTGCGTGTCTGACTCTCTGTCTGCCTCTGCCTCCAGTCTCTGCCACAGTTGAAAATCTCTTATTGCCGCCAGGCATGAAAGTTTAATGCTGACCTGTCGCCAGGCGCAGGAGACGTCGCGACGCTTTGGAGGGCGAGGAGGTGCAGGGGGGGGGGAGCGGCGCGACGTCTGTTACTCTTTGGTGTGCTGCTTAATGCAATTTGCGCTGCATTCCATATGATGTGCGCCCCTCCGCCCCCCGCCGCCGCCACTGTCGTTGCTATAGCAAAAGCTTAGCGCACGCGGTGGTTGCACATGCCACACAATGGGTTAATAAACTCTGCCCTTGCTCGGCTGGCAAACTATGCAATTGAATGCTGTCCAAAGGGTTGCGAGGGGGCCTTCAAAAGTTGCCGACTTTGCAAAAAATAAACAATACAAAGTGCATACTATGCACTTACCCACATATTTTTATTTCTACCAGTTTCATAGATTTGAGCAGACTGACAAAATAGTGCAAAGTAATTGCATTCCTAATTGAAAATTTAATAAATTGACAACTAAACAATATTAATCTTAAAGAAAATTCAACTTTATTACAATTGATATTTGTTAAGTTCATTTATTTTTGTCTCACAAGGAATACTTTTTTTTTTTTATCATATATTTACATTAAGTAGCTGAACTACTACCAGCAATATAGTACCATAACAACACATTTGGAATAGCTCATAACTTACTTATTGCATTTAATTTGCTCTCTCTTTCTCTATTTCTCCAACGACATCAAGAAATTGACTTTAAATGAACACTTGTTTCGAAATCAAATTGGTGTAGATTTTTTTGTTAGTTATTAACATTTGAAATTCCTCAAATAAATTGTCCTTAAAAATGTTACAAAACTAAATTGCACATCACTAAAGGCCATTCAAGATTAGCATTTATGTATAATCTTAATTAGATATTATTATGAGCAAATAAATTGTGCTCAAAACTAAATTGCACATCATCATCATTTATTTCAAATCTTAATTAGGTATTATTATGAACACTTTTTGCAATTCAAATTGGTATTGATTGGTATATTATTTGTTATTTATTTAGATTTGAAATTCCTCAAATAAATTGACCTCAAAACTGAAGTATTAAAAAATTGCACGTCTTTAAATATAATTCACGATTAGCAATCATTGGAAATTGTATTTAGATAAAATTGTAGCCAAAGTAAGGTCGACTATTACGAATTGCCGTTACTTCTCTATGCAACTACTTTTGGTTGATTATGGAACTGCCCTCGCAACTGCTCGTGATAATGAAACTTGGCAACTGGGTTGCATAAGCTCCTCGGGCCCGTAAGCCACACTTTGGCAATCGATACTGAACTGAAATGCAGAACTTGCTCAGCTATCGTGTTCTGTTCTGTTCTGTTCTGTACTGTTCTGTTGCTTCCAAGTGCTCTTTTTTCGTCTGCTGTTTTTCAATTACAAAGAAAATCGAGAATGCAATTCACAAAAATTTTCAGGGACAGGGCCATGGGAACCTAGACAGCTGTCAATTGTGCACTCAGCGCTCGTCGCGCTAAACGGGGGCGGGAGGGCGTTGAGGGTGTTGCTTTTATTGGGTTGAGTTGGGCTGGGTTGGTTTGGGTTGGTTTGCTCCCGACACTGAAAATGCAAATGAAGTGTTGCAAAACGTGCTATTTTTAGCTCATTGTCGGCTCTCTGTAGTTTCCTGGTTCACCAACTGTCTCTCTGTGTGTGTGTTGCTTGTAAAGTAATTGAATTACTGCGAGGCATTTGCACTCTTGAACCGGTTCGCAAAACGGTTCACCTGCCTAACCTTCATATATGCTGCACAATCAGCAACGAAGTTGAATATTCCCCATTTGCGAGGGGAGTTGTAAGTGCAGCTGGCTGCGATCTTTAAACAGATTCTTCAATCGGTTCAGTGCGGTTCGACTGCTCGACAGCTTGACTGGTCGTCCTGCTTCGTTTGTGCGCCAGCCCTGGTTGTTGTGGCCCTAAGACGTATAAAATTGATGTGTAGGCCGATTTGGGGCAACAGTCGGTGTCGTGTTCTTGTGCCGTGCCAAGCGAAATGCAAATTACACAGTCCAGCACGGTGTGCGAAACATTCGTGAATGCTCTCCAATTTGTGGTTGCCGTCGTCTTGCTATTTCCACTTTATTTCATTGTAATACAAAACGCGTCGCACGCCAAATTCGCTTACAGTATCTGAAGCTCCGTCTGTATCTGTATCTGTATCTGTATCTGTATCTGAAGCTGTGCCTGTCGCTGTTTTAATGCTTAACGCACACCCACGCGTGTGTCCGGCTTAATTTAATTAAGCTGCAAATTTGTCGCGCGCCTCGTGGAGATTCTGTCTGTTGTCAGCCCAAAATGTATCGCTCCGGCAGCGGCAGCGCGCTGCTCTGTCTCGCCCAGAGTCTGACTGCCAGCCACGCCCCCAACTGGAATCGCAACGACAACACTGGCCACGAGCTGGCGACAGCACATCAACAACAACAACAACAACAGCAGCAGCAGCAGCCGCAGCAGAAAAATGGCAAGAGGCGCATTTTACTCAAGGCCAGGTACGAAAAGTCGAGTAGAAGAAGAGTTTGGGGGCGATAGAGAGACAGCGAGATGCTCCTGCTGAGCTCATCGCTGAAAATAGCTGACACAATGAGTCAGCTACGCGGACCGCTTTGGAATTTAAAGCATTGTTTAATTCAAGCTGATTGCTGACAGAGCAATGGCTGAAGTGCTGAGCAAGAGCTTGTCAACTGTGTCGAAAAACTTTGTACACTCTGAATACGTTTATCATTATACCATGTATCTATCTATAGGTACAAAGGTGTATTAAGTTCGTTGGAATCTATGTAACAACCAAAATATTAAGAATTGAAAATAAAATCGATTTAGCATTGGCCGACCGCCTGTCTGTCTGTCCGTCCGTCCGTATGAACACCTACATCTCGGAGATGGTAAGAGCTAGAGTAACCGAACTTTGGATTTAGGTGCAATATGCATTTACGCAGATCAAGTTTATGTTTTTTCCTCCCCCATCCTTTCCCTTGCCCACAAACCGCAAGAAACTGTGGCCTCGTAAGAGCTAGAAAGTTAATTTAAAGTGCAATATGTAGATGTATTTATAATATGAAACGAAATCCAAAAGATGGTTGAAACTGGATAAAAACTAGCTTTGTTATTAACAAAAGAAGTTTGACCTGCGCAAAGCAAGCGTCTTCTAGTATATTTTTCTAGTATATTCGCACACACATGCAAGCATATCTGCATATGCGTATGCATGAGTAGCATAAAAACAAAGCTTGGCTGCTGTTCTTCTAATGAAATGATGTGAATGTCGTTTAATTGGATCTCATGTAAATTGGCTGTATTTTAGAATTCGCTGGGTTTCATATATTTTTATTTTACTTGGAAGTAAATTAATGTGACGACAATTTTACATATGTTTGCTTTATGTTTTATTTTGCCAAATGATACATGGTATATCACAGTCGGGCTAGCTCGTTCTCACTTGTTGCTATTGATGCAGTCGCATTTCTCGATCCGAAACTATTCGCAATTGGGGAGCTTAAAATTTGAGGAAAAGTGTGAAATGCAGAAAAGTGAGACACGATTTGAACTCTGTTAAGTTTGCGCTTGAAACCGGAAACGATGTGGAGTTAAAATTTCGTAGACTTGTCCAGAGTTCCGGGCTTTTGCTGTCAGTTTTCGTTTTACAACTCACCCACTTCCGATATTGATATTTATTGAAATTTCTGTACTCCACACACAATGGCGACAACATAGTTTTGGGCAAAGAACGGAACGGAGACGAGCGTGATGATGAGGAGAAGAAAGTCTTTCGATTTCGAGGCTTTAGGCAAATACACAATTTACTCAGTGGCAATGTGAACTTATGAACTGATTGCGAGTTTCTTTTCAACGACGACGATAAAGGAAACAATAATAAATATATACAGAAATACGCAAGTGTAATGCTTCTTTCTTCTTCTGGCTATCGTAGCCTCCCAGTCTACCTCCCTCCCTCCCCCTTCCCCCCGCCCCGCTCCGCTCAGTCGGAGGAGGCCGGGGTGTTCGTGTGCCGTTTGCGCAGACAACCGAGCGCCTCGTAGCTGAGCAGCGACGTCGACGGCACGTGCTGGGAGCTGGTGCAGACCTTGATCGGTGACTTGCCCATCTGCATGAGCAGCTCCTCGATGCGCTCCGTTTTCACCTTGATGATGTTCTCCATGTGGGCCAAGCGCTTCTGGTTCGCCTCGATGATGGCCTCCTTGGCGACGTTGTCGCGCGCCATCTTCTCGTACAGCGAGTAGAGTATCATCTTCTGCGGCACTTGGACGATGCCGTCGCCCACCTGCTTGTTGACCACCACCGTCTTGACCTCGTCGTTCTCCTCCCAGATCTGCTCCTGGGCCAGTATCGCGTTGCGCGTCTCCACCACTCGCTGCCGCTTCTTCAGCCGCATTATCTCGTGCAGCATCACCTCGGCGGCGCCGTGGGCGCCCATCGACAGCTGCTCCATGAACTCGCGGCTCAGCGTCAGATTGAATTTGGCCAGCACCTTGTAGTTGAACGTCTCCCAGTTGGCGATCTTCAGCTGGATGCTGCTGCGCTTCGGGAAGTTGTTCAGATCGACCAGTCGCGGATGGTCGCGCTTCATCATCTCGGCCAGGGGCAGCACATCAGAGAAGTCGCGACGCAGTCGCGATGTGTTGATGTCGTTCTGTTGCAGCCACTTGTGCACATCGACAATCTCCTCGTTGGTCAGAGTCTTGCTGCTTATGGTGTGCATGTTTGATTGTATATATACTTGGTCGGTATACACACTGGACAATGTATATATATATATATATATATATATATATTCTGCATATATATATATATATACCTCACGTGTACGAGCTGAGCGCTCTCAAAGGCTGGCGCACAGCTTGCTACGTTTATCATTCATAGCTCGGCTGAAAGTCAAGTTCGCAGAGATTGAACAGGTTTTCAGCCTAATAGCGAAGCTTTGCTTGCGAGCTTTTGCAGATAATATTGATAGAGTTGCGATACAACTAGCGGCCAAGCGAGCTTTGTGGCGAGTCGATGAAGCGCATGGGCCCCATAAACCAATTGAAAATCCACAAAGATAAGATCGTTTAGCGCCCTCGATGCCCGCTGATAAGCTCTGATAAGGCTCTCAAATCAATTACGAATTGTAATTGATAAACCCACGATAGCAAAGCTCGTGTGACACTGAAAAACTACAGTAAAGCAAGACTGCGACCAGCTGAAATTGAAGCTTAAGCACAGAAAGCTTTCAGTTGTTCCCTGCTTGCCGGCATCGAGTAAAGCGATGTCAGCTTTTTTCACGACCATCAAAAGCTCGATGTTTTAACGTGTTGAGCTTTCTATCAGGCTGATTGATTTGGAAAGTGCATTAATCAGCCACTTTGAACTACACTGGAAAAGCTTTAAGCTCTTGCTTGCTTGACTGCATCGATTAAAGCATTGCGAGTTTACTCGCTGAGCTTTCTATCCAGCTGATTGAATTTGAAAGTGCATTAAAGCAGCCACTTCGAACTACACTGAAAAACTTGCATGAACTTCGATATCATTAATTTGAAAGCAGATTAAAACTTGCTCTCTTTCCGACCAAAAACGCAAACTGCAAAGTTTGAAGTTTCTAATCAATTGCTGGATCTTTTTTATTCCACAACCACAACGTTTTAACGTGTTGAGCTTTCCATTAAGCTGATAGGATTAGAAAGTGCATTAAAGCAGCCACTTTTGCAACTTGAGCTGAAAACAGGAAAATAAAAGTTTAAATTATAAAAGCTTGCTCTTTTTCCAACCACATTAAGAATGCAAACTGCAAAGTTAGAAGTTTCTAATCAATTGTTGGATCTGTATTATTTCA
Organism: Drosophila rubida; assembly: GCA_035046165.1. Classification (NCBI taxonomy): domain Eukaryota; kingdom Metazoa; phylum Arthropoda; class Insecta; order Diptera; family Drosophilidae; genus Drosophila; species Drosophila rubida. The sequence continues at coordinate 4,500,387 of JAWNOF010000023.1, read as the reverse complement.
CAATCACAACGTTTTAACGTGTTGAGCTTTCTATCAAGCTGATTGAAATGGAAAGTGCATTAGCTTTAGCTGGAAACAGGGAAATGAAAATGATTAAAGCTTGCTCTTTTTCGAGACGAATTAAGAACGCAAACTGCAAAGTTCGAAGTTTCACAACCACAACATTGAACGTGTTAAGCTTTCTATCAAGCTGATTGAACTAAAAATGCATTAATTTTAGCTTGCTCTTTTTGCAGCCGAATTAAGAACGAAAACTGTAGAGTAACGATTTTCTAATCAATTGTTAGTTCTTTATTAAAGCTGCCAAAATGAGATGCAAATATAAAATTTAGCACAAATCCAGAACGATCCTACGGAGCTTGCGAAATACGACAGACAGAAGAAACGAGTGTGTGTGTGTGTAATTGAGTGAGTGTGAGTGTGATTGTCAGTGTGAGTGTGAGTGTGTGTGTTTGTGAGTGAGTGAGTGAGTGAGTGAGTGAGTGACTGAGTGAGTGAGGGCATTACTCAAACGGTGGGCGTCAGTTTCAAGGGAAACGAAGCACGGGCGAAGCCGAAGCCTGGAATTGGATTGCTCTCCGTTAGCGCCTGAATTGTGTGCACTGTGTTTGTGCGTTTCTTCGTTCGCACCGAGCGACGTTTGTTTGCGTTTGCGTTTGAGTTGCTGTTAGTGTTAGTGTTGGTGTTGGTGTTGAAGTGTGTGTGTGGCTTGCGCTTGGCTTCTGCTGTCGGGGGCACTGCATCAGCTGGAGGAGGAGGAGGAGGAGGAGGAATTGGCGGAGTCGGAGTCGGAGTCGGGGTGGCAGTCGAAGTCGATGGATTGAGGCGTGCCACGGCGTCGGCCACCTGCTGTTGCAGCTCGTCGATGCGTTCGCTCTTCAGTTGCAGCATGTTCTCCAGGTGGGCGCTCAGCTGATTGAAGCGGGCGATTTTAGCGTTTCTTTGCTGCAGCTGCTTGACGGCCTGCATGTAATGGGAATAAAGTACCGTACGTTGTGGTTGTTGTGGTTGTTGTTGTGGTTGTGCATGTGGTTCACCTCTTTGCTGCTGCGCCGCACTCGCCGCCCCCGTTACCGCTCCCGTACCGACGGCACCAGCCTCGCTCGCCGACGCCTGCCCAGCATTGCTGTGACTGGCATGGCCATGGCCATGACCGTGACCGTGGCCGCTGCCGCTGCGCCGTTGCTGCATCGACGCTGCCGTTGCAATGCTAACGCCGACGCCCGTGGCACGTTGCGCACGCTCCGAGCGCCTCAGCACCGCCTGCGCCTGCTTCAAGGTGCGCGGCCTCTGCGCGTTCGCGTTCGCGTCGCTCTGCAATGCAACGTACACAGATTCGTTTGTTAGATTAGTTTGTTGTGCGCCCCCCCGCGCTCCACCACCCACCTCCAATGTCTGTCGGTCCGCCGACGGCTGCTGCTGCAACGACGCCGGCTGCTGCTGCTGCTGCTGCTGCTGCTGCTGCTGATGTTCGACTGCGGTCGCATTGACGTTGCTGTTAGCGAGCTCCTTGCTGATGTCGATGCGAAGTTCGTTGGCGTTCTCCCGCTCATTGTTGTTCTCATTGTTCTCATTGTTGTTGTCGTCGTCGTCGTTGTCGTCGTCGTCGTCGTCGTCGAGCTCGCTGTCGCTGTCCTTGGCCTCGCGCGCCTTGCGCTCCGCCGCCAACTGGACGCGCATGATGCTGTAGAGCAGCAAGTCAACCGAGCCGGGCACACTGCGTGCCACACGCACCATCTGCTCGCGCGTCAGGTGCAGGCCGAGGCGCGTCAGCACCCGCTTGTTGAACGACTCCCAGTTGCAGAGCTTGTTCTGCACACTGTTGCGCGGCGGATAATAGTTCAAATCGATCAGGTCCGGGTAGTAGCGTGCCAGCAGGCGGGCCAGCGGCAGCACGTCCGTGAACGAGCGCCGCAGATTGTGCGAATTGATGTGGTTCTGTTCGAGCCACTGATTCAGCTCGTACTGCTCGACGGCATTCAGGGCGGTCTTCTTGCTCGTGTTGCGCACTCGCGGCATCTTCTCTCAGCTGCTCGGCGCTGCTCGGTGCGGCGCGGCACTCAGTCACCACTCGGAACAGACTGCTCTGCTTGGCTGTGTGCTCTCTCTCTCTTCTCGTCAAGATTGGCTCAAGAAAATAACTGCTAATAGCCGGTCGAAAACAAAATACACTGGAATTCGTTTGCTACTTGAATTTTGTTGTACACTTTTTTTTTTTTGTAATGACACTCTGTGTGCTGTTCCCCAAAAGCAACTGATTTGCGTTGTTTCACACCAACTGGCTGGCCAACTAGATGACTGCCCCTCACTCACATCTCAGCTGTCAACTCGATTGAGCACAAGCACACCTGGTCACATTGACTTCGACTTCGAGTAGTCATTGCCTTGGTCTCGGCTTTTCTTTGGGGATCCGAGTAGGCGCCGCCGACGCCCAAATAGTTTCAGGAGAGCGCCGCAGCCCGGAGCTTAGTTCATTCTACAAACGACTCCCAAACAACACACATCGAAAAAAATTTCTCTGAATTTCGAAACAAAAAACATAAAGTAAAATAATTTTTTTTTTTCACACAACAACATTAAAATTGAATAACGTGAAAATGGGTAGCTTATTAGCCAAGTTGAAGCGTATGCGCCAAGAGGCCGAGGAGGAGCGCCAGATCCAGGTGCTGCTCGAGGAGGCACGCGAGGTGTGCCAGCAGATCAAGCGCGAGCAGCTGATGCCGCGCGCCAAACAGCTGCAGGCGGCGGACGAGAGCTCCGAGGAGGGCGGCACCTCCTCCTCCTCCACCACCACCACCACCACCACAGCCGTCGCCGTCGCCACCAAGAACAACAGCAGGGTCAGCGGCGGCAGCGGCAGCAACGGCGGCAACGGCGGCAACAGCGGCAACGGCCGCAAGCCGAAGAAGAACAACAAGATCGACCGCAAGAAGATGAAGCGCATCCTGGTCGCCAACCCGGAGGTGCTGGCCGAGGTGGAGAGCTACTGCCAGCTGGGCGCACGCGCCGCCATTCATGCAGCCAGCACACACCTCAACGAGCTGGAGGAGGGCGCCAAGCAGGAGCAGGAGCGCAACAGGTCCATCTCGGAGCTATCCATACATTCGAGCGCGTCCGGCAATCTGCCGGAGAACACCTCCGACATGTCGGTGACGTCGCGCCAGTACGAGGAGTTCGCTCAGTTCCTGGCCGATGTGGCCAGCCTGGTGCCGTCGTGTGCCCCCAGCACCACCTCCTTGGATAGCAGCGACTCGTCGCAGACCTTGATGCCGACACAGATGCCGACACCGATGCCGACACCGATGACGATGTCGATGCCGATGCCGATGCCCGAGCCCCCCGCGGAGCCCAAGAAGAAGAAGGAGTCGAAGAGGAAGCCACGCAAATGAGCTGCTCATTTCTTTTTCTAAGCCATTTTCTACCGCACCTTTGTACCACGCACCGTTCCCTAGCAATTTGACGCCAGCATTGACGCCAGATTGTTCAGCGATGACAAAAAATCATAATTGAAAGAATACATTGTACACTTTCAACAACTCCTCGCCTGCTTTTCTTTCATTCACTCGAAGTGACAGCAGCCAGTTGGGCAGAGATCTTAGTAGCATTTCAATGAAATTCTTTTGAATTTTCCCCTTTACTTTTTTGACATTTACATTGACATTAAGATCTATTTGATTTTCATGGCAACTGACAACAGCAAAGAGAACCCTAGAAGCATTTCTATGAAATTCTTTTGACAACTTCGCTTTATATTTTTTGACATTTACATTTATTGACATTAGGATCTGCGTTGCTCACAATTGCTAAACAATAGTTCTAGTGCCTCTGAATGTGAAGTGACAGCAGCAAATTGGGAAGAAACCCTAGTAACATTTCAATGAAATTTTGACAACTTATCTTTACATTATTTGAATCTTTGTTGACATTAAGTATCTGCGTTGCTAAACGATGGTTTTGGTGCCTCTGAATCTATTTGGTTTTCATAGAAAGCAAAGAGCAATTGGGCAGAGACTGAATTAACATTTCAATGAAATCTTTTGCCAACTTTCCTCTACATTATTTGACTCTTTGTTTACATTAAGGATTCGCGTTGCTCACAATTGCTAAACGATAGTTTTGCTGCCTTCGAATTTAATTGATTTTCAGAGAAGTGACAGCGACAAAGTGAAATTGGGGAAAACCCCTAGTAACATTTCAGTGAAATCTTTAGCCATCTTCCCTTTGCATTTTTTGAATCTTGCTTGACATTAAGTACCTGCAATGTGACTGTGAGTTGCTAAACGAAAGTTTAAGTGCCTTAGAATCTACTTGATTTTCATGAAGAGCAAAGAGAAATTGGGCAGAGACCGTAGTAACTTTTCAGTGAAATCTTTTGCCAACTTCCTTATACATTTTTTGACTCTTCGTTGTTAAACAATAGTTTTGCTGCCTTCGAATCGTAATTGATTTTTACCAAAGCTGAGAAATATGCATTAATGTTTAGTTTGGTTTTCAAATCTGATCGTCTCAAAGAGCGTCTTGATTTCTGCTTGTCAGTCGTTTTACTAATCGAAATGTGCAGTTGATTGAAAGTTCGTTATAATGGCGAATTAATGTTGCATGCCGGCTAATTGAAATCCTCGAAAGCCGCCAGTTCGTGAGTCGTTTGCGAGTACTTTGAATTTGCATTCAGGCGCAGTTTGGCGCTGCCTCGATTCCAGTTGCCGCTAATGTCCTTTTGCATTATTAAAATGCACGTGTCAAGCGCATTGTCGAAACAATGCGCAAGTTTCAAAGTTGCGCCCCTCTCCAAGTGCAATACATGACACTGAGCAGATGCATAATTTAAGCGGCAATTCGAATACAACTTAAAAGACTAACAGCAAATATTGAGTCATTGTGGATGAAGGCACTTTTGAAGTCACTTTCTTTATAGCCAAAAAGGTGTTGCATTAAAATTGTATTGATTTCTTTTTGACGCTATTGTCAGACTCGACAATTTGTAATGTTAATTTGCCATTGTAGTGCGCTTTTGTTCAACAAAATGATCGTCCATAAAAGTGCTCTTTGAGTGAACTTATGGGAGCACAAAGAGATTGTTAGAGAAAAAGTTGTTAGCTTTTATTTTGTAGCCTAAATTGAAGGTGTTATTTTTCTTATTATTTCGTGTTTCCAAAGCCGCCACAAAAGCAGATGCAATAGATTTTCGTTTCGATTCACAATCAACTAACTAAAACGCAATTTGAGTGACAAGTGTCAAGTGTTTTTCGCTAGCGAATTGAAGCGTCCATGTGATTCACGTATGTTTGTTTAAGACTGCGCCTAAAAGCATGCTGCACTTTTTTGTTTTCGCTCACTTTGCTTGCCGTGTTTGTTGCTGTTATCGCATTACTCATACGCCGCATGGGCCGTTTCGATTTGAATTGCAGATCGACGAGCAGCGTGTTTCACACAGTCGCCAGCGGTGGCAACAGTGGCACCGATGAGCGTGCAACGACTTCCATGGCACCACTGCAGTTGCCCTCAAAAGGAGCAGGCGCAACACAAGCAACAACTGCTTCAGCCAAGCACAGTTCGGCCTCAGCTACCACTGCAACTGCAACAGCACTAAGCGAGCAGCAGCGACAACAGCTGATACAGCAGCAGCAACTTGAGTTGCAGCAGCGGCGACAGCAATACATACAGCAGCTCAGTCTGCCGGAAACATTCGATCCAGACGATAGGTGAGTGGGCCAAATTCCAGGGTATTCCATTCTAGTTGCGACTGAAGATGCAGTGGCATGATCAGCAGCAAGTAGCAGGCGCAATATAGCTATACAAAATGTACGAGTTATGCTTGAAAAAGGGAATTCTATATAAATTTATATTTAATTGGCAGATACTTCAAGTTGTCGTCGTATAAAGTTTATAGGAAATTATTAAGAAAGGTCTTTAAGGCAATACAAAGTGCATATGATTATATCAATAATTTACGTAATTACGAGCAAGACCGTTAAGGTCTTGTTGCCAATGCGGAATTATAACGTTTCTGACGAACGATCTGCGCAATCGAGATAACGCAATGTGCTTGTTTGGGTGTACAAAACTTTGCAAGAAATGGAGGAGTTTGCATGAAGCTTGTCATGTTGTATTCTGGGTATTGTTAGGCGACCAACTTCCTGGACGGCAGCAGATTAACAGCGTTTCGCTGGAAGCGGCTTGGCTTTCTTTATAGCCAATTTCCCGATTGACCCATTTCCCAGTTCAGTTATCTGCAGTCTCTGATGTGTGTGCGTGTGTGTGTGCAAGCTGCGCGTCGCATAATTGCTGCCGCAATTGGCATGGCCATTGGTGACCCTCGTCGATTGGCCGATAAGATAGGGCCTAGGCTAATGCGCACCTAACGACGCTGATCGCTCCACTTCATGCCGCTATTTGCCTGCTGCCTGCTGCTGCCTGGCTGCCCACCTGTTGGCACACAGCTTATCGAACACTCGTCGCTATTGCTTCTTTTTTTGTATTGTGCGTTTTGTTTTTTGTTTATTTTGTTTGCCAGCTGGCGGGGACGGGGACGGGGGCGACGGTGTTGGCGCACCGCTGGGGTAGTCATGCGGTGGTGTGTATGTTATATTATTATTGATAAAGACGAACATTTCTGAGAACGCCGAAATGGCGAACCGCAGACTGTTTGCCTCATGTTATTGTCTACTCATAAACTTCAAATCAATGCGCCTTTCGACCCACAACCGCCCGCCCTCATCGTCGTTTCGACATGCGCCAGGTGGCAGCTTTGCGCTTTATACATCATAGATTACTCCGTACAGGCAGCTGCGGAGTTTCGCAGCTCACCGAGCAGAACGGAACGAATCGCAATCAATTTGCAGATAAGTGAGCTGGACGACAGCGAGCTTCTTTGCACATATTCCACTCGCTCAGGGCAAACAGCGAGTGAATTTTCCTGGAAGTTCGCAGCAGTTGTAAGCAGCATATTGATTACATGCGCGAGGATTTGATGGCGCGATAAGATAGCGTTTGCTTTGACTTAACATAATCTACAATTAGCCTGAAGTCTCGTTAACAACTTGAGATAGCAATCAACGAGTTGTCGCTTGTAGCGAACGAGCGAGTAAGTTACACGTCGGGGGAGATTGCGAACGAATAACACAATTTGTTATTACTCATTACTCCAGTTAGGGAACTCGTTAGGGGAGACTACAAATGAATTCCACAATTCCACTAGTTGCGCTAGTTGAGTCATTCGTTGGTAGAGTATGTAGCGAGAGGGGTTTACTTCAATCCTGTTACATAATTGTTAATTAAATTAGTTTTAGTTTGGCTCGAATGTCCGAATTAATGCCAACGATTGCATCGAAAGTAGCGAGTGTGTGACTCAATCTTATGCACTCGCTACTTTGACTACTCGTCGTAGACTACAATTTATTGAACAGTCCTGCTGTCGAGAGTTGTAACTATGGGGCGCATTAGTCATCACTCGCTACTGGGACTACTCGTCGCAGACTACAGTTTATTGCCAGTCGTGCTGTCGAGAGTTGTATGTTAACTATGGGGTGCATTAGTCATCACTCGCCAGTTTGACAGTCGTCACTATCGGAACTTGGAGGGCAAGTGAGTCGAGCGAACCGCCGATATAAAGTTGAGAACTTGGTGTGTTGATAAAGATTCGAATGGAATGAAAGTTTTATGGATGGCACGTGCGTGCAGCTGGTCGAACGTTGGTATATTGCTATATTGCGCTAAACATATGTAAAGAGATGTGTGTACACACTTGGTACATTATTTATGTTTGATTTCCACTCGAAAGTGAATTGCAGTTGATGTCGATGGTTCGCGCTTAACACGCGGCTATTGATAAGAAGTCTGCGGTTGAGCACATGATTCACGGCTCACATGCTGGCTGATGAGATAAAAGCGGAGAGAGAGACGCGGCAATGCGGTGTCGTGCCCCCACTTCAACGTCAACGTCATGTGATGATTCACAAATTGTTGGCCGGCTGCGTCGCTCAAGAGGTAGCCAGCCAATTGTATAAACAATTAATGTCATATACACTCGTACACACATACTTACAATCAGTGGCTGATATTTTATGGAACATCAATGTTCGACTCGTAGCTTTGATGAATCATACTTAACACCAGGCACTCTTGATAACTCGCCCCGATGACTTATACGCTGTACGCGTGTAACACCACGGCCCCACCAAATCGATCAATCGAACAACATTCCATCGATCGCATCCAGGGGGCATTATCTATTATCTCGCAGCAACAAACTATCAAACATATCGTTTGTTTGCATTTCATTTTGTTCTGCTATCAGATAATTGTATAATTAATTGACACTTCGTCCATCCGTCGGACAGCATTTCAACGCCAGCCATTAACTAATTGTGATAGAAGTGGAAGGCGTTGCTATCTCACAAGGTGTGTACAATCTACTCAATGAGAAGAAGCAAAATTAAAGCGTGCTCTCATGTGGCCGACATACCCTGTAAACTGTGTAACAACGTGGCATGCTTACTACTTTACAAAGTAACCGCAATATTAACAAATTGTTGGGTGTGCTACAAGAGCATCAAAGTTGAACTAACAGTTACAGATGTAACAGCTAGCAGAGCTCAACAACATTCTCCTTTCGCTCTGAGCTTTTCTGTTAAACGGACTGTTATTGAAGAGTACCAGCACCTGTAACGCAGCTTCTCTGTTAAGTGCGCTAGCAGTAGAGTTAATAACATAACAGTCTCCACAGCTGATTGGGATCAAATAGTAATTGTCGAGTAATCACTAAAAAAAACAACGCACACTATTCAGACGATTTGTATTGCTGTGCTTAAAACGCGAAACAAAGCCAGTTAAAATATATTGGCTGTAAAAAACACCATTTGGAACCACAAAACATAATTATACATATCCAAAATTGTATTTGTGTTTTACATTTATTAAATACATATAATTATACAATTATCGGGCATTAACAACAGACTCGGCAAAACGATCCTCCGCTGCTACTCAAAGCGCCAATAACAGCCGTAATCCTCTTAACATAATTAGATGCTATCGCTGTTAATCGACTGCTGTGTCGCCGATATAAACAAACCCGAGTGAACCGTCGCGGCTGTTGCCGCTGCCAGCGTCGACGTCGACGTCAACGTTGACGTCAGCGGTGGCGTTTGCTCCTACAGCCGCACAGCAGGCCAACTGGCACTGCCGGCGCTGTCAAACGTTTCAGTTCATGCGAGACGCTGGCGCAGACACGACCGGCGACCGGCAAATAACAGCGACAACGTCGACGGCGAAGTGCAAAGACCAATAGAACAGAATAGCAAAGAGAATTGAAAACAAACAACTGTTGAATGCAGAGGCAAGCGCCGTTAGTCAATGCTTGTGATCTCTCGTTCTCAGACACTCTCTCAGCTTGGGGTCTTCGTTTCGCTTCACTTGGCTTCGTTTTTCGTGCTTCTTTTTTTTTCGTTGTTTTAGTTTGCGTTCAACGAGCTTGCAGTGCGCGCGCAAATACAAATATAGATATTTTTTGCAAAGTGCAACGGTATAGTGTTAATAGATTGCAATCGCAATAATAACAATAATAGTCATTATTGAGTGCATTGATAAATCGAATCGTAAATAAAATGCACGTTTCCAGTGAGAATACGCGCGGCAGCGGCCGACTCAGTGTCTTCTTTGAGCAGGATCTCTGTGACAACGACAACAGCAGCGTCGAAAACAACAACGTCAAATCGGAGCGCGTTGCTATTCGTCGCGTTGCCAACGATTCGTTGGACATCGATGCCAACAACAATGATAGCATCTTGAGCAGCGAGCTCAATGAGAGCAATGAGCGCAGCACAGCCACGCCTCCGCCGGTAATGCGACGCCACAAGAGCGGCCGGCAAACCTCTCGATCCCGCGAGCGCAGCTTTGTCAATGCAGCCAACGCCGTCGTCGGCGGCGCTCGCAGCGTTGCGCGCTCCATCAAACGCATATCGCTCATTGAGTCGAGCAATGCCAACAGCAGCAGTGTCGCCAGTGGCGGCAGCTTCAGCAACATACGCGAGAGGACAGCCCAAGAGAGCAGCGCGCAAGATGGCGTCGATCAGCTCAAGGCGAATGCCAAGCATAGGCAGCACTACAATTCCACGCCGTAAGTGTAAGAGAGCGCGAAGCAGTGATGCTGAGGGTAGCTGAGGGTAGGCAAAAGTGCAGGCACAGCCTACATAAGCGCGTTTGCAGGCTGTCTCTTAGCATAAGAGCTGCAAATGGCTGCCGCGGTGGTTGTTCTTAGAACTTTGTTACAACAAGAGATGTGGTACGCCATCCAGTTGGACTTTTGACTAATTTTCTATGAGCTATGAGCACAGTGTGCTGTAACATTTATTAATAATAGTTATTAGTAATTGCTTGACACACATTTTCCAAGTAATGTCGATTGAGTTTAAGTTGAATGTCTTTGCATAATCGCGTGTTCTACGCACGATAAAAAGAGCTTGCATAAGCCAGAGCCAGAGCAGCCCAATTGTTGAATTGTATTGTTCACTTGCTTTCTTTCGAAGTGTTGCGACAATATTGCGCGAGACTAATGAATTTCGTAAGGTATACCCAGCATTTCCTAAGATAACCCACACAATTTACTGGCCAACTCTTTGCGACTGAAACACATTTATTGCCTGGAAAGTGACATCACATTTTAATTGAGGTAGCTAAAGGTTGCAAACTGTAGCAGGTGTTAAGCCAAGCCAGGTCATGCTCATGCTGCAACTTTTGCGCGACTACGAAAGCGTAGTTCAGGCAGGTCACTTCATTGAAAATTAACCGACTACCGTTACCCAAAACACCGATAACTGATAGCAGCGAGGTGTTAAGTTTAAAGTCAATGGTGTACACGAGTTTTACTGGGATTACGCTGACGCTTATCTCTTTATTTATTTAAAATCGTTCTACGTATATAATTCTGAAGGAAGTTCTCCTGAACTTGTCATTGCGAGGGGGGGGGGGGGTTGTATGGGTTTTTGACAGGGGCTGACAGTACCCAAACTTTGCTGATTCACACCCAGTTTCATGGTATAGATAAAAAACAAAAGTATAAAACAAATACGTAGAAGGCTTTTGGAGCAAATAATGCTTATCAGTTGAACTATGTGGAATGTGTGGGTAGTCAACGCTCTGCCATCTAAATATAATATTTAGATCATTAGGATTCGCAGGCGAGACAACCTGCAGACACGACCAGAAAAACGGGGAGAGAGGAGCGCGAGCGAGATATGCGAGGTTCCATAAATCTTGGCACACGTTTGGATTGTGCGTTTGCTATGTGTGCGTTTTGCTGATAAGCAGCCCCATCATTATCACCCAACCATCCATCCCTCCATCCATCCAGCCATCCATCATGCAGTCAGTCGGTCAGTCAGCATTGAGCTGACGATCAGCTGGGCATCGCGTCGAGTTATCATCGCACAGTTCTCATAGTGCCCATTAGGCATTACCGTGCAGACTTCAGCACAACACCTGCCAGTCAGCAGCACCTGCTGGCCGCGGCCCCAATATCACTAATTGTACCCCATTAAATGCCGCTCTTGTTACCGTCACTTCCCACTGTTAGATACCCTGCACTCATAAAGCGTCACTTGGCGACAGCGTGTGAGAAAACTGCATCCTATTAAGCGTATGCTAAGCATATCCTTTTACTGATACCCTGTAAATTGAAGGGCGACCGTGACGTTGGCAATTTTGTTTACAGGGTGTGCACTAGTCGTGCAAGTTGTGCGTTGGGCTTTCGGTTTATGGCAGACGCCATAAAACTTTATTGTGATAGGCCAATATTATGAGCTCACTCAATACCCTGTGTTGCAGTCATCCCGCCACAGATCGTAGTTGTGCTTGTCCTTATTGTGCCGTTTATCTGCGGACCTTGTTATGGCACAACAACACAACTGGGGTGATAACTCCACTTGAGCGTGGTTGCGAGATTGGTTATCTTTGTGCCAGAACTGCAACAAGGTTGTACACTTACCTGCCCCGTCTACGCGGCGTCATCGTGATAAATATCGAAGCATTTAGCTTCACTAGCTTCAAGGCATCAAAGCGCAGTTTGAGGTTCTTCTTGCTATTTCGACAGCTAAAGATTGTGCCCATTATCGGGTTGCAAATTAGCTGCTTGAAACTGGAATGCTGCCACTAATTAGCGCTTTGCAGCGAATTGAATTGTTTTCAACCAGTTGAAATCGTAATCGAATTAATCAACTTTCGTCTGCTTGCTTGCAGTTCCCTGCAGAGCTACGCCCAGCACTCCGCTGCCCCGCTGCAACCGAGCGGCAGCGCCCACAGTCTCGGCAGCACGCCCAATCCCAGTCCGCGCAGCCAGCAGAGCAAAACAGGCAGCGTCGTCGGCGTCGTCGGCTCAGCGGCCGGCGTCAAAGGCGTCAGCACGGCGAAGCATGATCAGCAGACGTCCGCGGCGGCAGCAGCAGCGATCTCATCCACAGCTGCCGCCGCAGGCACTGCCCTGGCCTCCACATCAGCGGGGGGCGCAACCGGCATGGGCGCGGGTGCAGCCAGCGCCACGCCCCCCGAGAAGGAGAAGAAGCGCAAGGAGGTCTCCAGTTCGCGCGTGAAGAAATTCCATCGGCACTTCTCGCAAGTCTCCAAGGACGAGAAGCTCATCAATTGTAAGTGCTCGCCATATAACTTAATCTTGAAGGAAGGATCTGTTGAAGGATCTGTTGTTCTTAGAAATGCTCCTTTTTTGCCATAGAAATATTTCCATTAATAGCAAATCAATCTTAAGTTGAAATATAGTTTAATACTTTAATGGATTCTATTGCAAGAATACTAATTTATATTAGTATTATCATTACTAGTATTCTATTAATATCAAATCAATCTAACTTAAAATTTAGTTTACTACTTTAATTGCGAGAATATTAATTTATTTATTTCTATTAATACAAATCAATGTTAAGTTAAAATATAGTTTATAACTTTGTTGGGTCCTTTTGTAAGAATCTAAAATTATTTCATTGTTATTATTCATATTAATATCAAATCAATCTTAAGTTTAAAAGTACTTTAATACTTTAATGATTTCTATTGTGAGAATCTACATTTATTTTTTTTATTATTTTTATTAATATCAAATCCAAGTTTAAAAGTATTAAACTTTAATGATTCCTATTATGAGAATCTACATGTATTTTATTATTGTTTTTATTAATATCAAATCAATCTTAAGTTTAAATGTAGCTTAATACTTTGTTGGCTCCTATTGTGAGAATCTAAATTTATTTTATTATTTCTATGAATGGCAAATCAATGTTAAGTTTCAATGTAGTTTAATACTTTGTTGGGTCCTCTTGTAAAATGATTAATTTATTTATTTCATATTATTATTATTTCTATTAATGTCAAATCAATCTTAAGTTAAAATGTAGTTTAATACTTTGTTGGGTCCTCTTGTGAAATTATTAATGTATTTTAGTATTATTATTTCTATTAATATCAAATTCATCCAAGTTAAAATGTAGCTTAATACTTTTTTGAGTCCTACTGTGAGAATATTAATTTATTTATTTGGTATTTATTAGATATTATTATTATTTCTATTAATATCAAGTCTAAGTTCAAATGTAGCTTAATGCTTTATTGTGGGAGTCCTAATTGCTATTAGTGTTATATGTTGACCATTTCTTGTGTGCTCCTTGCAGACTTTTCATGCGCTCTGGTTGGCGACATTCCGCTGCAAGGACATCTCTACATAACGGAACAGCATTTTGCCTTCTATTCCAACGTTTTCGGCTACGTAACCAAGGTGAGTGAGCTCCCCTCTGAGCAGCAGCGAACTGTGTTTATTAATCGGGTGTCTTTTGCATTGACGCAACCAGGTTGTTATACCCACGTCGTCGGTGACGAAAATCTCCAAGGAGAAGACGGCCAAGATCATACCGAACGCCGTGGGCGTGGCCACAGCCGACGAGCGTCACGTCTTCGGCAGCTTCATCAGTCGCGAGGCCGCCTTTCGGCTGATGTGCACGGTGTGCACACAGCTGTCGACTGGCAACGAGATACTGCCGAAGCCGCTGCCCGTCGACGTCGAGCTGACCGAGGAGTATCTGCTGGACGACGACAGCAGCTGCTCCATCAGCGGCAACGAGAGTCCGCCCCATCTACGCTCTGCCGCCGCAGCAGCCGCCGCCGCAGCAGCAGCAGAACAAGAGTCGCAACTGCGGCAGCGCAGCAGCAGCGACAGACATTCCGGTAAGCTGACAATATGCAAAATGCCAAACGAAAACTCACTTTTAACGCCGTGCAGATCTCCCGGGCAAGAGCACGCTGGCCGCGAGCAGCGAGTTGGGCCAGGTGACCATACGCAGCTCGGCGCCGCCCGTCGTCCACTACGAGGAGCAGACACCGGCTTGCGTGGCAGCTGTCTCCCAGCCCACTTCCAGCACAGCGTCCAACAACAGCAGCGTGCCACCTGCGAGTGCCGCAGCAGCCAGCACAGCTTCGGCGTCTGTGGCGTCTGCTTCCGCTTGTGGCTCAGCCGCAGTCAGCAGCAGGAGCTCGTTGCGTGCGCGGCTGAGTCGCCAGCTGCCGACGCTGACGGAGCTGCATGTGCTGTACTTGGGCATCATGCTGGCCATTATGCTGGCGCTGTTCTCCGTCTTCTTGCTGTATCGCATACTGGACATCGAGGCCAAAACACATCTCTACAATACGCCAGTTGATTTCAATTTGGTAAGACAATTCTCACAGCCTCCTCTTGCTGCGCTGTATGCTAAATGTTTTGCTTTGCTTTGGCAGCGCACGGGCAACGACGAGGACATCTTTGCGGAGGCGCTGCGCTGGCAGAAGGAGCTGCAGGACAAGAGCACAGCCGAAGCCCAGCACATTTTGTCGAAGAACCTGGAACAAATATCGAAGGTGAGCATTGAACATCAACCAGGAGTTAGCTCAGACTCAACACAATCATGGTTTTTACCACAAATTTTGGAGCTCCTCTTGGGTCTGCTATTATCTTGTAACTAGAAAGTAAAGCAAGCTATTGCTTGTCTGTGTATAGATACTTTTAGCTATATGCTTGCCTAGTGCTAAAGCTTTATGCCTTTGCTGCAGAGCTTTTTCTTTTCCAATGAGCTTGCCAATTTTACAATTGTGATAAACAACAACAACAGAGAGTGATACAAACACCGGGAACAGTTGAGGAGCATTATCATAATCTAATCGGTGCTCCCGGCACTCGAGAGTTGTTTGGTTCCTGCTGCAGACCACAAAGCAAGCACACAAAAAGAAAAAACAACTGCTTTCAACTTGAGATAGTTATCAGGTGGAACTAGAGCTAATGCTAGGCTATAAATGTATTCGAGTTGTGCTGTGTTTGATATTTATGATATTTATTGGGCATTATCTTTGCGTCTATTGTTCGAACAGGTGCGTCGCAGTCTGGAGACGCTCTCGATGCTCATCCACGATCGCAGAGCGGGCTACGTGCAGTCGGAGGCAGCGGCGGCAGCGGCGACGGCAACGGCGACAGCGACAGAGCTGCAGATGGACGTGGAGGCAGTCCAAGGAAGTTCCGGCTCCACTTCCTCCTCCATTCCCAGTGACTGATTTTGCTCCATTTTCTCCTCGCCTAAACATACATATACAGTGTTTTTTTTTTCTTGTGGTCAATTCTCTAGTTGAAGAAACAATTTTACATAGTCATAGTCAGGATATAAACTATATAAAACTAAATTATCTAAGGAAAGGTCGCTTATTGCGTGATTAGTCTTAAGACTCCCCACTAAAATATGCATCAAGCCTACGTCTCTCTTACTCTACATATAAAAACATTTATATATTAGACCTACATATATATCAATATCAATATATATATATATATGTATAATCGGAAACATTTGATAAGTAGTGCCTGAGCCTGCTCCAGATCCTGCTCTTGTTCCTGCTTTTGCTCCACGTTTCCGTATTGAATGATTTATACTTTGTTTTTAGGTTTCATGAAATAATTGAAATGAAATTAAAGTTTTCCCCTCTTTTTTTTGTAATTTTCGATATCGAGCAACAACAACAACTTCATTTGTATAAATAATAATCCTGTGATATGCATATTTAAGTTTTATTTTTGTTTTTTTTTTTTGCTCTATTCTCTAAGTCGAAAATTATATCTCTATATCGTTAGGTTAACTTAACACATATTGCTTTAAATCGAGAGGAAAATATTGAACGAATTTCTTTGTTTTTAGTTGAATTTTTATTAGTTGTAACTATCTAAAAATTAATTATAAACTATGCATTATGAATTTGTAAATTTCTGTATGTTAATTAAAACAACACACACACAAAAAAAGAAGCAAAGATACCCTATATAATTACTATATATATATATATACACAACTATCGCTACAACTACAACTACATACTTTAAACATAAACTCTATATTTATGTAATAAATAACTAAATGAATCAAAAACTACAATAGTGTACCCCATTTACTTTGGTCAACAGGGTATTTTTCATTATTCATTTAGTGCTCGAATTAGCATTGAAGTCTTACACGCTGATTTTTCAGATAAAATTTCACTTCGAAATTTTTCACTTCGGATGCGCAGTGAAACTGGCATAAAAGCACAAAATCCGCCATAACTGGCGAACCAGCAGGACGATTGGAATGTCCTTTGGCCAGTCGATAGTGCTACAGTCAACACATCATTTGACACCTGTATCGGCAATATCCTGTCAAGGACTTCGGACTTATAGGGACTTTTTTGATGCACGAAATTTGCTGCCAACTCGCAGGATTTAAGGACTTTCAAGGATCAAGTCACTGTTTCTGAAAGCTAATGGTGTCCTCTCTCGCTATGCCAAAGGACATCTAAATCGTCCTGCGAATGACCGAGTTACAGGCGATTTTCTAAATTTTGGGCAATTTTTCCCCCCTGTAAAATTTTGTGACGATTTTTTTGGTCGCATCCTGGCAATCCTTGAATGCAAATCGTTAGTGCTGGCGACGCTGTTTACGGAATGGTATGTTCTTTTTAAATCGCCCACAACACTGCCGAGTTATGGCCATAATTCAGTTATCCTTTCTGCACATTCAATCAAAATTGCAGGAATTTATGCGAATCACGCTGAACTATATAGTATATTGACAGGGGTAATCCAGAAAATGTGAAGCATTAAGAGATACGTTTGGCGCAACGAATAGAAAGGCTACTTTTGTCAAAGGACTCGTGTGCTTCAGGCACACATTTAAGACTAGTTTATATTGATTATTTGAGCTATTGTTGCTACGTATCCCTTAGCTCAACTCTTCTCACACTTCGTGTGGTCCCCGCAGCAAGCAGGCGGAGCTTTAACTAAGGTCAAATTGCATATTTATTAGAGTGCACGTCGCCTGGACGGCACAGACCAAGCGACATGCCGCCAAGGCCATCAAACTAACAAGCTGGGGGAGGGGGGGAGGTACTAACTAGCTAACGACTTAAGTGTACGGTTTACGGTTTTCACAGCAACTGAGAGGGCGGGCGTGTGGGCGAGGCGCGGCAACAAGTGCTGGCTGCCATTGCGCTAGGCAAGCGGCTGCAGTCCCATCGCATTGAAGATGGTCGGCTCTGGCTCCGGCACCTGTTTGTCCGCATGATACTGCAGCAGCTTGAAGATGCCCGTGCCAATGCCTGCCGGCATGCCCAAGATGATGCGCTCCGAGACGCCATTGATGGCGTCCGTCTGTCCATAGTAGGCCGCATCGAACAGATGATCCGCGGTCTTCTCAAACTGCAAGGAAGAAAAAAGGGCACGTGAGTTGAGGCAGCAAAGTGGGAATCCTTGCTTAACGGCAGCAGCCATGAAGTGCTAACTTGTTCAATTACGAGTCCGTTAAGCGAGGCATGCGTCAAGGACTCACCGATGCCAAGTTGAAGACGCTCTCGCGCATCTTGGCGAGGCCGTGCCGCGTGATGCCGAGCACCTCGCCGCGCGCCGTCATCTGGCTGGCGAGCAGCATGATGTGGCGCCAATCGACGCTCATGCCGTGACCCTCCATCACGTCGGTGATCTCGCCCATGATGATGGTGCGCGCCGCCTCGATGCCCAGCGTCTGGTAGATCTCGCAGATGTTGTTGCTGCGCGTGTGCTCGCCGATGACGCCGTACGTGGCGATCACCTCGCGCAGGCCATAGCCCTCGATGCACAGCTTGTAGGTGGGCGGCTCGTGAGCATCGTCGACGGCAATCACGGCGCGCGCAATGTGCGGCAGCCCGGCGACGACCACATTCGGCAGTGTGGTTGCCAGGCGCGCCAGCTCGGCATTGATGGTGGCAGTGCGTGTGGTCTCTACGCGCACAATGATGCGTGACTTCTTCGGCACCGTGTGCACCTGGCCGATCTTGATGCGCAGCCGGGCACGCAAAATGCTCGCCACAATGGTGTCGAGGTCGATGTGCAGTCCCAGCACCTTGATGCGCGCCGTATCGACGCCGATCACCAGGTGACAACTGCTCGGACCACAGACCATTTCCAGGTAGGTCGAGAGTTCGCCCAGCGTTGTCTTCTCAATGCGCGCCTTCACCTGGCGCGCGAACTCCATGCTGGTGTTGTTCCTCAGCTCGGCGGTGATGATGGGCGTCGATATGTTCTTGGTGGCATTGATGATCTCGACGATGCGCGGCACGCCCTGTGTGATGTTCATCGAGGCGACGCCAGCGAAATGGAAAGTCTTCAGCGTCATCTGGGTGCCCGGCTCGCCGATGCTCTGGGCGGCAATGGCGCCCACCGCGGTGCCCGGCTCGGTGACGGCGCGATTGTAGCGCTCGTTGATGCGCCGCAGAAACTCGAGCAGCTGCTCGGCGCTCAGGCACTCGATCTGCTCGCACAGCGCCTTGTGCTGGCCATAGCGCTGCTGCAGTTGCCCAATGCGCTTGACCACCGACTTCAAGTGATGGCTGTGCAAAGTAAAATGTACTCATTGTCAGTGACTCGCTCGGTTGTGAACTCTGTGCGACTATTACTCACATCACATCCAGCTTAAAGTCGGTACGCGACTCTCGAAACTCGTCCTTTTTCAGCATCTCGTTGGCCCTCACGAGTATCTCGTCAGCCGGCAACGCTGGCTGTTTGCCGCACGGCATTTGTGCGCGCAGATTGTCGTACTGATGGCCCAGATCGACGGGCTTGTTGCGCGTCTCCATGGCCACGGGATCGAGGCCGTCGCCGCCGTAGATGGTGTCGACCATTTCGTTGACCGCGTTGCGCACCGTGCCGTCGTAGTGCACCACCAGGTCCTCCAGGCACTTGACCAGACGACGCTGCAGATAGCCCGTCTCGGCCGTCTTCACAGCCGTGTCGACGAGACCTTCGCGACCAGCCATCGTGTGGAAGAAGAACTCGGTGGGCGTCAAGCCCGAGTAGAAGCTGTTCTCGACGAAACCACGCGCCTCAGGAATGGCAGCTGCAACGAGAGTACCAAGCGACGAGTTAACAATAACGAGTAGAAAATATGCTAAGCGCAGTCTGCTCGTCGTTATAACGAGTGGCTAAAATGTCACAGCGACGAGTTAACAATAACAAGTTGAACATACGCTGACAGTGCGAAGTCTGCTCGTCGTCAAACGTAACGAGTGAGAAATAACACAAAGATTTGTCCAACTAGTGACGAATGCATAATAACGAGTAGAGTACAATTCGAATCGTCACGACATGAAGTAAGTTTCAATCTTAATTATCTTAATAAGTGAGACAAATAAACTACAAGTAACGAGTATTTATATGAAATACAAGCAACGAGGTGTAATATATGCTGATGATAAAGCGCAGTCTACTCGTCGTCACACGTAACGAGTGGCTAAAATGTCATTGCATGCAACAAGTTTCGCTTATATAATAGTCAACATTTGTCCAACTAGTAACGAGTGCTTAATGCCGAGTAGAACACAATTCTAAGCGCCACGACATGAAGTAAGTTTAATCTTCATCTAAATAAGTGAAAGAAATAAGCTAGCGAGTATTTACTACTAGCTAGTAGCCCATGAAATACAAGCAACGAGTAGTACTCACAATGGCGATCGAAGTGGGGCAGAGCGCGATTCTCGAAGCCGTTCGGCACTCGCTTGCCACTGATGGCCTGCTGGCCCACACACGCGATCATCTGCGAGATGTTGATGTTGGAGCCCTTCGAGCCGCTGAGGGCCATGATCAGGGCGCTGTTCGTCGGATGCAGTTCGGCGAAACACGTCTTGGCCGCCTGCTCACGAATGCCGGACAGCTCGCGCAGCATGACCGCCTCGAGGGTCTCCTCGGGCGTGCAACCGGGCTGGCACTGGAGCGTGCCCGCCTTGAGTTTCTCGATGTACTCGCTGCACTTGGCATAGCCGCGATCGAGCAGGACGCGTTTGTGTTGCAGCAGCTTGGCGCTGGGCGTCACATCGCTGATGCCGAAGGAGAAGCCGCGATTCTGTATGAAGTACGAGGCAACCTGCAAATAGACGTAAACATCTCGAGTTATTTTACGATTTAGTGTTAAATGTGATTGTGTGATTGTTTGGCAGTGGCGAGTTCACGGGTATCCGCAAAGCCCCCGTTGCTAAATTGGGCCGTAAAATCGCGTCATCTCGCATACCAGCAACCGAAACCGAAACAATTCCGGCGAAAGTCACTTGAAATGTTTAGATACGACGACAAAGCCCAAGGAAGACCGGCGAAAAGGGGGGGGCGACACGATTTAAGCACGTAAATACCTCGTTCTATAACATTTAATTGACTGAAATCACTTGTTGGTACAAGCAACCAGGTAACGAGCTAATTAAACGACACTGCCCTACAAAATGCGAGGGGAAAACCCCACAGAGATAACAAGATCAGACATGAAATACTTTCATTCAATTACCCCGCTTCAGCCGCAATGGAAGTTGCGAAATCTTTTCGTGCTCAACTCGCAATTTCAATTCTCTCGGGGCTTCTTGACTGCATTTGCATATTGTTCTCCTTCCTCTTTAACTTTCCTTCATTGCCTAAGTTGCATTAAAATCACTCCATTCGAATTGCATTCTGATAATCGATTTGCGATTTCCTATCAATTTCACATGCGTCGTTTTGATAATGAGCCCATTTATCTTCAAACTGCGAGTGATGATGCAAATATGCCATCATCTGTTATTTGTTATCAACAATTATCGTTCAACAGATCGATACCGAACTATCAAAGCGAGCTGATGACTAATAGGACATAATTTAGACATTCTGATGAACGATTTGCCACCCAAGAGGGAAAAGCACTTATGCAAATCAGCAAAGAACAAATCAAAAGTGTTGCCACAGAAGACATTATATAACATAATCATTGTATTGTTATATGAGTTGGTTTATAATAATAAACCAACTTAATTCTAACACCAAACGCTTTTCATTCAAATTTCAATGCGAGCTTTAGGATGGTTGGAGTAAGAATTTTGAACAGACAGATTTACACACAATTGTGCAACGTGACAAGCAATTCGCCAGCGATGTGTGGGAAGTTGGCAAACTTTGTTTGACAGTGTAGGAGCAACAAGTGTCAGTGTTATCAGTGATAAGCGCTTTTGCCTCGCTTGTTGGACAAAAGGAATTGACAACACGACGACAGCGCCAATAGAGAGGGCCACACACACACGCCCACACCGAGCAAGAGAGAGTGGGAGGGAGACAGGTAGATTAAGTAAGTGACGCTTGCTAGCTGGCTGGCATCGTGTGAGTAATTAATCTTATCGAGCTGCGCTGCTGGCCAAATAACAAGAACACGACACCGCACAACACAAGAACGCGACACACGGCTCGTGTTAATAACAAATTGTACAAAAGACACGAGAGCGAGGGGCCATTCATTGCATATAATTGCGAAAATCGGAGCAATGTCGCGCAGACGAAAGCGAGCAACAACAGAGACAACAACATTAATAGTGTAGTGTCAGCGAAATGCGAACGATAGCCAAGGATCAGCCGCTGAGCAGTCGGCTGTTTTTACTGTTATTAGCCGCAGCCCTAGCGCAGGCAGCACCGCCACAGCAGCTCGAACAGGTGCGTAAACAGTCGCGTAGTAGTTCGAAAGATTGAGTACAATTCGCTCTGCAACTCTTACAGATTCAGGGACGCATCATAACGGGCAGGGATGCGTCGGTGGGACAATTTCCGTGGCAGGTGATACTGAAGCGCGACGAATGGGACGATCTGCTCTGCGGCGGCTCCATCATCTCCGACAGCTGGGTGCTCACCGCGGGCCACTGTGCCTATGGCCATGACTCGCTCTACCTAGTCTTCGGCACCATTGAGCTGAACGACGAGAGTGCGCTGGGCATGACGTCGAGCAAGCTGTTTGTGCATCCCAACTATAACGACAAGATGAACAATGATGTGGCGCTGGTGCAGCTGCCCCAGCCGCTGAGCTTCTCCAGCAATGTGCAGCCCATTCAGCTGGTGGCCAGCGCACAGTCGATCAACAGTTTCGTGGGCACACAGGCCACAATTGCGGGCTTCGGGCTGATGGACGACGAGTATCTGGACTACTCGCAGGTGCTGCAATACGCCCAGGTCCAGATCATAGCGAACGACAAGTGCGCCACCGTCTTTGGCAACAATGTGGTGCTCGCGTCGACGATGTGTGCCCAGGGCTATGCGGGTAGCAATATGTCCACCTGCTCCGGCGATTCTGGCGGTCCGATGGTCATCAACAGCAATGGCGTCTGGCTGCAGATCGGCATTAATTCGTTTGTCGCCGAGGATCGCTGCACCACCGGCCTGCCGTCGGGCTATGTGCGTCTCACGTCGTTCATCGATTATATTGCCGAGACGACAGGCCTGGCACTCAGCTGATAATCTTTCCAAAACTTCCTTCATTCCAAATAAAGCGCAAATACGCCACTCGAAGCACAAATAGCACGAATTTCCCAAGCCATCACAGTACGCCAAAGATAGACAGATAAGATAGTTGTGCTCTCGCTCACTCTCACACTCTCGCACTCTCGCACTCGGGCAAATTGGCGTTGACCAGCGCTTATCAAGTCAAGTGCTGTCTTCCCCTGAACAGATTCCAATTTCTTTATATCTGCCATATCATCTAATCGTTATCATCGTTGCTGCAGTGGGGGAAATTACTTTAGCCGCTATTTACAACGGTTCGCTGTTGCCAGCTTGTAAAGCTCGTCACTTCACTGTTATCGATCGCATGTCGATAACGATAGATTGCCTGTAGTTCGATATTCAGCTTGCACTTGGGAGTCTCTAACTTGAGCCTATCTTATGCAATGAATAATGTAGCTCTAAGTGCTTTTTTTGATTTAACTATGCTTTGTATCAATTTATCGTTACTGTTACTAATATTTGTCCATCGAAGTTGAAATACACTAAGTGTCATCATAGCATACTTAAGAAATGCTCTTTAACTTTAAAGATATGTAAATATTAAATATTGGAAAATTACCAATTGACAGATTATCACATCGAAACTTTCCTCTTCGTAATATTTAGGAATGTTTTCATAACTGAATTTCATTAAACTTTCTTTCTTTCTTATATTATGTTCATAAACATTTGCTAATAAGTTATTTGTTTTAGGATATAAAACATTTTGAATTGCAAAAAGTCGCCAAAGTGAAAACATTGTGCTGATTTAAATGTAATAAACTAGAGAAATAAACTCAAAATTACAGAACAGAAACTGACAAAATTGCTCTCCTAAAGGCTCTTTATAATCAGTTGTCACTCAACCAACCAATTGTCTCAATAACGTTACCAATCAGCCCACAGAATAAGCGACACGATTAACCGCTTAGAACACAGGGTCAACATAGATAGAAATAGCAAAAAAGAGAGAGAGAGAGAGATGGAGTAATACGCACCCTGGCCAAGCGCCACATGGCCTTGGTGGCGAAGGCCTCGCCAAAGTCGCGCAGCAGCAGATAGAAGATGCACTGCTTGGTGCCCGATCCCATGCTGGCCTTGTCCATGGTGCCGCACATCAGCTCCGAGTTGCGTATGTGAATCCCTGGAAGCAAGTGAAACAACACAACAGCTATAGAGCACACAGAACACGTGTAGTAATAGCAAGTGAGACTTACAGGAATCGTTGACACACAGATCCATGTTGCCGGAGTAGTTGCGTCCCTTGTTGACCATGTTGAGACGGACGTGGGAATCGCTGTTGGGTCGCAAGAGCATAGTGAACAGTTGCTTGCCCGTCCACATGCGACGCGGCTTGAAAATGGTCGGCGGCGGCATTTGGATGTGCATGGTCGAGTCCTCGTTGGCCAGATAGCAGGCGGCCAGCTGCATGGCCTCCTCCTTGGTGAGAAAGACCTCCTTCTGTGTGAGCAGATAGCCGCCCGTGATGAAGTCCTGGGTGGCGGCAATCAATATCTCGCCATTCTTGGGCGTCACCAGGTTCGATTGATTGCCCATTAGTATGAGGGCCTCGGCACGCGCCTCCTCCGTCTGCGGCAAATGCAGATTCATCTCGTCGCCATCGAAATCCGCATTGTACGGCGTACAGGCGCACTCGTTAAAGCGGAACGTGCGCTGCGGCTGCACCTTGGCGCGATGGCACATGATGGACATCTTGTGCAGCGACGGCTGGCGATTGAACAGCACAATGTCGCCATCGCGCAAATGCCGCTCCACGATGTCGCCGCACTTCAGCTCCTGGGCGACCTTCTCCCGATTGCCGTACGCCAGATACTTTTTGAAGCTGGAGCCCCGCTGCTGCACATAGTTGGCGCCCGGATGAATGGCCGGACCGTTGCGCACGAGATGCTTCATTTGGCGTATGTTGGCGGGATTCACGCGCTCCGGATACGTCAATATCTTGGCCACACGCTCCGGCACGCCCACCTGATTGATCATCAGGTTGGGGTCGGGCGAGATGACGGTGCGACCGCTGAAATCGACACGTTTGCCGGACAAGTTGCCACGAAAGCGTCCCTGTTTGCCCTTCAGACGCTGCACAAGGCCGCGTGTCGTCTTCTTGGGCGCCATGTTCAGTGGTATGCCGCTAATCTCGCTGTGGAAGTAGAGCGCCACATGCAGCTGCAGAAAGTCCCAGTCCTCGTGTATCAGCTCGATTTTGCCGCCAGTGGCCATGTGCCGCTGTATCACATCGTTGATCAGCAGAATCTCGCTCTGCTTCATCGTCAGATCGTCCTCGGTGGTGCCCGCCTTCACCTCGGACAGCACCGAGGGTCGTATGCAGGCGGGCGGCACAAAGACGCGCGTCACAATCAAATGCTTGGGATGCGCCCCACGCGAACACATGCCCAAGAGCGCCACATCGCTCTGCGGCACCTGTTCGAACAGATCGAGCACCATCAACGGTGTTAGCTCCTCGGCAGCGCTGTAGTTGCTCAGCGTTAGGTTGAGATCACGATTGGACTCTGTGGAGCGCAGCATTTCCTCCATCAGGCTGGTGTAGGTGGCATCCCTTTTGCGTCCTTTGTACGGATCGTGCAGTATTTTGAGTAGACCGGGACCCTTCTTGACGCCACCGTTGGCCGCCCCGCAGTACTGGCACTTGGTCACCTTCTTGGCCTTGGCCAGCATCTGGGCGTGCAGCGCCTTCTTGCCCAGATACGAGAAATTCGGATTGTGCAGCTTCCTCTCAAACACAATCCGATCATCGTTCTTCAACATGACGCGTGCGCAAGTCTTGCAGATCATTTGCAGTATGTTGATGGTAGCACGAAAGTGTCCGATGTGAAACACGGGCAGTGCCAAGTCCAAGTAGCCAAAATGTCCAATGCATTCGTTCAGACCTTGACCGCACGTCTCGCAAAGCGCATCCTTGGTGCTGATGCCCATGCGGCGATCGAGTACGCCATACGGTACCGGCTGTCGTTGTGCCTGGTACAAATTCTTTGAGATGATGCGCACCAGAGACTCTTGTTGGATTTCATCGGCGCCGCTAACGCCAAACTGCACATGTGAACTGTTTTTGTTTTTGGGTGCCCGGCAAAATGCCACAGAAAAATTACTAATGAAATTTGCGTTTGGTTGCATTTGAAATTGATCACTTACATTTTCTTGTTAAGCGCCGAGGCGCGAAACTGCTCCTTCGGCATGGCGTTCCAATAACTCTGCAAAAGCTAGATTAAATACTTGCAAAGGAACAATTTACCCTTTTCTTGGATTTTATTTTTGAAAAACCATATGACAACACGCTGCGGCCACGGCGTGCAAGACTATCGTTTATCGATACACGCACTAACGCAACAGTGCTAACATAATCGAATAGCAGTAATAAATCGACTTTGCTAATTACGTTGAAACAGAACGTATTTAATTATTGCAGATATTATTTAATTGCGCAAAATTTCAAATGTTCTTAATTAACGTGTTGCACTTTCTTACAGTTTTTGGTATGCAAATATCGACCCCATGTGTGGTATATTTTGAATGTTATTTATGCTGTCCTAGACTATAACTTGCTTTTTGCTAAAAATGACTTAATGCGCTGCGTCTCAACCAGTATTCGTTGTCATCTCGATGACACAAATAGAAATAATAATTTTAAAATTTGCGCCACCAACAAAAATAGCAAATTTATTTCATTAAGAATGTGACCAGCTTATAATTATACAAATGATATATTTAGGTATATTTTTCAATAAAACTGTATATTTTTAGGAAATTCCATTTCCGGTCACACTGGTTCAACAGTTTGTCGTCGTTCTTCGAGGAAAATCCGCATAAATTCGCATCATAGTCGTATCAACGTTTACAATTTTTCAATTTGAAATCCAGTATTGTTTGCGTTTCATAAAAGGTAAAAATATAACTTGGAAAACCGACACAACCTCAAAAATGACAAATGGCGTGGCTTTTATTGTCAAATGTCATTGCCTGTGTGTGTAATATATATATATATATATGTGTGCGTGTGTGTGCAGTAAAAAAATTACGTGCAATGTTGGCAGCACATATCTATGACTTATTTGATCGCCCTCTGCTAATGCAATTGGCCATTATGTTGATAAGGGTACTATTACAATTTCACGGAATTGCAAAATCACGCACATCTGCCTTATGTACAATTGGTGCGTGCATGTGTATGTGTGTGTGCGTACACAGGCCATAAAGCATACGAGAAGGAAGAGGAATACTCCATATACGTTTCGTATTTTTAGTGTACTGCGCACGTTTTGTTTCATTTTAGCAGCAGCAACAACAACAGCTTATACAGATATCTGCACACACACACGTATGCTAGCAGAGACTTAACAGCAACAGCTGAGACCTATCCAATGTTAAGCTACATACGCGATTTAACATTTTTTCATATATTACAATTTCATCAATATTTACGATTATTATTATCAGTCCCCCACTGTCGATAGCGATCGCAACAACTCAATTTAATCTCAACTAATTTGCAATCAATTTTTGTTTGTATCATCATTGCAGAGTTCTTGCATCAGCTGAAGCAGCAAAATTTAATTACAAAAAAAAATCAGAATTTAAACCCTTTGGCGTGGTTAGCGTTGCCTGCGGCCATCGCAAAAAAGAAGTTGCGCGAAATTCTCACGTGGCAGAAAAAAGTAAAAAGTAAAAAAAAATACAAAAGTTTAATCTCTCTGTTACGCTCACATTCGAACCGCAAGCAAAACAAAAGAGAGAGGAACACAATAACAACAACAGCAGCAACAACAAAAAAATAACAGAGATCGTTGACAATTTCAAAGGCCTTGAAGCAGAGATTTTGTTCATCAACTTCCTTATCTAATTCGTGAGATTGCATTGCGCACCCCAAGCAGGGGAAACATAATATCTTATATGACTTTTGAAAGATTAAGTGGTAAGTACCCCTCAAATACGTGCAAACTATAGTTGTAGAGAGACACACAATACCAAGTGTAGTCGCAATATGCTGGAACTATTTATAATTTTCCATTCTGTAAATTGTTTATTGGGTTTCTTTTCGTTTTTTTGTTTGTTTTTTCCTCCCAAATAATGAGTAAGCGCGTCTGGCATTTTCCAGCAAAGATCATGGAACGTGAAACGCCATTATCACATTCACTACGTGGGCTTTTTCCCCTTTGCTATGCCCGTGTGTGTGTAATGGGATTTGTTGTAGTCTGTTAAGCTTAAAGTGCGCATGCCGTAACCGATCAACATACATATACACACACATGTGCCCATGTACATTTTCGCACACGGAACCAATGTTACTTAACAGTGCGCTGTTACCATGCTGCTTACCTTTACCTGCACAAGCATATATACGTACAGACGTAGCATTGTCTGTTTAACAGTGCGCTGTTAACAAACAATACGCAATCAATCCACATCCATCAAATGGTGGTCTCCTCTCCCCTTCTTCACAGAGCAAACCATGCTCCCGTTTGTGCAGCAACAACAATGCCTAGTTTAGTTTCCAGTTCCATTTGCATTTAGTTTACCAATTGTGTGGCTGTTGTGTTGTTTCTTCTGTTTGCCATTTTGCAAGCGTGCCCAAACAATAACAACAAACACTGATAAAAAGTAAAAACCTGTTTATGGCATTGGTTCGATTGCTCTCATTCTCTCCCCCCCATTGAAATCGGTATCATCACATGGTTTGCTTTCTAGCTGTCTCGCTCTGGCTTGTCTTTTGCATTGTCGCTGTCGTTAGCTTAGCCAATTGTCACTGTACTTGTTACAGTTTCTGGCAGTTAAATTCAGTTTTTGTCATTCCATTTTTGGGCCACTTGTTGCCTTCTATCTCTGTTCACGTAATGCAACAGCTTTTGCTATACAACAATAACAACAGATAGCAACTCTCATTATTGCTGTCAACAAAGGGGCAACGCTCAAAATAGTTTGTCGCCCCACCCCCTGTTGCACCTGCTTTTTCTATACTCATAATTCTTGTTGCTTTGTGTAGCCTATGATACATATACATTTATACAGTGAGAACTCTTGGACGGATCAACTGAACTTACTGTCTTTTCTCAGTTATTGGCAGTTTGATTTTTGAATAAAATTAGTTTGTTGTGAAAATGATTTAGAATATATTACTATAACAAAATATTTCTGAAAAAGCACATTACATTTTCTGCTCTTTCTATCTTGAAAGAGTTTTCTCTGAAAATTGACTTGTGCGCCCTGATTCATTCGATTGCTTTTTGGGGGATATGAATTGTGTTCTTCAGTCACGCCGCACTACCCCTGGAATCTGGAACAACAATTACAATTAAAGAATAATTATATATATTCAGGTATATATTATAAATGCTGTTTTGCTATAGTTGAATCACGTTTGTCATGCAATTCTATAAAACAAAAGAAGCATCATTCGTCATGGTTGTTCTTTGTTGCTTTATTTTTCTCATTCAGCTACAACCTAACCACCTAGCTTTACAGGGTATGCTCCAGATTCCCTTGCAGGCGGCAGCTCAATTGATTCAGCTTCCGATACGTCACAAAAACTGCGCTCTCTCTCTCCTCTCTCTCTCTCTCAGCTGTGTTCATGCACTCGCTCTGGCGCTCTTTGGCACACACACACACACACACACACTCCTCTGCATAGGTGTGCAGCCTGCGCTTGCACGCTGTCAGTGTTGCCAGGTTAGCAGCCGATAGATCTGCAGTAAGAAAGATATAAACTGCTATTATGCTTATAGTTTGCAATAACTGGATTTCGCAACGCCAAATTAAATGTTGCATCAGCCTATTTCTTGATAGCACAAAATCGTGATTAATCATCCATTTGTTTTCTCACTAAATATTTATAGCAAGCCGAAGCTATAAGCTTTTTGTTGTTGAAAATTGATAGCTGTAGCCTGAAGTAAGCTGAACTGTCAACACTGACACACACACACACACACACACACACACACACACAAGCCTGCGCTTGCGTTCTCTATTTTTGTAAGCATGACCTGCAGTTTTAGTTTGCTGCTGCTCCTGCCGTTTACCTCTGATTGATGGCCCTCAGTTTTTCGTTTTTAGTGCAGCATACTTTCGGGTGGGCTCGCGAAATGCCCTGACCCGAACTGCTGGCACTAAAGCATTGCATTTAGCTGTGGGGGAGGCTGAAATGGAGTGTGTGTTGTGGGCAGCCAAACATCTGTTTTGTTGTTGCAGTGGGCCACACACGCGCCACCCACTCGCGCACAGCACATGCGCAGTGATTGGGCCGCGAACTGCTGTTCGTTGGATTCGGCTTCCATCCCCATGGAAGGACGACAGGACCTGCTGCTTATACTAAAAGGCAGCTCAGCATCGCTAACGTCAGTTTATTCGTCAGCGTTAAACCCATCGCAAGTTTTCTTCGACAATTTTCCGCATTGTACGCGCAACGTGAAAATTTTCCATGCTTACTTTTAAAGTGTGTGTGCGTGTGTGTGTGTGTGGATGAGTGTGTGCGTGTGTTTGCGATTAAAGTATTAAGCTAGGTTTTACATTTGTAGTTGGCTTAAATGCAAATAAAACAAGCCCTAAACACGCGTGTTTCTTTCCGAAAGTTTTTCACGTTTTTCTTTGTTGCGTGTTTTTTTTTTTTTTTTGTGGGGCAAATGAAGACATGCCCTGTGCCCAATTGGCATTGTAATTATTGGATTTTTCCTCAGTTGAGCGTGTGTGTGCATGAGAGTATGTGTGTGTGCGAGCGTCCGTGTTTAAATACATCTGTATATTCAATTCTTCCCCTCCCCCTACTACTCTTCGTGGTCGTTGTTGTTGCTGCTGCTGCTGCTGCTCACATGTGAAAAATTTCAATTCTTTTATTTTTACGAGTATTCGTGCTCTTTTCAGTCAAATCGAAATTTACATATTGCTTGTAGTATAGTAGTTAAACTTTAAAACTTGCTTTAGAACAAAATCTGGCTGACAAAAATAACAAAAACAACAGACATACAAAGCCACCTTCTCACGCCCCCACGAAAGTGCTTGCAAAAGCGATACAAAGAGCAGAGCAGAGCACAAAACAAAAAGACATCCAACGATAAGGAAAACGATTGGTTAATCGATAAAAATAATACTGCAGCAGCATCCCAATAGCAGCAGCAACAACAACAACAAGTGCAGTTAGCATTTTCAAATTTCTCTCTTAACTTTTTGTGTTCATCATCTCTTTTTGGTTTTTTTTTTGTTTGTTGGATTTGCAATTTCTTGTGCATTTGACGTCTTTTAATGCTATTTACGCTTTGTCGTTGTTACCCAAACTTTTTGTTGCCTCGTCGGCGGGCGGCGAATCGAAAACGTTCAAATCAATGCGCGGCCAAAAAACCCCCCCTCATCATCACCGCCAACACGATACCGATAACGATAACAAACGCTGTGCCATCGTCGCGTATACGGAAAAAAAGAACGAAGCGAAAAGAATTGAAGCCAACAGCAACAACTGCAACTGCAACTACAACAGCAGCAGCAACAACAAGAGCAAGCAGCAGAGCAGCAGTTGAAAGCACTGTTGTTGTGATTAACAAGATTCTGATTGGGATCGTGATAGTGATCGTGTTGTTGTTGTTCCTGGTGTTGTGTACGACTCCTGCCGGGGAAAACGACATCAACCTGACGCCGCCGAAGCAATTGACGTTGACGTTGACGTTGCCATTGCTGCTGCAATTTCTGGCCGCGCTCGTTCAGCTCCTGCTCGTGACAACGAACTTTAAAAGCGAGCTGCATCATATGCTGTGCGATTTAACCATCCAGCGACATACTGTGGCCATTACCTATGACCTCAGCGGTGAGTTTGCCCCCATACCCTCCTTCTGCATAGACAAACACACACATATACACATACACAGCTTGCGTTATACGTTGTCCCTTTTGCGCTTGTACGCACATAGTTGCTGTTGGCTGTTATTTAACAGCGTCTGTTACTGATAACAGCAGCAGATCCGCAGATTCGCCCAACAGTTGTCTGACGGTTAGTCTATGACGTTATCGATTTTTGACACCAGTCGAGCAGTCGAGATCTTCGATATCGATTCGTTCACAGCTGTTCACACTCATTTTTGTCATCAGATACGGTTTGAATGACAGACAGAGAAGCAACCTGAACACATAAACTCACAGTTTAGGCATTGAGTTTGAAATTATTTGATTCACACATTCTAGGGAAATTCTCAGTGTAAATCTCAAATTCGCAGTGACTGGCACACAATATTTATTTTGTTTCTTTTTTTTTTTTTTCTTTATCCCACTTTTCCCACCACCCCCTCGTTGGCGAACAAGAAATGCAGATGCAATTCGAATATAAATTGACCGTGGATACAAGATAACTCGTTTTTTCAAATTATTTATCGTTGGCATCGATCGATCAGCATTTTTGATGTGGTCTAATTTCTGGTTAAGCTTTGGTTCAAAATTATTGCGTATCAGAAGAAGAGTGTGCCGATGCTTCGCTGTTCTCTTGTGAGCTCTCGATGAGGCGGCGGCATTGACAAAAGGCCAGGCCTAAGAGCGAGCAATCTGATCCGGTCGTGTCGTTCTTAACAACAACAATAACAACAACAATAAATCAACAATCCATTCAAGACATATTCCTCAGAACCTCTGAATAAAAAGAGTCGGCAATTGTTGTTAGTGCAGTGTGTTCTCAAGTGTGTTCGAAGTGGGGTCTCTCCAATGTTGTTTACTTGCTATGCACCGTTCCCATCGCTGGCCTAACAGTATACCTATGTGGGTAAGATACAACCAGAAAGAACCCCGGAAAGCCCACAAGAAAATCTGTATACCTAATTTAAAGTACTTTTTCCATTTACAATACTGATTCTAATGTGCCACCATGTTTTCCACATTTACAGAAACACCAGCAAAAAAAGGCGCACCTCCAATTCCACAAAAACGGAGTAAAAGCTTCGAACTGTGCATGAATTCAAAGAGGCGAACTATAAGTCATCGGTAAGTCTGAATTATTTTTTACAAGCCAGTGAACGAGTGATCAGAAAAACAATAAGAGCTAGCGACATCATTTCAGTAACAATATTCCTTGAGAATTCTCCTAAATTTGGCGACTTGAGTATTTCGTTGCTATAGTACAATTCAAACTGGTTCGAAACATTTCCGGAAATCAATTTTTATATTCACACGAAATATTAGTCCTAGGTATTGTGTAGCCCATGCTCTATCATTGAGCAAACTCGCGTGTAGCGCTCTTGATTTTAAATGGGTCACGCAGGCACTATTGATTGATGTGTTTGTGCCTGGGAAAATTGTAAATGCAGCAAAGCTTTTGCTCCAATTACTGTGCTGCAGTATTCCTTGTCATAGCCCGAGTTGTCGACGCCTTTGGCTACCAACAAGTGTTTATTCATTTATTAGTTGTGTGCATTCTTTAAATACGAAAATTAATTTACAATAAATCAATTGATTTTGCTTTCCGTTTCGTTGCAGGACTTCAAGTAACAGACATCGGAAGTTACAGCCGTTCAGGTACACGTGAGCCAACCATTGTACCGTTCCAATAGTTTTTTACTAAAAAAAAAAATTACAAAAACAACAAAAAAAAAACATAAAAACCAAAAAATTGTAAAAAAAAAAAAAAAAACACCTACATACCTAAAAATTAAGAAGAAAAAAGAAACACCAATAGTTAAGACTATGCCAGATATATAGAGACAACATATGAAAACTACACACTACAGTTAGGCCCGCGCACTACATGCGAAAGAAAGGAGAGAAAGATATTGGAAAGCAAGCGAGAGACGTAGACGTGGAGGAGAACAAGAAGAACAGTAATAATAACAGCAACATCAGCAAAAAGATAACTTGGAAACGATCTAAATCAGTTGCCATCCGCAAAAGAAAAGGAAATCACACCTACACTAACTAAACTAACTGACAAAATAACGTAAAGGCAAAGAGGAGACGATCTAGGAGGTTAAGTTGAAAGTTAATTTTTTTTTGAAAATAGTTAAGCAAAAAGAGAAACCATTTGTTGCCACTTGATGAACGAGTCGATGCCCAGTGGACGTAAAGCGAAATCCAAATCAAAGTCGGACTCCGAATCGCAATCGCAATCGGAATCCTCTTCGATAGGCAGCCGGACCGCTGAAGGATCAGCAGCAGCAGCAACAATAAAAATAACGGCAACTACGTTTAATCGGTGCGAGCAGCAAAGTTGAAGCAAAAAGCAAATTTAATGAACGGGAACGAAAGGCAAAACAATTGCAAAATAGCCGCTAAAGTCAACCAATTGGCGCTGCCAGCCGCACAATCAGCCATAGACACAAGATAGGCCAAGTCTGAGCTGAGAACGAACACACACACTCTCAAAAACTACAATTCTCGAAAGTGAGCGAGACAGCAAAGATCATCAATCCCCACCCCGCGCACCCCATTCAGGTCTCAACCAGCAGCTAAAACAGTTTGGGAACATCTCAAGTTGAAGCACACACACCTACACACCACATTCTCTCCAGGCAAACCACATAATAATTCGAAATAGCTACAAATTGTGAAACTGTATAGTAGAAGAAGCGATCTAGAACGTTAGCAAAAGCAAAAGCAAAAGAAAACAGCTGCAAAATGGCGACCGTCAATGTGAATCGCAGCGTTACGGACATCTTCTATCGCTACAAGATGCCGCGTTTGCAGGCCAAGGTTGAGGGCAAGGGCAACGGCATCAAGACTGTCCTGGTCAACATGGCCGATGTGGCGCGTGCCATCGGACGCCCGGCCACCTATCCAACTAAGTACTTTGGCTGCGAACTGGGCGCCCAGACGCAGTTTGATCATAAGGTGAGTGCACGAATGGTTCACACTTTTAGCTTACTTACTTTATTTGGTCTGCCCTTCATACAGAACGAACGCTTCATTGTGAATGGTTCGCACGATGTGAACAAGCTGCAGGATCTGCTCGATGGCTTCATACGCAAATTTGTGCTGTGCCCCGAATGCGATAATCCGGAAACCAATCTGACTGTCTCGGCCAAGAACCAAACCATTTCGCAATCGTGCAAAGCCTGTGGTTTCCACGGCCTGCTCAAGGTCAATCATAAGGTGAACACGTACATTGTGAAGAATCCACCATCGTTGAATCCGGCCGCCCAGGGCTCCTCGCTAACCGAGGGCAAGCGCTCAAAGCGCACGCAGAAGCAAAAGAACGAGAATTCCGATGGCTCCATGTCGAACAACTCGATGGCCAACAATTCGGGCGGCGAGTCCGATGGCGGCAACGGCACCAATCATGCCAGCCAAACCGAGGCGGAGATCAGCGCCGCCATTCCCGAGAAGACCATTGCGGAGGACGATGACGATGGCGGCTGGAGTGTGGATGTTTCCAAGGTGAGTGACTTCTTAGTTTATGCTATACAACATCTTATACATCAACTCGTCTCGCATCTCGTCTTGTGCAGGAAGCGATTCGTGCACGCTTGCAGGATCTGACCGATGGCGCCAAGGGCATGACGATTTCCGATGATTACGACAAGACGGAAAAAGAGCGCATCGACATCTTTTATGAGCTGGTGAAGAACAAGCGCGACACCAAGCAGCTGGACGATGTGCCCACGCACAAGGAGCTGCTAATCGAGGCCGAGCGTCTCGATATTGTGAACAAGGCGCCCCTGGTGCTCGCCGAGCTGCTCTTCACCGAGAACATCATCAACGATGTGCGCAAGAATCGCATTCTCTTGCTGCGCTTCACCCACAACAACCCGAAGGGTCAACGCTATCTCATTGGCGGCATCGAGCAGACTGTGGAGCTGCACGCGGCCACGTTGATGAGCAAGGTGGCTGGTATCTTTAAGGTCTTCTACGATCTGGACATACTCGAGGAGAAGGTCATACTGGAGTGGGCGCAGAAGGTGAGCAAGCGGCATGTGTCCAAGAAGATTGCAACGGAAATCCACGAGAAGGTGCAGCCGTTTGTCCAGTGGCTAAAGGATGCCGAAGAGGAGGACTCATCGTCCGATGATGACGATGATGCTGGCAACGATTCGGATGTGGAAATCGAGTACGACGATCGTGCGCGTGTCGAGCCATTGAAGGTGGTTGCTGCTGTCAGTGCTGTGGCCGCTGTCAACAAGAAGAATGCCCTCGATGATGAGGATGAGGATGATATCGACATTGATGAGATTTAAGATCGGCAGTTGCAATTCATCAGTCTATGGATTAGGGGTAGGGGACAGTGAATAGCTGACCGGAGCGTGCACTAGCGCCCCAGTGGCGTGGCGTGGCGTGGCTAACTAACGATAATGATAACGATAACGAGTAACGAACGTGTGCAATTGTTGGAACGAGTAGTTAAGCTTCGCAACTCTCTCTCTCTTTTACCCCGGCGAACAAAACCATCCTATTCCTGCATCCCGTCATGGATGATGATGGTGATGATGATGAACAGCAGCAACAACAACAGCAGCAAGGATGGCGCTCCGTAACTTTGATGAATCGCTTCGCACGATGTTTCGATTGTAATTTCATTGCATTCTTTTTACTACTACTACATCCATTTGTAACGACAGTAAACACATCAATTGAAATTAAATGCACATATTTCTATATGGCGCTGAGTTAAAACTTCTAACGACATTTTGCATTGCCACACAACAACTACAACTACAACTACAACAACACCACAAGCAACATCAATGTTTTTTAATCAAATCTTCGGCTTTCAATTGTAGTGTATTCTTATTAGTCGATTCTTTTTTCGTATCTCCCCCATACCAACTTTTTTTTTTCTTTTTAATACGATATTTTTTTACGTGTTTTAAATGTTTAATTAATTTTAAGTGCAGTACTTAAGCTAACATGCGAAAAATGATCATTAATTTCAAAATTCAATTCGATCTTCGATTATGCCCCGCAATATGCAAACAACAATAATTGCAATAACAAAACAACAGCAAGATATAATTATGGATTCTATGGTAATTCAGCTACAACCATTTTTACATACATTTATTAAATATATACTATACATACAAATATAAAGAACATTAATATCTTTAACCAAAATATGCCTAAATACAACAATTATATACGACTAGCTGCATTTTTAACTAAAATCACAGCAACAACAAAATGGGGGAAACTCTTCCCCCGTTCATAATCAATTTTCGTATGATAAGTTATTATTTAAAGTAAACAAATCCCTACTTTTTTTGTGCAAACCCAAATCGCTATTTTCAAGAAATCTAATAAATAGAGACTTATAAAATGTAAACCACGCCTTTCTACTCCTGCACTCTCTTCCCGGAATAATACGAAGTAACGTTTTGATTACCACCTGCAGTAATTCCATCTAATTTATGCCTGCACGCAACTTGCGTGCTGTTAATTGGAATTTTCTCAACTTCGGCATAATGATGGGGTAATTCGAGAGAGTTGGTGTTTTGTATATTTTTTATTGATTTGTTTTTACATGTGATTTTGTAGTTTCTTATGAAAAATATACTGTATATAGATCCCATTTCCTGTGATGGAAATCGTCGACTGTTCTTGGTATTGTAGTGTACTGCAATGTGCTCTGGTACAAGAAATTTCGATCTATCTACGCAACGTTCAAAAACAGCAAAAATGTAAAAGCAAAAACAAAAGCAAATACGTTAAAACAGGGCGCGGAGGTCGCCATCATCAGCAGTTGGCCGACTCGGTGGCAGGTGGCAGAATTCTGGCGTCGGCCGCCAGATTGCTGGGCTGCGACTGCGATGCGGGCAGGTTCAGCGGCAGATTGAGCGCCTTCAGCAGACAGCCGAAGTCGATGACGCGTCCCTTGTACTGGAAGGGCAGCTTGGGGCAGAGCTCGAAGGCGTAGTTGATCGGCGGCATGTCGCAGCCCTTGAAGCAGGAGACATCGATGAAGTTCATCAGGTCGCAGACCTCAATGTCATCGCAATCGTTGCGATTCAGCACCGACAAAATGTTGTCGATCAGCTCCAGCGTGAAGGGCATTCGGAAGCCGCGCAGCGTGGAGCGCACCTGTGTCTCGGGCATGAACGGCTTGTTCGTCGGATTGATGTGATGGAAGTGCTCCATGAGCTCGTCCCGACCGTTCCACAGCGAACGCTTGATCTCCAGGTGGGCGGCGGCCAACACTTTGTCGCGTGCACAAGCATTGGGCGGCGCCTGTTCGCCGGAGAAGTGCCGGCAAATGGTGATGATCTCGTGGTCACTGATCGTGTTGCCCATTAGCGCGACCAGCGCACCCTTGAGACTCTCGAACGAGACGAAGACGGCGTTCTGCTCCATTTTCTTGTCGAGATCGGCGCAGTCGGGCACACAGCTGGACACGAAGTCGGACATGCGCGGCTCGAGCGCCTTGCGTATCTTCTCCAGTATCTCATCGACGTTGGTGTGCGCAAACTGCTCCGGATGGTGCTCCATGTACATCAGCGTAAACTCGTCCGCGGACACCAGGTGAAAGATGAAGTCCTTGATCGACATTGTGCCGCCAATGAAGAAGTTGCAGGGTCGATAGTACACCGGCTGCTTGCACGAGAACTTCTCCTGGCCGGGCATGAGGACGCGCGTGCGTTTCATGAACTCGCCGCCGAGGAAGCCCGAGTTGCGCACCGCCACCTCCTGCACCTGCATGGTGTCATCGCTGAGGAAGTAGCTGATCACAAAGATGCGCTCGCAGTTCTCGCGTATGGTGGAGAGCATTTTGGCCCCGAAGCGCAGCACATAGCGATCGTATTTGATGAACTTGCGGAAGTCCGTCTTGGGCCGCTTGATCACAATGGACATGCAGTTGCCCGCGGAGTCCTCGTAGCTGCCCCAGCCGTTGTAGGGTGGCAGCATGCGGCCTGACTTGTCATACGGCGCACACACATCCGATCTTGTGGGCTGCGGCAGCGGCGTAAACTGCTCGATGCCGTAGTGATCGCGATAGTATTGGCGTGTGAAGGGATCCATGTCGGTGATGACCACAGCGCGTCCGTAGACATTGAGCACACTGCCGATTTGTAGATCGCGTTGGCTGTAGTACAGTATCTCTTTGTTGCCCAGATTCAACGGATCCACGCAGTAGCGCACGTTGCGCGACGAGCCCAACACATTCAACAGCGTCACGGGTGTCTGTTGGCCCGGCAGCAGCATGCCATCGAATTCCTAAACAAACACGAGTTCAAGCTGGAAAGATTCGCTCGGGAGTTAGCCACACTCACCCGCTGTAAGCGGCCACGCTTGAGAAACATGCTGGGCCCATCGCGGCCAGAATTGCGTATGTGCGCCTCCTTCACCTCGATGGTATCGTCTGCCAGGTAGTAGCAGACCTCCAGTTTGCGCACATCACCCATGTCGGTGCGATCATCCCAGTAGGCTTGGAACTTCAAGATCTGACGATCGTACTTCAAGAACTGCGCGAACGGATGACGTTTCTCTGGCGGCGCACTGGCTCTCGCCTGACCCCGCTTGCGCACAGCCTCGGCAGGATCTCTAAAGGAGCAGCCAGTTGTTAAATAATTGGGTTGTGCTACTGTGCAGTAGAGCTTAACATAACATTAACATGACTGCCACAAGGCTGTTCGGATAACAGAAACGTCGAGTGTTGTGCACTTATACTTACACGGCAGCAGAAACAGGATCGGGCACCACAATGCCGTGTTTGTTCAGGAAGCTGCGCGTGAACGGATCGCAGTCGTAGATGTGATAGTTGCGATCAAAGATCTGCACCGTCTTGTCCACGTTGAGATCGACAATGGAGAGGAATTCATTGTCGCAGGGCGGCGGCTTGGGCACACGTTGACGATGCAGCACACAGCCCTGAACTATGCCAGAATTCTCAACCTTGGGCTCGTGTATATCGAGTGTGCCGTCCTCCAGATAATAATATATCTTCACGTTGCGCACCATATACGGTGCATGGAAGTTCTCCTGTAGCGTTTGCTTGAAGTACGCCTTAAAGCTGAGCACCTTCTTGTCGTAGGCCAGCCACGGTGGCAGCCGTGGACCCGTCCGTGGCGGATATAGTGCCTGGGCTTGGGCCGGCGGACAGCTAATATCGACAACAACACCAGCTGGATCCACGGCCGTCGACTGCAGCCGATCGCTCAGCATGGGTATGCCGCGAAAATTGAGTAACGATTGCGATTTCGGATAGTACACTTTATTAACCTGTGATCGTGGTAAATCTGCAATTACTCATTTCTTCTCTTGGGGACCGAGTTCACTTACATCGCGAAAGAGTGTGCCCGGCAATAGGGGCATGCCTGGTATGCGCAACATCTTGATTAATTTGAATTTACTATATGTATATTTCCTGTATTATGCGTTTTTTTTACAATTGTGTACTATAACAATTATTGACTAGTTCGTGCGACTTAACAAACTAAGCCTGTGCTCAACTGTGCTGCCATTTTTCTTAGCCTACTCAGACTTTTGAATTACAAATATGGCGCGCTACTACTTTTTTTGTTATCGATTGTGCTGTTATCGTTATTATGATTAACAGTTGAGCAGCAGCGCGGTCAATTCTAGTGATTTGAACGCAAATATTTGCTTGTTCGCTACATTACTTATTGTGATTGTTGATTACTTTACATAATATTACAAATATTGCGAGTTAGTGGCTAATAAATTGGTGACATCAACTGAAAAATTTAAAATCTTATTGCAGTTTCTGTTAATTGCTAACATGCTGCTAAGCCAGCTGTTGGAACTATGCTACTGCAACAAGCGCATGCTCGCTCTCACTCCTGCTCTCATCGACGTCTCGCGTGTTGTTGCCAAATGTTTTTGTTTTTGCGTTTGCTCAGTTTGGAGGGAAAGTGCAAAGCTTATTAACTTTGATATTGTGCTCGCGGCTATACCAATTGAATTATTTAATTGAAATACATGAAACAGCAAGTACACAAGTGTGCTAGCAATCTAATAGGTTTATTATTTCAATTGCGTCGCACATACAGTCTTTTCTGAACGCGGTGTGCAGTGTAAAGAAAAGAGTATACGCATTTCGGTATTGCGTCATTGCTAGCTTTCTTGCTTTCCTTTACATTATTTTGATTCGCAAAACGGTAAAAACGTGCGTTGTGAACGGTCGAATTTGTGCTACGCCTTTTGTTATTATTGTTGTTGAATTTAATTGAAAACCAAAAAGAACCGAAACCGAACAGATTTATTTAAATTTAAAAATAAACAAAATAAAATACACCTATTTGTGTTACCAACTTTCGCTAGTGCTATTTTTAAAAATACAAAACAAAAGCAAAACAATGAATTACTAAGTTGCTAATGTAGAACTGGTGAAATTGTTTATAGTAAACAATAACTATTCAAACACTACAAGTGCCTTAGAAGCCAATGCCAAGTAAGTAGAATCGTTCAGCTTTGACTCCATCCTCTTTGTTGCCCTTTTCACAGCTGTCTGCAAGCAAGTAGTAGGAGAATGAACGGGGGAGATAGGCATGGAAAACTCTCTGTCCAACACGCTTGCATCTCACCAATGCGCTGCTCACATCATGTTTTTTGTGCATTCTGTTATAAATCAATTAGTCTGGACATGCCCGTTAGCTAAATAATAATTTCATTGAAACATACACTCACACACAAACACGTATGCGTGTCTGCCTGCGTGTGTGTGTTTGCCACTCCTACACGATTCCAATTAAATCAAATGCAAACGGAAATTGCTGGAAGCAAATGCTTTTTTTTTTGTCTAAAGTTTTGCAAATTAATTAATTTTATTAGTTCGCCAGATCTCATGGCAACTTCAATAATACTGGCGACTATCAAAAGCCAGCACAAAAATAGATTTTAATAAACTATGTATGCCCTGCAAATGGTTAAAAAGAATGCAAAAGAGTCTAGCATCTGAAAGTAGAAGAGTTGGGTTGTTGTACTGGCTACTGTTAAGCTGCGAGCTCCTTTGTATAAGATCGCAGTTGTCAGTCTTATACGTTTCACATTCCTTCTCGTACACTATTCATAGCGTATCTGCCAGTCAATCAGTTTGCTTGTGTTTATTATTGATATCATTTGATACGCTTGCTGTTTACCTGATGCAGCGTATTCACTGAGTCGAGCAACCCCTGTCGACTCTTTTCAGTTCTTTGTATTCTTTTGTCTGAGCATTCAAAGTCAACATAGTTTTCTCAGGTTCGCGTAATCTATAGAACGCTTTATTTAGATTGTACTCTATAAGGTTTATTGGAGGCCTAGGTAATCCTATACTATTATATGCATGTATGTATGTATGAATGTTTCTTTGATAAATAACCAAGTCGAGTCGAGCTGAGATATTTCCCAGTAAATTGTGACCTTATAAACGCACACGCTTCAGTGCCTCCATTAAAGATGGTTTTATTAATTTCCATTTCTTTATAAAAACGCACACAGCACAAAATCTTGCATCATTCGAGTGGCAATTATGATGAAATGTGTGTTCAACAATTGAGAACTTGTAATCTATTTCAGTAAATATATAGTGACTATCTTTAGCTATATCACTTCCATCCATCTATCGCTTAAGAGCACCACGATTTGCGTCAGACTCAATCAAGCATTTGTTTTTCGAATTATTTATTTAATTCCTGCTTTATGAAAATCAAAGAAGTATGACACATTCACGATATGAATCAAATCATCGAAACAATCGTAACTAACTGATTGTGAATACAATAATATGGGGACTGCTACAGTTTTGTGCACACACCAAATTCATAACGTAGCCGAAACTGAAGTGGCAATAAATAGCAAACTCAACTAACCATATCCCATACCATTATTATGGTCGTCACAATAAACCTTATCGCAGCACGTCTATGCCTTTCAAGACGCGCACGTCGAACTCAACGACGACGACTCAGATGCCGTAACTCCGCCATCCGAGTCGCTCAGCTTCTAATTTACAGCCACAACTAAAGGGTATTCACGTGGTCATATCAGCATACGAGTTGATTAATTTAGAAAACAACGAGAAGTGTGCGTTTTAGTTGTATAAAACAGTGGAATTTTTGTTTAATGTAATACATGGATAGATTTATTCAAAAACTTGCTGATGACTTACGGAAAGAGTAACTCAAGTTTGCA
This sequence comes from Drosophila rubida, assembly GCA_035046165.1. Classification (NCBI taxonomy): domain Eukaryota; kingdom Metazoa; phylum Arthropoda; class Insecta; order Diptera; family Drosophilidae; genus Drosophila; species Drosophila rubida. The sequence continues at coordinate 4,457,507 of JAWNOF010000023.1, read as the reverse complement.
ATAGTTCCTGGTAATTTAATGAAGTGGCTGACATGAAATGTTTTTGAAACAAACTCCGATACCAGTCTGTCTATTAACATTTAAGGAACACTTCTTCATAGGTTTCAGATTTATACTACATTTTCCTTCAAAGCAATTCATTAACATAGTATAAACTAAATGAAAATTGAACTAAATGTGGCTGTTACTTAAAGGTACTTAATGGAATGAACACATTTATTCCTGCAATTCTTGAGTAACTTGTAGATCTGCTTGCAATGATTGATTGCAATGAAATATTAGGGATAACAAGACGAGTCTTGAAATTATGAAATATTGGGGATAACAACGCAAGTGTGCCTTGAAATGATGAACATACCAAACTAGGACTCAAATAATTAGAGTGTTTTTCGAACTTAGTCGTGTTGCTTAAGTGCTGATCGCATCGATATACCCTTTTTGAGACAGTGCATTCAAGAATATGTCTGCCAATATGGCAGAAGAGGAAAGCACACGGCCCCGCCACGAAATGGCACTCAGCACTCAGCGATCCCTCAATCGAAGTCAAAGTATAGAGAGGTTTGTCTATTTGGCTAATTGTTGCGTCGTGACGTGGTTGATCAGCCTTTTGGCCGTCGCTCAGCTGCGTAATCTAATTGCGCGAATTGGCTATTTAAAAAGGCGGCCTGAAATTGCACTTGGCAATCGTGCGGAGAGGTAAACAGAGGCAGCACACGGACGGACGGACGGACAGACGGCTTTATCTGAAAGCAGCTGAGATTGCACATTTAGCAGATACGACGAGTACGCGACAATATCAATTATTATCATGCATCATATATCTTCAATTCCGCACACAGGTCGCATCGTAAAGACGGCTCATTAATCACAGCTCGAAGCAATGGCAGCCACAGCGACGACGACGACGACGACGACGACGGATCACGGCAAACTGAGCGATGTGGGTCTCATCGAGGTGCAGCTGGACAGCTTGGACTCCACGCACAACTTTGCCACATCGAATGGCGGCACGCCGCGCTCCAAATCTCAGCAGGATCAGCTGCAGAAGAATGTGTTCAAATCGAAGGTGTTCATCATTGCAGTGAGTTTCTCCTCGGTGCTCATGATCGCCATGTGCATTGGCTTTCTGGTGCACTACGAGTTCGCCGGCGATGTCAGCGACATGGAAACCGTGGCCTTCTGGCACGTCCAGTTGCCCGCGCAGCAACAAGTGTGGTACGATCGCGGCATCGACGAACTGAAGCTGGCGCTGAACCGCGAACTCAATCGACGACGTGCCAAAAACGTAGTGCTCTTCGTGGGCGATGGCATGGGACCCAACACGGTGACCGCGGCACGCATCTACGGCTACAAAGAGGAAGGTCTGCTCAGCTGGGAGCGCTTTCCGCACATGGGCCTGCTGAAGACGTACTGCGCCGACAAGCAGGTGCCCGACAGCTTCTCCACAGCCACCGCGCTCTTTGGCGGCGTCAAGGCCAACTATGAGACGGGCGGCGTGGATGCCAATGTGCCGCTGGCCAACTGCTCTGCATCGCTGAACGAGGCCAACCATGTGCAGACCATTCTCAACTGGGCGCAAGTGGATGGCATGCGCACCGGTTTCGTAACCACCACACGCGTCACGCACGCCACGCCCGCGGCGCTGTACGCCCACGTGGCGGATCGGCGCTGGGAGAGCGAGGCCACGATGCCCGCGGATGCACAGCAACAGGGCTGCCTCGATATTGCCAGGCAGCTGGTGCAGCACGCCACAGGGCGTCAAATCAATGTGAGTAGCGATTTAAGCAAGCTTCAATCGATTGGTGCAGTTAACAGTTGATTTTAACAGAACTGTTAACAGTGGCGTGTCTGAAAAGACTGTTGCTGGTATGCTACATAACAGCGCTGTTAAATTTAGCATTCTGTTAGTCATTCAAAGAGCTTGTAAAGAGTCGTGCCTATATAGATGAGAAGAATTAATTATTTAATGGTTAAACGTTGTAAACAGGTCATCATGGGCGGCGGTCGTCAGATGCTCGTGTCTAATGTCAGCGGCTCCGACAGCGATCCGCTCGACACTTGGGCGGGTCACTCGAACGACGGCCGTAATCTCATCAAGGACTGGACGGACTACAAGAACGAACAGGGCGTCTCGCATGCTGTGGTCCAAAACAATGGCGAGCTGCGGCACCTGGATGGCCAAAACACCGACTATGTGCTGGGCATCTTTGCCAACGGGCATCTGAAGTACGATCATGAGCGGGACCACAGCGACGCTGGCATGCCATCATTAACCAATATGACACTCAAAGCGCTGGAAGTGCTGGGCAACAGTGACAAGGGCTATTTGCTGGTCGTGGAGGCGGGCATGATCGATCAGGCGCATCATCGTGGCCACGCACGCAAAGCATTGAGTGAGGTGCTAGCACTCGACGAGGCTGTTCAAGCGGTTCAGGCGTATCTCAAAGAGAAGTATGTTATATTTACATTATATAAATTGATAATGTTACTGATGTCAATAATTGTTTCATTTTTCCCTAACATCAACAGAGATCAGCTGGATGAGACGCTACTCATTGTGACTGCTGATCATTCTCACAGTTTGACCATCAATGGGCATCCAGAGCGCGGTGCAAATATTTTGGGCATGGCAGGCACATCGAAGACGGAAGGCACGCCATTTACGACGTTAACGTACGGCACCAGCTATAAGGGCTTCCAGGTGGATGCCAAGGGTATGCAGCGCCAAAATCCCGCCCTCAGCGATACCACTGATTGGGAGTACACTCAACAAGCGGCGATCAACACCAATGAGAATCTTCATGGCGGCTCCGATGTGACGATACACGCGCGAGGTATGTATACATAACTAAATTGATTTATAAGTATATTTCTGAATGTATTAAATCGTTTGCCCCGCCTTACAGGTGCCATGTCGTATCTATTCCATGGCGTGCACGAGCAAAGTTATGTGGCCCATGTCATTTCCTATGCACTGCGCATTGGACGCTTCCGTGATAGCACAATTGCCGAATCCCTGGCAGAGCTGATGCCTTTGTAGTTTTTAATCTCGCATAATCTTGCCTTGGATTTATAAAGTTTTTTTTCATCTTTAGATATTGTGATAACTTAATTTTTTTGTTTACTAGTAATAAGCACAAAATAAATTAAAATTAATAAAATAAACGCCAATAGGAGTTGATCAATAATGGGAGAGATCAATAATGGAGGTGGACCTTGGCATATGGAAAACATGGACTTTCCGAGTAGGTATTTTTGTAGTTTTTAATACCATGTACCTATAGGTACAAAGGTATATTAAGTTCGTTCGAATGTATGTAACAGGGAGAAGGAGGCGTCGCAGACCACATGTTGTTACAGCCAACATTATCAGAATCGAAAATAAAATCGATTTAGCTATGTCCGTCTGTGCGTCTGTCCGTATGAACACCTACATATGTAGATCTCAGAGATGGTAAGAGCTAGAGTAACCAAACTTTGGATTTAGGTGTAATATGCAACTACAGAGATCAAGTTTATGTTTTTTTCCTCCCCCGCCCTTCCCCTTGCTCACAAACCGCTACTCTGGAATCCTTTGAGCTAGAAAGTTAATTAAAAGTGCATTATGTAGATATTTATCATATTAATCAAAATCCAAAATATAGTTAAAATCGGATAAAATCTAGCTTTGGTATAAGCGAAAGAAGCGACATACGCAAAACAAGCGCAAGAGGCGGGCGCATTAGTCTTCTAACGTATTCGTACACATGGTACAGGTTTGCTTGTATGTGTGTGTATGCATGCGAAACAAATTTTGTAGTTTTCGTAAATATACTAATATACCAAATGAAGTGTAACCAGTTGCCAATTGGCAGTATTCTGTATTTTGGGATGTATCGGTATATTTTAGTCATTCAGTTTGTGGTCACGCTGGTTTCAGTTTGTTAAAAAAGGCTGCACTTATAACAAAAAAAAAAAAAATTAAAGGAAAGAACGAACAGAATACGTATTGATTCTACATAAACAATTTGGCATATTAGAGCCGCGTTTTTGCCGACGTTTGGTGACCTCGAGTATTATTTTTTTCGTTTTGTATTTTGTAAAGTGGGTGAATAAAATTTGCAGTGTTTGTGTTAAACTGTTTTTTTGAGTGTTGCGTGTGCGACGAAATACACAAATATATAGAGAAGCGAAGAACAAAACCAAGTTACTTGCTGATTAAAAGAAGGGGCTTAAACCAAAGTGACAAGCAGCAAAAATGGCGTTGAAAATGTTGGTCGGCCAGAGTAAGTGCAATGACAAAGTATTCTAATTGGAGTTATTTTTATTTGCTGCCTTCACCTGCTATTTCAACTTCTGTTTGTGACTAACGTACACGCACACAGTCATAGACACAGGCGCATACCCATACACATACACATTCAATAGAGACAAGGTTGTGATAAACATGACGCCCATTTAAAATGGCATACATATTGTATTTACTATTTTATAGGGCGTCCAGATTTATATGCACCAAACTCTTGATTTGCATATTCTTATCAAATGAGCAGCAGCAGTGCCATCGATTTTTCCAACACACACACATTCCCATACACATGAAGCTCCCACCCCAGCGACGCCACCGCGCAGCAGAGCCAAAAACGCCAACGCTATTTCATGGTGTGGGTGGTCTCTGCGTGTGTGTTTGTGTTCTGCAAAAACGCAGGCAGAGGCGGTGACCTTTGCCGCAGGATAAGCGCTGCCTATTTAGTAGATTCCATTATCTGACAATCTTTTGCAATGGCAGTATATAATCGTTGATCAAAAACAAAATCAATCAGGCAACGTCATTTACTAAACGGCTTATTTGCCGTTGTTGTTATTATTGTTTTTTTCTGTGTATGAGTCATCGGCGGTGCTTATGGAACTACGCTTTGCTTTATGAGTAATGCTTTTACCTCATCTTCCCTTATTTGACGGGCCAGCACAATGCAAAGTCTTAACTGCTTATAAGATACTTAGATTCCTATACCCTATAAACAGCTGCGGCAGTGAATGCTAAGGAATGCAATGAACAGCGAGCAGAGAGCTTCTTTGTTGACCTCTGATTAAGTGTGTACAGTACAACGCCAGTATAGCCAACTTTATGGCATTGTCATTTTTACAATATTTATTTTATTCAATTTGAATGGATCATATTCAGCTTTATTGATAAATGACAACAGGACCTACATTGTAATTTAAATATTTATCCTGTTATATGTGTTGAATGTTATGATTTTTCGGGATTACCCTAAATATCATAAGGGTATCTGCAGTTAGTTAGTTAGTTACAATTGTGCAAATAAAATCCATAAAATTGCCAGTTTCCATTATTCAATTCATAAATTATCAAACTATGCAAATCATATACTATTTACAAGCACAGAAGGATATATAGTATAATAATGTAGATCGCATATATTAAAAATAATACATTTAGTACAAATTTAGTACATTCTTAAATCTAGCTATATTTACAAAAAAGTCAAATGATTTGAATTAACGTTGAATTTCCCAGAACTGCATAGATGAATGATAGTTTCTGATAGTGAAGTAAAGTTAATTCCATTTTAAGAAAAGTTGAGCAATTTTTGTTGTGACATAAAATGCTTTGTAGTTTAGCACATGGTGGGCAGCATTACAACATTTGCACTGCATATAACATGTATAACGTGTAATTTACTCTCTTTCTGCAGAGATCATGAACGAGGTGGTCAAGTATAAGCCGCCGCCACCAAAGAAGGCGGGCGCAGCAGCTGCTCCGAAAGCTGCTGGAGCCGGCGGCATTGAGTGGCGTGTCCTGGTTGTGGATAAGTTGGGCATGCGCATGGTCTCCGCTTGCACCAAAATGCATGAGATCAGTGCCGAGGGCATCACCTGTAAGTCGTGGAAGAAGTTGGAGCGAGAACCAGTGGACTTATTGATTAACTTTTACAGTGGTCGAGGACATCAATAAGAAGCGCGAACCGTTGCCCACAATGGATGCCATCTATTTGATAACGCCATCCGATGAATCGGTGCGTGCTTTGATCCGTGACTTTGAGAATCCGGCGCGTCCGATGTATCGCTATGCGCACGTCTTCTTTACTGAGGGTATGTGCCAGCTGTTCAGTCGGCCAGCAAATTTTATATCTATTATATTCGTTTTATTGAAAAGCAAACTATTGAAGACCTCCTAGCAATTATTAGATAGATATATATTTTTGGCTATATCGATTACATTTGCTCTATATCATTTTATTTTATTTATTTTTTGTTTTTCCATGAATTTGACAACTCTAATCCATACAAAACCTCTGCACAACCTCGTATACTACCGTATACTATTTGTTCCAACACTCTTCCATATATATCTATATATATATGCATATATTTGAATATATACATGTGTAATCGTGTAGCGATACCACCCCGCATTTTTGAAATGCTGCAATCGCACAAAGACATTTGTCGGCGATATGTGCGCACCTGCAAAGAGATCAATATTGCCTTTTTAGCATACGAAGCACAGGTATAGTTTTAGCAATTCAATAATCACAGACTGTCGAAACACATACAGCACACACTACTCGTCACATGTTACTCGTTACTCGCCACTCGTTGCTTCTTATTGGCACACATCGTTGCCTGTGTCAATTCATTCTCTTTACTAAAAAAAAATCTGTGCAAATCGTATTTTTTGTACGATGCGTCCTTTTTAAACTGCTTACATCTAACTAGAGTTTTTGGGTGCTACACCAACAATTGACAAACGACAACACACTTGCATTATCCCCTAATGTGTTAACATTTTTTTTGTTCTGTTTGTTTATGCTTTTTTGTTTTGTTTGTTTTCATTGCTTTGTCGCTCTGCCACTCTTTAAAAATGTCGCCGTCTCTCTATATCTCCCACTATATATATATGTATATAATATATATATATATATATATATATATACATATATATAAATATATATATCTGTCTATCTCTTACTCAAAAACTTTACGCTCAATGAGTTTACTTTACAGGACTTAGACACTAAGCAGCTATGGGTGCTACGACTACGTTTAGTCTTCGTATAACTCTTAACGCAAAAAGAATACAACGATAACATTTATTTATAATCAAATGCCATGCATCAATTGTAGTAACGATAAGCGAAATTTTATATTATTTATAAATAATTATAGTTTGCCCGGAGGAATTGTTTAACGATTTGTGTAAATCGTGCGCTGCAAGAAAGATCAAAACTCTAAAGGAGATTAATATTGCATTTCTACCATATGAATGCCAGGTGCGAAAAACAAAACAACAAAATACTTACAAATATTTACCAAAAAATATTCGTGTAAAATACAAAAATATTCCCCCTATCTATCTATCTATCTCTCTCACTCCCTCTCTCGTACTAGAGACAAAGACATAGTAAATATAGGCATCTCCATCTGAGCGATTTAGCATTTAATGCTCTCTCTCTCTCTCTCTCTATCTCTGTCTGTCTCTATTTTAACACATTGTGTCATTGGTTCGCTCTCTTTCGACCTGTCTCTTCAGAGTCTGCGTTATTGTGTATATTAACTGTCTCTGTCTCTGTCTCTGTCTCTGTCACTCACATCCGCTCTCTCTTTCTCTGTTTCTATTACTCTCTCTGTCTCGCTGTCTAAATATATGTATGTAATTGTACTATATATGTGTTGTACTTGCTGTTGTAAATAACTTGAGACGCTTACAAATCAATCAACCCTGGCAAACCACTCTTTAAATGATGACTGCTTTTGTTTTACTATCCAGTCAGTGCGCGGTCCATTGCAGTAACATTGACTCTTCTATCGAGCATCTATTAGTCTCAAACAAGATCTCCTTAAGTTTTGTTAAACTTATTTTGTAGTGTTCAATTTAATGTATGTAAATTGTATACAGAAAAGCAAATCGTGCCTAACCTATAACACCGATATCAAACAATAATACCAAAAACAAAAACCATGAATAATCCTCATCAATCATGTATTAACTATATACAGCGGACTCTCCCAGAGAGAATCGCGCTTAAATCAATAATAATTCGCTACTCGTTTCGCGTGACACAAAGTGACCAGGAACGTTTAAGTTCAGCTCACAGCGAGTTGCTTACTCGTTATTCGTCATGTTGTGATGCGGCGAGTACAACTCCAGGGCGCAAAAAACAAAAACAAAAAAAACGAAATGAACTCAAAATATGACTATTATATATATTCTCATGTGCTATGTATCGATTCTTATAAATTTATAACAATTGTCAATTGGTTTCGTGTTCTCTCGCATACTGTATATATATTGTAACTCGTTAGCGTTAAGTACACATGCACACATACACACACACACACACACACTCAACTTAACACCATATAGATCACACTCGCATATAGCCAACAACATGCAAATAGATCCACATAATATGCATATATTGTTCATCCCGGCAAAATGCAATTCTTCAAAAATATGATAATCGCATTTTGAACAGGATTAAGAAATCAATTATGTAATGATTGGTGGCAATATTTGCATGGCTTGTGGATGTGCCTTCGTTTTCTCGTGTGCTGGGCTCAGTTTGCGTTTCTTCTGTTTCGCTTGTGTGGTTGTCACACTTGCGCACTCCCATTGGCCGGAGATAACGAAAACCAGCTTTCTCTCTCACTCATGCATGCCGCTCCTTGCTATTTTTACTGCTATCTATGTGCGCCATAACATCAACTATGGATGGAGGAGTCCAGCAGGCAAATGCAAATTTGTTACTGATAAGCACTTGAAGCAAGCAATTTACTGCTTGCTGGACGACTTCGCCCCACTAACACCACACATACATACATACATATGTACAATATATGGAGTCCGGCAAGCAAAAGCAGTGGCTGGCTCTATGTTGATAAATGCTGCGTTGCGGTGCGTTGTCGATAGAGCACAGCTTGCATGCGCCTGCGGTGCTCTGCATCCGCACACATACATTTGCACCGTCCAATGGCCGAGACAACCCTGAAATAAGAAAAAAACGATAAAAATAAACCCATTCGAGACATTCGATAAATCGCCCTGTAAAAATCGAAGTCGAACAGAAGTTCGCCCCGAATTAATGTGAGCACTCTTTCTGTCGGTTGTCCGGTCACATTGGGTCCGCATGGTCGCCATTCTATTTACTCGAACAGGTCTTCTCGCTGGACTCTCCGGACACGTTCCAATGCTTGTACTCGCCGGCCTTTGCCTCCATCCGTGGCAAGCACATCGAGCGCATTGCCGAGCAGATTGCAACGCTTTGCGCCACGTTGGGCGAATATCCGAATGTGCGCTATCGCAGCGATTGGGATCGCAACATCGATCTGGCTGCCTCGGTGCAGCAGAAACTGGATGCCTATAAGGCCGATGAGCCAACCATGGGCGAGGGGCCGGAGAAGGCGCGATCCCAGCTGCTCATCTTGGATCGTGGCTTCGATTGCGTCTCGCCATTGTTGCACGAGCTCACATTGCAGGCGATGGCCTATGATCTATTGCCGATTGTCAACGATGTCTATCGGTATACGCCTGGACCCAATCAGCCGGACAAGGAGGTCCTACTCGATGAGAACGATGATTTGTGGGTAGAGCTGCGACACGAGCACATCGCTGTCGTTTCCACACAGGTGACGCAGAATCTGAAGAAATTCACCGATTCCAAGCGCATGAGTTCCAGTAAGTGTGCTGATCCCGCTATAATAAGTACTTTAAAAGATAGAAGATAAAATCAGTTACGGCAAGCTAAGACACAAACCATAACAGGTATTTCCGGCGAAAACACAAACCAACTGTTGTAGCCTGCAACCAAACGTATTGTAACAAACACTCTTTGAATCAAATTAGTCTTGCTCGAAATCCTCTACAATCATTCAACCGTCGATTACAGCAGCGGACAAGTCATCAATGCGGGATCTGTCGCAGATGATCAAGAAGATGCCACAGTACCAGAAGGAGCTCTCCAAGTATTCCACCCATTTGCATTTGGCCGAGGACTGCATGAAATCGTACCAGAACTATGTGGACAAGCTGTGCCGCGTCGAACAGGACCTGGCCATGGGCACCGATGCCGAGGGCGAGAAGATTAAGGATCATATGCGCAACATTGTTCCCATTTTGCTAGATGCGGTAAAGAGTGTTGGATCATTCAATTGGAATTGTCCTCTTAAAGAGCTTTTGTTGCTTTATTGTGCAGAACGTCTCGAACTACGACAAGGTGCGCATCATTTCGCTGTATGTGATGATCAAGAACGGCATCTCGGAGGAGAACTTGACCAAGTTGTTCACACACGCCCAGTTGTCGACCAAGGATCAGGATATGGTGCGCAATCTCAGCTATCTGGGCATCAATGTCATTGCCGATGTAAGTTTGGAGTTTCGAAACTTGTTCAGATCCTGTTAACTGTACTTACTGTTGATCTGCCGTTGCCAGTCACGCAAGAAGATCTATTCTGTGCCGCGCAAGGAGCGCATTACGGAGAGCACGTACCAAATGTCACGCTGGACTCCAGTGATCAAGGACATTATGGAGGATTGCATTGAGGATAAGCTAGATCAGCGACACTTTCCATTCCTCGAGGGACGCGCCCAGAATACGAATTACCATGCACCGACTAGCGCTCGCTATGGCCACTGGCACAAGGACAAGGCGCAGACGCAGGTGAAGAATGTGCCGCGTCTGATCATCTTCATTGTCGGTGGTGTTAGCATGTCCGAGATGCGTTGCGCCTACGAGGTGACCAATTCAGTGCGCAACTGGGAGGTGCTAGTCGGCTCATCGCATGTTCTATCGCCTGAAATCTTTCTCAGCGATTTGGGCAGCCTCTCCAAGGAGGATTAAGCACCAACCAAAAACACACAGACAGCCCTCAACACACAAAATCCTCTACTCTAATTAACTTCGAAATAAAACAAAAAGCATCAACAGCATACAAAAGAGGAAGTGAAAACTATGCTTATTACATCTAGCCAATCTGTAATTTGTTATTATATATATATATATATATATATGTATACTTTGTTTGATATTCGATATATTCGTATCGATCTGTTCCATTGTTCATTGCTCACCCTAGACAGGTGGTTATAGACGACTATATATGCACCTCTTGAACTAACTAACCCACAGATCAAAAGAACAATACACACACACACACAATAATTATATACATTTATATATATATATAAACAGTTCAATATGTAATGTTCTCAAATGACATAGCATGATTTACCGATGTATACAGTTTTATATACATATATAAATGTATATATTGTCAGTTATTTATGTGTGTAAACTCGTTTATTAATTTATAGTTCAAAATAGTTCGTTGTTATTACCGAAATGAGAACTAATTTATCTGCTCTTTAAATCAAAAATGGGAGATGAGAAAAAACCAAAACAAAAAAAAAAAAGAATTGAAAAAATATATACTGTTTGTTGTTTATGTACATCACAAAGAAAAAAACAAATTAAATTAGTCAAATGTAGTTATGCTAAATGCAAAATTCAGTTAAACATGAAAATAATTATTAACAGAGTGAAATGCGTTTACAGAAGCTGAGCGCAGAGCTAAGCTTTGTTAACGTATTGATGTTAAAACTTGGACAGCATAACAGTATGTTAATTGCTTCTCGACGATTTCAAATGCAAATGTCGAAATGCAAAAAGTTGCGCAATCTTGCACCATTTTCATATAACATAAATTCCACGCAAACACACACACTTAACAGTAAATGTTAACAGCATGTTTATGAGCAAATTAGCTCAGACTATATATATATATAATATGTACAATTCAGTTATATCGAATTCAGTAACAAAAAGATCGACACACATACAAATGCGCATATACACGGACACTTAACATTAGCTCAGATACAACGCACGGTTCGCCCTGGAAGCACTTGTGATTCGAAAATCGAATTTTAATTAACAAAAAAAAATGAAATAATAAATTGCATAACAGCATTAGCTTAGCATTTTGAAAAGCAATATTTAAATTTGCAAGAAAGAAACAAAACACGGCATATGTCTTTCAATTTGAAGCCAATAATATTGTGCGCCTTCCACATTAAAAAGAAAAAAAAAACTTGAGAAACTCAATACCTTAACTACGTGTATTCGAAGTCAAATGCAACATAAACTTTTTTTCAAAACTAACTAACAAAAAAGCAAGCTTTAAACCAGTTTAATAAATAGCCATTGAAATAATTGAAAGGCAATTGTTAAGCATTACTATAAAAAAGAAGGGAAACCTATAATTAAACAATATACTAAACGCTCTATATAAACATATAAAATACTTATACTTCCACTCTTATACTTCACTTTCATATTTCACACTTACACTTATATACGAATGCCACATACATGCCACATATGCGAGATGCATTCCGCGATCGGCAGCGTAGCATATAAATTGCATTTACTCTAGTACAACACCAATGTTAATGTGTATGTGCATGTGAATGCAATTGCACTTCCCCCCTCCCCTTCTGCTATCTTATGTATTATTAGTTTCTATCCGCTCTTGTTATTTTTTGAAATTATATTTACCTACTATATTATAATAATAAAATATTTAAATATATCTATATATTTTTTGTTGATTTTTTTTTGATTTAAGTACATTTAAATCTAAAGAACAAAGAATACAATGTAGCCAAGTAAGTTCTCTCGTAAATAATACTTATATTGAAAATCAATTAAAATATACTACGTATGCATTAGCTCTAAATGACGTCTAGTCCGATTGCACTTTCGTCTTCACACACACACACACGCACACACTCACACTCACCACACACGCACAGTTATCGTCACACCTGGCACACACACACATACTCGTAGCGAGCACGCGTTTACCAACACTGGTGTGACGCACAACATACGAACATCAAGTCACCCACCCCCCACCCAACCAGGGGGCGCGACAACGGCGTCAATTCGCACGCACACACTCAGCAACATCGAGTTGGAAACAAGGATCACACTGGCGAATTCGTCCGGTGCGCGTGTGAGCGGGACATCGAGTGCTCCAGCTGCGAGTGAGTGTGCGTATGCACGTGTGTGTGCGTTTGTGCCTGTTTGCGTTCTCAAATGTGTGTGCCTCTGCGTGTGCGTGTGTGTGCGTGTGTCAGTCATATCGGAGTAGGCGACGTATTATTCAGAATTCACGTTTAAATGTTTATTGCTTGAAGAAAACGAAATGGAAATGGAAAGAAGAGATGGGATGAGAAAGGATCATAGGAGTATATAGTTAATTAATGTCTAGCCCTTAAGCAAGTATTCTATAACAAAAATACATATGAACAAACAAAAACACTTACATATTTATTCAAGATTTAAGCGAAACGAAAAAAGCAAAAGCAAAACAAATTTAATTACTTTACAAACAACAAATTTCCAAATTCTTATCATATAGTGAAAACGGATGGAAGCTAGTGTTGTTTTTTTTTAGCATAATTGTCAAAGAAATTACTAGTGAATGAATTATATATACATAAATATATATACAGATTTAACAAATTTTTGCAAATTTACATAACAAGAACAATTTATACATTTTAAATAATTATACGATACAATATATTTAAGAATTGCTGTCAATTTCATAAACATAATTTAAAATTAATGAATTACTAGTAGCAACAATTGAAAAATATGAATAAAATGCGAAATTCGAATCACAACTTGCGTTCCACACAGCGAGCCGATAATAGTTAAACGATGACAAACATAACCAAAGCAAACAACAAACACAATAAACAAACAATTATACAACAAATTTCAGAGTTAGCAACTTCATATACTAGTACGATTATACAATATATATATAATATACTATATAATTACATAATATTAACACAAACGAAAGTTTTAAATTCAATAAACTAATGCTGTAAAGCGTTAATGGTCGCGATTTCTGATGATTGTATGGCGATACATGTAACGATCACAGGGTGACTCGGCTATCAGCCAGAAGAAAACAGCAAACCAATAGCAGTGTAATTACTTAACCTAATTAACAACAAATTATAACAGTGACACAAATAAAATCGACTTTGCATTGCAAAGTTAAATAAAGAAAAACAGCAGTTTTTTTATTTCTGCTCTTAACATAACCTCACATTCTCATCACCTCATCATTCAACAAGGTTGAAGCACTGCTGGTTGCACACGCCCACTAAAATTTCTCGATCCTACGTTGTTGTAATTCTTAGTGTTGTTGAAATAGTCATTAGTCGAACGGGAAAAATCCAAATCATCATCTAAAAACACATAATCCAGGATATATCGGAAATTACATGGAAGATTCAAATGATCTGTGGTCTGTTAGTAGGTTTGACTAAGCTGCTAGACTTACCACTGGAATACGCAAGGACATTTCTGGGGTAAAGCTTGTTTTACAGGTAAAAAAACGATGGCAGTCATATTTTAAGTTATCAACGTTTATTGTTCACATTTTTGCTTTAAATTACGGTGTTTTAATGTATACATTTAGTTTGTTGATTGTTTATTTCTCTCGCTTACACTTAAATTTAAAATTAAAATGTATAATTGGTTGCATTTGCTTTTTCTGTAATGTATATTTATATAAATTATATAAAAAAATTAATTGCAATAAATTTCGAGGTGTAGCATGCCGAAATAAATTGGGGCTGTTAAGAGTAAAATATACATGTCTATATATATATAGATATATATATCTCAATATATTAATTACTCATTTCTACAATTTTTGTGTGTATATAGATAAACGCGTATATTTATATTTAAATATATGTATATATTTTGGAAAAATTGTGAATATAAAGCGTTTCGTATTTTATTATTTATAACAATTTCTTTGTTTTTGTTTGTTTGTGTTCTTTGAAATATTTACAATGCACAGAGGCACAGATTTTTGGATGTTGAACTTTAACAATAGTATATTTTCAGCGCAGTCCTGGTGTGTGCGTGTATAACGGTTCTGTTGTATGTTTATAACTGCTTCTTCTAAATAGCTGTATGACTGTATGACAGTTTTGCGGCTGCTTGCACTTAGTCGGTATAACTTGGTATATATGTATATGCCTAAGCGGTGTGTGTGTTCGTAGGTGTGCATGTGTGTGTGTTTGTGTGTGTGTGTGTGTTTTTACTACGCTATGGCTATGATATGTCTAGCATTTCTAAGGACCAGTCGGAAAGTGTTCTACACACTTTTAAGTTCATATTTGGGAGGAAATTACAAGATAAACGAAAAAAAAAACGAAACAAAGAAGACAGACACACACTCGCCCTCGCTCTCACACACACTGAACCTCCCTTCCTCTTGCTCTCGCTCTCTATCTCTCACTCTCTCTATTAACAAATACATACATAATAATACAAATTGAGTTTTACAGTGATATATACTACTAGATATTCAAACATATCCAGATCTAACGCTCAGTGCTGCTCCATCGATCCCATTATCTCATTCTCTCTCACTCACTACTGTTTCAGATGGATCTCGCTAGATATATATCGGATATCGAATAAAGCTGAATCATGACCAACGTCCGTTGGTCGTGTTGCCGTAGTACGAGGGTCGATCGGGCAGCTTTGGTGGCGCATTCATTCCGGGTCGGCTGTGGAAAATATGCAGGTATTGACAATTAATTTCTTGTTTTCTCTCTTTTTTGTTTTTTATAATCAAATCAAACTTGAACTTAAAAACTACGTACGCTTAAAAGCAAAAGTTTTGCATGTGGGGGAAAAAAACATTAAAGAGATTACATGGTTAAATAGTTGAATAGCAATAGATAGACGTAATTAATTGATAGATAGGAGGCAACTCACCCACAGCAGGACACAGCCACACAACGAAATGTTAGTTCTCAAATTCGAAAATTGCAACAAAGTGTGAGCGGAAAACCAACACCAACAAAAACAACACGCAAAGCAACTGTGTTAACGATTCTCTCTCTCTCGTCTGTTTCTCTGTTTATCAACATCGCCGTCCACTGCAAGCGGCGTCACACGCTAAAAAATCAATGCAACTTGTTTTCCTTTTCTTTTTGTTTAATATATACTTTTTTTTGCTTTTATTTTTTTTGTTTTGTTTTTTGTTTTATTTATAACATTGTAGTTACCCCTCAGCATATACCTTCATTACATTTTAACGTTTCAATTCAATAAACAGCAATTAGTAAGTGCTACACTTGGTTGGGATGTTGTTCTCAGAGGGTTTTCCATCTTTCATCATATAAGTACATATTTATTTATATATATAAATATATATATGTATGTATGCATGTTAGTATCTATGTTTATGCTCAAGGCGTCATGTATGTATGTGTAAGTCTGCGCGTGTGTGTGTGTGTGTGTGTTTGTGTGTGTGCTATACTAAAACAAACACATAGAGGAGCTAAATATATTTGTGACATTTCTATATAGTATATAGTTATGTATATACTTTTTTTTTTGCCATTATCGTAACGCGAGAAGATGTTGAAAAAAAACGGTTAATTTGCATAGTTAGCATCGATTTACTGATCGATTTAATTATCGTTTTCTTTGCCGCCACTGCTGTAGAGGTGCGCGATTAGCTATAGATATCGATCACGCCGTAAACAATAATTTTACATAGCCATAACATGCATCATATAATAAATATACACTATACATACATACATATACACGCGTGTGTGTGTCTGTGTGTGTGTGTGTTGAGTTATACTACATCGACTGAACAGCAATATTTTAAATGTATATAGTTTTCCTCTGCGTTTTTGTACAGACTACAATAACAACAAATTTTAAATTGTTTGGAAGGATTTTACACACAGTTAGAGACACATGTTCGTTACAGAGTATGCTTAGATCTCAAGCTGAATATATATATATTGCTTTACTTCGAGACACAAGCTGCTGTTCTTCTACTCGCTTTTCCATTCTTAGTAGGGAAATAAAAATATCGATAGCTCCTGTATCGTTAATCGCTTTGTGCTTATTTCGAATTACATTTACGTACACATATACACATATATATTTAACTGTAATTTCATTAGCCTTTACCAACACTAGCACACCTCCTTCGCTCCCTTCTCCCAACCACTCTGTCTGTTTCTGTGTATTGTTCCATCTATATGTATGTATGTCGCATGTATAAATACCATATGAGCGCTTTCATCAAATATTCGCATATTTGCATGCATCAATTTTTTTTTTTTTTTTTTTTGGGTATTCTGATATCATTTAATGTATTTTAAATAGTTGCTGCAGCATTAACAAATACATATACATATGCATATACATATATATTCATGTAGATAAATATATATGCATACATTACAAGGTGGTTTTAAAAACTACACAAAAACACATTATTCACTTTTTTTTTTGTTTTTTAGCAACAATTACAATTTTTCTGCATTTATGCAAATTTTCTAAATAAGAGACTATGTATTGATGTATGCCTGTTAGGTATGTATGTTCGTATGTTGGGTTATGTATGCATGTTCAATTTCGCATTGCTTTTTTTTTGCTTGTATATCATAAAATGTAATTAACAACGTTGAGGTTAGGATTTAGAGATTATTTTTTAAGAGATTCTTTGACGAGTGTATGTGTATGTGTGTGCGTGTGATGGAATGTATGAAAATCAGATATAATATCAAAAAAAAATACAATAAAAACGGAATGCGATTTGTTCGTTATAAATGAATTTTAGTTTCACACACACAGAGGACACGGTCACATCACAAAATATACAAAAACATTGAAATAAAAAAGGAGGCAAGAACACAAGACAATAACACATGTAAATACATAGTTAATAAATAAAAACACAACAACAAAAACACAATGTGAAGATGAGAAGAGAGTGGGAGCCTCGCCGCTCTCTCGTCAACTTGTCGCTCTCTCTCTTCGTTCAGTGCTTTTGAGTGTGCGTGACGTGCGTATATTGTATTTGTTCGGTTTGCGTAGCGCTCTCTTGAAAGCTTGCTCTCTTTGCATTGCCCACTCTCATTGATATCTTGATATTTGTTGTAGTTGTTTACTTGAATCGTGTGGCAAAGACGTTGGAGAGTTCGTTCATCGCCGCCTGGCCAACAGCCTGATTCACTTGTCCACGCATGCTCTCCGGGATGTATCGATTGGCGCCCGATTGTTGGGTTATCGCTCCGCCGACAGCTCCAGTGACGCGACTTGAAAGGGTGCAAAAAGTAGTTTGTACTGTTTGTTGTTGGTTCTGTTCAATTTGCTTTTTGTTTTTATTTGTATGTCAAATTTTTGCCTTGCGAACAAAACCAAAAAAAAAAGTAGCTAAACTAGTTGTTACAAAAATGGCGCTGGCGCTATGTGATCAAACAGTTATCGGAACGCTTGAAACCCCTTTTTATCGATTTGTCTGTATCACTTCTGCTGGCTCTGTGGTTGGCATGTGTGTGTGGTGTGTGTGTGTGTGTGTGTGTGTAAGTGTGTGAGTGTGTGTATGTTTAACGATTTAGTCACAAATTATGAGAGAATAATCAATAAGAGAAAACAAAAACTAAAAGCAAAAGCAAAGAATTAAAAACAATATAAAATATGTATAGATAATGTCAACAAAGCAAAACCCTACAAACAACAAGGTGATCGATTGATTTGTTCTGTTACAACACACACACTCGCATTCACCTACTCAAGAGGGGAAGCGATGAACAGCCAGAATGAATATAGAATTTCGATGCGCGCTTTGCAACACTACACCGCGCACTGAAAAAGCATAAACGCGCAGCTCTCAGCTCAGAAGGGCCAATTAAATGTGAAAATATGTGTATGTCAGTCTGTATATATAGGTGTGTTGTTAGTGTATATCTATATCTATATATATCTCTCTCTTTACTTGTATATATATAAATGTTATGCATGTATTTTTCTTTTTATTTTTCTTTTAAACTATATTGTATTTATTTCATTTTGTTGCGTACACATACTGAACAATTAATTTGTAACTTTTTAAATAATTAATATCATGTAGTTTATGTAGTGGAATGTTTGCTGCTTCATTTTACATATACATATATATATATTTTTTGTTTAATTTACTTTTTCCATTTTTGTTTTTTTTTTCTTTAGTTTTTTTTTTTTCATTTAACGACAACAACAACAACACAAAAAGGTACTTTAGTTAACTTAAGCATATTTTTCTCATATCGTATATGGTATATATATGTATGTTGCATGTTTCAAGAATGGTATTTAGCATTTACAGGACACTCTGCGCTCACACTCAAGTTTTCCGTTCGTCCGCACGCTCTTGTCTTTAGTTGTCCACTAATTCGCAAAACTCTGCTCAGATCAGCCCTAAATGTCGCTTCATATCTAATATATATATATCATTTTTTTTTCTTTTCTTCTTTTTTTTTTGATAAAAACTAACAAGCTATGAAAATCTGAGTAGTAGATCGAGCAGTTACAGTTCTCATCTCATATATGTATATTGTATATAGATCATGATAAACTGATTACTGTACTGTGCTTTTGTTTGTTTTTCCTTTTGTTTGGATCATAAGCTTTATTTCGTCACCACCGGCTATTTATGTTAATTTTCATTTTAATAATATTTATAAACTGTATAATTCTATATAAATATTGTATATCATTAATAATCAGATATTTTATGCGTGTCTATGATATATATGTACGGAGTAGTTATTCACGATATTTAAATCATTCAACGCTTCTTCTTTTTTTTTTTAATTTTTTTGAGTAGTACTAGAAAACGGCGCGATCTCGTTGTTAGTTTGGTTCACTGAGCGAGTTTTTCTGTGGGACACTGTAAAAGTAGTCTGCGCTAGCGAAAGAGAGAGAGCGAGGGAGAAGAGAGAGCGCAAGCATGCGCTTGACTTTTGACTTTCGAGTTTGAGTTTTCAAAATACTTAAAGAGAATATTCGGAGATACAGTTTCCAAATGCGACTTAAGTCGATTTGTTGGTTTTCTTTTGTTATATATATAATATATATAATCTTTTTTTTTTGGTTAAAGCGAAAGCGATTGGTTTGGTTAGTTAGTTTAAAGAGAGTAAATGCCTCGGCTGTGGCTGACAACTTAACGACGCCTGTATATGTGTGCGTGTATGTGTGTGTGTGTAGGGCAAATTTACAGTTAGCATTTCACATTGATGTTAATTTGAGTTGTGATTCGTGTGTGTGTGTGTGTGTGTGCGTTGAATTATTAATGTTGAAATAAATTTCATTATTATTAGAATTATTTTTCAATGTTTGGCGTTGTTGTTGATTTATCGCAATTTTAGTTTGTGAGCGAAATAGAGAGAAAAAAGAGAAGAAATAAAAGGTTTTATTTTGTTAAGTTTTTCGATCTTCGATTCTTTTCGAGTATACATTTAACAATGGCTGCTCTTAATAGAAAACTTTACAAAAGAAACACAAAAAAATAGTTAAGCAACCGAAACGTTGTCAATACCAACAGCTTGCCCTATATTGTTAATTGAAGTAATTCATAAAATACAAAGCTCTTTTTAAATTTGGATATAGCTTTTACGAGGGCAAGCTGTATGTAGCTAGAGCATTGTTGAAATATAATATTTACAAAAAGATTAAGAACAAAAGATTATTATACGGAAAAGAATAATAACAGAAACAGATTAAAGCGATTGAGACAAACATATGTACATCTATATGCATATAGTATGTACATAAAGTTAGTGTATCATAATTATGTAGATATGTTTCAGTGTAGATGTGTGCGTTCTTTCGCTGCATAAAAAGAGGTCCCAATCGTCGATTCAAATCAATAAACAATGATAAATGTAAATGAAAATAAAGCACTTTTCGGACTAAGCTGAATTGCTAATGATGCCAAAATCGAATTTCAATTCGCACTAGAAATTCAGCATAGTTTGAAACACAAAAAAAAATAATAATTCGAATAGAAGAAGAAATCAATTACAATAATTACAAAATAGGAGAGCACGACAATGTATGTATGTACAAGGCGCACTTAGCCAACTAAAGATAATTGCGATTAAACAGTACAACTAAAAACTAAATTTAAATAAAATTCATAGATTTGCGCGATATATATATTATATATATAGTTGGTCAGAAGAAGCATTTGGCTGTACTTACGATGGTAGCAATGGTGGTGGCAGAGCACCACCTGGTCGACCGCCTGGCAGCGGTGGTGCACCACCGCCGGGGCGACTGGGAATTGCGGGCGCTGGGCGTCCAGTCGCCGGCGGCAATGGTGGATTACGGCCACCCAGCGAGCCCTGCAAACGCATCGAGTTTAATTAATCAGCGAAGAAGCTATGGCAAATTGAGACGAGTTACCTGTGCGGTGGGTGCTGCCTTGCGTGGGCCACCTGGGCTGGGCGGCGATAGATGGGGATCCAGACCACTGGGCAGCCAATCGTTCTTGACTGGCGGCGGCAATGGCGATGATACGGTTGCCATTGAAACGTCACCTGGTTTATAGAGCAAACGGATTAGTAATACATTTGATTGAGGGAATAACAAGTCATATTAATCTGTAGGCACTTTTGGGATTGTTATGCATACCGATAATTTGCAAAGCATCCTTGCAAGCGCGATACATGCGCAGCATTTCCTCGCGTCTTGTTGCCGACTCCGCAGACTCCTCCATCATTTGCGCCTAGAACGAACGAGAGATTAGTATAAATGAAGTAATAGGTATTTTTAGTGACTACGCACCTGATCACCAGAGGCATAGAGATGGGCTAAGAGCTCGCCGTTGATAAAGTCCTTGGCATTGTTGATGATCAGCATCATAATGGCCTTGGGCACCATATCCCGTGTGGTCTTTGTGACAATCTTCATGTATGAATCGACCAGATTGCGAATCGTCTCCACTTGACGCTCCAATTGGGGATCCGATGAGCTCTCCTCGTTAGCCGACTATTCGTCGTTATTATTTGAGTTTCGTATCGTTTTGTTATGTAATCGCATTATCGTTTAACGATACCACACGAATTTCATGATGAGGGGAATTTGCAATATGTAATTGTTTTTTTTTTTTTTTTTGGTTTTTTGGTTCGATTGTTCAGGTTCAGTTCAGTTTTTGATTGAGGGGGCAAAAGTAAGTGGAAAAGAATACAAACAAACAATCAATTAAAAATGATAAAGAAGTGTGTAGGTGGAAATATTGCACAATTGAAAAATGCCAAAAAGGTGCATCCGACAAAAAGTAAAGCATTATTAATCAATTTGTCATTACATTTCCTCTAGTTCGTATCATAATTAAATAATGTCGAGGTCGAACAATTTTAGTGTTACAATTATTGAAAAACCAAGGATTAGATAAACAAAATAACAACAGTAACAACAACAATTATGAAGTACCAAATAAATTAGAGCAAGCTTTACGGCTGTATATTTTTTGTTCTTTGGGTTAGTTATTAATAAATATAAATTGATGGGTAGTTTGTTTCAATTATTGTGTATTAGTGTGTGTATCCCAACCTACTTCATTGATTAGCACTCCAATTTGAGCATTTCTTTCGAGATAATTTAGAAACAGTGACCGCTGCATAAATCGATTAACACTTTAAGGAGTTAAGAAGCCCCAAAACTACATAGTGCACAACAATTTGTAAGAAATCAACGAATTATTTAAAACAATTTCCCACTTTATGTGGGCTGTATACATTTATGAATCAATAACTCAAAATTAAATTGCTGTTGGAGTATTGTTAAAAGATCCTCACCAATCAATGTTTCTCAAAATGTGAGGTTTAACCATTGAAAATTGAAAGGTAATCCTCAGAGTTTGTAAGTAGATTTGTATTCAATATACAGAAGTATAAGTGTTATTTGTGACAACCCTGAACAGTGTTAGTAAATTCTTCAAATCGTTACAGATGCGTGTGTATTGAAATGTGAAATACTGTACTTGGGAGCCGCAACCTGATCGATAAACAAAAATCGGACCAATGCTGACGGCGGCCAAAGGACAGTAGATAAATTGTGGAAGAATAAAATGTGTTTACAAAGCGATTCAAATAGGAGAAGGCGATAAAAATAAACGTAAGAAAGCTAATCGATTGTACTTGTAGGTGGTAATTGGAAAAAGCTTAATTCAAGCTTTTTTTCAAACTCAATGGAAAAGCAAAAACAATGCCAATGTTACATATTGGAATTTGTATATTACGAATGCATAGGAAAATAATCAAATAATTGAAAGTGTTGCGAACAATAGAACGGAAAAATTAACATACTTTTTGCTGTGAACAGTTGGATACATAATTTTTGTTCGTATTACAATCATTATTTTCATTGTAATTTCGGTATATTTTTGGATTTTTTGTATGTGGTCATTTCGTTTGGTACGTGGACGGGAAAATAGAAGAAAATAATTTATAAAAAATATTGTAAAATCAAAATTATATTTATATTAATATATTTTGATATGTTTGATAAATATATGGAACGATATAGGAGATATGAGAAGTATACATATATTTGTAAGATCACATATACATATATACTTAGTGCACACTCTCCGGGTTTAAGTTGAATTTAAATGATAGAAGAAACAGAACGAGAACAGGGATAAGCCAAAGGAGCAAATGAGAAAGTTAATCGAAATGTGTGTTAAAAACCCAATCGAAAAGTCATGAATTTTTTCAGCCCACAAATTTTCAAGTGTTAGTGTTGTACAACGACAGGGAAAAACGAAATATGTCGTTAAGTGATTCAAATTAAATAAATAGACAAGAACTCAACTGTAATTTTGGATCCCCCATCCGATAAATATCTAGAAAACACAGTTGGGAGTGCGCGACTAAATACTCTGTACACTGGATGCGATAAAGTCTAACTGCCTTCTGCAATCTAAACATAAACTGTTTCAGTGATATCAAAATTGAACTATTTCATCAAGTTCCGAATGTAATATTTATATCGGCCGCGAAAGAAAGACATTATCGCAAAATAATCAGAGAATTGTTAAGTGTACAGGGTATTTGAATGAAATCATAATTTGTTAATCAATAAAAACCAAAGAGACAATTGCATAGTCTAAGAGTTAAAGATAGAGATAGAGAGAGAGAGAGAGAGCGTAGGAAATATGCAAAGTATACGCTAAAAATTATGAAAAGAAACAAACCTCTTGTCCTTCCTGCATATATACATAGTAAATATATGCACATTATTAATCATACACATACGTTTATAGATATAGTCGACGTGTAGTATTTTAGAAATGATGATATTTTGTGGTATTTTTATATTGGATCGCAACGTTTAAAAAAAACAAACAAAAGAAATATAAATGAGTTATTGCGATATCAAATTATTTTCGTATGTAATTAGAGTTTAAGTACATTTTAAAAATATTCCAGAGTCCATTCAATACACAATATACAGGTATTATTCATATGTGTATATAGATATGAAATTGGATGAATAATAGCGGGTTAGTAAACATTTTGTATGCGTGTGACAATAAGCTCATCTTACTCAAACTCAAAATGACACTTATATGGGCTAGACAAAGATAGACGAGGACAGAGCGAATGGCAGGGGTAGCAGAAGATCAGATAGGGAGGAGAGAGGTCGAGAAGATCAGTCATAATGACGCTAGTTTCAAAAGTTCAGTTGACAGCTGCTACTCTTTTTGGAATAACTGTCACTGTTATGGCGACAATTAGTAAATAGACACCCTGTTATCATAGTTTGGTGCATAACATATACGTTATTGTTATATTACATACATTATGGCATTTTGACTAAATAGCAATGTTTTGTAAATGCGAAAAGAAGCGAGGCGCTAGCTAATTTAATTTTAGCTAATTTTGAGACTTTTGCTTGAAACTACAATTACAGATATTATACTGCAAATTTAAGCTGATCTTTCAGCCCTTTATAAGGAGTTTAGGGAGCAGGTACGGCTTCACATTGAAATGGTTACTTTGGTGATAATGTTAATCAGAGCATTCAAAGTGGATTGCTATGATGCCACATTAAGCATTTGTTTAGCTCGGGTAGTTTCGTTGCACGTGTTGCATAATATGAGTTAGTTGTTGACCTTGTGTTGTCGCTGTTATCTAATCGCAGTAGGATAAAAACGTACGTACGCACATTGAGGCTTAGTCTAAGCTTAGCACGATAACTAAGTTAACACTCTACTGTATAAATATAATGCTGCGAACACAACAATAGCACCACATGTTATTCTCGTTTTCGCAGACATATTTATATAAATATGTATATAGTAAAAAATAAGACAATGCACCAGTGTACGCACCTCGTCACCATTCTCCTGGGTCTCCTGCTTCTCGGGATAGACGCCGGCACGCAGGAACGATGCCTTCCAGGACTCCACATCCTCGACCGTCTCGCACGACAGCTCCAATTGTTTATAATCCTAAATGTGTTCGTGTGTGTGTGTGTTTGCGAGGGGAGAAAGAAAAAGAAGCGTCCAAGCGCAAAGAGAACAAATGGATAGGTATTTTCGTCAAGCATTTGGTAAATGGGACAACGTATTACGATTACGATTACGAGTACGAGTACGAGTACGATAACGATTACGAGTACTTGGACGGGTTGTGGTGGCATTTGGTTGGCTATCGGTTATCAATACGGTATTGGTTTGGTTTGGTTTTATTTTTTTCATATATTGGTCTAGTGGTTTCGCAGCTGCGTGTGTCATTGGACCAGAGAGGTTAGTTAGTGTTCTTGTATCGGTGGCTGTATATATTGGTTATCGGTTATCGGTTTATCGGTTAGCGAGGGATATATTATGCCGTTAGCTTGGTATCGATTGTTTTTTGGCTTGTTTGTTTGGTAGTAGTCATGCTCACAAATCAGAGGCACAAAAGCAGCTCATCGATAAGCTCCTTTTGATCCTTTGACTTGAATCTAAATGTTGATAAAAACATAGTAATTTTTATCTTATACAAAAAAACTCAATCAATTAATGAATTCATTACGTGCGATCCAACCCAATACAAATTTCTTAGTGAAATTTGCCAAAATTAAATTCAATATTCTCTATATATTCACAATTTTTTTTTTTTTTTTTTTGGAACGCAAAACTTGAATCGTCAACAATTTGAACAAATTTCAAAGGAACAAAAGAAACAAAAAATTGTTTAAAATAATTGAATGTTTAGTTAACATCATTATTTTTAGCTACAACAAATAATCGGATGAGAATTATTTGTTGTAGCAAATAAATGTTTTTCTTTTTCTTTCGTTTCATTTTTCTGTTTCATTTCATTCTCTTGTAGTCTTTTTTTTTTGCTTGGAATTTTCATTTTTTTGTATGCTAACAAAAATTACTAACCTTATAAACATTACGTCCATCGGGACTGAATAAAGCAAATGTAACACGTCTAGACATTGACATAAAGCCCTGCTCAATATCGCGCAATTTCAAACCATCCAACGGCAACATGAATTTCTTCTCCTTCTCGTCCTCATCCTTGTACCAGGAGATGCTCTCAGATGTGAGCACAAACCAATAAGGACGTGATCCGCCTGTGAACAAAAAACAATGCTCGTCAATACAATTTCACTTGAATCTCAAGACACACAATCTTAACTCAGGCAAATGCAATGTTGCATGACGAAAGGGATTAAGGATGGGAATGTGCACGTGAATGGAATGGCAATTTGGGTTTAGTTTTCGGTTTCGGCGTTATTCAATCTCGATCTGCACCAGGATCAAGCTTTAGAAGCACGTACGATATACAATGTCAAATTAGCAAACGTAAAATTCAAAATAAACTAGGAAAAATTGGCATAGAAATCATACAAACCAAAGAAACGTGGCAAATACCGCAGGAAAGCTTTTAATAATTCCACACCCAATGTTGTTAGAAGTAGTTTTGCGAAAGGGCAATAAAAGTACAAAAAGAGAGAACACAAGACCGAAAGAAAGAAAAAGAAAAACACCAAATAATAGTATAATTCAACTAAAAAAAGATCGTCAAATTTTCGTTTTTTGTTTTTACATTGAAAGTAAAATAAATGAACAAAACTCAAGTTACATAATTTTGTGGGTTTGTAAATTCAGAAAAGAATAGTGATAGAAAGTCAAAAGTGCAACGCTGGCTTGAGCTTTGTTTCGTACATTCCCCATGCCACATGCCTCACTGTTAAGTGCCATAAAGAAAGAGCTAGACAATTTTTTATCTTTTGCCTACATAAAATAATTCATTTTACGACTGATGCACCACGTTGTTTTTAAACTTAACAAAAAATGCTATAGGTTGAGCATAATGCTGATTGTTTTTATCTGACTTGTAACTTGCTGTGGTCTTTAAACAACAGAAATCGATCCTTATCAGAATTGCTTTAAAAAATCTTAATAAACTTGCTCTGCAATACTTTCTACATTTTTCAAGATTTCTTTAATTTAAACTCACATAAGCAAATATATAACGCAGCTGCATTTAGGAGCATCTATCTAATTTACATTTCAGATAAAGAGTGCTTAAAGGCAGGGTGCAAGTTAGTTTGGTTAGTGGGAAGATTGATTAAGTGTCGAGTGAAATTGATTTGTGACAAAAAGAGAGAGAGAGAGAGCTGATTTGCAAAGCAGGTGTGGCAAGGTGTGACAAAGTTGTCTACGGAGACAGAGACACACACATACAGGATGCTTGCGTAACATGTTGACTGGCTGGCTGGTTGCTTGGCTGGCTGGCTGCAGCAGTGGCAACTACATACCTTTCATGATGCCCAAGTTTTGGATGACCATGTGACCCTTGCGAATGACCTGATTGCCCAGCTGTCGGGTGCCGGTCTTGTTAGCGTTCTCAGATTTGTTCTGAGCACTGCAAGAAGTCGTACAAATAATGGGCAATTAACACAACTGCGATACAACTGAAGAGCCAGCACACAAAACAAAGCATGTACAATTCAATTTCACATACTTGGCAAAACCAATGAAGTCCTCGTGATTGGTATTCATGTAGGCGAGCTCAAAGTCAATGAGCAGCAGTATTTGCTCCTTGCAGCGTTGCTCACGTTGGCGCACATGTGTGGTAATGATGCGTTCAGTTTCCTCGCGCAAGCGTGGATAGCGATTCATCTGCACGAAATGATAGCAAATTAATGAAGTTCGCTTTCAAGGATTCAAGTCAAGAGTTTCGCTTACCTTATCGGTGCACATGCGCACGACAACGGACAATTCCTGCACGACTAGATCGACACACTTGATGACTGGCTCCTTGAGCAGCGCTATCTGCCGCTTCACAATCGCCTCGAAGGCCATGTCTGGCGTGAAGAGACCGACGCGAATACCATGAATGTTGCGAATGGCGAACGAGATCTCGCGACGCAGCTCTTTTTCATCACAGGCCATTTTGACAATCTCGAAGCGTAGACTGCAACACAAAGATCGTGTATATGAGTACAAAGTGAGCTACAATCAAATAACTGTTGTAACGCTGATATATACAAAAGTATCTTAAAAATACAGCTCAAATAAATTGTGACACAAGTTTGTAAATAGCTGCAAAAAGATTGCGAACATATTTACTGGCTCTAGGTCTCATAGTTTCAGAGTTATTGGTGTTCATGCGAACGGACAGGCGGAATTATGTTGTTATAGATCCTTTTATATTATAGGTCCTTTTAGTTTTACAGAAATGCATGCAGCAGATGGATCGACAGCAGTGATGCCTTCTACTTTTAATGATTTGAAAGAAACTGTCGTCAAAGTTTCAGAGTTGTTGGTGTTCAAGCCAACGGACAGACAGAATTATGTTATTATAGATCGTTCTATATTATTACACATTCTTTAGTTTCACAGGAATGCATGCAGCAGATGGACCCGACAGCAGTGATGCCTGCTACTTTTGATCTAATTTAATGATTGGAAAGAAATTGTCATCATACCGCTCGTGGAATATGCGATTGATCTTGGCGCCGCCAGAGAGCTCATTTGTGTTGACCAAAGCAGAGCCGCTGCCCTCGATGGTGCGCTCAAAGTCCGACTGCAGCTGTTGTATCATTCTGCAAGGAAAGTGTCGAGTACATAACTGATCGATACAGATTGTATGGCCCGCAATACTTACTGCAGCATGGCCTTTGTCTTGATGCTGGCATCGCCGGGCTGAAAATGCTTGAACTCCTCGACCTCCTTCTCGAGCGTGAGCATTTGCTTCTGCAACTTGTCGCGCAGTCCCGGCAAAGTGTCGCGTATGTGATTCGTTAGCTGTTGGTTCAACACGCGCTGCAAATATGGTGTGCCCAGGCGATCGGCCATGTGACGGTACGAGGGATGGCTGAGAAAGAATTTGCGCTCAGCGGCCAGCGCTTGGTGTATATCCTTCCTGCCCTCAATGTCCTTTTGCGAGCGATTCACAACGCCGATGTAGCCGCGCCGCAGTGGCAACAGCTTATTCTCGAGTATGTCACGGGCATCGGTGCCCTCGTCCATGAGATCAAGCTTGGTGATCACACCAATCGTGCGTACGCCCTGCGGATCGACCTCTTTGGCCAGCTTCAAAGCGTCCGAGTTGGCCAAATCGGTGTTGGCTGGTGTTACGGCCAAAATGAGACAGGTCTCTTTGCGTATAAATTGGAATATCATTTGCTTAATCTGCTGCTCAATGTCCACGGGTTGATCACCGATTGCCACCTTCGTCAAGCCGGGCAAATCGATGAGCGTCAAGTTGAGCACGTATGGCGAATAGACGCGCAAATTAATCGGAATGTTTGAGATGCCTTTGTTGCTGCCCGTCACACGATCCGTCTCATCCTCAATCTCTTTGCGTATCTCATCGAAGCTCGAGAACTTTTTCCCCTTGCAATGCAGAAACTCGCCATATTCTAAACAGAAAAAATATCAATGCTGGATGATTCAAATGCGCGTTTGTTTATTGCAAACTTACCGGTAATTCCATTAATCAATTGCAAAATCAAAGGTCTGCGCGTTACAATGCCCGAACCTCGAGGTAAAAAGTCTCTGCAAGTAGAGGGGAAAGCGGGGAAAACACAACAAATTAGCTCTCGAATTGCAATTACTCAACGAGTATTCAAGTGTGTGTATCTGTGAGTAGTGTTCAATTCTTTTTTTTTTTTGTTTTTTGTTTTGTTATTGCAGGTGTTCGCGTTGTAATGGAAAAGTTCAATTCAATTGGCATCCACAATTTAAGTGCTAATCGAACTATCGCACTGTTATGTGGATTCGATAACGATAACAGTTTGCACTTACAGCCAGCCTAGTTAATATATGTCAATTTTGTCGTGTGCGAAAGAGACAGCACCAATGGTGTGCATATCTGCCCCATAGATCGTAATTGCCACTATTTATATTCGATTTTGCTCAACTTAAACAATAATGATTCATTTGCAGTCAATTAAAAACTATAAAATAAACATTGAAAATAATTCTAATTCAGTTTTGAGGTTTCTCATAATACTTTATGAGGATATAAGTATTGCAAACTGTTGGAACAGTGAAAGAATCATTGAATCACATAAAATGATGCGATTTGAAGAATACATTATTTTCGATCACATTTCCAGATAATAGCCATATATTGTTATTTTTTGTGGCCCGTGCCACACTGAAATTCACGAGTTGAGCTAATGAGTCATGAGGCATTTTATCAGGGCACTCAACACTCGAAACCAAGTGATCAATTGTGCTTTGATTAGCTGGGAAAAGTCGCTGAAAGCAGCAACATGTGCGATTAATTGACTGGGAAACAATATGTGTATAATCAGCAACAAAGCACAATTGCTAGAGCTCGGATCCAAAGCATGCTATACACAAAATTTCGTATGTATACTTTGTGTTGTGTTTTAGGCTTATTACTACACACACATTTGACCTGTTTTCGTAGGGCAAACAAATCCGCCAAAGTCAACAAAAGCCCAGCCAACATAACAAACAACAAGAACGGCAGCAGTAGAACAAAAAAAAAAAACACGCTTCTTATCGATATCTCACAATATCAATTATAATGACACAAACATGAATCATCGATAGCGATTTTAAGCGCAGGCTACTTTAATGGCGGTGGCGCGGCTGTTATTTTTCTTCGGAGGGGTGCGGCACATATAACGCGAAAGAAGAAGAAACCTTTTGATAAAATTATACAAATTACGAAAATTTTCTAATCGCACACAATGAAATGGTCTGCACTCCAAACACACACACACACATAGCCTTTTATAGGAATGAATTACATAAACATTACTTGCGATGAGTAATAGCATGAACACACAGCAGCAATCAAACATACTAATGTACCGTATATACATAATGTAGTATATACACTTGGTTAAGTGCAGGTTGCAAATTAGTTTGATGATATCAACAGCTTCACTATAAATACAACACGAAGTGCGTACATATGACTCAAATACAACGCCGTACAATAATAATACTACTGATTACATTATCATTACAACATTTTCGTTGCTAAAGAGGTCAAAACAAAGCTGCGAACAATTGAATCTCTTAAAAATGCGAAAATCTAAGCAAAATATCGGGAAATCTGCTAAGCGATTAGATTTAACATTTGTTATTTCTTCGTTTTCTTTTTCCAAAGAACATATAAACATAAACAAATCAAATATAAATAATACGAATTCCTATATCATTTCACCTATACGATTGCCGTAAGCTCAGCACAAATTGATGATGATACTATTATGAAAGCATTTTGAGCTGCTTTGAGAAATATTTGGAACAGTTTTATTTATTTATTTATTGAATCCTTGCGAAACTAGTCGTCTCACTTTTTATTGGTATAAGTAGAAAAGCCAAATCTAACGACTAATAAAGCTCTACTGGGTCTAAAGCAGCTGCTGAAGACAAAACTCTCTGTCTCTCTTTCTCTGTGTCTCTTGCTCTTAGCTAAAGTAACGTAATAATTTGCCGGTTGCAGCTGTAAATTGATCGGCTCTCTTTGGGTGCTGCACCCATCACTACGGCACACATATACGCACACACGTATGTATGTATGTAGATCAGCTGGTGCTCTGCATTCTTTCTCCCCCATTTCGTTTTGTGCTTTCGCTGTTGTTTGATGTTTTTTGCAATTTTGATTTGATGCGTTTTAACATCTCTTCCACCTTTTTTTTTTTGTTTTATTTCAATTGAATTGTTTTTGTGTGGCATGTGGCAAGCCAAGGCTACAGCTACTGTTCATTTTTAATAGGTTTCATTTGTTTACTTGTCAGCGCACAACGGTGTTTAGTATATTGAAAATATTCCATTATTGGAAAGGTTTTCACTCTTAAAAGCGATTGTAATCTTAGTTAATAAATTAACAGCAGTTTATGTGTCCTTACACATTTTATATAAGGAATCTAAATCATGTGAATACATATATCAGCTTAATAAACGTAATGTCTCAACTAATTATACGATTTTGCTGCAATGATTCATACATTAGAAAACACACACATAGCAAAGTGAAGCCTGCTTTTTATTGGTTCACTTTACCGAGCTTGCACTGTTCATGTTCGCCCAAATTACGAATCGACAAGTAACCGTTACACACATCTAGCTGTATAACTGTTAATGTGTGTATGTTGAGCAGAGAGATAAAGCGAGAGCGAGCGAGAATGAGGCAGCATCAGTAAATGCCATGAACTATTGACATTTCGAACAAAAACGAAGAAGCTTTTGCAGCTGACTGACATTGAATACGCTCTCTCTTGCTCTCTCGGCTTACAGTTTGAGCTGCACATGCAGCAGCGGCAGCAGCATCATTAACTGACATTGATGACAACAGCAGCACGGCAGAAAAAAGCTGCATCAGCATAAGTGGGCATGAAAAAGAATAAAACTGGGTCATTAACAACGCATTGTACATATAATTTGCTATACATGCATATGTATTAGCTATGTATACATAGCATATACTCCGCATACATGTGAGTATGTGTAGCCGGCGCATGCGAACACTAACAAACTGAGCTTGACTGCAAAACTGCTGCTGCTACTGCAGTTGTTGTTGTTGTCGTTATTGACTGCAGCGCCAACTTATGTAAGCGTAACTGCATGTCAAAGACACCACACACACACACAATACATATTTACTGATATATACACACATATACTATTGTATTTGTGTATACCGAAGTGTCAAAAGCACCCACGTTTTTGTCAATATGTGTGTGTACACTAGGGAAGCAGAAAAGCTACAAACTTGGTTGTGTGTGTGGATGTTGTAGGTGAAGCCACAGTTGCAAAGGATTATAACGCAGCATTATATAATTTTGTAATTCTGCACAGAACAGACATGCACACACGCACTCACATAGATATATGCTACTTTCATTCATTAACATTACAATAGTAATATGTTCGGAGAGGGAGACAACTACAAAAATGTAGGCTAGCGTAAGCGTCGACGTTAACGACGGCGTCGCGATACCGACAGCATTGCATAAATGTCAAAGTGAAGTGTGTGTAGCCAACAAATAACGGGGGTGGTGTGGGGTAAGGTAGGTAAAAAGAGCGAGTGAGCCAGCAGGAAACAACAAAAGCATGTGCTGCGACGGCGACTGCAAGAAAGGAAATGTCAACGTGCATTGATTTTTTCCCCTATCGCTCTTCGTTTTTCGTTGTTGCTTTTTTTGGGGCGTAAGTATTTTTGTGGGTTTATTGTATTTGTTTTTGGGTCGTAGCATTTTTTCAAGGGGCGGGCGAAAAGCCGATAGAGATAAAAATGAGAAACGAAGCGCAATGAGAGCGAGCGCAGGGCAGTCAGTGCGCTAAAAGAGCATACGAGAGAATAGAAGGAAAGAGAGAGAGTAGAAGGAAAGTATACGCAAACTGACGCACATACACACAGCTGTAGTATCGTAAGTCTTATTGGAATTGAGTTTATCGCACTCAGAACTTTCAACTCCTGTCACACACGAATACATATGTAGTAACTTTTGGAGTTCCATAGTAATGTTGACACTATGCAAGTGGGTTTCTATGAATGTATGTGTCTGCAAGGTGGTTGTTATGCTGCCGCTGTCGTTGAAATAGGGAAAATATTAATGGCCACCTGCCCATAGCACACAAAAGAAAAAAACACCCACTGACCACGCAGTAAAAACAAAAAAAAAAGAAATGCTGCTTCATTGATTATTCACCAAAAATTCACACACACACACCCACGCATGCATCATAGCATATCTAAGTGTGTGTATAAGTGAGAGCGCTCAGAACTCTCTCCCACACACATACACGCACATTTGAAGCGCTCAGAACTCTCTCTCACACATAGAGAGAGGAGCTTTTGGTAAAAAATATGGATTTTCTTGTGTATTGTATTTTGTGTATGACATTGTTGAGTGATGACTTTATTTGAATGAAGGAGACAGAGGGGTGTTGAATGACTTACTTGCCAACAAAGTTCTCCAGCACTGAACTCTTGCCCGCAGACTGACCACCAACGACGGCAATCTGTGGCAAGTCCAGTTGCATGTGCACGCCCAACGATGTGAACGCATCCTGCAGCTTATTGACGATCGGTATCAAATTATCCATGATGATGGTGAAGAGTTCGCTCTTTTACTTAATTTTTTTGTTGTTGTCTTGTGTTATCGATAACGATCACAAATTTTAAGTTTATGTTAGCAGCGACTGCGACAGCGACGCCTACGCCACAGCCTCTCTGCCTCACTCTCTCTTGTATTGTTACGTTTCTTTTCTGCTTTTTGCTTTTCAGTTATCAAATTGTTGTGTGAATGTTTTGCTGCTGCTCTCTCACACACACACACACGCGAGCAAACGAACGAACGAACGCAACGCTGTTCTTCCACTCTCTCTCTCGCTCTTTCTCTCGGCCGACACCAACAAACACTGCCACTTGTGTTTTCGTTGTTGTTGCTGCTGCTGAAAATTAAATGCGTAAGTTGCGCGCAAACAAAACAATGCACACAGTGCAAAAAAAACTTAACAAAAGACAACACAAAAAAAAAAGATGTACAATTTTCTTATAAGAAAATCCAGCACACACACACACACACACATACACAGGCAATACGACGTTAATTCAGAGCGGCATCGAGCGCGTAATGTGTAACGTAAGCGTGCCTTCGGTTCTCTAACTTCTTGCTCGCTGCCTTCTTGCTGCTAGACGACTGCGCTGCTACTGCGCTACTGTTCTGCTGATGCTGCTGCTACTGATGACGACGGCGACGCGTAGGGGCGGGTTTTAATGTTGCTGCTGCTCTTGCATATGATTTTCTTCTTTTTTGTTCCTTTGCTTTACTTTTTTCTTGTTGGTGTGTGCGCGCAGGGTTGTTTTGTTGTTTATCAAAAAAATATACTGCGAAATTTAGCTAACCGATACCGATAAATTAAAAAAATGTAAAAAAAAATTTATATTTGATTTGATTTCAGACACACAAACAAACTGTATGTATGTGTGTGTAAATCATTTTGTGTGAAAAAGCACACCTAAAAGCAAAAAGCATTTATAAACACATTACACAAACACACACACGCACATACACACACACTACGAACAAGTTACTTGTCAGCTGTACGAATATTTTATTGCAAATTTTGCAAACAGTATTAACTACCGAATCGTTTTGTCGCACGGACAATGAGCAATTTAGTTATTACAAGTATAAATTAGGAGTACCGAGCGCTTTCACGTCCGCCCTTTTTGGCTTTGTTTTTGCTTCTGAAATTATTCTGCGTTCATCGAATTCCGATGACAAGAATTACTATTCATTTCGCTGTCATACCGATAAACAAGCTGCTGCAGGGCAGCTTGAACATAATATCGCTATAGTTCCAATATCGACTGGAAGTGCATGCAATTCAGAGTATGCTTTCCTTTATCAAAATCCAATTGGAACGAATAATCGAATTTTCGTGCCTGCCACCTCATTAACATCAATTGAAGTGACTAGACAAATCAAAAGTTCTTACCATAAGTAAATTACTATTGTGTAACATATAATTTAAGAGTTTCAAACTTAATTTAACTTGGAAAAAGTCTACACATTTTGAAAAATCACACAGCATAAGACGCATTATCGATAGATTGAATGAAAGCTGCCCCCACTTAACAGACGCATAACTGCCAATAGTCGGTAGATGGCAACATTAACAATGAAAAATCGATTACTTTAACAGTAGAGAAAAGTAGATGTATATATCGCAACTCTTGTAAGAATGATATTTAAATTGTTAGAAAATGAAAACAAAATATTCTAGATAGGGTTTAAATACCACGTAAAAACGTATATAATTAGAATATATAAATACTTAAAAATACAATAAGTTTTTTATTTGGTATATTTCGAGCTTTGCAAAAAATACCAAACTCGTTTTTTCTATTATGCATTTTTCCCAAAAAAAATATATATTTTAAGAGGCATGATCTCTGAAATGATGTGAAAAAATGTCCTCAAACATGGAAATAATAACATAACAAAAAATAATCTGCTTATCGAAACTTCGATTTACGATTTACTATATTTTTTTGTTAAGATATACCTAGTTTAAATTTAGTTTTTCTAGTTGAAAATTTATTTTTCGAAATGTGATGTTGAATAAGAAAGTCTTTTTTATGACACTAAAAAGTCTGTATTGGTAAAATAAATTAAGAATTTACTCAATAATAAAATTATTTGTCATATGACAACAGCAAAAATATCGATACTTTGCATTTTTAATCGATACATTTAAATTATCGATAAGCCCATAAATTTTCTCTTTATACTTCCAGCTGAACAAATCTTGCATTCTGATTTCAGTGTTCGAACAGTGCGGACGTGTGCTAGCAAGTGAAATATTTAAAAGAAAAAAATTACTTGAATTAATTAGTGCAACCAAGTAAATAAAAGGTATGTACATTTGCATATACTTTTATATAAATTGTCGTATGTCAGGAATTCCCAGAAATGCAAGAAATTTTGTTGTTGCTTATTGATTACTCGTTAAAGAGAAGCTGCTACAAAAACGAACAAAGAAAAAATGCATACAATACATTCACTCAATTGCTGCGTATATGTATTACTGCACAAAAGCAATAATATTAATATCATGGCCAAAGTAAAAATTCTTCATATATTTCCTGCATCTTTCACAAAACGGGAAGTTCAATGAATAAAGTGCAAATTTCTTGCTAACGCATTCACATGCAATATTTTCGCTTGAAACGCCATTTTTTCAGTCCACTTCAAAATGGCGACAAAGGCAAGGAAAAAGTGCAGTAAAAATAAATGCTGCATGCATGTACAAGTGTGTGTATGCATCGTATGGGGTTGATTAGAAAAACCGATTAGTCATTGTCTGGCATTGAAGCGAGTGGTGAAATTAAAGTCTATAGAACTTTTAGCACCTTTCGTTTGTCATCGCAAAGAATGCTCAACTAATTTTAATTGTGGCCTCTAGGAAACGTCAATGGTCCAATTACTGAAACTAGGTCACTACGCAGAAAATCAACTTACTGCGCACTTTCTTTTCCAACTCGGCTGTGTGTGTATACAAAGAACCCAGGGACAGAAAACAATAAATTTTTTTTTTAATAGACTAGAAAGAAATAAATACTCAATTCTTCTGCATTACTAAATAATTTGGAGTAATAAATTGTAGGCAATATTAATTTTGTAGGGCTAAATAATTTGAACTCAAATATAATAATTGTTTTTGTTCTACAAGATGAAAACTTAAAAAAAATAAATTTTTTGGAAGTATATTGATTCAAGTTTTAAAGAATATCTGATAATATCCAATTTAGTGATATATGCAGTCGTCTGTAGCTTTCTCACTAATTTTATTTCTTTGAATAAAATAATTACCTTATTTTTGATAACCTTTTTCGCCTTAGGAACAGGAAATATGCAGATCTTTGTCAAGACCTTGACTGGCAAGACCATCACCTTGGAGGTTGAGCCCTCTGACACGATCGAGAATGTGAAAGCCAAGATCCAGGACAAGGAGGGTATTCCCCCAGACCAGCAGCGTTTGATCTTCGCTGGCAAGCAGTTGGAGGATGGACGTACCTTGTCCGACTACAACATTCAGAAGGAGTCGACTCTCCACTTGGTGCTCCGTCTGCGTGGTGGTATGCAGATCTTCGTCAAGACCTTGACTGGCAAGACCATCACCTTGGAGGTCGAACCCTCTGATACGATCGAGAATGTGAAAGCCAAGATTCAGGACAAGGAGGGTATTCCCCCAGACCAGCAGCGTTTGATCTTCGCTGGCAAGCAATTGGAGGATGGACGTACCTTGTCCGACTACAATATTCAGAAGGAGTCGACTCTCCACTTGGTGCTTCGTCTGCGTGGTGGTATGCAGATCTTCGTCAAGACCTTGACTGGCAAGACCATCACCTTGGAGGTCGAACCCTCTGATACGATCGAGAATGTGAAAGCCAAGATTCAGGACAAGGAGGGTATTCCCCCAGACCAGCAGCGTTTGATCTTCGCTGGCAAGCAGTTGGAGGATGGACGTACTCTATCTGACTACAACATTCAGAAGGAGTCGACTCTCCACTTGGTGCTCCGTCTGCGTGGTGGTATGCAGATCTTCGTCAAGACCTTGACTGGCAAGACCATCACCTTGGAGGTCGAACCCTCTGATACGATCGAGAATGTGAAAGCCAAGATTCAGGACAAGGAGGGTATTCCCCCAGACCAGCAGCGTTTGATCTTCGCTGGCAAGCAATTGGAGGATGGACGTACCTTGTCCGACTACAATATTCAGAAGGAGTCGACTCTCCACTTGGTGCTTCGTCTGCGTGGTGGTATGCAGATCTTCGTCAAGACCTTGACTGGCAAGACCATCACCTTGGAGGTCGAGCCCTCTGATACGATCGAGAATGTGAAAGCCAAGATTCAGGACAAGGAGGGTATTCCCCCAGACCAGCAGCGTTTGATCTTCGCTGGCAAGCAGTTGGAGGATGGACGTACCTTGTCCGACTACAACATTC
Source organism: Drosophila rubida (assembly GCA_035046165.1). Taxonomy (NCBI): domain Eukaryota; kingdom Metazoa; phylum Arthropoda; class Insecta; order Diptera; family Drosophilidae; genus Drosophila; species Drosophila rubida. The sequence continues at coordinate 4,418,644 of JAWNOF010000023.1, read as the reverse complement.
AGAAGGAGTCGACTCTCCACTTGGTGCTCCGTCTGCGTGGTGGTATGCAGATCTTCGTCAAGACCTTGACTGGCAAGACCATCACCTTGGAGGTCGAGCCCTCTGATACGATCGAGAATGTGAAAGCCAAGATCCAGGACAAGGAGGGTATTCCCCCAGACCAGCAGCGTTTGATCTTCGCTGGCAAGCAGTTGGAGGATGGACGTACCTTGTCCGACTACAACATTCAGAAGGAGTCGACTCTCCACTTGGTGCTCCGTCTGCGTGGTGGTATGCAGATCTTCGTCAAGACCTTGACTGGCAAGACCATCACCTTGGAGGTCGAACCCTCTGATACGATCGAGAATGTGAAAGCCAAGATTCAGGACAAGGAGGGTATTCCCCCAGACCAGCAGCGTTTGATCTTCGCTGGCAAGCAATTGGAGGATGGACGTACCTTGTCCGACTACAATATTCAGAAGGAGTCAACTCTCCACTTGGTGCTTCGTCTGCGTGGTGGTATGCAGATCTTCGTCAAGACCTTGACTGGCAAGACCATCACCTTGGAGGTCGAACCCTCTGATACGATCGAGAATGTGAAAGCCAAGATTCAGGACAAGGAGGGTATTCCCCCAGACCAGCAGCGTTTGATCTTCGCCGGAAAGCAGTTGGAGGATGGTCGTACTCTATCTGACTACAACATTCAGAAGGAGTCGACCCTCCACTTGGTGCTTCGTCTGCGTGGTGGTATGCAGATCTTCGTCAAGACCTTGACTGGCAAGACCATCACCTTGGAGGTCGAACCCTCTGATACGATCGAGAATGTGAAAGCCAAGATTCAGGACAAGGAGGGTATTCCCCCAGACCAGCAGCGTTTGATCTTCGCTGGCAAGCAGTTGGAGGATGGACGTACCTTGTCCGACTACAACATTCAGAAGGAGTCGACTCTCCACTTGGTGCTCCGTCTGCGTGGTGGTATGCAGATCTTCGTCAAGACCTTGACCGGCAAGACCATCACCTTGGAGGTCGAGCCCTCTGATACGATCGAGAATGTGAAAGCCAAGATCCAGGACAAGGAGGGTATTCCCCCAGACCAGCAGCGTTTGATCTTCGCTGGCAAGCAGTTGGAGGATGGACGTACCTTGTCCGACTACAACATTCAGAAGGAGTCGACTCTCCACTTGGTGCTTCGTCTGCGTGGTGGTATGCAGATCTTCGTCAAGACCTTGACTGGCAAGACCATCACCTTGGAGGTCGAACCCTCTGATACGATCGAGAATGTGAAAGCCAAGATTCAGGACAAGGAGGGTATTCCCCCAGACCAGCAGCGTTTGATCTTCGCTGGCAAGCAGTTGGAGGATGGACGTACTCTATCTGACTACAACATTCAGAAGGAGTCGACCCTCCACTTGGTGCTCCGTCTGCGTGGTGGTATGCAGATCTTCGTCAAGACCTTGACTGGCAAGACCATCACCTTGGAGGTCGAACCCTCTGATACGATCGAGAATGTGAAAGCCAAGATTCAGGACAAGGAGGGTATTCCCCCAGACCAGCAGCGTTTGATCTTCGCTGGCAAGCAGTTGGAGGATGGACGTACCTTGTCCGACTACAACATTCAGAAGGAGTCTACCCTTCACTTGGTGCTCCGTCTGCGCGGTGGAAACTAAGTTCGAACACAACTATTAAAACAGTATAATGCTACAACAACATAAATGTTTGATCTATAAATATATTCAAAATAATTAATATTTCATGTAATTCTCATGTTAATCGACAAAAATATGTTCTATGGCAAAATATTTAAATGTTCAATTAATAAAGTTCATTTGTGCGCATTAAATAAATAGAAGCAATTTTATTATAATATTTTACTATTATATGAATAGCATATTTCAATAAGCTCTCAAGAGCCTGACTTAATACCGGAGCTAGGAGAATTACAGTGATTGTTATGTAAACTAAGTTTGGAAATTTTTTTTTTTTATCAAGTTCTTAGTAACTGTGCAGTCATACTTCAATGTTTTTTAGCTGACTATGAATTTTTAAAAATACATCAGACGAAATTAAATTTTTGTGTTTGTCACAGCTCTAAAAAGCAATAGAAAAAATTTTGGTATTTTTAATTTAAATTTTGTTATGCGGTAGGGAATATTTTGCAAAGCGTGGTGCGGTCACACTGCCCGAAGGCTGCGGGCGACCACCATAAGTTGTTGTTTTCGTTCTCAGAGCTATCGCTGAATTTGTGGGTTGCAATTGCGGAGATATTTACAATGAGTAAGGAAATAAGTTTGGCCACCGTTAAGAAACACAACACTCCCGGTGATCTGTGGATTGTGATTGACAATAAAGTATACGATGTGACCAAGTTCCTGCACGAAGTAAATGCATTAATAATGCGAATGCATGACTTGATTAAAGTACGCATTTACATGATGTACATCTTCTCCCTTGCAGCATCCTGGCGGTGAGGAAACGTTGCTAACGGTGGGTGGAACCGATGGCACCGAGGATTTTAATGATGTGGGACACAGTGCGGAGGCACGGTAAAGTTGTTGCTTGTTAATTGTGAAATTACGTTGCAAATATGATTCATTGTGTTCGTGTTTTAGTGAGCTGCTAAAGAAATACTTCATTGGAAACCTGGCTGAGAGTGATATTAAACAGAACAAGCCGCCAGTTGGGTGAGTTTTGCCAACGAGAACGAACATGTGAAGATCATAACCACAAAGCAATAATCAAGACGTGATAAGCATTTCATGTTTATTAGAAACCTGCATTCCATCAACAACAGCATCATCATTGTCATCTAATTAAACAGCTAATTATCGCATTATTGTCTAATCTGATGCATGACTCCTCAGCTCGAAAACTTGGAACTGGTTTATTACGCTCTCTTCTCTGCTCGCATGCCTCTTTCACTCGTTCTGCTCTCAATTGTTCTACATTAATTCGCAACTAAGTAAAGTTCATTATATTTGCTCATTAGGCGAAAACTTTCAAACTCAATCCATGTAAATGTCAACTTGTGATTCATAGATTTGAAGTCGGCAATTCTTTAAAAGCGCTTAACATTCTAGACTTTTGTTGTTTGTTTAAACAAGTTTTAGTACTGCAAATGAAGTGTAGCATAACAAATGAGTTAAATTCAATATGTAATAAGGGTTTAACAAGCTAAAGTTATAACTTTTGAATTATTCTCATTAATTTTTATGCAGCAATATTCTTAAAGTTTGCACTTTTAACAATCCAGTTTTAATTTAGCAAGTGCCTCAATGCCTATGGTATGGATAGGAAAAAGCTGTTGCATGGATATTACATTTTAATTGCTTTACTAAGGCTTCTGCACAAGGCCTATTTTGTTTGTTGAACCATTAAAAGCACAGCAAGGTCAAGAAGGACATCTGCTATTGATTAATTGATATTGTTGGCAGTCCTAATTAAGTGTATTATACTAAAGAAGTCCGTCTGTCTGTCTGTCCCTGCACATAAACAGCTAAATTTAAGGATCTAGTAGAGCTAGAGTCATTATTTTAAAGTGAAGTCTCTTAATTTTTGTATTAGTAAAATGCATGTGTACTTCGATTCTTTTTTACAAGCTACAAGAGCTTCTCGAGCACCAAAGTGCGCTTCTACAGGAGCTGAGGCAGGATCAACACATTTTCAAACTCTGTAGTCGTAAGTGCGCCGTGAACATATAAAGTGTATATAACTGTATAAGTGTATATAGCACATATAGGCATTTCCAACACAATTAAATTATTAAATTATTTCATAAAGTTGTCGTAGATTCAAATAAAAAGTACAAATGTACTTTTATTGTTTTAATAGAATTTTTCGAAATAAACTTATACTTTCCGTCATGTCATGATATTCTAAAAATTAAGCTATACCGACAGCTTCAAAATTTGTCTTTTGTAATATGTAAAATCTAGTTTGAAACATTTGAAATTTCGCTATATTTCTTTGCAATTTAAGATCACGATTCTGGAAATGCCCATATATTGTAGATATAGTTCTAAATTTATCAAAGAGCACTTGTTGCATGTTCGTTTTTCGATTGTTGCACGCTTTCCGTTGTTTCTTGCTCTTTAATGCTTATGTTTGCTTCTCAAAACTTCTCTTTTGTTTCTTGATTGATCAAATAGAACCACCTCCACTACTGACACAAGTGAAAGTGCTGTTGATGCCACGCCTCCACCGGCTGCCCCCAAACAATGTTGCATTTTGCATTAAAATCAGTTGCCAGCTTCACCCCCTCTATCCTCCTAACTTTCTCAATACTAATTAATAATCCCGATTGTATATTGTTATATTTGTTTTTTTTTTTTGTGATATTCTTGCTGCAGTTGCAGAGAAATTGGCATCGCTGTGGGCGCCATTCTGCTGGGCATGGCCCTCGTCTACGTGATCAAGCGTGGAACGGCTAAGAACTGAATGCTGAGCAACAAACCACATGAGCAACAAACAAATGGATGTTTTAATCAGTGTGCTTAATTAACCTCATTCCGTGCTGACGACGGCAATACACTAAACACAAATCAAATAGACGTAAACTTCTTTGATATTACATTTGTAACGCTTGTTGATATTTGAAACAGATAAATAAACCTACACGTTATCACTATTATCGAAAATACAGTGTCTCTCTATCTCTTTCTAAGCGGTGCACTGTGCAATAACAGTATGTTAAGAATTCAGTTTTACATGAAATGCTAGTAATTATTTTGGAATGAAAAAGAATGTAAGAAATAAAAAGCGGCAATTAAGTTATTTGATCATTTCGTTTTATTACAAAATTATAATCGTTGCAGTCCCCTGATCGATCATGCATGTTTTCTGTCCTGCATGCACTATAGAAACACAGCTGCGTTTATCAGAAAAAAAGTTGAATTTTATTTCATCTTTGTAGATTTTTGTTTTGTCTTGCGTCTCGCTCACAACGGTATTGTTTTCTGTTCTGTTTTGTTTATACTTTTTGATGTGCAGCAGCATTTGCCGCACAACTTAACATAGCGCTGTTAAATGTTGCATATGGCTTGCATTGCACTTAACATACGTGAGTGTTAAGTATGTTCCGTGTGTGTGTGTGTGTGTGTGTGTGTGTATATATCTTGCAATATATTTAGTTTCATTTCTGTTGCTTGTATATCGTATAATATATATGTATATATATATATATGTATAATATTAATGCTTGCGTTTAGGAGTTGCGTTTGTTGAGTTGTCCATTTCTGCTTAATATTTTTGTTGTTTGTGAGTGTACAAGAAGTGTTGTAATATACTTAATGCGTTATGTATATTTCTAGTTTTGTGTATAATTAAATCCTGCTCCCCTACCACAGCTCTCCCGCGCCCTCTAGTTCTCGTCGTAGAGGGGCGTGGCATCGCCCAGATTCATAGAGTGCGGTGAGGTGTTTGTGCGCGGCGTGCTGCGCACCGATGACTTGGAAGAGACGCCGCCCGAGACGCCGCCAGCTGCCGCGACTCCAGCGGCGCCCGTTGCACCGCCGGCTGCGGCCGATGCGCTGTTTGCGGCGGCAGCGGCGGCGGCGGCGGCTGCTGCCACAGCGGCAGCGCTGCGACTGCTGCTGCTGGTGTGATACTCATTGGTGGGTGTGGAGCCAGCGCCCAGGCCGAGCTGTGCAGATTGCTGCTGGGCGAGCGACTGCTGGGATTGCGATTGACTCTGCTGTGTGGTGTTGGGCTTGCGACGTGCCCACGAATCGTTGGCCAGCTGCCAGTCGAGGTTCTCTTTGGCACGTTGCTGCTGTTGCTGCTGCTGCTGCTGGTGCTGACTCTGATGATGGTGCTGATGATGGCCGCCGCCGCCGCCACCGCTGCTGTAGGCGTTTGGTGGCGCCGCCATATCATAGTAGCGCGGCGTGCCGCCATAGTGCTGCTGCTGGCGCTGCTGCTGACTGCTGCTCGACTGCGAGCTGGGACTGGGCACGTTGTGGCCGTAGCGCGGCGTCTGTGTGCCGTGCGGCGTGTAGGGCGTCATGAACGGCGTCTGGCCGCTGGGCGTGTACGGCGTATTGATGTGTGCCGCAAAGCTGGGCGTGCTGCCGCTGCCGTAACCGTGATGGCCGCCCGCTGCCAACGAGTTGCCGCCGCCGCCGCCGCCGCCAGCAGCCGACGAGGACGTGTTGTAGCCGGAAATGGAATGCGTTAGCGAGTAGGCGCTGCCGCTGGAGCTGTTGCGCAGCATGTGATCGCCGGCGCTGCTGCTGCTGATGCCGCTGCGCGGTGTGCCGCCCGAGACGCTGCCCGCGCTGCTGTAGGCGCCACCGCCGCCCATGCCAGTGAGTCCGCTCAGCGAGCCGAGCGAGCCACTTGCCGGCGGACGCATCAAGCCGCTGGGCGTGTTGCCCGCCGGTGTGCTCGACGTGCCGCTGCCGGACATGCTGTTGCTGACGGCGTGTATGGGCGCATCCAGCCAGTGCTCCTTGAACCAGCGCAGCAGACTGCTCACCGAATCGAAGATCTGGCCGCGGAAGCGATAACCTTCGGGCATCACGGTCACGTACTCGTGACGCACGCGGGTTTTGGGCAAGTACGAGAGCAGAAACTTGCCCGGCATGCTCTTGGAGGCGCTGAAGAAGTAGTGTATCTTCTTGGGATCGCGCTGCTTCTCCTCGCGCAGCAGCTGCTCCATGAAGTCGCGCTCGTTGACGTTCTCGGGCGCCGTGTTCGGCTTGTAGTACTTGTACTGCAGGAGTTCGCGTGCCGCCACCGCCATGGGATTGATGTGGCGGGCGATGATCTCGTCGAGGTCCTCGAACTCCTCGGTGCCAATCCAGAGGCTGCGTCCCAGACTGTAGTCGTTCTCCTTGCCCTCCTCGCGCACATCGATGTGCTGGAAAATGTCATCGGCCACCTTCCATGTGGCCGTCAGGTGATCCTTGGACTTGCTGCTGGGCCGCAGCGCCACCTCGCCCTGATCCGCCTCGGCCAGCATGGCAATCACCTCCGCGTACGACTTGTTGAAGAAGCTGGGGTGTGCGATCACGCGACGCGCGTACGTCTTGCGCTTCATCGCCTTGGCCTTGGCGTCGCTCACCTTGCGATTGTCGAGCTCCTCGGTGACGAAGTCGTAGAAGGCGTCGCGACGCGGCCGCCACTCGTTGTTCACGTCCTTGAGGTCGGCCGTCTTGCAGCTGCAGTCGACCGAGAAGCGATCGATGTCGATCTTGATGATGCGCACGTGTATCGTCTGCGAGACGCGCACACGCTCCTCGGGATTGCGCACCTGCTTATCGGACAGATTCTTGATGTGTATGAAGCCCGGCAGGCCGTTCTCCAGACGCACACGCACGCCGGACGCCTGGCCGGGGCAATTGTTGTCGTCGAAGTGATTCCACACGTCCGACAGCTCGGGGAAATCGTCCTTGTTGCAGAACGGACACTGCCAGCTGTCGGTGTCCTCGATGCGCACCGGATTCGCGTGATCCAGCTGGTCGCCTTGCGGCCGCCGATACGTAAAGCCCGTGACCATGGCCGTCACACACTTGCCCACATAGAACGAGTCGGGCGTTTCCTTCGTCAGCATGTCGAAGAGCTCCTCGGAGCTGGGCTTCATGTAGGTGGCGCGGTAGTCCTTGTAGAGACTGCTCAGCTCGTTGCGTATGTCGTACAGCGTGATGCTCTTGCTGCCAAAGCCCTGACGCTCCAGCTCCACGGCGAACGCATCCAGATCGAGATCCTTGAGCCGTTCCGGTGACTCGAGTATCTCCTCGAGAGCGCCCGCCGGATTCGTCTCCTCGTCGTCGTACTCCATGGCATCGATGGCCATCTTGCGCGCCCATTCATACGTCTCGGGATGGACACGCGAACCGTCCAGCACCTCCACGTACGCCTCGGTGCTGTCGCCCAGCGAGCTGGTGTCGATCTTGATGAAGCCGCTGCAATTGATGAACACCTTCGGCCCCAGGTGGCACACGGTGACCAGTTGTGTGCGATTCTCGAGACGCTGATTGCTCTGCTTGAGCAGCTTGAGCAGCGCCTGGCCCTTGCGCGGTCCCAGGCCGCAGATGTATTGCAGCAGGTTGACGGTGCGCGAATTCTGCACCATCATGTTGATGTCGAGGCCCACCTCGCTGGTGCGATTGATGAACTCCAGGCTGAGCTGCTCCAGCAGCATTTCGCGCGGCACTCGCTCCTGCAGCGGATGGTAGCGCAGACAGAGTATCTCGTCGTCTGCGTCGCACAGCTGCGAGTACTCGACGAGTGGATCCTGCATTTTGCGGGCCAGCGAAGCGGCCTGCTTCAGCAGCGGCGGATACTCCTTGAAGTCCGCCTCGCCCTTCTTCGAGTTGGCATAGATCTTGGCCAGCTCGTTGTCCACGATTTCGACCTCGATGGGCGGAAACTGTTCGTTCGCCTCGAGATCCTTGAGTATCTCGCGTATGTCCATCTGCAGCATTTGGGCGTCACGCGACTCGGCGCCAATCACCACAATGTGCGGCTTCTTCGCCTTGATGAAGTCGCTCAGTTTGCGCAAATCGGCTATCTTTTGCGCCTTCTCCTCGGCATTGTGCGAATTCTTGCGCTTCAGTATGCTGGGCAAGCGCAGGTAATCGCTAATGTCGCCCTCAACGCTGGCCACGGCACAGAAGGCCGCAACAGCCGGATCCGGATCGTAGGCCAAGCCGAGGGCGCGTATGCCGCGCAGCGTGCTCCACTCCTCGGAGTTGTGGTGCTGCGGCAGGTCGGGCTTGTAGGGTGCCACCTTCAGCCACTTGTAGAGCTTGGCAATGCACGAGCGCATCACAAACTGTTGGGCCTCCTCGTGCAGCGTGGCGCGCAGCTCTTTGATCAAGTCGGGTATCACCCACTTCTTGAGCGCCAACTTGACGCACTCGGCCCGCAGCGCATTCCACTCCAGCACGTTCTTGGCAAACTGATCCAGATGGTACAGCTGTGTGGCGTCCATCACATAGTCCGTTGGCTGGCCATTCGCGTTCGCATTGCCCTCGAACTCGTCGAGGAAGGTCAGCTCCAGCAGCTTCTCCTCCTCGGCCATCAGCAGCTTGATGAACTGATCGCCAAATAGATCGCCCACCGGCTTCTTGGCCACGTACTTCATCGAGTAGACCGGCGAGTTCTCGTCGATCAACACCATGCCGTTCTTGGTGGGTCGAATGTTGAGGCGCGCCCGATCGAAGTACACTTCGCGCATGGTTTTGCGCAGCAGAGGCTCTTGAGCCAGCTGCCGGGCAACAACGTATTTGGCGGCGTGCAGCACCTCGTCGACGGTCATGAAGCGCGGCGAGAGATATTGCTTGGCCAGCTCGGTGGGACTGAGACTCTCCTGGTTCACCTCGTTGCGCTGGTAGTTGTCGCGCAGATTCTCGGCGAATTGCTCGGGTGTGAGGCCCACATGCTTGGCAAAGCCACAAATGCCTGCTTTGCGGAATACCGCATACGGACTGCTGTTGGGCGCCTGTTTCAGCTGCTCGTCGGCAGCCAGCTGCAGCTGTTCGGCCTCCTCGAGATCGATGGCATCGCTGTTGGCGGCCTCGCCGTCCGCATCGCTGTTGTTCGCAGCTCGTTTGCGTGCCTCGCGTCGCTCCAGCAGCTGCTTGCGTCGCAGTTCCGCCTGCATTTTGGGCAATTCATGCGAGTAGTTGAGCAAAAAATACATGTGCACATCCTTCAGCTCCTCCATCGACTGCACATCGTTCAAGCGCTCGAAGTCGCTGTCGAGCATGAGGCGGACATCGTCGGGCAGCGGCTTCTCTGGGTCGTCGCACAACGTTTCCAGCTGGAATTGACGCATTTTCTCGAAGAGCAGCTTCAGTTTGCGCTTGCGCTCGTTGAGCTGACACCAGCGCTCATCGTAGTAGTAGACCTTCCACAGATCATCAATGTTCAGCTCGGGCTTCACGTACTCCTTGCGATAGAAGGCAATGAATGGCACCTCGAGCTGCTGATTGCGCAGAAATTCGAGCGTCTGTTTGATTTTGTTGACAGCCGTCGGCGGTTTGCGCATCTTTTCGCGATTATCGGATTTCTCCTGCTCGGACACGGTCTGTTTACAGAACGCAAACCGATAGATCCAACTGGCCTCGTCGTCCAGCTCGTGAGATCCTTCGGGCACCGGTGTCACGGGCACCTGACGCAGCTGCATGCGCTCGGGAATATCTGTTTTGCGTATCTCGTTGTCGAGATCTGTGAAGTGGCCGCGCTTCAGTTCGCTGGGCTCGTAAATGTCGAAAATCGTTTTTTTGGTCGCCTTCTTTTTGGGCGCCTTCTTCTTTTTGGCCGCACGAAAATCGTCACCGAGCAGATCCTCGTCGTAGTCATCGCCCTCGGACTCCTCCTCGTATTCATCCTCCTCGGGCTTGTAGAAATCATCGTAGTCAAAGTCAACGCCAAAGATGTCCTGGCCCTCCTGCAGCGAGCTATGAGACGACAAAAATGAGGCATGTGAAGAACATAAGCTAACGACTTAACGGAACTCTATGCAATTGTGCAGACTTCTGCATCTTTCTATAGATTGTCATACAAGCACGACAAAATTCTCCTATCACTGCTTCAAAATCGCATCCAAAAGCAATGTCGCATAATTTTCAATATACTTATACAATATTTCTATATAATTCCTTTCTCTCTGATGCTTTCTTCCTTTGTACTAGATTTAAGTCGAAATTAAACGATGGACAGTACAATTTAGTTAGATGTTCACGATAGCTACACAATTCTCATTTAGTGAAATTCTATATCAATTGCAGAATAGCTCTAGATACGACATATATACAAATTGATTGAACCCAAGTCTAGTTTAGCGAATTAGTTAGGCTCAATTACTCAATTCTACTTACGCATCTGTAAAGATGGGCTTGCGTTTCTTTTTCTTCTCGGCGATGGGGCGACCATTGTCATCGACTATAAAATCATCGGCATCGGACTCGCTGTCCTCGTCATCAAAGGCATCCGCTTCACGAATGCTGCGCTCACTGCGTCGCTCCATGCTTTGCTGCAAAATGCATTCAAATACAAATTCAAATAAATAATTTGTTCAGCATTTAGTTTAGGATTTGTGGCTTACATCATCGTTCTCATCGAAGAGCTGCTCGGCGATTTGTTCACGTGCCAAGCCTTCGTCCACATGCTGTTCCTCGCCATCACTTTCGTTGTCATGAATGCGTCGCAAGCGCTTGAAACGTTTCTATACAAGGAGCAACAACAAAATATATGAAATGATGTGTATATGAAATTGCAAGGCGTTTGTTTAACTTACACGTCGTTCGACTTTCACGCCCAAATTCTCCTCAATCAGATCATAATCGTCGTCCTCTAGACGATCATCCAAATCATCATCCTCGTGCTTTTTGCGCTTCTTGCCGCTACCGCCGCCGCCTTCCTCGTCGCCGCCGCTAGCTGTGTCGGAGTCATTGTCGCTGGCATCGTCCTCCTCAATGGGATTGTCATCGATCAAATCCTTAAGTTCTTCGCGCAAGCGTTCATCATCATCTAATCAAAATTACGATTTATTTTATTTGTATTTGATTATTTATTTTTTCCTAATCAATTGCTTTTACTGCGAATAATCGTTAAAACTCTTAAATCTTTTTCAACTCTTCACTTGTACTATAAAGTTACGAACCGCCGAATTTTCTAGCAAATACTACAACTAACTTCTACACAAATCGGGTTTGTTCTAGAATTTATGTCTTCTTGTCTGCTCCTAAGCCAAAAACAATAATAACGAAAGACTTGATGCAACTAATAATAAATTGCTGTAAAGACGATTAATAAATTTGAAATGTATGTGAACACAAATTTTGCAAAGCAAAAATTTAAAAACGCTGGCAACTACATAAATTACTACGGGGTATCTGGCAGTTCAGTTAAATCGTCTGTTCTTTTGCCCAACACAGACAAGCGAACATAACCTCAAAGTGGTAAACAAAACGTCGACACCTGCGCGGCCCTCAAAATGCACATAATGTTTATGTATATACGACACGCATAGAGTGCAACTCTACCAATTATTTTAGGGGCACGGCCAACCGCTCTATTTGGCTACCTGAGGGCAGCAACAAAAAAAATACGAGAGATTTCTAAGGTTGCAAAATTAGGCGGGAGTTGTGTTGCCGTCAAACAAAAAAAAAGAAACTTACCTTCCTCCTCCTCACTACTGTCGGAGACAGCGGCTTTTAACTTCTTTAGTTTCTTGCGTTCATGCACATCTAATTCTTCCTCGTCCTGCGAAAATGAGAAGAAAAAAAAAATGCAATATATATGCGTTCATACATACACACACGCACACATACGCGCAACACAATTTTGTGCGCAAGCAACATAATTTAGCAATTTGTAAAAATGCATGCAAATGCAAAACATACATACCTCCGACTCAGAGGCCTCGGAATCCAGAAATTCAGCCATTGTAATAAATTAAATAACTAAATTATATGCTAAAAACGAATTCAACTAAAATTAATACACAATACAACGTCGCTTGCAGTGTCACAATAAAAAAAAACTGGCAGAGTAAGAAGCAGAAACGTCAAAATAATTTTGGTCTTCGGCAGTAGCAGTGTTGGACAACACAATTCGACTCTAACAAATGTAATAATCGGATATCGATATTACTAGAGTCGATGATGCCAACCTAACAACTTTATGCAGAAACAGTATTTTTTAGCGATTTACCGCTAATTCATTGTGTCCAGTTGCGCTAAAATTACAACATATGGTTTTTAATTAGTTCTTAAAATCTGCGCCAACATTGATATCGATTTTCCAAGTCAAAAACATCGCAATATCGTTAATTATAATGTAATATCACCACTAGCGCAACAGCACTGTTAAGTATAACAGCGCGCACTAATAAAGCGTGTGCATCCGATGCGACTGTATTGACAATATTCTGCAAAAGTAATCAACTTCCCAGCTTTAAAAAACAATTTATTTATTTTTAATTAGAACGCTATCAGTAGAAGTCAATAAAATGGTCAACATTTTAGCTCCTTTTAATAAAAATACCAACATACCTTATAGAGTGTAACCAGCTCTTGCTGGCAGATCTTGGTATTTTGTCAGATCAAAAAATAGCGTCAGAAAAAGATCAAATTGCGGTCACACAACAAGAACACGACTCGAGCGATAATAAAAATAAAAAGCGGTTCGTGTGTGCGGCGCGCTCGCTTGTTAAGTAGTTTATAATCGCTGCTAGCTAACTATATATTATAAGAAATACGAGAATTTTTTTTTGTGTCGCTCGCTCAGACGTTACGTTTTGATAAATCGGTTTACGCTCAGATCTGAAGTGTATTCCCAATATTACTTCCTACTTCTAATAATTCTATCCTGTGGCGGCCTCTGGTGTTTGTAATTTTTTTCGGCGCGTTTATAGTTCTCCAGAGCATTAGGTGTGTGTGTGTGTGTATGTTTGAGTGTTTGTGTGTGTTTCTCGCAACGCGTGTGTTTTTTTTGTTGTTCCGTCGTTTTGCTCCAGAATTCCATGCAGCGACAATAAAAGAATATGCACAACATTCAACTAAAATTCACTTCAACTAACCAATAGGAGAAGCACAACCAACCAAAAAGGAGAAGCACAACCAAAAAAAAAAAAAACTGCGGAGGCAAAAAGTCAAAACCAAAAACAAAAAAAAGTAAAAGAAGCAAAATACCAAATAGAAGCACGGGCTGTCAAGCAAAAAAAAAAGAAAAAAATAAAAATCCTCTCGCAATATGGACTTAATCAATAAATTTAGCGGTGCATTCTGGAGCACTCACATTTGGCTACCGCCAAATACAACATGGGCAGACATTGCGCCCGGTTCGCGTCCCGATGTTGTGCACGCCGACTATCGGCATTTAATTTGGCCAATTCCTTTGGCCGCCGTAGTTATGCTCGTGCGTTACACACTGGAGCGGTAAGTGCAATAATTCATCATTTGTCCATTCATCATTCATTTGTAATTCATCGACATTACTTTTATCAAAAAATACATACGCCCTTTTTTCCATTAAAACTTATGCGGCGTCAGCCTGTGTGTGTGTGTGCGTTTGTGTGCTAGTTCCCATTGACCGCATCGCGTCGCTTTCCAGCACACGGGCACACCTACACTTAACACAAACGTTTGCTTGTTTGTATGTGCATTATGTGTGCAAGACGCCGCCGTCACACACACACATAGAAGCGTGCAAGCCAAACATAACCTCACGTGGAAACGCCCAACATTGTATTAGCATGTATATGTGTGAGCGAGTGTGTATGTGTGTGTTGTTGCCTTGCCTTTACTTTGCAACTTTATGTTTTCCTTCATCCACTTCTTCAATTTCAATTACACAAACAAATAACAACAACAATATTAATAGGGTCACACTGCGCTGTGATCCAAAATAGAGAATCTCAATTTCCCACAATGTACACAACAAAAATATACGATCTTACAATGCTTACTAATTGTTTATTTAAAAAAGAGAAACAAAAAATGCCATTTGTTTATTCTTGTATGCATTATACAAACACACTCTAGCATTAACAGTAAGAACACTAAAAACAGCAATGGACGCGGCAACGACTGCATGTGATTTTTTTTGTTTTATGTGGGCCGCACACTGGTTGAAAACTAGGCGAAAAACTAGCGAAAAGACAAAACTGGAAGATTCTAGAGAATTATGTCAGCAAGAAAATCCTTTGCATGCCACAAAAATCGAAATTCATTACAATGTTGGAAAACAAAAAAAGTTTTCTAACTTGAAATTCAATGAGACGAATTTAAAGTCAAAACCTACTGGAAGGCGAAAAATCTTATTTGAATTTGTTAATGGATTTGATGAAGTGAGTGAGGAAGAAGAAGAGAGGAAGAAGTGCAGTGCTTGTTCACTTAAAGAAACTTTTTCTGAACTAGGCGCTTAACCAGAATATTGCAAACATTATTTTTTGTCTGCTCAATGTTCTCACTCTTATATTTTCCTCTAGTGAAATGCTGGAATTTATAAATATATTGTCTGTCATTGAAATTAAAATTTTTAGAAATATCATTGAAAGCTTGCAGAAAAGCCATTTGACTCGTATGTCCAGAAAATAAACTGCAATTTCTTAACAATTCGAATTATCGAGTACAAATTGGGTCAGCAATCATTTAATGCATTTATAATCATTTAAAAATTATGTTGTTTTCACCTATGTTTATTGTATTAATATTGTAATTGTAAACCGTTTTTCTTATCAACATTTTAGGTAATCAACCATAGATAAGTAAATTCTTCGAACTACAGTAATTTCAATACTAATTATTGAACAAATTGTTCTTGTTTTGGTGAACAAATTCGACCGATTTGTAATGATTACTATTGTTCAGCTCGTTTTATTGTGAATGTAAACTGTTCTGCTTATCATTGAAATGAACTAAAAGATAAAGAAATTTGAATTGTTAAACACAAATTTTGTAACAACCTTTGCAGTTGGGTCAACTCAATTTGAACTTATTTCCAATAATGGAAATATATTAGTTGATATTTTTCAGCTGTACCAAAGTGCAAGCGTCATACCAAAGGTTGTGTTCCGCTATATCAACAAAAAGGGGGTGTTTTGGGGTTGGGGTTCCTTTTTAGTGTCATTTTGCCTAATTAGTCATTGCGCCGGCTTATCACAACGCTTGCTGTATGAATGATGATAGTAATTTGTGCGCTGATGACAATCGTGCTTGGTTTCAGTGTGCAGCAGACCATTTGCCGCTTTTTGGGCCAACTTGTCGTTTGTTTAGCACACAACCGATATGTACATGTGTGTGTGTGAGTGTGTGTGTGTATGTTTCGCGTGTTGAGTCCGCCTGCATTTTGCATGTAATTAACATAATTACAAGTGTTCACGTGAGTTTTTCGCTAACCACCACGTACACACACACACTCACACACACAGTGACGAACGTATGTCATTGTATTCCAGTGTGTCCACACCTCCTGCAGACTAAACGGAATGTTATACGGCGCAACTTTTCGTTTTTGGAAGAAAAAAAAACTGATTTTTATTGAACTATACTAAATGACCACTTCTTAAATTTTGATCACGGCTGTCTGGTATTTCGTTTTTTTAGTTTTTTATGAATTTATTATTACATTTTTACTGATTTTTCTAAGACTTGAAACGAGAATTGGCTTTCAGGGTCGCCAAGCAACATTAATTGTGTGCGTGTATGTATATATGTGTGTGTGTGTGTGTGTGGCATCGACAGAAATTAAGTAAAACTTTGCCGTCGCCTCGTCTCTCTGCTCCCACTGCTCTTAGCCAACGTTGTGCGGGGTTGATAAGATTTGCGAGCAAGATTTACGTAAAAGTGGAATAAATTTGATAATGCTACTCGCTATCGCGATTACGTTGTGACTGTGTGTGTGTGTGTGTGTGTGAGTGGGTGGTGGGAATGTGTCCATGTATGTATGTGTGAGTCAGCAGTGACTCAGCTGTCGCCGTATTCCATTCTTGGATTCTTGTTTCCAAAATTGTCGCACACTGGAATGCACTGTGCAAACCTAATCAACACGACAAAAGCAGGCCAGCAAACACATAAACACCAACACACTCTCACTCCCGGTTTACATTGCACGAGTGTGTGTGTGTGTTTGTGTGTGTCCAGCGATTACGTATCACACAATGCGATATATATTTTAAAGTTCGCCATTAAAATTGGCCTACCCACACACACTCACACACACACACGCTCACATGCAAACTCGCATCATTTTAATAGCTAAATCTAATCAGGGTCAGCGAGCCGGCAACAACAATTCGCCATGCGCTTCTCTCTGCTGGTGTGTGTGCGTGTGTGTAGTCGTGAGCGTGGCTGCACTTTTTACACACATAGTATTTGACGCATCTTGTCTCACTTCAAATTCCAAGAATACAAACAACAAACACATAAAGCACACATACGCATACTTGCGCAAACATGACGCTTGTAGTTTAAAGTGTTATTTTTTTGCTCTGTTCTCGTTAGTCTCTAAATCCAAACTTGTTTTACTGTGCCGCTTTATTTTATTTTCGAGCTTCTTTTTTTTTTTAGACCTGTTCACTTTTGTATAAAGTGAGGAAAGGTCTATTAAGTTTGTTGAATTCGAAATATGTGTAACAGCAAGATGAAGACAATCATAATCCAATAAAGTCTACTTATATCAAATTAGCTGACGAGTCGATTTAGTCACTGTTTAACATGTTGATCCCAGGCAACTGTGAAATGCTTGTAAACTTTGTATATATCTTAACAATAATAACTTCAACCCAGATAGTTGCAAAGTGATACTGTAATATACGGGCAATTTCATGGCAATGCGTTGAAGAATGAAAGACAATATAGAAATGCAAGACAAAATGAAATAGAAACAAATGTGAACAAGTCTTTTACGGTCAGCACTTGATTGTAGCTTTCGAACTTGTTATTTTTTTATCGCTCTTGTTGATTGCTCAACAACAGAAAAGGCCAAAAAGTGCACGTGCTTTACGCACTTAGAAGGCCACACTTGCACACACACACACACACACATACACACAGTTGGAGAGTTAAGCAAAAGGGCGGTGGGGAGGAGGCATTTTGAGTGCAATATGTTAAATGTCCAATTAACATACATAGATTTCAGCTGTTGTCTATCGTATTCATTTATTTAGTTCATATACACATACATATACATTTTTGGGTATCAGCTGTTTTTTGCGCGGCCTTTGGACAGTGCTATCGATAACGAAACTTTGATTCAAATGATGTTGTTATCGCCGCAGCACGGCATATTATTTGGTCGGAAATGTTGACGCCGGCGGCCGCAAGACGCATGAAGCATGACTCACATTATTGAAATGAATAACAAAAATATACATATGTACATTGTTGTATATTTGCATGTTCTTTTTTTTTTTGCAATATAATCGGTCAATCGCTTGCGTGTAGCATTATCGTCAGGCAAAAACAAAAAAAAAGGCATGAGTCTCGCAGTGTAATTTGCCAAAAATAAAAAAAAAAAACAATAAAATAACCGCTGCATGTTGCGGCTGATAAGAGCGGCAATTGCTCAATTCGCCGTCCAGCGAACGAGTAGCGTGGCTCGCTAAAGCGCTGTAATGATGTATGTGTGTGTGTGAGTGTGTGTGTAGGCACTTGCCGCATTTACTGCAGTGCTCAGTGTTGCGCTGTTCGCCATTTTTCCGCAAATTTCCGAGAATACGTGTTATTCACTTGCATTCACCAAAAAGTGATTATTCTTTTTACATTATTTTGGTTTAGAAAAAGTGATATGAAATAATAATTATTTGTTTAGGATATGCCTAACAGCTTCATAAATACATATGATCGTTAAACAATGTTGCATTTGTTATATTGAATCTAGAAAGAACATCAAGTTTGCTTTGCAATTTCTGCTAAATAGTTGTGGATAAAAATGAATCCGTATGAAATCGACGAATTTCTTTGAAACGGTTGAGCTAATGAATATAATCTAAAATATTAATTATCTACATTGCATTGCGTTGTACAAACCTGAATTAAAATGCGATTCTGTACGTGTTTGTGATTTTGAAACTTGTTTGCTACTTTTTACCTTTTTTTCTTTTAGCTGTTGAAAGCTACTTTCTTGTTGGGTGGGCATCACTGGTAAGACCCTCGTTCTGCGTTTGTCAATAGCAATGGTTAAATAATTGTAGCATTTATCGCTAATTGCTAATCGAATAGTCGCACTTACACACACAAACAAACCGTCATAACGTAACGTAACGTAACTGTTATTATCTGCACGCACATCGATAAACGATAACGCCGATTGCCGATTGGTCGATTGACTGACTGAGTGAACTGCTCGCTCGATTGTTTGGCTTTCAAAAATTGGGAAAATTTTATTCGTAATATTGACAACCGAAAGACAAACTAAGAAGGTAACAAACGATATTGGGGCTTGAGCCAAAGACGCTGTTCAGCGACATCATCACTGACAATGATAAACATTGCGTCATTGGCCTCGGGCAGCAGACGAAAACGGATGAACTGAAGAAATTGCTGCTCGTTTCCAATGGCCTGTGGCTGGGCCAGCATCGAATCCAAATTGTAATAGTTGCCCTCGATTGAACGCAATGCGACCCAGTGGCGGGCTCCTGTCGAGCTCGGTGCACAATACTGATTTGTGTTAATAGGACTGATGTCCTCCTCATCTTCGTTGTTGTTGTTGATGTTGTCGATGTTGTTGTTGATGTTATCGTTGTCTTCGTTGTTGTTGTCGACAATGTTGTTGTTGTCGGCAATGTTGTTGTTGTCGACAATGTTGTTGTTGTCGGCAATGTTGTTGTTGCCGACAATGTTGTTGTTGTCGACAATGTTGTTGTTGCCGACAATGTTGTTGTTGTCGTCGTTTCCAGTTGGAATCTCGATGTCCATCATGTCCACGTCTTCAATACAATATGTGCTTGTGTTGGATATTTCTGACATAGTGATGTCGTTGCATATCGGCTCATTGCCGTCGGGTCCAATTGGAGGCTCATTGTCGTCGGGTCCAATTGGATTCGGAGTGACGGTTTCTATTGGGACATCCTCGATTGCCAATGGTGGTTTGATCTCATTGTTTGGCATAGTGATATAGTTGTTGATGAAGCTCCAGGTGCTGCAGACATTTAGGATGAAGCCCAATATGGCATTCAAATTGAGGCAGATGGGATCGCGGCGCCGATCGTACCAGAGGGCCTGTCCATTGCGCTGCTCCACTGCATACATGATCACATTGACGTCATAGTCACCCCAGCCCAGCCAGGAGCGATGCGGATTGAGCCAGGCGCGTGGCGTCAATTTATAGCAATAGTCGTCCAATTGTTCCTTGGTGAACAGATGTTCGCGACGCTGATACAAGTTGTTGAGTGCGTGTAGGCCGCACATTTGCGCCACCTGGCGCTCGTGGTAAATTACCGGCGCCATCTTCGCTATTCACTATTTAATGTATTTTGTTTGTTTTATTTTTTTTTGTAAATGCTGATATTTTTCGAATATTGTTTTTTGTGCTATTTGTTGTTTCTACTGTGATGTGCTATCGAGGTTTGAATATATTACGAGATTCTAACCTATATGCCAGCCTACTTCTTCTCATCGGTTGTATTTGAATTTTGATGAATTTGTCGATACTAAGCTGATCGCATAGCAGGTGCTAAAGCTGAGTGAAGCACGCGCCCAGAACGTTTCCTAAAAGTGGGCATTACGAATTCTCAGCTTGTCGCCGCCGAAAAACAGCCTACAGAATTTGATTTATGCATGAGCGGGCTTTCTTAATAGCGAACACGCAGCAATGCACACAAATTTATTTATGTTTTCTTATGCGGGTAAATTCAATCAAATGCTTCATACACTGTAATCCAATTGGCGACGTCCACGTTGTCCAATTGATAACCCCCCTCAAGTTGTAGCAATGTCCAATTGCTGTTTGCTGATTATATTGCACTGCGATGAAATGTCGTTAGCATTACATTCCTTACATAACTGCAATGCAGCGAAAATCGACAATGATTGTGGGTCCCATTGCAGAATGCAATATGTATTCAAATAACCCATGTGGATCATAAACCGATAACTGCAACTCTTGACTTTCGGCAGCACTGCGCTTATCTGTTGTAAAAGCAATATTAGAAGTAAAAAGTGCATAATCAGTAATACAATCGCATTAGTGCAGAGCAGCAGTGGGTCGACTTACACCAGCCCATTTGCTGAACTTGAACTTCTCTCGAACTGTGAACTGTGGGTCAGCAGCTGTGTAATTAACCAAAATGTTAGGCAAGACCAAATCAAAATGCAAGTCGAACTTAATTGGAATTTGACGTGAAACCCGAATGGATCTAGCGTTCAATGCTGACCCTTTCACCCTGCACTGTCTCCCCCCTATTGGAGTCGAGTCAATGGGCGCTTCCTTAATTACAATTATGGTTTCGAGACGTTTATGCTTTGCATATAAAACTAGCAAGAAAAGCAGTGTCGAGTGTGCTCGACTGCGCAATACCCGCAACAAATTTTGTATTATTTCCAAAAAATCATATAGTATTATTCGTTTATAATAGAATGTACAGTAGATGGAGCAATTACTTTGAATAGGTTTGCCAAATTTCAGCATCTTAAGGAAAGTAACATAGAGATTTTGTGCTTGGCACTAACTTGAAGTACTCTGTTACCCAATTTCGTGGCGAGTGTAAAAAGGAGGAAATGAAACACATGAAGCTGAAGCTAAAACTGAAACTGATTTGATATGCCAGACGCAAGCTGACTGGAAGGGATCGCGATACTGAGGGAGCGTTGAGTATTGAGTAGACTATTGTTATTGGGGCCCGGCCAATTTCGTTTTCATTAGCAAATTAACTTCCGAAGTGCGTCGCAGCCATGAGTACACACATAGTAGAGAAGCTCAGTTGATGGGGTGCCAAGCACTTGATTATGCATGGGCGCTGGCATGCGAGCTGTCAACGACATCGAGGCATAAACAATCAACGCCGGCATCACATCGACGGCTTGTTCTCCTCCATCCAGCTGCCAGTTGCCTTGGATAGAATGCGGAATTCCAATGCGCACATGATACAACAAAACTGGAAGAAAAACCCAAAAATGTCCGCATTTCATCTGCAAATACTTGGATCGAAAAATTCTGAAGTTTGGCTAAACTTCATTTAAGGTTTTGCTTGAGCTTTGTTCAAATTCGACGATGCGCTGTTGCCGAATTTCAGCGACTTTCTTTGCAATCCAAGTATGAGCTTTAATTTGTCCGTTTGTCCATGCTGCAATAAAAAGTGATGTTGCCAAAAGCATAATTGAAGAACATCAAGCCTGCAAAACTAAACGAGTTTCTTGGCTTCTTTATGGCTAGTTGAACTACACTACAGACTATTTAGAAGCATGGAAGTGCTTACATCAATGAGCTCAAGTTTATAAGTTGTCTTGCTAGAGTTCTTCGACATTAAATGCTCAAATTGTAGTCAATAAAGAGAGCATTTTGGGGAAGGAGCCGAAGCCTTCACGTCGTCTTTCCTTCTGTTCATTCGATTTGGAGGAATATTATTAATTTGGCATTTCGGCAAGTTATCTTTCACTGCCTTGTCACTCAATACGCAATACTGAATGATTTGCTAGTTTTTATGAGTTGATAGCACCATGAAATTTGCGGCCAATTGTGGTAATACTAATTGTGCTGCGTTTATTTCACAAATTTCCATGTGTATTGCTTTTTATGGGTCGTCTCTTGATAAATATTTGCGAGCCAAGTTATAGGCAAATAGCTTAATGTCTCATGCCATAAATGCCTCAATTACAATATTGCCCGAGATGTTATTTATCGTACTCTGTTGGCTCTCGTTGCAGCTTTTGGATATCGCCAGTGGGCAAATCTCTGGGCATACGTAGCTCTAGACCTAAGAAAGCGGCAAATGTTCCTGCATTAGAGATGGCATATGCCAAGTCAACGCGCTTGGATCACAAATGTGTATGTATACTATCGCCCAACTATCGCTATTTCTATTGTTCAATAACTGTCTTGTTCTTGTTACCAGCTGGCTCCGCTAGCGAAGCAGGCGGACATGAGCGAACGTCAGATCGAACGCTGGTGGCGTCTGCGTCGTGCCCAGGACAAGCCGTCGACTCTGGTCAAGTTCTGTGAGAACACATGGCGCTGCATCTACTATCTGTACAGCTTCATCTTTGGCGTCATTGTGCTGTGGGACAAGCCCTGGTTCTGGGACGTCAAGAGCTGTTGGTATGGCTATCCTCACCAGGTGGGTAATCGTAGTTAATAGTTGATGGTACAACATAATAATTATGCTCTTGTGTTTGTTGGCAGTCGGTGAGCAATGATATCTGGTGGTATTATATGATTTCGATGTCGTTCTACTGGTCGCTAACTGCCACGCAGTTCTTTGATGTGAAGCGCAAGGATTTCTGGCAGATGTTCATCCATCACATGGTCACACTGTTGCTGATGTCGCTCAGCTGGGTCTGTAATCTGCACCGCGTTGGCTCCCTCGTCCTCGTCGTCCACGACTGTGCCGACATCTTCCTGGAGGCGGCCAAACTCACCAAATACGCCAACTATCAAAAGGTCTGCGATGCCATTTTCGCCATCTTTACCGTCGTCTGGATCGTCACTCGCCTGGGCTTCTATCCACGCATCATCTACAGGTGAGCTTCTGCTGCCCATCACCTAAAGTACATCATTTTGAAAAGCGTTCTTTTCCTTTATGGCTTTGCAGCTCTTCGGTCGAGGCACCACGTATTCTGCCCATGTTCCCAGCTTATTACATCTTCAACTCGCTGCTCTTGATGTTGCTCGTGCTGCACGTCATCTGGACCTATATGATTCTCAAGATTGTAGTGGACTCACTGCAGAAGGGACTGGTAGGTTTCCAACTCAACTTCGCATTAGTCTTGTAGCGATTTAAATGAGTAGTTCAATTACAAATATAAAATTTGTATTAGCAAATGTTAGTAATGTGCAGATTATGTTATTAATGTATGTAGAGCAGGATTCATTCTTTATTTTGAATTTGTTGTTAATCCAAATTATAATGCAAACTTTAAGTTAAGCTGTAGTTTGGAAATTGCGTTTACAAGAAGACTTGTAATAAGAATACAACTAACATAGGATTGATGTTAAACTGTCACTAAATACCAATAACTTTGCAAACATAGAATTAACAATCGAAAAAGTTAAAAGTTAATGCGAATAGTCAACACTTCTAACAATACTTTGTAAATGAAGTTATAACACGAGACAGAAAGAGAAGGAATGTGTGTAGAACTCTATTATCTGGTCATCTCTTTCTGTAGCTTGTCTCAATTCAAATGCAGTAACTAACAATAATGCTTCAGTTGTGAACATCAATTTATATAAAGTAACTTAGTCTTTAAATTCTTTGCAGAGCTTTAGTTTTTCTCTTAGAATGTTTAGATATTTATTAATTGTTTGCCTGTCTTTTCTAGATGTCCGGCGATATTCGCTCCAGCGACAGCGAGGATGTCACCGATAGCTCAGAGAATGTGCGCGTCGCCAATGGATCGACGCGCTCCAAGTCAAAGGCAGCAGCTGGAGGCGCAGGATCAGGAGGCGTCACTCAGCGAAAGGTGAACAATCACACAGCTGAGGGAGCGGCGACAAAGTAAAACACTTGACGTGGAGTCCGGGTTGGGGGAAGACGAAGAGCAGCAGGAGCAGTATGTGGAGAAGAACTAACAAACCGAGACCAGTAAAAAAAACAAAAAACAAAACAAAACACAAGGAAGCGGATTAACACCAACAATCAACAGCTAAAGAAACAACAACAAACAAAATGAGAAACAAAAACAAACAAAAACCAAACCAGTTCAGAACGTTTTTTTTATGTTAATTATTATTTTTTATATATTATAAAAAAAAAAATATATAGTATATTTTTTTTTATGAAAAACAAAAACAAAATTTGAATAAATGCGAGCATATAAAGCGCAATTAGCATTTCAAATTATTTATTAAAACCAAAAAAAGCAAAAAACAAAAATAACAAATACGAAGTGAAAAACATAGGAGTTAAATAATCAATTTAGTTCGAGGCAAAAAGGGCAGCAATAAATTGAAAAACAAACAACAACAACAACAGAAAAAACACCAACTCTACAATACGAATTATTGAATTAACTTACAACTCTTGAATCGCTTAGTCAACTATAACAACAACAACGTAAGGAAATTAAATTTAATAAATCCAATTGAATTGAAAACAAAAACCAAATGCATTCAAATTCTATTGTAAATATTTTAAACTGTATGTTTCCAAAGCAAAATAAATAAATTAATGTATGCCAAGAAAACAAGCTGAAAATTTCGAATGTTGCGCTTAATTATTAAGTATTATTTAAAATTGAACAATTTGAAGAACAAGACCGTTTTAATTTATAAAAATACAATTTATTATAGCTTATTTTTTCATTGGATTGCTCGATTTTCGCTATGTTCTAGTGATGTTCAAATTCTTGCTTCAGCTTTGATCAAAAACTTGTATAGCTCATAGGATGCTAAATTGCTTTTGGGTTACTTCATTTAGCTTAATATAAAGGCAGATGAAAATTTTGTTTGGATTTTGGATGAAGCTAAGAAAGTTTATATATTTTGGATAACTAGTCAATGTTGACATTTTTCAATAATGTCAATTAATTTAGTAATAGATTTGTGATCTTAACAAATTGAAGCTATTTAAGTGAGCTTAATGAAGTTCTTCTAGTTTGTAGCACAATTCTATACTTATAAAGACATTAGAACTTTGGGAGATTTAATTTGCAAACTAGTCAATGATGGAAACCAATCGCATTTGATGCTTATAAATAAGTTGAAAGGTCTTTACATTAGTTGTTATTTATAACAATAGTTATACAAGCAAGAGATATTTTATGTTGTTTTTAACAGAGTTCTCAAATTTAAGCATTTCAGATGGAACTACAAAATTCAGCTAATCGTGGCATTATTCTGTGCTTCAGCCTAAAGGGACAAAGTTAAGTGAACACAAGTTTTCAGTTGGATTGTGTTTCCTCTGTATTTATTTGTTGTTTTATTGGATCGACTAAAATTGTATAACTACATACTAAGCGCGCGTCTTTGAGGGGGATGGGGACTAGTACTGGTAGCCATCGGGTTGATAGGGACGCGCATACGGCGCAGGTGCAAACGGCACGGGTGGCGGACGCCAGTTCGTGGGTGGTGGGCGTGGCGGCGGCGCTGGCATGCCGGGTGGTGCCCATGCATTCGGTGGCTGCATCATGCGCGGTGGCGGCGGAATGCCCATTGCTGGCGGCAACGGAGGCTGCCCGCCGCCCATTGGCGGCAGCGGAGGCGGCGGTATGGTCGCTGGGAACGGTGTCGGCTGCGGCACGGGCGGCGGTGGCGCAATCATGCTCATGTTGGTGGTGGACACGGGCACCACGGGCGGCGGCGGCGCCATCATGGGCGGCGGCATCATCTGGCCCGGCATCACAGGCAGCATGTTTTGCACGGGCGCGTCGGCAAACAGTTGATGCGGACGATCCGCGTGCGCCGATGGATTCTGAGCGGCCAGCAGACGTTCGGCCGCCGAACCGTGTCGTTCGCCCTTGTGATCCTTTTTGAAGGCATACGAAACGGAAATGGGACGATTGCAGAGATACTGGCCATTCATGGCATCCATAGCGGCGTCACTGGCCTCAAAGCTGGCGAAGTTGATGAAGGCGAAACCCTTGGATTTGCCCGTCTCCGGATCACGCATAATCTTGGGTGTTTGCAGTATGACACCAAAGGCGGAGAATGTGTCGTAGAGCAGTTTCTCGTCCACCTCGACGTCCAGGTTGCCGATGAAGATGTTGGCGCCAACGTCGAGGTTCTTTTGATGCGCTGACGCCTTGTTGACGCGTATGGGTTTGCCATACAGCTTGATCATGTTCATGATCTTGATGGCATAGTCGGCGTCCTCCTCACTGAGGAACTCTACGAAGCCGTAGCCCTGATGCATCTGTGTGACGCGATCCTTGGGCATGTGTACGTTCACTAAAATATGGAGGTGTTTGCATGGATTCAAGGCGTGGCGTTGGTATTATGTGCTTCACTTACCCACTGGACCGGCTTGAACGAATAATTCCCAGAGCAACGTTTCAGAAACTTTGTCGTCCAGACCGCCGGCATAAATGGTGGCATCTGTGCAATAGGCGGGAAGTTAATTAGACTGGCGCTGAAGTCATGCTAACTATTTGCTTACCTTGATTGCGTTCGGCAATGGGACCTGCAGCCATTTTGCGCCTCTATTTATTATAAATTACACAAATATGTAATTTTTATATCGCTGTCAGTCGTGTGTGCCGACAACATCCAAACACGGCGTTTCAATACAGGGTTGCTATTTCGCTTGTAAATAATATACTAAAATAATAAAGTGTACAACACTAAACGGTCACGCTGGATTTTAAGTATAGTGTGACCACTGGCAGCTAATGTTGCATATACTAGTAACTTAAGAATGAGCTTTTAAATGACACACAGCTTGAATTAACCTCTTTTTGGACGCTTAAATTGTTTTAGGAATTACCTTAATAAGACAAGTGCAATTTAATGCTAACAAATTGCTAAAGTGGGCACACTTTAGTATATTTATGTAGTGTGATTTAGTACATTTTATATAATCGCGCACGCTGGTCACGCTGGCTAGCGTCCATCTGGCCTACATTTTTTATGTAATGTCACTCCACTTTGTTGTCGTTGTTTTTACAAAGAAAAAATCGTGCTAGTAACCAAACCAAAGAACCCAAGAATATTACTTTGTGCGCTGTGATGTGATATCCAATTGGAACAACACAATAATGAATTGTCATCAAATACTGAGCGGTGCCTGCAATGCAGGTGACCGGTGCTTCGCAATTGGTTCCGTGGAAGGCATACCTTTTACAGTAAGAATCTTGAATATACGATGCGATTACGATTTTACACAGTCTATACAATACACGGGCCAACCAACAATTTTTTTGCTCTCTCGCTCTCGCTATATTTTTTTTGTATGTACGTTTTCGTTTTTATCACGCATCTATCATACATACACCCATACTTTAAAATGTAGTGGCGACAGTCATACAAGTATATAATATACATATGCACAAATGTATGTATATATGTGTATATGGGAGACAAACGACGTTAGGTACTTTAAGGGTACCACCTTTGTGCATGTGTGTGTGTGTCGTATGTACCACATTTTCCAACATTGGTTGGCATTTTGGTGTTCCGCAAAATTCCAATTGGAATATCCAATTCCGATCAGAGGAACAGCCATTGGGGGATTTTTAATGTTTTTATTTACATATTCGTACTTGTCAGTATACGTGTGTGTGTGAGCACATATAAATAAATGTGATGCTTGGCTGTCGCTGTCTCTCTGCTGTTGTGTGGTCAATTAAATCAAAAGCAAAAGGCGAAGTTTGAGAACGTTTTTTTATTTCGCTTTTGCTTCTGTTTTATTTTGTGTAAATTCGTTAAGCGTAAGGGCAAATTTGTTTGTTTGTTTAAACAATTTTCCATTTTTTTGTTGCATTTGAAATCGAATGTGTTTTAACATGTTTTGTGGGCTATTAATTACATTTAAAGGTCAAGTGGCTGTAAACAAGCCTCTCACGTTGCCTTTACGCACTCACACACACACATACACACGCGCGCGCATGCATTGCGATAGTGTATGTGTGTGTGTGTGTGTGTGTGTAGCATTCGATTGGTCAAATGGCCTTTGATGCCCTAAATTCGATAAACACACACACACACACACAGGGTTAAATGCACGTAACGTAGTTGTACCTGTGTGTGTGTGCAGCCTGCAGCGAGGAGACAAATTTTGCTGGAAAAGACGAATCCAAACGTCAATAACAAATAAATTATAAACGGCCCATAAAATGCTGCAAAATTTGTCGTGAGCACGCATTTATAATGTGGTCGCAAAGGGTGTCGGGCAGGGGATTGCGGGGCAGAGGGAGTCGTTTATTTTTATGATCGCATACATGCTGTATGTATGTATGTGAATGTGGGTACGTGCATACATACATATCAAATATTAATTACTAACCGCCAACATCCCCCCTTTTTGTGTTTGCGTTCATATTTGTTTACCGCTATAGCGCCTGAGGTCTGTTTTCTTCTTACGCGCGTGTGTGTGTTTGTAATTTACCAAAGCTTCAAGCATAATTAACTTATAGTACAAAAGTGTCCCCAAACACATATACACCTACACACAGCCAACAGCTGTGTGTGTGTGTGTGTGTGTGTGTATCTGCATTATTTTCTGTAATGAGCTGCTGCTGCCCGCTGTGTTGACATTGCCACCCCATTTTGTTCATTTTCATTTAACTAAAATGCCATCATTTTCAATTGTTGTATTAGTCCGACTTCGAGTGTATTTGCATATAATATTTATAAGCACATTGCGACATGTTCTATCCGCCAGCAGCCAGCAACAACAACAACAAGTTGAAATAGGCACGGGCGTAGTTTGAACTTGAAAATAGACAAATACACATGCTCAAACAGATAGACAGCGAGAAAGAGAGAGACAAACACACACACACAGACACACGTACGAAGACACAGTGGCGCCATCTGGCCATGACGTGTTGGAGTCCCGATGTCCCCGTTGGCCCAAACAGTGTCATAGCAATCAGCTCTGCTTCATCCATAAGAAATGTCCGCAACGATATCTTCGCTGTTGTTCTTCTTGTTTTTGTTGTCGCCTTTTAATCGCCCTCACCGCCTCACACTTGAGATAATGAACATATCAGAGAAAACCAGAACTAGCAAAAATATGTACCTTTAATTTTCTAGTTGAAACTAAATCGAATTCAAAATACATATACAAGCAGGCAAATACCCCACAATGGGACAAATATTTCTTGTTAATATTTTCATTGTCATGTGGTGCTGTGACAAAAAAGCTGAACGATCCGCTTACCCCGCAAACTGTTAACAAATTCAATTAAGGCTGTAAATTGGAAAAAATGCGGTAAAACTCGTATTATACAAAATAGAGAAGGCTGCAATTAACCAAAAGATCTCTATGAAATTCATCACGCTTCTCTCGACGCTAAAGCGTATCCCATAAATAGTTCATATTGCGGCAGAAAAATGGCAAACAAATCTAGATTAAATCTGTGTATGGGGACGTATCTTAAAGCGCCGCAAGAGCTGTGGGTATTGCTTCTGCTGCCCAACTAGCAGTACTCCCTATTATAAATGAATATAAAAATGTTGCACTCATGCTTTTCAATACTTTTCTTAAAAAGAAAATAGAATAATGATGGAGTTGATAATCAAAATTATTTAATTGATTAATGGGCTAGGCAACAATATCTTGAAAATGTCGTAGTCTGCCTCAGCATACTCTATTTGCGTACGTTAACGGGGTACAGGGTATTGTGTTTCTGTGAAGAAAATAACCGAACAATTGGGCAAATGTGTTTTTGCACACACTTTTCATTTAGAGATAAGGTTCCGCCGTCTTTGATAGGCACAACGCGATAGCCGAAAGACATATAAATAAATGCAGGCGAACAAGACGAAGAAGACGGCGAAGATGAGAACCGCAGGCTAAACCTTTCCTGTGCGATCCGGAATCAATCAAGCCAAATTAGATTTGGCACGCGTTGGACAGCTCTCTAATTGACGAGGGCTATTTTATCTATGTAAAAATCTACATCTACATCTCGAGAGTCCTGAAGTACAGAAAAGTACAGAATACCTCTCAATATGCATTTTGTCTATCTAATTTATAGCTTGACCTAGGTCTCTAATGTTTACTTTATCAATTCACATTTCCCATTATTTCATGAAGCTGCATATAGCTAGACCTAAATATTTAATGTGCTTGTTATTATTTATTGACTAATAGCAGTTTCTAAACGAAATTACACCCAAAACAATTTTTTTTTTGTATTGCCAAGTTGAGTTAGAAGACACATGGACTCACATGGTAAAAAAACCATTATGCTGCCTATGAGTATTGCTTTAATAAAACCCCCTCGACTGATGGCAGAGATTACAATCGTAATCACAATAATTCCCAGTCACATTTTTTATGAAATAATCAATAACTGCACAATCACAAGCCCTATATAGATAATTTACTCTACAAATGGTGCTTTATTAAGTCCCATCTTCAGTTGATTGTTGATGGAACTGATTGAACTATCAAATGATCTGGTTGCTTAGGTAATTCCGTTAGATATGGCATAATAATCAAAATACTTTAATTGCCTTTTGAATTTAAACCTTAATTACTTTATTGCATAATCATAATTATAATGGAATGCTCTTATCCCTTTCCCCTCTCCCGATAAGTTAATCAATAAACAGCTTGTATGCTATATAGAATTGAAGTTGAAATCAGCTGACAGGGATAGATTAAGGCCTCTAACAATCATTCAATCCTCCATGGTCACGTTATTAGCAAATAATAAGCGTAATCGAGAAAGATAAGCGAAGTGAATTGATAAGATTTAATTTATGTTGTCACCACTAATGACTTCGACTTATGCTCTCTGCTCTCTGCTCTCTGCTTTAGGCATACGCGGCGGGCTGCAATGTGGTGATCCTGGCGAGCACATTCGAACGCGTCCAAATCATACCGGGCGCCAATCATGGCTATGTGAAGATCTCCGCCTTGGACTGCAGCACCGACACCGGCAAAATAGCCGCTGCCTATGAGAATAA
Organism: Drosophila rubida; assembly: GCA_035046165.1. Taxonomy (NCBI): domain Eukaryota; kingdom Metazoa; phylum Arthropoda; class Insecta; order Diptera; family Drosophilidae; genus Drosophila; species Drosophila rubida. The sequence goes on along the minus strand of JAWNOF010000023.1, from coordinate 4,387,483 downwards.
GATATGCATTTTTGAGCCGACGCCGGTGATCGAATCGAGCAAGCACAACACACACTTTCTCGACTACAGGTGAGTCCACGAAATGCGTCCGTTTGACGCGAGACAAAGTGAGAATGCGACTGTAGAGTGAGCTAGACTATGACATACCCAGCAACGTAAAAACAGCGATTTATGAGGGGATAACTCAAGTAGAGTGCTCAATAACTGGCAATGTTATTATCCGATTGCCAAGAAAAGTATTACTCATTCAAAGCGATTATATATGTCTACCTAAATTCGGAGGGCGTGCTAAAACAACTTTCAATTTTATTGTCCGATCGTAATGATTATACGTACCCGACGTACCTGAATTCCAATGTGAGTAACGCAACTCTGAAATGAATTGAATGCAGCGTATTTGTAAACTTGACTAATCTGGCGTCGTTTCTTTAGATGGGTGCAGACGGGCTCGTTTACCAGCCACTCGAATGTGGTGACATTGTCGTGGAATCTGGAGGGCACGCGTCTGCTCACCGGCGGCACCAACATCCAGCTGTGGAAGAGCAAATCGCCCACACACCAGGCCGAAGAGGAGCACACAGGTAAGCCGGAAATCGAGCAAGCAAATGAGAATGAGATTTAGACTCTTTTCGCGATGTCTTTGCAGGCGTCAAGTTCGAGATTGGGGAGAGCAAGGAGCCCAACAAGCCGGCCAATGCGCAAGCGGATGATGTGTCAACGTGGGAGAACATTTGGTCGTGCCAGACAGCGATACCCATTTACCACATGGCATTTAGTCCCGATGGCACGCTCTTTGCCACCTGCGGACGCAACGATCGTCTAGTCAAGATCTGGTACGAGAACAAGCAGGTGCTCTTCCCAGCCAAAAGCAGCAGCAGCAGCAGCAGTGCCGCTGCAGCTGCAGCTGCTGCAGCCTCAACTGGAGCGCCTCCGCCCACACACGATGCCCTGGCTGGCGGCGAGCTGAACTTCACGTATGTGTACATTGCACATCCGCGCGCCGTCTCCAACATTGTGTGGCGCAAGACGAGCAAGTACATGCCCAAGGGCTCGGTGGCCAACATGCTGGTGACCTCGTGCCTGGACAACATTTGCCGCATATGGATTGAGACGGTGCTGCCCGACGATGGCATGGTCAATATGACCCAGTACGATCCGCTGGCCTCGCAGAATCCCAAGTTTCGCACGCATCGCCACAAGCATCGCTTCATGCAGCGCCTCAAGCACATGAAGACCTGCTTCCACCTGCGACGCCACATCAAGGCGGGCGCCAATGCGAACGTCGGGCCCGGACACGGCTCGGGCTCCATGGCGGGCAGCGGCGGCCCCGGCGGCAGCGGAGCGGGCGGCGCTGGTGGCCAGGCGATGGGCCTGGGCAGTTCGCCGGCCAGTTTTAGCAACTATCAGGGACCGATACCCTCGTTGCCGTCATCGTGCAGCGTGCACGACTTCCATTCGTACGGCTTTCAAGGATCGGGCGTCACGCCCGGCATGCATTTCCATTTGGCGGCCTCGATCAATGCCGAGACCGATATACCGCTGGTGCCGTCGATGCAAACCTCGGATCCGAGCAATCAGAATGTCTTCATATTGCACTGGCTGAACAACAAGGAAATGCATTTCACGCTGCAGGCGGAGGCCATACTCCAGGAGCTAACGAAGAAGGTGATCGACGAGGAGAACGGCACGGCCGCTGACCGCACCACGGTTGGCGCCGCTTCCACAGCGGGCGTTGATCTGCCCGACGATGCGGCGGCCCATCACAAGAAGTTCATGCGCAATTCAAAGTCCGTGTCGGTCGACGACAGCGGCGAGGAGTTCAGCAAGTATTCGCAGCACACGGCGGCCACCAATGCGGGTCTCCAGCTGAACTCCATGTCGAACACAACATCACAGAACTCGCTGAACAACGATCAGCAGCAGCAGCATCCGATCACACAGCTGGTCGACTCGCTGGACAACAAGATTGAGTGTCTGCTGCGCGACTGGCATCAGAGCCCCGACCTACTCTTTGCCATACATCCCGTCGATGGCAGTTATTTGATCTGGGTGATCGAGTGGCTGGACGACTACTATCCCGGCTCGTATCGCCAGGCCCAGGTCTCGTTCTCCACGCGCATACCGTCGGCCTTTCCGCTGGGCGACGCCATGTCGATGTCGACAACGGTGAGCCTGTTCAACACGGGCACGCATCCGCTGGCGTTCCGCGACATTGCCAACAATGTGCGCAGCAAGGATGAGTTCCACAAGGGCGGCAGCGATCAGAACTCGCTGCGCAGCGATCAACAGCATTTCGACAAGCACGACGAACAGGACGAGGACGGCGAGCAGACCGATGCCGCTGACCAGCCCGACGACGACAATGACGGCGATGCTGGCGATGCCAACGAACGCAGTGCGGCGGCGAGCAGCTCACAGGAGTCGGGCACAGCTGGCGGTGGCGCCGCCGCCGCCTCGGCCCTGCCGCTGAACGTGTCGCCATCGGTGTCGATGGTCACGAAGCACTCGAACGGCACGCTCAACCTCTGGCAGCTGACGTTCGCGTTCAAGACGAAGTTCACACAAGTATTAAGCATTGGCCACGTCAGTCGTGCGTCGGGTCATCGTTTCCGTGTCAATGACATCACCTGTCACCCGGTGTTGCCGCTGCTCGTCTCCACATCGCATCACAATCTGCCCGACTCCGAGGCCAAGTCCCCCATGTCGCCCTTCGAACAGCCGCTCGCCGGCAACTCAGCAGCTGGCCTGGGCGGCATCGGAGGAGCAGCGGCTGCTGGCACTAGCTCGCCAACTGGCTCGGCTAATGGCGGCGGCGACAACAAGGATGTGTTCACGCCCACGGGCTTTTGTTCCGAGCTGATTCTGTGGCGCGTCGACTCCGTGGGACCGCTGTGCCACTCGGGCGGCGTCAGCGAGCTGGCGCGCATCAATTCGCCAGAGATATCGGCGTTCAGCAACGTCGCCTGGATACCCACGCTGCTGCCTAGCACCACGCTTGGCAGCTACAGCAATTCGCCGTCGGCGTGCTTTGTGGCCAGCGATGGCGAAAATCTGCGCGTCTACCAGGCGGTGATCGATGCGCGCACGCTGCTGGCGGAGATCAGCTGCTCGGAGAATCTGAACACGCTGCACAAGTCGCATTCGCTGTCGTCGATGATCTCGAATGCCTCGTCCACGCTGAAGGCCCAGCGCTCGGCGCTCCACGACAAGCTCAAGGTGGTGTCGCAGCAGTCGACAGCGCGTCCCGGCTGCATACTGCAGCTGGACGCCATTTCGGACGCGAAGCACGACTGGCAGAACACGCAGTTCTTGCATGTGTTCCAGGCGCAGCTGATAACGGGCGGGCAGCGAGCCGTGTCGATGGATGCGCACGACCTGGAGGAGCCGAAGCTGAATGCGCTGCTCGAGTCGGACATGGACGCGATTGTGGATCTGCAGCGGAACGTGGACTTCGAGGAGCCGTTCTACATTGTGAACATCGAGAAGACGCTGCGCGGCAGCACCATACACATGTGGCGCATTGTCATCAGCTCGAAGCAGCAGAACAGCTTCCTCTCCGAAACGGCCATGTATGTGCCGGACAGCAATCTGACGCAGGAGACCGAGGAGCAGGAGCAGCAGCCGCGTCGCATGTCCCAGGGCGCCGAGACGCTGACGGGCGCCGAGCACTTTGGGCCGCAGGTGGAAGCGCCGCACATCTCCATCACCACGAAGAAGGTGTGCACACAGGAGCTGCCGCTGCCCGAGGGCGTCGACGTGATACACGCCTCGCCCGCCGCCGGCCACCTGAGCAGCTCGAGCATTTATCCCGCCTGCTTTGCGCCCTACATCATCGTGACCGCGTGCTCCGATTCCATATCGCGCTTCTGGAAGTGCGAGCCGGCGGGCAGCGACGCCTACCACTGGTCCGAGTGGAAGATGTTCAGTCGCATCCAGCAGTCGGCCATCGAGATCCCAGGACAGCCGCTGAACATCAGCGCCGCGTACTCGGGCCGCATTGCGTGCGCCTACAAGTACGGCAAGAGTTTCACGCGCCCGAATCGCGGCGATCCCGACTCGCGCTACGTCAACCTGTGCGTGGCCATCTACGAGTGCGAGAGCTCCGGCGGCAGCGAGTGGGTGCTTGAGGACACCATACACCTGAAGAACGTGCATCTGCCGCGCATCAACATCGGCCACGGCATCGACCTGAGCTACTTGCACGACAGCCGCCTGCTCGCAAAGAAGCAGCGTCTCAACCAGGTGCTGCACAACTTTGCCCACGACCCGGAGAGCCGTTCGCCGCGCAGTGGCGAGACGACGCCCGAACTGGCCACCGGCAAGCAGTCGGCCAATGTGTCCGGCCTGCTGACGGTGCCCAGCTTCAGCACGCTGCAGTCGCTGCGCAAGAGCATCGCCGAGAACGGCAACACGTGCCCGCTGACCCAGAAGCATCTGGTGCAGCTGGACTGGGTGTCCAAGGAGGATGGCTCGCACATCCTCACCGTGGCCGTGGGCAGCAAAATACTGCTCTACACGCCGGTCAGCTCCGACATTGCGCAGGCGAACATCAAGGCGATGAAGGAGTCGCGCTCGGTGAATCGGCCCATACTGCGGAAGGCCAGCAGCCTGGCGCAGCCGAACTTCGTGGACGAGATACGCTGGATGAAGCTGCGCCAGATCGATCTGCAGACGGCGGACGGCTTGCCGCCGCTGCCCATGCAAATCAGTTGGGTGCGCGACGGCATCTTGGTGGTGGCCATGGACTCGGAGATGCACGTCTACTCGCAGTGGAAGCCCCACTATGGCGCCCACTTCATGGCCGTGCAGGGCGCCAACAGTCTGGGCGACGATGTGCCCGACACGCGCAATCTGCGCGACGAGGATCTGCGCTCGCTGGCCAACGAATCGACGCAGCTGCGGCTCAAGAACGTCGCCTCCATGCCGCTAATCAGCAAGGTGAGCACTGCCAACCTGCAGCTGCTGTCGCACGACAAGAAGCGTCGCCTGGCGGCCAACAGCAGCATGGCGAACATGAACGGCGGCGGCCAGCACGGTGGTGCGGATGTCGGCGGGTTGGGCGTCGGCGGAAACGAGGCACCGGCCAACGACGACTACATGACCGACTTCGGTCTGTTCCAGGCGTCGCGCATTGCGTGCCCCGTGCTGCCGCAGTACCATCCCAAGCAGCTGATGGAGCTGCTCAACTGCGGCAAGATACGCTGGGTCAAGGCCATACTGGCGCACCTGGTGCGCTGCATGAGCGGCTCGGGCGCCAGTGCGATCAGCGGGCTGCCGCACGAGGACGACGGCAGCGCGGGCGGCGGCGCTGGCGGCGGGGGCGGCGGTGCGACAGGCGCTCGCCAGCGCAGCTGGTCGCGCTCACGCACGCTGAGCATCAGCTACACGGCGGACACAAGCAATATACAGGCGGAGCATCGCGGCAGCACCACACAGATACCCGAGGAACTGATGCTCGACTATGCGGAGATCAACTCGATACCGCCGCTGCCGTTGTGGGTGCTGCTCAACGCCGATCGCGAGCAGCTGGGCGGCAAGGCGCCGCATGCGGCCGAGAGCGACAAGGACTACGACGAGCTGTTCGACATGCACAACTCGGACGATAACCTCGACGATCTGCTCAGCGACGGCGAACAGAAGCGTCAGGAGCGCCGTCTGTCGCTGCCGGAGAAGCAGTCTATATCTCACTTTGGGCCGCGACAGGGACAGCTGTTGTCGCGCCTCCTGACGCACACACATCTGCCGGGACTGTCGTCGCTGGATCAGATGCATCTGCTGGCGCTGGCCGACACCGTGGCCACCTGCAACACGGACTTCTCCGACAAGTTCGCCGCCGACCTGGGCAAAGCACAGACCGGCGGCGGCGGCGGCGCTGTCGGTGTGCCCGGCAAGGAGCAGGCCACCGACTCGCTGGATGACTGCGGACTGCGTTTCCTGCTGGCCATGAAGCATTTCACCTACCTGCTGCGCTGCCTGCCGCTCGCGCAGCGTGCGCAGTTCCAGCGCCAGGGCGTCGGCACCGCCAACATTGTGTGGGCCTACCACTCGGAGAGCGAGGAGGAGCTGCTGCACCTGATACCCAGCTACACCAAGGGCGACTTGCGCTGGGGCACGCTGCGCGACCTGGGCGTCGGCTACTGGCTGAAGAACATCAACACGCTGCGCCGCTGCGTGGAGAAGCTGGCGAAGTGCGCCTACCAGCTCAAACAGGATCCGCTCGACGCGGCCATCTACTATCTGGCCATGAAGAAGAAGTCCCTGGTGTGGGGCTTGTTCCGCTCGAAGCGCGACGAGAAGATGACCACGTTCTTTGGCAACAACTTTGCCGAGGATCGCTGGCGCAAGGCGGCCCTGAAGAACGCCTTTGTGCTGCTGGGCAAGCAGCGTTTCGAGCACGCGGTGGCCTTTTTTCTGCTGGCCAACTCGCTCAACGACGCCATCGAGGTGTGCATGAACAAGCTGGAGGACTTCCAGCTGGCGCTGATCATAGCGCGTCTGTACGAGGGCGATGCCGAGGGCTGCTACTACCATCGACTGCTGAACGATCACATTTTGGGCACCGACCTGGACACGGGACGTTGCGATCTGACGCGCGCCCATCCCGATCCCTTTTTGCGCTCCATGACGTACTGGAACCTGAAGAAGTACCAGGACAGCTTGAACACCCTGCTGCTCAATGGCGTGGGCAACCTGCACAGCAGCTATCGCGAGGAGGACTTGCTGCGCCCCGAAATGCCGCATGCTACCAATCCGAATGTCTTCAATTTCTACATCTATTTGCGCACCCATCCGCTGCTCATACGCCAGAACATTGCGATCTCGGCGCAGGAGAAGCGCATGGCGCACGTGGTGCTCTCCGGCTTTAGCTATGCCGGCGAGTCGAGGAACGCGACCGCCAGCGCTGCCAGCGACAAGCAGCTGCAGCTGGAGGACTCCATTACGCCCATCGAGCGGCAATTGTACTTTACCACAGCGCACGGACACTTCAAGTCCGGCTGTCCGGCCCTGGCACTCGAGGTGCTCAACAAGCTGCCCATGAAGATCAGCGACAACGACGGCGCCGCCTCCAGCATGGCGGGCAGCCAGGCACCCGACTCGGAGCATCAGATGGGCGCCAAGGATGAGTTGATCAACTCCGGCATTATGGATCAGTGGCAGACGTCGTCGCCCAGCCAAGCGGACCAGTTCGATTGGAGTGCACCGGTGGCCTCGAGCAGTGCCAACGAGGCCAAATTTGAGATCAAGTGGGACGACGATGACGACGACGACGAGGAGGAGGACGCGGAGGCCGACAAGGAGGAGGATGAGCAGCTTGATGCCGCCACACCGCAACCACAGCCAGCTGCTGAGCTGGCCAAATCGGCGGGCGATTGCAAGATGGACATCATGGCGCAACAGCTCAAGTTTGTGGCCTGCCTCAAGATCCTCATGGAGGAGCTGTCGACGCTGGCCACCGGCTTCGAGGTCGACGGCGGCCAGCTGCGCTACCAGCTCTACATGTGGCTGGAGCGCGAGGTGGAGGCGCTCAAGCAGCTGTGCAACTATTGCAGCTCCGAGCAGACGAACGATGCCAACGATCCGGATGCGGGCGATGCCAAGGACAAGGACATGAATGCCAGCATCTATCCGAGCACGGAACGACCCACTCTACACGAGATCCTCATGCAGGACAAACAGGACTTTGAGGCCAAGGTGATGCGGGCCGCCAAACGCAAGCGTTGGCTCAAAGGTGAGTGTTTGTGTAAACACTGAGATAATATTGCGACACAAATGGCGTAGAATGCAGGCGTCTGAGAGTCGTTTGTTTATGCGCTATTTGAGTAGTCAGCCAGTTTTATTCCATTATTGTTATAAGCCTTTCGCTCGGCGTGACTAATGTCAATTTCCGAAACTTCACTTCGATCCCTGAGAAATTCAGTAATTTCAAGCGGCTCTTATGTCGCTGCTTACTTACAGAGTCAGTCATCGCCATCGCCATCGCACATTCTCATTAATATGTATATTTATTTGAGTTTATATCCCACTCAAATCGTTATGGGTTGCCCGTTCGTGGAAACTATAATTGTTTGTACGTTCTCCGTAACTGAAAATAGTTAAAACGCTGCAGCGCACTCTATATGTATATAATTGCAAATGAATCACTTCAATTGCCTTTCCGACAACTTATCTAACAAAAACTTTAATTTTATTACAAGCAGTAGGTAGTAAATCAGTTTAGCTAGCGATTGGTTCGACTGTTAAGCTCTAGCAACACTTGCACTGCATAATTAAAGTTCAAAGTAACTTTAAGCATAGAGTATTTGTTGATTGAAACTGCAGGCACTCGGGACCAATTTTTACACATTTTCATAGTTTTTATTGAGCAAACCAACCATGTTTCACAGCGAGCTCTTAATAACCATAACCCATTATGCTCGTAGTCAACATGCCTATGCCTATGTGAAAGCAGTTAATTATTTCAATGGCTGTGTTTAGGTGAGCAAGCAGTGCATGTCAAGTGGTGTAGGGCAAGCAGTGGATTACTGTGAGGGATTGGGGTTTGAGCGTTGCTTCATTGATTTGACGCATTCTGAATTATATTCCGCAGCCAACGAGACACTGTTGCGAACTCTGCTCAGCTACTGTTCGCTGCACGGCGCCAGTGGCGGCGGCTTGGCCTCGGTGCGCATGGAATTAGTATTATTGCTGCAGGAGCTGCAGCAGGAGAAGACACAACAGCAGCTGCTCAGCCCGCTGCCGTTCCCCACCACGCTGCCGCTGCTGAGTGCGTGTGTGGCGGGCAACAAGACCGTGATTGCCGATCCCATCAAGTACTTGCAATCCCAGACCGTCGACATGCTGCAGAGCATCATCAAACTGCTGCCATTCCCGGGCATTGAAGCGAGCGCACTCAGCGAGATCTTTGTGCTGCGCGACCTGGCCGTCGCATTGTCCAGCTGCATCTATCAGTCGCTGTGCGACTCGGAGAGTTTTGTGGTGAACAATGCCAGCTTCAACGGCTACCCGAGTCCGGGCATTGAGAACATTGCCAAGATGAATTCGTCGTTCGAGTGCAGTTATCTGGTGGGCAGTCGCAATGCGTTCCATCGTCGTCGCAAGTATTCCACCGATGAGCCCGCTGGCATTTGCACCACGCCCTCCAAGTGGCCGGGCGTCACCAATCTGCGGGCGCTGCTCGCACGCGAAAAGGACGAGGATGTGCCCAAATTGAATGTGCTGCTGCTCGAGTCGTTTGTGTCCACGTACATGGCGCTCTTCATCTACTCGCTGGCCACCTGTGACAGTCGTTTGCTGTACCGTCTGAGCGGCCAGCAGTTCTCCAACGACACTTGGTCTACGCTCTTTGGCGGCGGCATGAAGAAGCTGCTCATCAAGCCGGCCGCACAGCCACAGGCTCAGGTGCAGTCGCAGGCATTGGGCGGCGGCGAGCCAGAGGATGAGATCAGTGTGTGGAATACGGTGACGTCCATAACGAAGCAGCGCATGAAGCTGAACATGAGGTTACTGGGCAACTTCAGCCAGAACAGCACGTCGAGCAACATGAAAGAGGATAAGCCGACGTATCGCGAACAATTCATGCCGCCCGAGACATCGATGCTCTCCTACTTCCTGGCCAAGCCCACCAACACAGGTAAGACGGGGGCACACTTGATAACAGCGTGGAGAATACTCACTTATCTTTACTCACTCGCTTGTAGATTGCGATGAATACGACACAGATGATTCGCACGAATCGGACGACGAGGAGGAGGAGGACGATGACGATGACGTAAACGTGAGTCGCTCACAGTTGAAGTCCAAAGACAATACCGAGCATGCCAATCCCATGTCCTACTCATGGAGCATTTTGCGTCTGGCTCTCATCAAGAATAGCACACACAAGATTCAGGAGTTTGTCAAAGTCGCCGGCATCGAGCTGCAAGGTGAGAAAGACGATTCACTGCTAATTAAACTGCAAATTAATCGATTGCTTTTTCTGCAGATCTGCCAGTGATCAGTCCGCTGTCGCATGAGGTGCTGCGCACCTTGAATCGCTGGCAGGAATTCGCGCTGAACGATCTGATCAGTCGCGGTCCGCCGTCGCGTCATTATATACCCGGCTGTTATGCGGAAAGCGGCATCAATGGCTTGGCCATACACAAGTATCGGTCGCTGTTGAACAAGGACAATACACCGTTCATCTCCGGCTCGGCCGCGGGCCCAATACGTCGACTGTGGAACTATTTGGTGCGCCAGGAGCCGACGCAGGAGGTCTTCATCAAGAGCATCTTTGGCAAGAGCACGGAGGCGAGCACACGCAGCTCGCATCATAACCAGCATCATCAGCACGACAACGAGACCGATGAAGGTCGGTATTCATTTTTCATTCTTATTTGTTGCTGTTGCAATTAAGTTGTTTGCGCGAGTTACTCGCCAGTTTTTATTCTTTCCTTATTTAATTTTACGATTTGCAAGTTATTTTTTTTGTTGGTTGGTGTTTCCCTATTTTTTTTAGTATACTAAGTAGCATAATTTGTTAGTTGTTCGCCATAATGGTATTTTTCTTTTATTAGTATTAATTTTGTTTTTGGTTTGGACACTTTACACACATACACAAACACAACGCACACATACACATTTTATTGAGTGTTTTTCAAATTGCGCGCGCAGGTGAATCAGTTTTGCACTGCTTGCCAGTGTTCATGTACTGCTTGTCCAGTGCTGTGCCCGGGGGTGACCCGCTGGCGTGTATTGCGCTTTGCAACACTGGTTTACTTTGCGTTTTTGGCGCTGCTTGTTTGAAAGCAATACCTATGTACAATTTCATGTATATAAAATTGCAATTGCAAAAACAAGTTGTATTATTTTCTAAGTCACCATGAAAATTTGTTATTGTCAACGTAATGTAGCAGGTAACAAAGTAGTAGCTGTAGTACATACACACATAAATATTAAACGCACACACGCAACAACACACTGCACATAGAAAACACAAACAATGCAATGCACACACTTTATGCAACACTAGTTAACACAACACACACACAAAAACAATAACAACTACCAGTATGCAACACAGTTGAACAGTTTTTAAGTTTAAGCTTAAGAAAAGTAAAAGAATAAAGTATTCTGCCTACGACAGCGAAGAAACACTAATGGAATTTATTTAATTTTTATGCTGCACACACACACACGCCAACACATACAATGCACACGCGCACACATGTACATTTATTAATTTGGTCACACTTGTTAGCAACCCCAACAACAACAATAGAAATTCCCCTCATTCTAACTGACACAAACATACACCAAAAAAATAATTAGAATAGTGGAAATGCATTTTTGCGAGAACTGCATGCTAATGATTGTCTCCCTTTCTCTCTCTCTCTATCTCTCTCTCTCTCTCTCTCTCTCGTTCTATATTGTGCATTCGTTGTTTTCACTCTCTTTCCCTCTCTATCAATATCGCTCGTCTCTGTCTTTTTGATATATGCTTTTAGGTCAATCACACTCAACGAACGAGAACACAGATCACATTCGCATCATACACAAGGATCATGAATCGATACTCACGTTCTGCCTGAAGAACAACAGCTCGTCGATGATTGCGTTCGCGAATCCGCGCGAGATTCAGGAGTTCGACATCTCGCTGTTGCTGGAGTCGCCCAATTGGTATGAGGATGAGTGTGACTACGATATGATGAATCTGTCCAAAGATGCGGACACCAACAGTTCCACTTTCCTCATCATCCAGTCGCAGGAGCAGTGAGTGTTCTCTATATCTATCCCGATTCCCATCATCGAATCTCTCGCTGCATCAATTGCTAATCTTCATCTCTCTCTCTCTCTCGCCCCTTCTTTCTTTGTCCCTCCCTCTCTCTCTCTCTCTCTGCATCTCACTTTGTGTCCTTTTAGAGCTCAATTTGGCACTGGCGCCACCACGTACAGTGAAGCTAGTGTGAGCACACAGAGCGCTTCGCAGTCGGGACGCGGCACATCTATGGTGAGTCTTCACTTTAATTAAATTAGACAGTAGCTGATTATTTCACGATATGTTTAGCAAAATGGTTTAAACAATTACAATTTTCAATCCACTGCAATGAGACAGCTTATAACTTTCTGCCTTTCTCTTGATTAGGTGTTGCGCCACAAGGTGGACAATGTGAAACGTATGAGTGCGCATCCTTTGATGCCGCTGTACTTGACGGGCGGCCAGGATGGCTCCGTGCAGATCTGGGAGTGGGGACATCAGCAGCCGGTTTGCTGTCCACGCACCTCGGGCACTTTTGCCAAGGTGACGCGTTGCCGCTTCTCGGAACAGGGCAACAAGTTTGGCGTCGGCGATGGCGATGGCAATCTGAGCTTATGGCAGGCGGGCATCGCTTCCCAAAACAATCGACCATTCATTGTGAGTAACATCGATGACTATGACCACATTCTTTGGTGCATGCTCCCTAATGCTTTACTTTCTTGCAGACCTATCAGTGCCACAATAAAGCACTTTCCGATTTCGTATTCCTCGGCTCTTGCAGCTTGTTAGCAAGCGGTAAGTTCGCTACAGTTCAATTGGAAAGCGTTCACTTGATTAATTGCATTCTTTGCTGCTTTTCAGCTGGCCAAAGTTCCGAGAACAAGAACATCAACATTTGGGACACATTGCTGCCGCACAAGAAGTCGTGTGTGTCCGGTAAGTCAAGTTTCATTATGCAACCCTGTAGTCAACAAGTAGTTTTCCAATAATGTAAAATTCATCTTGTCTTTGTATAGCATTCACCTGTCATGATCAGGGCTCTTCCTGTCTGGTATTCGCACCACAACACCAGGTGCTCATCTCTTGCGGCAAGCGAGGCGATGTTTGCGTCTTTGATGTGCGTCAACGCACGTTGCGACATCGCTATCAGGTGCGTTTCCGTCTTTAATCTTAAATCCGAACTGAATAAAACTATCGTTCCTCTTTAAACAGGCTCACGATAGCACCATCAAGTGTATTGCACTCGATCCGCACGAGGAGTTCTTTGTCACCGGCTCCATCGAAGGCGACATCAAGGTAAGTCGACATATCACTATTGACTACTAATTGGATAGGTTGGATAAGGGTCTTTTACAAATATATTTCAATGATTTGAATGGGTGCACATATCTATTTCATAAAGAACGCTCTTTTTTAATAATTATTTGTGTGAAACATTGTCAAGTATTTAAGTCGCCTGTCCAATTAGTTGTCAGTAGATGAAAATGAAATGAATCTATTTATTGCTTATTATAATTATTGTGGTTCTCCATTGCAGATTTGGGATATGAATCAGTTTATGTTAATCAACACGTTTCCCCACGAGCATGCCAAGAATGGTTTCTTCAAGCACACTGGCCAAGGCGTCAGCCAGGTCTACGTGGATCCGTTTGGACGTCTCTTCTCCTGCGGCTCCGATGGCTGCATGAAGGTGCGTCTGCTGGTCGAGAAGGATAACATTGTGCACTCGGTGTATTAAGCAACAACTGCAACAAGAATAGCAACAGCAAAAAAAAAAAACATAATAATGTAATTAATTAACCATTAATTATGTGTGCATTGTCCGTGTCTTCTTCGTGTCCGCGTCTCCGTTTGCCACGTCTCTCGTTGTCCTGTTGTCCAACTTTATGTAAATTATAGCACGTGTCGAAAGAGCGCGATTGTATGTGTGAGTGTGTGTGTGTATGAAAGAGAGAGAGAGAGAGAGAGAAAGAGTGGTGTGTGTGTGGCTGCGCACGTGTGTGTATTTTATTACTCTATTTTTTTTGTTTGTTAAACGTTGATTATTATATTTCTTTATTATATGCATACATGCGATATATATACACGTATATATCTTATCTTTATCTTTATATATTTTTGTCGCCTTTTCCAACAAACAACAACAACAAAAAACAAACGAAAACAAACTACAACAAATTGAGCGAATCGTTGCAAAGAAATAATTCGTTTATATTCTATGAGTATTTCCTAAACAGACTATATACATACAATACTACTTATATGATTACTATATACCTATACATATAAATACATATACACAGATGTGCGCAGATATTTGCACCATACACTTAGGTATGCATATATCTGCGCAAATCTGGCGATGTATACATACTATATGCTTTAAATCAATTATTAATTATTATATACAAGACATTCTGCAGTATGAGATATAAATTATATGCTTATCGGAATACATATATATTCTATATATATTTATATATATATACCTATATATGTATACACAATCTATATTATATGTATATGGATATGCATATGTGTATGTCTTTGTGTTAAATATATACTTACTTACTTTGTGCAACAATTTTGTCTGTTAAATCAATCAAGATCTATGTATACCTAAATCAATTACCTAAATAAAGTGCAAAATAAACAACAAACGAAAAGTATTAAACAAACACACGATTTGTGTTTCCACTTTATTTTACTGTACGCATTCTTTACGTACTTATCTTTATTTTATCCCCAATTCCTATTTATTGTAGCCGCAGTACTGGAACAAGGCAGAATATACTACAAATGGTGTTGGTATTGCAAACTTTATTATTATGTTATTCATTATAAGAACATTCTCAATAGTTAAAAAATTTGTTTTACTATATTTAATAATTTTTTCATTATTCATTTTAATTTTTATTAATTCAAGGCAGCAAAATGTCAAACCTATTTATAGACAATGTTTACAAACTCAATTAAGTTATTATTAACTACCGTATTATAGTATTCTTAAAAGTTCTCCATAGCGAAGTACGGCTAGTATTATAGTGAGTAAAGCGGAAATAAGCAAGTAGATTGTTTGTCTATACATGTGTCGTCTTTAGTTTAGCTACAGAACGGAAACTGTATTTAAATTTGTAATTATAATGTATGCTGACAGTAGACTTTTGTTTATTTATTTGTTTTGCTTTTTGTATAATCTCATTATTTCATTCATACTTCTGTTTTCTGCACGCATCTATTTTAGCATCTAAATGAAGCATATTGCCAACTTGTCGTCAAGCGGATTAAGCATGAAATCATCTACTGCGAAATTCATATATTATCATTCGAATTAACAAAATATATCATATAATATCATGCCATTAGGTAAGTACCTGTATTTATCAGCCTGATTATTTATATACGATTGTCATTTTTATATATATTTTGCCCACTCGATTTCGATTGCCCACTCTATATATCTCAATAATCAAACAAAACTGGAATTACGTTTTGATTAATTATTTATTAATTTGAAGGTTGGTAAATACCCATTGCTTCATACGCAAAACATAAGATGTGATGTGGAATATAACCCAATAAGCAACAAGTTATACATATTTCATATAGATGTACAGGCTATAGGGATCATTCCTTTCCGAATTTGCGTCAGTTGTTGGAGTTCATAACTATTTTGCTCAATGGCATTCTCATACGCCCCGTGCGCCCGCCCTGAAGCCAAAATCAAATATCTCTTTGGATATATATTTCAATTCGTATTGTATGCATATCATATATGGTATGATATGGTGATGAAGGGTGGGAAACGAGAGGATTACAAAGATAAATGTTGGGTTAGCAAAAAGCGTTAAGCGCAGAACAAAATGGCTTGAAACGATTTAATTGAATTAGTTGACGGTTCATTTCCGTTTGCCATCGAAGAGTGTTTTTCTTATTTATTTTCGTTTTTTATAGTATTTTTCTTTTTTTTTATTGTTGTTAGACAATCAAACAAATTAAACGCTAAGCCTTTTATGGGCCTTTAATGATAATAGAGAAAAAAAAACAAAAAAAGAGTTTGGGAAATGGAATTATTTTGGTTGTTTGTTGTTGTAGTTTTGTTTTGTTTCGTTTTTTTTTTTTTTAGCCAAAAGAGGAATTATTATATTATTATAGATGTAGTTGTTGTTGTCGATTCCATCCGTCTAGAGAATTGTTGTTGCTTGCTGTGGTACTTGCTTAGCTAGCCGGAACATGTGGGGTTGTCATCATCGTCGTCGTCGTCACCGTCACCGTCGCCGTCACCGTCGCCGTCGCTTTGCCGTTTTGACTTATGACCTCGGTGGCTTAATTAGCTTGCTCGTGGGCGGTGGCAGCTTGCAGAAGCCAGCTGCATCGAATACGGGCAACAGTTCGCGCACACGCCCCGGTATCGAGCCATCAAGCATGCTGCCAGACAGACAGATGGAGAGTTAGATAGATAGAGAGCGCGAGAGAAAGGGAAGTGTAGAGATGCTTACCGACGCTTGTAGTCGATTTTGGCGCCTTTTAGGGAGATGTTCGCCTCGGTGGGAAAGAATGTGGCATCGTAAAAATTGAGACCGTTCTGCAGCAGTATGTTGTACTCATCCATGGAGGCCAGTGTAATGCGTATAACAGCTGGCGGCAGCTCACGACGCTCCGGACGCTCCGATTTCTCAATCGCATCCGCCACAATGCTGCCCACAACGCTCTTGGCACTGCTGCCTACAGAATTGGCGAGTTTGACGATCGCATATGAATGTATATTTCAATTCAAATTTAATTCATATATCGATTCCTTTTTGGCGATTCATTCTTTCAAACGTGATCTATATATTTTTACCGGTTAATGACAGCGGCTAATTTTAGACCTTGCCACCTTGCAGCAAAAACACATTCAATTACATTTTGATGCAAGGTTTTGCCAAAGGTAACACATACATATGGATATTTGAGAAACATAGTGGGAATATCCCAATTTGTAGTGGGAAAAAAGAGAAAAAATGAGAATTCGCAAAAAGGGTTCGATATATGTTTGCTTGGAGTGGAGGGGGGAGTGTTGGTAGTTGGGATATTACTTCGTATGGCGGCGCGACGCAATGTCTGCATTTGAGTCTGGCTGCTGCTGCTGCTCGTCATCAGCTGCTGCTCACCTTCAACGCCTCCCTTGTCGAGGCCCACGCTGCCGCCGGAGATGCCGCCGCCGCTGCTGGCCAAGCTAGGACTCGAATAGATGTGCAATCGCACCACCTCGACAACCGAATCGAACTTGTACATTGCATGTCGAATGTCCTCCACGGGCAGATCCTCGGGCACATCGAGCACGTACAGCGTGAACGTTTTCCTGGGTCGGCATGGTATGGCGATCTATTGTGAGTGGGGAAATCGGAATTGGAAAAGAAATACGGTCTCAGTAAACCAGGAGCGGACGGGGGGATTAGTGTAAATCACATCGACTGCAAACTCTACTATGATTGGTTACAGTTGGATGATTGATTGATGGTGATTGAGGCGAAGCTGTTTACATATGTGTTGCCAATATTTGTACGAGAGAGCAGTACTCACACTTCGCGAGAATGTTTGCTGCAAATAAGTATGTGGGAAAGATTCAAGTTTCAGATTTCAGATAGCATATATACGAGGACTCGTACTATATGTACAGATGTTTGTTTCTAGATGAGGTGCCTGGTCAAAATGTGAGCACTACGAGCGGGTTAAACGACTGACAGCTACGACTCCAACTACTAGATTATATACTTCAATTAAAGGATTGTAATTAATGACATACATTGAGCAAGACTTAGCTTTATCGTGTTGCTTAGGTCATAGGATGAGGAAAACTAAACATTTCTTGTTTAACACACACATTAGTTAATGGAACAAAATTGTTCATCTTAAGATCCTAAAGACTTTTCATTTCTATATGCATTTATTTAAGAATAATTGTCATAATTTTTTAAATTCAAAGGGAATTTATGGAAGGCATTTTAAAAGTCTGTAAAATATTCACCAAATTGAAAGCTCTAAACACTTCTTAACTGTATCTTTATTTACTACAAATATGATTGTCACATAAGTGTTGAAATTTCGTACCCATTTCAAGAGCGACCTTTAAGATGAGCAGAACAAAGAAAGGGTTTTATGTGGGAGGAAACTGAACTTACTTTGCGATAGAAACGTGCACCAGTCACTTTGTGGAATCCCTTCTTGAACACCGCCTGATAGTCATCTGGATGTGAGAATTTAAACAGAATTCCTGTAGCCGTTTTCGTCAAGCTGAAACATCCCTTGAAACTCATTTTTTCGCAAATTAGAGCAGCTCGTTCCATGGATAGTTCATAGGAGGGTGTCAGTAGGAAGGCGCCTGTAAGTTGCGATGAAGTTGTTTGTTTTTAATACAGTTAAGCCGTTAGTACTATATATGATGTTGTTGATGATACTACCAGCTACTGGGCTACATTTAAGCATGCAATTATTTAATTAGATATTTCTAGTCTAGTGATAATTTCGCAATTATTGCAAATTACCGATTAACTCTTTTACAAACTTTTAGGGCAATGGGTCGAGTAAACTCCCTAACCATTGTCGAGTTCAAATAGTCAGATTATGAATAGAAAATGTTGAAAGCAATTGCTAATTGGGTCTTGGACTGGGCACCTTTAGTTAGGAAATTGTCGGGCGAGGAGACCTCGGAATCGGAGTCATCCTCGCGTTTGTCGGCCCACTTCGGCTCCGACGATAGCTTGTGAGCGGCCATTTTGGTGACGATGCCCGTAGGACGCTGTGGCCTCGGGAACTCGTTCTTTTCACATTCCAAATCCGATGCATTGCCGATGTAAGACATTGTTCCGTTTCGATTTATATTTCCTTTTGTTGTAATTCACACACAAAAATCAGAACCAGCAAAAAAAAAAATAAAAAATAAAAACGTGTGGCACACAAATAACCAAAGAAAATTGATCGACTTGAGGAGTGCACGAAAATTTGGAAGCAACTGAAACATGGAAACGCTTCTGCCATGGCTTTTATATGCTTCGCTGAGTAGCGATCACAGATCGCAGATCGCAGATTGAAATGAAAGTCGAATCAAACGCACACACAGACAGACAGACTTGAAAACGACATCTTGGTGTGGCAAAATGTCGGTGTCGGTTTTGCTCAAATTGGAAGTTCTAGCAATTGGAATTGGATGTTGACATCGACATAGAACGACGAACGCACTTAAATATTTCATTTCGTATTGATCCTCGACTTGGGCTTAAGTGGGCGGACATGGCCATTGCTGTGCTAGAAAGGGGCGTGGGCGATCCGGTGTGGCTGCGTGTGTTGGGGGATGTGTGGAGGTGTGTGTACTACCATACAACTGTAAGTGGGGGTGGGCCGACGTTGATAATAATGATGCAGGTTGACGCCATCGATCGCCATAGCAATCGTCAAGATCACGCGTCAAAAGAAGCGCCAAATGTTGCGTAAATTTCAAGAACACAACTTTATAAGGGCAACTGGCAAATTTCGTGTATATAGCTGAACGCATCTGGAGCATATGAGCGCAGTTTTCACCATAACACAAATTGTATATGGGCGATAAAACTCATATAAGCTCATTTCTTGTTATAAATATTGTGTTTTAATCAAGCAACTACTGTTTCAAGAAATTGGTGGTTTTTTTTTTTTGTAAAATCGGTTTAGTTGGTAATTATTTCCACTACATGTTGACCGAAGAACAGATGCTTCGAAATTCGTATCAGCTCTGCTAATCTCCAAGGCCATATAGACCGGTGAAAATTCATTGAATGCTGATGGTAAGATAAATTGGTTTATATAATTTACTAGAAATTAGAGCCTGATATTGATCATACAAGCTGCATAGCAACTTTTAGTTTTAGCGTTCCTTATCGCAGTTTTACACAGGTTTATATTAAAGGGCGAATAGTTACCGTTAAAAATGTCCTCTTCAGAATTTGACAAATAAAACTTTTTTAATCTTCGAAGACTCCCAATACAAATAATAAAACAATATGGTTTGGTTTTATGTCATTTCATAATATGTGGTTTATTAATAAATTATTTTATTTAAATTAATATTTCAGTTTTTGAATATTTATAGTATTTTTTATCTTTCAATTTTTGTATTATTTTTTTGCTTGTTTTTTTTTTATTGGTTTTTCTTGTTTGTTTGCTTCAAATTGATTTTTATCGTTTAAACAAAATGTGTGTGTTGTTCCACTTAATAATATTATAATAAGTATAATAAACTACTAAAGTGTTTACATGGCAACTATAATTTCATTTTCATTATCATTTTTTCATCTGTTTTGTATACATCTTTTGCAGTATTTTTCATTTTTTTTTTAAGTATTTTTACTATTTTCTCATATAGATAACAGAATTGTAAATCAAAAACAAAAAAATATATATATATATATATATATATATATATATATATAATCATGTTTAGATATTATAAAGCAAAAACAAACGGAATCCGATGAGCAACACTTAATAACTGAGTACAGTTTAGGCGAAAAGGCAAGCGGTTGGTGCTTAAGTGACGTCGGCGGAGAGGGAAAGTAGATGGGGCATGGCCAAAGGGCTGGTGTGTGTGTGTGTGAGCGTGTAGGAGGAAATACATATGTATTACGTTTGATATACATTTATGTCTATAGTATATATATGTATGTATATATATATAGGTTCCTTATATATGATGTATATACTTATATAGTTATTTTTAGAAGCTTTCCAGCAATTGCTTGGGGGAGTGGGGGGCAAGGAAGGCGGCAGGCGTAACATTGAGAGAATAAATGAAAACTGGGGAATTGAAAAATCAAAAAAGTTAAACATATATTTGAATATTTATATACTACCGATCTCATGCGCTCCAATCTCAATTAACAAACACAAAAAAAATGACGGAAAGAGAACAAGTGTTGAACGAGTTAATCGAACAGGCGATTTATCGATATCGATATATTCGAAGCACACATTTACACAGACCTTACATACAATACATACACAACAACTACGTAATAACTGATACAATGTTAACAATTATGCGGCGGTGGCTCTTTTTTATTTCATCTTCGTCTAGATCTCATTTCTTCTTGCTCTTCCCCATATCTCTTATTTCCATATATATTTGTTTTTCGTTTTGGTGTCTTAATTTTTTGAGGCGTGGTGCAAACTAGCAGCGGGGGGCGGTGGTGGTGGCGGAGGCGGGAGCGGGGTTTTTTCGGATTGTTTAAGGGCGGGGGCTGTGTGATACGAGAAGCGGGATGGCCAGGCAGGTGGGACATTCATGGAACTTACATAATTAACGGATTTCGATAATTATTAATCGATGCAAGGGATCGATAAATGTGTATATATGCATATATATATGTATATGTCTATCGATACGTTCGACATCGATCGTTAACAGCACCGATATCGATCGGGAATTGCCGATTTATGCCATCAATACGTTTCTATTTTTACGTTACGTGTTTTACCATAGAGGGAGGACTCGTAGTACTTTTAGTAGTCTCGTGTGCCAAGCGAATTATTCTCACGATTCTCTGACATCATCGCGCGTTTGTTTTTGTATGTGTGTGTCTGCTATATATGTGCACACACATAGCATTCATGCATACTTGTATTTGTAAGCATCTTAAATAATTTGCATTTGCAATTTTCGTATAGTTAGATAATTAAGATGTATTACGATATTTTGTTTTTGTTCTTGTTATTACTGCCTCTTTATCGACACACATATATAGTTATATCGATATATTTTTGTTTTCTTTCCATTTCTGTTTATTAACTATGTTTTGTTTACGATTTTAGCAAAAAAAAGAGAAACAGAAACAGAAAAATAAACAGAAATTGTTCTCTTCATTTTCGATTTCCATTTTTCCTTGTTTTTTGTTTTTCTTTTTTTTTTTTTTTGATAATACAAATAGTACATTCATATATGTATATATATATAGCTTAGCCTTAGGATTGTGTGTGGTTTCATTTTCTTTTTTTTTTGTTTTTTTTTTTATATTATTTTGTTTGGGCCTGGTAAAAGCATGGCAAAAATAATGATTGATTGATTGATACTACACAAGTATATATATGATGTATATGAGTTTGATGTAACAAAACGATTTGTACGCTTCGAACTGACTAGAAATTCGAAAATGTTTCTTATCATATCATAAATTTCTGAGATATAAACAAAAAAAAAATAATGCATAAAAAATTAAAATAATTGTTTATAAAATATATATTTCTAAACATAATAATAATGATAAGTCTTTGTATTGGAATCGATACACAACTCATGTGTGTACGTGTGTGTGTGTGTGTGTGTGAGTGTGTATTTGTTTGTTTGTGTGTGTAAATTTGCTAAGTTGTTACATTCAGTGTGGATTGATTGATCAATCATCGGTCGTCTTGGTTGCGATTGAATGGTGTGCCAATGCGAATGTACTTTGTTTTGGTTTTCTTTACTATTCGTCGATAATCATTGCCAAATCGTAATGCGCGATTGATCAATCATAGCTTCTTATATAAATAACATTTAATGATGGATGCTTGCAATACATTTCGATTCGTTATATATACAAATACAGCTATTTTTGTTATTTTTTTTTGGCTACCATCAATCATACATCAATCAGCCAGCTAGTCAGTCAGTAGTCAACCTGCAGTTGTACCTCGGCGTTTCTCTATTCATATTTTCTTTTATTTTTTCGATTTTTTTCCTTTTGTTTCGTTTTTTAAATGATTTAAGTCTACGCATATAAAGTATGGAGGGAGAGAACAAGCGTTTAGCTCGTGTTAAGCTCTAGGCACATACAATAATATGCCAAATGATTGACGTCCTCTACGAATGATTGATTTAAATATGGCACTAGCACATAGCACTGGGGATGGGTAGACACTGCAAGCACTACTGCATGTGTGTTGGTGTGTGTATTTGTGTTTTTCTCTGGGTGTGTGTGTGTTGTGTGTGTGTCAAAGAAATGCCCAAGTCTGTGCAGAATTTGAGATACGATAAGTTTAAACATATGCACTAAAGATTGAAAAAAAATATCTCTCAATTTATGTATACATACATATATTATTATAATACTCTGTAGTCCCTAATGTGACTGAAAGAAAAGGAAATGGGGCGTAGAGCGTGAATGAGAGATATACAACTATTTGCAACGGTTGCGATTCTACAGATCTTTAATTGATTCCTTTCATGAAACGAGTTCGATTTCATTTTGCAGTTATAATTCAAATAGATATATTTTAACCATTTTACATAAGCCCCGGGTATCCAAAGCGTCATATTCTGGAAAATATTGTCTTCTAATGATGCCCTTTATATTAACTAGATTTCACAGATCGATTCCTCAGGCTTCAAACTTTCATTTTCTGAAAATGTTTGCTTCTATCAATGCTTTAATTATTATAATCCTTTTTGGGTTACATTTATTACTCAGCTGTTGTTCCTTATATAATCAGATAATTTTTAGATGTCTTAAACTAATGTTCTCATAAAAGTGCATCTCAGATAATCCATAGAAGTATGTAGAATATGTCAACAAATAAAATCGATTCTTTCTGGTTTCTCTACAGCTCTTTAATTGCTTTATGTATTCTGACAACAAATTATTCAGCAATTCCACATAATTCTGTAATTACATGTTCAGTTAAAATCGATTTTCTTGATGATACTTTTCATTCCCTGCGCGTTTTAGAAATGGACAAAAAATGGCATTTATACATCTAGTGTTAAATAATTCCAGATTTTGCAATCTAATCCGCTTAGTTGGACTACAGAGTACTATAAGAATAAATGTATATAGATAAATAATCCTAAATAGATGATAATAGATGATGTATGTGTTGAGTTAATTTCGATGCTTTGTTGTGTATACAAAAAACATCAATTGCTTTACTTAAATTGTTTTTGCATTGCGCCTATTTAGTTTTTTTAGTTGTTTACTGATTTTGTTAGTTTTTCATTTTTATTTTTTGTTTTTGTTTTGTTTTTTGTTTGTTGGACGGAACAATTTACAACATATGATTATGAAATAATGTTTAAAATGATGTAATGATGTAACACAAAGTAATACTTTAACTTGACTAAAAAAAATACAAAAAAAGAAATCAACAAATATATGATGGATATAGCTATCATTATATCCAGATAGATATCCACAGTATAAGACTGATGAGTTAATGTGTGATATAAACAAAAAAAAAACTTTTGCTAATGGAATGAATTAGCTCGGGTTGCTCTAATATACATTGATAGTTGTATATCTTTTCTATACCAAAACAATACATAAAGAAATTATATAGCTTTAGCATTTTGTTACACATGGGTTTGTTTTTATATATAGAGCGTGAGTGAGTTACATACGTAGTTTATACATACATCTATATACATATATAGTTGTACATATACATTCACACACATATATATACATATACTATATATATAGCGAAATTGTGGCATATATATTTTTTCGTATTTGTTTTTGGATCAGCTTTCGAAACTTGTTTTTTTTTGTTTTTTGTAATTTGCACTTGATTTTTTCGTTTTTCTTCGTTCCTTTTGTTTTGAATAATTGAATTATGTTATCAAAATTGAATCAAGTATAATAATAATCAAGTAATCGTCAATTATAATAATAATAATAGTAATAATAATAAATATGCATGTATACTCTATAAATAGTTTAATATTAATATTATGTAAAGCTTAAACGCTCGGTAATATCATATAATATTTGGTTACACATTTCCCATGCTTTATCGTCGCTTCATCGCCTCTTTCGTCT
The DNA here is from genome assembly GCA_035046165.1 of Drosophila rubida. Classification (NCBI taxonomy): domain Eukaryota; kingdom Metazoa; phylum Arthropoda; class Insecta; order Diptera; family Drosophilidae; genus Drosophila; species Drosophila rubida. The sequence continues at coordinate 4,362,943 of JAWNOF010000023.1, read as the reverse complement.
TTATGCAAATCGTTCAAATAAAGCTCATAAGCGTCTATATACTTTTCATTTCTTTTCTCTTCTGCACGGTTCTTTTTTCTTTCTTCTTTCTTTTTGTTTGAGGATTATCTTTTAATAATATTATGAAATGGGGTTTTGTTGTTGTTGTTTGTTAATGATTGCGTCAACTTATAGAGTTATAAAGCGATCAATTTTATATATATTATATACCATATTCATATCATAACTAAGTGCGTCCCCCCCGCGACCCTTTTCGAGATATACAGTTTTTTATGTTGAGAATTACTTTTAGACGTACTTAGCACAAGTGGGTGTCAATATTCGCACACATATACAGTACATATATACTTATTAATTTTTGATTTTCAAAGAAACACGAGAGTTACCATAACAAATACACAAATGCAAAAATTCAGCTTGAATGTTTTTTTTGAATTTCCTTTTTCTTTTCCAGGGTTCTAATAAGAGAGATATGCATATGAGGCCGCAGTCTCGTACAAAATATGTTGTTCTTCACGCACACATACATATACACTTGCACACTTTAATTTTGTGTAATTTTCTTTTTTGTTTTTGTTTTTTTGGTTAAGTTGGATATTCATATGATTTTCTATATATATATTTTTGGGTCATTTGCAAAAAGCGTTTTAAGCAATAATTGTTTGAAGCAATTGGAACAAGCTATGCTTTCGGATGCTTTCATTTAAGCTGCTGCTTTGATGCACTATATATTTTGCATATATATTAATATATGTAGGACTTATGAAGAACGTCGAGGGAGGCGAGGGGGCGTACTACGCCCACTTGTGCTAAGTGTGCGTTAGGTTAAGGGATACGATCGATATTGTTATCGGTATTATAACTATACGTATATATAAGGTTACATATATAAATATATATATATATTTATTTATACATATATATATATATATATATATATATATGTATATATGTGTGTTTATATATATATATATTTGCTTTCTATATGAACTTATTCTAAGCAATAAATACCTTTGTTGTTGTTGCTATAGTTTTGTTTTCTTTTTTTTTTTGTTTTGTTAATTTCTTTGCTTTGACTTGATGTCAAAGTCGGGAGAGTATTTTCATTTTGCTCCTTTCTTTTCTTCTGCTTGCTTTTTAAACATTTTGGATTGCTAGAATTGCGTTGAGAGTGTGTGTTGTGTTCTGTTGTGTATTGTGTATAGTTTGTGTATTTGTTAGTTACCCTTTTTGGACACCTGCAACTGCCACCTCGACGAGCTGATCTAGCATCTGCATCTGCTTGCGTGTCGGCGTTGTCATGGGCGTGACGACATTCTGATATCGTTGGTGAAATGTTGACAATATCTCGCGAATTTTAGCAATTATCTCTTGCACTCAGGCATTTGATTCCTAATGAAATATAATATACACTTTTAGTATCATATCTTGCAAGTCAATATCAGTTTGTTGGGCACCTTTAGGTTGTCGAAATAGTGCATGATCTGCTCGTAATCCATATCGAGATCATCGAGTCCCAACCGCTCACCAGGGGCCAATGTGTCATCGACGGTGGCCGAGAACATTGGATTGCCCACAACTGTTGCGCGCTTGACACGCGACGATTTTGTTGTTGGCTCACTGCTCACTGTGGCCGACGTGCCCGGCGGTGTCGGCAGCCGTACAATCTCATCGGTGGCATTTGAATTAGCCGCATCAGCAACAGTGCTCAATATGCTGTGGTTGTGGTTCTCTAAAAGTGGGGGTGGAAAACAAATTTAACAATTTGTATGTATTGGATTTCAGGAAGAACTAGTCAACTAGTCTTGTAGCTTTTAAACCACATTTCTTACTGAAATGTTGCCAAATATTTCTATTCTTATTGTAGTATTTTAAATAGCTTTAGCTGTGGCAATTTTACAATGTTGCAACTTTTCACATTCCTCCACAACTCTCTTACAAACCCTATTTGATATTGATTACTAAACTGTCTGAAGTTTAGCATACAATGTCAAATGGCTTTCACTCGCAGCAGCAGTGATCGTTTGTTTACCTTTGATTTGTGTTATGGCTGGCGATGCTGGTGCAACAATTGTTGCTGCCGCTGCCGAGTTAGCGGCTGCTGCGGCGGCCGCTGCTGCCTGTGCAGCCTGGGCAACAGCCGCTGCTTTGGTAACTCTCTTTGGTGTCAGCGAATCAAATTGAAATGCATTCTTCTGATGCGGATTTGTGTACTCCACCAGCTTCTCAGCATTGTGCAGCTCCTCGTGTTGTTGCTGCTGCTGTTGTTGTTGTTGCTGTTGGAGCTGCTGCTGCTGCTTCATCTTCAAGTGAGCCGAGCGCAGCACGGGCTCATGCATAAAATTGTGGCTATGGCTGTGACTGCGCTGATGTTGATGACGTTCCGGCTGCTGCTGCTGATGATGATGATGCAACTGTGGTGGCTGCTGATGTTGTTGCTGCTGTTGCTGTTGTTGTGGTTGTTGCTGCTGCTGCTGGTTTTGCTGTGGCAACGGCTGCGTTGCATTGTTGTTCTCATTAAGCATATGCTCGCGCTTAAAGTGCTGACTGTGCCGCTTGTTCAGCAGTTCCTTATCCTGTTCAAGAAAACAGAAAAGTTGAAGTTGAAGCAGTTCATTTCGAAGTTGCGCTGTGACTTACCTTGATGGGCGCGGTCTGTGGCAACTGCGGCGGCAGCATGGCGCGAGTGCCTACATTGCGATGCGGTGGCACTGGCGGCTTGTACTCCAGTGCTGTCTCCTTGCGCTCGTTGGGTAGATAGCTATAAACAAACCACATCAAATTTAATCAGGGAGCGTCATTATAACGCCAAATAACGTAAGCGCCGTTTTGTCGATTTGTTTCGTTATGCGAATAGGCTGATTATGCATCTACACCACAATTTTCAAAAGCCAAATTCAACATAAATCTTTGGCAACGACGATAATAATTTAAACAACAGCATAGTCAATATTTGATGATTCAATATGGTTAAAGCAAAGAATGTTTAAATATACTAAAGTCATTGTCTTCGAAATCAAGATTGATGCTTGCGGAATTTGTTATTTGTAGAAATTAAGTGAACTCACTGTTGTTCCTGGTGCAGCTTGTTCAAATTGGAGGCGGGCACAATGTGCGTCTGCAGCTTGGGCTGTGCCTGATCAAACGAGCTGACACGTCGTCCATTATCGTAGGTGATGATGGGATTGCTGGTGATGCGCATGCGCGAGTCTGAAAAGCAAACGAAAGCCAAATGTAATTACTGCCAAGGCAAGTAATTTTGCCACTTTTTGAGTTTACCGCGCGCATTGATGTGCTGCTGTTGCTGTTGCACTGGTTGCTGCTGCTGCTGCTGTGGTGGTGGCGCATCCACGGCCACCGACTGCCGATCAATGGTTGAGCGTCCCAGCCAGACCCAGTCGTGAGCATTTGTCGTCGACTCCTTGAGGCGCACATCACGAAAACCGCCGCCGACGCCGCCAGCAGCATTGCCATTTGCTTTTCCGCCACCGGACAACGGATCGAGGCCGGATTCAATCATGGCTGGCCGAAATTTGGAGGCATAAACCACGCACGAGATGACAAACACAATGATGGCGAAACAGAACGCTGTGAGCAGCACGTACATGCCCAGCTCCATGGAGGACATGTTGCCGCCGGCCAAGCCACGATTGCCATAGTGCGACTTGTGCACCGCCTGAATGCTGGCGCGATGCTGACGCGCCTGCACCGTGGGCTCATACTGCTGACTGGAGTCGCGCAACGGGATGCCAACTGTTCCAAGCAAACATCAAAAAACAGATCAATGAATGTGAACCCAGCAACAAGTAATTGACAACTCACCAATAATGTCCGCTAGATCGCCAGAGTTGCGATAGTTTTTGCGTTCGCGTCCCACGGTGCCGTCGTTCTGAATGGACTCCTGCTTGCTCACAATGTCCACGTTGTTAAAGTCCACCTCAATAGATGCCAGAGCGCTTGCCAGGGGCGCTGCATTTGGCTTGTTCGGCTTGGTGCCACCCGCAGCTGTTGCACTGGCCCCAGAACTTGAGCTGCCGCCAGAGCCGCGACGCAAACGGCATTCCTCGGAGAGCAGCAACGTGACACGCAACAGATTGCCGTTGCCCTCGCCAACGGCAATGACGCGCGGATGATGTGAGGCCAGCATGGGGGCAAAAGCCACCACCTCGGTGTCCAGGCTTTCCACGAGCAGAAAGTAGTCCTCCACGGCAATGTCGCTGCAATCGAAATTCAAGCAATCAAGCCAACTGTCAATAGAAACTACGATTTAAGCACTTACCGCAAAGGCGTTTTGGAGCCATCACTGAACTCCAGATCGATGTCGAGCAGTCCCTCCTGATACTGCGCCGTCAGCTTGTGGGTGACCGAAGTCTCTGCCAGGTAGCCGTTCTCGATGGCATTCTCCGGTGTGATGGTCAGTTGCAGGCCCGAAATAACGCGCACAATCAGCTTGGAGAGATTGACTTTGTCGCTGCCCACGCGTATCTCCTTGGTTCCAATGACACGTCCCGTGATCGGTGACAGCACCTGCACATCGGTGCGCCCCATAGACTTGCCCTGCAGTATGCGCCCTTTGAGCGAGGCGATCTTCGGATCGGCCACTCTCAGCAACGGCTGCACGAGATCTGTGACACGCAGGCCAGTGCGACGCGAAATGAAGTAGCTGATGCGGCCCGAGTTCTGCGTGGAAAGCGGTAATGTAATGCACGTCTTGGGCCACACTCTCTGCGATGGGCGATGGCGACTCACCTGATCGATGGCCAGGAACTTGGCGTAGACCTCGACGGGACTCTGCTGGTAGCGTGCTCGGCAGATGCTCTTGTCGCCGCCCACGTTGTTGTAGTAGCTGGTGCCGTGCTGGCTCCACATGTACGAGCGCTTCTTGCGACGCCGCGATTGCTTGTTGTGGCTATCAAGTGGAAAGGCAGTGAGAAGAGGGGAAGAATGTTCGTTAGCAAAGGTCTTTACTCGTTATTTACGCATTCGAGATTTGCACTCGCTTTTAAATTCCTACAGTAATTCCCAATCTTTTTCTCACTCTTCTAATTTATTGTATTTAACTCGCCATTGGTTCGTGTTCTATTTAGCTTAAGATTTCGGTTTTTATTCCTCTCAATGCTTAATTTATTCTTCCTGTCTTGATTCGCTTTAACTCGTCGTTCATGTATAGTATTATTAATGATTTGTCACTATTTAATATTCAGTTAGTCCGCTATCGGAGTGTTTCTCTTGACTGTTCAGATTTCTTCTGATTTCAACTCCTGAGATACTTACATGTAGTGGTTGTCGTCGGTCACCTTCCAACCCTTGATCTGGGACAGCCGGAAATCGGATATGTAGACCTCAAGCGGAAACTCGGGCATCCAGACAATGAACTTGGCCACGCCCACATAGGTGCCATACTTGACGATCACCGAGGCGTTGGACGAGCCGCGCTGCTCGGAGCCATCCACATAAACGGAGCTACACGACGACGAAACCTGCAGAAGATTGGGCCAAATTACACAGACTGTTGGACAAGAAGTCGCACTTTCACTCTCTGACTCTGGACGCACCTTGATGACGCTCTCATCCTCGGCGTGGCAGGAGCTCTGCAGCGTTACGTCCGCCACTTTGCCGGCCTGCGAGACAATGAAGACCTTCATGGCCTGGGCAACCTGTCGGCCCGTCAGCACCGCCGTATTCATCACCTCCCAGATCTTGGCCATGGGTAGCACAGCCTGTATGTCGTCTTTGTTGATCTCCAGCTTGGCAATCAAACGCTTCTTCGTATCGTCTGGGGCTATCAGTTCGGACGAATCCTTGTCCTTGGGCGCATCATACACATGGGTGACAGACCAAACGATCTTGCCACCATCGAGTATATCGTTGCTGTCATCCGCCACTTCCAGCAGCCAGGAGAAGACCTCGTACACCTCATTGCCATTGCCGCTGCTGTTGTAGGTGGAGCGACTCTCAGCACTGGCCGAGGAGTCGACGTCCTTGCGAAAGGCGGTCACGCGAGCGGTGGTGTGCTTGGGATTCTCCTTCTCAATGCTGATGCTCCACAAGTCGCTCGACGCACTGGCGCCCATAATACGCAGACCGGCTTTGACGCGTGCGCGCACCGTGAACGCAGCCACACGCTGCTCCTGCTCGGCATACTGATGCAGAAACACTGGCACGTGCAGCTTGGACATGGGATACAGCGGATGCTGTGGCAACAGGAAGGTGACCGAGTCATCGGCACGCAGCTCCTTGAAAGCGGTTTTGGCGGCCAGCAGCGGCACCTGAGCGAACGTCGTCAACGGCTGGATCTGCACCTTGGGCTCGCATTGCTCCGGATTGCGCAGTGGCGGCTCAAACACGCTGTACGACACCTGGGCGTAGCGTTGCGGAGCCTTGGGCGGCGGCAGCGCCGACTGTGCAGCATTGCTGCCGTGCCGTGGCGCCTGCAAGGCGGGCCACCAGCTCAGCGGAATGACGACCTCGGCCACGCAGACGCCGTCCTCGCCCTCGGGCATGCAACGACCCTTGAGCGGCTGTTCGTTGGCCATGGCAACATGCAGCAGCACGCACACCTTTTGACGCTGCAGATGGCCGCCGGGATCGGCGCCGGCGTGGAAGAGTACACGCAACACGGGCGAGTCCTGGGAGACGGTGCCGCGCACCAAATGCGCCGAGATGTCCAGATGCATGTTCGGCTGCTGCAGTTCCAGCAGCGTGGCCGTCGAGTTCTGCAGCGAGAGAGTGAACAACGAAATGATTGATTGACGAACTGATGGCTCTGATTGAGGGTGCTGAACTTACGTTGACGTAGTCGCCTGTCGCTTGATTGCCGGCCGCGTCCATCGAGTCGGGCACAATGTAGCGAGCGGGCACCGTTTGCTTCGTCGAGAAGGGTCCGTAGCTGGCGCGGATGGACACAGGCTGTGTCGTTTCAACGACGGTGAAGCGATCCAGCGACAGCACCGAGTCATAATTGGCGCGCGTTTTCAGCGGCGGCAGCGATGACGACGACGATGAGGATGATGATTGCTGCACGTTCGCGATCTCCGGTGTCACAGGTGGTTGGCGGGCGTGCTTCAGAAAGAAGCCGCTGTCCGGTGCCTCGAAGTGCACTTCAACGGAGGCGCTCAGCTCTAAATGGTTGCGAGGGGGAAGCAAGGTGGGGGAGTCATGTTATATTATACATAGATGAATGCGTGGGGCAAGTCAATCAAAGGGGCACGCCCCAAAGGCATTGTTCAAGGGGATGCTAGATGGTTGGGGGGTAGGAGGGCAGGGGGAGGTAACGGCACTTACCTGCAATCGCCAGCAGCATCCACGCAATTATTACGCAGCACTTCATTGTGCACTGCTTGCTTGCACTGCTTGCTTCGCTGATTGATTGATTGATTAATTTACTGTTATTGCTACTCCTTGTTCTGCCTTTTCCTTTCGCTTTGCTTTGTCAATAATTTTTTGCGTTTAGTTTCAACTTTTTAGTTTATCTTTTTCCGTTTTTTGCGTTATTTTTAATACACAAATTGTTTTCAACAAATTATGCTCAGCAAGTGCACAATTGTGTTGTTGCACCTGCAGCTGCCAAGTTGTTGTTGCTGCTTTTGCTTTGCTGTTGCTTTTCCTTCTTGCTTCACAGTTGCAAAAATCTCCAGCACATCCTTTATTGATTCTTTCAGTGTGCAGGCACTACACACACACACACTTACACGTATTCAGGCAAATACGCATGCACATACACTAGCAGCAACACCAACACCAACACACTCACGCGCGCTCGGTTGGTCGCCTTGCCTGCCTTACATATACACACATATGTACACGCACACACACACAAACACACACTTTTCACATTTCATTCATTTAGGCCGTAGTATAGACACATCTTCCTTCCCGAGCGAGTCTCTTTTTCTTTTCTTTGGTAGCTCTTTATGCCTTTTGCTCTAATTAATGCGCTTATCAATTTCGTATTCTATTCGAAATGATTGCGGCCACTTCACTTAGCACTAAATTAACCAAGCGTTTAATACATAGTTACGTTTCGTTTAACTTTGAATTTTTTACGCAAATATCGAACATTTCCAAACACCCCAAAGCCAGCGTGACCGCACGTTGGAATTCCAGAATATACCAAATGTATTGGAGATGGCGAAACATCGCATACCAATATCGATGTTGCGATGTTTTTTTTTTAAACTTCAGCAAACATTGATTGATGTATTATTGTAACCCAATAATATAAATTCTTTAGGTTTAAAAATAAATATCTGAATTAATTTTACTTTTACTCCGAGTACTTTTCAGTATTTTGTAGGCAAACGAACATTATACACGATTTGTGGTCAAGTTGAGTTGCGCTGTATTGATTGAAAATTTAAATTATTTACAAAAAGAATCATCCATGCTTACAATGTCTGTTTCAGCTTCTAGCAACTATATGTATATTATTTATACCTCGAATGGTCACACTGCCTGCAACTGCTACTTGCTGCAGAGCTATCAATACATCGGCGCACCGTTGCCATGTCAACGAATGTTGTGGTACTCAATAAGCTTAGTGTTGCACACTAGCGCCAAATGCATTTTTCAATGTAGCAGACGACATATAGAGGGCGCCACGGGTACTCATAGGATTTCGCGGGTAATTTCCGAATTTTTGAAAATAATATGACAATAGTTGTGCGCAGAGCATTCTCTTGAAACGGGTTGCTGTTGGTGCTGATGTACTTTATCAAATAATTTGCAATTGACATGCGCAGCATAATGCATATTTCAAGTCCAAAAAATCTGCACTCGTAGTGGCAGCGAGCCATAGAGTTGCAAAGGGGGTCTAAAAATATAAATCTGGCATAACCATTTTCCATGCACTTTGAATATGCGCGCCATTTTATTCTTGAACAGCAGAGACAGGCACCCAGTGTGCGTGCGAGAGAGCTAGCATGTTTCACAGCATCCCACTAAATGTGCACGTGTGTTTAAGTATGTTGCATTCTTATTGGGTGCATTGATTTCTTGCAGTGAAACTTGTTACGACAACAAAATGGGAGAAAATATGCATGCGATGCAATCCCCGATGTCGTTTCCGGCCAGGCGCTAACGCATGCCAGACAACAATATACATATAAACATGCATGTCATTAAAAGAAACATTGGCAAATATTCAATTTATTGATTTACCGACACATACCAATGCAAACACCTTGATATGTATGTATGTATATGTACATATGTATGTGTGCGTGTGTCAAAAGTTGTTCGCATGAATTAATTAAAAATTCCGTTGGTGCCCGCTACGCGAAAGTGGATGGCAGCACCGACAACAACAACAATAATAACCAATTCAAGTCTTTGTGTTATTTTTCAGCCTTTTTGTCACCCATTGATCTCACAATCGATATTAATGAAAGTTCTTCTGAATTCATGTTTTCCTCTCTCTCTCCCGCTCTCCTGCTGCTTGCTACTACTTTTACTGATGGGGGCTATTAGCCAACACTGACCCTGTTGATCGCTGTTAATCGATAATTGCATAGATATGCACATGCGAATCGATAATAGCAAGCAAGCGTGTATGTGTGTGTGTAAAAGTGCGTACCATTGTGAAAAAATGCGCAAATCGCATAAAATGCTTAATTTATGGCTTTTAATTAAAGTAAATTGTGATACGTGCGAGACTAGCGCGTCAAACTAGAACTGACAAAAAAAAACAATACTGTGCTTACTGTGCAAGTGCAATTGGAGATGTTTGTGTCTGTCTGCGCTGTGCATGTGTGGGTAAGCTTGTATGTCTGTGGCCCATGGCCCGCCTACCTTTTTCGTTGCATGTGTGTGTGTTTACTTACACACACATTAAACTCAGATACGATCGAGAAAAGTTGCGCGTTGCCGCTGCTGCTGCTGTTGCTGTTGCTGCTTTTTGTTGCATGTCTGCACGCGCAACGCACTTGACTTGGAAGTTTGTAGTTGAATGACGAGCATAGCGACACCTTTTCCATACCAAATCAAATGAAATGTCTGCGACGCTAATAGAAGCTGCTGCTGCTGGTGCTTCTTCTTCTTCATTTTCGTCGTCTTCTTCTTCTTCGTCTTCTGCTGCTTGCTGAAGATGTTTGTAATTTAATGGCCTCCTTTTGTTGTTGTTGCCACTGTGCACAATTATTATTCAAGTGTTGCGCAGCCGCCGCAACATTTCTCTCTGTCAATTGATCTTTTGTTCACTTTTCTTGATAAAAATGGGCCTCTTTACACCTGCCCCCCTCATTTCCTCTCCCACTCTCTCTTTCTCTCTCTCTCTCTCCCTCTTTGTCTCTTTCGCTCCCTCTTCCCTTCTGCATTGATCTCGGTACCAACTCTAGCAGTCAAAAGCAGCACAACCCAGTGGTATTTTACAACACGATATTGAATTGAATTGCTGCAGGACATATCAACTACGTAACCACACAACTACTATATATTATTTTAGCATTAAAATTATTTTAAAAATAAGCTAAGTTTAAAAGCTGTCACATTTCCCCAAACAATCAAAAGCGTAACTTATTGTATCTGTTACTCACGAATTACAACGGCGATCAGGTTGTCCGCTGATCAAATACAGTTGGGAAGTTGGAAGTTTTGGGCTCGTCCACTGTATATGTGTGTGTGTACATAGAGGGCTTCTTCTCTGTAAATTTATGATGTTTCATTAGCATGCAAAAAGAGTGGACAGCCAAATGGCCAACGACAAACGAGCCATGTTCTTGATGATGGCTAAATCGATGGGCCACTCAAAAGAGCAGGCTACACACGGAAAGGGCTGTGGGGGGTACTTGACCAAATGCCATCTTGGGCTGGGTAACGTTCGGTTCGTGGTTGGGGTCAAAACTTGGCGGCATTTGTGCCCTGATTTATGATTCTATTTTGGGGGCTTAATCTTTACAAATAGATTTACATATTCCGATGTAAACTTCTATCCAAAGTGTGTGTTTGTTTGTGTGCGTCGCTTTATTGTTTGTAAGCCAATAAATTTGTTGTTTTGTGTGGCTCGTAGAAATCTCTTAATATGGAAATTTATTTGCTGTCAGAGGTCAGATTCGCTTTCCTTCCACCAACACGTTAATAATTATACCCTGTAGGCCTAGAAATTTGGCAAAGCGGGTAGCAAAAAAGTCGAGTTATGGTCAAAGTTGCAAGTACAAATTTTAATTTTGTAATAGTTTTACAATATATTTATTTAATTCAAAAATTAAGGTTGCTTTAAAAAAAAAATATTTTATATTTTTAAAGTCTGTACTAGAAAGTGTAAAAAATATATGTGAATTTGACGTCTTGTGAAGCTAGCCAGATATAATTGTCTACTTAAGTGTTTGTATTTTCAATGACTTCCGAAACTATAAATGGATCTGTAAGCTAACATTTAGTGAAATTACAGGGCATCTGTTTGGTTTAGCAGCTTTGTTTATCGGACGCTTAATGGTTTTTCTCAGCGAATGCTGCAGGGTCGCAATTATAATTAATTTCGAACTCCTCGGGCGCCCAATGTGGGGCGCCTCAATTTCAGCATATGAAATTGGATATTCTCGTTATGGGTAAATCACACAGCTTAGTCATTTCTTGATTTTTTTCCTTTTTGTTTTTGCTGGCTATCCAATTGAGAATAAGCGAGAAAGGCAATGATTGGAATAATGGAGTCCTCAATGCGGGCGCTCAAAGTGGAGTGTTTAGCATAAATTGTAGCAAATGTTATTCATTTCTTTATTTTTGCTATTTTTGGTGTCCGCTTATATTCAAGGAAAACTTTGATCCTGGTCTGAAAACATTTGAGCTATATGTTGCGACTCTATAAATGCTTGCCTACATTGCTTGGCGCCCAACGCGGGGCGCTGTTTTGCAGCAATCGATTCCGGCCTATTCTGATAAACAAAAAGGCATGTAGCAAACTTTCGATGGTTGGCTGAATGTATTTCCCAGCTGGTCGATGGTTTTTGCGCATAGATTAGTGGATATGACAAAGCGACACATGCCGCAGACGGACAAAGGCAGAGAAACAAAGACAGAAGGAGAGAAGACTATTTGAGGCCGGGTCGAGAGCTATTTTGGCCCTTTGACCAAAAACTTTCTTCCGCTTTATATGGCCGCAGCTATTTGACTTTTTTGGGGTTATTAATTGACCATTGACCCCGGCATATTCCAAAACGATTCGAGCGATCGATCCATCGATCGTCGACGGCCCGAAAGGCTGAAAGTTTTCGCCGTGTGTGTGCGTTTGTGGCGAAAACGAGTTCTTACAAAGAAATTATGAATATTTATCTCTCTCTGTGCACATTCTATGCGAAGAGTGAATCGCTCTGACTGCTGATGAATAATTCAGATCGCCAACATCGTATTTTGTTGTTGGCAATTAGCTGTGGGTCAATAGGTCCAACGGTGGCGAGCTAATATAAGCGGCAGCCACATCAACTGCAGAGTTCAGTTTTCAGTTAAGACGAGATGAGGAAACGTTGCGTCTTGACGCTATTTGCGGCCACCATCATTTGGCTGGCCTTGGCCCAGAGTGCGGCAGGCGAAACCAGGATCGAAGTAGACGAAAATGGCGATGAATACGAGCTCAAGCGTTTCTACATCCAGGGACGCCAACTCAACGGCGCTGGCAGCAAATCCCAGTGCGTGGTCACACGTCGCAAGCGCGCCAGTCGCCAGTTGACGCTGCCCGCCGCCGGACTGAGCGTCAGCTCGCAGCAGTTGAGCTTGAGTGCGCTGGCTGACGGAACGCCCGAGCATCGTGAGGCGGCAGCAGCAGCAGGCGCGCTGCAGACGGACGGCAGCCATCGCCGCTATGTGGCGCTGACCGCGTTGCAGCTGGAGAATGCCGACGAAGAGGAGGAGGACGACGACGATGAGGAGGAGGATGATGACGAGGAGGATGATGCGCTGCAGAACGATGATGACGAAGATGAGGGCGATGAGGAGGCAGTGGAGGAGCTGCCGCAGCTGGTGCAGTTGCAGCCACAGCCCGTCAAGCAGCCCGCAGCACAGACCAATCTGTTGGCCGCCACCTTTGGCTCGCAGTCGGCAATTGCGGCCACTGCCACACACAACTTGCCGCAAGGTGTCAGCGTGTTGGCCAATGCGGCGACGCATGCCAATGTCGGCGGCGATGCGGGCATTGTGGTCATCGAATCGGAGCAGCCGCCCAAAGTGAATCCCAGCACTCACGCCTTGTTCGAGCTGAAGCCCCTGCAACAGCAGCAGCAGCAGCAGGCGTTGCAGCAGCCGCAGCAGCTGGAGCCGCTGTACTGGCCGCAGGATGTGCGCGACTTTGTCGACGAGGTGGATGACGACGCCGAGGACGACGAGCTGTTCTACTATGGACCCGGAGGCGTCGCTGGCTACTATGATGAGCACGATCACTTTGTGACCGAGGACAGTCCGGTGAGCACGACAGCCATTTGGAGCACGGACAACAGCGACATACATCCGGTGAACAATGGGGTCAACCAGCATGTCGATGAGAACAAGAAGAAACAGAAGCAGAAGCGCAGGAAGCCCGGCCAGGAGATGGTTGTGAAGCGGAAGCAACAGCAGCAGAAGAAGAAGCGTCCCAGCCAGCAGTTGGACGAGCAGCAGCCCGTCAAGGAGACGTCGCAAAAGCGCAAGAAGCAGTCGCAAAGCAACGCAGTCCGACGCAAGCCAGCCAGCTCCAGTTCGTCTGGTGTTTCGAGCGGCAACAAGCGCAAGCGTCCCTCGAGCAGCGCCGGCGGCGTCAGCAACAAGCGCAAGACGAGCACAAGTCAGCGCCAGAAGCCCCAGAAGAAGAACAAGAAGACGCGCAAGCCCAAACCAAGCAGCGGCGTCTCCAACTCCAACTCGAACTCGAATAAGCGTCGACGTCCCAGCAGCAGCTCTGCGTCCGCTTCTGCCATTGGCGGCTACAAGCGTCGTCGTCCACAGTCCTCGACGGCAACGGGAGCACTGACGCAGGCGCAGCGACGTCGTCGCAAGCAGCAGGAGAAGCGTCGTCGCCAGGAGCTGCAGCGTCGTCGGCGTCGTCGCAACAAGAATCGCCAGAATGGAGGCGGCAATCGTCGTCGTTACTATGGCGATGAGCCCATCATCAATTGCATCTACATCAACAAGGATCCGCCAACGACAACACAGCGTCCCTTCTGGAACATCCTCGGACGCGACGCAGCTGCCCCAGCCGACGCCGGAGACGCCACAGCTCCCATTGCGCCCGTGGAAGAGTCGGAGATGCGCCAGAGCGGCGACTTCGGACATCGCAAGCGCACAAACCTCCGCTTTGTGGCCTAAAGTGGAACGAGCACATGCATCCTTTGCATAACTTATTTATTTAACATATTTATTTTTTTTCGTATTTTTAAATTAATTTATTTGCGAGCAAACTGTTTTTTTTTTCCATCGATTAAATTGTATTTTTATGAAGCAAACGCAAAGGGGCGGATTGAGGGAGCTTGAGGGAGGGAAAGTATTGATTATTTCTGTCTTTTTTTTTTTTTGAGTGAAGCTCATCTAAAATGTGCAATGCTTCCGCTGTTACGTCTGCTGCTCTTGCCACGCGCAGGTGTGTAACTTGAATCCTTCCAATCCTCGGTGCAGCCTTGTGACGTGTCCCCACCCCAAAGGGCCAGAGCGGGGAGGCGCAGGATATATGCATGAGTGCGCACACACAACAATCTCGGGGAGTGAGAGAAGCGCAGAGTCAGAGAGAGAGGGAGACTTTGTTTACGATTTCCGACGCTAGATGGCGCCATGGCTATTGAGTCGCAAATGTCATCGGACAATGGACAAAAATGCGCTCGCTGCCTGACGCTGCGGTATTTCCGTCGAGCTCCAGTCTATGTGGCGTACCTCCCCCCCTCCCTTTTATAGGTGTCCTCGCAGTGCGCACAATGCGTGCTAAAAGTTTACACACAGCTGAAACACTTTCGCGTCAAATTATAAATAGCGTCGTTTCGAGAGATTGCTTTTACTCACCAATATCCGTTCAAATATTTCAAAGCTTGAAATGATATTTTTAAATCTCATTAACAATTTCGCTTGAAATGAATATTTAACATCGAGATATGTTTATATATGCCAACCGAGGAGAAAAGCGAAAGTTTTGCGGGCTTCTGTTTTTATTTAACATTTACATTGATTAACACATTGCTTTTTTAAGTGATGTGTGATAGCATACTGCTGGACGCGACTGTATAGACGAGACTATGTATTTTTGTAGGTGGGCGTGAGTGTGAATATCGATCGATATTCGTGTCCAGCAGCACCAGCAGCACCAGCAGCCAGGCAGCTGTACATTTCGTGCTAGTTGCGGTTGGCAAAAGTATCTATAAGATACACACACACACACACACACACACACACACAGTTTTAGTTGGGGCGTTTTTGGTTGGGCTTCCGCCCAAGGCAAAAGTTTCCGTTCATGTTTTTGTTGTTGGTGTTTGGCTTGCTCCTGTTTTGTTGTCGTTGCTGCTCCGCTCTACAAATAAAAAGCGTGCGCGCACAGGACACAAAAGAGCAGAAAGCACTAAAGCAGCAGTTGGCGAGGGGCGAGGGGTGAGGGGCTGAAGGTGCCTCTCAAATAACGGGAATGACATGGAATTGGAATTGGAACGTCATGACTGCATTGTATCAAACGAAGCCCTACAACATCAAATGCTTCAAATGCAATTGCTTAGGGAGTCGTTCTACCACCCTCAATGTAGCACAAGATAGAAGATACGACGAACATAATATATTAAAGTACTTGCAGCAGATTTATACTACTTGATTTTAGAAAACAATTTATGACGTGTTTATAGATTTTAAGAATTCGAGAAGTTGAAATACTCAATGCAAAATTTCGAAATCCTTAAGAGTATGAGATTTAGCTCTTCACATTAACTGGCAAATGGATTTATCTTTACTGCGCCGATTGTTCATGGTATTGTCGAGACCAGAAACTCCCCTCAAATCGCAGCTTAGAAATATCAATTATTTTGTTCGTTTTTAAGCTCAAATCGTACAACTTATAACTTGCTACTACTACTTTATCATATTACACTTGCGGAATAATTTATATCTCTTGGCGGCATTATCTTAACTATTTCGTGGCAATCGTGTAAACAATTTCGAGGTTATGTTACAATTTATTTGAGGTTAGGCTTTCTCACGCCAGGGGTAGCCTCGGGGGTGCTGTCAAGGAAGTAACGACTAAAGGGGGGTTGAGTCATTGATATCGTGCGATGATTGTTACTTTAGCTATTGGCACGCTTTTTTATAGCGTGTATTTTGTTTTTTGTCGTAGCTTTTGTAAATATTGACGCGGCAACGAATGCTCTTTTGCGGTATTTGCTCAGAGTGCGAGGGCGGACGGGGGAAGGACTGAGTGCTGTGAGGTCCTGCGAGCGAGCGGCGGTTGTAAGGACGGCGAGCTCTGTATGCTGGCTTAATGTGACTAGTTTGTTGTTTGGTTTATGGGTTTGTTTGGCTTGGACTTTGACTTGGCCGCGTCTCGCTACTTTATGTAATTAATAACTGAAAGAGGTCCTTGCACTTCGCAGCAGCGGAACAGCTAAAAACGGGCCAGCGAATTGAGCTGTTCTCAAAGCGATCGCAGCTGCAGCAGGGAGCAGGTCATTGGCCACAAGAAACTGGTCCTAATTTGTTTTTGCGGTCACTCAGATGTGCCCCACTTTGTGTGGCACGAGCCAAAGACAAGGGGCAAAGATAACATACACTTAAGAATGATGCCGTCGAGTCAGCTTGACGATGATATACCCACTAACCAAGACTTTAATAGAACTGACTTATTTACTGAAATGTTACTTTTTAAATGTAGAAAATAATTGCATTCTAAACACACAAAATAAATGAAGAGTGCAGTCCCATCAAAACTTTCAATGTTAAATCAACATTTTAGATTTCGAATAGGAAAAGGAATAGGAAAGTTAAAGAGTTCAGAATCATCTTCATCTTTAAACGAGTTGAAACCAGTGTAGATGGTTGTGTTTGGTATTTGGTTCTTGTTTTAAGAATTCATATTGTAAGTTCGCCTTGTTGATTTTAAAATTTTTGTTTTCGCCGTGTAGAGAAAGGAATTGGGGGCTCCCGCCTCCGATTCGACACACTCAGTTAGTGCCTACTGATTTATGTGAGCGTATTGATTAAGCTGCGACGCTGAGCGAGAGGTTCGCCGTCTCTCCCCGTCCCCCCGTCCCCCCGTCTCACCGTCTCGGCCCCGCCCCGCTCCCCTTCAGCTGCCTCAAGGTGTGAGCTCAACCCTCGCAGCGCACTTTTTACGCCAGTTGCTGTGTCGACAGATTGCCGAAGGGTTCGATCCCTCTGGCTGTTTTCGCCTCGGCAGATGTTTCACGAGCTGCTCCTTTTTTTCGTCTTCTCTTATGCTGCTCCTCCTTCTCGCTCTCGCTCGCGCTCTCGCTGCTGTTGGCTTGTGCCTAGTTACGCAATGATTTGAGTAAAGTCAAGAGCTCGCTCGTGGGCGTTGTCTAAAAACCAAAGAAAAAAAGGTGCGTCTATTTAGTCATAATTGGATGCGTAATTGGGCAACCGATGGCTGCAGTTGCAGATGAGCCTCGACGCACATTAAACGCTCATCATCAACAAAAAGGTGTGAAAAATCGGCAATTTAATAGAGGTCGGATAGGCCACAGGGAGGAATGTAAAATTCAGGGATCAGGATCAGCTGGCTAAGCAATAAAACGCAGAGTTGCTGCTACATTTTTTAAATATTACTTAACGAAATTAAATAGTATTATGTATTCTAGTTAAATGCAAGATTTTGAAGTGAGTTAGAAGGATTGAAAGTCTGAAATGGAATAAAAAAATCGTTTTTCTTTATAGAGAGCTGTTACATTGATTGCTTATACAAATTCTAAATCAAAGTTTGAATTAAAGTCCAGATATAATAGAACGATTGAAGTGCTTTCAACAACAGTGCTTGTAGTTTAGTAGATATATCCTAAAGGAAGAATGATCGAAGGTCGACAGTGTTTGGCGTTAAGATCAGCTGCTTGAACCTTGAAGATGAAGCGAGCAAAAGCCAAATGGGCAGCTGCTTTTGTGGCTGCTTCTGCTGGATGCTGGCCAAAGGGAAGACACGAGAGAGTGGCACAAAACCGATCGTCAAGTTAATTATAAAGCGGCAAGATGCAGACTAGCAGACTAACTGCTCAGCTGGCTGTCCTTGCCATGCGCTAACTTGGAGCCGCACGAGCCAGCCACGAGGAGAAAGCAGCAGGAGGGGGAAACCAAGGATCAGGAAACTGGGAAACGGGAATTGGGAACTGGGAACTGAGAACTGGGCACGAGCTAAACGAGACCAGCCAAGAGCTGATAAAATGCAGCTTGCAGCTTGCTGCAAATGGCCAACGGTAAGTGGCACAGGTAACGTGAATGCTGCCTGCCTGACTGTCTGACTGCCTGCAACATGATGTTGCAGTTGGCCAAGATGTTGTTCATCACAATGCCGCTGCGCTGCGCATGATGATGGAGCAGGGAACAGCGCGGCAAGTGCGGACTGCAGACAGCGGTTTAGGGGCAACTTTAGATGACGACGATGAGCGAGTCGAGTAGAACACAAAAAGGGGCACGTGGCCCGTGTCTCGTTTTATTTACGATACGATGCGCCGTCGCACAATGTTGTTGCAAGGATGCAAAAGGACCTCTTCGAATGCAACATCCGCGCACAAGACACACGGGTCTGCCTGCCACAACTGCACCTGTTAGTCCTATTAAATAGGGCCCAAACTGAGCAACAACAATGCAGCATTCTCTCCCTATCTCTCTCTCTTTGTCTCTCTGCACTCGCCGCTAGGTTCAATGCACTGCCACAAGTGGCAGCATCTGATCAATGCCCTCGCTGCGGCTATCGACAAGATCAACACGGGGTAATTGTCCTGGGGAAATACTCCAGATGATTTCGCATTCAAGGCTAACAGAATCCCAGGAGATGCTGTTGCTAAGATATCTCGAATAGCCCTAGTTCTATCTCTCTATTTTGTTAAACTGTCAAACTGTGGTTTCTCCATACTAATGCGCATTGGAGATTTCTGTTCCAAAAGTATTTTATTTGTCAGCTACTTGATAAAACCTGATCTTCCATAAACAATCTTATGTCACACGCTTTATTTTTGCTTCTCAAAATTACGAATTTTAATTTTCTGTGGATATTTCTAGTTCCTAAACTAATTGTACGATCCTGAAAACCTTTTGTTTAAATTATAATTTTGCATGTTGTGTCTTCAGTTCATAGTTCAAATTATAATTTTGTATGTTGTGTCTTTAGTTCATAAATGCGAATTGCGAATAAGATTTGAAGGTTAAATGCATAGTTGTTGAGTAAACCATATAAGATAATTCAAATATTATTTGCTTACATGGAAATCAAGTAAATGCATCCCTTTTTTAAACCCCTTCTTGATCATAAGGTATTCCGACTTGTGTCTTTCGAATAACATAATTTTAAATAGCAGGCAACAAACTAGCTGCTCCAGTTGGTTAATGGAGCTCGTTTGAGCAGCAGCTGGACAATGTCTATGATTATCAATTAGAGCGCAGAGTCTACAGATACGCGGCCGAACAAGCTGCAGTCTGGGCTGCCGTCTGTTGTTGTTGGCCATGGCCCAAAGTGTCCCCATTGCGGGTCGAATGCAACTGGAGACATGTGCATGACTACTTAATCTAATTTAGCTGCAGTTCGGGTTCGGGTTCGGGGCTCGGGGTTCGTTTAATAGGAATAGGAATACAAAAAACACCGTCCGCTGTAATAAAGGAAAAGAGCGGGAAACGAAAGAAAATAAGGGAAAACCTGCGGGACAGGACTGGCTGTCAGAGTGTGGGTGTGTATGTGTGTGTGCAATTAAAGAAAACAAAGTCAAGAACGACAAAAGATGATGATGGTGATGATGATGTTGATGTTGAAGTCAAGTAACGGGTAGGAGAACCGTCAACCGCAGCGCCGGAAGTGCAGGTTACGCGACACACGGTTACACAGGGAGCGAAAAAAGAGAGGGAGTTGGCCAAGGAACTGCGTACACTGGAAGAAAAAGTTTGACATTAAGGTGGCTCACTACTTAGAAAAACTAGGATATTAGAACGGATTTTAAAATTAGGAAAAGCGCAAAATAGATAGTAAGGATAAAACCTAATTTAAGTTGTTGATTATGATACGAGAATCATAAACATATTAGATACTTTGCCAGAAAGGGATTTATTTGATAAGGATTGATTGTAGAGGAATTTTGGGCAGTGTACAGGTACAGCTAGGGTCTGGAAGTTACTGTAGGCACGTTGAGGAACAAGAAGTGCGCATAGCGAAGGGGAGAAAGAGAGTGAGCGCTGGAGGTCGCGTCGGACATGGCGAGTTTCGTTGTTGTGGCATCTTCGCGTGGCATCGACGACTTGTGCATTCGACTCGTCATTCGGTTTGTTTCGCGCTTCGCTTGAGAGGGCACGTGCCCCTCTTGGTGCCCCTGATGAACCCACATGACATTTCTTGTGTCTTCTGCCGCGCTCTGCTTCTTCGTTTATTGTTGTTGCTGCCATCGTTGATCTACCCCGACTCACAGATGTTGTGGCAAGTATGTGACTTGAGTCTTTGCTACGCGGGGCTGCTGCGCTAAGGCTGGCGTAGTGAAGGGGCTGCCATGTAATCTGCCATCTCTACAGAGTGCAAGACAGAAAAAGCGAGAGAGAGTGAGGTCAGGTGTCTGCAGCTCAGTTGCAACTGGCGAAGAGAAAAGCCCTGAGAGCGACCCTCTAATGTGAACTGACCCTGAGCAGCAACCCACATGCGACGACAAGCTATCAAGATGACAATGTTGCCTTACCAGAAATGAAACGACAAAGCGAGCGGCAGGGCGTTGCAAGTTGTAAGTTGCAAGTGGCAAGCGGTAAGTCGCGAGCCTTGCAGCTGGCCAATTTGTGGTGCATCTTGACGAGTCGACGTCGACGTCGACGTTGACGTGGCGAACGCTTGAGTGATCCAGTTGATGTGAGCATGCTTCTAATCTCTGGCATGGAACGCGCCAAACGTCAGCTGGAACAGCGACAAGGAACAAGGAAGTGTTAGAGGTCGTCAATGTCCTGGCGCTGCATTTAATAAGCCACAGGCCACAACAGGCCGTTACATGAGACGCAGCAGGCCATGTCGTAGAATTGTGGCTCTTATCGACGGCACAGGGGAACAACAACTGTGACGTTGTCTCGTCTTGGCGGTCGTCTTCGCTTCGCTGAGCAAATGGCGGGAAAAATCCACGCAGCACCTTTCGAGGCACCAGAGAAACGAATAAACGGACAGATAGCGATGTAGGCTGCCTTTATGAGCCTCGCTTCTTATCAGCCACGTTAGTCTTGGGAACACTCAGCACTCATCACACTCGCTGCTCCCGATTCACTATTCAGTATGCAGCACTCGATGCGGGTTTGCAGAGCTCCAAAAGATAAGTTTGCTCAGCTTGTTGGAGGCCCAACGTGGGAAAATCGGACGCCCAGTTGTGGGAAATTCCAACTTTTACGACTCTTCGACAGCTCCTCAGCCTGCCCAAAGAAAGCAGAGATAAACAAGCTGCGTCGATTGGGAAATGTTTAAAATAATAAGCACACAAGGATTAAAGCGCTAAGATTTTCTAATATTTATATAATTATGATGTCGTCAAACTGCAATTTTATAAACCTTAAGAGTTGCTTTCTTTGCATTCGTCAATTCTTGTGTAATCTGTAAAGAAGTGTACTCGTAAATTGGATTATTAATTGGATTATTGTATTTGGTTTAATTATGCTACATAATAGTTTAACAGCATCAAATTCTTTCTTGTTTTGAAAGAACCTTTGCATTTCTAATACATTTCAGTGTTACAATTTATTTATATATAACTAGTCGCAACATATAATATCTTTTGTATTTTGCCTTTGATCGTTGCGTTTCCAATGAGCTCAGCTCAGCTCAGACACCTTGAGATTTTGTTATGTGATTTGGTAATTTACTCATTGCGATTACCTTTTACTTTTTGCTGCTGCTTCTCTTCTCTGCACTGCTCTATGCGCTCCTCTCTCTCTCGCTCTCTTTATCGACTGCTCTTGTTCATGGCATGCACGTGATAATTGCGCGCCCCCCGTTTGCATTTTATGTGATTTTTGCATTACATTTATTTTCATTTCTTATTTCTTGATATTTCTCCTCTGGCTGCCTTTTTATCTCGTTTTCATTTTTATTATTTTCATTTTCATTATACATGTAGATGGATTAGGCGCATATAGATAGATAGATATATGTATCTATATTTGTGGGGAATGCTTTGTAGCGTAAAAAATGCGAATAGGAAGCCGTTGGCGTTGCCGTTGCCGTTGGAGTTCCTGGTCGAGTTGTGGGTTTATCGGCTGAACGGAAGATGCCACTTCCCCAATGTTGTTAGCGCTGCACGTTGTTGCTGCAACTGCTGCATGCCCCGAAAATGCCAGACTCAGTCTGGCACTAAGGCCAGAATATACATACAACACATTTGCCGTGCCAAATGCAATTAGAGATGAGAAAGAAGTCTGCAGCTAAATGCCAGAGCCACTGGGATTCGTCTGGGCGACGAGACAATGCCAGCACTTGGTTGCCCCAAAGTTCCAGCCAGACTCGATACCAGACAAATTCATTTTCGCAGTCAAATTGAAGTGGAAGCGAATTGTGTGCAGTTGCAGATGCTTTTATTTGCTGCTGCATGCCACACCCTGTTAACCTGGCACTCTGCTCCCATCGCCTCTCTGTTGGACACCCTAATGCCAGGCATTCAACTTTACCCCTTAACGCAGCGTTAAAAGTCACGATTAAGCGTCGACACTCGCCTTATGCCCTCTGCCTGCTGCCTTCTGCCTGCTGCCTGCTGCCTGCTGCTTGTGTGTCTTTCATGCCACACCCCCACGGTGGTCACCCTCTGCTCAGTCTCTGTGTGGCTGCCTCGTAATGCTGCACATCCCACAAGTTTACATCAGAGTCAGTTTCAGTTTCACTTCAGCGCTCCCCGCGCTCTAATCCTGAGGGATGGTTTGGCTTTTGGGTTTGGGTTTTTCGGCTTTTTTTTTGGGCTTGGCTTTCGGCACATAAACTGCGTGAAATTAAGTAATTAAATGTGTGTAAAGTTCAGGTCACATCATCATCATCATCATCATCATTACCATCATCTGCCTGCTGCCTGTGGCAAAAGCCCATCAAATTGATGAATGTGTTCATATTTCTCGATCTTTATGTTAAATGAATGCAATTATTCATTGAATGTTTAGAAGTCAAACAAGCAGCAGATGCTGTAGTTAGTCCACTAAATAGTTTTTAATAATTCAAGTGAAAAAGATAGAACTACAACATATTATTATATTTGTTTTTTCATTTATTTATTAACTGAAATTTGTGTGAAATTCCATAGTTTGAAGTCTCGAAGATCTTTAAGATATTTATCTATCAAATGCAAGTGTAAGAGTTCTTCTGATATTATGCATAAATTAGTTGGTATACATACACAATCAAAGCATATAAAAATTGTCTGCAAAATGTTAGGTGTAACAGTTGATATATTTAGCAATAGTTCTTCTAAGAAAACCAATTTGAATGATGGCATATTAAGTGGCAAGACTGATTTTGCATACATTAAATTCTGGATTGTTGACTTGATGAATTCGTTGAGAGTTTGGCGCCAAAAACAAAATCAAAGCATATAATTAGTGTGGCCGAGAAGGAGAGCAATGCACAGTCCAGAAAGGGGACTAGGATTGGGCCTGGGATTGGGATTGGAATTGGCACTTGGGCTTACAGCTGTGTCGCTTGATTGCCGCGAAATATGTCTTTCTTTTTGTCTTGTAGGCTAGAGAAACGAGTTTGCCACTCAAGAGAGAGAGAGCTTTGTCTTGTCTAGTCCATGCAGTATCCCAGAGTTCAGTGTTCAGTGTCCAGTGTCCTGCGTCCAGTGTCCTCTCCAGCGCGCTGTCCGACATGACATAAGAAAACAAAAGACGGCGCCTAAACAATAGAGCCTGAACTGCAGCACATAGCTGGCAAATGCGGCTGGCCAACGGTCAGTTCCCATCGCGGGCTAAATAAATAAAGAGCTGAGAAGGCGCCAAATGCAAATGAGAAGCAGGACGACAACGCCATCGAAAACGAACTCGAACTCGAACTCGCACTCGCACCCGAAGCCCTTAGCTGCCTCTCGCTCGCTCCCGAGTGCCACTAAGTAGCCGAAGGAGGGTCGCGGGTCGCGGGTCGCGGACTCGCTGACCACTGTCCAGTTCTTCGCTCTGAGGGGTTGCTCAACTGCAGCGCAAGTCCTTTGCTCCCATTGTAATGAGTTGCGCTCGTTTCACCCTTTTCTTCGTGTTGGCCTCGTCCCGTTTGCTGCAGCGGCGCTCGGCCGCTGGTCAGTTGGCCTGTTAATTTACAGACCCCTGCCCCTGGCTGCTGGCCCCGGAACTGATCCGGTCGACCTCATTTGAATATTAGTTGGGTTGGTCAAATGATCCTTGATTTGCTCGCTGTGAAATTGCCCCAGAGTCTTGGTCGTCGTCTTGATCTCGGACTTGCAACTAGAACGCATTCTCACATCCTTTGGCATTACACGCTTGACCAAGCGCCTTGCCTCTTTGGCCCCTACCCCTGCCCCTGCCCCTGCCGCTGCCCCTGTCTCTGCCCCTGCCCCTGCCTCTTGCCCACTGTGACCTGAACTCATATTTCATGCAGCGAGGTCCAGTTTAGAAGATCTCGACCATCGCTGGGAGGGACATGCGTATTACAATTTGATCCTCGATCGCCTTCTGCAGTTGCTTCAAATTTGTTTTATGACTGCGTAATTTCTGGCCCCTGTGTGTGCGTCCGTTAAAATGATAATTTATGGATTGATCCGGTCAGCCAACGATGCTTTCCTTTTCTCTCCATTCCCGTTCGGGTTAATGAGAGTTTGAACCTTTGCCCACGTTTTATCTTTGGTTTATCGCCTTAATTCTACTTCATTAGCTCAAGGTTCAAGCGATGGCAATATTGCCATTTATTTCCAATTATCTTGGCATCTTTTTTAAATATTACAAGTCTACTACTAGGCAAGCTAAAATTTCATTTAAGATGCAAATATTTGTAGCTTATACATCAATTAAAATCGTATTTTAATTGTTTCTTGGGTTTCTCAATATTTGCACTTTAAATTCATTTATTTATTTCGATGAATTTCCTTATTTAATTAGATTTAACCACAATTTCAACAGCTTCAGATATACATTTTATTGGATATTTTATATTGCTTATGGATTATTGCCTGAGGACTCTGTTTGATCGAAACTTGATCTACAGAATCATTTTCAAAGCTATGTTTAAATGCTAAAATGCTACAAACTCTGTCGCATATTTCTCTCGCTCAATTTGCCCCTTTCTATCGGTTCGATTGTCTTTCATATCCCAAAGGACCTCAGCAAAGACCAAATCTAAGGACGAACTCGATTGAAATGAGGTCAGTGACTGCGCGGAATACAGACAGCGTCCTGTCTGTCGTCCTGTCCACATGTCTGCTTTCTGTTAGACTGGCAGGCAGCGAACATAGATAGGGTCAGTTCCTCGGGGCTTTGTTTTCAGTGAAGTAACGGTTTTCTTTTCTCAGCCTGCTAAAACGGGACGTGTGCAATAAAAAGGGAATGAAAATTAGAGCAAGCCATAAGACAGGTTTGCCCTGAGATTAACATAAAAAGAAGCTAATACCTAACGGTCAGTCAAACAGCGAATAAATTAAACAGATAGAGAGAGGACAAGAAAGAAACAGATGATAAGATACATAAAACTCTGGAACAAATTAAAATATTCAAAAAATATTGCTAAATTTAATAAGTAATTCAATTCAGCGAAATAGCTTAAGAAAATTCATAGGAATTTGAGTTTTCAAATGAATAATAATTAATATTTAGCAAAGTTAAAAAGTTCCTTAATTCTTGACACGAAAATTTAGTTATATAATAGTTATTTTCGCATTAAAATAAGGGAAAATGTGATTTAACTTATTGGGAATTAGTTTGTTGTTAACAATATTCAATAACGAAAAAGTGTGCAAAATTCTCATAGTTCAAACTCTAGAATTGTTTGTCCACAGCGGCCATTTTATTGGCTCGGTTTTCTAATTGGTCCAGGGGTATCATGCTAACATCATCATCTAAGAAAAACTGACATTTTCTAACCCAAAAAGCCATGTTTAATTGTCTTGATTCGCAACCCTGCCTGGCTAAGGTCAAACAATAAAAGGGATGCAACCTCACACAGCAGAGCACAAAGTTGGACATTTTTAATGAAAAATTTCATTAGATTTGTTGGGCTCAAGGAGCGAGTCAAGATCAGGTTCAAGACTCAGAGATCAGAGATCTAAAGAGCAGCATATTCAATTAATGTTTTAGTTAAAAAGTTCATCATTTTGCATTCTGGACATTGGTCAGCAGCGGCGTCGGGATCATCTTACCGTGACGAACAGGACATGAAGTAGGGGAGACGGGGATAAGAAAAGGAAAGGAAAGGAAAGCAACCCCTATAAGGAAGTGAGAAAGGTTGCCTAAGTCGATAAACTGGTTTGCATTTGTTGATTTATGGGTTCGCAACCCTTTCGACTGACTTGGCCCCGTGTGTCGTTTGTTCGTTTTATGGAATCGAGGCCTGCGGCGAAAGTAGAGCGAGCTCAGCATCCCATCAAGATGATGATGTTCAAGATGCAGATGAAGATCTGCACTGTATACACACATTGACTGGCCACAAGATCTGCGTGTTAAAATACCTTGTTTGGGGTGGCAGCTTAAGACGGATTGTCCGTGCGATTAATTGGGTTACATTTCAGGTCGGCGACAGTCTCAGCTTCAGCTGTCGCCTAATTAGTCAAGAGGTTCTTTAAGCGTACCGTAAAACACAGCACAGCACTGCACAAAGAAATACTGTTGTTGAAAGCGCCTCCATTTGGAAACTGTGAACTAACAATTTAATATTTCCCGACAGACAAAAAGAAGTAACGCCTAGTCAGCTCCCAAATGTGAAACAAGTTTAGTTGGGGTTAGCACAATTTCAGCATCATTGTCATCATCATTTTTTTCGGTTTTTGTTTTTGTTTTTGCTGGTGGACATCGCTTGGGGTCTTTTCGTCTTTCTGGTTCTTTCTCAGCACCTTTTGACCTGCGTCGTTGGTTTTTTTCGTTTTTTTTGGTTGTTTAACTGCGCCCCAGACTAACAAATGAAGCGACAAAACTCCACATGTTTTATAGCCATAAAAGATACACACAACATATGCACTAACATTTTAGATGAAAGCTAGCCGAGCTGCTCCACAACTGGGAAACTGTTACCAACTGTTTTCAACTACACTCGCCAACAATTTTGTTACTTCGAGCAAAGCCCGTTTCGAAGTGCATTATTCTATGTAAGGCAATCTAAATTAGTCTTCAGCAGAATTCAGTAAATAATATTGAATAAGTCCATGTGTAAGTCCATTTATTTATATGCAATTTCAATTCCAATTACTTTTCTTCAAAAAAATTAAGTAAACTGGAACATTAATCTCCCGCTTTGCTTGGCATTCACTCAGCTTTTTCGCTCAGTGCAGCGATTGCCAACTACCAATTGTCGACTACTCAACTGGGCGGTCGCTTGGTCGGTCAACAGTTTCCGTTAGCCCTCTGCAACTTGTCCAGCTTGTAGCTCCAGCTTTGGTATCTGGTCTTTGGTCTCTCTGCCAGCTCTGCCAGCTCTGTCAGCTCGTCTCGTTCGTCATAACTCAAACGACACACACAAGCAGCCCAAGACAAATTTTCGTTTTTGTTTTTTTCGTCTGTTGACAAAATCACAATGAAACTTAATTATGTCGTATGTCTGTCTCGTCGTCGCATTATCTGTCCGTCTGTCCGCGTTTTCCATTTGCCAGGCACTTGAACTTGCGCCCATGCTGGGAACACAGCGGATCACATCTTCAGCCCCAACCGAAAGCCATCGAAATTGAAGGTCACAATGACGTTTGTTGTGCAACTCGATCTGGGTGTCGCAAATAAAGTTTAAATAATAATGGTAAATAATTCATTATTTACAAATATAGTCAGAGCTAAAAAATATTTGAAAATTAAAGTATATATGCATTTATTAGTTAATACAATTAGCATTATAAAAGAGAGAGTCTAGTTGAGTTATTTAGAGTTGGCTAGTTTGGCAAGCGAGTGGGATGGAAGTAGGTTGTGATTGAGCCGATCATTGGCTAGCTCCTCAATGTGGCATGTGGCAGATGGCTGGACCGGTAGACTTTCGAACATGGGGCACAGTCTGACGCCAGCCGTCTGCAGTCTGCCGTATGCAGTTTGCCCAGTTTCGAACTATTATACTTCCTCTTGGGTTGCATTTTTGTGTTTAATTACAACAGCAGCTACAAGATGCCGCATTGCATTAACGAAAATCAAACATGCAACACGGACAGCGCAGCAGACACAGATGGACAGTTGCAGCCAGATCGTGTGGCGGCCAGACTTTGTGGGGGGGGGGGGGGAGCTGGGTGCTTGGATGGATGGATAAGTGACGGAGTTGCTGTTAAAGTTGAGCCCTCTCCCCGCCCCTAAAAAAAAGAGCAGCCGAAATAGTTGCGCCATTTTTCAATTATGAAATTGTTTTGTTGTTTTATTATTTTTGTTGCTCTTGCTGCTACTACTTCTTCTTCTTCTTGTTGTTGTTATTGTTGGTGTTGTGCTTTTGCGAATTGAGTTTTCAGCTGGTTGTTTGTGTGTCTCGACAAAGTGCGCCCATGTGCAGTGATTGCGGATTATATAAAGCGAAACGAGCGTAAATCATAAAATATATGTAGCAATTTGGCAAGCAATGGACTAGCAGACACCCTGTAGCTGCGTTTGAAGATTGCTGCATCTATCTATTTGTATAAACAGCGTGGTATCATATGGGTTTCATCAAAATTAACTCAATTAGTTTTAGATTACTTACAGAATATGCAAAGTGCCTGTGCAGTTCTATCTTGTTGTATACCCCGCATGTCGCATGTATTTAATACATATTAAGTAGATTACATTCCCTAATCATTCCCCAGTCATTTATTGACTTTGTGATGCAAAGTATCTGCACTTCCAAATGTATCTTCGGCTGTCGCAATGCTTACTCTCGAAACTTGCTTGGTTTCAGACAACAGTTGGCGGCCATTGCGACAACTAGAGGGTATATAGCAAGTGCCAAAAGCGGCGCTGTGTGGCAGCGTTAGTGTATCTTGCAGATACCAAAATTGCATCGCTGCTCAGCGCGTGCCGGCGCCGTGCGCGCCAAACGGCCGTTAAAACAAAGCAGTGCAACAACTGCAGAGCAAAAAAAAAAAAACAAAATGAAATTGAAAATTGTTAGCTCATCGCCAGGCAACAGCAGCAGCAGGCAACTGCGGCTGTGGCGGCTGCGAAGGCGGCAACAATGTGTGGCACGGCAACGGGCAACGGGCAAGGGGCTGGGCGGGCGGTTTGGGGCGGAGCAGAGCACCTGCCTGTTGTTTTTATTAATTACACGGCAGCAACGGCGGCTGGGCGGCGTGAGGCGGAGGGCGAGGCAGCTTCGTTTGGTTGCGCATGCGCCACAAATTTGTTGCATTTACGCGAGATTTTTATTATGATTTCATTTTCATTTTTGATTTTCCATTTTTGTTTTTTGCTTGTTGCTGCTGCTGCCTTTGTTTTTCGTGTTTCTCTGCGCCTCTTTGTTGAAACAACAGCAACAGCAACAGCAATAGCAAATTGTGCAGCCAAATGATTGCAACGCGGCTCGCTGGCGAGTGTGATTACAGTGATCACTGCTAAACAGTTGATCTGATTAAGCTGCAACTAGAACAGCGCTGAGCTGAGACTCGCACTGTCTTTAAGCGATAAACTGAACATTATTATTCTGACGAATTCATAAAACTGGGAATATCAATTGAGAATCGGAAGTTTAACGTTGCAAACAGAGACTCACAATCGCACAGTGAGTTCACAATGAGTCACATATAATTTAGGCATTTTCCCCCTTCTTAATATTTTCTTAATGCCAGCCGATCATTTGAGTCATAAATACAACAAGTAGTTATTATTATTATTATATTATTCTTTGAAATCGAAGATGTCAGCATCAAAGATTGCAAGCAATGCTTAATTTATGTAGACAACTAGCTACTGTTATTGCAGAATATTTGAAATAATGAATTAGTTTCTTCTGCAGACTTCAAGTTTACCACATGCGAATGTTTTAAAAGCTAAATGCATTATGAACTTAATAATAAATTAGTTTTTTCTTTAGCCTCCAAGTTTGTCACATAAGAATGTTGTAAAACCCGAATCAATTACTAACTTAATTGATTTACTTAAAACACTCCCTCTTGATTGTATTGCTATCAGGTTCCACTCTTGTTCAAAACCGGATAGACCTTCAAAATCAGTCCATATCGCAGTTCCTGCCTGGCTTGAGAATTTCCTCTGCAGACCACAAACTCGCTGCCAATGCGATTCCCAAATGCAGTCTCAGACTAAGACTCAGACTCAGATTACCACACACTCAATGCCATGCTCCACGCGGGTCTTGGTTGAGTTGGTAAGACGATGCTTTTCCTTACGTCAGGAAGCTGTAAATTAGCTTAGCTGGCGCACGACTACAGCAATTTCAGTATTTTTTGTGCAAGTTGCAAAAGAAAGAGAGAGGTTACCATAACGCTACCATACCTTGGTATAGCCCAGGGCCTTCTAAATACCCAGCAAATTCTGATGCTTACTTTAGATTCGCACTTAGTTTTGTCAACTACTATGTTTTAATCATAAAAAAAAAGCTGATTGAACTCAGCAGCGAGTTAAGCTTTCGCTGGGAAATTGGGTAGGTGGAAAATCTAGTCTAATCTATTGCAAGTTACAGTGTCAAATTGTAGGGTATTAACTAGTTGAGCATGTGTGTTCTAATTTGACATGTGCATGCAAAAAACGGATTATTTAGCAATGGTTTTGAATTGCGTTCCGCGGCTACAGTCTAGCATGATTAATAACTCATTACAGGGTCGGTAGTCGGTAGTTGAGCAGTTACAATTGAAATGGTAAATATGGGTTTCCCTAAGATTTTATAATACTAATAATATTAAAACTATACAACGTGTGTTGAGTTGGTGTCGTAGAATGCGACCTCATTACAGGGTAACTGCTAGTCAAGCACAGCAGGCGGCGTACTGTGGTTATCAGCTTTCAATTGCCGCTGACAAAATTGTGCTGAGTCGTTCTCAGTTTGGTGTTTGTAATCGGATGAGAGGCGACGAAGTCTGATGGGAAATGCACACGAGTTTGATTTTACAGTTAGTTTATCATGATTGCCAACTCCTCCAGCTCTTTCACACTCTCTCCCTCGCGGCTGCTACGTGTGTGTGTGTGCGAGCGTGTGTGTGATGTTAGAAGTTGTGTGGGTGAGGATTTCCTGCAAGTCGAAATTCAAAATTAAAAATCGCCTGGCGTCCACTAGCAACAATAACAACAACAACAACAACAACAACAACCACGGCTATTGAGGAGAAGTCTTAAAGAGTTCTTCGGAGACTCTTTTTAACTGGGCTCGCAACGTTTTGAACGTTTTCAGTTACTGCTGTTGTTATTATTTTCGAGAGTGTGTTGACGACTGTCACGTTCCCTACATAAATATCCATAAAAAGTAATGCTCACATCCGTCCGGATGAAATGCGTTCGTGTTGGGATCTTCACAACGAAAGACAAAGACAGAGCGACCGAGATCGAGATTGACGAAGGAAGCGAGAGAGAGAGAGAGGGAGAGCGAGATGGTGGAGATTTGTCGAAAAAGATTCTTCAACACTTTCGTTCGGTTAACTCTCAATTCTCGGCTCTCGAAAGGCATTGCGCAGTGTCATAAATACAAGTAATAAACGATAAGATAACGTACCATAAAGAGCCACGAACTTCAAGGCAGCATACCCAAATTAATCGACTACTCAATGCCCTCACAATTTTCAGTTATGGGCGACATCGAATCTATATAGTGAATATAAGTTTATTCTTCCTACAAAGACTTCTAAAGTATGTATTATTCTTTTATATTTCTTAACTCCGTTTTTCTGTTAAAGTTCTGTACTGTTTTATTTCATTTATAGAATACGTGCGACAAACTGTCTTTAAAGTCTAGCATACTTATTGTCAAAGTAGAGTGGAATAACAATTTGGTTTTGCCGCATTCACACGATCTGAGCAAATTCAAATAGAGATACTATAATCACACTCTATTTACCTGGGATGCCAATGTCGATGACGACGACGACGATGATGATGATGATGTCGATTTTGATGCCCCATGCGCAGCATGGTTAGATAATCATATTGAGAGGGGAAGGACGGTGACGCGACGGGAGATAGACAGAGAGAGAGAGAGAGAGAGAGAGAGAGAGCAGGGTACGGTAGATAGTACGTTCTTTAGCTTAATTTTCGAGTCAAGACAAACAAATTCGATTGAGTTTGCTAGCTGATAACGTTCACACACACACACTCATAAAGCACATGCAGGTGTCCGTCTTGTGCAATGGAAATAGTGTCAGAGATCCCAGTTTAGTCCCGCGTCAGTTGATTCAATATTTGGCCAGCTTATCGAGCACCCACATAGACCATAGACCATAGACCATAGAGCAGACCACAAAACCCGTGGAACTCTGGGTGTGTCAATAAAGCAACTCGATTCGTATCATAGATCAACAAATTCCGTGTGTGCTTGTGGGAAATATTGGGATTGTTAAGCCTTTCGAACTGGATGCCACGCGAAATGGGCAAATGAGTAAGCGGGATGGCCAGATGGACGGTTGACTGATTGATTCGATAGATGATTTCCACACATATATACAGTCAAAGTCTACAGGCGAAGAATAGTAGTTTATCCTCCACATCTTCCTAAAGCATTTGTATTCCTAGATGCTGATGAGTCGAATGATATTGCAAGTTGCATTATCTGGTCTCCACTTATTGTTGGATATTTGCAATATGTTGCAAAGTTTTCAAGGTTGCCTGTTTTCAAAGTTGGCGCTTATGTCAGTTGAATCTTGTTCGCATAACTCGACTAATTAACTGCAGCGAAGGTTCTCTCGGTTGGCTCTGGGTTCTTGAACGCGTTTCGCATTCGTGTTAGCCACATGCAATGCCAAATTGAAGTCAAGTCAAGTCAAGCTGTGCACATCCGCCCACCCAACACCCCAACACCTTAAAGACTCGAGTGTACGCGAAGACGGCGGCACGTAGAGCCAAGAATCGGCTCCAGCTGCCCGAGCTGTTGTTGTTGTTGAGTGATTCAGTGGCTCAGTTGGCGATGCCTTGAGAAATCAGCGAAGCAATCGATCGACTGGCGAACAGCTCGAGTCAAGGTTGCCAATCGACGGGGGGGGGAGTGCGGGCCGCACATCCTCCTGAAGAGCAATTATACGGTATTATTTAATTCTATTATTGGATTCTTGGTTTAATTCAATTAAAAGTCGATTCGCAATGAATCAATGTTGAAGTTATTAGAGCGCTGAGAGTGCTGGCAACTCAAACGAAGTCATTGCTACAACGTTGCAACTCTAAAAGACAATTAAATTAAACAATTATTAATAAATAATTATAAATATTACAGTGAGCCAACGCTATGACAGAGTGATCGCTCCCATTAACATATTTCATCCCGTCCTTTTGTCTGCTGCTGACAGATTTGTAAATTAGGTGTCGATTCTCTTTATTTAAGGCACATCTGACAAGATTTATTGTATTCTCACAAATTCGAACTTTAGTAGGAGAAGCCTTTATCTCCGCCACGCAGAAGGTTCTACTGTACCTCGGCCAGTCTGTGTTGGCATTAGGCACATCATGTGTATGCCCATTGGCGGGGCCAACAAACCCATTTAACCTACAAGTGGCCAATGTCTTGAGCTGCGTCCGTTTAATTATGGAAAATGATCGCGGCAAAGAGCATTTCCTGTCGCATTGTCATTGCCTCTCTCTTTCTCTCTCTCTCTCTCTCTCTCTCTCTCACTTCTGTCGCGGCACTGTTTTTTTCGACTTTGCGCACACAAAGTCCATTTTAAGAGGTACTCGTCGTAGTCTCCCCGACTACTTGCTTACTCCTCCACCTATATGGCACAGCACACATCGTATGCTTATCTTTTGTACGAGGTACGAGTACGACTACGAGTACAACAAGTCTTTCTTCATTTGGCCTGTCTTCGGGGGCTCTCGTCTTTCACTTTGATAATTTCTCCGCACTTTGGCGGCAAGCCATTGCCCAATGCCCAATGCCCAATGTCCAATGCCCGACGCCCGGTGAAGACTGAGCATAGAGTAGTCAATGCTCAGTGCCCATTGTCTGATGTCGAATGCCTTTGTCTGGGTCTCGGATTTTGCTCTTAGAATTTTAAATAGGCTGCTCAGATGAGGCACACTGCGATCGGTCTATTGAACGAAAATCTGGCTGCCTGCCCAACACAGTCCAAATTTGTGCCTAGCCCCCGGTCTTGTCATGAGACTTGAGCAAATGGTTTCTCCAACGTCTTCTTTCTTTACGCTTCGCACAGGAAACTTTGCCTGAAGATCCAAAAAGATAACTGGCCGCATAGATGTGTTGATGATATGCGAGATCACTTTTTAAAAGGCCTATTTAGAATTCGAGGAAATGTTGATTTTCAGTAGCTTCTACGAAATCGGAAATAACTTAAACTTAAGCATTTGCAACTAATTTGAAATAATGCGAAATCATTATTTTAATTGCATTGATTCATTTTCCGACTTTGTTGTAACTTTTTGTCTAAATTACAGGTTGGATGCCAGATCAGTTATTTGCAACGGATTGAGGATCGCTATGCGGTAAGTTTTCTATTTTGCAAGAAAGACTTCTTAAGTTTATACATTCGGCAGGAGAACGCTTTAGCTGTTTGCAGATCGTAGATCGATTAGAACATTGTAGACATATTTACGACGCTGCATATCTGACTGTCTGTCTGTCTGTCTGTCTGAAACATAAAATGCAACGATGGCTCTAGCCAGAAGAGCTGTCGTTGAGCTAAAGAAGAAGCTGGAGAATATTAGAGTCAAGAGGTACTTAAAGCAAACGACGCGTCAAACGTGTCAAACATAAAAAAGCGAAGACGTCAAGACTGGCTTAGATCAAAGGTAAAGACAAAGGTGTGGGCGTGCAGCCCGCAACAGAGAGAGAGAGAGAGAGAGAGAGGGAGAGCATCATTACGAGATCCTCGAGCCATTTCCTTTTGGGGCACTTGGCACTCGCACAGAGGCAGTGCGAAGGGCGGGGAATGATGGCGCTGCTCGTGGCATACTAATTGGCATTTGGATGGAGCTGAGTCTGTGTGCCATTAAATTTGGTACTTGATGGGCAGGAGAGGAGGATCATCATTGTCGTCGTCAACGTCGACGTCGACGTCATCGGCAACGGCGAGTTGATCATGAGCATGATCATTCAACATGTTTGTCGTTGCCATTTTGTGTTGTTTGTTTGTTTTGAGGTCGTCTTGCCGCATCGCATCGTCGTCTCTCCGCACAATTTAATGGCCCCTGTCAGCCCGCTCATCGTGCTGCATACTAATTGTATGATTTTAGCTTGGCCGGATGATCTGTGCATCCGATTCCAAAACCAAAACCGATGCGATGCGATGTGATGCGATGTGATGTGATGTTGTGTGATGCGATGTGATGCGATGCGATGCGTTAGGCAGGCCTCTCAACTCAATTTGCCTCAGCGCGACGCGCATCTTCCTTCTGCCACCGACCGCCTACACTCTCTCTCTCTCGCCGTGCCTCGACCGACGCGACGGTAGCTGCTGCGTGGGAATCACTTACTTGCACAGGCAAAACAGCTACCAAAAAAATGAAAGAAAAATAAAAAAAAAAACAACAACACAACCTCAAAACAAATTTCAGTCGAAAATGTATTTTATGTGGAAAACGTGAGGATGCCTACTCGCTCCATCTCGCTCGAGCATCTCTCTCGCGCGCTCGCTCTCGCTTTCAGTGATTTTGGGCTTATTTATATGCCGGTCGAATCATCAATGGCCCTCATAATATAATGCGCACGCCACCAACTGACATTCACCGTCGACTTGGACGTCCGATTTGGTTTCGGATTTGGATTCGGTTTCAGATTTGAATTCAGTATTCGGCGTTTTGTCTTTGTTTGCTTCTGTGGCATTGCAGAGGTGACATAATGAAAACAAACAACACTGATTGCAATCGCCGAGTAGCATCGACTCACTGCAACCCTGTAGCTCACATCTTAATATTATTAATAGTTGATTATTTCTGGCCACAATGAATTTATTTTAAGTAACCATTAGAAGAAAGTAGCGTTAGGTGTGCAACCAATATTTAAATGCTATTTTTATATGGTATTTTATATTTATATAGAGAAAAGGATTTCAGACACCCTGTTTATGGTATTGAAA
The DNA here is from genome assembly GCA_035046165.1 of Drosophila rubida. Taxonomy (NCBI): domain Eukaryota; kingdom Metazoa; phylum Arthropoda; class Insecta; order Diptera; family Drosophilidae; genus Drosophila; species Drosophila rubida. The sequence goes on along the minus strand of JAWNOF010000023.1, from coordinate 4,326,533 downwards.
AGTCCTTGGAGTAGCAAAACCTTCATGTGCAAATATATTCCTTTCTGTTAAACACTGAAGACTCATGTTGAAGTGTGGTAGAAAAATGTGCTCGAATTGAAAATGCCCTGTAGACTAATTTACAGCATTCCTGACGAGATTTAGAGCTGTTGCTTCACACTATGATGTGAAATACTTTGAAACCAAATCAATTCAATTTGATTAGTAGAAGGATAAATAATTGAATGATGATCTCGGTTGGCGCAAGTGTGGCAACCCTATACGCTGAGGTGTACAGGGCAGACACACGCTGTGACAGATTGCCAGAGATACGCACTTGAACCTCAGGCGCGTGAATGTGAGTACCGTTGCTGCTGCTGCTGCTGCGCGAGCAACAACAACACATCCTGAAAGAGGTCAAGTGATTGCCCAATGCTGGCTCAGTCTCTGTCTCAGTCGCTGCCTTGGTACTTTAGCCACTCTTGTAACTCATTGTGTTTTCTCATCAGGTGCCGTTGCCGTTGCCGTTGCTGTAGATGTTGCTGTAGTTGTCGCCGTTGAAATATGATCCACATTGTGTATGCATGATCGTATGATCGTCCAATGTCCATGTTGTGTCCATTGTCATCAGGCAGCATGTTCACGAGACACTGTTTCGTTTCGTTTCGTTTTGTTTGGGATCGCGCAAATCATCCCCCAAGACTCATCCAGCAATAGCGAGATGTGCAATCCCCACCCCACATCCCCATCGCTATCCTAATCGCAGTCTGCTTGGGATGCGACGTGATCGGTTACAGTTGCTGTTCTTCTTTGGGGGCATCCTGAGGAAGTCAGGTGCCTAATTGTTTCCGTTTATTGTCGCCAGCTCACAGTTTTTTGTATGCCTCTCTTCTCTTGTGTTTTTTTTCAACACTTTGTTTTTTTGATGTTCTTATTGATTTCATTTGCCGCTTTGTGTGGTTTTTGTTAGCGACACCTGATCTCAATTGATAAGCTGGATTCTTCTGGGACTGCTTGATCTCTTCCCTTTCTGCTCTCAGCTACTTTTTTGTGTAACCTTTTGACATGGCTTGGGAATCTGCAAGCATAGGGTTTCCATAGCTAGTTTCCTTCTTCAAGCTGTCAGCAGAGTTCAATGAGGTTCGTGGGTAAGTAACTTCCAAAGAATATGAACTCCAACTGACATATGAATAGGCATGCTAAGTTTGACAATCACACCAATTTTCCAGGAAAACTACTCTGCTTGCCACTGCACTTTTTGATCGATTCCTTAAAAATGCATTCAGGTCGAAGTTCATTAGCTTATTTCTAATTGTTGAAAGTAATGCAATCTTTTTCGATTCTGCTTCATCTTTATTTCTATATATTTTACACTCCCTACTAATGCTTATTTTTTTATAACACATCGTCATATACGCAGATTAATTCGAATTGAACGAGCGAGAAACTTTTCAGCTTTATCTACAATCCCACAAAGTAATAGAGGGAAAGCAGCAAGTGCACTATTATGATATTGGGGGGAATTGCATTGGACATTCGATATGTCAATGGATGTGTGTGCTCATTAACGTGACAGAAAGGTTTTGTTGTTTGTTGTTTTGTTTTGCTGTTGAGAAGATAGTATTGCATAGATAATAATAGAATTTGTTTTGGGCGAAGCTTTCCCACTTGATATGCCACATTGGATTATTCAAATTAATACGCTAAGTGCTGTGCTATGAGAATATCTTTTACGAATTAGAGCAAAACCTACTGACAAGCGACATTCAGTCAGTCAGCCAGCCAGCCAGTGAGTGAGTGAAGATAAGAGCATTGGGGGGAGGCCGCCTCAATTGCAGTTCGAGTTGAGACTTGTTTAGCCAGGTACAAGTACAATTTGGTCGATAAAGAGCGAGTAGGAGACGAAGACTCAACACACAGAAGATAGAGACCACAAGACAATTGACACGCTGAATGCTAATTGGAAAATGGAGACGCGTTTTCATTTAATGAACCCGGCCTAAGCTCGGCTCCAAGCAGTAACCAAAACCCGAACCAATCCAAGTCGACGCAACCGAACTGAGCTGAACTGAACTGAATTGTTGTAAATGTTGGGCGCTTTGTCTAATTAACATAAAATTAACTTATAATCATTGCGCCAATTGTCGCGACAGTCTTCAAAACTCGCAACTTGAGACCCGCTAGCAACAACAACAGCAGTTAGAGTGACAGCCGCAGCGAGAGCGAGAGAGCACGAAAGAGAGATAAACAACACACATACTGGTGAAAAACTGGAGCAAAATGGGCTGTGTGAGACCGTGGGAAACGGCGAGATTAATTTTATTTTAATTATTTTATCAAAACGTTTGCGGCTCTTCGCGTCTCTATCTCTCTCTCTCTCTCTCTCGCTTTGACAGTGGCTGCGGCTTTTGCATACCCTCACTGTTAACGGGTATAGCGAATGTGCTCTTATCTCCTATGCAAATTGCGCCAAGTGCTATTCGAGGTCAGATCTCGACGACTATCAGCGTTGGCTTGCCGAAATTTCGCATTTGGGTGGCTACATCTACAATTAAAGCTGTCGTAATGTGAAACACATTTACGAATTCAAATTGGGGCTAAGAAACTAAATATTTTAAAGCAAAAAAACAACTAGAATAAATTAAGTTGTGTTGTAAATTCAAAGTTATTGCAATTATAGATTAGGTAGAAACTTGGTGGATGAGAGTGAATAGTGAATAGTAAACTCGTTATCATGTTTTGGACTTTACGTTTATTTCAACTGCTTCAATGCAAATGCTGGTCGTTTGCTGGTTAGTGTGTTTGCAGCGTCGGCTTGTGAAATTTGTGGTGTTGTTTCATGTTTTCTTGGCATTTTATTACATGAGTTATTTGACTGGCGATGTATTATCAAGCGACTTGTGAGCTGTTAGCTGTTAGCTTAGTGTGAGGAGTGCAGAGTGAAGCGCAAAGCGAGGGAGAGGGGGTGGGGGGGTCGAGTTGCCGTGCAGGTTGTGGGTAACCTCTGAATGGGTCTGCTCTGCTTTTTGTCACATAATGTGGCCCAGCAATTAAACGAAACGGCTTCGAATTAAGCCAAGTAGCTGTGACGGACTGCGCACTTTGCATACCAATTTGCTGCTGCGATTTGCCCACAAAACAGCAGCAACAACAACAACAACAAGCAACAGCGATGAAATGAGGGCGAAATCGAAAACGAGAGTGCTACAAACAAAAACAGCTGCCAGGAGCAGAGCGACAGAGAGAGAGAGAGAGAGAGAGAGAGAGAGCGGGAGAGGTGTGGACCACCAAAGACAGTGGGAACTGCAATTAAACACATTTAAAAGTAAATGTAAAGCATGCAGCTATAACAAGTTCCCTAAAACACATAAAAAAGAATGTGCAACATTCACAATAACCGCCATAAAGGATGAACGGTAGCACAGTCCAAAGACAGAGACTTGTAGAGTCTGTGTGTCATAACTTTTATGAAGATGATTAGAGTCATAAAAAAACAAAAACAGAACTGCAGCGGCGTCTCACAAAGCGACAGTAGTCAGAATGGGCTTGGAGTTGGCCTAAACGGGTGGCCTAAAATCAGAGATACTTGCTGATACTATCAGATGAAGATCACTCGGCGTGCCGTCTTGACGGCTGCTTTTGACGAGGAAACCGAGAGGAACTGCGTTGTCTGTTGCTCTGCTTATCGCAGCTTGTGGGCAAATATTAAACATCTTTTGTGCCAGCTTTGACGCCGTTTAATGTGCACTTCTCTCCCTCGCACGCTCCCCCCCTCTGTCTCTATCTGTTGACTCTTGGCGGCTTTTTGATCTTTGTGCTTTATCTGCGCGCTGTGTACATTGTGATGCTCCATATACACATGCCTATATATGATCGTGAAGATGTTGGCAGGTTAATGTTGATCATCATTATGGCCGGAACTTGTCACATGCCAAACTCATGGCGTGGCCAACAACAAGAACAACAACTTTTATGACCTGTTGGTTCCTGTTTGACTCGCTCTCAAACATGAATCTCATATTTAGAGAGACTGCAGATCACTTGCGAAACGAACAGACGACAGAAGATGGCATATTGTCAACACTTTAAAGCTATTGATGAAAGTAATCTTTGTGTTAAATGAAGCTTAGATGAATTAGCTTGATACTCTATTTGATTTTTCGGCGACTGGTGTTAAATAAATAGGGTTAGTTCAATGTTTGTCGAGCGATGATTATGATGAATACGAAGTCGAGCTTTTGTAAAATGAGGACAGCGAAAGAACAAATTCGATATCGTTCAGCTGAGCTTGTAGCTGTGCTCATTTTAATAGACTTAAGACAAAGATCGCTTCACAAATAAACAGTGCAAAGAGCAGGCGTAAAGTACTGGCGATTGTCTTATAGACAGTGGAAGATTTTGTCATTCATGGATGTGCGATCGAATGTCGCGTGTCATTTAGCGATCATTGGCGACAATGAAAACAACAACAAGATCGGATAAGTACTTAAGCTGACGCATTACGTTGCGTATTAATCGGTTGACAACTTGCCTGGGTTCAATTGGGTCAAAATCAGCATAAAAATCCGTATGTGATGGGCCGCTGATTTCAACGGATCGTATCGGATTGGATTCGTTTGGATTGGATTGGATTGGATCGTATTGGATCGGATCCGATCCGATCGATTGTTTTGGAACTGTCTGTGACGCGAATGTGGCAACTTATTGCAATTGTAATGCGTTGAATATTGATGAGTGGCAGATATATGCAGATAGACGAAAAGGTTGCGAAGTCGCCCGAGACACAGGCGGAGAGAGGGGAGACTGACTGATAAATGCGACAATGTTAGTAGCTTATACTAAAATGTGAGCTGCATATATTTTGTACTTGCGGTTACCTTGAGGCCCCAACTAACACAACGTACATTCGCCACACTCACAAATCTTGTGGAAGAGAAAACCAGAATACTTGCTATAAAAAGTGAAATGAATGCTTGCGAATTTCGAAATTTCCATCTTTTTTCTAGGCCTAAATAGACTGCGCAACAAAATAATAAAACTAAATAATATAAACAGTGAAATTCTGTGAGTCTGGCACTTCTAGAGATGAGGCCCTGAGTAGAACTATCGAAGAGCTTTAATAATCACTTCAGCTGATATTGTTTTGGGTGAAGTTCAGAGAGTCAAATTAAGTACAATGATCCAGAGTCGATAAAAATGCATGAATTTTATTAATTAGTTAGAAGTTCTCTTTCGGAGAGTGTTAAACTGACAACATAAATCAATGAGATATCATTATGTGTTTTATTTAGTATGATCTCGAGGCGTAACCTTGTTCTCCTACTCTTCGCGCCGCGTCGGCTCCCCTTTCGGCTATAGTTGTGTGTGTTTTTCGCAGAGTGTATCGCGTGTTGCCTGCTGATCTATGCAAATGAGTCGAGGCGACGTTGACGACACTTTGCCCTATGGAGACACGCAGAACCTTCTCGTTGCCGCTGACTCTTCTACAACGATGATAAGTACTTTTAAAATATGCGGCGACAGAGCAGGAGACAACGACACACACATATATAGAGAGAGAGGGGGAGAGAGAGGAAGGCGCAATCCAAACCGAAAACAGAAATGAAATAGAATTATAGCATTGCCAATTGTCTGTTGAGGGCTAATCGAATTTCCGCTGCCGTTTCTGTTTCTGTTTCTGTTTCTGTTTCTGTTTTTTATCTGCTGTTCACGTTGATGTCGATGTTTATGTCGGGCTGACTAAGTGCTCCCAGTTTCAGTGAAAACTCCGCGCTAGTCCCGGGGAGTCCATTGCAAAAGTGACGGCGGGAAGTGCTTCCTGTTGTCTCGAAATTGTTCTGGAAATGTTGTGGAAATGCTGAAAATGTAAATGTAAATGACATTGGCATTGACCTTCAATAAAGATGTCAACCGCAGTAGGCACAACAGGACTAACCTCAGCTCGCTTCTGCTTTGCGTTCAGGTAGCTGCCCTCTTGTCTTCACTCTGTGTGCGTTTGTCATGCGAGCTCATTAGACAATCTCGGTTTAGCAATTTCCGTTTCGGAGCATAATCATCGTATTTATGCATATTGCATGCACTTCTGCTGTCCCCGGTAGCTGACTCAGTTCCCTATCTCTCGCCCAAATTGAGCCACAACACAACAACGCGTAACTAGCTCAGCTGGTGATCATTTGTGGATGTTCATTTGAACTTGCGAGATATATTCTGAAACTGTTGATTCAAAGAATTGAAATGAGTTATTTCATTGGTATGCAACTTCAGAACTTAAATAATTGATTAGAACAGTGAGTTAGACGCACTTGAATTAGCTTTGTCGATGGAAAGTTGAAGCTCACAAGGTTTTCTATCTACATTAAGGTAGCCAATCAGCAATTGAATTTCTTTCGTTTTGCACAAATTTACAAGCGACCATTAACGTTGCGGTTCTCTTTCGATTGAATCGTATGAATAGTCTAGTTATTCATAGAGTTCGTCAATCAGTCGCTCATTTAACAATTGCATAAATTTACAAGTTTCCAATAACTTTGCCCAAACAATGCGTTTGAAATCTATAGTTTGAATCGGTACTGCGAATATAGCTATCGACAATACTTCCTGCTCTCAATAGGCCGTCTTTAGGGACGATAGGTTCGTGCATTCGTGTCACGACTGCGCAGACGTTACGCGCTGTCATCTCTACGCGTAAGAGCCAACTCTCTGGCAATTTAACATTATATATTCAGTGCGTTCAGTTAGGTAATGCTCACAGCAGTAAGATCTACACAAGCTTAAGATTTCCAAGACAAGCTCAACGTTAGTTGTTGCTGCTGCTGTTTCTGTTGCTGTTGCTGTTGCTGCTGCTGAGGCATGGCACAGCATTTTAATATAGAAATTTTCTTATTATTTTTAGGCCAACGGCCTACAACGGCCCCGAGGCCTCCAACTGCGACAGCAACGGCAACTGCGATGGCGATGTCGATGGCGACGTCGTCGTCGTCGTTGTCGAGTGCCAACATCAACAACATCCAATACTCAAATTCCAATTGGAAACCAACGCCAAAGCCAATCAGACGAAAGCCAAACTATACAAAGAGCTATGCAGAGTTGACGCAGCCACACAGCCACACAGCAACAGCCACAACAATCGCTGCTCAAGTCGAACTCGAAGTCGAAGTCGCAGCCATTGAGCAGCCATCGACAATGCCACTGTGTGTCCGTCCCTCTGTCCACCCGTCTCTTCTGTCTCCCTCTCTCTCTCTCTCTCTCTCTTTCTGTCTTTCTTGCTGTCTCTCAATGGCAATCACAGCCCATAGATGGGGGGCTGCCCCAGCTCCTCTTCAATCTTGACAGCCGGCGACAATTTGGTCAAAAAGAAAGTCGTTGTCGGTGCTGCTGTTGCTGTTGCTGCTTCTTCTGCTGCTGGCGCATACCCTGTACAAAGCACTGCTCATTGCAAGGTAGTTTTGTGCCTTCATTGGAATAATGCTCTGCAGGTAGAGTTCAATTTAAACCTTCCAACTTCTCCTCTAACTGTGCTTAGAGTTCTGCGAACACTTCGAATTTAAGAGACTTCAGTAGTGTTTGATTCCTTTTACTAAACTACTTTTTGATTGCCTTGATTTGCCTTTGCCTTTATTGTGATTTACATTCTGCTAAAAGCTGAACGCGAACTAGATGGATTATCTTTTTAGCTAAACAATTTAAATGAATTGACATTTGACAATATGTATATTAAATGTTTAAGCAATGTGTAAAGTTTAATTTAAATTCAATTATATATATTTGCATTTTTTGACGCTTTCCCCTTTAATGTTTTGCTTGGAGTCATAATAAGTGCAACCAGGAATCAGAGATATACATATTGTAATTGTAAACGTCTAAAGTCGTCGGATGCTGCTGCATTTTTATTGCCGTTTATAGGGCATTTCATAGTCGAGCAGCCAGCTGCGCTATTGGATCTATAGCTTTGATTTTGGCTTCAGTTGGCCCATCACTCATTGAAGATTGGCGTCGCAGCAGCAGCAGCCGCGAATCAACATCGACGACGGCCACGAGAAATGGTTAACGTAGAGACAGAGAAAGAGAGAGAGAGAGAGAGCGAGAGAGCAGTGCGGCTTATGCAGTTGGGAGAGCATGTGGTTAATGGGGTACGACATCGACATCGACATCGACATGGACATCGGTTGGGCCATCGTTTGGGCCATCGGTTGTCATGGCGTACGTTTGGCTTAAAGAAAAGCACACATCATGAATCTTTAATGAAGAATCACCAAGTTTGGGGGGCCGCTGCGGCGGGGCACGACCATAAACGTTGCCGCACATTTTCTTTTATTGAGCCGTAAGATTCGAATTGTTGGTGCTGCTCTTTTACGAGTAGTGGCAACTACCCTGTAAACAGACAGCACGAGCGGTAGCTAAGAGCATTCGTAAGACAGCATTCACTAGGATTAACAGCTCTACTCAAACAAATTTCGACATGTGCTCAAAAATGAAAGTTCAAATTTGAAATTTGTTTCGAATTTGATGGCCTATAAAAATATCATCGATTGTTTCCTAATTGGCAGTTGCTATCTCTCTACAGGGTCGCTGCTAGGCGAGCAGACTTTGCTGTAGCATTCTTACATGTTTGGGTGTTTTTGTTTTTTTCGATGTGATTTCGTATTTGGCGCGGCGTTTGAAGACCGGCAGCTGAAGCTCAATGCACATGAGGCCAGCAGCCATAGCCATTGTGGTGATCGTGAAATTGCGGATCGCTAGAGTCGGCTTATATCTATAGAGTCAGCACCATCACAAACACCGAGACCTGTGCCCAGGCCCAAGCCCATGCCACCACATCCACCATCATCATCGTGCACCCATCGCAATGTTAATGTATTTGGAAATCGTGATCGGCGCATTGAGAAAACCAGAATGGAGTGGAAAGCTAACACCCCACAAAATGCCGAAGCGTGTATGCTCTATTTCCGCTCTTATCGATCACTATCGATTTCAAAATTAGTTTTGAAGATATCATAACATTTTCATTAGTCTATTGGTTGAAAGTCTAGAATAGATTTGCAAATAAATCCATTGATTTTATAGTGAATACAAAGAATTGTTTTTGGTGAAAAGATTTGTCCCATGACTTCACTCTTCCTCGATCATACGCTTGTTGATTTAAGATAAATGCATTTCTAAAAATGATCGACTGCCAGATTAAAGATATTAGTTTTGGATCTCAATTATTAGGCTAATTTGACAAGTAGTTCGCACACACCTAGATTAATGCCGAGTGTGCGTTCGTCGATCATTGAGCATTGATCGTTGATCGTTGGTCGACTCAAAGAGATGCCCTACAAACACAAAGCGACAAAATCGTGGCTCTGCTGAGACGTGAGACGGCAGAAGGTGGATGAGGTGGAAGTGGCGGTGGCGGTGGGGGTGGAGCTGGAGGTAAAGCGGTAGCGGAGGAGGCATCATCATAAAAGAAATTTATTGACAAACTATGCATTATTAAAAAATTATATGTACATGGAGTGTGCGGAGTGCGGTGCGCGGTGCTGTGTGGTGTGTGCTGTGTGGCGTTGTGCTGCGTTTGAGATTTGTTTAATAATAAATTCATTATGCGAGACGAAGACGGAGAAATTAAGCATGCATAGATATGTATGGGTTTCGGGTATGCTTTGCGTATGAGTACATACTGCGTGTATGAACACGAGTGTTTGAGTTTGGGCTTGGATTTGGTATTGGATTTGGGTATGGGCCCAATGCGATATTGATATTGGTATGAAGAAGGTGGCTATGGTCAACGAACTGCTTGCTGGTGGACCGTGAAAGTTGTCTGCACACACACGATTCTGACCCAAAAATGCTATAAAGCCCGGCAGACAACGGCAAACATTAAATATACTCGCGCACAGAAAAATGAGCAATTCCAACTGATTTCATTATGATAATTGTAGAAATTAACCAATTCATCGATGACCACAAAAATGTATTCAAACAATCCAAGAAGACGTCTCCGATCGACAGCAGAAAGTTTGAATGCCAAGCTAAATTAATTGAACGATAATCTGTCAGGGGGCCTTAGAAACTAAATTATTTGTTATGCAGTTCTGTGAGAATTGTCATTTCGTCAACAGCGCAAATTTTCTAAGGCTATCTCTAGAAAGAAGATCTAGCTGAAGACAGTTTCCTAGTGGATTTGTTGGCCAAAAAGTCGAGGCAGATGCCAAGTAGACAGAGCGAGCCAAAGCTGGTGTGACATGGGATATGCGCCTTGTAAAGCTTCCCTGGCTGGCTGTCGAGTCCAGGAAAGGGAAGCAGCAGTCGCAGTGGCATCCAAGTGCAAAGTCCAATCAAGCATTACAACGCCACGTTTCCGACTTCCGATGTGAGTTTCATATTGCTGAAATGTGAGCAATGCCAAAAAAAGAGCCGAGCAGCCACTGCAACTGGAAGTGAAACTGCTGCATTCGGTTCCCCTCTCACTCTGTTCCACTTCTTTTCCCACTCTCTCACTCTCTGCCTACTGCTAAAGTTTAACTGCCGCCTTCCACTTGATTAAACACTTTTATCCAGTCCAGAAGCAGCAGAAGTTGTGAGTCTCTCGGCGATTCTGTGAAATGTGTCAAGGGGTCTGCCAGGACATGCCCCATCTCTCTTCCTCCCCAGCGGTCGCTCTGGCTAACTGTCCGACTTGCTGTGTAATTTGATGCCAGACAATGATCCGTTGACGCTTGATCTTCTTCGCCGTCTTGGCCAAGCTGCTGAGTCAACAGTCGGCTGGAAAAACGGTTACCGCAATGACAGGTGCACTGCTCCAGCTGATGATCATCATCATCACGATGTTGATGTTGCTGTTGCTGTTGCTGTTGATGATGCAAGGATGCACCTTTCTGCAACTGCAGCCACTTGCCAGGGGTTGCTCCCGTCTCCGACTCGAGCTCGAGTCCCGTGTGCGCTCGAGTGTAATGCAAAACGTGTGTCGACCGCTTCAGAGCCACTGAAACAGGTACAACGCAGAAAAACAGTCGAAAAGGAAGTAGCCAGGCCTGGAAGGGAGGGGGTAACAGCCTCATCTCATCCCTCGCTGGCGTTCATTCAACTGCTGGCGCAGAAGCCCGCTCTCGGAGTCTCGTTGCCGGTCAGCCTGTCATTTGTACTTTGGCTAGGCCACAGGATCAACGCTCGCTGCTCGGTTTATTGAACTATAAAATGCAGTTGCCTTCATCATTATGAAAGTAGAGTCCTTCAACAACAACAGTGGCAGCAAAAAAAAAAGCAGGAGCAGCGACTTCGCCCTCTGTCCGTTCGTGCTGAAAGGTCAAACAGTTTTACGTCTCTCAAATTGCGAATGCCCATGCAAAACTATTCCAAATTATCTATATATCCTTCGCTTCATCTACAAATGCCTTCTGCACAATTGACTGCCACTACCGCCGTATATTTGAGGCTCTGTCCAACTGTGCACTCATTGCTTTGCAATTGAAGTCGGCATATTTTGCAATTATTTATTACTTGCCTTTTACAAAGTCGCACACAATGCTTTCCAGCTACAACTCTCTTAGTTCCTCAGTTCAGTAGGGCTCGAATTATATTGTAAAGCACAAGAATGTTTATCGAAACATGAAAATAATACTATTCATTTTATATACTTGCAGACGACCAATTGGAATGTGGCGATCTCACTTAATAATGGATGCGTCTTAGCAAGATGATGGGTGGATTCCGTCAGAAGATACCCAGAGAAACTCAGTATTTAATACTGATTGGAATTACAGCATTGTAAGTTTATTTTAGTTTCAAACAAATACAGCTACTAATGCATAATTTTTATTCTACTCCTAAAGGTGACGCTCTTTTACGTCTCGCATCTTGACTAATCCTTCCAACAATGGGTCACACATCTTATGGCTTGCATCCTGAAAAATTAACTTTAAATACTAGAAATTAACTTATTGCAAAGAAAATAATTTTATAAAATATCTATCTAACTAAAAAGAATATGTCCAATACTTGTCGATTCATATACATAGAAAACTATACATAGCGTATAAGAGAAATGTCATTTTTTGTATTAGTTTTTGCTTAAAAAGGTTGTACCAAATTATTAAGGATATAATAAACTAATTGATAAATATAGTTATACTTTATGTATTTTATAAAAGAAAATACAATCATTTTAAAATAAAACCAGCTTAAACTATCAAAATATAACTGTTTTTACTGGGATTGTTGTTGTTGCCATTAACTTGCAGCTGAATCTTAGCAAAAGGACACTTTTGTCGAGCTCTACCGCCTCAGAATCCTCGCGAATCTTAAAAGGACATGCATTTTTAGAATGCTCATGGTCAAATCTATCGAATGGCATTCAAGGATTTCAAGGATCGCGTAAAAAATTTTCCTAAAATTTTTCATGGGGGGGAGTATGCAAAAATCGCTACAAATTCCAAAAATCCCGACTAACTCGGCCATTTGAAGGACTACGCGGATGTCCTTTGGCACACAGATAGTCCTTAGCTTTCCTAGAGTGACTATGTAGTTAGATCCTTGAATATCCTTTTGGTTGCCAAGTTACAAGGACTTTTTTACATACCGAAAATAGGCTATAACTCAAGAATGTCATTGCATATCCTTGCTAGTCCTGTGGCAAACAACTCGTCTCAGTTAGCTCTATCGACTGGCCAAAGGACATCCTAATCGTCCTTGTAGTTTTTGAGATATCGTGGATTTTGTGTTTCGGGCCCAAATCTTGCGGTCCTCGGACTGAAAAATTACAAGTGTTGGATCCTTAGATGACCCCATATTTTTCTGATGTAGATCGATAGTTCAGGTCCCCGTGATCGTTGCAAACCAAATATCACTACTCTGCGGCAGGATATGCCAGAGCTAGGACACTTTGAAGTTTACGAATTGAGCAAATTTGTGTTTAGTGCACAGGCTCCGCCAAATCATGCCGCACAGACACAGGACTTGGTTTGCTAAAGCCACTTAGAGCTGGTCTACCAATTGGCATCAAAAAAGTTTGGGGTCATCTAAGGATCCAACACTTGTAATTTTTCAGCCCGAGGGCCGCAAGATTCAGACTCGAAACACAAAATCCACGATATCTCAAAAACTACAAGGACGATTGGAATGTCCTTTGGCCAGTCGATAGAGCTAACTGAGACGAGTTGTTTGCCACAGGACTAGCAAGGATATGCAAGGACATTCTTGAGTTATAGCCTATTTTCGGTATGTAAAAAAGTCCTTGTAACTTGGCAACCAAAAGGATATTCAAGGATCTAACTACATAGTCACTCTAGGAAAGCTAAGGACTATCTGTGTGCCAAAGGACATCCGCGTAGTCCTTCAAATGGCCGAGTTAGTCGGGATTTTTGGAATTTGTAGCGATTTTTGCATACTCCCCCCCATGAAAAATTTTAGGAAAATTTTTTACGCGATCCTTGAAATCCTTGAATGCCATTCGATAGATTTGACCATGAGCATTCTAAAAATGCATGTCCTTTTAAGATTCGCGAGGATTCTGAGGCGGCAGAGCTCGACAAAAGTGTTCTTTTGCTAAGATTCAGCTGCGTGTTAATGGCAACAACAACAATCCCAGTAAAAGGAGGTATATTTTTATTGTTTATGATGCTTTATTTATAAAAAAAATTTAGTTTCGCTTATAAAATTTATAAAATATAACAATAAAAATATAAATTATCTTAATATATGCTTAACAAAATGGTATATCTTAGTTAATTTACTTAATTCTTACGAACGTTTTGCATATATGAATAAATTAGTAATTTGATATCTAGTAAATTTAGTTCCGTTTATAGGATGTCAGTCAGTAAATGCGCAGTTTACAAGTATCTGAAGAACAAAAATAAAGTTTATAAGTGGTTTAAAAATTGCTAATAATAAATAACAGACTTACGATATTATAGATTGTAAATAGAAGGATAATCAATGACAGTCTGAGGACCAGATTCCAGCCAATCTAAAGAAGCATCACTGCAAAACACAAAAAAAAAACATTGCAAGATGTAAGAGAGTTATTTAAAAGTAGTCATTAACAAGTTTCTTTTAATTTAATGTAATATGAAATAGAATTGATGTTACCAAAATATCAGATAGAATTGAATAGAAAAGAGTTTAGAAATTTAGTTTCTTTTGAATTCTGCTACATTTCGAACTGATGACAACGAATTTTGCTTGGAAAGTACCATGATGTAAGAAAGGGAATAAAGTGCAGGATGATAACTCATCTGCGTGCAAACAGAGGTGCGTCAACTGTGAATATGAGTGTGAGTACGCACATAAAATGAGTGTGAGCGTAAGTATTGATTACCTGGACAGCCTTAACCCACAGTTAAAACCCAAAAACTGAAAATCATAACAACATTGGCAAGAAGGTGTGTGTGTTTTTTTGGGGTCTGCTGACGTATGACGTTGACAGAGTCGTCAGACGTCGTCAATCGGCGTTGAGTCAATAGTTTAATCAGTTCAAATATGAGATACAAGATACAACATCAGTTCGACTCTCTATGAATTGCGAGTTGGGTTCGTCGATTTGAATACGCAATGCAGCCGGCTAAACATAGACGAGCCGAGACGAGAACAAACTTCCCTTTGCCACTCTTCACTGCAACTCCTTAACTCCCTCAATTTAGGGTTGGGATTCGAGCGTGTAGTTTCGTTTTTTCGTTTTTTGGGATAGGGATTGTTTTTTGCCACGCTAAGTAAATATTTTAGTTGGCTGATAAAAAACACAGAGTAAGAAAAACCCAAATGGAACAAGAGCAGCAGTTGCAGTTGCAGTTGCAGTTAGCGAGTGGGAGTAGGACGAGAAGGAGGAGTGGCAGGCAGGCAGGCGCAGGCGACGTGTGGCATGCCACATGTGTGTGTGGCGTATGAGAAGGGTAAAAAGCGCACGCAGATGCATTTCAGAGCTCGTGTTTGTTTTGTTTGTCCCTATATTGCGTGGGACTGCGACATGTTCCGACTGTTGTAGCTGCAGATACACACGAGATACAGAAACAGATACAGATACAGATAGAGAGACAGATACATATATGCGACGATAGATACAGATACGACTACGGCTGGGGATACATGGAAAAATAAAAGATAGTTGCCATGGCTATCAAGTCGAAGCAAACACATGAATATTCAATCAGTTGTAATGTTGCGAGGGTGGCTCGCAATCGTGGCTCGAACCGACCGTTAGCACCGCCCGAGGGTGAATTCTGAGGGGTAGCAGCCGCAGCGAACAGTGCGCCAAGAAGGGACGCGAAAGGAAGGGGACGGGGGAGGGAGTCGCACGCTTGCCATGGGCCGCAAAATTGAGCGCAAAGCAAGTGAGACTAAGTAAACCACGTGATGGGCAGGAAGGCAGGACAGTGAAAGAGACTACCAGGGAGAAGAATTTCAAAATTGATAAAGTTGAGAACTGGAGAGTTTCGAGAGCGTCGTTAGCAATCAGAAGAATAATCTCGAAGTAGTCAGTACTTGGCAAGCGAAGAATGTGACTAACAGCGGGACGAAGGCAGCTATCGACCTTGCTGCGCCCTTACCAAATAGTATCTGAACACGATCCATTATCATTGTGTTCGTCCCCCGTTCAATATTTTGATCTTGATCCGAGCGAATCGCGGGGTTTCCGTCTCGTTTGTCATTTGTCGCAGCCAAAGTCAACTCGCAAGTCGCAGCGAAGAACATCAGGCAATAAGCCAAAGTCGAAACCTATCTCCACTAATAATATATATACTACATATACAGCGAACGTATTTTGTTATAATAATAAAATACACTATATACCAATACGAGTGTATGTAAGTAGGTAACACTATCAAGAGAGCAGATAACATGTGAGCGAACGTCTCTAGCTCCAGGTCTAGCCTCGATTCAATTTGGCTCTTAAAAGCAAACCAAAAGCAGCTGGCAACTGCAGCTGCAGCTGGCGCTGCCCCGACGCAATGCTACCCTGTAAAATGCATCTTGGACACACGCAGTCTCCTCTCTATCTTAATTAGTTGCTTTGAAGGCCACTCATGCCGGCTGGCACTCGTCTATAGATTACAGGGTATGCAGAGAGACACACACACACAGAATAGAAAGCAAACCCAAAAGCCATCGACAATGCCGACAACAAATTCACCTGATATCAGACGTCGTCAGCGTCATCGTCGTCATTGTCGTCTTTGTCGTCGTCGGCTTAAATCTCAAGAGCGCGCGCACATAGCGGAAATCTTCCCCCCTTAGCTCCGCTGCGCGCCACCTAGATTGGCTTGGCTGTGGTGGACGGGGGGGTGTATTGTGTTATCGCTTGGCAAAATCATCGATCATCTCAAATTCACGATCCATCATCATTAGCGATAAGACTCTGCGGAGCCGTTGCTCGAAATACGCTTGAAGTTTCCACATTTCGCCGCATGCGTCTCACTCTGCCCCACCCGCCGCCTGCCACACAACCCCTTGGCGCAGCTTAAGGTCAACGGGGCAGCCAAAGTGCAGATCACCCAACAACAGCTATAGGAAAATAAACAGCGCGTAAAATGATCTATTGTGCTCTAAAGGTGCTACCACTATTTATCTATAGACTCTGGCCCCAGTTGGAAGTTATCTCTCGAATTGCAGCAAAAATATCATTACACTGCGCGAAAGGTGATTGAAAACGGATATAGCAATAAACAACTTGATTAAAATATACACTTTCTGGATTTAAAATTGCTTTGATCAATCTATTTAATAAGAACTTCTTCCGCTTCTATTGAGTTAGCTTTGTTAAGTAAATCACTGAATTATTTTCTATATAGTTTAAGGGTTTATTGTACTTGTATTGCTATTATTAGTTGGCAACTGTTTAGATAATAAATCTATTATTAGAATTCAATTGAAAAGTCTTAACTGAAAAACATTTCATTCCAATTGCATTGCGAATTTTCTTGCAGTGTACAAATAGTCAATTGATGGGTGCCATCCGCAGCACAGAGCAGAGCAGAGTAGAGCAAAAGAGCCCCGTAACAGTCGGCGACTCGGCGGCTCGATTCGCCTTGAGGCTTGCGGCTGTTTATCTTTATTGTGGCCCCATTTTTCCTACCTCGGAATTCTTTTTTGTTTTTATAATTTTAAGACGCGTTGCGTCCCCAATTGATTGGCCGCTAAATCATGTCACGTGCTCGATTATACAGTCGAGATATATACACAATAAATAATCATTCCCAAATGCACTTCTAATGCGTCTTCGCTTCAACGTCTTCAGCGTCTTTTCCTCTCTCTATCTCTATCTCTATCTCTATCTCTATCTCTATCTCTATCTCTATCTCTATCTCTATCTCTATCTCTATCTCTATCTCTATCTCTATCTCTACATCGCCCGCGCTCCTTCTCTTTCTCCCTCTATCGCCAACTTTTTATGGGACCCTCAACTAGCATGTTTTTGCAACTTGTTGTTTATACCTCTCGATTTTATGAAGTCATTTACACTTGACAAAAAGCAATTGCTACAATTCTTCCAATACCGAATCCGTCGGAACAACGATGACTCATCGACTGTGACGCAGTTTAAGGGTTTATTGACCATGACTGTGAGGACTTTTCTGCGCTAAATATAGAACTATAATAAAGTGACTTTTTTCCAAAGATTATTTGCTTTCTTTTTCAAAAGGAATATCACTTAAAGTAAAGGCATCACTAGTTGAAATTCATTTCACTTGAGCTCGCATATAGTTGGTTGATAAATCATATACAAACAATGAAAAGTTTTCGAAATATTTAGAAGGAATTGGTCTAAAGATTGTTTTTCATTTACAGCAAAATGAACTTGGCTTCAGTTGCAGTGTAGAAATATTGTTTATAGAGACGATTAGCTGCAGGTTGCAGCTGTGTGATGTAAGAGGCAGCTGCCATAAAGCGCCAACGATCGCTAGATCTATCGATCTATTGGGCCGCCGCAGATAAGAGATATTACAGTTGGGCAAGATAGGCAGCACACTTGCAAGGAGACGGAACGACGGACGGACGGACGGACAGACAGACACGATACTCTGCGACATTGCAGTTGCGCTGTCAATGAGCACTGCAAAGTTGAGTTGTCGCCAATCGTTGAGCCCCAATAAAGCCACCAAAAAGTATCTCTATCTATCTATCTATCTTACTAGCTACCTATCTATCTGTTTGTACGTTTCTCTCCGGGGATTTAGGTCTAAAGACGCTGTAAACGATTTTTAAGCCTTTTCCCCTCCAGGTTCTGGGCGCGTGATAAAAAGCACACAAAAAACTTAAGACTCTGGCCGGTGTTACGATGTTACGATACAATGATATGCAATGATTTGACTTTGCCTCGTTTCGATTCGTTTCGTTTGTCAATAGATTGCAGCAGCGATCGTAGTTTGGGGATCACACTTCCATTCCTTCTTCTGCACTGACTCAGCTGTCTTATGTGCCATGAATCATCCATCCATGGTCTGTTTCGGCTTCTCAATGGGGGCTTTACATAGTACTTAACAGCGCCCTATCAGTGCCAAAAAAAGCAACAAACGCAAATAATTTACTGTATCTATCTGTGGACAGAACTAATCGCCGCCCACAGCATTTAGTTGTAGTTTTAGTCTTGTCTCCCCAATTGGCCAATGACGATAAGCTCTCCATGTGTGTGTGTGTGTGTGTGTGTGTGACCAACATTTGGGCCATAAATCGTTTCCAGTTAAACTCATTATATAATTGACAATTTGATGGCATATTACAATGTACTTTAGCTTCTCATACATAATTACCGAACCCAATTTCGAGCACTTCTGCCATTCCCATTAGCTATCCATACAGGTCCTGACCCGTCCTGTCTCGGCCTGTCCCTGGCGAATCAATAAAACCGGACGCATAATTCATGAGACACTCGCTCCTCCTCAACGTCCCCATTTCTCCCGAAACATCCCAGCAGTTCCGATATCTATGCCCGCCTGTCCATCATTTATGTATTGTCAGTCTATCGATTGTACACTCCTCGAAATTGCAGGTAATTGGACTAGCTAGATATGTATATGGTCTGAAAAGAATTGCCAAAAACTGAATTTCGCTCCCTATAAATTGAGGAATCTGATATGATCGTTAGGGATCTAGAATTTCAGCAAATCAATTTCCCATGATCAGCAGCTTCATACTTAAAGTAATAAATATGGAAATTAGAGTAGTTTAAAATAAATAAAAATTAAATAGATTAATTATAGAAACCATATTCAGATAGTTAGTGTTGCTAAGAAACTAAGAGTAGTTTACACTATCACTCAATATAGTCTCCTAAATTCGAAATCAGCTTTCTCGGCAATTCTCAGCTTAATATCGTTTCTGTGAGCTGAGTTCAGTGAGTTAGTTTGCTGATAATATAAATGTTTGCTTTGGTTTACGTCAATGCTAGCGTATTTTTTCACAGTGTACACTTTCCATCGTATCCCCCCGTACTTGCACCATCTCCATCTCTGTCTTCGCCACTGACCAACTGAAGAAGCACTGAAATGGGGATAACATCGCTTTTTGAGCGCTCCCCGCCCCCAGGCCCCGTCGTTCCCCCACCAGCCAGCTGTGCCTCCCTCTGCGAGTGTGTTTTTGTGTGTATCTTGCAGATACAGATACACAAGTGTTGCCCAGGTAACTAGAGCCACGAGAATTGTACATAACAAACCAAAACCCAAGCTGCCTGCTGTGGGGGTGTGGGGAAGCTCTCCTCTCTGCCTACGCTGCTGCTCTACATAGGGGTGGATCGGGCCCGCCTCCTCCCACCGCGTCCCCTTCCAATAAGCGCAGACTCGCTGCTGCTGCTGCTGCTGCTGCTGCTGCTTTGGCTGATGTTGTCATTGGCCAGCCACCTTGAGTCCGTCCGTCTGTTCGCCCGCATGATTTCATCTGAGCCAAGAAGAAGCAGCAGTAGTAGCAGCAGGTAAAACAAGCTTGAGCTGCTGCTGCTGCTGGATGCAATAGCAGCAAATCGATAAACAGTTCTCATTCCAAATGTATCTGCAGCTGAGACGCTGACGGCGACGACGATGGCGACTGTTTTGTGGTTCGTTGACTAAATGCGGGCGTGTGTACGTTATATACACACCGACACACACACACACACACACACACACGCACAGTTCACTAGTCGTGCATTATGCTGTGTATCTGGCTGGGCAAGAAAAATCAATGCGCAGCAGCAGCAGCAGCAGCCGAGAGCAGCGCAGAGTAAACGAATCACAAAAACGCAAGTCACGCGGGAGATGTATGTGCACACACACACACACACGCGCGCACACAGTGAATACATAGAATGACGACGTCAATGTAAATGCTCGGTCCTGCGCAGCAGCAGAAGCTGAGACAGAGATAGCAGCAGCCGAGAGGCTGCTGTGGTTGGTTCACACACAGCGCATACACATATTCACACACACACACAACACACATGCACACAGATAGGTAGCGACTGCGCTGCGCTGCTCCTGTGCCAGCCGCAACGAGAACAAATCTCAAATGGGCGCAAAAAGGAAATACACAAACAAAACGTATTGAAACGAGAAGGAAACACAGCGTCAAAAGCTGTGCTGTCGACGTTGACGTCGACGTCAACGTCTACTGCTGCTACTCGTCTGCCCAATTGCCAGGCGGCAATTTATCAGCAGAGCGCAGCGTTCCTTACCCAACAGATGCGACATCGCGACGTCGTCAACGCAGCAGCAGCAACAGCAGCAGCAGCAGCAACGCTCTGCCCTGCCACTGTCAGCGTCGTTCCTCTCTCGTGTGCGTTCGCGCTCTCTTCGTGTGTTTGGCGCTCGTTGTTAGCTTCGTGCTTTGCTTGGCGTATCTATGTGGCTTATCTGTGTGAACGTGCGCGTGTGTGTGTTTATTCCATTCATTCTCTCCCCCTTCATGTCAGGCGAGAGAGAGAGCGCGCTCTCTGCTACGGCTGCGGCTGCGGCTGCGGCGGCTGCTGCTGTGCGCTTTGATTACACCTGAGTATTGCTGCTGTTTGGTTTTTCTTCGGCAAAGTCGTGGAACGCGCGCTCGCACTTCGTGCCTAATTCGTGTCTCGTGTCGTGAGCTGGCCATGTCGGCGTCGCCGTCGCCGTCGCCGACGCTGTCACTACTTCAATTGAATTGTAATGAGCGTGTGTCGCTGTCGCTGCTGCTGCTGCTTCTGCTGCTTCTTTTTGGTGCAGTTGTTGTTGCTTTTGGAAAATTTGTTAAATTTTCGTCGTCAGCTTTACGGTTTTTTGCGTTTTGCTGTTGTTAATGCGTTTTACGCTTTACGTTTTATGTTTTAATGTTATTTTTTTGTCGCCGCTCTCACTGCTGTCATCTTCGCTTCTCCCCCTCCCTCTCTCTCTCTCTGTCTCTGTCGTTTTTCCTTTCTCTCTCTCTATCTCTCCAATTTCAACTCCAACTCTAATTTGTTTAAATTGTTTTTTAATTAACTATCAACGACATTTTCTTTTCATTGTTTGTCAGCAAATTTTCGTTTCGTTTTATTTCTAGCCTCCCTTCCTCCCCTCTGACCACGTTTGCTACTTTTGGCCTGCTCTTCTTTGGCTTGTTGGTTCTGAGCCCTCTTAGTTGATTGGCCATAATGAAGCTGTAAGCCAGCGAAAGTTGATGACAATGCGAATCATGCACAGTAATTGAGATCTGTCTTCAAAACAACAGAAATCGTATCCAAAGGAATTTCATTATAGTATTGTCTAACTTCAGAAAAGACAAATCTGTTATATTTGTCGCCCTAGCCTGGAAAATTTAAAATCTGTTGCAAAGTTTAACCATTGAATTATAAAAACACAAAGTATACTTGTTTGACAGTTAACTGTTCTGAAGAATGCAATACTTTATGTGATTGCTATTGGAATTGATTGCTTGGATTCCTGCCTTCAGCGAAATACGTTTCGCGCAAACTTTGAAATTAATCATTGATTATCCTTATCGATTTTTTTGGTGTGCTTTTGGTTTGTTGATGAAATCACAATGCTGCGATTCGAATGCAATCGTGACTCATGCGATTCAAGTGAATGAGCTGGCCAGTTCAGCTGCTGGAATATGCAAAGATGACTAGATATATGGTCTATATGAATTACACTTCTAATTGCTTGACATCTCTCTTTCGCTCTCTCTCTCTCTCTCTCTCTCTTTGTCTGTCTGTCTCGACTGCACTTTGGCTGCGTCGTCCTTGACCCTGGCAAGTAGTTGACTAATTGCTGCCGGCCACCAGTTTTCCAATTTTCACGCTCACAGCGGTACAGACGACGGCGACGACGACGACGACGTCGACGTCACCGATGTCAGCTTAGTTGCTGCTGCTGCTGTTGTTGTTTGGTTTATTTTGAAAATAAAACACGCTAACGACGCGTAATAACCATAAATAGTTAAAAATATTTCGCTGCCCATTCGCGTGCTGTCCCTCTCTCTCTCTCGCTGTCACTTACACTAGCGCCCTTGCTTTCATTTGCCTACTCTCCTCATCTACTCTCTCTCTCTCTCTCTCGCTCTCTCGCTGTAAAAGTTCTTGCAGCTAGAAGCTTCCGCAGCAGCCACAATTTGCTTGCTAGACCGGCTAGCCTCTTTTGTTACTCCCACCTCCCCTCACTCCCTGCTTATCACTCGCGCTCTTTTTCCAATCAGCGCTCGCTTTTGGTCAGCTTTTAGGCCAACTATGTCACTGCTTATCTGCGGGCCAAAATGATTGAACGGCTGCTGCTACTGCTGCTCTTTATTGCACGTCGCCGCCTTTCCCTTCTTCACCTTTATCTCCATATCCTTTTCCCTCCATTTCAATCCCCTTCTAACTCTTCTCTAGTATTTCTCCCAGTCCTTAAGCTTATCTTTCTTCACTACTCCTACTCTCACAGTCTTTCTCAACTCAACTCCTTCTTTTATACCTTTTCTACTTCTGCTCTTCTTCTGGCACTTCACCCTCTCCCCCCACCGCCTCATCGCTTGCCACTCTTCTTTAGCTGCTGTTTCTTGTTGTTGTCGCGCCTTTGATGTGTCGCTTATCTAATCGACAGTCATCAGTCGCCGTCGCACTCTTCCTCTTCTGCCTGCTCTCTCTCTCTCTCTCTCTCTCTCCGCCCCTGCACCATGTCGCAAGATTAGCGAAGCTGCGACGCCACCAAACTGAAGATAGCAGATAACAGAAAGAGCGAGAAAAAGAGAGAGGGGGGGGTGAGGGAGGGGAAAGCTCTGCTGGCAGCTGTGCTTGTTGCCTTGTTCCATTGGCTTCTGGTTTTGTTTGCCCCCCTCGCGTCGCCATCTCCCCGCTCGCACAACTGGCAATCTCCTCATTTATTTTTGGTATGTTTATGACACCTCCAGATAGGCACAACAATTATAAGAACACACATACCGATTATTTATCAACATGAGCACACAACAACTTGCCGCAGCGACTGCTAAATACCCTGGGAAGCCCAATGCAAGGCAGTAATAATAATCCAGGGACCATTCAGAAGCATGGTTTTAATAAAGATTGCAAACAAAATATATTTGTCTATACAATGGTCTTCTAACAAATTCTTTTCTTCAAAATTCCAATGAATTCAAGTTCAGACAATTCGCCTAAGTCTGGCAATGAAAGGGATTCAAACACTTCATAGACCTTTAAATAAAAATGAAATTTCAACTTCAAACTGTCGCTAGTCTATTTTAATTGCCTCACTTAGTTAAGAGTTAAGTTTGCTGTTGAATAAAAGTTGCAAATAAAATATATTTGTCAATACAAATTCTTCTTTTCTTCAAAATTCCAATGAATTCAAGTTCAGACAATTCGCTTAAGTCTGGCAATGAAAGGGATTCAAACACATCATAGAGTCTTAAATAAAAATGACGGATTAAGTAATTTCTGAAATTTCAACTTCAAACTGTCGCTAGTCTATTTTAATTGCCTCACTTAGTTAAGCGTTAAGTTTGCTGTTGATAATTGAAAGTAACTTGCGTACAGCAAACCCGTTCTGCACTCGGAGTGTTTACAGGGTATGCATAAGTGCATATATTTATATTGATTTCACATGTTTTATGGCGCTTTGCGTGGACAGTCGACGGCAGTTAGCAGTTCCAGCTTCAGTTCTAATTCCAAAAGTCGCCAGGCAGAATGACGGAGCGAGATAGCTGCATGGCGAAGGGAAAGGGTGGGTGGGGGTAGGGGGGGGGGGTGAGAGGGGGTCGATCGCTGATTGTGACGCATAGCGAGCGCAACTGTACTTTTCATTCAGCTCGTCACAGATCTTGCGCAAGATTCGATCATAAACCACAAATGTGCACGGCCTTTTCTCTGCGTCTGTGTGTGTGTGTGTGTGTGGGCGTGTGTGAGTGTGTGTGGGCGTGTGTGTGTAATCAATGAAACTGTGCGCTGATAGCGTTAGCATTAACTCTATCAAGGTGTTCGAGCTATATTAGCATAACGCCTCTAATCTTGCAGACTTGCCCCGCATGCATGCTCCACTTGAATATATAACACATATATATATATGTAGTCAAGGTAATCGTTTATCTGGCTGAGAAATGCCGAATATTCGGATTGATTCTCATGCTGACTCCAATGCATAAAATACACAGTGAGCAAAAGAAACTACAGGAAGTGTTTAGTAATACTATTTCTTCGAATTCAATTAGGCGCATCAATCTTGTGACTTTTTGACTCAATGTAAGGACTTAATATAAATAATCTGTACATACAATAAATACTTACATTCCGGCAATTTATACTTTTGTAGCCATCGGCAACGAGAGTAATATTAATAGTTAATATTTCGTGTTGCTTTGAAGACTTCAATGTTTAGCAGTTAGAGTAGTTTGTGCTTTGTGAGATATATTCAAAAATCAGACAGCTCATCAATAATCTAAGTGGCAAGTGTCTCATTCGCTGAGTGTATTTTGAATTTGAATTATTTTCGGTATCTGGCGCAGCACTGGCTGCGAACGCTGTGGCACGTCATGTTCTCTGTTCTCCGCTGGGTTATTAATGGGTGTTTATGCAATAATTGGTCAAAACAGGAAGACGTGTTCAAAGTCGATTTTGTGCTCAATGCAATGCAATGCAATGCAAACGCACACAAAGTCAAGACGATTCGTGCCGCTTTCCTCCGTTGCGACCCCTTTTTCCACGCCACAACTAAATCCCTCCTCGCAAACACCACCTCCCCCAGACTGCCCCTTGGCAGCTCTATAAATTATAGAGTATGGCATGCTGCAGTCTTCTTATCACCGTCAGACACATAACAAGTCAAACATACACTCGCATATTTGCGACGAGGGTCGTTTCAGGAGTTTGCAATGCAAAACGAGAACAACAAAAGCAACATTCAATCATCAATCGAGTTAAAATACTCAATTTATTCCCTGTAATCAATTGAAGCGCGTGAATGAATAACTTGCAACAGTTGCCAATCGATTTGCAAGTCCACTTTCCGTATAACTGTCTTCTATCGAGCTGCCCTCGCGCTCTAAATGGGTGCTTTTTGAGCGGGTATCTGCGGCCAGTAATCCCCTGTGCTGCCAGTGTCTGAGTGCTGTGATAAGCGATCGATTGGCTATAGACAATATGCACATTGTGCACACACAGTTGCACATGTATGTGGTAGAAACTGAAGCTCAACGGGTACGAATTGAAATTGAAAAATGTCTGAAAGTCATAGAATGCAATCAGGCCATTAAATGTATCTCATGACATGAGCGCAACGAAGCTTTTGGATCGTTTTGCCCTTGTTGCTGTTGCTGTTGTGCTTTTGGCTTACGACTACGAAACGTGCGCTGCAAAAAATGCAGTTCAGCTCATGAAATGCAGAAACACAGACCCCTTTATATATATATACCCTGCACCTGACTGACTCTTGAGTGTTTACTGTTGACTGTTGACTGTTGCATCGCCATCAGTTTCGTTCAGTTTCGTCTGCGACTTTTGTCTCTGATTTCGAGCTGCAGCCTCATGGCGCCACAGTCGAACACGTAATTAGAACAGTGGCAGTCGCAGTCGCAGTCAGAGTCAGAGTCGGTGGTAATTTGAATTGGTCAGCATTCGGGGGGTTTTTAGTGGGTCTCGATGTTACCCAATTTCTGTGCTCCACTCGCTGCTCTCTATCTCCGACTACGTGCCACACACAAAACACTCGCGGAGTGCTCGCATAATGCCATGATGCGTCTCCACGCGAGAACAAATTGTGGCAATAACAGCCCCCACCTCGTCCCTACCTCTCTCTCCCCTTATTCAATACTATTATGAAATATTTTCTAGCATGCGCCGCTTGCATCATCGCCGAGGGCGGCGAGTAACACTCAAAGGGGCGCTAGGTTGTGAATATTACATGAATACTCGAGTTAGTACAATGCCAACAAGTGCGCTCGAATCGATTTCTTTAACGATGATGGCGCTATCGTGTATTGATCTCCAGTTAAAGTGCAGTCATTCAATTCTCAATTTTATTCTGATTCGTTACTCCCACTTTAATCTCTTGTTAAGCTTTCAATTCATTATGCTAATAACAATAGATTTCCATTGATTGCGTACTATTAAGAATAAAAGGTCAGTTGATATTTTAAATCAGCAAATCTTGACTCCTTAAACGCGTTTTATAAATTCCATATAAATTGGCACCAAAACTTCTAAACTAGCAAATCTTGCTATAGTTTTAGACTCCTTAAACCCGATTTATGAATTGCAATTCGCAATTTTTAATTCTTACTATAGTTATGGAACTCCTTAAACGCGACTTATAAATTGCAATTCACTGCAAAACTTCTAAACTAAAAATAAGACTATTGTAATTTGAACAAGTTTAAAATAAATGCGAGTTATTAAAGTCACCTTAAACCAGCTTTATTTTATGCAAGTATTCTTCAATACTTTTTTCCATAGGCAAAAGAACATTATTCTTTAAAGAAAATTCAATAGAGTAATTAAGAGATAGAGAGAGAGAAGAATGGAGCAAGTGTAGCTATGGCAGAGTGATCTGCTGGCCTAGTGGGAGCTTCTTGTCTCACTTTCAGTTTTCAATTAAGTTGGACAAATTCTTGCGGCATTGTCATAAGATAGTCTAACAATGCCTGGAGCTATTGTTGTTGTTGTTGTTCTTCTTCTTGTTGTTGGTTTAACGTTGCGTCTGGTTTTGTAGTTTTTGTTTCCTTTTCTTTCGCAGCGCTTGCTTTTCATTTTCAGTTGGCTATTTTCGTTTTCCTTTGCCCAATTTCCATTAAGAAGCAATTACGTTGCTGCTCATTAATTTCGTGATCGCATGCCATGTTCAAATGCACGTGAGCAGCGCAGATGAGCCGAAGGGGAAGACTGAAACTATTACAACAAATATGAGCACGAGTCCGCAGGGACAGCAGAGACAGCAGCGTCAGGGGCTTGGCGGGCAACAAGACGTTGCCGCAACACCTGCCACATTCAACTGCAACTGCAACTGCAACGACAACGGCAACGAGAACGGCAACGGCAACTGCAATTGCAACGGGGGTAAGACTCAACTGGCAACTCAAAAAGGCAGCTGCCTTGTGGTCTCCCTCGCCTCACATCGAGTTGCGCATACGCCACGTGACACTCGAAATCTAGTTCAGTTAACAAGCTCCACCCAGCAGCATAAAGCGCACAATGCGGTGGTCAATGAAGCCGCCCAACGAGGCGACCGCTAATCAATCATGCCACATGACCACGCCACCAACAACAGCAACAACGGCAGCAACAAGAGCATTAACAGTGCGAGAATCGAATCGCAGTTAACCTTCTGCGTTTAACACAGTTTAACACGGTTCAGCAAATGGCACTTTCCAATGAAAGAAAGTTGCCTACGCCAAACTGGCAACAAAGAGAACAATTTCAGCAGGTGAACAGTGAACACTGAAGTCAGCCAAATGCTTCATATGTGCTAGCTGCAACTGTCTATTGTTGTAATTCAAAGCTATCGTGCTGAATGTGCTCAGACCTCAGATGTGCGTGTCTGGAAGAAGATACATCTCTCTGTAAATTAGCTGGCTAACACGAAGAATCTACGAATTAAGCTGACGTTTTTAGCATATTCAATTATATTAAGTAAAATGCTTCACAAATCAACAAATTAAACTGCAACTTTTAGAATATAGAACTGAACAACTAAAGACTCAAATGCAATAATTTTGAAATACAATCTAAAGCTTGGCCAAGCAAATAAAAGATAAATAAATAATTCAAGAAACACGTATGAAATAGAGAATAAAATTGATATAAATAACTACTAATTGCTGAGTTCCTAGAGACTCAAAAGGCTGCTGGGCAAACAGACTCCGGGCCAGAACAATGGAGAGTCGGTCCGAAAAGTCGCCAAGGTAGAGGAGGAGACAAGAGACCAATGAGAAAGAGTAGGAAGACGAAACGACAAAGAACGGAGCAGACCTTGAAACAGTTCAAAAACGTAAACGGTTCAGTGATCATTGGATGTAAAAATAAAACATAAAAAGCCCAGAAGAAAAGAAATAAACGGGAGAAACTGAACAGAAACAGAAACAGAAACAGACAAAGCAGAAGCTGGAAGATAATGAGCGCTACACAGCACTGCGCCAGAGGGAGTGAAAACACAAGAGAGCGACAGAGACAGAGAGATAGCGAGGGGGAGAATTGCGGCACAACATCCGTCATCTTGGCTGTGGATGAGCTTGCCACCAACACTGACTCTGACGCTGTCGCTGGCATGCCACGGATGATATAGGGGTCTCTCTGGCCGCCGATCTGCTGCGTCTCGGGTCTCGGGTCTCGGGCCTTTGGAGTCGGGGGTCTTGACTTTGGCGTGCGCGCTGATCTGCCTGACTGCGTCGCGGCGTCGCAGCGTCGCAGCCCGCCAAGAGGTCGACGACGATGGCTGCTCTGCTTCTGCTTCTGCTTCTGCTCTTGGCTCGTTTGGTCGCTTGGTCAAAAATCGTTGAGCCGTTGAGAGAGGCAGTCAGCAAACAGTCGGCAGTCAGCAGTCGGCAGTTGGCAGCAGCCCATTATCCATTATCAGTGTTGGTAAACGTCAGTCAGCTGTGCAGCTTTGCTTAGCTGCAGTTGCCATTGTGGTCGCTTCGCGTCTCGCTTCTTTTTTGCTTGTGCCGCTTTCGAAGCTGCCTCTTGCGATGGATGCGCAATGCCAGATCATAAAACGCCATTCAAATTGGCAACGTCTTTCGCTAGAGGGAAGTCTGCACCGACAGCTACCCTGTAAATTCAGCTATTGCAAAACAAATGAGCTAGCTCTATACTAAGTTGTTAAGCACCCCGATTAGTTGTTGTTGTTAGACTACAATTTAATTTCACATCCAAATTTAAATTCTACAACTCTATTAAGCAAGACAAAAGTTACTATATCTACTCATTCTACAACTCTACCAAGCAAGGCAAAAGTTACTATATCTACTCTTTCTACAACTCTATTAAGCAAGACAAAAGTTACCAAATCTACTCTTGCTTCTCTTTTAAATCTTATTAACTTAGTCGCTACATCTTTTTCGATTATATACCTCTAGCTATTTTTATAACTTATGTGTTCACAGCTCAATTTTGCTCAGTTTGTTCAACATTTCAGATTGTTTTGGGCGCTGCAATAGCTTTAGCTAGCTGCTAATGTGTCGCTATCATTGGCTCTCGCAATGTATCTGGGCTGTATCTTTAGACGTAGTTGCCTCTGTATCTTGGGCTGTAAATGTATCTGTAGCTGGGACTGGGCCCAAGTCTGCGTCTCTCTTAAGTGCCCCTGGCAGTGCCTGCTGCCTGACAACGCCCCGCCGCCGTTGCCAGTTGCTGTCGTTGTCGTTGTCGTTGTTGTCGTCTTCATTGTTGATGTTGTTGCTGCCGGTAATGATCTTTAACCAAGCGTAACGTTTGCTTTCAGTGCGTCCACATCTGCGTCGTCATCATCGCCGCCACCACCACCACCAACAGCACCATCAACAGCAGCACCAACGCCATCATCATCAACATCAACATCACCATCACCATCATCGTCGTCGGCGTCGTCGTCATCATGATCATCTTCCAGGCAGACATTAACCTGGCTCAGCTCCTCCCGTTTCGCCGCAACTTTTCGTTGCTTTTTTCCCATTTGTCTCCCCCTATTTTTATATATTTTTTTTTAAATGGCGTCGACTCAGCGCCAAGCTTCCCGGGCAGATAAAAAAGATACAGCCGCAGTCAGAGCTACAGATACAATTGCAGATACAGATACACACGTGTGTGTGTGTGTGTGTGTGTGTGTGTGTCTGTGTGTGTGTGCAACATTAATGATCAGCCAGGCAGTCATTCATTCAGTCAGTCAGTCAGGCAGCGAGCGAGTCTGTTCAGACCTTGATTTTTCATCAAGTTTGCCATCTACCACTGCCCCCGTCTGCGGCACAGCCACAGCCACAGCTACAGTCGAAGCCGGTTGCTGGGTTGCGGTTCAGGGGAACTGCCCCTCGATAGCTCCACAGCTCTCTCGCGTTAAATGCAAAATGGGGCATCCAAGTGAGCAAATCATAAACTGAACGAACAAAGCCAATGAGAAAAAATATATTGTACATAAAACGCTTGCCAATGAAGTTCTGGGATTAACAATCTCACTGCTCCCCCCCCAACAAAATAAATAAATAAAAGAACTCTTATCTGATAGCCTTCCAAAGAGTTAAAGCTAGTGTTAAAAGCTGAAACACTGAAAGCAAACGCAATAAATCAAAAGGAAAACATACAAATAACAATAACAAGAAATAAATAGTAATAGAAAATAGAAAAGCAAGACGACAGGAAAATAAAAGTATTTATATAGTTGAAAGTATTTGGTAGATGGCACTTGTGCACGCGTGTTTTCGCTCAGTGTATTTGGCTGGTCAAAAGATTGCTGTTGAAATGGAATTTCAGAGAATTTCACAGCCACTCAGACAATGGCAAATTAAGAGCACCAATGAACTTAGCATAGCATAGCGTCTAAGGAAACAGATACGAGTGGGAGCGACACAAAGTCAGGGATGCAGATGCGGATGGGCTCAAGAATGAATGCAAATGGTCTGCTGCAGTCAATGCCAAGTGACCAAGTGGATAAGAACAATGAGGCGGAAGGCTGAAGCATTGGCGAAACGTGTGGGAAGATTGATTCTGCTTCTTTGGCGCACAGATTTAGCAGCTCATCTGAATGATACTCAGCTCCTCCTCTACACAACGAGCGCCATCGCGAGCGAACGAGAGACAAGAAGAAAGAGAGAGAGAGTCAAAGAGGGAGAGAGGTAGTGTGAACGAGTGTTGATGCTATAAATAGCTATGGTGTGACTCGCCTTGATCTTTGCTTTACAGCCATGCCTACCCAACAGATACATCTATGGCAGATACAGATACAGCCGCAGCCACAGCGACAGATACAGCTACAGATACACGCACAGAGCAGCTACCATGCTGATGAAGGCGTCATCACGAAATCTCGGCAGCAACCGGCAGCAAACGGCAAATAAACAAGCAGCAAATGATGATGATGATCAACGCTAAACAACTGCGCGCACAGCCGCCAGACACAGACACAGAGACAAATACAGCTACATTTGTATCTGCGCCCATGCCCACGTGTCTGTGTGTGTGCGTGTGTGTGCTCACCCATAAGTGCTTCATTAATCTCTGTCAGCGTTTGCTTCGCTGCTCCCCCCGTACCCCACCCCACACGCTGCCTCGCCAGCTCCTCCTCCGTTTTCAAATGTGGCTGTATCTCTGCTTGCTGCTGTATCTGTATCTGGTGTGTGTGTGTGTGTGGTGAATGTATCTGTAGTTGCGTCCGTGATTTCATGTCTCCCCCCAGCACATGGATGGCCACTTTGACTTCATCTTTGTTTGTGGATTTGTGCTTCGTGAAGTTCGAAAAGTATCGCCTGGACAACCGTCGAGAAGTTGAACTTCAATTAAAGAGCTGACAAGTTTACACAGATTGCTTTATATCGCAAATTAATAAAGATGTCTTTCAACCAAAATGTTTCATTTTGAAACAAAAGAACTACAAAGCTCTAAAGTCGAAAATGTGAGAAACAGTGAAAAGTGATATTAGGTTTGACTGCATTTATAAGCGCTAAAAGAGCAAAATAACGATAAAGCTCTAACGTTTAAAATGCGAGATATAATGAAGAAAGTGATTTTAGGTCTCACTGCATTATTTATTATTTAGAGAAAACGTTAGACAGCAAACAATTTAACACTTGTGCAACAATCACTAAATGCTTCGTTTGTTTAGCGTCAGTTTTAAAAAAGGTTTGTCGCCCATTAGTCAAAGTTGAACTGCATATTATTAGACTTGAGTCATAGAGAATACCCCAAATCATTAATTGTTTAGTTGTGAACTTGTTTCAATTGCAAGAAATTGATTTGCTTCAAGGGAAGTTTCAAATCAAATTAACACTGTATTGAACAATGTAATTTAACAAAATAGGAATTAAAACAGTGTTCGTTTAAATCGTGTGCATTATGTTAATGTAAAGTTGCAAATAATTGACAACTTCATAATTCAACTACAAGAAATTGATTTGCTGCCAAATAAAATTAACACTGTTTTAAACAATGCAATTTAACCAAATAGAAATTAAAAAGGTTATGTTTAAATTGTGAGCATTATGTTAATCTGAAGTTGCAAATAATTGGAAACTGCACAACTCAAATGAAATGCAAACATTTGAGAAATGAGTGAGCATCTTTTCGTAGTCCGGAGCGGTTCGCGAGTGAACCGGTTCTGCTTGCTGGCTGGCCGACAAAACTTGTTGATAAGCTGAGGGTCAGCCTGGCTGGCTGGCTGGCTTGGCTTGGCCTTCTTCAGTCTAGACTCTAGACGCATCTTCAGAGCAGCCAATTCATTGGAATCACCCTCCGCGCTGCTGCCCCGCACTCTTCATGGTAGCTGGCGTTACGTTTGAGTGCACAGCAAAGTCGAAGACGACAGACACAGGAGAGGAAGTGGTCGAGTCGGAGCTGGCGGAAGTGCAGAGTGAGTGAAGAGACTGGATGAAAGACGGGTTGCACGCTGGGGGTAGGGGAGCGGGAAGGAGGTGAGGCATGCGTGCCTTAGCTTTGATCGCGTGCGCCACAAAAGCCGAAATACGAAAATCAATAGCCAAAAAATACGAGTGCGGGCCGGAGGGAGAGCGCAAGAGTGAAAGAGACGCAGAGATGCTGGCTGTGTCGCTGTAGGGTTGCATGCCACACCCATGCATCCGCTGTGCCACAGCCAGCCACAATCATGGCATATTCCCTTTCATTCCACGCCATATTCCCGGCTAGTGTCAATGACACACCTTCGGCAAACAGAGAACAACGCAGACGTCGCAGCAAGGAAGCAACTTCCCAAACTTCCCAACTTCCCAAACTTCCCTGACTTCCCTGACTTCCCAACTTGCCGACTTGCCGACTTTTGCGAGCTTACAGCGCGGAACCAACGACCATGAATAATCCTCAAAAAGCCAGTAAAAATCATGCTTGCGTTCAGACAGCAACTGAAATACTCTTTGCCCCAAAGATTTGTATCTTTATAGTCGAGAAGTTCATCAAATTAAAACATGTCCAACAGAAAAAGTATCTGTTCTTTGTGTTGTTGCCGATTCTCGCTGCTCAATATTAGAATTTCATTCATTAAACAATTAATCAATCGTCCTCGAATTTATTGTAAAATAAATAAAATTTGCCTTTAAGCATTAAAATGATATATGCGACCATTAGGCAAGTTATAAAATGTTTCCACTAACTGAAAATGATGTAGAGTAACACAATAATAAGCGCTGAAACTCATTTGTAATACATGATTTAAGCTAGTTAGAGTGGGAATTTGTAAGTATGCACACCAACTCTGTTGTCTAAAAATGCACATATAAACAATTAAACTTTTAAATTGGCAAATACACAAATTTCAGGTCAATAAACACGTTGAGT
Source organism: Drosophila rubida (assembly GCA_035046165.1). Classification (NCBI taxonomy): domain Eukaryota; kingdom Metazoa; phylum Arthropoda; class Insecta; order Diptera; family Drosophilidae; genus Drosophila; species Drosophila rubida. The sequence continues at coordinate 4,292,722 of JAWNOF010000023.1, read as the reverse complement.
ACCCCAAGTGGTAGAGTATCTACACATCAAAAAGGGAGGTGCCAAGTCCAAGTCCAAGTTGAAGTCACAGTTGGAGTGTGCAACGCAGCATGTGCTCTGCACACACACACATGCTCTCAGAGGTCCCTGAGCACACAAAGCGCCATCAACATGAACTCACGCACACCCGAGAGAGAGAGAGAGAGAGAGAGAGAGAGAAATTCTCCTGCCAGCGTCATCATCGCTAATGGAAGCTCTGGGCCTGTACTTTCCACCGCCACGTCTATATGGCACCACATTACATGCGAAGAGAGGATATAGCTTACACACATTTATATATGTATATAGTGCATGTACAGTCCGCAAATGAGGCTTCAACTCCAGCAGCCTTGGCTGAGTTGAGTTGGCTTGGATTGGGCTGGGTTGGGCTGGGTTCTTCCAACCAGTCACCTGAGAGTGTTGTGGCCGCTGATTATCAGTGAGGACATGCACACGAACAAGCTCATTAGCCGAATCCTTGGAGAGTGCTCTAGACCCGCACACAGACAGTCGCGGGGAGCGCAGCGGGCACGAGACAGTTACGGCGACGTTTGTTGACTGTTTTATGATGGCGCTTTTGGGCCAGGTGAATAATGATGATGACGTTGCTGCTGCTGCTGCTGCTGCTGCGCTGATAATGATGATTGTCGCCTGGCCTTTTGACCAGTTGATGGCATGAGCACAGCACAACAACCAGGGGTGGCAAGCAGGCGGACAGACTGGCAGACGGGCAGACAGGGGGGGGAGACAGAGGGGACAGCACTGTAAGCTTTGACATGCAATTTGAGGGGAGCGCGGTGTGCGCGTTTGTCTCCCTGCCAGAGCAATGTTGACAGCAAAAACACAAATTATGAAGCTGAACATTAAAGGTCGCCAAGGATAAAAACATGCAATGCCCAAGTACTAGATTGCGAACACATTTAACCAATTGAAAATTGCAGCGTATGGTCAATGCAGTTCCTGAGAGGGAGTTTCACCTGACACGCAATATTTGTTCATTTCTAATATAACGAATAAAGCAATCACTCTATTTATATAGTCAGAGAATTTACTATAAGCAGTGGGCAGACGTGAACGATTTGAATCAAAGCAAATCGAACTCTTTTTAAATCAAAAGTTACTTTCAATTGACTAGACAAATTGCTAGAATTGCATCGTTTTATGTGGTTTTTGAAATAGATTTTTTAGAAAATATTGTGAGAAGAAAACGCAGCATACGTGGATGCAATTTATCCAATTGAAAATTGCAGCAAAAAGTTGGTGGAGAGGCAGTTTCACTCGACATAGCAATCACTCTCTTTATATAGTCAGAGAACTTACTATAGTTGAAGGCAACGAGAAGATGTGAAAGATTTTAATCAAAGCATATCGAACACTTTTCAAATCAAAAGTTGTTAGATTAATCAATCCACTGCTTCCCAAACTAAGCAAATTTACTTTTTGTGCAAGAGAAGTTTGCTGGAATTACATAGTTCTGTGTCGTTTTTGAAATAGATTTGTTAACAAATATGGAAATAAACAAGTATGAACGCTACAGTCGATATTTATCGAGTATAAAATACCCTGTACCACTATTGATTGGGAATACACGGTTCTATTTGCAACTTTTGTGGCTGAAGAGGGCGAACATGGAATGGCTTTCCTCAATAACTTTAAAACTAAAAACTAAAACGATCCTGACAAAATTTGTATAGATATTTAGACACAAAACCATTCTACCAAGTTGGAAAGAGATCGTTTAAAAAATGTGGGAGCTATTCGCAAAAATCTATAGTGTGGTTAAGGGGGGAAACATATAAAGAAATATAAAGTCATATAGAAACAGGCCTAGAAGAATCAGGATACCAACTTTGGTTATTCTAGCTCTTATAGCCTCCAAGAACTAGGCATTCATACAGACGGACGGACAGAGATGTCTAAATCGCTTTCAAAATTCGATTCTAAGCATATTGTTTGTAAGAACATATGGTCTACGATGTTTCCTACTCGTTGTTACATTCATTTGCACAAAGTTTATACCATTTTATGGATGAGCAAGTGATTGCTTCGATAGCTTGTAGCGTAAGTTTGTGCTTGGCTAGAATCCATCGTGAGATGCTCTCGATTCCAATTGGTGGCTGAGTCGCCAACAGCAACGGCAACAGCAACAGCCACCCTGGCAAAGCTCAGTGTCGCCGCCATTTTGTAATTAAAGCACAGCACAGAGATGATGTTGCTGATGCAGTGCTTTGATTTAGCAACCCTCTTGCTGCCCCACGCGCCCAAGAGGGTGGATTTCGAATTGAAATCGCTGAAATCACGTGGTGTCTCTTGCGTTGCAGATTTGGCCAACCAAAAGCGAACAATTCGCCAGCTAAGCGAAAGCAATAAGCATTAATTACACACACACACACAGGGTGTGTGGCGGGTGTGGTTGCACAACCCTTGAGTGGCGACACGCAAAAAAAAAAGGTCGCTGGTGCTATTTTTTTTTGTATTGTTTTGGATGCAGACGAATGCGATAAAAAAGCGGATGATGGCAGTGGGATACGAAAGCGTAGATAGGGTTGCCATCGAAGTGGCGAAGTGGCGTAGTGGGGGCGGGAGGGGGGTACGGGAGGGAGGTGTTTGCCAACAGCAACCCCGTGCAGCCACGTCACGTACTCAATTCGTGTCCATGTCCATGTCCTCGCAGTCGCCGTCATTGTCCTCGTCAAAAGTTGTCCCCCGGCCGTGGCCGGTGATGGGGGACGGGGGGGTGTACTGCTGTCGTTTTTGGCTCGGCAAAAGTATCTGCAAAAGTACATTTCGAGCTGCAAACGGAAAAATCTATTAAATCAACGTTGCTGCGGCAACCAATTGCGGGCAAACGAACGAAACCACCGAAAATGGGCAACACGAAGCGGTGTTCGACGCGAACAGAGGGGGGGCAGGATGGTGGGGGTTGTGTGAGACGAGCCGGAGCTCAAGTCACCCCCGAGCTCGCATTGGTGTGTCTAAGTAGCGCACAGATACAATTTACAGCTCGCATTTCGTATGCAAAAACAGCCAGCAGAGTACGCAAAGTGTGCTCGACTGCAGCACACCGCGCAGGCAGCAAGCGAGCTCAAACACATTCGAGGGGCACGACGTTGCTTTGTGCTGTTTCGGTGGCCACCAACTGGAGCTATCCTTGCAGGCGTTGAGCGGCGCGTGCAACGAGGGTTACAACGGGCTGGCAACTTTTTGCCGCACGCCAACCGCAGGCAGGGGCAGCTACCGGCTACCGACTGCCGACTGCCGACTGCCGTTTGTTGCTGCTGATGTTCTTCAGCTGGCTGTGGGCCCAAACGGCAATCGTCAGATACATTTGCCTCGAATTTATCGCTGCTGTAACTTGGCCCTCAATTCACTGCGCTCTCTCGCTCTGTGTGTTTGTGTGTGCGCAAACTTTGAAAGCAGGAAATTGTCGCATAGAGACACCCTCTTCCCCCCCACTCGACCCGCCCCACACACACACACACACACACGTCACATGCTGGGTTCAGGCTCTTGCCCACGCGTAGAGCGTCCTCCGGCGAACATCCCTTGTGGCGCCACAAGATGGTCGACGAAGCCTTTCGCAGACTGCGCTGATAGGTTGCCTGCCAAACCAGCTTAATTTGCCAGCGAAATCAGTGCCTGATATTAACTCTCTTCCTTTTCCTGCAAGTGGCGGATATGCAGCATTATAAGCGGGTTCCTTAACTGCTCGCCTCAACAGATCTGCTGCAAGTTCTTAGGGTATCTGCATGGCGCTTGCTCATCTCTACTCCACTTACAGAGTATTTGCTGCAGCTTGCTATGCAAATTTGCTGCCATTTGCGGCTATCGAAAGGCGTTCTCGGGCGTTACGAAATCGGCAAAACATTCACATTGAGGATTTATGTGACATTTGCCGTTGCAGTTGCAGCAGTGGGCTGCAGGGTAGCATAGCCAGCCAGCTATGTAGTAGGTATGCGACTGGAGTTGCGACTACATTTTGGGGTCATGTTTTGTTGACATCCAACGCCAGAATGCAGCTGGCATTTGGCAGCGCCAACGTGAGCGCGTAAATCATGTTGACTGCAGCCTTTTTCTGACTGCAGCCTTCAGATAACGTTGCCACATGAGCTATTGCCATTATTATGGCTCCTCGATGTTGTTGGCCTTGGCAAGACAGGCGTAATTCACGCCTACCAAGCAACTGCGTATAGTTTGTTTCATATGCTGATATTCGCATGATTTTACAGTCCATTTTCGACATGTTTTCTCTATATTTTCCTAGTCAATGTTGATAACAATTATTTCGTTTATATTTCTGAAACTTTCAGTACTTTATCTGCAAATAGCCTTCCCTTGACATCAGAGTTGAGCCTTGCGTCCTAGTCTATGTTAGTAACAATTATTTCTGTTATATTCCCCAATATTTCAGTACTTTAAAGCTACATTCATATACCTTCTCTTACCATCAGACTTGAGCCTTGACTCCTAGTCTATGTTTATATCAATTATTTCTGTTATATTCCCCCAAAATTGCAGTACTTTAAAGCTACATCCATATACCTTCCCTTGCCATCAAACTTGAGCCTTGAGTTAGTCTATGTAAAAAACAATTATTTCTGTTATATTCCCCAAAATTTCAGTGCTTTAAAGCTACATCCATATACCTGCCCTTGCCATCAGATTTGAGGCTTTTACAATTAGAGCTCCTGCTCTTCCATATCGAGCTTAGTTAACTACATTAATCGTGTTCATCTCCACGCCTAATGGCTCTATAAGCTCTTCCTCTTGCACGAGGATGACTAATCGCTTGGCGGGCCAGGGATATCAGGATTTCATCCACCTGCCACACGCAATGCAGCAAATCAATGCGCAATAACCCAAAAAAAAAAAGCAGCAGCAACAAAAATGGAAGAATAGAAGAAAACATTGTCCTGCCAGTTGGAGTAGCCAGCCCCTTGCTCCTCCGCCAGCGCCAACTACCGCAATCTGCTATGGTTCGGGCCGGGGAAAAAAGAGGCGGCCCAACCCTCCCCCGGTAAACAAGAAGAACAACAGCGAGCCGCGGGCCCCACTTCATCAGGCCCATGTCAGCCGCTTGTCATTCGAGTTGGAGGCAAAAAAGCAGCAAAGAATTTCAGATTCATGGCTTTGCTTTTTCTGCTCCTATACCCTGGCCAGGCTGCCCATAGAGGGTAGCTTAGCAGTTCGATCTCAGATGCGAATATAGATAGTTTTAGGCAAGTAAAAACTATTTCACTTTACTGCCAAACGTAAAAGCTTAAAAGTGCAAATAGAGTGGTAAATTTGCTCACTTCTCGAATTTCTACAAAGCTTCCACAATTTGCTGTGTTGCACTCACATGCTCGTCTTGTGCTACAATCATAGTTTAGAGACTTGGCTTGATATTCTGAAAATTTCACATAAGCCGCTTAGCAATTAGCCACTTTATGCAGCTAACAAAATGGTGGCAAGGATGTAAAGTCGTTGAAGGGGTGGCTGCTAGTCGTGCACGCTGCTCTGGCGTCTGCTTACTTGTTGTATTTCTGTTTGCTCATTTCCGTTGCGCACCCACACACACTCGCACACACACTTGCACACCCGCAGAGAGTCGAGAATGTGCGACGCGCCATCATTTAACGTCTGGCTGCGTGGCGTCGTCGTTGACTGCGACGTTAACAGCGCCCGCATGGGCCCCTCACCCCCACACGCGCCCCCTGCCGCCCAGACTGTGCAGCCACCCTCGCTTGTCATTAATTTACCTGCCAGCCGTAAATCCCCTGCCCTTCCACCTTCTCCCTCCACCTCCTTCCACCACCCCCACACGCCCTTGGGCCGCGCGCTGCTCTCCCTCTCTCATCCTACGCACGCAGCACAGCGGAGCCTTCGTTCAGTCAGTCAGTCAGTTTCAGTTTAGTTTGCCTTGTCAGCTCGTCAGTTTCCAATTCCATCCCCTCTCGTGTGCTCTCTCTCGCTCTCTCTCTCTCTTTGTGTCTCTTTCCTTCGCTCGCTCGCTCTCTCTCCCGCTCTCGTTCTTTCTCTCTCTCTCTCGCAGTGTCTATCTCTTTCCGTGAGTGTGTGTGTGTGCTTTGACAGGTGAATTATTTCCCTCTGTGCGCATTTCTAATTGGATTTTCCCTAGTTCTAAGAAAAAATCTATGAAATTTCTGTTGCTGTGTTCTCTGCTCTGTTTTTCGACCTCGCTCGTGCTTCGGCTCTCGTGGCTCGTGGCTGGTGGTTCTCGGCTTTCGCTCGTCTCGTCTCTTGTTACAGCGCAGCGCTTTCTCGGCTTTAACTACCCCCACTGACAAGTCACCCCCAGCAGCAGCAGCAGCACCAGCAGCAGCAGCAGCAGCAGCAGCAACGGCAGCTGCAGCAGCTCAGCCACTACCCTCTATGTGACCTCTGGTAGAGCGCCCACCTCGCCACCCTGCCACCTTGCCACCTGACACAGACACCAACAGCAGCACCCCCCGTCTTCTCCTCCTCATCCTCCTCCTCAGTGCGCCACATCATGCACGATGACGTCGTCGTTTTTAGCCGCTTGCTTTTTACAGCTCTTCTCACCTGTCGCCTCCTCTCTGTTTCTTTTTATGCCACATTTTCAGAGCCGTCGTTGCCACACAGTTGCCTTGGCCGATTCCCAGTACATACGTAGGTTTATATACGCTTTTATATACGACAGCCACATCATGGCCACAGCCCCCAAAGCAGCTTGCTTGGGGAGGCAGCCGGCACAAGGGGCGCAAGTTCTTCTGAATTTCTGATGTTATTCTGATAAATTCCCCCTCGCTACGTGCTGTGTGTGTTTGTGTGTGTGCCGTTGTTGTGTATCCTCTGTTTGGTTTAACCTGCCTGCCTACACATGCCCCCCCCCCCTACCCCGTCCCCCCATCCGTAGCATTTTTCTCGCTTTTACAGCATTTTCTGCTCTTCTTCTCGCGCTCTTTCTCGCATTCTCAACGTAGAGGAAAATCAATATGGATGGACAGAGACTGTATATACACAGCATTTATATACGCCCATATGATATAGCTATGTACTATGTGCTGCCACATTAGGATGCAGGCACATTGTGAGGTTAGATTGAAGCCAGATTACACGGAGAATGAGGTTAGCTGAGACAGCAAGCAGCACAACACAAGGTACAGTTGTGCTTCGGCTGCCTAGCACAGCAATGAGAAAAGTTGCGAAAATAATGAGCATGAATAAGCTAAAATGTTACCAATTTCGGATTACTTAAACGGGGAATTCAATTATGAACAACTATTATAGAACTGATTGATGAAATCTACGTTTTACTGCTTTGCATTTTTCTCGTGCGATATTCTTAATTTCAGATCCGACACTTGCAATTCCCCAAGCATGCATATACGAAAGAAATACTCTCGATTTGACTCAATTTCCACAGATTCAGCGAAATTTGTTTTTAAATATCAGAGAAAGAGAGAGCGCTAAGCGAAGACTGTATAACCATCCAGCGGTGTCTGTAATTTGATACACCCATGCGATGTGGATCCGATATGGTAATATATCTTCTGTGCAACGCAAGGCGTTACCAAAAATTGCATTCGCAAGATAAAATTCAGGCCAAAAACGAACGGAAAAGCAAAAAAAGACGGCAAAAAATCACTGATTTTAATAAAATACGAGAAATATATACGAGTATATATGTTTATATGTTATATGTGCTGCAGAAGAGGGTGACGAATTAAAATGATATATGTGTGTACATGTGTTGGCATATAGCAAAGTTTTGAGTGCGCAACATCTTTGGGTCTGTGTTCAATAACATCAGAATCATTACATTGCGACATGGCCAACAAGATATTGCTACACTGCAAGCAACTTTTGATATTTGCAGTTTATACAAATGTAATTTAAGTTGTCTCTGAAGAAATAAAATATTGTAAAATATTGGATTTGTATATATAATGGTTCATAAAGCGGTTCCTGGATTGCATAGCTATTTAATCGATTCAAATAGATATGCAAGCCAGAATGCGTTTAAGTTGATCAACAATATTTTTATATAGGTACAAAGGTATATTAAGTTCTTTCGAATGTATGTAACAGGTTGAAGGAGACATCGCAGACCATAATGTTCAGAACCAAAAATAAAATCGATTTAGCCATGTCCGTCTGTCCGTCCGTCCGTCCATCCGTCCGTCTGTCCGTATGAACATCTAGATCTCAGACATGGTAAGAACTAGTGTAACAAATCTTTGGACTTAGGTATAATATGTGACTACGCAGATCAAGCTTATGATTTTTCCTCCCCCGCCTTTCCTCTTGCCCATAAACCGCAAGAAACTCTGGCAGCCTTACAGCTACAAAGTTTCAGGTATAATCATTTTAATTCGAACTAAATTAAGGCGATGACAATTTCAAATTTGTTTGTTTTATTGCTTTTTTCAAATTGTACATGGTATATCACAGTCGGGCTAGCTCACTTGTTTAGTTACTGTGCAACTCGCTGATTGATCTGCAAAGTGTGAGCTGGTAACTAAGAGGCATGGCTCTAGAAAGTATAGGTCCGAATGTGCTTAAAGCGCATTAACTGCAGCGCCAGAGATAGACGAAGAGAGAGAGAGAGAGAGAGAGAGCGAAAGAAGCGCGTCACAAGTGCAAGCAGTGTGCATTCGTAGTGTTCGTGAGCGCATGATCCCCCACACACGGAATGATATGATGGCGATTATGCTGGGAGAGGCACAGAGCGAGAGAGAGAGAGAGAGAATGGGGGCAATCAGATACTTTGTAGCACATATGGAACACGTGCTATGGCCAAGTATTGAGAATCTCGAGCTGAACTGAACTAGAGCCAGACAGAGAAACAGACACAGATTCAGACTCGCAAAGAGTTAGTCATTCGGTCAGTCAGTCAGTCAGTCACTCAGTCTGCGGCTGATATGCTTACTTATTGTTTACCTGATCTGCGGGTGAATGACACTTGCTACCGCCAGAAAATGGAGTATGCAGATCAGAAATAAAAATATTGCGCTCAGCAGTAATTTCAAGTGCACATTTTCAACTGCAATCAGCAGAAGTCGGCTAAACTCTGGGCTTACGCTCCTTGCAAGATATTTATCAGATCTACAATATATTTCAGATCTACAAGTAGTCGTTACCCAATAATTGAAGGAGCGCTGTAGACTTAAAGCGATTCTTCCAGCTAATTATAAATATATGTGTATATTTCCGATTCCATTCGTTTTTGCATGACTCAAAGATCTCGTTATCGTTTTACATACAGAACGACAATCTCCGCATAAGATGATATCCTATACCAATTGATATGTACGTACACAAGCTCTGGTTACATCGCATATAGGAGCAGGTAAAACAGTGCTGATATCGCTGCATTTCGCTGCACTTCATCGTAGTTGGATTTCGCTGATGTTTCGCATTTCTTCTCTCTATATAGATCAATGCTCGCTGCCTGAATTGCTCATACAATATAGTATATATATATGTATATACAACATATATACCCATATTCGCATATGATTTGATCATTTTTTTGCCAACTCTTGAGAATTCGCATATTTTAAGTCGACTTTGCTCGCATTGTGAATGCAACACAATTCTTGGAAATGCTGTGCTTGTTGCCATCGTAATCGCCATAGCAATTATCATTGTAATCACTTGTTAACCTCTGTTCCCATCAGACCAACACTCACTCGCTCAATGCTAACAAGATAACCGCAAAATTTTGTGTCTTTTATCACGAGCAGCATAAGAAACCCAAAATAATCTGAATATTATGCTTATTCTTCTCGACTATCTGAATTGCTCTTTTAAGGTTCTCGATATTGCCAAGCCAACCGCAAAGCAACTATACCCAGAGTGACAATCTATGTAATTTGTTTATTTCCCACACTACTTTTATAAAAAAAAGTATATACCCTATAATGAAATCTAGCTGAAGCGCAAAGTGGCATATGCTTGAAGATTGGATTGCTTCTATAACATTCTAATTCTATAATTTTCGATTTTTAAATAAGCTACTCGTTAGGCAAATTTGGTTGCACTTTTTGCAATATAAGATCATAGTACTCGTATGTTTTATAGGGACTTTTGTGAGCTGCACATTGAGCCCGACTTTCAGTTTTATCACGCATGGAGCGCCATGTGTTCTTCAGCTGCTATCAGCAGAGTCTCGGAGCGGAGTCTCGACCTCAACCGCAAGTTTGAGTGCCTAAATGTAACATTAAGGTTCTGTGTGCTTGCGGTTTTCGTATTCAATTTGTGCTGGGAATTCGAGAATTCGAGTGCAAGTGGGGTAATGTTGTCTTATTAGTCGTTGTCACAGCTTCTCCCGTTGCCAGATGTCCGCTCCGCAGCTGACCCGGCAGCGTAACCACACTGAAGAAAGAGACACAGAGAGTGAGAGAGAGGGAGATTGAGTGTGGCGGCCTTCGCTACGCTTTGTTTACATAAACTCGGACGAAATGCTTCCTTATAGCAGTCATAATAATCTATCTGCACACTCAATACTTTGTAGAGCCGATAGCCAATAGCAGCAGCAGCAGATACTTTGCCTTCCACGTTGCCTTTGGCCATCGCCAACTGCGCCTCCAATTGCACTTCTCGTGCGCATACCCTAAACGCACTCCGCTGCGGGGTATGCTCGACTCTCTCAGCTAGCAACAAGTGCTTAAAGATCAAGCTAGCTTTCAATCGTCTTCTCTTTAATATTGTTAATATGTGTTTGCCTTATTACAATTCACAATTTGTATCAAAAAATGAACAATTTATGAATTTCGGCTTCAAACTAGTTTAACTTTTAGCTTTGAATGTATTTGTAGTCAATTGATTGCTAATTTAGTCATTATTGTTATACACTTCTTGCAGGGTATTGCAGCAGTCGGTCAGCTGACTCTGTTGTTACGTCTCACTTAAATCTTTGCTCAAACATTTTACAACTGTCGTCGAAATGCAATTAGCTGCAGATTGCTGGTTCGCTATCGCCGCACTGCTCCTCCTATTGTCTGCCCTCTCCTTCTGCCACCATCGTGGCCTCTCTCTCTCTCTCTCTCTCTCTCTCTCGCATGCAGTCATTTGTAGTGTGTTAACCTCCTTTCTCGATGAGCTTAATAGCTTTCGGCTTGCCATTCTCAGTTACGATTGTCCATGTAAGCGCTGTGGATACGTCAATTGGTTGGCGCGATTATCGAACTCAATTTCGACGAGATTTCAACTACAAATTTCAATTAAACTGGCACAAAAATTGCATATAAAACTCCATTGATCAATTTCATACCAATCCGTTCAACTATCCCATTGATTTGGATTTCTTTTTTTTTATTGTTTAAATTACGAAAAAGACTGTTTGTTTTTGAGCAACTGCAGAATTCTATCAAAACTCCAAGTTAAATTTGAATTGAATAACTTAATAACAGACAATATAAAATATAATAGTAACTCCATAATAATAAGAAACATGTAAAAAAATATAATAGTAACTTGATAATAATAAGAAGCATGTGAAAATTAGAAATCAACTGCCGAGCTTTGAGAGGAAGCACGACTTGCAGTTACCTCGTTGAATCTATATAGATCTTAGACTTAGATTCTCCGATTTGGGAACAGTCTCTGGCAGTCTGCTGCCCCTTTCATGCCCCCTTCCTGCGTGCCCTCTAGCCTAGCTTTGGTTTGTCGCTCTCTCCATAAACTTGGTTACTCACCACGAATACCCCAGTTAAGGCCTTGGGCGTTCGAACATGTCTATAGATAGATCAATTGTTACTGCGTCTGAAAGGGGAGTTGGGGGCACTAGAGAGGTGGCTGCGCGGGGGTAGTTGGGGGGTGGGAGCTGGCTAGCTGCTTGCTTAACAGATGTTGCGCTTATCGCTGGCTGTCGTCGCTGATACGAACAGCATTTTTCAATGTATTTCGTTGTGTTTTCTTTTATTGGCTCTTTTATTTGTTACACTTTACTCAACGCCCGACGGCAGCACTAAAAAAAGAATTGAAAAACAACAAAAAAAACAATCTGCAATCGCCTCGAGTCGTGTTGACTCATTGGTCTCTTCTCGACACCCAATATTCGTAGAATCCGGCGCTCGGCACGTATTGGATCATTGGCTCCACGAGTCCAATTGCCATGTTCTCCAGAAATCTACACGTACATCCCCCACGAGCGGTACGAAGCGATGCCAAGCGCAACATTCTGACTTCAGCCGAAAGATACATTAGAAGCGATCGCGATCGCGATCGATTCCAATTTCCCAATAATACACATACTTTGCTATTCCTCTTCTCCATTGCAATTCGATTAGACTTCAAAGATTTGTCGAGCAAATTTCACAAATATTTCCCTTACTAAGATTCACGTCTAAACAACCTGCGCAACTATAACACAAATCAATATAGGTATCTGTCTGCATTCTGGAGGTACTTTAAGAAGTCTTCTGCAGCTGGTCACTTCGTTGGTGCGCTGGCTACGCAATGCTATTGGCATTTATCACATGGAGCCACAAGGCGAGTCAAAGTCGAAAGATAAAAAAAGCAACAAACACCCAAGAATGAATTTAGAGCGAGAGAGAGAGAGAGACAGAGAGTGGGGCAAGGGGGTCAGTTGATTTGTCTGCTCTCTGCACCCTCTCGACACATCGAGTTTTTGGGAGGCGAATTATTCATTCAGAGGCGCAGAGTCAGTGACTCTGTGGCGCCTAGCAACTTACCAGCCAAAGCCCTTCGCACTTGAGCGCAGCAGAAGACCGAAGACAGAAGACCGAAGACAGAAGACAGAAGACGACAACAACGAAGTCGACTCAATGACAGCGATTGTTCACAGTGAAAACAAACACGGCCCACATCGCTGGCCATTTTCTTATTTATTTTATCAAAGGCGACGCCAGATTTTCTACATTTGATAAATGGGGGCGCACATTATGGATTTTGTTGGAAGTAAACAGCGAAAACGCCCCAGAGACGCACACCACGCCAAGTGCCAAGTGCAAACGACAGAGATGGCCATAGCCAATCGAAGGGGATGAGCGAGACAGCAAGACTAACACAAGAGACGCAGATCACAGCGGGCCAAAGAGACGATCTATTTAGAAATCTATTTAGAGCAGCAACCACACTTCGAGCGCAGGGGGGGAAGCGATACAACAAAAAATGGAATGCGATTGGTTGAGCTGCCCAAGCGATCACTCATTATTCCTCACACTCAATAGAAGATTCTTTGTTACGGCGAGTTCAAAAACACAGAGAGGATAGGACAATAAGAAATTGGCAGCGTTGATCAAACAAAAGTTGAACTTCTGAAGTGTGGCAGAAATACACTTTTTCATTTCTATTTTCACAATAAATAAACAAAGACAGATGATACGGATAATAAGAAATTAGCAGTGAGAATCAAACAGAAATTGTCCTTTATATATGTATTTCTACCTTTCTTACTTTCTTTTTCACTAAATAATAGAATAACTATTTAAAAACTAGGTTACGATAGGACAATAAGAAATTTGCAGCGTTGATCAAACAGAAGTGGAACTTATAAAATGTATTTCTAACTTTCTTACTTTCTTTTTCCACTAAACAATGTTCGAAAACAAAGATACAATAGGATAATAAGAATTTAGCAGCGTTGATCAAACAGAAGTGGAACTTTTAAAATGTGTTTCTACCTTTCTTAAATTCTTTTTCCACTAAACACTAAAATAAATATTCGAAAATACAGCTACGTTAGGATAATAAGAAATTGTCAACGTTGATCAAACAGAAATTTTGCTTTTAAAATGCATTTCTCCCTTTCTTAATTTATTTTTGTACTAAAATGTTCTAAAACATAGATTAAACAGAAATTGTACTTTATAAATGTATTTCTCCCCATCTTAATTTCTTTTTCCCGTTCACATTGATTGCATTCTAAACACTAAAATGTTTTAGCATTGCTCTGCTGTGTGCTTAGTTCAAATTAAAGACATTGCAAGCTGTGTTTCATAAGCGCAAATATTTAAAAATTCTAGAGATTTTCCTGAACTTTAGACAAGTGCATACATTTATCTTAATCTTGCACCTCAAGCAAGTTCAACTAACAGATTTAGTTGATTTCGAGGGAAGGCGAATAGAGTTGGTGTTTGGCAAGGTATGCATCAATCGAGTGCATCGAAAGCTGGCTGCTTATCAGGTCTGGCAACGCTGTCGGCGGTTGTGGCAAGCGGCTGCAACGCTGCAACCGTTGTTGTGCAAAGGCGCGCTTGCCCAAGAGCGGATATCGGATAACGGATATCGGATGTCGACTAGCGACTAACGACTGCCGACTGCGGACTGTCGACTGTCGCACGCTGCAAATATTTAACCTAATTAAAGTTACACCTACAAATAATAAAACGCTGCTGTTGCTGTTGCTGTTGCTGCGCTCTCGCTGCCTGAAGATAACTGAGCCGACAATTTCAATAACTCTGCTCGATTTCTGTTATTTTCGTCGCCGTTGACGTTGTTGTTGTTGTGGGGAGAGGGCTGCTAGGCCTTGTCAGTTGTGACTGTCGCTAACCAAGTTACGCGACGCGCCCGCACAAAAAAAAACAAAAAAAAAAGAAAAAAATACCGGGGGGAGATATTATCTAATGCCACGACAAATCCCCCATGCTTACGGCTCTGGGGGCAACTCACGTATGTGTGAGCGAGAGCGCGACAGGGGGAGGCAGGGTTAAAGCGGGCAAGAGGGGAATGAGCAGCAGGAGGAGGTGGCAGCGGAGGCGGAGGGTGGAACTGTGGTAACTGTAGACATATGACAACAGCACATCATCATTCAAAATATCTTATCAGACACACAACATATAGAGCAATGGAAGAGTTTGCCAGAGCGAGAGGGGGGGGGAGACGGAGGGGGGCGGGGAGCGAGGCCATCGAAATGTATTGAACAAAGTGCATGGAAAAATCATGGCGAAAATCGTGCCTAAAGGCGCGTAGCTTAATGCTCAGCCATGGCACCAGTATCTCTCTCTCTCTCTCTCTCTCTCTCTCTCGCTCGCTCTCTCGCTCTCGCTCGATCTCAGTCGGTGGCCGCTCTTCGCGTATTTGCCAATAACTTAGGAGATATACGAGCGCGAGCTTGTAACTTGGCACGATAATTTGTAATGCCTTTTGCTCTATATATTTTCGTTTCTGTTTCTGTTTCTGTTTCTGTGCTCGTCATCAAGTCGTTGCCTCAGTCGGCTTTCCGTCTTAGAAGTTAACAAATTTGTTTGAAGACGCACAACAACAACAACAAGAGCGACAACGGCACAATATAGCTATATAATAATGGCAGACGATGAGCACAACTTTTGGATGACAAGTCATCCACAAAAGCCGCGTCGCACTTAAACAGAAATATCGCTTAGGCAGAACCGATGGCAGTAAAACCAGGGGGAAGATTTTCGATGTCGCGACCGCGGTGCAAAGTCGATGGGATTTTCTGTGGAAACTACGAGGCGCCAGCTCACTGATAGATAATTCGCCCAAAAAAACAAACACACGCCCTACACTCGCAATCTCGCCATCGTCTACGAGTAGTTCCGCTTTCAGTGTGAAAACCTCAAATGCCTCACTCGCCTTGGGTGGAAATTTTTGAGAAAAGTATCGATTGATTGCCTGCAAATAAACCTTTCAATAAAATGCACACATTCAATCGTTCATTTATTATGTAAACAAAACATTTTTGTTGCGTCCACAGGTTGAACATTGCTGGCATTCTAACATAGTTGCAAGAATTGAAATTTCAAGGGAAAACTTATCGAACTTTCTTCACTCAAGCTTAAACTGATAAACATGCTGCGAAATTTGCTTGTTTGCTTGTTTTCAATAAAATTGGGTTGGCAACAATGGGTTAAGGTGGCTATCACAACAAGCGTGTATCAATAATTTCGGGAATAGGAAATGCCAAACTTCTGTTGATAAAAATAATTTAACTTAGGCACCTGAACCGGACAGAGACACAGGCCATGTAGTAGAATACTATATACTCGTACGTCTAACTGTCTAAATACATATAGAGAGTTGTAGTCTGTGGGTATTTATAGCGGATTTCGGATGTGGCTTATCATGTGGCCGCCAAGCAGCTGGGGACAGCAGCAGCTCGAAAGCTGATGACGATGTCGATATCGATTCGATAGCCGTGTTATCGGCTGACGTCCGTTCGCAACACGCTACGCTCTCCCGCTCCCCGCTCCACGATGCGACACGACAGATACCCTGACTAAAGGAGTCAGCTGAGAGCACAGAGCTATAGTAGAACTATTCCTATATCACTCAGAGTCTGTGAAATCAGACCCAACTCTATTGTGCAAGAATTGTAATAAGAATATTAATTAGATTTCAACAGTTGTGTTGATTGTTTCAGACGCCCAACTGATCATTTGATTGTGATCTATTTAGAGTTGTCGAGCTACCCGACATAGGGTATTCTTGCGTCTTGCAAGCGGCGTAATCTAGCTAGCATTTCTTTGTCGTTTCGGACTTTTGCGCTTTCGACATCGAAATCGAAATCTGTAGCACTGTGACACGTATCTCGTGTCTCTATCTCGATGGGGCCCATCCGCCCAGTGCGTGTACTTCTCGCTGTATGTGTGTATGTGTGGTAAAGTCCATCATGGGCCACTTTGATTGATATAGATAGAAGTTGGTGTCATTTCTCAATCACAGAGTGTTCGAGCGCAACCAAATAGACATTGACTGAGAGGGAGACTGAGAGCTTAGGCCCCATGTCTCATTCAAAGTATCTTTATCTGCTAATGAGTGGCGGGGCGCTGTGGCGCGGCCACCGATGACACACACACACGCCGCAGAGCAGACAAAGTCGGTGCCAACACCCACCACAAAAGTTGTGAAAAAGATACCGGGCGAGCAAATACTTTGGGGAGGTACTTACCCCACATACGTAACGTATCACACGTATCAGCTCGTTATCCACATCCATGCATATCCACATCCGTTATCAGGCGGCCGCTTTGATCTGCCAGTCGACGCATGTGGCTGTCGAAGAGCTGTGGCTGAAGCGCCAAACTGCCAGCTGATTGCGTTGCGCTACGATTGCCACAATTACATTTGTCTTCATTCGCAGTATCCTTACTTCTTCTCATATCTTCCATTCTGAGCTGCTCCTCAATGTTCTCACTTCATTACGTATTTTATCACTTTATCCTCACTACTTTTCACTCTTATGCTTTGTCATTTTGTCAATAGTTTCTAGTTGCAGTTTATTTCAATTTTTTTCTCATTATTTATCACTTTATCATTAATTCGATTTTTCACTACTATACTTTGCAATTTATTTATCCTCACTACTTTTCACTCTTGTACTTTGCAATTTATTCAATAGTCTTTAGTAGTAGTTTATTTCTATGTATTTCTCATTATTTATCACTTTATCATTAATTCAACTTTTCACTCTTATACTTTGCAATTTATTCAATAGTCTTTAGTAGTAGTTTATTTCTATTTATTTCTCATTATTTATCACTTTATCATTAATTCGACTTTTCACTACTATACTCACTACTTTTCACTCTTATAATTTGCAAGTTATTCAATAGTTTATAGTATTAGTTTATTTCTGTTTATTTCTCATTATTCATCACTCTATCTCTATCACTTTATCATTAAGTCACATACAACAAAAATTCTTTCACTTTATTGATACCGAACTAAGAAATGATCTTCGCGAAATGTTGATGCTGCAAAGAAAATTATACTCATTAAACATCGATAAAGACAGAAATATGTAAAGAGTCGAACTAAAGCCAAAAACATAACGATTTTCGAAAGATTTTCCCAGTCTGTGATATATTATAAATATATAAATCTGTAGCATAGGATAAAGACAGAAATATCTAACAAAAGTCGAACTAAAGCCAAAAACATAACGATTTTCTAAAGATTTCAATAGTCTGTGATATATATAAATATATAAATCTGTTTAGCCCCGAAACTAAAAACTGATCCTGTTTATCAGTTGCAACTGCAAAGATAAATTTGGTTCGATAAACATCGATAAAGGCAGAAATTTGTTAAGAGTCAAAAAATCTGAACATTTCCCCCATCTGTGATATACATAAATATATAACTCTGTAGCACTAACTAAACGATCTTGGTAAACTGTCGTTAAACATCGATAGAGACAGAAATAATGCAAGAGTCGAAATATAGCCGAAAGCCAAAAACATAGCGAGAATTTGCTAAAGATTTTCCCAGTCTGTAATATATGATCGTGATGAATACGTGTTGTCGCTTTTTGCGCCAGGTAACTTAGAGCATCTAGAAGTATTATCAGCAGATACTCGGAGACACATTGCAGAGGCAATTAACTGCAATATTATCATCGTTTCTCCAATTGATCCCAAACAAATGAAATCATAATGATGTTGTGCATGTTTTGTGTGCATTCGCGTGTGTGAGAGTGTGTGAGTGTGCGTGTGTGTCAGCGTGTGTGTGTGTGCGCAATGTGTTTTGTGAGTGTGATGAGCAGATGAGTGGGTAAACAACGGCGCACAGACTGAGACCAATATTGTTTGCCATGCTTATTAGCAAATATTCTTATCATTCCGTCTGTCTGCCCGTCCGTCCGTCTGTCCGTCTGTCCGTCCGTCTGTCTGTCTGTCTGTCTGGCTGTCAGTCAGTCAGTCAATCGCGCAGGTCTTCAAGTCTGTGTTGGCGCTGAGAAAACAAAAGTGAAAGAAAAACATGTAAGCAGGCTTAAGCGCAGCGACGACTCAAGACCTCAAGATACCCTGGAACTAAATGGAATTTCGAAGCACAGCAATCGATCTTCGAGCAGCATATTTAACGAATCTATTAAGCTGGAGACCTCAAATCTAGAAAAGCGCTGAAGTTGCGCTATAATTGCAAATAATCTAAGTAAAATTTTCAAAGATATTGGTATAATTACAGGGTATGGCGACCAGAGTGATAAATGCATTATTTTTTATAGCATGATTGCTAACTGTTGTTGTTGCTGCTGTTGCTGTTGCTGTTGCTGTTGGCGAAAGATGCAATAATCGATAATAGGAAAGGGAACACTGCTGGACAGAAACCAAAGTCAAAACAATAACAACATGGCACAACAACAAGAGCAACAACGACAACGCCAACAACAACACCAACGAGAAATTCAACGCGTCCAAAGAAAACAATATCCATCCGTAAGATATGGATACAGCAACAGCAACAGCTAAAGATACGGATACAGCTACAGCTACAGCTACAGATGCAGATACAGACGCAACAACAACATGCGAAGCTAAACACGCTTATTTGCTTAAGTGTACCTCCAGAGGTGCCGCAGTCTGAAACTGAAATTGAAATTGAAAACTTCCAGCCCGACTAAACTGAGCGATGGATGCGACTGATGACGCGTTGATGTCGATGGGAGATGCGGGCTGGGGAATGCTTCGGTTCCATTCGGCTCGGTTCGACTCGATGCGGTTGGTAAATACCGATCAGTTGACAATCAGCGTTCAAACAATAAACGACGAAAAAAAAACAAAATACTTTGAACTTTTTTCCACTCTCTGTGCTGACTGTTTTCACAGATAAAAGATACAAATAGCGCAAGGCACAGATACAGCTACAGATACAGATACAGCTACAGAGACACAGCTCAAGATACAGCTGCAGAGATACAGCCCAGCAAGCGAAGAGCAAAAGGGGAGCACAGTTTTGCGATAAGCCCCAAAAGCTGCCAGCTCTTTTCCCACCAAGCCGCCCCCCCCCCCCCCCCCCTTGGCAACTTGCCGCCTTTGGATGAAGTGAAAACTGTGACCAGCTTCGAACCCGAGGCCACTGGAATCGAACGCATGTCGTAGATACATATATATATAATATATCTCAAATAATGACACACGGCACAGAGCGCACGTATTGTCTCGTTATATGCTTTTTTTCGGCTATATCGAAACTGCGAGTTCAGTTTAATGTGCTACCCTGTAAAGGCAGTGTGCAAAGGGTCTCTTCAAAGCGAAGCAAGTAGGCCACATTACAGCAATATGTTTTCCAACCCATCAGCAGCTAGAACTTGCAAACTCTCTGTAGGGTAATGGTGCAATCTTAGATAGATAATGCAGCATAGATCGGTCTGTAGTAACTGCTAGTCTAGCAATCCTAGACTTGTAACATTTACTGCTGCTGCTGCTGCTGTTGATGATGATGATCAAGTCTCACGCTCAGAGCGAGCCACAATCATTACGAGCATCTGTGTTGTCACATTTACAATTTGCAATTACACTTGAGTAAATATCAACAACAACGAGCAACAACAACAACGAACAACAGCGACGATGACAACGGAGATGGCGTGAAGATGGAGACTGGCAGAGTTGGAAACTCAAAACTCTCTAGTTGCCGGCGACAACAACCCAAAACCCCTAATGAGCAATGTTTTATTTTATTTTTGGCACAGCCTCGTCAAAGCGGGAGCTGGAAGAGCAGGAAGTCTAGGTGAGACGCTGCTCTGATATCGAGGTAGCGCAGACTATAGTAAACATTCTCAGACGCGTTCAGTCTGAAGCTTCTCAGCTTCGGCTCGCATCTCCAATTCACTTGTCATGCGAGATAAATCTGCAAATTGACACAGTCACAAAACTTGCGCGCTTTACGACTGATAGTGCGATGTGATCTGAGGTATATCAACTATCTCGCAGCTGTCTGAAGCTGTGGGAAAAACAAAGATCACAGCGAACGCCTCGAGATGAGTAATTCAACTCGAAAAACAAAAGTTCTTTCGCACCACAATTCTTTGACTGATATTCATGGGGAACTTAAGGTTCGACAGTCATTACTACAAGTACATTACCACTACATTACATGGGCAGTGCATTTAAGGCTGTGTTGCTGCATTGATCAAAGATCCTTACTGTTCTGGTTTCGTTTTCTTGTTTCTTGCTTGCCGCTTATCATGCTTATATGGATGTAGATATTGATCTATATGATTACTTGGGCAGTGGCTTGATTTCACACCCACACATCATAACACACACCTTTGTTTGCGTTTGGGCGTCTCGCCAGCTATTAGATGCCATTCGCGTCGGTCGGCGCACAGACCTAGCAATATACCTCTAGACAGACCCAGATAGAGAGTAGAGTTAGAGTTGTGCGTTGTGTGTTCGATGGATTTCACAAATTCTACAGATCTGAGATGATAACAAGCGAGTTAACAGAACCAGGTTGTAAAATGAGTACGATGATTTCTAGCGAAACCGAAGCTAAACACTCCATCAGCCCCCTATCAGCCCCTCCACTCACTCACACACACACACACACACACTCAGCAGCTGCTTATCGTTTACGAGCTGTGGGCGCGGTGGGGTGTTCGATATTCAATGAACGTTACTGCTGCTGATGACGACGACGACGACGACGACGACGACGACGACGACGACGACGACGACGACGACGACGACGACGACGACGACGACGGCGATGGCGATGACTACAAGTGTGTGTACTTGTCGCCGTCGTCTGATTCATGCCCAGATACCAGATACAGATACAGATACAACTACAATAACCCAAAACTCATTGACCATGATGATGATGCATATAATATCAGATCGATCCATGCGACGGCAAACTGGAACATGATGTATTGTTACCGATTGACGAAATTACCTCGATCGATTCTTTAGCTTTTCGCGTTCGCGTTCACGTTCGCCTTCGCCTTCGCCTTCGCGAGCGCGTCGAGTGTGGGGGAAAACCTGCGCTCTCCATTTATTATTCCAAAAATAGCCCACAGTTATTCTTATTGATACCGGGGAGAGCTTAACGGCTGGTTTATATAAAGACATCGCTTATCGAAGAGTCACAGAAGTTTGAAAGAAAAATACTGCATAGAAGTCACACACATCGAATCACGAGATTTAACTGGAAATAGCAATTCTTTCGCTTATCAGTTCTCCGGTATTCGGTTCTTTTGTCGATAGCCAAGGAACAGCAGAGCTCATTGTTGCCACATTCCTTGCGCTAACTTTATGAACTTTCTGCGCTTTTTATCGAACACCCGAATGATTCTGGGTCCAACAAAGGAATCTGCTGACAGAGCCGCTTTATCGCCTGCTTATCACACACACAGCTTAAGAAAGTTGGCTGCATCATGTGGTTAAGCAATTAAGTTGCTGATCATTTGACCTGATTTGCGATCGGAAAACCCGACGCAGCGAACTTCGGCTCGTGACTTATATGGACGTCGCTTATCACTCTTATTTGGAAATGGCCATTCTTGTTATCAGCTCTTTCTGTTCTAATCATTTCTGTTTTCTTCTTCTCGTTTTGGCTGCCAGTCGCCCAACCTCTCAAATTACATCAGCATCAGACAAATGCCATAAAACGTCTGACCATATACCTAATTTAGGTAGGTTCTACCTGCGCCAGCGACTGCGGCTCGTGTCGCTAATCGCGGCCCAAGAACAACACACACAATTGATGGCCAGACTTCGGAGAGCGAGCGACACGAGGCCTAGACTCGAGACTCGGCTACGGATATAAAGCCAGACTCCGACCTCTGGTAGCCGTCAATGATCTGACAGTCTGGTGTCGTCGATCCCCGAAAGTCAATTGGTTTCTGATGAGCTTAGCTACCGTATCGCGACTGTTCTTTTTTCCATTTGCTGAAGATAGATTGCAAGTCGAATAAAATAACCTCAGCTCAATTGATATATATGGCTATATGCACATCAACTGCAAACTATCAATTTCCCAACTGATAAGCGTGCTCACTTAGTCATATCTGGCCATGTTTATCTCTCTGTCTAAGGTGCACTTCTGCTATATCTAATATTTATCTACAATTACAAATTTATCGATGTACAAAACATTACTTTACAAATGCCTGTACTTCGATGTGCCGAAGAGTTTGTCAACGATTTATCTAATTTGTATATACAATTATAAATTTGTCGCTATACAAAACAATATCTTGCATCGTATTGTAAGTATTCCTATTGCAATTTAATTGTATAACATCTATGTCTAATCTATTTAATATTTCGTCACTATATGCCAAATTGACAAATGCAGAATATTTCGATTATCTATTCAACAATATATGTAAATATGTAAATTGTAAAGCTTACATATATTGGTATGCTTACTACATATTGCATTTATCTAGTTTTACGTCTCATCGCTATTCTCGCTCAATTACAAATTATCATTACTTTTCTTTAACACAGCCTTTTGCTCTCCTTTAACTGCCATTGCAGTTTATCTCGCTCGCTCTAACGCAGCAGCACGCGCTCTCTGCATCTCTCGCCTATGCTAGAGGTCTAGAGCATATTTACCGTTGATCCACTTGTTGAGTTCGTCCGTTATTTGCCTTTCGCCTGCTCCCGTTTCGCCTACTAACTAAGCGTAAGGTATTTCACCGTCAGCCGCAAACTCTGACTCATGCTCTCATAACGTAACTACGCACACATATACACACACGCACAGACCTGCAAGTGCGGGTGGTGCAAAGTTTAAACGAAAAACGAAAAACGAAAAAAAAGAGGCGCGCGCGCGTTATTCAATTGTTTTACTATACACAATAATTTGTTGTTTATCAGCAACAATCACGAACAAATGTTTATGCTCCCTCGCTATGTTGATGTGTTGCTGTTGAGTGTGCATGATTTGCACAGTATGAATTTTTCAGTGCGTAAGTGTGTGACTATGTGTGTGTGTGTGTGTACTCAGTCACCTTGACATGTCAGCTCACAGCTCACAGCTCGAAGCTCATTAAATCCATTAACAATAACAAATATGTAATAACAATAATAGTTGTAACGTACGCCTAATTATCACAATTATTTATATATTTGTTATTTCACAAGAAGACATCTCGATAATGTTAACAACTCGAGAAATCGAAAGCGCATTGCCAAAAGGGCAAATGCAACAACAGGAGGCTGCCGCTGTTAATGCTGCTCTGCTAAGGCAATGTTAATGCTAAGCGTGGGAGAGGGCTGTTGACGATGTACATATGTTTGTATGTGTGGGCTTGTGTTAGTGCCATTTGTTTTATGCAAAGTTAAGTGCTAACTAAATGCTTGCAATTAAATGGCAATGTCGCGCGCTCTTGTTACCATTGTTGTTGCAACTTTAATTATGTTATGTTGTGACTCTTGACTGGCTGTTGTTGTTATTATTGTTATTGCTGCCTGCCCATTATCACTTTCAGTCTCATTGAATGGCAAACAATTGAAAAGCGAAACCGAAACCATTTCTCAGCTGTTCGCAAAAACACACTCACACCCACACACACACACACGGACAGACACAGACACAACAACTGGCAGCGGCGAGCAGAGGAAGGAAAATAAGGTAGAGTAAAAATTGCACCGTCGCCGCCATTAATGTTTATTTAACACGCATTGCCACACGCGCGGCCAGCGTCGCAGTCGACGCCCACGCGCACACTGTGATGCTTGAATTTCGATCGACAGCAAATTCTGCGAGTGGCGAACCACGGTACGAAACTGCGCATAGCACTTAATTCAAGTTCATTATAAATA
Source organism: Drosophila rubida (assembly GCA_035046165.1). Taxonomy (NCBI): domain Eukaryota; kingdom Metazoa; phylum Arthropoda; class Insecta; order Diptera; family Drosophilidae; genus Drosophila; species Drosophila rubida. Next base: position 4,268,249 of record JAWNOF010000023.1, on the reverse strand, counting down.
AAACGTAAATATTATTAAATTTATACAAACAGCGCTTGATCGACACTCTTGTTGCTGCTGTTGTTGCTACTGTTGCTGTTATTGCACGTGTGGCGCTCTCTATCTCGCTCTCACCCACTGCGCGTGTGTGTGCGTGCGTGCGTGAGTGTGTGTGAGTGCGAGTGGGCGAGTGTATTGAACTCTTGCTGCATTTTTTGCACAATATCTTCTTTTTTCGCGGCTGCATTAATGTACATAATATATATTTCTTTTTTTTTTTTTGCTGCTTTTGTGATTTCAATTGTTTTATTTTTTTTTTATTTTGTTGCCTTTTGTGCTTATTGGCAATAACTGTCGTTCCGCCTGCTGTTGCTGCAGTTTATCGGTCATCGTGCTATCGATTGATTGCGATGCTGTTAACAGAGTTATCGTCACTACAAGAGCACAAGCAGGCAGGCGAGCTTGCGGATGTGTGAGAGAGATAAAATGACGCCAGCCTCTCATTACACTCATTTGCATTTTTCGGCAGCTGGCTGCGTGTGTGTGTGTGAGTGTGTTTGTGTCTTGCACACCTTTGTTGAGGCGCTCAACTGTGACGAGAGCAACAACAAGAGCAGCACCATTAACAGAGCAACGGCAAAGACAAACGGGAGTGGTGGTCAAGGGGGGCGAGGTCTTCTTTGACTTCCGTTTTCCGAATGAGTTTTCAAGTTTGAGGTGAAGGTTGAGGGAAAAAACGCATCGTGGACGCCCCTCTCCCGTTGGCAGTTCAAAGTGCAGACAATTAATGATCGATTGCAGCCAGAAACTGATAAATGATGTGTGGAATTATCTGCTCACATCAAAGGAGAACTTGACAAAATAAAACTAAATTAAGTGCAGATCAAGTTCTAATATGTTATTCAAAACATTTGGCGAACAGAACTTAACTTAACGCAACGCAGACTAAAGAAACACACAATTCTTAAGAAAAACAAATTAATTAACTAGCAATTTGCTTTACACGAAGCAATTAAACTTCACAGCAATTACATATATTAACGATGCGCAGATTCAAGGCAAACTGTAGGTAAAAAATAACGAAATAAAGCTGAATTAATATGTCGAATTAATATTTAACAACAGCACAATTCTAAAGGAAAATAAATTAACAAAGCTCAAATTTGCTGAACTGATCTTTATAGGAACTTAAAGAGGAGAAAACAAACAAAATAAAGTCACAAAAACGGAATTTAATTAATTACCTATGATTTAACGATTGCCAATAAGTAACATAGGCTAATTAACTCAACGAAACGCCGATGAAAATATAGGAAATGCGTGCAAAGAAATGTTTGAAAAATACAAATACACATTTAAAACCAAACTATGGCCAATAAATTACAATTGAATTAGCATAGCGAATAATGCAGCAGATAAATCAACTAAACGAAAGCCAATAACTCTCATGCATTTAACACAACGAACGCAGCGCAAGTCAGTGAGGTGGAGACCACATAAGTATTGTAAATCTGTCAACGAGCGAATACATAGCGCACACATTCATGCACAACCCCACATGTAAGCATTTACATATGTGTGCATGTGTGTGAAAAGGAGAGCACTTCTCTCCTGGTGGCTGCATACATAATATGCACAGAAAAACACATAAGTACGTGCACATACATGTACATGGTACATAGCGCCCTCTCGCTTTGGCGTACGCAAAGCACGCAAGCGACATGCGTGTACCCAAGGCACACACACACACACAGACACACGCACACTCAGAGAACACACACCTCTAGCTGTAATCCTATTTGCCTCCAAAAATAAAAACGAAAGAAGCGGCAAAGCTGCTGCTGTGGCTGCGGCTGCGGCTGCGGCGTCTGCTTCCTTTGCGCTAAAAGATTTTACGGGAGAGCGAACGAAGCGTCGCGACGACGTCGTTGACTGCGCTCAAAAACTCTGCAGGTTTTTATCTAACCAATACCAGTGCAAGACAACCACCAACACCAGCCAGCAGCAGCCGCAGTCGCTCTCACCCATACACTCACACAAGCAAGGGGGCAGCCATTGCGTTCTCTCTCTCGTGCTTGCTCCGTCTCGGGTTTCGCTCAGATGTCCGATGTTCATGTCAGCTGCTATTGCTGCGCTGCTGTGGCTGTTGCTGCTGCGCTGCTTCTGCTTCTGCTGCTGCTGCTGCTGCTTCTGCTGCCGACGTCGTTGTGACGCTGCTGTGCGCATTTATAAATACAACTTCATAGATGCGTTCAAATACAATTCAGAAGTCGAACCGAAAAGACGTCTTGAATTTGTTATTTTCTTCTTTTTTTTTTTGCTTGTGCTGCTTACACATTCGTCTCGTACGTGTCTGCAGCAGAGCAGAGAGCTGAGCAGAGCAGCGAAGATAAAAAAAACAACAAACCGAGCCTCGACTCGCCTCTGTTAAAGTCTTGCGCTGCGTCTGCGCTCAGAACTCGTGTGCGCGTCAACGTGAAGGCATCAACGGCGCGCTGCGACATCCCAAAAAAATAAAAAATAAATAACAAACAACATTCACAACTTATAAAAAAAAAGAAAAAAAAATATACAAACACTTAACGGTGCATATTTTTGGATACTTCAATATTTATTTTAATTTTTTTTTTTTCACATCAACAATTGAAACCAAAGAGCAAAAAGTGTATCAAAAATAATTATTGAGTGCAACTACGATCAATGAATTAATTAATTAAAACCTAGTGATTTCAAGTGACCAAGTGAATCCACGACAGCAGCAACAACAACAACAACAACGACAACGACAACAATTGCAGCAGCAACTACTACAACAATTTTAGCAACTAGAGCAACAACTACCAAACGGCTACCAAAAATTCGAATGCCGCCGCCAAATTGTTCAAATAACCAAAAACCAAAACAAAGGTAAAAATCCTAAATCAAATAGAAAAACAAACAGAAATAAATAAGTACTGGTATTTTTTTCTTGTGCTACTCGAATTTGTTCAAGTGTTATTAACAAAGTGCAATTAACAAAACTGCAGCAGCCTCATTTTCTGTGGATTAATCTCAAGTTACTTCTTTTTTTCCTCGCCGGATTTTCTTCAGTTTTTTTATAATCAGGTTTTTAAAAACCGTTCATTTTATTATTGCCTATTGGATATTCTTCAGTTTATGTTATTTTCAAAATATTCTAATTCTTTTTTATGGATTAACTTTATTATTTGTTCATTTGTTCTTCGAAAATGTTGCCACTTTTACGGCTAGTTTTTGCCTTTAATTATCCCAATCCATCTTCACTTTGTTGCGTGTTAATTTGAGGGGTTTCAAATGCAATTGACCTCGCTACGGTCACGGCCTCAAAATCCTGTCAAAAATTCAACTTTGATAGCCCCTTTTTTTATGTTGAACTCTGAACTTTGCCAGAAAAAAAAATAGGGTGAATTGTTGTCTTAATTCTGTAATTGAAAAGAGTTCCGACATTTCGTCAGCCAAATGAGCTCAAATTGGTTGTCATAAAACTTGGTATCGTCGTGATATGATTATCATGCTGAATAGTTGCGATCCGTAATCAAATTCTTTTCTTATGAAATCAATACACATTTTACTACGCTGTTGGGGGAAAACCTCTAAATAAATCACTTGTGCGTCGAAATCAAGTTGACTAATTTTTCATTTTACCAACTTTTGACCCTTAACTTTTTAGTCTCGTTTGAAGCTAGAAAAAAAACCTTATTGGAAATTGTTTGGTTTGCTTTAATCTATTGAACTTCATTAATAATTTTCGATTTGCGCGTATTAAGCTCAAATACGTACACTTATATTAATTCTCAAATATTTGCGAATTCATTATAACTTGTTAATTTCGCATTCTTTCGTTTTAATCGGAATTACTATTAAATTTTGGGCACATAGAAAACAAGCAGTGATAATGCAGTTAAAGAAGCATAAAGTTGAGGGCGCAAAAATTGCGCATTCATTATAAAAACTTTGCCAGATCTAAGGAAATGACGTGTCTAAGCTTTAGATGCTGCAGGCCAGCAAGGAATTAGCTTTAAGATCGTTGGGGGGTGATGAGTAGGGGAGGCGTGTCTTTATTTCAATGGGTTTTCGCGACGATGAGTCACAGGCCAAATTGAAATCAGCCAACCAAAATGAAAGCCAAACAACAACAATAATAATAACAACATTAACATACACACACCAATACACTCAGCGAGAGAGAGCGAGAGAGAGAGAGAGAGAGAGAGAGAGGCACTCGTAAGCTGGTTATCGCAGAATTTTTGTTGTATTTTTGAATCCTAAGCGCCAGCAGCAACAATGAAATTGCCAACTGATAAGCGTTAAATGTTAATGAGCAGCAAATGGAAATGCAACAAATACACGCGCGCACTCACACACACACACACAGAGACACGCATATGGCGAACCGATAACAAATCGATACGCACAGCGTGTGCAAGCGAGCCAGAGAGAGTGAGAGAGCGCAATTTGAGAGCGCGCAAGAAGAAGACAGTGAGTGCAGGTGAAGTGCGCTTGCTAGTTTGGCGCTCACTCTCAGCTAGACTTCTACTTGGTCTGCTACTTCCTTGTTCTTCTACTCAATTCGCATCGCGCTAACTTATACAGCGTCTTCTACTGCTGCTCCTGCTGCAGTTTCTACGACTTGCGCAGTAGAAGAGTGTATGTGCGGCAACTGTTTGAGCGTCTCACTTAACAAATTCGCCGTAGATCAGCTGTTTAGCGTTCTTCTCATTGCATTTATTGCAATTCGCCAGAAACCGAGATACGATCTGCGCCCCAAAGATGTTGGCTCATGATGATGTTCGATCGGTTTTCTACATTCATTCGCATTAAGTCAACAGATCTAATAACCAATGCGATGATATTTTCTTTGCTTATCGTTTCCACGTACTGCATTACAATCAAATAGCTGCTTTCGCTACCAAAACTCTTAGCTGTAGTTATTTATAAGGCAGTAGTATTTCAAGAAATCAGCTGCTGTTGAACTTTAAACCAAGTCGCTTGGGCGCATTCAAAATATTACTTGTTCTTGGCAAATATGATGGAAAAATTGCATAACAATGAAATAATCTGAAGAATAACTGCATCCAATTGGATTACTTTAATAGTTGTGATCTATATCAAAAGTTGTTTGGGCGTCAGGGTCTTGAATACTTTGAGCTACCCTCAAGTCTTTACAACATATTTGCAAGCCAAGCAGCTGCAGTTGAAGCACTTTGTTAGTTGTTCGAAGAGTTAACTTTAGTTGAGACCCTTGCAAGTATTTGAAAAGGGTCGGCTAGCTTTCTGACGACTTGAAACTAATTTGAAAACCCTTGTTCTCCCTCTCTTTGCATGACAGCCGTTAACGATCTCAATTAGCCAAGTTTAGCAGCCAAGTTCTTAAGCAAAGCAGCAAAGATGCTGGCCACACAACAACAGCAACACACGGCAACAGCAGCAACTGTTGCTGGCGCCGCGACAGCGACAACAGTTGCCCACAGCGATGACGGACAGAGTCTGGATGGCGAGCGACAGCGACGCGATTCAACCACCTCGGAGTCGTCGCTGGAGCATCTCGACCTGGGACGCACACCAAAGAAGCTGAGCAGCAGCAGCGGCGCGCCGCAGCCGACGTCGACGCCGCACGAGACGTCGACATCGACAGCGACAGCGACGTCGACGTCGCGCAAACGCAAGCTGCGCCAGCAACAACAGCAACAGCAGCAACAGTTGTCCGACGAAGACGAGCAGCAGCCAACGCAGCAGCAGCAGCTGGAGACAACAGCGCAGCGACTGCGACACAAGCAGCGACGCAACGTCGCTGCCAGCGCCAGCATCGTGGGCGACTACTGCGTCAGCGGCGACGCGAGCTCGCTGCGCAAAAAGTTTCGCTTCAATCGCAGCAGCGCCGCCAACGGCGACCTCTCCGAGTCGGGCTTCGTCGACGGCAGCGCCAACAGCGGCTACTTGCTCAGCAGCAGCAGCGGCAGCGGCAGCGGCAGTGGCAGCGCAGTCGCCGTAGCCGCCGCGGCAGCCGCAGTTGCAGCGCAGCAACAGCAACAGCAGCAGCATCAGATGTCGTCGAGCAGCTCGGGCGGCTCGTCGCCCCAGGGCGGCCTGAGCTTGTCGAGCGCCGAGTCCGGCATCGGCGCCGGCGACGAGCACATGAAGTATCTGTGCCCCATCTGCGAGGTCGTCTCGGCCACGCCCCACGAGTTCACCAATCACATTCGCTGCCACAACTACGCCAACGGTGACACCGAGAACTTCACCTGCCGCATCTGCTCGAAGGTAAGTTCGACTTACTTACTTAATAGCGTCTTACACTTCAATAGCGCAATCAAAGGGTCTTGTGCAGTCAAAGCTTGAAACAGCCAGGGAAAGTAAAGAAGATTAAGGATTGCAGCACACTTTGTGTCTGCCTGGTATACAAATTATATTTATAGTGAGAGCGGGTCTAGTGAGAGCAGTTGAGTCAAGTGTAATTGAGAGAGCAGTGAAATATTTTGATTAAATTATTATATTTAGTAGTAGCAGTAGTCGAGTAAAGGGTCTACTGCAGTCGACTAACGTGTAATTTACAACAGTAGAGTCCAGAGAAGTCGATAAGCAAGTGAAATTGAAAGTCACTAGAGCAATGAAATACTAGCGACAACGTTGCTTGCTTTGGTCGATTTATTGTATATAGTAGACAAGTAAAGGGTCTACTGCAGTCGACTAATAAGTAATATACAACAAAAGAATCCAGAACAGTCGATAAGCAAATGAAATTGAAAGAGCAGTGAAATAGTAAAACCTGCGACAAAGTTAAATACTTTGATTGAACTGTTGTATTCAGTAGTAGCAGTGATCAATTAAAGGGTCTACCGTAGTCGACTAATAAATAATATACAACAGCAGAATTCAGAGCTGTCGATGAGCAAGTGAAATTGAGAAAGCAATCACGAGAGCAGTGAAATATTAGCGACAAAGTTAAATCCTAGCTTGAATTATTGCATTCAGTAGTAGCAGTCAAGTAAAGGGTCTACAGCAGTCGTTACTCGACTGAGTAATGAGTAATATAGTACAACAGATTCCAGAGCAGTCGACTAGCAAGTGAAATCGAGAGAGCAGTCTCTTCTAGAGCAGTGAACTACTTGCGACAAAGTTGCATACTTTGATTGAACTATTTTATTTAGAACTAGCAGTAGTCAAGTAAAGGGTCTACAGCAGTCGAGTAATGAGTAACAACAGAATCCAGAGCAGTCGATAAGCAAGTGAACTCCAGAGCAGTGAAATACTAGCGACAAGTTAAATACTTCGATTGAACATTTGTATTCAGTAGTTGCAATAGTCAACTAAAGGGTCTACAGCAGTCAATAGACACGTGCAACATGCGAGACAACGAAGCGAATGCAGTGAATAGAATTGTAATGCATAGAGTATGTTAATTGGGAAAGCGAATGTTAAGAAAGGAGTTGCAGCGTGCTGCAATCAACCCCGTTGCGAGTCGAGCTCTAATCCCGTTTCCTCTGTCGCCTTCTCTTCTTTGCGCTGGGACAGGTGCTGTCGTCGGCCTCGTCGCTGGATCGTCACGTGCTGGTGCACACCGGAGAGCGGCCGTTCAACTGCCGCTACTGCCACCTGACATTCACAACGAACGGCAACATGCATCGCCACATGCGCACGCACAAGCAGCACCAGCAGCAGTCGCAGTCGCAGTCGCAGTCGCAGCAGTCGCAACAGTCGCAGCAGCAACCCTCGCAGTCACAGTCGCAGCAGCAGCGACGCCAGCAGCAGGCGGCAACAGCGGCGAGCGCCACACAGCTGCTGGCGGCAGCGGCGGCGGCGGCGGGGGGACGCGCGGAGAGCTACGAGAGCGACGCCAGCTGCTCGACGGACGTGTCCAGTGCGCAGAGTCACAGCAGCAACAGCAGCCACAACAGCAGCAATCGCTCCCTCAACAACAACAACAACAGCAAGCTGAGCAACAACAACAACAACGAGCTCGTCTTGGAGCTGGAGCACAAAGGCCACAAGAAGATGAACAACAACAACGAGATCGTGGAGCAGCAAGTGGAGGATGAGGAGGCCAGCGAGTCGGAGGTGACGCAAGTCATCACCAGCACCCCCGACGTGGCCACGCTGCTGGCGACGTCGTCGCGCTCGGGCGGCACCACGCCCACCCACCTGCTCAGCTGTCCCGCCTGCGCGGCGGACGAGTTCGAGACGCTGCCGGCGCTCTGCGAGCACCTCGACGCCCAGCACTCGGACATACCGGCCAAGTGTCGCGACTGCGACGTCATCTTCGCCAGCCATCGCCAGCTGCAGACGCACAGCTGTCGCCTGCAGCTGCTGCCCCTGCTCGGCGCCAGCTCCTCGCCCAAGCAGGAGCGCGACGACGACGAAGACGAGCAGCAGGAGGAGGAGCAGGAGGAGCGCGGCGACGGCGACGACGACGACGACGACGGCGACGACTTGGACGAGGACGTGGACGAGTCGGTTGCGCAGCAGCAGAGCGAGCGCGACGACTTCTTTCAGCAGCTCTACCTCAAGGGCAAGTCGAGCGGCGTCCTGCTGCCGTCGCCCATCAAGCACGAGCCGGCGACCAGCCACAACCACAACCACAACCACAGTCACAACCATAGTCATAGTCAGAGCAACAACGACAGTCGGCAGGATCTGGCGGACATACAGAGCATACTGAACATGACCAGCTCGAGCTGCACGTCGAGTTTCCTGCGCAACTTCGAGCAGTCGGTGAACACGCCCTGCTCCAGCCAGTACAGCGTGGACGGGCGCGACGGCGACGAGGAGGCGCAGGACGCCTTCACCAGCGAGTTCCGGCGCATGAAGCTGCGCGGCGAGTTCCCCTGCAAGCTCTGCACCGCCGTCTTTCCCAATCTGCGCGCCCTCAAGGGCCACAATCGCGTCCATCTCGCCGCCGTCGGCGCCGCCGGCCCCTTCCGCTGCAACATGTGCCCCTACGCCGTCTGCGACAAGGCGGCCCTCGTGCGGCACATGCGCACCCACAACGGCGACCGGCCGTACGAGTGCGCCGTCTGCAACTACGCCTTCACCACCAAGGCCAACTGCGAGCGGCATCTGCGCAATCGGCACGGCAAGACCAGTCGCGAGGAGGTCAAGCGCGCCATACTCTACCATCCCGCCGAGGACGCCAGCTGCGAGGACGCCAAGTCAGCCGGCCAGCAGGAGCTCGCCGAGCTCAGCTATCGCTCTGCCACGCCGCCGCCCACACTGCCGCCCCCGCCGCCAGAGGCGGGCAGCTCGCAGCTGAAGCACATACTGCTGGCGGAGAACGTGGCCACCGTGTCGCCCAAGATACAGGTGAAGAGTCTCGACCAGCTGGTGGAGAAGCCGACGGCGCCGCCGACGCTCGACCACAGCATGGACGTGCTCGATCTCAGCAAGAAGCCCCACGAGCTGCTCGACCAGCGCGATCGCGACAGGGAGCGGGACAGGGAGCGCGAGCGTGAACGCGAACGCGAACACGAGTTGCTGCTGCAGCAACAGCAACAACAACAACAGCAGCAGCAGCAGCAGCAGCTGTTTGGCGCCGGCGACGCGGCCACGCAGTACATGCAGCAGCTGCTGCGCAACCTGATGTTCCAGCAGCCGCCCGGCTTCCCCTTCTTCGGCTTCATGGCGCCGCCCAGCGCCGCCGCGGCCGCCGCCGCCGTCACAGCAGCCGCGCCCGAGAAGTCGAGCGCAGGGGGAGGCGGCGCAACGGCGGCAGCGCTGCCGCTGCCGCTGCCCAGCGTGGGCGTGCCGATGCCCGCCGGCGGACCCGTCAAGATGGTCATCAAGAACGGCGTGCTGATGCCCAAGCAGAAGCAGCGTCGCTACCGCACCGAGCGCCCCTTCGCCTGCGAGCACTGCTCGGCGCGCTTCACGCTGCGCTCCAACATGGAGCGGCACGTGAAGCAGCAGCATCCGCAGTTCTACGCGCAGCGCCAGCGCAGCGGCCACCATGTGATGCGCGGCCGTGCCGCCTCCTCCAGCGCCGCAGCAGCAGCGGCCGCAGCAGCGGCCGCAGCAGCAGCGGCAGCGGCGGCAGCCGCCATGGCCCAGCAGCAGCATGGACAGCAGCAGCAGCAGCAGCATGGGCAGCATCAGGGACACGCACACATCTCGGACCAGGTGAAGTACGCGATACTGGCGCAGCAGCTGAAGGCGCGCAAGGACACCGATCTGCTGCAGCAGGCGCTGGCGCACGGCTCCAGCAGCGTCGCCGGCAATCCGCTGCTGCACTTCGGCTACAAGGCGCCAGTGGCGGGCAGCAGCAGTGGCGCCACAGTGTCGCAAGCGCCGAGCAACGGCTGTGCCGTGCTGGACGACGATGAGCCGCCCAAGCTGATCATCGACGAGGACGACGACGACGACGACGACGACGACTTCGAGGAGGACGACGACGAGGAGCTGGACGAGGACGAGCAGCTGCCACTCCCGCCGCCGCCTGCAGTCGAAGCTGCAGCTGTGGAGGAGGAGCAGCCAGTCGAGCAGCCGCGGCCGCGCAGCTCGACGCCCATCGAGGCGGCCAAGAAGGTGGCCGAGACGATACTGGAGCAAGCCATCAAGGCGGGCAAGAGCAGCGTGGGTAGCGGGGAGTCGCTGGCCGAGCCGAAGCCGAAGCCGCCGGCGCTGAAGACGCTGATCGCGCAGGCGGAGTCGGTGGGCAAGTCGCTGAAGGAGGTGGCCAGCTCGCCGTTCAAGGACGAATCTCAGGACCTGGTGCCGGTGGCCAAGCTGGTGGACAACGCCACCAGCAACCAGGTGTCGTTCAACAGCTACTTCCGGCCCAGCGACGTGGCCAACCACATGGAGCAGAGCGACGAGGAGGGCCTCGTCGCCTCCGGCAGCGCCAGCGAGAGCAACAACTCCGGCACCGAGGACGTCACCAGCAGCAGCAGCAACGAGCCCAAGAAGAAGTCCGCCTACAGCCTGGCCCCCAATCGCGTCAGCTGCCCCTACTGCCAGCGCATGTTCCCCTGGAGCAGCTCGCTGCGTCGCCACATCCTCACGCACACCGGCCAGAAGCCGTTCAAGTGCTCCCACTGTCCGCTGCTCTTCACCACCAAGAGCAACTGCGACCGCCATCTGCTGCGCAAGCACGGCAACGTCGAGAGCGCCATGAGTGTCTACGTGCCCACCGAGGACGTCAGCGAGCCGATACCCGTGCCCAAGTCCGTCGAGGAGATCGAGCTGGAGGAGCAGCGTCGTCGCCGCGCCGCCGAAGCCGAGCTGGAGCGCGAGCGTGAGCTGGAGCGCGAAAGGGAGCGCGAAAGGGAGCGTGAGCGTGAGCGGGAAAGGGAGCGAGAACGGGAACTCGAGCTGGAGCGAGAGCGTCGCCAGCTGGAGCAGGAGCGCGAGCAGCAGCAGCTCATCCAGCAGCTGGCGGCAGCCGCGCAGCTCAGCCAGCAGATGGCCGCCGCAGCCGCCGCAGCCGCGACGCTGAACGGCAACGGCGACAGCACGACGGCGGCGGCGGCGGCGGCAGGGGGCGAGGCGCAGGGCAGCGATCTGCCGTACAAGTGCCATCTCTGCGAGTACTCGTTTGCGGAGCGGCTGCAGTGCCTCGACCACATCAAGCAGCAGCACGCGCACGAGTTTGCGCTGCTGCTCGCCAAGGGCGCCATCGAAACAGAGGGCGAGCAGCAGCAGCAGCTGCCGCCGCCGCCGTCGGCGAGCGTGGCTTCGGATGAGGAGCAGGCGGGCAATGCGGCGACACGCACCAAGTACCCGGACTACAGCAATCGCAAGGTGATCTGCGCGTTCTGCGTGCGCCGCTTCTGGTCGACGGAGGATCTGCGGCGCCACATGCGCACGCACTCGGGCGAGCGGCCGTTCCAGTGCGACATCTGCTTGCGCAAGTTCACGCTCAAGCACAGCATGCTGCGGCACATGAAGAAGCACAGCGGACGCAGCCACAACGGCGAGCAGGGCCAGTCCGACTGCTCCGACGACGAGCAGTCCATGGCACTCAGCAGTCCGCCCGGCACGCCCACGCCCACCACCACCACCACCACCAACAACAACAACAACAACAACAACAACACTTGCCACAACAACAACAACAACAACAACAACAGCAATACTAATAACAACAACAAGCCGAGTCTGCGGCTGCCGAAGCTGCACGAGCTGCTGGACAAGGCGAGCGAGTGGCGCGACAGCCATCTGGGCGAGCACAAGGAGAACCTGGGCGAGGCCAGCAGCAAGTCCGCCGCCGCCGCCGGCCAGGCCGCCGTCGCAGCCGCTGCCGCTGCCGCCGCTGCGAGCAGCGATCTGATCGGCAACCTGCTGGGCATCAGCGATCAGGGCATACTCAACAAGCTGCTCTCCTCGGCCGACGAGGCGGCCAAGCTGCTGGGCGTGGACAAGTAAGCGCGGCGCGCCGGCGACATCCGCTAGTCAAACTAACCACAAACTTCAGCTCAGTTGTCAGCAACCACATTGAGCCCTTGTCGAGGCGGCGTACTCCAGGAGTCCTGGAGTCCTGCCACACACTTTGAACTGTATGCGAAAACACTGAAGAAGCAACACAACGATGTCATTTTCGCGCGTACAACATACCAAAGCCTAAATAGTTTTTTGCAAACAACACTGTTATAATAACTACTATTAAATCAATTACTATTATAATTTTATGGCAACTACATCTATATATATATATATATATATATATTATTTTTTTTGCTAGCAGAATTAAGCGATGCGGTTCAACCGAAACTTAAGTGAAACTGCAGTTTGAATTCCAATTTCGCAACAATTTCGCTAAACAAAATTGTTCGCGAAATTGGAATTGTCAGCTAATTAAGAAAACTCTGATACACGTCAACGATTAATCAAAATGTGCATTAAAACGCCCTAACATTTAGGTACCATTTTTTTTTTTCAACTATTATTTTTTTTTACTAGCCTTAGGATTAATGTAAAACAAGTATAAAAGCAACAAAGAAATCATAACAAAAAAAAAGGAAAAACTGAAAAAGACTTGATGGGGGAAAATATGATAGGAGTAAAACTTGTACAAGAAAATTGCCTTGGTAGTGCTCTATGTGTTTTACATACATATATATATATATCTAGAGATAAATAATCTGATTTCATTGGTTAGCTGAAAAGAAGAAAATGTACATTTTGAGGCCTTTAACCGCAACGTGGCTTAATAATCATAATTCAACATACAACACAACAAATGCATGACAAACGCATTCCATATTAATTGTAGTTGACATAGGCTAAGTGGCTTTTTTTTTATATATATATATATAATATACATACTATTTAATATACTACTACCATATACAAACTTACATATTATATACATACCTTTGTCATTATATTATTACAATTATTGTATCATTTCGGATGACTCACTGAAGACGCAATTCTTTGCTGCAGCTTGAAAAAAGGAATGCAAGAAAAACACAAAATTAATTTTAACATACATATTATGCATACATACTTATTAAATATAGATTACACACATAAACATAATTATATACTATATAGATATATATAGAGAGAGCAAAAATATAAAGTAGTCGACATTTTACAGCAATAACCAAAGCATTTCACAATTAAAACAAGTTTTATTCAAAAGCGAAACAAAACCATAAGAGACACAAAACAAAAACTACATTATTGAACAAATTAAATTATGTACTTAGCGATTATATGTACTTAATAAATTAATTATTTTACGATTACTATGGAAAATAAAATGTAACAGTTGCGAACAAAATATTCATTTCAAGCTTCTGCATTTATTTAGGGGATTTCGTGGGAAGTTGCAAATTTTTCTTTTTTACTTTAGCATAAACAAATTTAAGCACGTTCATCTGCTCACTCAAAATCATTTAAATCTGGCGCCAATTGTATAAGATCACATTTAAACACGGCGCGTAAAAGTATGCTACATTTTTTGTGTTTCAATCGCCCTGTTATCGGACAGCCGAAAATTATGCTACTATATCAGCATTATGCTTTTAAAAAAAATCAGACCAAAAGTATACGGCCACATTCCCCGGGCCTTATCTAATAATTATAATAATATAATCTTAAATTGTATCCAATGCGCATATACATACTTTCATGTTTACAACTATATTGCTAAACGTGTAGAAGTTTAATGTTTGAGAGAATATACACATATTACTTTTTGTCTTATTAGTATTTTAGTTAAAGTAGTATAGCACTTGGGTGAAATTAAGCTCCAAGTGATAAGATATCAGACGGACTTAAAGCAATGCGGCCTGCTTGCACAAACAAATACACACATGCATTATATGTACGGCTGTGTATTTATATACAAAGTTGTAAACATAAAACATATGATTTTCGTTATACACGTGTCAACAATTATGAATACATACGCACATTGTCATAGACAAAAGCGTACGTGAGTATTTGTGCCTGTTCCCACATACACACACATACACAAGCAATTGCAAATGGAAAACAAACGTCGCAAAAATAAACATACACACACAAACGAGCCCCCCAACGAACGAGTTAGCGCAAGAGACAGCAATAACAACAAACAGCTGCTGCTTCAAGTTCTTGGCTGCGCGGCTACACACACCAATACAGCCTGTCACTTGCCTTTGCATGCATGTATATGCTATTGAGCATGTGTGTGTGTATGTGAATGTACAGCTAGTATATTAACGAGACGACGCACAGTGGGGTCGCTTACATTGTAAACGAATTGTTGAAGCAACGAGTATATTTTTAAATAGGTAATTTGAAGAGATATATGAGAAAATATCCAATTGACATTTTGTATGCAAGTTTCTTGAGATATATATTATACGTCTACGTTGATCTACTCTATTATATGTATATTATATAATCTAGTATGCTTTTAATTTAAATTTTGTAATCATTGTTTTTAATAAATATTTTAATTTTTTCTTTTTTTTTTGAAAAGCTGTACACCAATGTGCGACATACAATAGACGAGTCGCCGGTCGTCGTATATCAACAATCACACCACCAAACACACGCCACACGCGCTGGGGGCCCTAAATGTTGGCGCAGCTTCAGCTTTTGCTTTCAGTTCTAGTGAAACCACCGGTTGGGCCGCAACAGTAGTGTTTCCAGTCCCGAAGCTATCCAACTACCCTGACCTTACACTCTCACCTGTGCAAAGATGTCCTTAGCGCGTTTAATTGGTGCCCAGGTGAGCAGAATTTCATCAAACACACTTTTCACTTCATATTCTGCACTACGTTTATCGATAACTCCGACTAATTAGATTAATAGTGTTGCAAAGCTTTACACAAATTGCAGGCGCTGTAAAGTGGGCGTGTGTGTATGTGCTTGTGTGCATATAAGTCTACTTTGCATGTAAATGTAAATGCATGTGCGCAAGTGTGCTTAAGCAATTGCTTAATTAAGCGAATAATAACGCACACAATATAAAGTGAAAATGAAGAGAAATAAAGAATTAACATAGAACGAAGCACATGTTACGTAATTTTTGGTTTGCAGCAAATCAGATAATGCGACGATCACAACAGCATAGAAGACATAAACACACACACATGCACACGTTTCTTCCTCGCTCCCGCAGATACACATGGTCTGTAAAAAGGCTTTACAAGTTGTAGGTGTGGGGAGCACTTTTATTTTAATTAGTAACAAGCCATACAAATGCGCTGCTCTGAGAGGCGGCTGCTGCCTGTGATAAGCGTGGGCGTGGCGCACAGCTGTGTGGCCCTTTGAAGATATGCATGTGTATGTGTGTCTATTATCATGTTGCTAAGCAACTTCTTACCTGTGTAAAGAAAAGCTCTTCACATGCATGATAGAAATGTGGTACAGTCCAGCCAACCTAAGTGGGCCAAATGCAAAATCTTCCATTGACGCAATCAATTTAAGCAAACACACAGTTATGTATATTTCATATTTTGCCAGCGCTTAGCTTTCGATAGAATTTATTGCAAATTAGTATCCTGCATGGTAAGGTCGTACCAATAATTTTTCTATTCTCCTATGCTCTTCCGATAAGCCGCTAAAAGTTTCGATTATTTAAGCTTTGAATTAAATTTAAATCATTTCACTCACGTTTTGATTGCGATATGAGCATTTCCAAAATGGCGTGATAGTGCTATCGCAAGTATTAAACAAATAAATTTTAAAATATGCGTTACATTATGAAAAAATATAACTAGGTTTAAGTCTTAGGATTCGGGATTCCTTTTAGTTTGAATTTGTCGTGACGTCACAAAAGTATTTTGTACAATGTGAATTCAACAAAATAATTGAGTATCCTGATTGAATATCCATGTCCAAAAGACAAATATTAAAAATTATGGATCATATAAATATATATAAATATATATATATATATATATATATATATATAAGATGTACATGCATATCACAAATTAAATAATAAACATTTTCGCTGGGTTGACCTTTTTCTAGAAATTCCCATATTATTTGTCTTTGTTTACTGATTATTTATGCTATCCATTAATTTCGGCAAGTTGCATAATCTTTCACTATGATTTTCTCCTGCATTATACTTTAGCTCTCTACGATTATTTATGCTGCGCATTAAATTCGATAAATCAATTGCGATAATTTTGCTATTTACCCTAGTCACACAATTACGCAATATCGATAAATCACTGCGATAACACACTAATTGATGATTCTTGAATTTGTTGTTCGTTTTCCTGGCAGGCGCTGTCGTTGACCAAACGCAGCTATTCATCCGCCGCGGCCACCACTAAGCTCTTCATTGATGGCAAATTCGTTGAGTCGAAAACAAATGAATGGATCGATGTGCACGATCCGGCCACCAATAAAGTGGTGACCCGCGTACCTAAGGCCACCCAGGAGGAGATGAAAGCGGCACTTGAATCGAACAAGAAAGCCTTCAAATCATGGAGCAATCAATCAGTGCTGTCGCGCCAACAGGTTATGTTCAACCTGCAGGCACTGATCAAGGACAACATGTGTAAGCTGGCCGAGAACATTACCAAGGAGCAGGGCAAAACTCTGGCCGATGCCGAGGGCGATGTGCTGCGCGGCCTGCAGGTGGTGGAACATTGCTGCAGCATACCATCGCTGCAAATGGGCGAAACAGTGGCCAATGTCGCACGTGACATGGACACGTATTCACTTGTCATGCCACTCGGCGTTACCGCTGGCATTGCGCCCTTCAATTTCCCCGCTATGATCCCGCTCTGGATGTTCCCTGTGGCCATCACCACAGGCAACACAATGCTGCTGAAACCCTCGGAGCGTGTGCCTGGCGCCACCATGCTGCTGATGGAGCTGCTTAACGAAGCCGGCTGCCCACCCGGTGTCGTCAACGTCATCCACGGCCAGCACGACGCGGTGAACTTCATTTGCGATGCCCCCGAAATCAAGGCTGTGTCCTTTGTGGGCTCCGACACCGCCGGCAAGTACATCTATGAGCGTGCCGGCAAGAATGGCAAGCGTGTGCAGAGCAACATGGGCGCCAAGAATCACGGCATTGTGCTGAGCGATGCCAACAAGGAGAATACCCTGAATCAATTGGCGGGCGCAGCTTTCGGTGCTGCCGGTCAACGTTGCATGGCGCTGTCCACCGCTGTGTTTGTGGGCGAGGCCCAGAAATGGATTCCCGATCTAGTGGAGCGTGCCAAGAAGCTCAAGGTGAATGCTGGACATTTGCCCGGCACCGATGTGGGACCCGTGATTAGCGCGGCATCGCGCGAGCGCATCAATAAGCTGATCGAGAGCGGTTGCGAGGAGGGCGCCAAGCTCATCTTGGATGGCCGCAACATCAGTGTACCCGACTTTGAGGATGGCTACTTTGTGGGTCCCACCATTCTGAGCGATGTAAAGCCCAACATGAAATGCTACACTGAGGAGATCTTCGGCCCCGTGCTGGTCATCCTCAACGCCGACACCCTGGACGATGCCATCTCAATTGTGAACGCCAATCCCTACGGCAATGGCACCGCCATCTTCACCACCAACGGTGCTGCGGCGCGCAAGTTTGTAAATGAAATCGATGCTGGACAGGTGGGCGTCAATGTGCCCATCCCTGTGCCCTTGCCCATGTTCTCCTTCACGGGCACGCGCGGCTCGTTCCGCGGTGATCATCACTTCTATGGCAAGCAGGGCATTAAGTTCTACACACAGACAAAGACCGTAACGCAGTTGTGGCGTGAGACCGACGTCCAACATACACAGGCAGCCGTCTCCATGCCCACCATGAAGTAAGCGCAGACACAGACACATCGACAGGTGTATGTATGTGTATGTGTGCGCAGGCGTAAGGAAGTTGGCAGAAAACACATGCACATGCACATGCACTTGTGAGATTGCGCGTGCGTACTGGAAAGAAATTATTGCATTTATTATCATGTGCCTAATTAGAATTAAGATAAACATACATCGATTTGTAATGAGCTTTACAGCCAAGTATATTAATAAAAATTGCCAACGTTTTGCTAATGAACAACACTTCAATTTATTATTAGTTATTTTGCAAGGATTGTGTGACGTGGCCTTTAAAATATACCATATGATTATACTAAATGATTATCGATAAGTCGTTGTAATGGCGATTAATTAATCGCTTTTGTCAAAAACGTGGTAATTCTTAAGAGTATTTAAAATTTATAAATCGCGCTACACACAGGGAAGCCAAGGCGAAAAAATTAGCTACACTTCACAAGCAAGGGGGAACAAAAACAGCTGTTTTACACGCATGCGCCTATCGATAGCTAGCAAATACTGAAACGTTGGCGGTTCATTTAAAATTTGAATGGCGTTTTTTTGCCATTATTTATTTAGCTTTTTGTCGTTACATTACATTTCTGGGGTTTATTTTTTATAATGGGTCACAGAATGTTTTACAAAAAAAAATCAGATGTGTTGTGTGGGTAATATAAATATTATACCAGATTTAAATAATAAAATTATGGAGCCAAAAAATATAAGAATACAAAACCATACCTTATATAAAAAAAAAGAATGAAAGCTCATTCTACTACACATATGATGTTGATAAAATTTTAAAAATTTGGAGCAACTGAAAATTTGTATCAAATTTTGTCAAAACTTGTAGATATTGAAGTATATAACTGAACACACACTCCCTTTTATTCAAGTCCGTTCCATTTACGAAGCAGGTGGCGGCGGTGGCGGTGGTGGTGGCTTTGATTCCGGCGGCGGTGGTGGTAACGTTGATTCCGACGGCGGCGTTGGCGCTTGCCTGATTGGTGTCGAATAGCCATCCGATTCCCCCTCTGTATCATATCGACCGGGCGGCAAGCCACTAGAAAATGCTTGCAGGGCGACCAGCTCCCTAAATGCACCATCCGGATTTGCCATCAGTGACCCATAGTTGCCCTGTTCAATAATGCGTCCGTTATCCAGCACAGCAATATTGTCGGCACCATGAATGGTGCTCAAACGATGCGCAATCGTCAACACAGTTCGTCCCTCGACCAGTTTATCCAGCGCCATCTGCACCAGTTGTTCCGACACTGAATCCAAAGCGCTCGTCGCCTCGTCCAGCAGCAGTATGACGGGATTTTTTATCAACGCGCGTGCGATGGCCACACGCTGCTTTTGGCCACCGCTCAGTAGCATGCCGCGTTGTCCCACAATGGTATCGAGGCCGTCGGGCAAATTGTTTGTAAACTCAATCACATTCGAGTCGCGGACCACCTGCTGCAACTGATCCTCATTGGGCAGCTCATTGGGATCGAGGCCATACAGGATGTTAGAGCGAATGGAGCCGGAGAAGAGCACCGGCTCCTGGCTGACGGCGCCAATATGACGTCGCAACCACTGCGGATTTAAGGTGCGCACATCCTTACCGTCCAAATAAACAGCGCCCATTTGTGGGTCGTATAGACGCATCATTAGCAATGCGATTGTCGATTTGCCCGAACCTGAGCGTCCCACAATCGCTGTCGTTTTGTGCGCCGGTAGCATTAAGCTGAAATCCGTCAACACCTTGGTATCGGGTCGCGATGGATAGCTAAATTCCACGCTCTCGAAACGCACTTCACCTGTTGGCTTTGTGGGCGGTATGTCGCCCAAATCAATGGGTATGGCATACTTCCGATCGAAAATCTCCCAAATTCGCTCTGATGCGCCAATGCCCTTGTTTAACTGACTGTAGAAATTGGATAGACCGTTCATGGAGACGGCCACATAGCCAGCATACAACAAAAACGAGGTCATAGCGCCAACTGTGAGTTCATCGTTTAGCACGAGTGTGCCGCCATAATACAGTACGGATATGATGATAAAATTGCCCGAGAAGCCAGTCTGCAAACGGTATGAAACACATTAAAAGGAGAGAAATAAGGAAGAGTAGAGCAGTCGAGTTTACCAAGCCAAAGAATATGGATCGAGCACGCGTTTCTTTGTAGCCAATATCGAGCGCCTCGTTGAGCTTCAAGTTGAAGTCATCGACTTCCTTCTGCTCGCGACAAAACAGCTTGACGGTGCGCACATTGCCGAAACGTTCCTCGGCGAACTTCATTATCTCGGCATACTTGTCCAGCTCCGCACGCGTGATCCGACGCACATAGCGACCATAGACTATCGCCATGCCGGCCAAGGCGGGCACCACCATCGCACTGACCAATGCCAGCTTGGGCGACGTAACGATCTGCAAATCGAACGCCATAAAAACCAAGCATTAGACTTAGGGATCGACAATAATGACAAATTGACTTGAAAGTTTTTAGCAGATTACGGTTTCTATAATGACTACAGTAACTGATCGAGAATATGTTTTGAAAAACTTACCATCATGGCTGAGCCGACGACAATCATGGCAATGGAACGCAGTCCATCGGAGACATTCTGACTCAACGAAACACCGACAAAGTAGGTGTCGTTACTCAGACGATTGATTAACTCACCAGTACCGCGAGAATCGTACCAACCCACCTCCTGCAGCAACATCGATTTGTACAGGTTCGAACGCAATCGCCGCACAATTCGTAGGGCTAAAGATGCAAATAGAAGAGTTGGTGTTAGGTATACGACGGAGAGTTATACATATAGATGAGTAACATACATATGTTGTATATTTGTTTACACTTGGCCATCGCTTAACATAGTGGGAAAATCTTGTATTAAGCGAGATCTAGTTACACGAAAAGGAGTTCCTAGATTCTAGCAAAAACAAAGAAATAATATATGTTAAAAAGAATTCAAAATTAGTAATGTATATAGCATGTTTTTCCCTCTCAATATTCATTAATTCTTTATACACAAACAAACAAATATTTACGTTTAAGTAGGACATCATCATTTCACATCACAAGTGTGCAAGCATTTAAATTTCTCCAAAATAAAATACTTCGTTTAAATAAAAAACACTTGTACAAAATTTCCAATCTAATTGATTTTAATATTTTTGGAATTTAGCGAACTAACTTTAAACAGAATTGGAATAAACCCTTATTTAAACGTAATTTTTCTACATCACTTTCAACTTTACAAAAAATGTATATTTTGTAGTCGTGGAAGAGATTTAAACATGGTAAAAGGGAAAAGGACCGAATTTCAAGTGGGCCAAGTGTATGTATTTTTAGATATAGTTTTCGACATATACTTACATGCAGTTCCGAATAGATAGACGCGTGCAAAGTTGGCAAAGCCACCGAGTGCGAAAATCCAGAATAACATTACTGAATATTCACGTAATTTGTTCATTGCATACGAATCCAGTGCATTCTTGTTGAACACCACGTCGACAACTTTGCCTATGAAGTACGGCACGCACATTGTGATCGCTGACGATATCACCAGACAGATGAGGCCCACTGTCAAAATCGATAGAATTGCAGAAGAAAGTTAGCAAGCCATAGATGAGCGTAGATGAGTTGCGCTTGATATAAAGTTACCCGCTATCCATTTGGTGGGCAAGCGAAGGGAATGTGTGCTGAGAAAAGTTGCATAACTTGTAAGTTTGTGAGCAGATTGTAATGAAATTTTAAGAAACCAGTTGGGTCGATATTATTGTGATAACTGATAGTCACTAGCTTAAGAAAGCCGATTTGATTTGAAATGAAAAACACTTCAAAGCTGGCACACAGATAGACGAGTAGCTCGGGTTTCAAGTGAAGCAACTTCCTTGAATACCTTACGTCACAAAGGATAGCGGGGTATGCTCAATTTGATATCGTTCTGCCAACTCACCGAGTAGCACCCATTTTTCAGTCTTGACCAAATTGTAGAGACGCCCGTATTCCGACTTGCCCATTTTGAAGCGCTTAGGGGTATTAACGCTACGCGCATTTTTTGCTAACGCTCCTCGCGACCTGGTGGCCAGGCAGCGTCTCAAATAAAGCAAGCGGGCCGACCAACGCGATCCAATGGCGCATCCGGTGGAGGAACTGCTGCCGAGCAGTTGGCGGGCGGCAGCTCCAGCTGGCTGACGTAGGCCAAATAGTTGATGGTGGGAGCGGCAGTGTGGGCGGATCAAGAGCTGCAGCAGCGGTTGCCGCAATAGTCCGCAGTTGTTGGTGTTAGAACTAAAAATGTGGATGAATCTTCTGCCGTTGCAGGGAATTTGAGACACCCGTAAAGTTGAACAAACGTGTTTCAGGCGTGTGTAATTCAACAACATTATGTATGATGTTAAAACTCTTTCCTACTTAAATTGTGTAAAAACAAACTATAAAACCAATACAACCTTGATCTGGTCTATGTTAATAAAACTAAATTAAAAACAACAACAAATCACAATCCTATGAATTTTGAAACAACAGTTAACAAGTGTAAACAGAACAGCTGATTTAGTCGCCAGTCCAAAATATTAACACAGTGTAAAGGTTACATTACACACATGACCACCACAAACGAGCCGGGTGTTTTTTATCAAATCCGACAGCTAGCAGTGTCACGTTCAATTTGCGTGCTGACTTTTTTATTATTTCACATTTTCTGTTATAATTTCAAAGCTATCGATGCTAAAAAGTAAACGGTGTTATGCACGCTTACAAGTGGCCATGGAGTGCGCAACCTTCATGACTTGCATATACTCTGCCAAATGCAACACTGTGTCGATAACACCAATCGATAAGATATGTAGGCAACACGTGCGCGTATACAAATCGTAATCGAAATTTGTATTTTCATACGGCAACATGGAAATTGACCAAGGTAAGCCGCAAAGTAAAATCCAAAAGGATTACTGACTTATATATGTTTCATGCAGAGCTTAAATCATGGCTAAAAGACAAAAGTAAGGAGTACACGGCACGCTTGCAGTTCGCCATCAAAGTGTGGCAATCTGCTGAATTCAGCTACATCAACAAATACGAAGTGATTTGCGAATGGCTCGCCAAAACGTTGTCCAAGGCACCCCAGCTGCCGTCGGACGAACTGCGGCAGCTATTCGGACTGCGGGCTCAACCGGGTCTGGTGAGTGTTCAAGTGAAAACAGACTTAATCCAGGTGCTGCACGAGCGCATCAATCAGCAGGCGAAAGAAATGGAAACAATCGATGAGCATGCGGAGCTGCTCCAAAGTTTGTTAAACTTTGAACCACTGCAGGATGTGCTGCGTGCCGACTACACGCTGCTTATGTCCACCTACGGCTTACTCTTCGCTAGCTACGAGCGCCAGCTCAAGCAGACAACTGCAAATAAAATAACAGATCCTGCGGAGTTTGTGCTGCCGTTGCTACAACAGCTGCGCGACTACGTGCAACGCGCACAGCACTACAAACCACTTCTCAAGGCGTACACGGCAACAGCGCTGCAACCGCTGTGCGAGCTATTGCTTCAGTTGCGCGCCAAGCATGCCGTCTGTTGCTTTGCCCATCTGGCGGCACTGGAACAACAGCTCACCGAGCAATTGGAAATTGCGGCGGCCATCCAACGTTTGGTCGAGCTGCCGCTGCATGTGCGTCTGCTGGTGTTGGAGGCGGCGCTGGTCAATCAGCGTCTCGATCCCATCAACAAGCCAAAACTGTTTCGCTATGCCTTCGAGCAGCGTTCAGGCAAAGATGCTAAGGCCGCTCTCGAACGCTTGGCAATTGCTACGCACACCTTGGAGGCTCTGCGCAAGCACAACATTGAGCTGCAGTTTACGCTGTCCGAGAAGACCACCGTCATGGAGTTTCTCAGCGAGCGCGTCTTCGCTCTGGTCAACGAGTGCAAGCATCTGCAACTGCGCGGCGTTCTCATGCTGCTGAGTGCGGCATTGCGTTTGAATCCTTTGGTGCTCGAGCCCAACGTCTATCAGATCACCATATGGATGCTGACGCGTCCAAAGCGCACCGATCAGGAGCTGAGCTTGTATGCCGCCTATGTGGTGCAGCTGCTGGACATGTTTCGGCGCCTGGGACGCACCGAGCGTTTTGTGATGCAGCTGCTCAAGTCGCTGCGCGAATGGTTGCGTCAATACGAACTGAAGCTGCCCGGCAGCGGCGATGCCAAGCGCAGTCGTTTGACAGAGGAGCCAGCTGAGCAAGCGGAAGAACTCATCGACTTCAACGTCTACATGGAGCTGCTGTTTGAGCCGCATTCCGTGGCCACCACAGCGGGCACAGATCGCTTGGTGCAGTCATGGCCCAGTGCCACAGTAGGCGCAGCTTTTACGCGTCTGGTAAGCAGCCTGACGGCCAAGCAATCGATTGTCATTTGGAAAATGCTGCTGCACACCTTCGAGGAGCTGTTGCAGCCACAGACGCAGGCGGTTGTGCGGCCTGCGAATTTGAATTTTGCCATCGAACTGCAGGTTGCGCTGCTATGCCAATACTTGCTGGGCACACGCCTCGCCGAGCACGTGGCGCAGCACCAGGCGGAGCTGCTGGAGTTGCGTCGCCACATGTCACAGGTGCTGCAGCAATTTGGTCGCCATCTACTGGCGCGCGAACACAAGCGCAGCACCATGAACGCCTTCCTCGAGTGCGTGGAACGTGCCAGCAGCCTGGAACTGTTGCTGGCCTACTACTGGCCGGATGGTTTGCCCAAATCGGAGGAGCAGCAGCTGCCGCAACTGCAGCAGTTTCTGCCCAGCGATGAGTGGGATCTGATACGCCAGCGAGTGCACAACTTCGGCAAGAGCTTGTGCCGCCAGCGACTGCAGCGTTTGGAGCTGCAGCTGGCGCAGGCCGGCTGGCTGCTGTTGCCCCATCAGCGCCACGAACCCTGTCCAGCTGCTTTGGTGGAGCTGGTGCCACGACAGCTGCTCATGCACTTGAGTCGCGCCCAGAAGCAGCAGCGTTGCAGTCAGGCGGAGCAGCGCGAGGTGCTACTGGACGATGCAGAGTGCGTAGAGCTGCTGTTCATGCAGCTGCTGCAGCAGTATGTCGACAACTTGAAGGCTGGCAAAGTGAAGCACACGCTGATCTGCAAGCAACTGTCGGCGGCCCCGGAGGCAACGTTGCCAGCGGAGACCGCGTTAGCCGCTCTCATTAGACAGAACTGTGAGGGCGGCAAGCAGCCAGCGCTGCCTTTGGAGGCCACCAGCGAGTTGATTGAGGCACTGCAGCGGTTGCCGTTGGCGCAGCTCGTTAGCAGCATCAAGCTGCGGCTGTGGCTGCTCATCTTTACGCTGTATCTGGATGTGCGCCGTGCGCAGTTGCCACAACAGGCGGAGCAGCTGCTCGAGCAGCTCATAGGTGAGCTAAAAAACTAAACTAAACCTAACTTTAGGAATGTACTTGTAATGCAATGCTTCAGATTGTAATGGGTCTTGAAGCCATCTAAGTACTAATGGATGTTCCGGCCGACAAATGCATTAATAATATTTAGGATACCGCCTAGATTAAATAATTTTACTGATAGTGGCAACTTGTGAATGATATTTTTGTTAACAAACATTTTTACATTTTTGTAAGCAACATTTTCATCACTGCTATCAAACATATAAGTTTATAATGATTTACAATCTTATGCTAATATTTAGTGCAAGGTAATTTGCATATTTGTTTAACAAATTCACTATTTGGAGCCCAAAAGTAATCTTCGCTACAATGTTTAACAGCTCTAAACCTTTTTTCCTTGTTGCAGACCTGCTGCACTTTGGCCAACCGTTGCCCATCTGCAGTCACCTCCCGCAGCTGTCGGAGCTGCTGCAGCTGGTGCCCATCGATGATGGGGACGACGATGCCGCCATCGCTTGGCGCTTCTATGAGACGCTCTTCGAGCGCTGCATTCGCCGTCTGACGGCAGGCAGCGATCTCTTCCTCGCCAGCTGTGCGGAGCATTTGCGTGAATCGGCGCTGACTTTGCAGCCGGCACAGTGTCGTCTGCTGTTGCTGGCAATTGAGACGCTGGCCAGTGCAACGGGGGCACAGGCGCGACGCATGCAACGTCATCTGCAGCCGCTGCTTGAGATCTACGGTCAATTTGTGGGACACAAGTTTCGTTCGCTGAAGAAGACGCCGTCGGATTCGGTCGAGTTTGTGCAGCAAACGATAGCGGGATTCAGCATATATTTGAGCAGCTGCATCAATCGAGCGGCCAAGCAGCAGCGGGAGGAGAAGCAGCAGCTTGAGGAGCAAAAGAAGCTGGATGAGAAGGAGGTAAACGAGGACAAAGAGCAGCAAAAGAAGTCCAAGAAAGACAAGAAGTCGCAGAAAAAGGAGAAGTCCGAGGAGGATGAGCTGGAGGGCGACAAGACGGCAAATGATGCGGCGGCATCGTTGCTGGCGCCCATCGACGAGAGTCTGCGGCGCATTTGCAAGATTTACATTGGACACTCGGTAAACAAAGACCCTGTTAAATGAAAGATTATAGTCGTACCTTCTTTAACAGCCACAAGAGTATCATACAGCTCATAATTTGATTGACATTAACGCACTCTTCTTGTTTTCAGCTGAATTACCGCAATCCGCATGCGATTCGCCTGCTAAATGTGGCATTAACTTATCGCCAGCAGCTGCATCTGGACCAGGACGAGATCGAGTTTCTGCTGGACAGTTACTGGCGTCAATTGAATGCCGACATTGAGGCAGCGACGCTAGATATTGACAGCATTGAGGCGGCCATCAAGCTGATCATTGACTACAAGACCAACGAGGATTTTCTGCTGCTTTTGCGTCGCCTAATCACGCAGCTAGAGGCAATGCAGCGTCCAGAGACGGAATCACAGCATCGCAGCATGCAGAATGTGCTCATCTTGCTGCAGTTGTGCTCCAAGTGCACGCTGAGCGGCATCAAGGGAGCGGTAAGAAATTTACAAACCTTAGCACGCGTTTTTATTTAACCACAGGGTTGGATTTCAAGCATATTTAAATATTTGATATTTCGCAGATGCTCAACGAACACTTTGAGCTGATTAACGGCATTGTGTCGCTGCGTCTGCCCAGCGTCGGCGATGCCAACTATGGCCGCCATCAGCTGCGACTGCTGGAGGCGCAACGTGCCTTAGCCGCCAATCGAACCGTGCCGCTGACTGGCGAAACCCTTGACACGCTGCTGGGCACCATGCTGGACATCAACATCAAGCGTTTGATTAGCTCTGGTGGCCAGCTGAACGATCTGCTGCAGCTGCATGCCGCCATCTCAGAGAATCTGCTGCTGCTGTTGCGACAGCATGCCACACTGATGTCGGATCGTGCCGCCCAGCTGTCGACTCTGTGTCAGGATCTGCTGGAAGCCATAATTTGCTATCGCGGCGATCGCAAGCAGGCACATAGTTTGAGCATTGAGGAGCTTGATGCTCTGTCCGAATTGGCGCTCAAGTTAGTCACACTGTTGGCGGGAATTGCTGCAGGTCCACAGGCGTTGGCCATCAAGCGTGTGGCACCGTTTCTGCTCATCTCGGCCATCAAGCAAATGGTCACGACCGAACGCTCCACGACGCTGTTCCCTCAGGTAAACTGAGAAGTTGTTTGCAACTTCAAAGTGTTGCAAGCTAGTCTCACAATAATGTTCTAATTGTTTTGCAGATCAAGGTGCATATGGATCGCATTTGCCATGAGCTGATTGGCCTTTGTGACCATCGTGCTGGACACTTCATTTTGCGATCCAGCAGCGAGGCGGGCGCACGATTGTACCAGGATCTGGTCAAAGAGCACGATAAATTCCACAAATTCAGGGGCAAAGTATAAGCAAACCTCTTTTTTTTATAGCTATCATAAAGTTGCGCTTTTTAAATGTATAAATTTAAATAAACATTAACATTGAAATTTCGATACTTGTACGCTTTTGTTTTGGCACACTTTCCAACATTACCAAATACTTTCTCGGAAGTGGCAACCTTGCATAACAGTCGGGCGTACACGCCGGGAGATTCTTAACGTGAGATGGCATTTCTGCAGCTCTTTTCCGTATCTGCCATTTAAAATTGAAAAGCGCCATTATGAAACATGAAAACATTGAACTTAGTTTTTTATGTTCTATCTATGTATTTAATGGTAATTATTTACATTAAACGTATGAATATATCACTTATAAAGCGCATTCGCAGACTTTTAAGCATTTTAGAACGCGTTTATTTCCTGCATTTTTCTAACTTATAATTTTGACATATGCTTTCATGTGATGTGATGTGAGTGTCATGGCGCAGTCTGTGTTTGTGTGAGTGATTCTAATACTAAGACTATTTCCATGGGTTATACATATACAAACACACGCAGCATTTACTTAAAATTTGTTTGTACTTGTTTGGTGGCATTTGTGTGATGTGAGCGTGTATATGTGTGTGTGAGTGTGTGTGTGTGTCCATGACTTAGCAGCTTTCAGGCAAACAGCATTTGGCATCTCTCACATAGCGGACGTTCAGCTTCCTCGGGACGATTCCCACTGCAATATAAAATGGGGAAGTCAACCAAAAATTCGCATAAGAATGTGCGCATGCACTTCTCACTTACAATAAGGTAACACAAGTGCGACAAATAAACTGCTGACATTCGACACATGAATAGCCGCACTCTTCGCACAAATCGAATGTGCAATTTGCGCATGCGGCACGTATAAATGTTGGACGGCGGCAACATTTCGACATGTGACGAACAAGCTCGGGATTTGTGGCATCCGGATTCATGTCGCGTAATATGATATTCCCATCGCCAATCAATTGGTATTGTTCATACGGTTGCAGTTGACGGCGTTCCGATTGCGAGTTGCTTGATGTCGATGTGCCACCTTTGTTAGCATCTATATTGGCCGCCGCTTTGAATAGCATTTTTGTTGTTTTTTCTACAGACAGAACGAAAGAGAAAAACATTAGAATTATTATTTATCCCAATTTCTTAAGTACGCACCATGCACTGCTTTCATTTTGTCCGGATCGCGAGAATCAAGAATCTTCTCGTTGACCCAAACTTTGGTTTGTGTTACATTATTGTTGCATTCGTCCTCTTCAGAGCGCATGCGTTTCAACGGTTTGCCTTCCATTCTATCAAATATTGTTTACTTACGCTGCATAAAATTACAAAAGTCCTTTGTTTTTTTTATTTTTTTTTTTGCGCCGGCCGCTCCTGCAATTTTAATACGGTGGTTTAAAATGGTGGTTAATGTGGTGTGACCGCAACTTAAAGCTTCAAATATACCAAAAATGCATTTTTAATATTTTTCAGTATCTAACTTATATGCCTTGATGGGCACATTAATAGTCGAAACTAGTATACCTTAAATGCGCATATCACGTTGCCACACTTTGTAAAAATATGCAATTTCAATTTAAATGTCGCGAAAGCAAGTAAATTTTGTATTTTTGGTTTTTATTTGTTTTATACGTGTATTTGAGTGACTCAAAAATTTGACAAATCAAAATAAACTGGAAATGGTATCGAAATGACTGAAGCAAGGCTGAGTGGGTTGTTTTTGTTGTTTATTCATTTGCCTGCTATGTTTTAATTCTAAATATGCATGCTAACATTTCGTTTATTCCCATTGCGGACCTTCATGATTTTTCGTATATTCTCCTGGTTGCTATTGTCGTCATCGTCGGTCATCTTCAGAAAATGGTTGGCTTTCTGATTCTTCTTTTTCTTCAGAGCGACATCCCCACCCCCCTTGGATGAAGTAGATGGACTTGATGTAGTTGATATAGCACTTGATTTTGATTTGCTCGATGATTTCGATACTGGTATCGGGTTGTTCTCCCTCTTGGCAGCCAAACGAAGCTCGGCAGCTGCCTCACGTTTCTTGCGCACCAATGCCAGACGAGCAAGATCTGCCTTGGCTTCGCTTAAGTCCTTCGGGTTGAGATCTTTAGTGCGTCCCCTTTCCACACGACGCTTGTCGTCGATCAGGAGATTGTCAATGGACAGCGATTTTTGTGGTCGATTTGGATTTGAGATCACAATAAGTCCCTCGACTGGTCCGCCCAATTTCTTGATTGGATTGCTGACTTTTCCATTGTCCCTGTCTTTCTCCTGCTGTCGCTGCTGTAGTGCAATACTCCCTTCGTCTATCACATTGAGATTGAGATTGACCTGCAGTTCATGTTCGCGCTGCAGCTCTTCAATAGGCGTAAACTGACGGCTACGGCCTTTGTGGTTCAAGAATTTACCGCGCGGCATCGCTAATTGCGTATAAATTTATTAATAGTAACTTTCTCAACAATTCGGAGCTTTTGTGAAGGAACAATAAGTTGACAAACTCGTGCGACGGTCGAGAATGAATTGTGATGTCAGCTGGACGACACAAACGCTTAAGGCAATGCCTATACAGTTGACAACTAGAACATCGCAGACTTATCAAAAAAAAAAAAAAAACACATCAAATCACTTAAACTTCATACCAATAGAAAAATTTAAAGTGAAAGCGCGCAATATTCAATTTTTGTAATTTCTGATAGCGTTATTAACGTTATCGATTATTACCGGCTATCGAGTTAACAGCACACTGTTATTGTTAACATTAATTGCTTTATAAAGGTGGAGCAAGTTCGATGTTTGCTCCACCTCTTTTACTTAGCAGTGTTTACTGTCATACTACATATCAAATAAGAAAAATTATAAATCGACTGTGCCGTGGAGTGTGAGCAATATTTTTGTGATTATATGTATATTTCATTTGTAAGTGTAGGTGCCTCCTTAATTTAGAAATAACAGTTAAAGCGTACTGCATGAAGAAAATAACTTCTGCAACAACAAGAACAAATACAACCACAATAGGTAACCGCAGAATCGTTTGCAATACAGCGTGACATTTACAGCAACAGCTGACATTAACAATAGAACACAACAACAACGTGGACAGTGGAAGAGTTTTCGACTGTGATAGAGAGTGCAGTATAAAAGCAAGTGTGGCACAGTGTACAACGAGCATTCCAGCGAGCAAAGTGCGAGTGACTTGTGTGTGTTTTATTGAATCATCATGTCTAGCGACGAAAATACGCCCGTTTTGCGTGGATGCATCAAATTGCCGCTGGCCAACGATGAACTGCTCGAAGTGACGGCGAAGGCCAAGGACTATGCATTAATGCATGGCGCTGCAATGCGCTCCAAGACCGCCTTCAGTCCTGATTCATTAAATGTGAGTTGCAATCAACAATGCTAATTGGATTTCCTAACAGAGTGTCATTTGATGTGAGCAGTTTGCGCCATTTGTGCTAGTGCCATCGTCCTTTCCACGCAAGGAGTTCGAGAAGGCCATTGCCTTGCAGCCGATAATTAATCGATTAATGCATAATGTAGCTCATGATGAGGAATTCATTACAACAACACTGGCCGAAACGATAAAAGTGGACGAGTTTACTGCTAATCTGTTTAACATCTATCGCAAAGTGTTGGCTCATGGCTTCACACAGGTAAGCAACAAGTGAAAAACGTATAACTTAGAGATCTGAAAATCCAGCGTCACATCCCCAAGCATCCGGCATTTTTAATCATGTGCTCAATTTATGCTCAGTAGCAGATTCCCTTTCACTCGTTCTCTTTATGTCTCACTCTCGCCCACCCATCCAAGTTCCTCCAAGTTCTAACCACTTCACCACCCCGACCCTACCCTCAATTTGGGTTGATAGTTAATCTTATCGCCTTGCAGAGCTAATCTCAAGTTGCGCGCACAATTGATTTATGCGCTCATCCTGGTCCCTGGGAACGCAGTCACAATAGAAAACGCCAACGCTCTAGCAACAGTTGCAACATTTCTTTTTTGGTTTTTTTAATTTTCATTTAATTATTTTGTTTTTGTTTTTTAATTCCTCCACTTAATTTCCCTAAAATTGTCCTTGCGTTGTTGTGTCAGTGTGACCGTTGCCTGATCGACCATGAAATGGTCACTCGGTTGTTGTTCTCGTTGTTGTTGCTGCTGCTGCTCTTGCACTTGGATCTGCCAGCTTATCGATAAACGATGCTTGAAAATATCGAGCTAGTCTAACTGCTATGTTGTTCTTATTGGGGTTATTTTAAATATGTAAATTGTGTTGTAACATGTTGCTAATTTGAATTCGGTATTTTTGCAATGAAATCATATCGATGGCTTGGCAGCTCTAATTCTCATTTTGTTGATGATGCCTCCCTTTAGCTTTATGTTTTAAGCCAAGAAATTAATTTACTCACGCATTGATTTGACTTTTCTGCTTTCCTCGTTTCAAAACCAAAACTAATCCGAATCCGAATCGATAATAAAATCCAAATATCACACTCAATAAAACACACAATATCCATTTATATATTTGTGTTGCCTTCATATTATCGTGAACTTTATCACACACACACACGCACACTTACACACATTGAAAACCAAAAGCGCATTTCATTGGGCATGCTGCGCAGCGATCTGATGCTGGAATCCTGCTGCCCGGAGCTCTCGCCCATGTTGCATCGTGTGACCAATGTGGATAATAATAAGATTGCAGCATCGGCTGCTGCTGCTACCGCTGGCGGAGGCGGAGGCAACGACAACAACGGCGATGTGGATGCTGTGATGGCAAAAGGAAAGGCGGCGGCGGAAGTGGATAAAGTGGGCATTGTGCGCACGGTTAGCGCGAATAAATCGGCCTATTGCTGCTGGAAACAAGTGGAGATCAATACGATAGCATCGGGTTTTGGCCATTTGGGACCAGCAAGTAAAACCGTACAAAGGTGCTGTCTCTATATCCTCACTCTCTATCTCTCTCTCTCTCTCTCTCTCTCTTTTTCTCTCTCTTATCGCTCTATATCTATATATTTTATCTCGCTCTTACATTCACACGCATTGCCTGTACATGCCTGAAAGCCTAACAAAAAACCATACACACAGACACTCCAAATTTATTACACATATAAACACACACAAACAGACAAAGTAAACAATTGAAATAGTGCAGCTAAAGGAATTTGACAATTACCCAATTTGAGAGTCGATTTAAATTTCCTAACATGAATAGTCAATTACACATATTGAATTTCGCTAAAATCAATCAATTGTTTAAATTGAAATTGCTTAGGTGACAGATGGTGACAAATTTAATATGTTTTATAATTAGCAAATGTGATGAGTAGGCTGCAATATAATGGGGCAGCTCAAATGAATAATCGGCCAGAATTAATGCAATATAATCTCGAAAGTACTAAGTTACTTCATCACTAACATGACTTGCCTTTCTTTCTCACTCTTCCATTTCTACTTTCCTCTTCTTCCCTATGCTTTTCGTATGTATGTCTGTAGTTGTGTGTGTGTGTGTGTGTGCGTGTGTGTGCTAGCAGATTTCCTTTAATTATTCTATCTATTTTTATTTGAATGTTCGTTCTGAGTTATGAGTTTACTTTTCGTAGTTATTAAATATGCTTTCAAACGCCGCCCACTTGCCTAACGCCTGCCACGCCCACA
Source organism: Drosophila rubida (assembly GCA_035046165.1). Classification (NCBI taxonomy): domain Eukaryota; kingdom Metazoa; phylum Arthropoda; class Insecta; order Diptera; family Drosophilidae; genus Drosophila; species Drosophila rubida. The sequence goes on along the minus strand of JAWNOF010000023.1, from coordinate 4,234,575 downwards.
CGCCCGTTTGCCTGCCCTCTGCTTGCTGCTCTACACTGCAATGCTTCTTCCTAATTCTCTTATCCTTTTTCCTGACATATCTTTATCGTTATATTTTATATATTTATTTTTGTCATGTAATACTTTTAATTATTCTCATGCGTTCCAGAAAGCGCAAGATCATTTTTGTTGTGCGTTTCCCTTTCTCTGTCTGTCTCTCTCTCTCTTTCTATTCCATAGTGTTGCCCCAACCCCACCCTACTCCTTTGTGTGTTTACCTAAAAACTGCTTAGTAACGATTCATATACGTAGCTATACCATCTATATTTATCTTGTGGTGTCGTGTCCACAAGTATATCGAAAATTGTAGAAGAAAGCAGATACAAATATTTACAAAATATGTTGAAATACAAGTGAATAAATTGCGCTGTCATTCAAACGCACACACACACACACCCCAGTCTTATCGCTAAAGAGCAAATGACATACACATGGTGTTGTTATGCGATGATGGTTTGTTGTAAAACTCGAATTTCTATTTGTGACATTTATTTAGAGTGTCGTTAAACAATTTGTTTAATATTTATTTCAGTAAGTTTCCGCAACATCAGCCAACGATAGCTGTATTTACATTAGTATTGAATTACTCGCGACCGAGCCACAAATAACTGTTTAAATAATAGTTTTGCAAACGATAGCAATTATATCCTTTGTTATCGCCATGTGTTCTGTGTCATATGCTCACTGATATGTATACAATTCGCCGCCGATATTCGGTCGCCGTAATGTGACCAAACCTTTAGTACAACATTTGTTTTTGCTTTGTTTTATTTTTTTTTTTTTTTGTTAGCCCGCTTGGCAGGAGGAAAGAGTGAGTGTCATTATGCCATTTAATTAATATGCCCAGCCATATTCCATACATTAAAAACACCACCCAACCGAATCGAATTATATTGAAAATAATTTTATTGAATTATACATATGTATGTATATTTTAGAATAATGTTATAGAACAATCCAGTTAAGTTAATTACAATTTGCTTTTGCTCTCATTTTCTCACTTGACGCTTAACCACTCTCTAAACCGCCCCTTGAATATACGATGTTATTTTATTTTTCAGTTACATATTCGTTTTAATTACTTTAATTAATAATATTTTAGCAGATTCATAAGACAATACATACATTTATTTTAGGCTAAGGGTTGTGTATATGTATATACCATAAACAATATATAATGTAAATTGATCATAATTGCAGGCTTATAGCGTCGGTCTATTACGTTCTGACTATTTGGCTCACGTGTACGAGGGCTGTGCAATAAAGCAGGTTGAAATCAACACGATTGCCTCCAGTTTCGGTGGCATTGCTACACACTTGGTGCCTCTGCAGAAGTATTAATCGCTCTTCTCTCTCTCTCTCTCTCCATCACTTTCTTTCTTACTGTTTATACTGCACTTCTTTTAGTATTTAAATACCATACATATTTGCACACACACACACACAAACACACACTCCATTAGCAGCACGCACACGTTTAAATGCTCCCACACACGATACAACAAATCATATAGAAAGGATCGAGTGTGGGCGCCTTGTTCAGCACACCGTTAGCCACATTCTGTCCATATGCTGATGTGCGTTTGTTCACCCTTTCTCTCATTGGCATGCACTAGCACTCTCTCTCTCTCTCTCTCTTTCTATGTCTGTCTTTCTTCAACTCACATACAAAAGCACAGAACAAACAAAGAAAAAAATACATTGTTGTCTCACTCACACACATTTTGTTGGCTTACTACGGTTATTGGCTTTGACTTGAGCTTTGTGGATGCTATTTAAAATCCTTTCTTTATTTTTGCCCATCCTCGTAACTCCTGCACCCCAGCTCTCTATCTTGCTCTCTAATATTGCCTGCTAACAACAAGTTGATTGTAATGTACATAACCTCTCTATCCCCGACAAAAAAAAAAATTTATCTCCACCTGTTGTTTGTTTATTACTGTTTAACCTTGTGTTGTGTCTTTGCGCTTGTCTCTAGCAAATCTCATTAATCTATCTTTCTCTCAACTACAACAACAGCTTTGTACTACGCGAATTGGGCCATGCCGAGAAGCTCAAGCATGTAAGTATATAGCTTGCCGATTATCTTTTTATTATAGTGATTTAATTTTGTTTTAATTGTTTGGCAGATGCCCAAGAACGATGCGTTAGCTGGATTATGTGATGGCATGGTTAAGGCTTGGGAAATTTATGCCAAACCACAGTCGGTTATTCTGTTCATCATTGAGGACGTCTCCTACAACATTTGTGATCAGCGTTTCCACGAGTTCTACATTCGGGAGACCTACCCACACATCAAGGTCTTGCGTCGCACACTAACTGAAGTGCATCGCGAGGGCAAGCTTGGCCAAAGCAAGGAGCTGTTGCTGTAGGTATCCCAACTGTGCATCAGAATTGGTTTAGAATAACCGCTCTTTTTGTTCAGTTTTTAACTCACAGCCTTCTAACTTGTTTCTCTTCTTTCAGTGGCACAACAGAGGTGGCTGTCATTTATTTCCGTGCTGGCTATGAGCCGGCTCATTATCCCTCACAGGGCGAGTGGGACGCACGCTATCTGATGGAGACCTCGCTGGCCATCAAATGCCCCTCAATCCATTACCATTTGGCCGGCACTAAGAAGGTGCAACAGGCTCTGGCTCAGCCGGCTGTGCTGGAGCGTTTCATCAACGATCCCGAGGAGATTAAGGCCGTGGGCAAAATCTTTACCGGTCTCTATTCCCTCGATGACAACGAAGTGGGCAATGCCAACTATGAGATGGCATTGCGTACACCCGAGAAGTTTGTGCTCAAGCCGCAGCGCGAGGGAGGCGGCAACAATGTCTATGGCGTCGATATACCCGATGCCCTCAAGGTAAGAGCAGCACTATGCGATCTTTGGCGATTTACTAATAAGTATTCTTCTCATTATTGCAGCGCATGACGCGTGTAGAGCGTTCGGCTTGGATCCTTATGGATCTCATACATCCGCCATTGTCGCAGGGTTATATGGTGCGACCTGGTACTGAAATGCCACCCCAAATTGTGGACATGGTGTCGGAGCTGGGTATCTTTGGTGTTGTCATCGGGGATGCTGACAATATTGTGCACAACTATCAAGCTGGTCACATGCTGCGCACCAAGTTGTCCACGGCCAACGAAGGTGGCGTTGCAGCCGGCTTGGGTGCCTTGGACAGTCCTTATTTGATTGACAGTGACGGAGAGGAAGGCTACTATTAAATGTCTGGATATATACCAAGATATATATGACGCATTCCCTTGCCTTCAATAACTGAACTTAACAATTGTATAATATATAAAACAATTATTTTTGTAATGCTTATAGGATTGTATTTGATGCAATAAATTTTAAATGTAAATACGATAATACTGTTCGCCACCCGCAATTTGATGAGTAATTCTACAAAGAATTGAACAAGCTATAATGTTTAGACTTCTGTCTAATATATTCTACTTTCAAATACTTAACTATATGAATAATGATACATTTTTAATTACAATCGCATTTGAATTGAAACTGCTAAATTAGTTCAAAAATTTCAAAATTCTAGACTTCTGGCTCTTGATACTGCAGTTAGTCCGTCCATATACAAATAGATTCTTGAGTCTCTAAAAGAAAAACATTTTAAACGATGTAACAATTGAATAGGATTTAGAGTTATTGCGAGTTGCCAGTAAATTTTATAGCCTCAGCTGTTATTGTCACTTGGAACAACAGATGGACATAACCACTTTGGGATCGAGGAGATTCCTGCGGCATAAGTGCGTCTAATAGTAACATCGAACACAAAAATTTAGATTTGGAATGCTTGACCAATAAAGCTGTTAATTCAAAATTAGCACCATGATTCACTGCTGATTCACATTCTCTAACTACCGAACCATTTGACGAAATGTCGCGTCCATGAATCGATCTACGAGGCTATCGATAGGATGTACAATCAACGGTATGCTCGCCAGTCCAATGGCCGTGGGCAGAGTCTTCAGCAAAATTGCTGGCGATTTGCGAAGCATCATTTTGCTAGCCGCCGTAATGCTGTACAAGCGAAATTTTAAATTCAATATGAAACCAGTAACAAAAATTAATGTCGATATTACCGATTAATAAGCAGCCCAGGTAGAATAACCGATGCGAGCATTTGCCAGCTGAAGACATCGGCGGCAGTTATGGCTACATGGCGGTTGGAGTCGCCCGCCATATTTGCACGCAAGGCTTTGTCAAAGGTATCGGTGCAGACATAGCCAATAGCCATGCCATAGGAGGCGGATACAATGGATCTGGACACCAGCGGTCGAAAAGCCTCACCCACCTCGTTCGAATAGCCTAAGCGATAAGCAAAAATAATTAGTAATAATAGCAGTAGCAACATTTTTTTTTTGTACCCATGTAGCGTAGGAAGGTGTCACGATAAATGTCCACATCGAGCTGTTGGCCGAGCTTCCACCCCGGTTTACTTTCAGTTTGTGGAAATGTTGCATTTGTCGTCTCCAGCTCGGCTTGCTTTTCGTCCATGGTCAAGCACTTAAATTAATTTAATTGCGTAATGAACTCAAATCAAAACAAATAACAACACACTTTTAAAATGAGCAAGCTCAGTAATGTGTTGCTTTTTGGCAGTGTGGCAACGACAAAGTAGTTTTTGCCAGACAATCGATATACACGCATATTTAATAAGTAGTACTATCGAAGTACCATCAGCGTTAGACGTTTTTGTTTCTAGTGTGAGTGTATGTGCTGATATTTAATTTATAAACTTAATTGGGTAGAGAATTAAAATAAATACGAGTGAATTAAGTTAGCTCAGTGAGATTTGGCTTTTTGATAGAGTGGCAACGCCACAATGCTTTTCTATAAACAATCGATATATATGACAATGTATGATGCGCTATCGTTGAACCACCACTCAAACAGTTATCGTCACAAAACGTCAAGCGTATCGAGTTAATTTTTTTTGTTAATAGAGCGAGCGTGCGTGCGAGAGTTTGGTTTGAAAACAAAAATATTCATGCAATTGTAGCATTTAATTAAAGTAAGTTGGGCTCTTAAATATCCTGCAGCAATTATTCGTAACGCGCACAATGCAGCGGTTTCTGCAAAATAAAAGAAAATTGCTGCCTGTGCGGCGCGCGCAAAAAAAGGCCACTAGCCGCACAAGTACACACACACACGCAAACACATACAACATACAACAGTCGCAGAACAAAACACAGACACAAACATACACTCAAACGTGCAGATGATGCAAAAACACAAACAACTTGTAAAAAAAACGTTTATGTATATTAATGCCGCATTGTATATCTCTTCTCTTTCCTTTTTCTTTTTCTTGATGACAGCCAACAGGCGAAAGTATTTCGTTTTTTATTTTGTGTTGTGTTCGCTGTTTTCGGCGAAGGGCCGTTGTTAAGTGACGCTCCTTCTCCCCGCCCTAGGTCCGCCCGTCCCCCAATTCCCTGTGGTCTCTTCACCATGGCCGACTACAGCGACTTGGATCGTCAGATCGAGCAGCTCAAACGCTGCGAAATCATCAAAGAAAATGAGGTGAAAGCCTTGTGCGCCAAAGCACGCGAAATTCTCGTCGAGGAGGGCAACGTGCAACGTGTGGACTCACCAGTGACCGTTTGCGGCGATATACACGGCCAGTTCTATGACCTCAAGGAGCTCTTCAAGGTGGGTGGCGATGTGCCCGAAAAGAACTATCTGTTCATGGGCGATTTCGTGGATCGCGGCTACTACAGCGTCGAGACATTCCTGCTACTGTTGGCGCTGAAAGTGCGCTATCCGGATCGCATCACATTGATTCGCGGCAATCATGAATCACGTCAGATCACTCAGGTCTATGGCTTCTACGATGAGTGTCTGCGCAAATACGGCTCCACTGCAGTGTGGCGCTATTGCACTGAAATCTTTGACTACCTCAGCCTATCGGCCATCATCGATGGCAAGATATTCTGTGTGCACGGCGGATTGTCGCCATCAATACAGTATTTGGATCAGATACGCAGCATCGATCGCAAACAGGAGGTGCCGCACGATGGGCCCATGTGTGATCTCTTGTGGAGCGATCCGGAGGATCAGACCGGCTGGGGCGTTTCGCCGCGCGGCGCTGGCTATTTGTTTGGCTCCGATGTGGTGTCGCAGTTCAATCGCACCAACGAGATCGATATGATTTGCCGTGCCCATCAGCTGGTCATGGAAGGCTTCAAGTGGCACTTCAATGAGACCGTTCTGACTGTCTGGTCAGCACCCAACTATTGCTATCGGTAAGTGTAACAGTCCCTTAAATTCGCTCGTATATATTAATGTAATTTTGTGTTGCTTGCAGCTGCGGCAATGTGGCGGCTATCTTGGAACTGAACGAGTACCTGCATCGCGATTTTGTCATCTTTGAGGCCGCGCCACAGGAAAGTCGCGGCATACCATCGAAAAAGCCGCAGGCCGATTATTTTCTTTAAGACGCCAAATAACAAAAAAAAAAGGGAAACAAAACAAAGCGGCTGTACTAAGACTTCTTTAGTTTTGTTTTCATTTGTTTTTTGTTATTGGCCGCAAGCTGCAACATTGATAACTGCCTGCCTGCCTAAAGCAAAAACACAAGAATAAGAAAAACAAGAAATTAATCAATTATTATATAGGACACACAAAAACAAATATACAAGCAAATGTCAACAATGAGCCACAACAAAACACACTAGCAACTCAAGCGACTTTCCCAACTCCATATATATCATTCATTCAATACATTCAAAACGCACAACTCCACACACTCAACGCAACATTTGATAGGCCAAGCGACATTGAAGAATTCCTATTTGTAAGCATTAGACGTAAGGCTGCGTTTCTTTGTTTTTTTAAACTATTTTTTTCCACTCTCATTTCTCTTAAACTTATAACAAGAAATATATACATTATAATTACATTTTATGCGCCTCCCACACGCAAAACCAAATTCGTACTTTGGTTGATTTTTATTTTTTTGCTGCTATCATTGTAATTTACCTATTAGATCTACATATATATATTTATATGTATTAGAATCGGAACCGAACCAGACACGGTTACTAGTTAAGCTAAACACAATACAACATTGTAGTTCTGTAAGTTCATAAATCAGCAAAACAAACAGAAGAACACCGCATTGTAATAACTGATTATTAGGGTTTAAGCTGCTGATGAAAAGAATGCGTATAGTTAATTAAGTAATAACAGAACGACACTACTCACAACATCGACAGCTATTTATTAATGGAATTTGTAAGCCAAATGCATTTTGATTTTTGTTTGCTTCCATCTCGTTTCGTTTCCAACTGCTGTAAATTAAAATTATTATTTAGGCCCATTCAAGTGAAAAGGGTCTATAGTCTGTCAAAAGAAATGTTTTGTTTTTATTTGCAGTTGACACAGATTTATTTGGATAGACTTAGGCACTAGTTGTATAAAGTATATATATTAAAAAAAAAATATTTAGAGTGTTGCGTGGCGCTTGTCATGAGGGCAAAAGGGATTTCTTGTTCGATCAGGATTCCTTACAGATCCGACAGCGACAAGCCGTGCTCCTTCATGTGCTCCACAAAGCAGCTCTCGTAGGCAGCAGCCGCATCGCAGCTGGAAAGGACGAATCAGCATCAAATTTGAGAATCGCAAGAGGATTTCTGTAATGGAAACACTTACTGATCCTCTGGCACCTCGACGGCCTCGCATTTCTCGACAATATCAGCACCGGCTGCCTCCTTCTCGGCATCATTCTTGCTAATGGCCTTGATCAGCTCCAAAGCATGCTCCTTGCTCAGCTTTCCAGCGTCATCCATCTGCACAAGACCACAAGAGTATTAATGAATGTTGGGGTGGTAAACACAGCTCAACTATCTTACGATCTCGAACTTCTTCATCACACAGGCACGCAGGCATTTGCCCTCATGCGATTCGGTTGGCTCATGATGCAGCATATGCTGCACATCCTCATCGCTGGCGCCCGTCTCCGTTTTGCATTCCTGTGCCGCCTCAGCGGCATGCTCCTTGGTGATGTCCTCGTGTGGTGCCGCAGAGACGGCAACTGCGACAAGGAGCAGCATGGCGAATAAGCAGCTGTAATGCGACATGTTTAGTGTTAGATGAATGTTTTGCACTTGGTTGCTCGACTGCTGGTTACGCTGGCATTTTATAGCAGTGACCACCTCCATTTCGTCGTCGGCGCGGGGGAATAACCTAAGTAACGTCTTGGGGACGGGGGAGGCGACAGCAATTAATTGCAATTATAATTGGGCATGATGGGATTTCAGTTGTGCACCAAAATGAGCAGCACATGACGCTCGACGTTGATCTGGACGAGATCCGCCGGAGATCAACTTGACTGGGCGACGTGTGAAAACGTAGAATCTCCCCTGCTACCGCTTTTCCCTTTGTCATACCCGGAAAATGCAGCGTAGAAAGGTGTGTTGAGTTAATAACAATCTTTAAAAATGAAAGCAAGTAACTGACTAATAACAAGAATGACTGACGTTATCAAACAAATCAATCATTAAAGGTAGAATTTTTTAGAACTTTGAAAAGATGTCCTTTATTTTCAACTTTAATTATTTGTATATGAATGATTTTATTTTTGCTATCATTTGTATTTAATTGATTTTTTGATTTCACAATTGCACTATTATTAACGATTTGAATTAAATTTAGGTTCATAGTTTTTAGTTGCAATTTCAAATATTGCTTAATTTATAATTGCAAAATTATTTTCTCACAACCGGGTATTTTGCTGTCAAGCAAACGAAGTGCATCTTTCTTAGATGTTCAATTTTGTAATTGCACTTTTAATTAGAAACTGCTGCTGCTACTGGCAATGCAAATCTATTTAATACAATGCAAGCCGATCAAAAATCCAACTGATTGAATGACAGGGACAGGGACAGTTTGATAGCTGTAAGTAGTTCATCAATTAAAAAATTCTCACACATCTTGAATTTGTGCTGGTGAACTACGAAATACCCTGTAAGTACCTTAAAATCGTTTGTTACAAATGACAATTCAAATGAATTGTCGTCATTCAGTGTTGCATAATTTTCGGCTCCAACATATACTCCCTGCCTAGTCACCCTGTTCCATAACGGTCAATGTCATTGTGTGTTGCAAAACAGCTAAGCGAATTTTCGTTGTGGCTTTGATATCACGCTACAGATTATCAGCTTTGAAAGGTGAAGTTCAAGCAATTAAATACGAATTAAGCCGCATTTCAAAAATTCACAACAATTAAAAGATTTCAATTTGACGTGAGGTTTGTAACGATAATGACTAATTATCCATTATTATTATTAAACTGTATGTGCGCTATGTTCTTCGCTTTTTATCAAGTTGTTATCGATGGGCACTAACTCCATTTCGGCTAAAGTTTGACAACACTTGCAGGAAAAATGGCGCGCTGCAGCAAGGCTATAGAAAGCTAAAACTTTAACATTAAATACAAGTTACATAGCTCTTTAGAAATTCTTTCCTATAGCAATTAAAATATTTCGTGTTGACCTAAGTGTTAAACGACTAAATGTATGTATCTATACATATGCAAGTTCTTTGCTAAGCATTTATCGGCGATCACTAATCGATATTGTAAATTCATGCTAGTTTAGCAACACTTACAGGCAAAATGGCGCGTCAGTTTGTTATAAAAAAAAAAACGTAATTTAATTTGTTCAAAGCTAATAATAAATATTGAATAAGTGACTAGCAACGACTTAAAGCAATTTGTAACGTCGGAAGTTGAGCTTCCTAGCTGTCCAAAGACACTTTGACCGCCAGTGGAGGCGCCGCAGAGTCCTTGTCGACATCATTAACATGCGGCTGAATAGGAACAGCCGCTTGTGGTGTCGTCTTCGGTTTTCCGCTGGGCAGCAACAGCATCTGTATGCCACCCGTGGGTCCCTCGATCAAAATATACATGCCGTAGGCCAAAATAATAGTGAAGCCAAAGTCCGACCAGAATCGCAGCATCTAATCACAAATTTAGAGTAAGTGCATATAAGTGTAATTAGTTTGTTTAACTTACCACTTGATAGTCACTAAAGTAGGTGCTTGTTTGTGTGTTCATGCCATTGAACTGCTCGATCATCAAGTGCCAAATGTAGGCACAATACGAGAGCTTCGACAGCGGCTGCCACATGGGCGAGGAGAGGAAACTGTTGGCCATTCCTCCATAGCCATACTTGCAGGCGAACACTACCCAGACCAAAGCAATTGGCCAAGCGATGCGTGTCAAAGTCACATAGAAAGCCTCGTTGAGTGTGGGTAGCTCATAGCCATTGGCGGCATATGGATAAATGCCAAAGAGGCAGGCAAAGATCAATGCCAAGCTGAAGATCCAACCAGCCCAGACTGTCAAACGATTTAGCTTGAAGGTCTTGCCTCGATTTACATGCAGGAAGTAGCCGAAGAGCAGACCAATTATCCAAGGCGAAGCTCGCGTGTGTGTGGAGAAATAGATTTTGTCCGAATCGCGCATCATTTGCCTAAAAAAGCCAGCATTAGAACTCAGCAGAGAAGACTTAGATAGTCACTTACAAGGAGTAGTCGCGCACCATCATCATGCTGAAGAGGCAGGCGGCTAGCAGCAGCATGATCACCACAATACCAGCGACGGCCTTCTTGCCCCACTTGTAAAGCGCAATGAGCAACAGCGGCGAGATTACATATAGCTGCATATCAACACCAAGATACCAACTGTGCGCCAGACACTGCAGTCATAATGACAAACGAATTAAAAAGGTATTCCATGAAATCGCTATGACTAGTTGTCACCTACTAGATTATCGGGCACCACATAATTCTGGACGTAGAGCAGCGTCCAATACCAGCTTTCTTCACACGCCGCCGAGTTCAGATTGATGAAGGCCTTGTAGACCGGTCCACCGCCCAGTATGGGCAATATGGTCATGTAGCCGAGTATGGCCATGGCTAAAACAGGCGTTAGGCGCAGAAAGCGATGCAGATACATCAGTGGCACATTCAGCTTGCCATTCGTTTTGTCCATGGTACGCAACGCAACGAGCACAACGAGGAGACCGCTCAAAAAGAAGAACGTATCCACCGAGAAGAGGGCGTGAATGATGAACATGCTAAAAGGTGATTTAAACCACTGCAAAGCAGTACAGTTAGGCAAACGGTGCAAAGAGTGAGTGTGCAATACCTACGGGCAAGACGTCCACGAGATTAACGTTCGGCGTCAGCGCAGCTACTAAATAGCAGTGGCCATAGATCACCCAGATAAGCGACAAGCAGCGTATGCCGTGCAAGCAATCGATAACGTTGGGATTTGATTTGCTGTCCGTTATGCGGAAGAGTCCACGCGTATTGACGCGTGCTGAGAAGATTTGCACAAGCGCCGGTAGTCGGTCTATATGTGGTATTTGAACATGCAGTTTATTGTTTTAAGTGTTATCCCTTCTACTCACTTTGATCCTTGCAGCACAAATAATCGTAGACGGTGGACAGCACCACGAGGCCAACGAAGATGCCAAGAAGCACACTGCAAATTAGAGCTCGTTTTAATAATACGATTCGTAACAAATTGCGAGCGAACTTACATGGTGAAAATGGTCAGACCATCCAAGGGTTCGCTTTCGTTTGTCTGGCAATTTTTGTCGTTGATCAAATTCTGTTCCGTGTTGAGCTCGATGTTGAGAAGCTGCTGCAGCAGCTGACGGAACAACACATCCATGTGGTCACCTGAACAGGCAGCGGGAAAGCACACTGCTGTCTGCACATTGAGGAAACCCAAAGCTACGGCATCGGCGCCCAAAGCGCTGCCCGATAGCAATTTGGCACTACAATATTTACCACGCAGAATGTGGCCAGTTACTGGCGTCTCGTGATGCACGCGAATGCACTCATCGAAGTTGCCCAAATCTCTGAGATTGCCATGCAGGATACCAGCTGGCAGACTGCCCCAGGAGTCAATCACTGGCGCAAAAGATGGAAACATTACAGTTTGCAAGTTGCTGTAGCTTCACTTGATACTTACTTCGTAAAGCCCACAATTGGCCCGACTGCAATGCCTGACCGAGTTGTGCCACTTCTGCTGCACACTGCAGATCCTCTTGTGTGGGAATTCGCGCTGTATGCCCCATTAAGTCCGTCACCGTGATATTCGCATAGTACTCAAAGAACTCGACGGCCAAGTGACGCAATCGCATTATGCGCTGATATGTTGCCATGCTAAAATTTCCATTGGTCTCCGGCTTCATTTCGTTGTTTGCACTAACACTGATAATCATTGCAATGGCACAGAGCCAAAGAGTCCAGTTTAATTTCGCCATGACAGTTGCTCCTTGACACTCAACTTGCCCGCTTTCAACTAATCGGTTTGCAATCGCCAGTACGCCTTTTATACAACGGGCAAGGCTGTTGTGATAAAGCCATCTCACTATTGCCAAATAATATGTGATTAAAGTTAATCAATATATTATTGCTTCAGTGATAAGCGGTCACTGGAATTAGATACGTCTGCCGGATCGCTGAGTAACGCTACCGATCGCGATCAGTTTCGGTTTACGAGCAGATAAGTCGCCTGCGAGCTACTTGTCTGGCGCGCCAGGCAAATGTGGAGCACGGGAACCATAACCAATTGAGTCATTGTGTTCAAGAGGTTCAACCGAAGTTCAACCGCATTGATTTCTTAAATCAGCTAAATGATTTCCGACTGTCAATGTTGATGCTTCCCACCGGAACATAGTGAAATTGGTCGCACAAAACTGAAAAAAGTAAAAGATTATTGAAATATTATCAGTTTTTATTGGCGTTTCTCGGGAAAATAGAGTGTTATTTGTTTCGAATTTCTAGGAAGTAAACAATGCACTCAATTTCCTCGAAAGTAATTTGCCTTAATCCACCAATATTTTTTAAAGAGAATTGCCAATCTGCCTGTCCAGCATGATATACAAGATTCTTAAGCATATTATATTCTGATGTTATTATTTGTTAAGCATTTCTGTGGCATATACACGTGTGAAGTATGCCAGACTGGTCAACAGCCTGTAATCTAATCGAGAGGCGGTTCTAGACATGTCCATGAGATTGCCAACAAGGCTATTATTCTCCGCCATACGCCCCGGACTTTGGACGTTCAGTGAAAGTCTCAACGGCAACGCATAATTAAATACATCACATATTATCTGGAAGCAACAACATAAAGAAATCATCTAGGAATATTGCTTAATGGGAGTAGTGTACTTTTATCTCTGTACATAATGCAACTTCTTTAATGTAGAAATACGGATAAATAATAACGCGTTATTGTATAACAAAGTCATAAATGAGAAATTGGATTGGGTATACAGAGACTGACAATTGTTTAAATGCTTGGTGGACATGACTGGTAAAACAAGCAAAGTCTTCAATATAAATCTTAATTTTTAATAGATTATTTCCATTGCCAAAGGGCAAACTTCACAAACAATATGACAACTATATGGTAAACCAATTTTTATTGGGGTAGCTAAATTGCTGGCAAATTAGTTAACGATTAAACGATCGGACAGACGGTCATTAATTAAGCTTATCTTTTTATGGAGTCTATCACACTTCCAAACGCATGTTTGTACACAGTATTTTATTATCATTAAAACTATACACTTATTATTTAAATTAGAAGAAACACATTAGTTTTAATTTCTAATATCTTAAATTTAACTCATTCTAATTAACAGTCACTTTTGGTTCGATTTCTGATGCAGGCTCATCACTCGTCGTCGCAGCATCGGGAGCCGAAGCTGGATTAGCTTTGGCTTTGGCTTTGCCCTTGCCACTTGGCAGTAGCAGCATTTCAAGTCCGGCGGCGGGCGCCTCAAGCAAGATATACATGCCGTAGGACAACAGAACGGTGAAGCCAAAGTCCGGCCAGAATCTTAGCATCTGATAAAAGTACATCGGTAAATACGCGCATGAAATAAACTCAAATTCTACTTACCACTTGATAATCACTGAAATAGGTGCTCGTTCTCGTGGTATAAGTGTTGAACTGCTGAAACAAAATATGCCAAATGTAGGCACAATACGAGAGCTTCGACAGCGGCTGCCACATGGGCGAGGAGAGGAAACTGTTGGCCATTCCTCCATAGCCATACTTGCAGGCGAACACTACCCAGACCAAAGCAATTGGCCAAGCGATGCGTGTCAAAGTCACATAGAAAGCCTCGTTGAGTGTGGGTAGCTCATAGCCATTGGCGGTATATGGATAAATGCCAAAGAGGCAGGCAAAGATCAATGCCAAGCTGAAGATCCAACCAGCCCAGACGGTCAAATGATTGAGCTTGAAAGACTTGCCTCGATTCACATGCAGGAAGTAGCCGAAGAGCAGACCAATTATCCAAGGCGAAGCTCGTGTTTGAGTTCCAAAGTAAATCTTATCCGTGCCAACGCCCGTATTTCTAAAATATATCAACATTATTGCAGCATGCTTCTGATAATACACAGCATATTCATGTGCTTACAAAGAGTAACCGTTAATCATCATCATGCTGAAGAGACAAGCGGCTAGCAGCAGCATGAGTACCACAATGCCGATGACAGCCTTCTTGCCCCACTTATAGAGCGCCAGGATCAGGAAGGGTGCAAAAAGGTACATTTGCATATCGACGCTCAGGTACCAACTGTGCGGCAGGCACTGCAAAGATGCATAATTAACTGCAGCTCAATGTTGAATAGCTTTCGTTTTGCACTTACCACATTGTCTGGCACAACATAGTTTTGCACATAGAGCAGTGTCCAGAACCAGTTCTTTTCGCAATCAATCACGTTGTATTCGTTAAAGTTCTTGAATAGCGGCCCAGTGCCCAGAATGGGCAGTATGGACAAGTAAACACAAATCGCCAATGCCACCATGGGAGTGAGGCGCAAATAGCGATGCAGATACATCATGGGCACATTGAGTTTACCTTTGGATCTAAATAATACCAATATTGTAACGAGGCACAAGCTATAGACTGGATGGCTGACTTACTTCTCCACAAAGCGCATGCCAACCGAGGCAACGAGCAGACCGCTCAAAAAAAAGAAAGTATCCACGGAGAAGAGAGCGTGCATAATGAACATGCTGAAGGGCGATTTATACCACTGCAAAGAGAGTAAGTAAATGCTGTGCTATTCGAATTGTTTTTAATGCAACTTTCACTCACAGGCAAAAAGTCCACTTTATTGATATTAGGTCCCAAAGCGATCATCAAACAGTCATGGCCATAAACGACCCAAACAAGTGACATGCAACGCATGCCGTGCAAGCAGTCGATGACATTGGGATTCGTTTTGCTGTCGACAATATGAAAAAGTTGGCGTGAATTGACGCGTGCCGAAAATATCCTGACTATGGAAGGCATTTGCTCTGGAAAATGGAAATACCAACAGAAATTATACGATTTAAGCAGAGGCAAAAGTCTTGCAACTCACTTTGATCGGCGCACAGGAAGTAATCGTAGAGAGTGCAGAGCAGTAATATGCCAAGCAAAATTGCAATCAGCACGCTGCAAAGCAGATAATTAAGATTCGAGCTTAGTTCAAGGATTGAGATCACTTACATGGTGAAAATGGCAAGACCATCTAAAGGCTCCTTCTCCACTGTCTGGCAAGTGACATCGTTCACCAACTGAGTGTTCGCATTGATTTCAATGTTCAACAGCTGCTGGAACAGTTGGCGTAACAAAGTATCCATGTGCTCACCCGTGCAGGCAGCCGGAAAGCAGACAGCAACTTTTACACTTGACACGATCACCGTGAAGAGATTGGCAAAGCAGTATTTGCCGCGCAGCGTCTGGCCTGTTGTTGCCATCACTTGATTCACACGCGTGCACTCGTCAAAGTTACCCAAATCTCTAAAATTCCCGTACAGCAAACCAGCTGGCAATCGGCCCCAAGAATCGATCACTAAAAGCGCGAGTGCGGAAGAGAATTATTGATTTGCTTTCTTCACACTGCAGTGCTTTCACTTACTGCGCAAAGCCCAGAGCTGACCCGATCTCAAGGCCTGACTGAGCTGTGCCACTTCGGCCAGACACATCAGATCCTGTTGGCTGGGCAGCCTTGTGTCGGGCACAATTAAATCCGTTGCTGTGATGTTCTCGTAGTATTCGAAGAACTCGATGGCCAAATGGCGCAATTGGATCATGCGCTGATAGCTTTCCGTGCCAACATTTTCTTTACTAATGGCTCTCAGTTGCTGCACATCCTCGATCCTGGCGCTGGCTATGCCAAGGATGCACACCAGCAGTAGCATTAATTGACTGCCAACCATTCTGCTTGGCTTGTGTTTGAACAAATTGCTTCGAGCTGCACACCTGGATATTTTATAGTCGGCGCATATTGTAAGATAAGGATTTGCGGGCGAAGACTAATCAATGTATTCTGACTAAAGCGATAAAGCCAAAGGCCGTCAATCGCAGCGATCAGCTTCGTTTATTGCTGAAAAGCCTAGCCACTTGACTCAACTGGTTGCCATTTGTGTGGTGCAGACACTAGCATCGAACAAAATGTTAGTCACCCTCTATGAAACGGTACCATTCCACTTACAGCACTCCTATTTAACCATAGATAATGCTATAACTCTGTCAAAATAGACGAAAGTTTTGAATAAGTACTTACTTGGAATTCACTTATGATTATTGTTTACGTGAAATTTAAAATTGAACCCATATATGGTAAAATATATCTAATCAAAAGTTGTCATCTATTCTGCAGAACATACACAACTTTGTTAAGCTCAAAAACAATTCCTCTTAATCTAAATAATCTTAATCTTACATATATTAGCTAGTATAAAGATGAAGAATGTTCATTCACGTGTCGTCACGTGAATATGAGTAACGTTGTTATTAGAATTAAAGATTATTTATCAAATTTCTTAACTGGTCAGCAGTCTACAATCTTATCTATCACGAGGCAACCTCAGCTCTTGAGATCATTATATTACCATATATAGAATTGATACTTCTAATCGAGAGCCCCACGTACAGCTCTTTCAATCTTTCATTCCGCCAATGAGTTTACCAATGAAAAACCGTTACAAATCGGAAAAAATTAAAGTATGCAATTCTTTTTTTTTTGATTACCAGCCTATTAACTATGCTACAATTTTTTGTGGTCAATATGGAACATCTATATTCTATACTATTTATTTTTGTTGTTTTTTTGATTAAGCTATATCTGTAATATACTTAGCAATAATATAAATAAGATATCTACATATCAATAACAAACTCAAAGTCATTGAATGATAAGATTTTTAGGTAACTATATAACACCAAAGCAATTGAGTTACTATTTATTTTTTAAATAAATATTCAAGGACAAAGAGCACACAATTGTAAATAGATAAACTGTATTAAAATTTATTATTATTTTACTAAATTAAGCTTTACAAAAATATATTACTTTTTGTTCATTGTAATTATTTATAAGAAATAGCAATAAATTCAAATTTAACCGCCGTCGCTAAAAATTCAAATTTAACGGCCAGTTTTTTACTTGCAGCGCTAGCTTCTGATTTCCATTGACCTGGTTATTTAGCTTAGGAAATAGCTCCACTTTAGATGCTTTGCGATGTATGATGCTAGTAACAATGATGTATGACTTAGAAAAGTATCATCATCATGGTGGTCGACGGCAGAAGCAGTCAAATTGCGGCAAATCACCGCCCAAAGTACCAGGCGAACAGAAAACAGTAGCACGCAGCCAACTTCAATTGAGTCACATTGAAATTGCATGAGTGCAAAATTGAGCTCAAGTTTCTGCATTGAGCGCTGAAATGAGTGACTAGTCGATGAACGATAAGTTTACATTTGCGATATTTATCGGCTATTTTCAACTGTTGGGCGGCAAATTCAAATTTTATATTGAAAACTATTTTAAATTCTGAATCAAAGAAAATGCATAATGTTAATTTTTGTTGTTTTATTCTTATGCCTTTAGTCTATGCTATTAATATTATTATTACAATATTAAAAAATAATTAGTATACATACCTATACTTGCTTAAAATCAGTGTACATTTTATAATTGGATAACTTATACAGGATTAAGTAATTACAATTAAATACTTTTGTATATAGATTGTACGCAATGTTTTTCAACACAAATTTTCCCCTGTAATTGTTTTACATCGTTATCCCCAACGCAGCGGGAGGAAGGGAAAGTGCTCCTGGTACCCACATATGTAATACGCCAACAGCACGGGTACACCAAATTCTGCCCGGAATCGGTGCATTCGTATATTCGTTGGCGTGACATGGAAAGAGTGGAGAAATTATCCAAATTGAAGAGATAGTCCGCTAACAATAGTGCGATCACCAAATCACCAGCGATGGCTTTCTTGCACCGCTTATGAAGCGCAATTAGCGGCAGGGGCGGGTTGTCTTTTTGCATATGGACGCCCAGACGTCAGGCTCATGTCCGGGGGAGCTGCCAATTAACACTATTTGAATGAAAGCTAATATAGCCAAGCCAGCACTGATGTTAGGCCGCACAAAACGATGCAAATACATAAGAGGCACATTCATTTCTTTTAATTTAGATAGATTTTCAAATCTAATTAATGGGTTGTAATGTTTACTTACTGTTTCATAAAGCGCACCGACATCAGGTTGTGTGTAATAAACATGTTATTATACACCGCAACTTGCATAAATCACGCATGATGAAAATTTTTGCAAGCAGTGAAAGATTAAATGGCGGCAATTTATAGCAATATTGCCAGCTTGCTGTAATTACAGTTACCGTTAGTACGCAATATTGCCAGCCTGTGCCAAGGTGTTGTCAGTCTGCTTGCTAAGCGTATACATATATGCTCCAATATTATGAAGCGATACAAATCTAATTATCGACAAGTGTTGCCAACTTGTTAATTGCAGTGGATGATTGATATGCGCAGAAATGCCAGCCAGCACCAAAAGGGCACAACCGCGCGTTACCGTTAATGCTAACTTTCCCATTTTTTTTTTTTCAAATTTTGTAAAGTATGTATGTATGTATGTATGGCTTAATAAATATAAATTTGCAAATTTTACACGATAATCATATTAAGCCAAATTCCAAAAAACACAAAAAAAATTAAGGCCAAAAATGCTATTGATTCGTTTTTTTCTGTAAATAATTTGTGATTCCTTATTCCAAACTGAAATACAAAAAGGCAATTAAAATTGCAAGATTTTAAATATTGGAATAATACATAAATAATAAAATAAAATTATTGAAATAAATTCGATAAAAATCAGTTTCTGAATTTATGATGTTGAGATTAACTCTATTGGTGTGAATTGAAATACAGTTTATCAAAAGTAGAAGTAAAAAATTAATTCCAATAATTAATTTAAAAAAAAATGTTTTTTTAATTCAACACAAATAAAATGAATGCAAATTGTAGTAAAATGGTAATTTAAATGAATTTGGCATTTTTATATTATTATTTTTTAAAAGAATTAAAAGAAAATAATTTTGTATTGCACACTTTAGGGCGCCGCAACAACTCTGCGCATAAGTATTCACACGTGAACGCAGCATGCAACCCTCCGTGTAAACATAGGTCTAAGAAGAAGAATATGAGAGCTGACAGCTGTCAACTCGCTTTTCCTTTCTTTCCGGTCTCTGCTCCATAGAAGACGCAAAGTACGTGAAAAATAAATGAAATATAATCTGCGAAATAATTGCGAATCCGCCAAAGTGTCAAACAAAACGAAATTGTTGTGAATGCGTCGAGTTGCGCTGCAACTGTTAATTATCGTGTGCTGTGCATTTTCATAGACGTTTTGCCAATTTCTGGCACGATTCACGGAGTTCGCAGCGGCTTGTTGACAAGCCTATCATAACAACAACAACAAACATATATCGCAGTTGATAGCTAATTTTTTTTCTGTGTTTTTTTTTCGTTTCTCTTCCATTTGCGGTGTGTGCAGCATGTTCATGCCAAAGGCTCATCGTGTCGCCATTTATGAATACCTCTTCAAGGAGGGCGTCATTGTGGCCAAAAAGGATTTCCATGCACAGAAGCATCCCGAGCTGGACTCCATACCCAATCTGCATGTGATCAAGGCACTGCAGTCGCTGCACTCGCGCGGCCTCGTCAAGGAGCAGTTCGCCTGGCGTCATTACTACTGGTATCTGACCAACGAGGGTATCGAGGAGCTGCGAAGCTATCTCCATCTGCCCCCTGAGATTGTGCCCTCCACCCTGAAGCGTCCCGCACGCTCCGAGCCGCTGCGCCCCCGGCCCGCCGCCGGTGGACCACGCGGCCCCGCCGATGCCTCCAAGACCGGCGAGGATCGTTCCGCCTACAGACGTGCTCCTGGCGGCAGCGGTGTCGACAAGAAGGGCGATGTCGGACCCGGCGCGGGTGAGGTCGAGTTCCGTGGTGGCTTCGGACGTGGCTCCCGCAACTAGGCACACACAGACAGAGGCGTTTCCAGCGTTTTTTTTTATATAATTTAAAACGAAGTTCAACAATTGAGAAAGAACAGGAGATGAAGCTTTTGTGTGTATGTTTTATATTAAGAGTTTAAAGTCGATCCCATTATAAAGCAAGCGCAAAGTGAAACAACAACTAAACTCAACATTTGTATTCATTTTTTTTTTTGTGGTATTTCTTAATGTGCCAAGCTAAGAAACTGTGGCATCAACACGTTAATTTGGGGCCCAGCGAAATGTTGCTTTAAAGCTTCTATTCTGATTCCCGTTGCTCAAGATTTCAGCTAACTCTGGATTTTTATGTGGAAATTTCAACAGCTTCATGGAGCGCAAGTGTTTGACGTGTTTGCCGCGCTTTTTGGGCACCACATGATGTAGACGAAGCTTTGCAGTTTCCAGTGGAAACCACGCTTGAAGAAAAACATGTATCTATAGCTAAATATAGCTTCAAGATACTGCTAAGATTAAACTAAAAAGATCAGCATTTCTATCTTATAGTCAGCCTAAACATCAACAGGTAGTAGTTTCCTGTGTCACGAAGATCTACATTTTACAATTTAAAGGAGGAGCTGGAGTTGACATAAGTTTAGGAAACCGCCATAAAGCGAAAAGTAGTATCCAGTTCTATTTAATTAATTAATTGCGAATGCGATCTTGCTTAAGCACACGAGTTCTCTTTGAGATACATCTTGAAGTTAGAAAAAAGAAAGTTGCCTGGAAATGAGCATTTAATCCCGACAAGGCCAAGAACCTGGCGCTTTAGATAATAAACAAAGCGAGCATTATTATATATATATATATTACACACATATTTTAGCTATATATTATATTATATGCATATATTAGCTAA
Source organism: Drosophila rubida (assembly GCA_035046165.1). Classification (NCBI taxonomy): domain Eukaryota; kingdom Metazoa; phylum Arthropoda; class Insecta; order Diptera; family Drosophilidae; genus Drosophila; species Drosophila rubida. Next base: position 4,213,264 of record JAWNOF010000023.1, on the reverse strand, counting down.
TAGCTCTTCATTAACGAATAAATTAGAAACGCTACCAACTTAGGTTAACAAAAGAGCTTCGATTGTTAAAAGAATATTTCCCAAATTCCGCACACAAAGACAAAGAATCAAGACACATCATAGCAACATTGGGTTTTCAATTTGGAGATCATACGATCATAAGTCCATTAAGTCTCTCATTTATAAACAAATTCTCTTTCTTGACACGTGTGTTGTGCTTAGAGTTTCAGCTTTCAGCAGTTACAAGTTACTTAAACATATAAATATAAATTGCGAATTTGCCACAATGATACAGTTAGTAAGCATACGTATAAGAATTAGAGGGGAATCGCCACAAAATAAACACAAGATTAAATGAATTCAAGTTGCGTGCTCGCAAGTTTGGTTGGCAAACAAATCATGGTTTTATATTTCACAGTCCAAATACAAAATATAAATGCACCACACAACTTTAATTGTTTGTGTTCTTTTCAGACAATTGGACGCTACAGAGGATGAGCAAACAAAAGCTTCAATTATTTACAATTTGTATTTGTGAAATGTTTGTTTTAAATAAAATATACACTTAGTTGTAATTAAGTAGCAGAATGAAGAAAACTATCGTCGCTTTATGGATATCTTGCCCTTGGCCAAGTGTGACATATTGATTTTGAACTTGCTGTCATTGGAACGTTTTACCCAGATCTGCAAAAAAAAAAAAAATAAAAGAAACCATTTATTGTATGAGACCATTAGCGGGGTGTTTTTGTTTTGGGGGGAATTACGCACAACTTCATTGCCAATCGCTGTGATGGTGGCCGGGAACTTGTTCATATCCTTGCCCTCCACATAGATCTGCTGGCCCCGGCAGAACCACCGACGCTCGTACAACAGCTTGTTGTCCTCGATGCGCGTCTCCACATAGCTGTTTTGGTCGGCCAATAAATTGTGGGATTGCTGTTGTTGTTGTTGCTGCTGCGAGTTGGAATAGGAGCCCATGCCGTTCTGTTGCAATGGCAACGGTTTGCCGCGCTGTATCATCTTCAAATCGGATTCAATTTCCTTGTCATCCAGCTGATAAACCAACAATTGGCCCGTCGCCGGCTTGCGACGCTTCTCAATCACCGGCAGTGGTTCGTTGGGTCGTCGTCGCAACTTGCGCGTCACCGTCGTCTTGATCTCCATGGAATCGTTCGTCAACTCGAGGCTGTAGCGCTCGTTTTCAATTTGGCGTTTGCGATCTTCAAAGTCGGCGATCAGATTGTCCTTGAGATCCATCATCTTCTCGTCGTACTCCTTCTGTGCAGCCTTCTTCTCCAGTATGTAGTCGCGTTCCACACAATCGCGCATATAATCTTTATAGATCTCGTTGAGACGTCGTCGCTCCTTCATCTGATTGTCCAGTTTGCGGACTCGCTTCATGTACTCGGGATGCATCAGTTGATTGAGTTCGTCTAACTGCTTCTGTAGATTGATCAGTTTGTGTTGGTACATTCTGAAAATCAATCAAATTTATGTTTTACATTACGTTCAAGTAAAACAATATTGCAAATGTTGCTTACTGTTCTTTAAGTTCGCTGTTGTTGTTGTTGCTGCTGCTGCTGCCGTTGTTGTTCCCGTTGTTGGTGCCATTTGTATTGCCATAGCGATTTGGGCTGCGAAACTCAGTTTCGCTCGCATCGTCCGTATCTGCAATTGCAATTGTGGCGCGTTGCATGATTGAATGTAAACTGTTTCCATAATTCTTTTTTTTTGGCGGCCCACAAAAGTCTCAACTTCCAATTTCATTGCTTACCTTCCTCGCTGCGCTCGTCACCGATGGATTCGTCGTCGAAGTTGTCACCTGAGTACATAGTGCAGTAGGCGTTCATTGTGCTACTTGATATCTCGACTATTTACGGCTTCTTTTTACAATTTTTCCAATAATTTCTCAAATTTTGTTTATATTTGTTGCACACACATACACACGCACACACACGTCGACACTTAAAGTGCTGTACAATGCTGTACTGCTTTCAAGGATGGGGCAACGCCACCTTCTTGATACGGCAGTTAGCAGCACTGCTTGATTTGAAAAATGTGCGCAGTTTGCAACACTTTTTTTTTAACGGCGCGCATTTTTGAAAGCAATTAATATTATGCAAATAAATTAACAAGTGCTTGCACTGCATTTCAAATAGTTGCCAATAAATATTATATATTTGAACTTATATTTTTATAATTTGCGAAAATTCAAAAACACAATTATTAATGTTGCAAGCGTGGTGATTCATCATCTATTTCGTTATGAATGATTGGCCTGCCTGCAATAAATCAAAAAGAGGAAAAAGCGCCCACAAACATTTGTTGATCGTGCAAGAGCTCCAGTACATTTTAATTCGTTTAATGTTTTTGTAATTTAGTTATTACTGAAATCTTGCGATCTGGTGAGCACTCGAAATCCATAGCATATTGCTTGCCAACTGCTGCTGTGGCTGCTGCTGACACATTTAGACGCTGTCGTCAAGCTAGCGATGCCCACGCAACTAGATCTATTTGCCTTAGTTGAAAAATTGGCGTATTATACATCAGCCAAAAATTCCATGCTAAATCATCGTGAGCGAATTTTTTGATTGATTTGCAGTTGTCTTGCGGGGGTGCTTAAGGGTGGGAGACAACGATTTGGAATGCCATACGAATATATACTAAAAATGTGGTTAAGCACACACACTTATACATATGTATAGTATATCGGACAACTCAGTGTATATTTTGCTTAAGGTAGATGAACATTCTCGACGACGACAACGAAGACGCCATGGGAAATTTGTTTTTCTTAATTTCATCGTTAGTCGCTTGCATACGTGCATGCAGAATGTATAAATGTAGATATTTATGTACATAATATGTACATGGCGTGCGTTGTGGCTGTTGTTGCTTCTGAGATCCGAAATCTTTGTCGCCTTCAAGGTCGACAATTTCGATGAAAATGAGTTTATTGTTTGGACAGCCGCGGCATTAACGGCCTCACAGCATCCATGTGGGCGCTGCCAAGACCAAAACACCTTAGCCGCAGTAGCAGCGCAGTCGCAGCAGCGACAACGGCAGCAGAAGTCGTCGAGCCGATGATTGTTAATTTATTTTTGTAATTCATGACTGAATTTATTACGCGCATTTCGTATTTTGTTAATGTTTTTATTCGTTGTCATGTGCTGACGATTGAATGCATATTTTTAATAATATGCAATAATTAAATTGAGCTTTTTGCTAGGGCTGAATGACTCCTTAATCGTGCCTAACCTTAAAAGGACACACAACACATCGATATCTCGATATTTCGATGATGAGTTTCCAACATCATCGATTACTCATCTCGCTTTTATATTTGTTTACAAACAAATCGAATTGGAAATGTGTCGCCAACGTTCCCGCCCACATGCAAACTCTCACGCATTTCACGTATGAGTGTGTGTGTGTGCGTATTTAGAACGTAAACCACATTTCTGGTATTACAAAGTGGCTAAAAATGTGTCGTTGTTCGCTGCCCTAAAACGGCAGCGATCATTAAGCTTTTGAAAAACCGGTTGTCATTGCCGTTTGCCGTTGTTTATTGCCGTTGCCGGTTACAATTCCACCCACAATGTGCCCGATGCGCGACAGAGACAGCAACAGCAATGGCGGCTTAACTTATTTTTAGCGCATTGAACAGATTTCATTTGCACTACATACCTATTTATGTGCATACAAATTGCATGCATAGTTATAAGCTGCTAAATAATATTCGATATTTGCAATTCTATAATCTCAGACACAAGTGATGCTTCACGATTAGTAATTACAGCTAATGCATACTGAATGCACTTTGCAGGCAACCACATCAAGTCCTAACTGACAGTTTGTTCGTGAAAATTTTTTATCCGTTCAATGCGACAATTGAATACCCTTCTGAATTACCGCAAAGGACTGACCACAATTGCATAAATAATTCATCAATGCAATATAGCTAATAATAAATTTAAAACACTTAAATATATAATTCTATAATTTGACCGATTTTAAACTCAGAAAAAATCGTCGAATATTCTAGAGCGTTTCCAAATGCTTAAAAGACTTGGATTACTCACATGCAGAAAGAGCAATTCAGAGTACAGCACACACACTAACAAACCCATTCACAGTCACCATCCATTCATTTGTTCCTTGTCAGCGCAAAAGAGCGGGACTGTGAGAGCGAGAGAATTATTGCTAGGCAGAGAGCGAGACTTAAAGAGAGACACACTAAACATGTGTGGGTGCTTGGGGCCCATGTTTATTGTATTGGTTTTGTTGTTGCTGTTGCTCTCACGCTCTGCCGCTGTCGCTCTCACCCTCATTGCGGTCAGACGCTCTCTGTGGTGGCAAACGGTTGCGGCGAGTCGCTATAAAAGCGTCAACACACAGAAAATGCAAAACAGTCGAATAGAAAACTTTGAAGCGCGTTGGATTTTTGTGCGACACGAGTCAAATATACATACATATATACAAATTTGTGATTTTTTTTGGTTTTGTCTGATTAGAAAGTGAATACACGCACACACAGCTGACCAACAAGCCAGTCCAATTGGAAGAACAATACCACCGTAAAAAAATAAGAATCTAGCGGCTTGTGTTTCGTAGCGCGTACAAGAAGAAGAAGCAGCTAAAGCGGCAAGAAGTTTTTTAGTTCTATCACACACAAATACAAAGAAATAAAAAAAATGGCCGAGGCTAATAAGAGAAATATTCCCATCAAATTGGGCGACTTCAGCGTTATCGATACGGAATTCAGCAGCATACGCGAACGCTTCGATTCCGAGATGCGTAAAATGGAGGAGGAAATGGCCAAGTTCCGTCACGAACTGATGAACCGCGAAGCCAACTTCTTTGAGTCCACAAGGTATGTAAATAGAAGACAAATCTTAACCCCCGTTATTCACGTCTAACTGAAATATGCTGTGTGCATGTGCTCGTGTGTAACTGATAAGCACAACCATAGATCGATTGTTATCGATAACGGTGATTCGATTGTCGAGTTACGTGAAATTAGTGCGATATGATCAATGTGCAGAAGAGAGACTCATCGTCGCCGTATGTGGTGCATCTAAAAATAGACATGCTGTGTGTGTGTGTGTGTGCATGTTTGGCTAACAGCGCGGCACGGCAACATCTTTTTAGCAAGCACAAGAAAACGAACCAACTTCTTGGCCCCGTCTGGCTGCCTGGCTGGATTATTATGTGTTTTCTGGGGCTAAGGCCAAAACAGCAGCGCCGAATGCCCCAGATACTCGCAACACACATTTTTTCTTATATCGCATTATGGGGGGATGAGTCACCATCATATTCTCCTAGCCTTACCCTTCCTCCCTCCACATATTTATAAATTATATCCATTTGTCTCGAGCAACATGATGACGATGTTCGTACTTGCAGCACTACCAAGCAGACACCCCAAGCTATATTAGATGAATTACATGGTTTTGGATTGAATTTTAATGTTTCAATGTTTTTCCTCAGCGATAATTTTTTAGTAATTAAATAGGTTTGGAGCGTTAGAAAAAATGCTGCAAAATAATGTTGATTTATGAATTCGACGTTTTTTGTTTATAAGTGATTCTTATTCGTTCTCAATATAAGTGTGGAAAGAAAAATTTTCATTATTTTCGGTACCTGTTACGATCCATTAGCGCATATTTCAAAACTGCCAAATATTTTCGAGTATTGTGTAAACGCATATATAAATTGACTTTATAAATTTGGCAGATGTTTACATGCATATATAGCTGTTGTTGACGTTGTTGGTGTGATGTTCAGCTGCAACCTAGTTGCATTTGAGAGAGTGTCAGTGTTGTCTATTCAAAAACATATTTCTGCAATCATGATGTGGCGTAACGGAATCTTTTTCTTGCGTACTTGCCAGACACACTCTCACATATAAGTACATTTGCACATGCAAACGTGAATATATAATTCAAATATTTACCAAATAAACAGACACACAATGTGAAGGCGGCCATTAGAGATTGAAACAAAACGCAAAATGCTAAAAGACCACAACACGAAAAAAATATATGTGTACACACTTATCCAAACATACACACACATACAAACACATACACATACACTTACATGCATAAGTATATTAGTATTAAACTAAAATGACGTCGACGTCGAGGCTGCGCTGTCGCCTCCGTTGCTGATGCTGTCGTCGCGTTTGCGCCTCGCTGGTCTGGCCTTTGAATCGACGTCGTGGTCGCAGTCGCCGTCGCGTGGGCGCCACTTGAGACGAATTCGAAAACCACTTTGGTTTTAGCGTTTTACCTCGGCGCATACACAATGACATAATCGAAACGATTTGATTGTTGCATTTGCATTCACCAGCGAAACCGAAACAAAACATTCGTAGCATAAAAGTTTAACGAGTTTTTCACCGTTAGATTGCGTGCCGCGCAAAACTTTAGCACCCAAAAAAAAAAACTTCGAAATTAGCAAACATTTTCGCAACTTCCTTTGTCGCCCAACTTCCAGTAAACTGCAGGTGGAATTGTGGAATTCCCCAGAGCCTTTGACACCGATAGTTAATGGCGACCGATAAATTTATGGGGTGGTGTGAGTGTGAGGAGGCAGGTCGATGACTCAGCGAGCCAATTAGGAATCGAATATCGCATGTGCCGTTGGCCAGCCCTTTTTGAAAAAGGGCCGTAGCTCAGCTGGACAGCAAAAATGGAAATGAAATGAAGCAGAATAGAATGAATTGAACAAAAAAAAAAAAAAAAACAAATTCATATAATGAATTGTTGAACGGCAGTTTAAAAATAAACGATCACGTCATCGTCATCTGGTTCCTACATAGTGTACAATGTGCATGTAGACACAATGGACAACTAATTGATTTTTCTAGTAGTATATTTGCATAGTCAATACCCAAACAGAATGGCACTGAATTTCTATTGCTACTGTTCAACAAAATCGATCATCCAGCTCTTTTCAATTTTTCAAGCTACCTATGATCGGAATACTAAATTGCATGTTTTATTATTTGAATAGAATTCGAGACAGCCTCCGCCGCATTTGAATTGTGTGCATGCATCTAGAATGCATACTGTAGTTACAATCAGTGTTGCAAATTCGATTTTTTTAACTGTCAACTGAGGAAGTGTTTAAATAGCAGAAAGCGGCAATTCAAGACTTATTAGGCTTAGGATATATTCTATTTTGTTGAAGTCATACAAAGTTAATATTAAAAAATAAATATTAAAAATTGTGCAGATAGGGAGTTGCTTTTAAAATGTGAATTGCTAAGAATTCAATGTGACCTAAAAGAGTTTTTGATAGACTAGTGTGTTTAGCCTTTTTCTTTGCGTTAAAAGCAGTTTCATTTTATAGCTGGCAGCACCACTTGCAGTTGGCATATAGACAGGGAAGGGTTATGTGGGGATCAAGTTGTAGATAAGCAGACCGTGCGCGAGCATTTAGCGATTTGTTTATGCAAATAACAAATAACGAATATTTATCTCTCGGTCTCGACCACATCACAGCAGAGCACAACGTATATTACATGTCTAAATATGCACTCAGGGGCCACTTGAAGCTCTATCTATCCGTTTATGGCTAGATTAACTGAATTGTGGTTTAATTATCTGGCGAAATCTCATATTCTACATTCGATATGATAATGCAATACATATCGATTGATTCTATTCATGTTCATTGCCAAAATGCGTAGGTGTGTCCATAGTTGTTCAATATAAATATTTACATATGTATGTACATATTATTTATACTTGGTGTGTGCACATTGATTATAAGCCTGTTAATTTTTCGACTTTGGCCAATTTGTTTAGACTGCGCTGCGATGCGATGACCGCAACTCTGATGCTGGCTGATAAATAATAATAATATTTCCCCTCCCCCCATAGATGATATCATGCAAATTTTTAGCGCTTCGTAAGCTCATGGGCTCATCTGCTTGCTCACTGTTCATCGACACCCAATGATACTTGTGATCGTTGCAATTGGCTATCGATTAGCTTTTTGGTTTCGTTGAGCGACGCTGCGTCGACATTTGATACGTGTGTTTTCTTGTTGTTGCTGCGATTGCGTTTAGTTATATTCTTTTGTCCAATTTGTGAGCGCAGTGCTTTTTTTCAATAACAAAACACACGAAAAATATGCATGACATCATCGGCAGGCAGGCAGCCAGCAAGCCAACCAACAGCAGACGCGCCAGTGAAAGAGAAATACGTACATATGTATGTGTGTGTATTTATTTGAGCGTGTGCCGTGCTTGTCGGTCATTGATTGTGATTGTATTTGTGCGTAAGCGTGTGGAAAGAGAGTCGAATTGCGTGCGCGAGTGTGTGAGTGACGAGCAGCAAGTTTAGCGCCAACGACGCGACGTCTGTTCCGGCAGGTGCTTTGGCTTCCTCTCTCTTCCGACTTTGCTTAGCTGCTCTGCTCCCCCCTTATGCAATGTTGGCGATATCAACGTTTTCTACGATTAGTCACACCGACAGACACTAACACACGCACACACAGAGAGATGCACGCAGTCTGAGTGTGAGAAGGAACTGCATTTAAAGACGGCCACAAACAGCAAGGTCGCCTGCAAGTTTTGTGAATTCAGGCACGTTTGTACGCACGCTTATCAGCAGACACCCACGTACACACATGCACTTGCGTGTGAGTGCGCGTGTGTGCGTATCTAAATGTAATGCTTTTTCGATGTTATTCTTACTGTAAATGTATGTATATTTGTTTGCTTGTTTGTTTGTGTGTGTGTGCGCGCTCTACCCTTTGTACTACAAAATAAGTATCATAATTAACTGAAAAGCTTTATATTATATTCTTTCTCTCTTCCTCTATTTCTCTTTCATGCCGCTTTGGAAATTATATTCAAAACAACTGCTATTAAAATAATACATACTACAAATCAAACCAAACTCAAATATTTCTTCAATTATAATAATAATCCTTTCCTCTCGAAAAGCTCTACTAAAAAAACAACAACTACAACCAGGTATTCTATATGGCACAAAACAAAAGCACCAGTGTTCCTTAGCTAATTGTCTCTAATTGATTTTCATTTTTATTGATATTTTTTTCTGTGTACATATTTAACACAAACATACGTAGTAGCTCTTTACCTCGTTATATTTACACAAAAAAAACACCATTTCAAATCACGTTCAACGGCTGTTAATAACAATAAATACTTTATGCACATGTGTATACACTTGCTATATATTATGTAGTTGCACCCCACATTGTGTGTACACACTGGCTCTTGTGTTGAGTGACAGACAGACACTGTAGGTTGTCACTTTAAAAAGCTTAACAAATTTCAGATTTAAAATTTAAGAAAACATCAGCTATGTCGACATAATATATAGCTATATACATAGATTTATATGTATGCATTGAGGCAATAAAAGTATACAGTTTCGTCTGGTATATAGAACATTTGTGCCAGGTGTGGAAGCTATTTTTATGACCGGTAAAATCATAGGGAATGACGACTGTGTAGCAATTGAGGAAAAGAGGCTGACTGAATATATATATTTCTATAGATCTTGCAGATTATTAAATTTTCCGAGAACACTAATAGATATTAGATGCAATTATGAAGCATTTCAGTCTCTTGCAGTTTGCACTTACATAACCCTTTAAATAATAATAATAGCAATCGAAGAATACAATTTGTTAGCTTGTGCCAAATAGCTTCAACTGTTTAAATTATTTCGTTTTGTGTATACCGGATACCAAACAGTCTTCTCTGGTATTCGGCGGCTTGTTTTCCTTCGCAATGTTTGCGCAAAAGTTCAATAAACTCGAGAATATTTATCAGACAGCAGCGGCACATATGTTTCTGTATGATCATCGAAAAACGTATGTATTTATGAAAGTATCTCGAATTTCCGAACAATTGATGCAGATTTCATCACGAAATTCAAGTGCCTGTTATACATAGATATTGAAATCATCCACACGAGCCTAAAACATTATTTTTTTTTTTGGCAGCTCTGCCAAATGCCCCCATTGTGTCTGAAAAGAACAAATAAATTTGAGTTACAGTAGAGATACAAAAACATACGTACTGTATCTTGTCTCTGCATCTTTAGATATATCTTTAGGCATGTTGAGCTCCCCTCTTGACTGTTGGGCGACAGCTGCCAGCAGAGTTATAAATAAACGACGCTTCAGAGCGGAAATCCGAGTCTATTTATATATTGAGGATTCAGATCTGGCAGACTCGGCTTCAGCTCTCAAATTCGATCTCGCATCATCAGTTGCATTTGAAGCGAGTTTGCTAGCGCATTACAATTGAAAATCGACGCAATGGAAGCCTTTACACGCACTTTTAACAAGACTTTTCGCACCACCACAACAACAACAACCACCTCCAGAAGGTTCACACTGTTGTTTAAGCCATATTCGTTTTGTTTTTTTTCTTTTTGTTTGTAACTGGAATTGTATCTTTTAATTGCAGCTCAACGACAAACTCGGCGCTGCCTTCACGAGTACCCAAGCAACAAAATTATGTGTCGGACATCAGTTCGCCTTTGATACAGGTAAGTTTTATCACCACAGCATATAGATATATATCTGATTAATTGATTGCTTGCTTTCTTGCAGGACGAGGGTGACAACAAAGTGCTGAAGCTGCGCTTCGATGTCAGCCAGTATGCACCTGAGGAGATCGTTGTGAAAACCGTCGACCAGAAGCTTCTGGTAAGTTACCCAGAAATCCACATTTTGTATTCATATAACTGATTCCGTTTGTGCTCTTCTAGGTGCACGCCAAGCACGAGGAGAAGTCGGACACAAAGAGCGTGTACAGGGAATACAATCGTGAATTTCTGCTGCCCAAGGGCGTCAATCCAGAGTCCATTCGCTCCTCCCTCAGCAAGGATGGTGTGCTGACCGTTGATGCGCCTTTGCCCGCTCTCACCGCCGGCGAAACTCTGATTCCCATCGCGCACAAGTAGATTTTGCTTGCGCAGCTGCAACCACTGCAACAATCAAACAATGGCAGCACCATCCATCTACCCAGAAATACCACGAGGCCAGATCAACAAACATCCTGCTATAAATCCTAGCAACAACTACTAAAAACAGCACAACACAGCAACCGAAGAATAGATAAAAAGCTCCGTTTATATACCACCCACACAAAATTGGCCGCCGATCACAAATCAAATCAATCAAATCAACGTTTTGGTTTCTTTTGCAATTAAAAAGCTTAAATATACAATACTGACTTACTACTCATACTTAACTGTAATAACTTAAGTGTAATGCAAATTATTATTAAATTTGATTAATTTTATTCATATTTATAATTCTCGCTATTAAATGTTATCTTTTTTTTTGTCTTGTCGTAGTCGCCTCCCCATTTTCTTTTCCCTTACTCCGATTTTGAGTAGTATTCGAGTAGTCTTCAGTGCCTTCTGTTTCAGGTCGGGAGCTTGACCTATGCTATCCCACGATTTGGATTTTGAGCCAGGGATTTTGGAAGATGTTGCACGTCCCCGGAAACGATGGATGATATGATTGCAATCCGGGTACCAAATTCTTCTATAAGCCGGAAATCGGGAAACTCTGTAGCCAAAATGTTGGTTCTTCATCCACTTGTAGCTCGCCATGCGTAAAGATTCGCAATCCTGGTTCCGGTAATCCTTCGTCCACATTTATACGCCCATTTGATTTTGAATATGCCGATCATATGGACAACCAGCATTGTACATATGAGGTGCATATTCGGCAAGGTGTTCAGAGCTTCCTTCAAATTAAGTGCTTGACTTGTGCTCTTACATCATTTACCATGTCCAGTGATTTCAAATACTATCGAGCATTGTCAGTATCTTAAAATAGGGATTTCAAAATCAAGAACGTTTTATGGTTGGAAGTGCCTGGGCAGCTTGTGCTACTTACCACCATGTGACTAGATGTCCTTGGATATGGTAAATGAAATAAGCGCAATGGCCAAGCATTCATGATCAGGGTTCCAGATTCCTTCTTTAGGGCGAATTCATTTCAACAGCTGACGAAATTTAATGGTTTTTCCAGTTCGTCTACATTTTATCTTCTCATTACTTCGATTTTGAATATGCCAATCATATGGACAACCAACATTGTATATATGATGTGCATATTCGATAAGGTAGAGTTCTTATGGACGAGAATGTAGCCGTTCTATACAGTAAAGGTTTTTGGGACCCTAACTATGAATTGTTTGGCAAGTGTGTTTATCTCATTTGGCTGGACGGGAATTGATCAGTAAACATATCCGCAATTCGTTGTAAGACTTCATGTTCATATTCCTACAAATCTAATAAGTAAATCCTCCATCGAATTGTGCATATGGATCCTGATCAACTCCAGTTCAGCCTCATGAAATAAACACAATTGACAGACAATTCATAGCTAGAGTTCCAGGTTCCTTCAATTATTCGATTCAACAGCTGATGAAATCAATAGGTTTTTTCAGTTCCAGATTTCTATTTGTTTTTGTTGAGTTCCGTTTCTGATTCATTCTTCGATTTTGAATATGTCAATCATATGGACAACCAACATTGTATATATGACGTGCATATTCGATAATGTAGAGTTGACTTATGGGACGTTCTATCCAGTAAAGGTATTCCTCCTCAAAGAATCTGGGATCCTAACTATGAATTGTTTGGCAAGTGTGCTTATCTCATTTGGCTGGACGGGAATTGACCAGTAAACATATCCGCAGTTCGCTGAAAGACTTCATGTTCATACTCCTACGAATCTAATAAGTAAATCCTCCATCGAATTGCGCATATGGATCCTGATCAACTCCAGTTCAGCCTCATGAAATAAACACAATTGACAGACAATTCATAGCTAGAGTTCCAGGTTCCTTCATCTTTCGGGCGAGAATAATTGACAATTGCTTGACTCACAGCTGACCAATCAATGGTTCTTCCAGTTCCAGGTTCGTTCTTCGATTTTGAATATGCCAATCATATGGACAACCAACATTGTCTATATAACGTGCATATTCGATAAGGTAGAGTTTACTTATGGAGGGGAATGCAAATGTTCTATCCAGTAAAGGTATCCCTCCTCAAAGAATCTGAGATCCTAACTATGAATTGTTTGGCAAGTGTGCTTATCACATTTGGGTGAACTGGAATTGATCAGTAAACATATCCGCAGTTCGCTGAAAGACTTCATGTTCATATTCCTACGAATCTAATAAGTAAATCCTTCGTCGAATTGCGCATATGGATTCTGATCGACTCCAGTTCACCCTCATGAAATAAGCACAATTGCCCGACAATTCATAGCTTTAGTTCCAGGTTAGTTAATCTTTCGGGCGAGAATAATTGACAATTATAGCTGACGATTTTGAATATGCCAATCATATGGACAACCAACATTGTATATATGACGTGCATATTCGATAAGGAAGAGTTTCCTTACGGATGAGAATGTAGACGTTTTATCCAGTAAAGGTATTCATCCTTAAAGACAGAATCTGGGATCCTAGCTATAAATTGTTTGGCAAGTGTGCTTATCTCATTTGGCTGGACGGGAATTGATCAGTAAACATATCCGCAATTCGTCGAAAGACTTAATGTTCATACTCCTACGAATCTAATAAATAAATCCTCCATCGAATTGCGCATATGGATCCTGATCAACTCCAGTTCAGCCTCATGAAATAAACACAATTGACAGACAATTCATAGCTAGAGTTCCAGGTTCCTTCATCTTTCGGGCGATAATAATTGACAATTGCTCGACTCAACAGCTGACGAAATCAACAGGCTTTTCCAGTTCCAGATTTCCATTTGTTTTTGTTGAGTTCCAGGTTAATTCTTCTTTGAGGCAAAAATAATTTGCAATTCCATAATTCAACAGTGGTTCATTAGTTTTTTTCAGTTTCCGCTTACCTTTTATATAATTTTCGATCCTTGGGTATTGAATATGCCAATCATATGGACAACCAGCATTGTACATATGACGTGCATATTCGATGAGGTATTCAGATCTTCCTTATATTGAATTGCTTGGCTTATGTACTGCATGCATTTATCGTGTCCAATGATTTGAAGTAATGTCAATGTCCTCAAGATGTTGTGAGGAGCTCCTATCCAGCAAGTGAAATTATTCAATCCCAATTATATTGTTGAGTCCATCAAAAAATCATCCATCAGTTGTCTTGGGATTCTTATTCAGAAAACTGTCAAGATATTCAGGCAATTCAGAGAGGTTTACTTATAGTTGGGGCTCCAGGTTCTTCCTTGGGCGAGAATAATTCACAATTCAACAGCTGACATAATTGTTAATCATATGGACATCCATCCTGCATATTCGATAAGGGGGCAGGCAGTACTACGTTCTCATCAACTGTTTGGCTTCTGCTATCGTTTCACACACCATTTCCCATGATTTGAAGTACTATAAAGATGAGCTGCAAGTATTTGAAATTAGTTTATAAATCTGAAGTTGAGCAGCTGCTTACTACTTACCATTCTGTGACAACACGTCCTTGGAAATGATGGATGAAATGATTGCAATAACCAAGCAACTCGCGGCCAATCCAGGTTCCAAAAATCCGGACGGGCTCAGAGTCAAGTCTAAAAAAGATAAAGCATCCGTGCTATATTATTCCTTCCAAATGAGATGTTGCTAGTTGAGAAGTCAAATGAGAACTGACAAAAATTTGGAAGCTGCTTTTGTACATCTACTTTTCTTGTACATCTACTTTTCAACCGACTGAAGGCCCACTTACATTTTTGACAAAACTTTTTTTTATCACATTTCACTTTTTATTTTCAATTTTTTTTTCTCCTTTCCAAATGAGATGTTGCTAGTTGAGGAGTCAAGTGAGAACTGACTAAAATTTGGAAGCTGCTTTTCTACATCTACTTTTCATCTAAATCAAGGTCTACTTACATTTTCGACAAAACTTTTTTTTTTATCACATTTCACTTTTTATTTATTTTTGCTCCTTCCAAAAGAGATGTTGCTAGTCGAGAAGTCAAGTGAGAACTGACTAAAATTTGGAAGCTGCTTTTCTACATCTACTTTTCAACAGTCAAGGTCTACTTACATTTCTGACAAAACTTTTTTTTATCACATTTCACTTTTTAATTTTAATTTTTTTTTATTTTTGCTCCTTCTCAAAAGAGATGTTGCTAGTTGAGGAGTCAAGTGAGAACTGACTAAAATTTAGAAGCTGCTTTTCTAGCTCTATTTTTCCAAAAAAAGAAGGCCTACTTATTTTGCCAAAACTATTTCACCACTCTTTCATGTTTTTTTTTCACTTTTAAATTTTTGCAATTTTTATTTGGCTTAAATTTTTATGGCTCCCAAATGAGATGTTGCTATTTGGGAAGCCGAGCGAGAACTGACTAGCAAATGTGAAACAATTTGGCTAGTCGACTTTTGGACAGAAGCAAAGCCTACTAGAGGAGCATTATTTGTAACCTATCGAAAGCCTATTGAAAGAGTTTCTCATATCTGCCTATCGAGTTTTGACAGATTTCTGCAGGAAGTTTGACAACTTCAGCATGATGCTGAGTAGGCAATCAACGCATTAATCAATTTAAACATGGTGGGCAATGAGCGTTTAGCTTAAATATTTTTGGGAGTTTGCAGCAATTGGGAACACGCTTTCTTCGAACATGTAAATACTACAGAAAGAGCACAAGAACGAAAGAGAAAGCAGGTGGGTCGCTGTCTCGCTCTCGCAGCTGTACGAACCTGTCACAAAGTCGAGAGTAAAATACGAAAATTGTACTTGGTTTTTGCAGGGGGTTTGTCAAACAATATTTTTGAAGTAAGTTTTGTTGTATTTTGCGTTAGCAAATTAGCAGAAAAAAAACATGCAAAGGGAGCCGACGGAAGCAGCCAAAGATGGGGATCCCATAAGCCAATCCACATCAATACTGATTGAGGATCCGCGTTATCGCATCAGGCCCATGCAGCAGGTGATCTCGGCCCTAATTGGCGGCCTAATCACCACTTTTGTGGGTGAGTTGAAGTTGCTACAAGTTGACAGCTAGCTCTCTTAACCAATGGATTGCAGTAACGCCGCTGGAGGTGGTCAAAACACGTGTGCAGACGCAGCAGCAACAATCGAAGCGCAAGCCGCTGGTGGTGTCCAAATTATGCTACGTATTTCACAATGGTCTCATGACACACGTCTGCAAACCACACACAGGCGAATGTGCGCCCAAGCTCGCCACCGAAGCTGCCACTCTGCGCCCCATACGCGGCGCCATGGTAAGTAGTCGCACAAGTTGATCTGTGCTGAAGTCGATTTGAAAGTGTCATGCGATATCCTCTATAGGATGCCTTTGTGAAGATCATTTGCTCGGATGGCGTCAGCGGTCTCTGGTCGGGTTTAAGTCCCACACTTGTCTCGGCGCTGCCCTCGACCATCATTTATTTTCTCACCTACGAGTATTTAAAGCAATCATTTACCAATCTCTACAAGCTCTGGCATCCCCCCCTCAATATCGATGTGTCGCCTACCTTGAGCAGAACCAGTCAACCTCCTCTGCCCACGCCCTCTATCGTGCCCATGGCATCGGGGATTTGTGCTCGCACCGTTGTGGTCACGGCCATTACACCGCTGGAGATGGTGCGCATTAAGATGCAGTCCGGTTATATCACATACACGGAGCTCTGGATTGTCATACGTTCGCTGATCAAGTCACATGGCATCTTAGGTTTATGGCGCGGCTGGCCGCCCACGGTGATGCGTGATGCGCCCTTTTCGGGCACCTATTGGGCGGCCTACGAGTCCATGAAGCGTGTGTGCAACGTCACCGAGCCCAGCCTGCTATTTAGTTTCGTCACCGGCGCCGCATCTGGTGCAGTGAGTGCTTCCTCTCAATGTTGCAGCAATTATACCCGCTACCTACAAAGTAGAAGCGTTTTAGAAGTTTGTGACACACAGAAGTAGGCGTATACATTCGTGACCAGCGTCAGCGGTCGAGACGGTTAGACCAAATCTATGAGACCATGCGAGCTATTGGTTATACGCAGCTCAAATTTCTGTACATAAACATATCTACAGTCTTAATGATCCCATCAATTTTGGTTACCATGCCACTGAACTTGAATGCTATTCAAGAAGTTATTTTCTTAAGTTGGTTCGCATGATTCATTATGTATACCAACGTTTGTATGAAATTGGGTAGTGGGTATCTCACAGTCGAGCACATTCGACTGTATCATTTTTACTTGTCGTCACTTTTAATCTAGCATTCCATTTAGCTCGCTACACTGGTGACAATGCCATTCGATCTGGTGACGACGCATACACAAATCGAGTTGGGCCAGGATGTGCTCTATTCAGACGCAGCTGGTCATGCCAAAGGGAGCGGCGGCGCCGCTGCTTCCACAACAACGGCGAGCAAGCAATCGGTGATCTCGCGCATCAGCCTGATTTATCGAAAGCATGGCCTTAAGGGACTGTATATTGGTGTGTTGCCGCGCATGTTGCGTGTAGTGCCAGCCTGTGCCATTATGATCTCCGCTTTTGAGTATAGCAAATCCTTTTTTTTCCATCACAATCTTGACCTGCATGACGCTGGTAAGTATTGCATCGATTTGCATATCGCTACCGCAAACAGCTGTTTGCCTATCGATAGTCGGACCACCCATGAACACACACACGTGCTGCCGATTGCTGTTGCCAACAGCTGTGTGACCATCGATAGTCGTAGTACAGATACGTAGCGCAAATATATGGAAAACAACTTTATTTATCTGGGACTTCGAACGTCCTCGTCTACGCGATCATTCACTTTGATTTTAATGACAATCTCAACGCGACAACGTGCACAACCCAACACACAATAAAATCATACACCCCACATTCACGCAATCGCGCACGCTCAAATCCACTTTAGCCTATCGACGAGCCCACTGACAACCAACCAATTGCGCCAGAGAATGTCCGAGACAACAGCAAGCAGCAGAGCAGCTGCGTTGGCAGCAAGAAATTGTGGATTGACGACAGGCACTGGCAAACATACGATGACAGATCCTAGATTTCGCATTCGACCTATGCAGCAAGTGGTCTCCGCTTGCACCGGTGCCATGATAACCGCCTGCTTCAGTAAGTAATATAAAATTGCTACACACAATACACACCAATACACATGTGGATGACGAAACACCGGTATGGCATATACAAGTGTATTCATGCATACATACATGTTTATCAGTGTGTAAATACACCTATACATGTTTGACATTATGTAGCAGTGTGCGCATACAAATATACGAATGATAATTTCATCATCTTGTTTTTGATTTACAGTGACGCCTTTGGATGTGATCAAGACACGTTTGCAGGCCCAACAGTCGGCGCTGTTATCGAACAAATGTTTCCTGTACTGCAATGGGCTCATGGATCACATTTGCCCCTGCGGCCCCAATACTCCAACGCCGACAGCAGCTGCCACATCCCGCAATGCATTTAACAAGTTTTCCGCTCCTACAGCCGCCGCTGCCCCATCATCACACTTTACGGGCACCATTGTAAGCATAGATATATATATATATATATTTTTATAGCTTAGTTACATCAATCCATACTGTACTTTAAAAGGAGTTTTTAAATTTTAATTTAATCACTTCTACGTGTTTCTGTCTGTCCGTTTGATTAAACACCTAGATCTCAGAGTGATTTGATTAGCTGTATCTTACAACTTGCCCCTCAGTTCCCACAAATCCAAGCAAAAAGTATTGTGAGTTTACTCACAATCTTTACTACTAACTTTGCAGGACGCCTTCATCAAGATCAGTCGCTCTGAAGGAATCGCCTCGCTATGGTCTGGCCTCAGTCCAACGCTCATCTCGGCGCTGCCCTCAACCATCATCTATTTTGTAGCCTATGAGCAGTTTAAAGCCTGCTTCACAGATCTACACTACAAGTACCTGGCGCCCATGCAAAGTCGCGGCACTCCCATGCTGGTGCCGCTGCTGGCTGGAGTCTCGGGTCGCATACTCGCCGTCACATTTGTCAGTCCCATTGAGATGATACGCACCAAGATGCAGTCGCAGAAGATGACGCATGCAGAGATGTTTGGATCTGTCCGTCAGGTGGTGCAATCGCAGGGTGTGTTGGGCTTGTGGCGCGGATTACCGCCGACGATATTGAGGGATGTGCCATTCTCGGGCATATACTGGAGCTGTTACGAGTACCTGAAAAGTAGATACAATGTTGTGGAGCCAACGTTCGGCTTCAGCTTCGTTGCTGGTGCAGTTTCGGGTTCGGTGAGTTTGGCATCGCACACTTGACTCTAGTTCTCCAAATTGTTCTAACTGGTTTTGTGCAATATTTGTAGGTGGCCGCAACTATTACCACGCCATTCGATGTCATTAAAACTCACGAACAAATCGAGTTTGGTGAGAAAGTCATATTCACAGGTAGGCATGTTGCAATGCAGCTTACGAGTAGCAGCTCCACATCTGACACTACTTCGGTTTGCCTCACGCCAGATAATCCAGCTAAGAGTGTGCCGACGAAATCAGTTGCGGAGCGATTGTCAAACATTTATCGTTTGAATGGCATACGAGGCGTCTTCTCTGGATTGGGACCTCGTCTATTTAAGGTGGCACCGGCTTGTGCAATTATGATTTCAACGTTTGAATACAGCAAGTCGTTCTTTTACCATTATAACGTCGATCAGTATCAGCAATTGCAGCTGCTGCTAGCTAACAAGAACAACAACACATCAAGTGCTAAGACGGACTTAGAGTGAAGAATACTGGGTAGATAAACATATAGATGGGTAAATGAGCGTGTTAATATGTATAAAATTAATACCAAAGTTAAGCACTAAATCACTGGGTTACAATAATTTTCGTAGTTTCTTGAAACCTTCAAATGCCTTTGTAAAATTGATTGAGTGAAATAAAATTCCTTTATTTTAAACCTTTGCAAGTGATTCAAATATTAATTTTTCAGAACTTAAATATATAGCTTTGCTAATTTACAAGTTTTAACTGTAATTGATATAATTTATTCATTTTTATTTTGAGTATAATATGCTCTATCGATATTACTTCAACTAATTATCGAAATTCAAAAGTACCGCGCTATCGAAAGCCACAGCCGAATGCAACACTACGATAACATAAATATATCAGCTTCTATCGATAACGCCGCAAAACACGTGCCAGCGCATTGTGTTTTTGTTTTGGATTTTGGAAAGACTAAAACAATTTGTGATCAATGGAGAAAGAAAATAGCACAGCAGCTCCAGCTCCAGCACCAGCAGATGCTGCACCGACAGATGCTGCACCAACAACAGTTAAGCCCAAAGCGAAAGCAAAGAAGGCGCTCAAACCCGAGGCAAGCATACCTCGCGGTCAACCGAAATCCAATCGACCATGGAAGACGCCCAAGCAAAAGTAAGTTGCAGGCATAAAGAAATTAGCGACTTTAATAATTGACTTGAATTGCAGGTTTAGTAAGATCAAGAAGACGGTGAACCGTTTGACGTTCGAGAAAAAGGAAGCACTGCGCAACGAGCTACGCTACATTAAGGAAAAGTCCAAGGAGATCAAGGATCAGCGCAAAGAAGCTGCTGTTCAACATCATCAGCGTCGCGTGGAAAATGCCGAACGACGTTTGGCCAACGAGCGACGCTCTGAAGTGGTGCAGATCATCAAGAATCCTGCCAAGCTGAAGCGTATGAAAAAGAAGCAGATGCGATTGATTGAAAAGCGTGATCTGAGTCAAGTGAAAGTCGTTTAATATTTAACATTTCATTTTTTTTTTTACTTTCCTGCTATAAAATAAATCTAGTTTTGTAATGCAAACGGCAGCAATTTTAAAAATAAGTGACGGTATGTACACAGACTAGTTTAACAAGTTGATTAAGTGTAGCAGCAACTCCGCATTCAGCTTTTGTCAACTTTTAACTCGCCTTTTTATCCTGCCGCCTTTGGATGTGTCTTCATTTCAAGGTGCTGCTCAACTATTATGCTGTTAATCCGAGCAATATGTCTAGCCACAAATCGAATCGTTGACTCAGCCGCAGTTGTTTGATGATGTAGCCATTTTCGCAGCGCCCAATCCTCTAATGTTGTGGCATCGTAGACTGTTATTGTTATGGATTTTTATGAGTGCTTGCAGCTTGTATGCTCTCAATTGCAGCAACTATTGACGTTCTTCAAGTTGTTGTCATTACACAAATGCAAAACGGTCCAGTTCAGCTGCTACAACAGTCAGTTGCACAGCGGCATGATGGTGTATTGTGTGTGTGTAAATGTGTATTATTATTGTTTTTTTCTTTTTTTGGTATTTAACTATCTAGTATTGCAAAGAGCAAATTGAAATCGCTGAACTGCTGCTGCTACAAGGTCAATTTACCCGGCGGTGTTGTTAGGACGGCACTTGTCAGTACTTCCTTTTCCTGCTGGTTTAGCTGCTCTTTCAGCTGCGCCTCTTGCTGCAATTTAGCCGCTTGTTCAGCCTCCTCCATGCGTTTCGCATTGATTTTGGTCTGGACATCAACATAGGATTTCATCATACTTTGATTGAAGCGCGCAAATTTGGTGACACAACGATCCACACAGGTTTTCTGGCAATAAGAATGTTGGCTTTATTTGTATGGACTTTATTGTATTGGCCGCTTACCTCCTGATCGAAGAGATTGCGTTGGCTGAGATTATCAACGCAGCGATTAAAGCACAGCTCCGTCACTTTGTTGTATAATGTGAGGAAATCTTTGAGCTGCAGAAATGAAGACATTGTTCAATTAAAATGTTCGCTGGGCAGTCACATTAGATCGCTGTGCCATACATTACGCAAATTCGAATCCATTGATTATCGAAATATATAAAAACGGCTGTCTAACGCTAAGTAAATTGAAATTTGTAATTGTGAATTTATGCTTTTCGAATTCACACACACATAGCAGCACCAGGCAACAGCTGACTGGGTAGTCATTGTGCTACCGATACTTTGACAGATTGCTAGCTGTTGGCAGCAGTTGTTGATTGATCTATCGATAGCGCACAGTTTACCGATAGTGTTATCGCGCGATTTTGCCGGCAAATCCAATTGGTAGCTCAGTTTTTCTTATTTGTTTCTTCTATGTTTTGTAAGTTTATCAGCCAAGCTGGCTAGGTAAATGTAAAATGTCATTCTTCAATGGCTTCAGCGCTGATTAGCAGCAACAACACAGACAAAGTACGCGTGCAGGCATATCGCACATCTCTAACATAACAAACCAACAACAAACTTAAAACGTACTTATTTTTTTTAGCAATTGATTAACTTTAACACCAAGTTGATGTGTGCAATAGCAGCCAAATGCTGCCGAAATCCAAGAAGTACATTAGTTGTTTGCGGCAGCATTTCGGATTGACTGAATTCAAGCCACTGCAATGGCAAATCTTACGCAGCATAATCAACAACGAACCACGAGGCAACAAAGATGTGTGCGCTGTTATTGCCACCGGCTACGGCAAGTCGCTGAGCTATCAATTCCCGGCCTTCTATCTGAACAAAGTAGTGGTTGTGATCTCGCCATTGATCGCGCTAATGGAGGATCAAGTGCGGGCGCTGAATGAGAAATCGCAGCCCAATGATTGTGCCTGTTTGCTGGGCACCGCACAAGAGGATCGGGGCATCAAGGCGCGCATACTGCGGCTGCAATACAAACTGGTGTATGCCACGCCCGAGTACATAACACGCGGCAATGGACTGAAGCTGCTGCGTGATCTGCGCCATCATTTAGCGCTAATAGCCATCGATGAGGCGCACTGCATCTCCAAGTGGGGACATGAGTTTCGTCCCGCTTATAGGCAGTTGCAACAGCTGCGCGTGGCTGCACCAAATGTGCGACTGCTGGCACTCACCGGCACCGCAACGCGTCGCGTACGTCTGGACATCTGTGAGCAGTTGCAACTGCGCAAACCATTGCTGCTCTGCAGTCCAATCGATCGCCCCAATTTGGAGCTCACTGTGCGACTGAAGGGCAAGAATTTGTGGTCAGATTTGCAACCGTATCTGAGCTGGGCAAGTGAAGCATCCGGTGCGGTCATTATCTACAACAATACCATTCGGGAGACAGAGCTGGTGGCCAAACAGTTAACAACACATGGACTGCCGTGTCACAGCTATCACAGCAAGCTGCCGCCCGAGCAGAAGCGACAGAATCAGCTGGAGTTCAGCGGGGACCGTGTGCGTTTGATAGCAGCCACAACAGCGTTCGGCATGGGCATTGATAAGCCCAACGTGCGGCTGGTGGTGCACTATGGTGCGCCCAGCGATATGGAGCGCTATTATCAGGAAATCGGACGGGCCGGACGCGATGGTTTGCGCGCCAAATGTGTGCTATTCTACAGCGAAGCGGATGCTGTGGTGCACCAGCGTTTGCAGCACAGTCAGACGTTGACAGAACAGCGCAGCGAGGAGCTGCAACAGCTGGCGCGTAGCATGCAGGATTACACGCACAGTACGCAGTGTCGTCGTCAGTTTATACTGCAGTACTTCGATGATCAGGCCAGTTTGGCAACGTGGAAATCGCGTCGCAACTGCTGCGACAATTGTCGCAAGTCGCGGCTGTCGCAGAGTGATGCCAATGAAATTGACAGTCAGCTGGACGTGAGCAAGGAGGCGCGCCTGTTGCTCGGCATGCTGCGCGATCTCAATGGACGTGTGGGCCTGGGCAAGCTCATCTTGGCTCTGCGCGGCTCACGCAGCAAATGTGTGAGCAGCGTTTGTCGCGACCATGAAAACTTTGGCCAGGGCGCACATCGTTCGATTGCGTGGTATAAAGCGCTCGCCGAGCATCTGAAGCTGTTGGGCTACATCAAAGATGAGTATAAGCAGAACACCAAGAGCGCCTTTGGCTACCAAATACCGCAGGTGACGTTGAAGGGCTGCTGCTGGCTGGACAACGAAGATGAGACTGCCACGCTGATAATTGAGCCGAGTCCGCGCTTGGCCAAATTGCTCAAGCAGCACAAGAAGAAGAGCAAAAGCACACTCAAGCAGCAGCAGCAGTTGAAGCTGGACTGGGGCTCGGATATCGATCTGTCGGAGCTAGATGAAAAGCTCGAGCAGCAGCAGCGGCAGCTGGAGCAAACTGCTGACGTTTGGGGACCTGATTTGGATATTGATTTTAAGCAAATCGACGCTGCAGTGGAGAAGCAGCAACAGCAGCCGCTGCCTCAATCTAACGATCTCGCTTCATTGCTTGCCGACTGTCAGAAGATATTGAATGAGGAGCAGGAGGACTCGATGCGCACCTTGAAGGCCCGCAAGCGAGTTTGGCAATACCTGGAGGGCAGCTACCAAAGGTTGCCGCTAATACCAAAGTACAAATACAGTTCGCAGCCGCGCAAGGCCGTGTGAACTACACTGTCCAACACAACATTTACACACACACACACACACACACCTATTTACAGCAGTTTTTACTAGGTAATCATTTTGTTCATTTCCTTCACTAGTTTTTTTTGTGGATTAATCCCTTGTTACTTACTTGAAATTCAACTCAATTCAAAATGAGCTGAAGTTATACATATATTAGTTCATTTAAATAGCTCAAGCCTAAGTCTGTCCGATACAATACCTAAGCATTTATAACAAGTTTAGCTAGGTAATTAGTTTGTCCATGTGTTTAACATGGTAGTTATTGCAGTTACTTAACAGTTTACATTACAATAAATACTTTAGTATGCTATGAAGAAAACAAATAAGTTGTTTTGCTATTTTTTTGAAAGCAAATTAAATTATTTTCTTCCTTGAAATACTGCAGTAATAATTATCTCAAATTGTCCACTACAACATTAACGTTTACAAAAATGTTTACGACCATTTCCGATAGGTAATTATTTTGTTTACTTATCTAAACCTTTTTTGGATTAGAATAATCTAATCTTTTGTTACGCGTTCTTGAAAGGGACTGACTTTTAAGTTTATCTTTCGAGGCAATGAATTAATATTAGTGCAATGAACAATTAAATTTTGTTCATGAAACTGTATTGAACACAAATTAAATTTAAAAATAGAAACTGCCCCAAATTCGAAATCTACACAATACAACATTTACATTTACAACAAATATCTTCAATTTCTTCCGATTCTTGGGAAATTTTATACCCCAACTGAAAACACAAATACACAATGAAGTGCAATGGAATAGAATAATACTTAAATGGGAATTTTCTCAAATCCAACACTGTCCAACTGAACATATACAAATTTACATCGATTTACTAGCTAATAATTTAGGAATTTCCTAAATAATTTGAATTATTTGCAATACTTTTGTTATGTGTACGCAAAGTACCTACTTGAAAGTTTACTATTACTACATTGTATTTTTGATAAATAAATGTAACAATTAATTTTTGAAAATTGCATCTATAACTTAATTCTTGTTATTCCTATTTTCATGACCCATTTCAAATCATATCAGCTCATCATATTCAAGCTTTGAAAGCTTCAGCATTAAAATCATTTCTGTGGAACCTTTACAAATTTATAACCCCTCGGATGGCTAAAGAGTAGCCAAATTGTTAAGGTAAATGACTTCTTCACGTGCTTTCTACTAACAAAGTTATGTAACACCTTAAATGTAACGTATCAATTAATTGGCTAATAAGAGTACGACTTTAGGACGGCTAGCAGACTTTGGAAATATTTAAAGGCTGTGAATTGAAAATCAGTTAATACTTGATTCATTTATTTGGTAGTCAAGCAATTTTTGAATTTTCACACAATAAAGTGGAGATTAATTCAGGCTTATTGCGGCGCGTCCGTCGACAGATTGTTGCCATCTGCAGTCGCCGGGCGACTCTCGCAGCTGTCCTCCCCGCTGCTCGTGGTGGAGGCTCCTTCCTCTGGCGAGGTCTTGGCCGCATCGTCGGCTTCCTGCTGATTGTCCTGGGCGCCTGCAGCGCCCTGATCGTCCTCAGCATCAGCGCCCTTTTTGTTCTACGTAGAAGAGTAAATTCAATTTTCTGTCGTTCGTTCTGTTCATTGACCATCTCATTAAAACTTAAGGTCGGGACACCTTATATTACTATAGGACTCTTAGGGATTACTGACCTTATCTACACTACAATCTTTTTGCATTGCATCACAACTTCTCCCGATTGTTGTTCACCTACCTTTTTGCGTTTCTTGGGCTTTTCCGCTTTGACCGCATGCAGTTCGGCTTCCTCTTGCTGAGCCGACTTGTAGCTGGGCGGAAAGAACTTGGAGGCCTCCTTGTAGCCCACCACAGAGTTGGGACTCACATAGCTGGGTCCATACTCCATGAGCAGTGGAATCGTCTCGCCCAGCACCTTGTTCACCTTCAGCACAATCTTGTCGGTACTTGTGGCAGTGGGAAAACAATCCTATAAACAATCGGACTTTGTATGTTGGGCAGAAACTTACGGCACATAGGGCTTGGCATTGTATTTGTCCACGGAATTCGCTATGAAGGTGGCCGTCTGTGGATTATCGCTGGAGAAGAAACCATAGAGTGGCACATCAGCGCGACAGGCGTCCACCAAGTTCATCAGATCTTTTTTCTTGTATGCATCAAAGGTCATTATAATGTGCGGTGGCTGCGGCGTCGGATCTGGCGGCAGAAAAGTCGCAGTCTGTGCCCGGAAATATGTGTAGATGAGGGCCGCATGAGTGCGTTGATCGCTGGGCACCCAAATGGGTGGAATCTTGATGACTTTCGTCTCCATAAGCGGCGCTGCTGGTGCAATTTCTTCAGCTGGTACTTCGGAAGGCTCTGAGGGTTCCTCAGGTTCGACTTATAGTAAAACGATAGGGGGCATAATTATTAAGGGATCGCAATGAAATTTTTAGTATGTATTTATAAGATTTAGTATATCTAAACTAAGGACTATAGCTTCGTAAGCTTTAAAGTTTGGTATAAAGATTGTAATATATAATATGATGGTGGAAAAATTGTAATATATGATAGATGTGCTGAGAACAGCTTAGTATGTGCTCTATAGATTCCATACCAATAGCTCCAGTAGTTTTTAAAATGTAGCTTCTCTTATCAACAGATAGACGGACAGACAGATTGATATTTTGCTTAGTTTTTGCTACATACCCTCAACCTTAACCTGTATGCTGATCTCTAGGGGCGCTATGAGAGGTGGCAGTATTGTTTCCTCCTCGTTGAACTCATCGGGCGGCTTGATGGTCTCCTTGGTCAGCTCGTAGGCGTACTGATTGAGCACTGTGGGCGGCGTACCCATTGTTTCCTCGACCTTCCAGAAGCACATGAGCAGTTCCTTCTCATACAGATGCTTTATAACATCGCCTTCCAGCGGATTTTCCGCTGCAAAGTTAACGGTATTGAAATCGTTCTGTGTGATGGCAAACACTTTGCGATCCTTGCACTGAATCTTGAGCGGATCGGCAGGTTCCGAGAGTTTCTTGAACATGTCACGATTGACTTGTGGGCCAAAGACTGTTATGCCGATATCAGGCAAATTCTCCATGATCGTATCTGTTACGTACTTCAAGTATTCGATGCGTTTCTTTTTGCACTCCTCGAGTTCGATTTGTTCCGCCAGCTGCAACGCCTCGTTCTTCACCTTCAGCTGCTCCAGTTCGATGGGCTGCAGTTCGGTGATCTCGAAGCATTCGTGCGGCTCCTTGGCGATGGTCAGCTCCAGTTCGCGTGTGATCATGGCCACCAGCTTGGGCACATCGGTGCCAAACATGATGTTAATGGCCTTGCCGTTCTGTTGGCAATGGAATAATTGGGAATAGAAAACTACAACAAGGACTGACAATGGAAATAGCTATCGAATATGTTCAAAGAACATTATAGGGATATATACTTCCCTTGCAAAGGGAAAGGTCTTCCAAAGGGAAAGGTCTTGTAAAGGGAAAGGTCTTGCAAAAGGAAAGGTCTTGCAAAGAGTAAGGTCTTGCAAAGGAAAGGAATTCAGAGCAGTGTCACTTTGCACTTACCGCTACAAACATCCAGGTGGGTTCGCTCTTCTTATTGAATCTCTCCAGATAGGAAATAGAGCCCGCTTTGCACTTGCCACACAAAGAAAGCCTGATAGATTAACTATCTATGCAACTATTGAATTCATGAGAACTTACAATGGCCAGCTGCAGATTGTCGCCGCCCAGCTCGAGCTTGATCTTGCGCAAGCTGCCCACCATGCCCAGACAGGGCCCACACCATTCCGAATAAATGTCCAAAACTGATAAGTCCAAAACACACACTATATAGTTCAAGATCATCTGCATAGAGTGGGCGGTCCTCTTACCAAGCAGACCGGGTCGCTGCAGAAACTTTTCGAACTCCTCGTCGGAGCTGATGTCCGCCTGTAGCTGTTGCACTCCTCCCTTCTTGGCCATTGCTTGCGAAATGTCTCTCGCATAATTATCAAAAGTTTTTCGCCAAAACACAGCTCTATTGATTAAACTTCCCGGTGGGGACGGGGGGTTGTCAGGTGTTGTCAAGTTCACTCCACCTCCTGCATTTGCTGGGGGGTCGTTAAAAAGCCGGTTTGGCTAAATACCCGCTTTTTTGGGGTTTGTTTTTCCATGCGCTATTCTTTCTCTTTCACTCAATTAACAGGTAAGAAAAGCACAGTCGCGTGTGCTCAACTGTGAAATACTCGGTATGCAGATTAATTGAAATATGTATTTGCTGTCGTTGTTGTATTTCCAACTGTTCTTGCTTTGAACCATTTATAAGAGTTTTTTATTTTATCAAGCACATTTGAAAGCGCGTGCTGAAATTTAAGCCAAAAAACATAGGCTTTAGGATTATGTACACTAAATTTGGAGACTTCTTTCTTAGATTCAGTTAGTTTAGAGCAAATTAACATATGATTGCCCACTTTACTGTTCCTTCAACAATTTATATATTAAGCAGTTGAATAAGGCCAAGTACGACTTGAGTCAAATACACCCTTGGAACGCAGCTCTGTCGGGTATAATTAATGTCATGTAGATATGCTGACAGCCAAAAAAAATCGATGCGAAGTCTTAATTAAATTATATGGCTGCCACGCACGTCAGTTGTTTGACACGCCCCCAGGCCCCGTCCAGCTGAAAAGTGAAGCACAAGTCGAAGGTAGTAGATTGTTAAAGATCTTTAAATATCTTTCTTTCTATAGACAGTGCAAAAACGCATAATACGGTAGACGTAATACAATTGTATATATATATATACTATATGTACACATACACACATCTATATATATATATAGCATATCTCTAACGTTTACAATTTAAAAAATTTAATTTAAATGTTTTATGGAGAACAGAGAACAAATTAAGTCGGGGAACACAAGGTGACCAAGTGTGGTGAAGATGATGATCAAGCAAAAGTCGTGGAAACCTTTGTGTCTGTTTTCCTTTCTTTTCTTTTTGTTTTTAGAGGGTGGGGGGGAATGATAATACAGCTCCTAACCATCCATCCATCCGTTCAAAAATAATGTAACTAGCAACTCCTGCTCGGCTCCTTTTCTAATAGTTGGTCGTCGTTTTTCTAGGTTTTGGTTTCTTTTTGTTTTTGTTTTTTTTTTTTTTTTTTTTTTTGGGTTGATCTGAGTGAGTGTAAAGCACAAGTGTAAAGCATGAATGTTCCATTTCTTGGTGTTTGAAGAGTACTTGACTAGAGGAGCTGACTGCGTTTGTTAATTGCGCCTTATTCCAAGCCCAACATCCAATTGATGCCTTTAACAATGAAGAAGATGAGCGGCTGCCAGGCCACCAGCCAACGAATCCAGTCCAGTAAACGTCCATACAGCACATGTGGTTTCTCCCAACTGAAACCGAAACAAAAATCAATTTGTGAGCTCACAGAATTGTTGTGATTAATACTCACGGATTGCGAAACATTTTTTGCAGATCGACCTTTTCTTTGCAATAGGGACACGTTTGCTTTTTGCCTACAATGCACCAGCCGCGTATGCAAAACTCATGGAACACATGATTACACGATAGTTTATAGGTGTTCTCTATGACGCCCTCCTCCTTCTCGGACACCAGCAGCTGATTGCCGCAGACGGCGCAAACATTTTGATCCAAATGCCGCGTCGGCATGCCCTGCGGCGTATAGTACTAAAGGGTATATGGAATACAACTAAATTAATACAAAGAATCTAAGTTGTTTTCGATGGAGACTTACGCCAATGGCTGCAGCCATTTTGTCGGAACATATCTCAGAAATATCGCGACCCAGCACGCCAATGTAGAGGCCGTAAAAACAGAACATCAGGCCCACATCCATCCAGGTGTTGGGCGGCTGTGAGAACAAATAGTTCATCCCCAAAAACGAGGCCATTATGACCAGATAGCCAATGATGCCGAGGCCATAGCTTAGTTTATAGATGAAATAGAACCATTTGTACACCAATCTATAGAAGGTAATAAAAAGTTAACAACATGGCAATTAGAAATACCAACAACGATCATTTTAGTATAAAGTTGTAAATAGTTACAAGTTTGAATTTGAGAATTGGTTTGTGTTTGCGATAAGCAATGGTTGGATTACATGCTTTAGTTTGTGTCTTGGCTTAATGTGCAATTTTGATAATTGAGTCAGTGAGTCTGGAAAAAGAATTTGGTATATGTGTATGCAAGAAAGATTTACCTGGGAGTTGTGCCTTCAATGGGCTTGCTAGTGGCTCGTCGCATGACTAGCGCCGTAATGATGGTGAAGATCAGCCAAATGATGATGAAACGCACCCAAAGGAAGCTGCACGAGATGATCAGTGGGATGAGCCACATGGCGAGCAGTGTGACAAATGCATAGGATCTGTAGTGTCGCTTCTTCCACTCGACCAGAATAATTTGCACAATCACCAGAGTCATGAACAGAATGATGACCATTTCCGAGTGCATGGCATCGTGGCCTCTGTGTTTTTCCACCATTAGCTGGTGTTCCGCGCTGAGCAAGAGAGAAAGAGAGATAGAATGCCATAGCAAAAGGTAGATAAGAACTTTATGTGGCTACACCTTGGAACTGAAATAAGAAGTTCGTGACTTACCGCATGCGCTCCTCCGGTGTCATTTCGTCCAGCGACTGCAAGAGCAAACAATGTTATTACTTGTAATTTGATTTTGCTATCATAACGGTACTTGCCTTATTCAAGTCCACTGGCGCATGGAGATCCATGTGTTGTTGGTGCATGTTGATGTGGTTGGGGTTGTTTTTGTTGTGGTTGATGTGTACTGCCGGCGGCGCAAGACGTTGTCGTCGTCGTTGCGGAATTTTGCCCAACAACCAAATATGTGTGTGTTGTTGTAGCACTTGTAAATTTTTAGTATAGTTTTGCTACGTTCAAAAACAAAATAATAATAAATGCCCCCAAAATATTACATATTGTCCCCTCTATGCTGTGTTCGGTTCTGTTTGCCTATCAGTTATGTTGACGTTGCCACTTCGGCGTTCCTAGCGCTGCCACCTATCACAAAAAACACACAACATTCAATGCATTTTTAAAAAATATGTTAATACATCGACAAATCAATTTTATTTTATTTGTGAGTCTATAATGCAATAAATACGTGGAAGTAAAAACTTATGAAAATTATATTGTGACGCTTGTAACATATGTAGCGAGCGTTGCCACGTGTGTAATACACTGGAAAACATTTGACAACTCTGTGACTGTGATTGGGTTGTATATCGATAAATAATAAGCAATATAGAATATTATCGAAATGAACGCAGGGCACAAAACTGAGTTGCCGCTTTTTAAGAACAATAAGTCGAATATCCAAAATTTTTCGTTGTGACATATTCTTAAATAAAGTGGGAAACATAGATTATTCAATTATGTCACTGGCAGTCTTTGCACGCGAAGGCCTTAATGCTGCTATCATCATGGGCTGTGGAGATGCTATAGCACAGCTAGCGATTGAGCAGAAGCCGCTCAAGGATTATAATGTGGCCCGAACAGCTCGGTATTGTGCGATTGGCTTTTTTATCTGCGGCCCGGTGTTGCGCAAATGGTACACCAAGCTAGACACTTTGGTCTCCAAGGACCAGCCGACCTTTAAGCGGGGAATGAAAAAGATGTTAGTGGACCAAACGTGCTTCGCGCCATCATTTACGTTGCTGTTGTCGTACATAGTGCCGTTGTTTAATGGCGAACGCCATACGGCAATTGTGCAACGCATACGCAATGATTATGTTTCGATCATGCAACGTAGCTTTATACTGTGGCCAATGGCGCAAGTGATTAATTTTAGTTTAATACCGATTAATTATCAGGTGTTTTATGTGCAATTGATTGCTGTGATTTGGAATTGTTATTTATCTATGGCTTTAAATAAGAAAAAATAAAGCATAAAGAGTTGCAATGTTTATGTAGTTTGCGAATTACTATATATAGTTTAAGCAGCAAAATTTCGAATAAATTTATTTTGATGAACTGATAATTGGGTGCATAATAATTTGCGAATCGTTTTTGATCTTTTAATTTTGAGAGCACGTGTAGGAAGTAGTCGTAAACAAAAATGCATATAACTGGATCGAGCTAATACATATACCATAAATGACAATCTAATTACTATCTGATAGCTATCGATAATTAAGCAATAGCGAAGCTATCGATATTACAATGGAATTTGTACAGCTGCTTAATCGATAACTTTACACATTGAGAGCTGTTGTCGGAAGGTTCTTTAACAGCTGTTTAGTTTTTTATTTGCCGCCTGTGTTTTTATATTGTTAGTCATCATTGCTGACTGAAAAATGCAGCACACACGGGAAATAATCACACTTCAGTTCGGCACCTACGCCAATTATGTGGGCGCACACTTTTGGAATCAGCAGGTAAGCTTCATTTTGTGCATTTCTCGCACAGCTGCTCTAACATTTTTTTTTTTGCATTCTTTTAGGAGGCAAACTTTGTGTATGCACGCGATGACGGCGGTAGCCAATTGGACGACGCCAAGGAGGAGCAGCTGCCGCAGAATGATGTCTTGTATCGCGAGGGCCGCAACGATCTCAATCAAGTTACATATACACCCAGGCTGCTCTCGGTGGATCTCGCCGGCACTTTGGGCCATTTGCCCCAGGTGGGCGAATTGTATGGCAACTATGTGCCGCTGTTGCAGGAAGACACGCAAACGGAAGACGCCTTGCAGCGCACCAAGCAAGATGCTGAGCAAAGCAATTTAAACACCGATGGCGAGCTGGATGTGCTGCAGCAACCCACAGCCGCCATCTCTGAATATCAGCAGGACTTGCTGCGGAATCAGGTCAACACACTAGACAAGGATTACAAATTGGCCGAGAGCTGCAACAGCTGGGCCGACTTTCTCTATGCACGCTATCATCCACGCAGCTTCAATGTGCTGCCCGGCTTGGTGCGTCAATCGGATGTCCAGACGCTGGCCACACATGCAGCTGGCGTGGAGCTGTGGCAGTCAGCGGACTTCAACGAAGAGTTCTGCGATCGCATTCGGCTCTATGCCGAGGAATGCGACGCTCTACAAGGCTTTCAGCTGCTGTTCGACATCGACGATGGTTTCAGTGGCATGGCCAGCAAGTGTCTCGAGCATCTGAATGATGAATACAGTCGCGCTAACTTCACGCTACCATTGCACTATCCACGCAACGTTAGCTATGCTCAAGCAGGTGAGTGCTACTTTATGATCTTGTTTTTCCAATAATCTCATGCGTTTTGCTGTCTTGCAGATGCGCGCACCTCGCTCAACATACGTGTGGTGAACAGCGTGCTCAGCTACGCACAGCTCAGCGAGCAGGCGAATATGTTCACGCCGCTCTCCACGCTCACGACCATCTGGCGCAATAATACCCTGCAATCGCGCCAGCTGCCGGGACTCCAGTGGCAGGCGGACAATCTCTACCAGAGCTCTGCAGTGCTCGCCGCCTGGCTGGACACGATGACGCTCAGCTATCGCCTGCGCCAGACGCCCGAAACACTGCCGCGCTTCTGTCAGCGCATTAGTGCTGCCGGACGCACGATGACAGCGGCTGCAATGTCGCTGCCGCTGGGCATGCAACAGAAGCCGCAGGATCTGATTGACTATTTGGACGAGCAGGCGAATGGCACAATGTTGGCCCAACTGTCGCCGGGCTGTGAGCCGGGCACGTCGCATCTGCTGCAAATGATTGTGGCACGCGGCATTCCGCAGTCGCGCTTGAAGCGTCCCATGGCCCAGGCGGGCAAACAGTTACAGATGGCGGCCTATGGCTGTGACAGCGTCTCGCAGATGCTGCAGCTGTACTATCAGTGTGCCTATCACGGCAGCATGACGCATGCCACAGCGACGCCATTGCCACTGCAAACACAGCTTCCGTTTCCCTATGAAATGTTCGATGCGAACATCGATAGTGCTGGCTTCCGGTTGCCCCTCAATGGAGAGCGTAAGGCGGGCACGCGTGTCATGAGTGCGCCGGTGTTGGCAGCGTTGCAGAACTCATCGAAGTTGGGCGAGCATCTGGAGGCGTTGCATGCGCAGACGCATCGTGTGCAGCTGGCCAAGTTGCAGAGCTATGCGCAAGTGGCGTTGGAGCGGGATGAGTACGAGACTGCGCTGGATAAGCTACTGGAATTTCGCGACAATTACGAGGATTCACACTATTTGTAGAGTAATCGTGCATATTAGGCATTCCTGTTATGTTAGAGCTTATCAGCTGACGCAAAGCGAGAAACTGATATTAACAGTGCTGTGAATGTTACTTTGGGTATTGGACGATGGCATTTGCAAATAAAACAATTGGAACACATGTTTCAAATTAATTTAATTGCTAAGTAAATAATAATTACTGTATTTACAACCGTAAACGCCTGCTGCCAAATTCGTTGCATTTGCACAGTTGGTACATTTTAGTTAAACGCCTTTCCACTGATTGCAAAGCCAGGTTATTAACATGTTGTGTTGTGGACGCCACTGTAACAAGGCTTAGTCGTAAAACAATGGTATTCTCAATAAAGCACATATACAAGAAATGCATGACTATGAGTGATATAAGCTGTCTTATTAATTATTCCATATACTGCTGTAATCCATCCATCTGTAATCCTAACTAGTATATCATCTATCTATTACCAATCACTTATTTTGCCACAATAATAATTTAAGTAATTTAAATAAAGCGCAGTTTGCAAGCGCCCTCTATTGAAGCTTAATGCAACTAAGCGTTAACTTGCAGACTATCATAAGCTAAGCTTAACAGTGTCAATTGAGTACAGGATCGCTGAAAATCAGCAACGCTTAGTGCGCGCCAAGTTTTTTTAATCGAGTTAATTACGACATCTTGCGCCTTGCATTTAACTTCATCATAATAAATTTGTGTTTGTTAATTGATCGTCTATGCGCAACAATTGAAGGCTGGCATGAAAAAAGTAATCACATTGCGAAACCCAAATTTTATAAGCAGCATTTAGAGATGCGTGTGCGTGTTCCGTTAGATCGATGCAAATTTGATGGCGTCTCTCTGTCTCTAAATTGCGCATTGAAAAATGTTTGAAGCAATTATTTAAGCCCTCAAACAAGGTGTACTGCCATAAATTAAATTGCTATTGCTGCACTTTTCATAATCCGCAGTTATCGGTGATATATTACTATGTAAAAAAGAGCAACAAGTGCGTGAGTGAGTGTATGTGCAAGGTTGCTTTGTAGGATGCAGCTAGAAAGAGAAGCTATTTTTTTTCATTTTTTGTTTTTGTTGGTTTGCATCAAGCATACATATGTCCATTGTGTGAGAGAGCAATAGAAAGTTTCGTTGGCGTATTTTCGTCAAGTGTGTGCGAGAGTGTAAGTGTTTTTTTTTTGTGTTTTTCTTTGTGAATCAGATTTGTTTTCGTTCAGTCGTTTGTAATTATGTTACACCTTTATTAGTGTTAGTGCGTGTGATAGCAAAGCAGATAGAATGTGATGCGCTTTTTTTTGGTTCTTTAAACAAAAATGTTTTTTTTTAACTATTTTTTTTATTGTGTTAAAATTGTGAAAATGTTAAAAATCTTGCAATTATTTAAAATTTGCATTTACATTTGTTAATCATATGAAAATTGTAGCTAAATTTAGACATCTATAAAATATTTGTCAAAGTCAACTCAATTCTGTCTTAAGGTCTTTGACAGAGTTTTGTTTGGTTTTACCAAAAAAAAAAAGAAAGAAAAAAAAGCGCATGTGTGACGTCAATTTGTTTAAGCACTCAGCGTCCAGCATTGGAACAGCTGCATTAACGAGGTAAGTTTCCGCTCAGCATAGAACAATGAAATCGTTGGTATATATAGCGGCCGTACGCTTAGAGTTAGGTATCAGAAGAGTTTTTGGACTTCACTGGGAAATACATCTGAATAATAACAATAACAAAATGCGTGCCATCGTCCTGATTACACTGCTCGCTCTGGTTGCTGTTGCCGCCGCCCAAGGTCCACGTGGCGGACGTGGTCGTCGTGGCTCACTGCAGGGCGGTCCACCTGGCGGTCGTGGTCCCGGCGGTCGTGGTCCCGGCGGCCCTGGTGGTCCCGGTGGTCCAGGTGGTCCGGGTGGTCCAGGTGGTCCAGGTGGTCCCGGTGGCCGTCCAGGTGGTCGTCCAGGTGGCCGTCCCGGTGGTCGTCCAGGCGGTCGCCCATGGCATCATCATCGTCGCTCCACCAGCACAACGGAAGCACCCACAACCACTGTGGCCAGCGATTCTACTACGGTTGTGTCTACCACAGAGACTGTCACTGAGAGTTCCACAGTGGCTTAAACGTCTTTGGCTCTACCGGCAACTCTACAACAATCTCTGCAGCATCTACTTTAAATATCAATAATAAAAAAAACACATCTTGCAAGCAATTTAATACACCAAGTTTTCTTCAAGCATATTTTAAAAGTCGATATCATTTTTTAAGCAGGGCTGCAAACCTCAACAAACTTAGCCGGGTTTTAAACCCTAATATAAAAGCAGTGGCTTGTAAAGCCTGTAGATTAGATTAATAATAATTTTGAGTACTTTACCATTCCAAACTAATTTTATTTTTTTTTTTTTTTTATAAGCATTGCAACTTTAATTAAGTATATATCTATATCTATCTATATATCTAAAGAAAGTTGCGGGAAATTTGATACGAATTACCTACAACTTTAGCAGCTTGAACATTTAGATAAATGTCAATTGGATAGCATCTAGTTTTGTTGAATTCTTAAAGAGTTTATTCGTACCTAATTTGAATATTGAATTTCGCGCTGTGTGGCCCTGGTTTCGGGTGCATTCAATTAAGTCCCTGCTCGATATCCTTAGCGAGCTGTCGGGAGTGTCAACGCTTGGCTTGACTCATTGAAGGGTGGCCTAATTTAAAGAGGCGTCAATTGATTTCACGGCAAGGACGTGCCACAAACCCTTTGTTGTGGCACCTAAAATTTTCAAGGATTCCTGTTTGCAGGTCCTTTTGGCTTTGACTACGTGCTGCTGCCGCTGCTGTTGCTGCTGCTGCTGCTGTTTAAGCCCTTTTCGCCCCCAACGTTCGTCTGCTTTGGTCGTGCTGCCTTTTTTTTCCCATGCTTTGCGAACTTTTCGTTTGCCTAATTTATATGAAAATTTATTGGCAATAAAGCGGCAGTAATTGAAATCTCAACGGGAGTAAATCACAATTTTATGGACTGGCCCGGAAAACAAAGCGGGCTTGCGATAAAGGACCCTGAACTACGGACTAAGGACTCTAACGGATAGCAAGGACTACGTGTACAATATGATGAGGTTAATAATTCTCTTGTTTAAAGGGTCAGCTGGAGTTCAAGTTGCCACAGCCCACACACCTAGCGTCCACATTGTTGTGCAAATTAAATTTCAATTTGATTGGCACAATTCCTTGCAGCTCAAGCGGCGAGTCCTTAAAGCAACGTACAGCTGCCGCTACTGCTGCCTGCCGCCAGCGAAAAGGTCTCGCAATCGTGGCCAAAAACGATTTCGAATTAAAATTATGCCCAACGTCTTTAATGGAAGATGTGCTCGGCATTTTCAATTTAATTCGCACCAAACAAAAAAAAAAAACTGTTTTCTTGTTTATTTGTTGTTTTTTTCTGCCTTTTCCTAATTTCATTTAGTTTAATTTGGTTTGCAAAAAGAAAAAACAAAAACAGACAAAAACAAACTGCATTATTATGCAAAACTGTGTCTCGTAGTTTGTTTTGTTTAATTCCCAACGTCATTGTGTTATTATTGTCTCGTTAGTTTCTCGCTACTGCGATCTATTTTAAGTGTTCGTCTTTGCTTTTTGCCAGATGTGTTGTTTGTTTGTCTAACCGTCTCGACTTGCTTTTGGTCAGCTTAAGAACAGCTTTACATCCAGTACTTTTCCGATTGCCGAAAGTACTCCTATATAAGTGTTATCATCAACAGATTTCAGCTTGAGTTTCTTTCAAGCTCTCATTGAAAATGCGTGGCTTTGGTGTAGTTCTGTTGCTTGCTGGCTTTGCTCTGGCTGCCGCTCAAGGTCCTTGGGGACTTGGAGGTCCTTTAAGTGGCTTGCCTGGCAGTGCTTTAAGCTTCGGTCCTTTCGGTCGTCCTGGCGGCATAGTTGCTGGAATTCCAGGCGGATTTGCTGGCGGAGTTCCTGGTGGATTTGGATTCCCGGCTGGTGGGCCTGGTGGGCCTGGTGGGCGTCCTTGGGGTCCTCCAGGTGGCCGTCGTGGTCGTCATCCTTGGGGTCCTCCAGGTGGTCGTCCAGGCGGTCGTCCAGGAGGTCGTCCAGGAGGTCGTCCTTGGGGTCCTCCCGGTAGTCGACCAGGTGGCCATCCTGGTAAATTCCCTTGGGGACCTTGGAGACCTACAACAGAACAAAATCACCACAGAATGGGATGATGGAGATAGTGATCTTTCTACTGAAACCACCACAGAATGGGATGATCGAGATAGTGATCCTTCCACTGAAACAACCACAGAATGGGATGATGGAGATAGTGATCTTTCTACTGAAACCACCACAAAATGGAATGATGGAGATAGTGATCCTTCCACTGACACCACCACAGAATGGGATGATGGAGATAGTGATCCTTCCACTGAAACCACCACAGAATGGGATGATGGAGATAGTGATCTTTCTACTGAAACCACCACAGAATGGGATGATGGAGATAGTGATCCTTCCACTGAAACCACCACAGAATGGAATGATGGAGATAGTGATCTTTCTACTGAAACCACCACAGAATGGGATGATGGAGATAGTGATCCTTCCACTGAAACCACCACAGAATGGAATGATGGAGATAGTGATCTTTCTACTGAAACCACCACAGAATGGGATGATGGAGATAGTGATCCTTCCACTGAAACCACCACAGAATGGGATGATGGAGATAGTGATCTTTCTACTGAAACCACCATGGAACGATGAAACAGATCTTTTGACTGAAAGCACTTCAGAATAAAGTTCTTAGGGTAATAAGCTCTCTCTCTCTCTTTATCTTCATTTGCTTTATTGCTTAAAGTGCCGCTCGAAATGTCAATGGAAAACTTGAATAAAATTGTACAGAAAATACGTTGGGCCTTGCAATACAAATTCGCGTCGTGGCGTCCCGTTTGTTTGTTTCGGTTAGTTGGTGCCACAACTGAAGTCTAGACATGACTTATCTGTTTGGGGCTAATCAAAGCACGCGCGAAACGTTAAGCAATTAGCGTCGATAACAAATTTATGTCGGCGAGCTGGCGCAAAAACTGAAGGTGAAGTGAATGTGGAGTTGGGGGACAACTCGAACTTGGACACTTTGCATTTTACACGTAATAACAATTACAAATGCGCACTCCACAAATCAAGTGAGGCATCCGGATGCGGGGCAGCTATTGCAGCCAGCAAAGCACATACCGACGTCGCATGGAAAACCGAAGGTTCTGGGGCAGGACTATCCGTAACAGGGCAGATGGGCGCAGCTTGGTTCGCTTGCCGTGCTCCGGCCTCCCAGGCAGGGCGAGGCAAGACCAGGCAAGGCAAGGCAAGGCAAGGCAAGGCAAGGCACTAATTACAATTCAGGACGCGTTGCACTCGAAAGTTGTTGCTCATTCAACACTCGAAGCGAGTGGCGCGCAAGTGGGAAGCCGATGGTGGGCGCGGGGGGTGGCGGGCGGTGGGGCAAGCTGCGAGCGCATCCCGAATCCCTTCGACCGCCCGCGTTTAACATCAAAGTAGCAATTTGCCCAGCCCTTCATGAACCGGCGCTGTTGTGGCGCCCAAAAGTGTTGTTGTAATTAAATTATGTGCCAAGTGACGTCGTCGTCGTCGTCGTCGTCGTCGTCGAGGAGTTATCGTCGGGGAGTTCGAGACGCTGAAGCTGAAGCTGAAGCGCACAAGAAGAGGAGCAGTAGTTGCGTCGAGGGTGGTAGACGTTGGAGTCGTTGCTTTCCTTGTGCCCATCTGAGATGTTGTGGCAAATTAAGTTTGCTTTTGTTCTAGATTAAAAAGGCATTGAAATGTCGACAAGGGCGACGACGATGACGACGACGTAAAAGTCTCCTGCTCATGGATTCATTCCTTTGGCAGGGAAGCGGCGGCAGTTAAAATGACGCCTTTGGCTAAATTAAGTTAACTTTGTTAAGTTTGTTTTGCTTTTGGCTGTCGGCCAGTTAAGTTCATGATTAACTTCACCCCAAGCATTGAAATTAAATGCGTTTCGAACTCGAACTTGCGCACGTATTGTAAGTCAAAGCCGTTGTCAAACTAGGATGCATTCAAGATAATTTCGTTAGCTAAGCGGTCGTCTATTAACCTATTCACATTCGAGTTACTTGTTAAACTTGATTTGAATTCAGTTAGCTTAACTTTGAGGCCGGTTAATTTCCGATTCATACTCGCTTCATAGCTCTTCTCTTTATCGTTTTATAATCCCCTTATCGCTGCAATTGATTATCTCCTCTTTTTTCCCATCTATAACTCAACTCAACTTCCAAGTGAATAGCAATTAAATTCAAATGCATTGTCAACGCTGAAGTATTCAAAGATGTCCCGCTCGCAAAGCTGGCAAATAAATATGGATTAATTTTGTGGATAACAAGAGCTCAACTGTTAGTTTGCTACTCTTGCTGCTCTCGCTCGATTTCCGTAATTTGTCGCCCTTGTTAGGGGGGCAGCTGAAGGCAAAACTCAAAGTCAGCCCAAATTGACACTTAACCCTGAAGCCGAGCAGCAGATAAACTTCTCTGATAATAGATTTAATGTGCCTAATTTTGCTAATTTTGCCTTTTCCGGTGTAGCCAAAATAATTAACACGCATGTGAGCCGGAAATGCCAGCAACCTCTGAACTTTCTCCCCCTTGGCATTACTTTTTGGCCACCCACTCTGCCACTTTGTGGCAAATTGCAGGCTGCAAGAACGCTTGTCCAAACTTTTTCTTTCTTCAAATACACACTTCGAGTGGGTTGTTGCGACTTGCTCGAAGGTCGGGTAATTGATTTCACAGGGTACAAACTATTCAAGTTTCTTTTTGTTTGTGTTTCTCAAAACTATTGTATTTGATTAAAGAATAATAGATATGCAATGGTAAATAAAGTAAAAATACATCTGAAAATCCCGGAAATGCATAATTGGTAATTTTTAAAGACTGTAATGAATAAATCAAGTGACAAAGAGTTATTCAATCAATTATGTAAAGCACAATGCAGGCGGATGAAATTAATTGTGCAACGCACCGATTCATGGCACATATCAATTTGATTTTTATTTAAATAAATTAATTTGATAGCATGTGCATTCGCATTTTGCCATTGTTCGATTGTAGAGCATTTCAGTGTCATTGCAACGCTTAGTTGCTTTTATTTTGTATTTCCCTCCGGTTGTTGCTGTCATTGTTGCTCTCGGTCAATATCATAACAAGTTCAGGCCACACACACACACACACACACACACACACACGCACGGACACGTATGTACACAGTTGGAACTGTGTTTGTATTGCTAAACCCATAATCTTGTTGTTTTATAACTTTTAATACCTATAATCCTTTGTCGTCGTCGTAGTCGTCGTCGTTGTTGTTCTTGTTTCTCATGTTTGCCTCGTTTTGCTGTGGTGGGATGATTTCATTTTACCGCCACAGCATTTGGAGGCTTGTTTGATCCTTGTTGTTCTTGCTGCTCTTGTTACTGTTGGCATTGGTGCTGGCGCTGTGTGAGCTCCAACAAGTTAACATGTTGTTTGTCGGAAATTGACCAAATAAAATTAAATAGTAAACAATTCTCCGCTTTGACCCCCCACCCCCCCTGTAGCCAAACTTCCTCTTTGCTTCCCGGTTGTACACACAATTTAGTTGCCGCAACCTGAGGCCAAAAGAGATGCGAACTAAATTTTCCAATTATATGTTGAATGCAATCAACCAATAATCCATTTGCAATACCAACAAGCCGTTTACTGTCTGCAATATGTGAAGCATATCTATATACATCTTCTCCCATAGTTAGCACATTTTTTGAAGCCCTTTAAAACATGTGCAATTGTGTGCTTTGCAAGACTTTAACATTCCTGAAATTTTGACAGTGAAAAAATAGCATGATTTTGGTCTATATGCAGAGGATTTTTATTGATATTGATGTGGTAAAGTTAGAAATTCCTGTGCGCAAATGAAATTTCGTGAAGTTGCTGGCACACACAAATAAGGCCAGATTATTCAGATGTGGTGTTAGCAGAATCATCAGAAGTTTCGCTGTTAGTATCGCTGGATTCCGTAGAGTTCGAGTTGTTGTTAGGACCCGAAGAACCGCCTTGCTGTCCTCCTTGCTGACCACCCTGTTGTCCTCCCTGCT
Source organism: Drosophila rubida (assembly GCA_035046165.1). NCBI lineage: Eukaryota > Metazoa > Arthropoda > Insecta > Diptera > Drosophilidae > Drosophila > Drosophila rubida. The sequence goes on along the minus strand of JAWNOF010000023.1, from coordinate 4,170,573 downwards.
GGCCGCCCTGCTGTCCGCCTTGCTGTCCGCCTTGCTGGCCGCCTTGCTGGCCGCCCTGCTGTCCACCCTGCTGGCCGCCTTGAGAGCCACCTTGCTGGCCTCCTTGACGACCCTGGCTGCGTCCAAACCTTTGGGCATCAGCAGCGGCGATGGCAGCCAGAGCAATCAGGACAATGATGATTGAAGCACGCATTTTGCTGTTTTCAGAGGTAGAACTGAATGATGTCTTTTCCCAGCGAGCACGGACTTTATATAGTCATATTGTATGGAAATTTCCCTACAGCTGTTTTAGAGACTGACGAAATTTCTTTAACAAATTGACGTCATGTGTGGAATGGACCACAAACATCGCATAATACATGTGTGTTTACTTAATACCAGAACAAGTTTGCAGCAAAGCGTGGTTGCGTCGAACGTTTGATCGTATTACGTTGTAACAGAATTTTAATAAGCAAATATGACGAAAGCAAACTTTAGGAGCATGACAAATATGAGTTCATATGTCGAATTCCTTTTTTAATAGCTCGCCAAAATTAAGGCTGTTATGTGTTTAATTAGATTTGTTCTTCCTTTGATTGTTCATCTCAATCTACTCTATTAATAAACTGAGTTGTTTAAATAAGTGAAAAGTATTATCTCTGTTTTAAGCAAAAAGTTAAACTCACAAATAATTATGATTAGTTATAATGATTTTGTATTTAAATTCTAATGTTCATTTAAGTTATTCATCTCAAGGAATAGCTTTAGTTCATAAATTGTTGTCTAGCAACATTACTATAATTATATATGAAATGTTTTGAAAGGATAGAGAATCTCCATAAGAAATAAGTATGAATTGTACGGTCGAGATTTATCGACTATTAAGTACCCTGTACCACTATTGTATAGGAATAAAATTAACATATTTCTTTTATTAACAGTGTTTTGCTTATAAATTTTGACTAACAACAATATAAAACTTCATATCATATTACAGAGTAAGAAAACAGTTATAATTTCAACTTTTGGGGATGAATCGGGCCAAAATCGAATGAGTTTCCTCAATAACTTTAAAACTAATTAACCGATCCTGATGAAATTTGGCAGAAACGTAGATCGTTTACGAAATATGAAAGTTATTTACAAAAATTAATAATGGGGCTCAGGGGAAAAATAAATGAATAAACGCGTATAGAAATAGACCTAGAAGAATCTGGATACCAACTTTGGTTATTCTAGCTCTATAATCTCCAAGAACTCGTCGTTCATACAGATGATTTCGAATATTTAACATTTCATGGTAAAGGGTATAAAAACTAAAATGATATCAGTAAAAACAATTTATTTTATTCTCAATTGCAAAGAGATTTTGAACTTCTGGTTTCGAGAGCTTTGTGGCTCCATTACTTAGGATAGAATAGAATAGAATAGGATTCAATAGACCAATCTTATAATTAATCATTAATTTTAAATGTAAGGAATTGCATATCTATGCATTGCAATCTGTAGTCACAGTAAAAGTAAAAAACTTTGTATTTATGTCTAAGATTTCTTTTTATTAACAATCATTTTGAAGTTTGTTAGGAACCAAGATTTATGTGAGTTTATGCAGCTACTGTGGTGGTTTCATCGGTGACAACGGATTCAGTTGTAACTTCGGTAGTGGTGCTGTCAACACTGGATTCCGTGGTGGTGGTGCAGTTGCTAGGACCCCATGGACCGCCCTGAGGACGGCCCTGAGGACCTCCCTGAGGACCGCCCTGAGGACCGCCTTGGGGACCGCCCTGAGGACCTCCTTGGGAACCTCCTAGGGGACCGCCCTGAGGACCTCCTTGGGAACCTCCTAGGGGACCGCCCTGAGGACCTCCTGGACCACCTTGTTGTCCGCCTTGGCGACCCTGACGACGTCCCAGTCTTTGGGCATCAGCAGCGGCCATGGCAGCCAGAGCAATCAGGACAATGATGATTGAAGCACGCATTTTGCTGTTTTCAGAGGTGGAACTGAATGATGTCTTTTCCCAGAGAGCACGGGCTTTATATAGTAATTTTGTGCCCGAAATGATTTTGAGTATGAAGTTAATGGGAATTTTCTTGCAGCTGTTTTAAATGATGACGAAATCTGTTATACAAATAGACGTCATGTGGTGAATTGACCACAGATATAATTTTAATATAATAGAGTAGAGTTTAATCAAGTACACGTGTAATAATAGCTAAGAATTGATAGGGCTTGGGATATATCTTTAAGCATTGGTCAGGATTTTAGAGATGTTAAAATTGGCCTTTGATTGTGTGGTTAATGAATTGTTTAACTTTACCTATATTTAGGAAATAAAATAGTTGAGTCGGAAGATTTAGGTGTTAATAAATTTAGATGAGTTCCTTTTTACAGTAAACAGTTCAAACATTGTGTTAGTTATTTAGGGTAGATCGTGCATAACTAAGTATGCAATCGCAATATTGTGGATGAGGCATCAAATCCTTATATGAATATTCCGATATATCGTAATTGTCTAATTGTTTTATAATACAATATTTATGTTTTAACATTTGACAAGTTGTCAACATAATTCAAAGTCCCTTTGATCAAAGAAACTAAGTTCTAGACCAATTGAAAATGATCTGTGCCCAATTTTCTCAGTCAACTAAAATACACACATTTATACTACACACTCAGAAAAGGAGTTTCTGTTCTTTAATGAATGAATTAAACTCTGATTAATTGTTCAAATATTTGGTTTTGAAGCGAGTTTTTTACTGTGTAAAGAATTCACGTCGTTTGTGGTTTGTAGATTTTATAAATTAAAGCAATACAAATATATATATATGTACAAGTATTTTTATTAATTCAATTTTGAAGAAAAAAATGTTGAAAGTAAGATTACAGGATTGTTAGGAAATCAGGCTGAAACTGTGGTGGTTTCAGCGGTGACAACGGATTCAGTTGCAACTTCGGTAGTGGTGCTATCAACACTGGATTCCGTGGTGGTGGTGCTGGTGCAGTTGCTAGGACCCCATGGACCGCCCTGAGGACCTCCCTGAGGACCTCCCTGAGGACCTCCCTGAGGACCTCCCTGAGGACCTCCCTGAGGACCTCCCTGAGGACCTCCCTGAGGACCTCCCTGAGGACCGCCCTGAGAACCGCCCTGAGGACCGCCCTGAGGACCTCCTTGGGAACCGCCTTGGGGACCGCCCTGGGGACCTCCTGGACCACCTTGTTGTCCGCCTTGGCGACCCTGACGACGTCCCAGTCTTTGGGCATCCGCAGCGGCGATGGCAGCCAGAGCAATCAGGACAATGATGATTGAAGCACGCATTTTGCTGTTTTCAGAGGTGGAACTGAATGATGTCTTTTCCCAGAGAGCACGGGCTTTATATAGTGATTTGATATGCGGTCTGCTCTCTCCAGATAAGTGGAAAGTTTTTCCGCAGCTGTTTTAGACAACAATGACGACGTGTCATGGGCAAATTGACGTCAGTGTTGAATGGACCACACAGAGATCGTTCAGCACATTGGCAACCACAAAAAAATAAGAGTTTTGTCAAGTTCAATGCCAATGAATTGCTTGCATGACGTGTATATACATTTCTCTTCAGTTGAGAGTTGTAATTGCTTGCAGAATGAAAATTAGAATAACAATTGTGTGTGGCCCGCAGATATTATTGATTATTTGGCAATTTTGGGTCTGAAGATTATTCGAACGTAAAGGACTTTTGTGTGTGGCTGGTGCCTGCATAGTTTGCATTCGAATTTCGAGTTTGTTATTTTGTGCTTTTGGCCTTTGTAAAGTTGGTTTTTAATTACGCATTTCGGGGCAGCAGTAAAACACTTGGCCCATTGTTGACCTTTGGCCACAAGAGCGCATGCAACAAATAAATTGTATTATTTACACATGTTTCTAATTCATAAATTCCCAGTGTTTCCATTTCGAATTCTGTTGATTTAAAGTACTTATTTGCAGAGCAAGTCAAAGTTGCCAGACAGTCGAACAAACACACATGAGACTTGCAGTTTTATTTGTTGTTGTGGCTTTTGTTAATTGGAGTAAACTGTTTTGTGAATTATTCCATTGCAAATGCTGTTCAACAAATTGCAGCAAAATGCTTAATTAAGTCTTTTTGTTGGTCTGCTTTTTTGTTTTTTTTTTTTTGGTTGCTGTTGTTTTTGTATTTCTGTTGTTGGCTATTTTATGTTTGACTAAATACAAGGCTGTCCAATTATTTCTGGCAAGTTTGTTATTATTGTTGTTGCCAAAGTTGTAATAAACTGAACGCAACCGGGGTCAATGAGGGGCAGAGACAGGGACGGCGAGAAGAGTTTGCTTTCATTTTCATTGCGCTGCTTTTGGCTAAAATTAAAATTGTTTCGCTTTGCAGTCGTTCATTTTGTGTCTGAAATGAAGTCGTTGCTATGTTTAAGGATTCTGTTGCGGAGGGTTAAAGCTGCAAAACATTAAGCAACGAGCAGTAAAGAGCATTGCTCGGCGTTGTTGAGCAAGAGCAAAAGTTTTATTTGCATTTCTTTGGCATTGCGTTGCTACTTTTGTTTTGTTTGCTTTGCAAGAACAACAGAGGGCGAGTGTAGAAAGTGAAGTAAAAGCTGCAGGTATTGCCTTCTGGCCACGGCCAGGTTTCTCGCCTCGTCTCTGGTGGCAACGCCAGCAGCAACCGTCCAAGTCACGTTGAACTTGTTTCTGTTTCGTCTTGAAAAGCGAACGCCATTTTTAAAATCTCCTCTCACCGATCTTAGCGCACACGCTCTCCTTCTCCCTTTCCCTTGCATCGCATTCGCTCTTCCTCACACACACACTCGCACTCGCACATAAACAATCGAAATGAATTTGTTTCCTCTAGATGTTCCGACAGCCAACTCACATGCAGCAGACCTACAAAGCACGTTAAATGCAAGTCAGCTCGACCGCGAAGCACTCGCTCAAGGTTTACAAATTCTAGTGCAATACGCGAGTGGAGGAAAGCGAAGTGACATAGTAAATAAATAGTAGTGAAATAGAAAGAAATTTGCGAATTTAAAAACAAATCGCATATCACCTAGTTGCCATTTAAATCGTTCTTTAAGACTCAAATGAATTCTTCATTGTTTTCTTACTTTGTAGAGTAAAATAACAACTAATATTGTATTAGCAAGTTGAATAAAGAAGTATTACTCCTCTTAACGACCTTAACTAAAACGAGTCTTAAGTAAAACAATCGTCCACTAAGTTGAGGTTATGTCACTAAATACAGTGTAGCTATTTGTAGGTTATGTTACTAACTACGGTGGTCTAAAGTGCCCGCCTAGATAGAGCGAGAGGGGAAGACAGTGGCATCCTTCAGTTGCCTGTTACACACGCTGGCAGCAGCAGAGCATGCTTTTGCAGTGCTTTTGCTGGCGAGTATGAAAAACTTTGCCGACAAACTTTGACTTTGGTTATTGTTACAGTTTAACTTTGTTGCTGTTACTGTTTTTGTTTTTGTTGTTGTGCCATGTGCTTTGCTTTGCCTGTCGCCTGCTCATGTTGTTATTGTTATTTGCTGTTGCATGGCTCTCGCTCGCTCAGAGTCGCTCTCGCTCGCACTGTGCTTATTTGCAATGCGACAAAACCTGAAAAGCTACAACGCCAACAAGCCTTGGCAAGCGCACAAAAAAAAACTTTTCAAATAAAATGATTTCTTATTTAAGCAGGCGATTTGGTCACGCCCACAATTTTAGTTAAGCCACCAGCCCTACGCTGTACGGAAGGGGGGGGGGGGGTGGTAAGGGGGCGTGTCTCGCTTTCGGGGCGTTTAATTTGCAACGCAGACAGAAAATGTAATCTCAGCGTTTTATTATCATGCAGCCAGCAGAGTCCTTGTTATGGGCGCTCTTTCATTTCAATCCGTTCGGCAAAATTGAATTTGTGACGTCACCCAGCCCTTGACTGCTGATGCTCGCATACCTCTCGTATTGACTCTACAAATAATTAGCTGACAATTGTAAAGTGCTACGCTTGCCACAGCTGCGCTTCAAGCCCCAGCAGTTCAAATAGATATCCAAGTGAAGCACACAAAAAATTATGCGAAACAGTGACGTCAGTTGGCTTGAGTGAATGCGTAGGGGAAATTACTAATTTCAGCCAAGACACAATGAATCAAGCTTCGTAAATATTAAATTAACGAATGTTTCACCATCATATGCATCAATATTAATTTGAGAAAGTTGAGAGCACCCTTTCTTTAGATTACTCTCAAAATAATAATGATAATGATAATGAGATAATGCTCATTATATACTAATAAGATTTTCGCCTTATATTGATATGATAAACTTCATGATTTCATTTGCTTAATATTGGAAAAATGTTTCACAATATGTTGCAGTATTTATTTGAAATACTCATAAAGGTTGTTAATTAATATAACAATCTTCATGATAATAGATATAACAATCTTCATCTTCTTTCTTTTGCTTAATATTGGAAAAATGTATCACAATATGTTTCATTATTTATTTGGGGAACTCTTAAAGGTAGTTAATTGATATAACAATCTTCATGATTTTGATATAACAATCTTCATGATTTCTTTTGCTTAATATTGGAAAAATGTGTCACAAAATGTTGCAATATTTATTTCAGAACTTCACAAAGGTAGTTTCTCCAATAAATAATGAAACATATTGTTATTTATATTTCTATTGTGATATATAAAGTGTGTGAGAGAAATATCTAAATTCGTAGGAAATTCTTATTTTGCAGTAATTAAAAATTATGTTGAAGTTTAGATTTCCTGGGCAGGAATTTGCTGCTTTCAATTAAGCGGAAATTCTCGTAAATTAATATATAAGTGCAATACTTGACAATCATTATTGCTATGCAGAAATAAACTTCAAGTATGTAGTTTAGTTAAGTAATAAACTATCTGTGGAATTGAGTGAAATCAACACAGTTGAGCTGAGAGCACAAAAGGAACTTGTCATCAAAATGCAAATGAATTCAGAACTGCATGCAATTTGAATATTGCAAAAAGTATTAAAGGGAATGCTATTTTGCCATTGCTGCGATTTAAGCTACAGCCTTTTTAAATCTGTTGAACAATCCGCAACAGCCTTCATTGTTGTTTGTCTGCAGCAGCTCCATATTTCCAGTGCCATCTATCATCGCAATATGAGCAGCGTGGAAGGAAAAGAACAGCGGCCCAAAGGAAAGGACACAGTGCACATTATAATGCTGTAACATTGCCGGCATCGAAGTCAGCATGGGGTCGCCACATGATGGGCATTATGGTTTCGGGAACATTTCTCAAGCGGCGAAATTGTTTATTTATTGACAATGCACAGCACGCGCGCCAATGCAAAAGATCATCAAATGTTATGATGGCGTCGTCGTGCAGGGGCAGCAGTGGATTCAGATGGAACCCAATTTCCTACCGTGTAGTGTTGTTTTGCGGTGACTGTAAATAGATACATAAATGGAACTAGCGTCGGGCAAATCGACTCTTGACTCAAAAGCAAAGTGAAAGTTATACATTTGTAATACAGAGGTTAAACTGCGCCCAAGCAAGGCAAACGAGGGGACAGAGAGAAGGAAAGCAAGCAATAGAGAGAGAGTGAGAGAAGGGGGGGGGGGGGATATGCTTAGCAGAGTCAACATTGAATTCAGCTGCAAGCGAGCGTGTCAAAGTTTCAAGTGAAGTCAAGTTGGCGTGTGTCTCCAAGGCAGCATTTTGAAATATTCATAAGCACGAGCAAATCCAAAGCCTTGCCGTCATCCCCGCACCCCGCACCCCGCACCAGCCCCAGCACACTTCATGGCTGTCAACACAGCCATTGCATCGCTCCCTGTTCCCTGCTCCCTGCCTCCCCAGCTCCCGGTCTGCTGGCAGACAAAAGCAGAGTCATAAAGCAATAAAGCGAAATCATGTGTAGAAATTTTTATAAGTTTTCACGCTTTTTGCCCCCACTGTCTTCAAGTGGCAATGAGCAGCACACGGAGGGGAGTTCGTATGTGTGTGTGTGTGTGAGTGTGTGTGTAAGGAACTTTCAACTGGCATTTGCGCAAATCCAGGCAGAGAGCTTAAGGTATCAACGCAACTCAACTCGAGTCTTTTTATGTTTTCCCCGACAAGTGACTGAAATTTTTCGGAAAAGTTGCGGGCGAAAAAAAACACAAGAACAAGAACAACAACAAGCGAAAGGTGGAGCCAACAACAGGCGAACAACAACTGATGTAGATAATCCAATGCAGGGCGGAGAAGGGGGTGGTAAACTGATTAAAGCTTCGCGCTGAAATGCATCAATTCAACTGATAGCGTTGCCATTTGTCAATCGCGCAAAATGTACTGGCAGCGTTGCCACACGTTCGCAAACGTTCAGCTAAGCAGATCCTCATCTTCAATTTTAGTGATCCGGCAAGCTCAGCAAAGCAAAAGTTGCTCAGATCCGGTCGCGAGTGTTTTGAGGTCACACTTTAAATGATAACAGCGTCTTGAATGCAAAGAAGTAGAAAAGGTTTCAAGAGTATTGAACGATTTTTTGTGAACTTTTTTTAAACTTTTCTAAGCTTGAGTTACTCTAATTGGTAATAAATAATATGGAAATACAAAATATAATATGGAAATATGTAATACAATATGGTTATGGTGTAATATAATATGGCAATATATAAAATAATATCCAAATATATAATACATATGCTTATATATAATATAATATGGTAATATGTAATATTGGAAAAGGAAATTAGCTTTTTTCTGTACTTGGTTTATACTTCTTTTTATTTATTTTGTAACTACAGAAGAAACTGAGAATAACAATGATGTAAAACCAGTAAAAAGACGACTGAAAACTCGCCAAAAAGTTAGAGTTAAATAATGTTATTTTAATTAGTTGCATGTTGTCGAGTACTGAACAATTGTGTATACATTGAAAGTTAGACAACACATTGAAGGATTTTGGGCACATTTAGTTGGAAGTCTCTGTGGTTGCACTGGAGCCGGAAGATTGATTTCCATTTGGCGGAGCTCTCGAGGAGCCCGATGGCGGAGCTGACTGCGAACCAGACGAGGAGCCCGATGGAGGTGCAGACGAAGAGCCACCTGAAGATCCCGATTGAGGTCCCGACTGCGAGCCACCTGAAGAGCTCGATTGGGGTCCCGACTGCGAGCCACTCGAAGAGCCCGACTGGGGTCCCGACTGCGAGCCACCTGAAGAGCTCGATTGGGGGCCCGTTGTGGAGCTAGATTGATTTCGTTGCGAGCCACCTTGACGCAGGCCAGCGCCATGAATGGCAGCCACAGCGCAGAGTGTGACCAGCGCAAGCAGAGCAAGTGTAGCACGCATTGTGTTGAAGGATTCGCAGCTAAGTGAGTTTTCCAACTGACTTGGCTTTGACATAGCGCATCACGGCGTTTTTATACACAAATTTCTTTCGTGGATTGCCAATCAAAAATTTCCACTCCAAAAACAATAAAAAAAAAATAGAGAACAAAATAGACAGCAGCTGTTGGAGTCGCTTTGTTCGATTGCACGATTAGTCAACGCACATTGTGGGGCTATTTTTAAATGGCGTTTAGTAAATCCAGCTATTTTCAAATTGGGGGACAGCTGCTGTTATTTATCTCTGCGCCAGTCAATAGTGAAACTACGTCGGCTGCTCGAATTATGTTTGCACAATGTAGCTGGGCATAGACGTTAGACGCGGTTCAATGACGTGTTTGTGTTTGCCTCTGTCTAGTTTCGACGCAGAATCGAAGTTTCAACTTGATTGACAATTATGCTTTTTAAAATTCATAGCCGAATCTAAAGAATTCGTTGAGGAATCGCATTAGTGTTAGGCTTATTTTCAAGTTTTTTTTTAATAGACTCTTCTCTCTACTTTTATCTTTCTATTCTAGCACTACTCTACTTTCTACTTCTATCACGTATATTGATTGCATTTCATTTGAAATGCCCAAACAATACTTAAAGTGCCTAAATTATGCTCTACGTCACAAATTGTTTTGATTGCGAAAATGCAGCCAAATTTATGCTGTTTCGATTAACACAATTCAACAAGTTGTTGTCAATGTTCTGCAGTCTTGTAATATAATAGTTATTTGTCATTTCATTCTAATTGCAGAAACAATACTTAAAGAGCTTCATTTTAGTTTGTAATTTTTCATGAAGCTTGGTTTGATTGTGGGAAAGTTGCTAAATTTTTGCTGTTTCGCTTGGCAACTCAACAAGTTGTTGTCAATGCTCTGCAGCCAGTTGATGCTCCTAATCAGGCGACCTGTGAGGCGCCTTTTAACGGTCCTCGGAGTTGCGGGGGAAGCAGAGGCAAATTCCTGGACACACAGAATTTCAGCTCATTTCGTTGGACAGAGTTCAGAAAAGCAGCAGCAGCAAAATGAAATAAAATGAAATGGCATAGTCCAGGCTCCCACACACATTAAAAGGAGTGGACCGAGGGGGCGAGGGGTGTGTGAGGCGTCGGGATGCCGCTGGGTATTTCAAAGCAGTTGCCCGAAATGTTATTATGCAAAATAATAACAACGCATCGCACTATGAAATTAAATTTCGAATCCCAGCAGTGAGTAAACTTAAAATACAAGTTATTGCAGCACCCCCACTTTCCCACTTTGTTACCACCTCTGCCCTCGGCCCCGTCTCGTGCGCTGGTATGCATGTGTGTGTTGCCACATGACTGCCTCTGAGTTGAGGCTGAGCTGAGGCAATGACTGCCGTCTTCCCTTGGCTGTCTGCCATTTGATACTCTGCCGTTGGCTATGCAAACATCGCTATAGATATCGCTTCGACATATTTACACGCAGACCCCCCCCCCCCCCCCCTGCTACTGCAAGCCGTAGTAGTATCTGAACTGTCGGTCTAACCACTCAAGTTATGTACGCCGAATTTCGTTAGTTTTGTTGGCTTACGTTCCAAAGTTGTCGTAACTCGAAAGTTTTCAACCTGTTGCATTTCGGCTTACCTATCCCAACTTTATCAACTGCGAGTTGTTCACAATTGAGCATATACAGTTCCTGCTCTATTTTCAGCAATTGGAATCTAGCTTACAGACTTGTTGAGCATTCGTATATCCACTTTCATCAATTTACTATTAAAACTTTATGGCTTTCTCGCTGCTTTTATTAGCAGACTGTTTGCAAAGGCATGGGACTTATTTACGGCAACAGTTTATGTGAAATGCGATTATTTAATATATCATTTAGGCCAATTAATAGACTTAAGTCATGAGGACTAAAAGATATAGTCAAAAATTTCTAATTAACATCGACTAAACTCAATTGTTTTTATCAAGTAAGTAGTAATTTACTGTAACAGCTAAATATATATTTTAGGCCAATTAATAGATTTAAATTTTTAGTACTACAAGATATAGTCACAAATTTCTAACTGACATAGATTAAACTCAATTGTTTTTATCAAGTAAGTAGTAATTTAAGGCAACAGTTTACGTGTAATAGACTGCTAAATATATGGAATTTATGCCAATGAATAGACATAGTTCTCAGCACTAAAAGATATAGTAACAAATTTCTAACTGGCATAGACTAAACTCAATTGTTTCATTAAATAACATAAATATTAATTTCACTTAACATTCATTCATATTATTCAAATGAATTGAAAATATCAGCTGCTAAATGGAAAACTTCTTTTTGCAAATACTTTATGAATCTGTAAAACTTTTTTCTTTGTTATGCTTTTCAAATATAAACTGTTAATTAAGAAAAACTACTTTTGGGAGGCCCTTAAGTTATTAATCTATTTAGTTAGATCTGCAAAATGTTGCCTATTTAATTATGTTTTCTTTGGCTTGCTTTAGACCTTTTGTTAGGAGGTTTAGAGAGCATTCGAGAGGCGTTTGGAATTGTATTTTTGCTTTGGGCTCCTTTTTTTAGGGGTTTCCGCCTGCATTTTGCTTGCTTTTTTGACTCCCACTTTGCGGGCATTGTTGTTGTTGTTGTTGTTGTTGCAGTTGTTGTTGTTTGGCTGTATCTTTCTCGTTCGTTGCCCGTTTGCCCATTTGACGGTTTTGTGCTGGTTTCCCCACATAGCCATATAGCCGTTTTGCCGTTGCCGTTGCCTCGTTTTTATTTTCGTGGGAGTTGGAAGACAAATTGATTTCATGTCTGAAACTTCTTAAGCGCCTGCAACGGGGGAATCCTTGCCTTGGCGCTGCTGCTGCTGCTGCTGCTGCTGCACTTTCCACTTTCTTTTCAAACGTGTGTGCATGTACAAAGTTGATATTACACAGGCATGTTGCATGCCCCCAACCACACACACACACACACACACACACACAATCTCGCCCCTTTCTGGTCGTTTTTTGGCTTTTTATTTAGTTTAACGTTGGCCAGAAATTGATGCGTCCGTTCGAAACAATATAACAAGAGCAACAACAACAAGAGCGCGCTACCAACATGGTATCTACATGGCGCAAGGCAACATGTTGCCAATGCCACGCCTTCTCACGCCTTCTCGCTCGCACTCGCCGCCCCGTCGCATGCTTGTGGCGCATATTTTTGGAGCTGAAAGTGCTCTGGCTTCGGCTGTCATAGCACATGAACGATACATGAGTCCGCCGCAAATACGTTGAGACCACCGCGTCCTCGAGTCCTTGAGTCCTTGACTCCGCAACTCGAGCTGCGCATATATTTCGCTAAATATTTGCAATTTTATTTCTATTCCCCAAGTGTGGCCATAAATTGCCCCCCGAAAAGTGCAGTCAGCCAGCTATCGAATCGTTTTCGTTTCATATATATGCATATATATATTTTTTTGTTAAACTCTTTCAGTTTGCTGTTTGTAGTTTTACCGTTTACACCTTAACCTCTGCCCGTGGCGCCCCTAATCATTCTGTGGCAGCAAGCGACGCTGCGAATCGTGCAACAGCATTCCAAACACCACTTTCACAGCGCTTTCTAAACAAAATGTTGTGTATCATCATCACATCAGTTGCTTTATTCTAGGTTTGGGTTTCTTTACAAAAATGTTGTATATATTTTGTTTTCAAGTTCCAAGTTATAAATTCTTTCTGAAATGTTCAATATATTTTGTTTTAAATAATCATTTAGTTACGAGCATCAGTTGCAGTATTCCGGGTTCTGATTTTTTTAACAAAACTATTGTGTATATTTCGTTTTAAATAAATGTCAAACATTTTTTAGTATCAGTTGCTGTATTTCGGGTTTAGTTTTCTTTAAAATTTGTGCTTTTTTATTTACATTTTTTTTTAAATCAAAAGTATGTTTAGTAAAGTTCAATGTGTTCTTAAAAAATGTTGTATATATTTTGTTTTCAAGTTGCTGTATTTCGACTTCTGCTTGCTTTTCAAAATGTTGAATATATTTTGTTTTGAATAACAGTAACTAATTATATTGTTATAACCATCAGTTGGTGTATTCCGGGTTGTGCTTTCTTTACTAAGATATTATATGTATTTTGTTTTAAATAAATGTCAAACAATTTTAAGTATCAGTTGCTGTATTTCGGGTTTTGTTTTCTTTAAAATTTGTTTTTTATTTAAATTTTTTCGAAATCAAAAGTATGTTTAATAAACTTCAATGTTTTAATTGCTGGCAATCGTAAGATATTTAAGAAGAATTTAAGTTTGACATTTATAAATATAATTTGTATATATGCTTTTAACAATTTCAAATGAATCAATCAAAAAATTCACAATAATTTAATGCGTTAATGTGACAAATTAAGTGACAAGAGCAGTATTGAAAAATCGGAGTAAAAAAAGGGAAATAAATAAGCTACATAGAGATTAAATAGTAGTAAATAGTGGATAGTTATTCACTCAACAGACGCAGAGAAAGAACAATTCATGACTTGATTTTGTGTTTATAAATGTAATTAATATGCTGTTTATAAACTTGCTTTTCAACTTCTTTGCAAAAATATGTAAATATATTTTGACTGCTTCCTGCTTACAGTTTAAAATGATATGCAACTTTATTTTTGTAGCCTCAATGTGCAACTTATAATATCTATTAATATCTAATCTATTAAGTTCAGCTGAGTGCCTTCAATGAGCATGCAGCTCGACAATTTATTGCAGTTTCAATTAGGGATTCACTTGCATGCACAACGCGAAAATCATTTTGTGCTCATCGGCGGCACAAACTTAATTTGTTGTATGCCTCGGTGTTTGACTTTCAGCTGAGTTGCCCTTCCAGTTGTTTGCCTGAGCAAAAAACAAATGCCATGCAATATTTTCAATATCAATAACTTGAACGTTTTTAGTTATCAAAACAGTTTATCCATACTAAGTAAGTACCTGGGATATCCGCTACTCGACTCCTTTGTTCACTGCTTCGCATATCGATGCCAAGTGAAACAACAACAACAACAACAACAACAACAGGGAAATGGGAGAAAATACTACTGCAAGCGAAAGAAGAAAATTCTTTTTTGTTTTGCCGCACGCTGTTTGGATGCAGTCTTCTCGCTTCCCCCCATTCCCCTCTCTGCCGCTTGCATCTCGTCGTTGGCTCGTTCTGTGCGTGAAAATCCTGGCAACTTGTTAGCTTATCCGGTGATTACATCGATAATGCTACGTGGTGTTTTAGCTCCAAAGCTACGTGCTGCTTATGCCCTTCGTTTGCCAGCTGCAAGTTGCCAGTTGCTAGTTTTAGCGAGGGGGCGGAGCTCGGCGTTTGTGGCTGGAGAGAATAGGCAGTCTGTGAAAATGATACTGTTGCCATATCTGACTGTCTGTCTGCTTGTGTTTTTCTTTTGGTCCCAACCGAGAGGCAAGAACTTCGACTAGAACAACAACAGCAACAGCAAGTAAAACTGCAACTGCAATAATGCCACTCAGCTATTTTTCTTTGTAATGCTCTGCACACGCGAGTCTCTGCGTTGATGCCACGTTATGCGACAGTTTATAACACTGAATGCGAGAGTAATTAAATGTGAATTGATAGAATTAGCTTAGCTTTATTTTAACGAACTGCTATTGCTTTGAATTAAGCGCTGGGAAACAATAAAAATGCTTGACTTCAGATACTTTTGTAATTGGATTCAAATTTATATTCGATTGATGTGGCAAAAAATTATACTAGCGATGTCGATGTTTAGCAGCATAATATATAATATATATATACTTAAATGATTGTCGAGAATTTTGTTAATTTGTTTGCGACACTTTGTCGCCAGCTATTCAACATAACTACAGCTAACAATTTATAGGCAGAATACGCAAAACGCATACGTTGTATTAATTACGTAAACTGCTTACGTTACGTATTTCCGTAGTAGTTGCTGAGCACATTTCCATTGCATACTTTCGGGGGCGTCGCGAATAAACGCAACCGCTTTTGTATGAAGAGCTTTTTGAGAGTATTGCGAGTTTGTGTCAAACAGTTAGTCGGGTATTGCTTCGACTTTTCGTGTAACTCCTTGTAGTTTTGGCATACAAATGCGCAAAATGCAGTTGGTGGATTTGTGCAGCCCCGCAACGCCCGTCGACGTCGTTGTCGTCGTCAACTCCCACGCATGTTGTACATTTTATTGCCGGAGTCAAGACACGCTGCGTCGGGGAGTCAGCCGAGTGTTGCAAGCAGATACATTTGTATGTGCAAACTTGTATCTGCTGCACCTTCACTCTGCTGTTGTTCACGTGCTCAATCAATTTTTCAAGTTTTTACAGCCGCAGCCGGCGTCGCTGTTGTATTTTGTGTAGTCGCAGGCAAAAAGCAAAAACCCCACCGTAAAATAATGTTAGCAAGCCAATTAGAGATGAACGCGTGTCGTGTTCGAGATGGAACAGGCAGAGCGAAGAGCGCAGAGAATATCGACACGAGTTCGTGCTGAATAAAACTGATTTATATTTGCTATATTTGAGTTATTGAAATTTAATTTGTGTACATACAAGTAAAAGAAATGTTTGGATGTGAAAATATATAAAGCATATTGAAATATATTTGTGTTTTAAACATTTTTTTTTAATTTCAGAGCACTTTCTTATTTAATTTCCATGTTTATTGTTGGCTCTTAGGCTGACTTCAAGCATTCTGAAAATGATGCTTGAATTTAAGTGCAATTTTGTTGTATAATCAAAGCAGTTGTATTGCCATCTCTGAAGGCAATTGCTATTCGTATAACTTGCAGCGCCAGAAGCGACTCACACGGTGAGTGAGCGAGTGAGCGAATGAGAGAGGGAGAGGGAGAGAGAGAGTCCTGCTGCGACTGCTTTGAGTTGGGCTGCATACGTTTCGCTTTTTGCGAAGGCAAAGACCACAGTTGGTCTTGGACTTTTTGTGCAACGCATTCAACTGGGTCTGGCGCTAATGATATTTCATTGGAACTGATTTATAGTGAGTTGCTCGCCTCTTAGTTCTCACTACACTTCACTCGGCTCCCCGCTCTCCCCCCCTCGCACTCGCTTGCCAGTTTTTTGTGCACGGCTTTGATAAGAATTGAATGTGGAATCGAAAGCAACAACAACAAAATACGGTTAAAGAACTTTCTTGTACGTAATAGCAGCTCACGTTGAGACTTAATTGTGGCTGCGTTGTTGCAGGCTACCCCACAACAGGTGGCGCTAGCCGCACACAATTTTAAGTTGGGGGCCAAAGAAAACTGCACTTTTCAATTCAATCTATGGGCAAAGAGACTTGAAGTCATTGCGGGTGCTTTGCGGTTTAATGTTTTGCATTTATTTTGAATTTAACTGAACATTTTTGACAATTAACATCCAACTTGTGTGTTGCAAAAAGATGAATTTTGTGTATGTGTATTGTTGCATTTCGTGATGTATTGGAAATTCTTGCTCAAGGTGATTAAGTAATGCAAGCACTTAAGCTCTAGGAACTGAACTAAAACTGTTAACAATGATATGAATATGTGAATTATACGCTCTTTTTTTTTTTGTGTGCGTTTTGAGATTAGTTGCTTGATGTGTGTCGTTGTTGTCGTGTTCAGTGTTGTGTGTTGCAGCTTGGCAGCTTCCCCGAGCGTCTTAATCGAATTCGTAGATGGTTCCAACCTTGCATTGTGTGCAAATCAAATCGATGAACACAATGATGAGGAAAACTCGAAAGATTCTGTAGACGATCTGGAGCCACCACGGCGGATCTCTAACCATATGAATGCCGTAATCGCCCAGTGGCCACGGCACGAACAAAGCACTTATCAAACACACCGTCCACAGCGTCTTCGTTAGGATTGCGTAATAATCGAGCGTAGCAGTAACCATTTTGATGCCTCTAAATGACGAATGTAAAAAGAATATAAATGGGAAAGTTTTCGACGTTTTGCTACTCACGAGAAATATTGACGTGAATAATATTTGTGATTTACTGTTGACGCTTCTAGTCGTCAATAACTGAATTCGAGACTAGATGTGCTACATGTGCTCTAGTCGATGTGATGACTAAATCAATGCTTGCTTCATTTCAGCTTCAATGCATGCTTCTCCATTCGCCGATTAAAGCAGGCGCGTCATTTGAAATGAAAAAATTAAAACAAGGCAAATAAATAAAATCTCATCTGCATATTATAATGAGAGTGCGACGTTGGTTGTCATCGAATTGAATGCAGCTGTTGTTGTTATGCTGATTTATGCACATTTACTATATGCTTTATAAGGCGCAAAATGTCTGTCGATGCGCCGCTTGTTATTAACTGCATTAATAATAACTTTAAGCTGCAGTTGAGCCGTCGAGTTCTGCAGAGTAATTAGTTAAGCGCGCTCTCTCTCTGGTGCTTTTTGCGTGGTCTGGCAACGCTGCCAGTCAGCTCACCTGGCATTGGCCATAAATGAAATTTTTAAAAGCGCAGCGCTTGGTAAAAACAATTTGTGCAAAGTTTTCAGCATTTCATTCTCATTCCCCCCGCTCTCAACTTTTTATTTGTCGACACTCGTTTGCCACGCCCATTGCGTGTTGATGTGGGCGGCTGGCCAGGTAGGAGCGAAGGCAGCGCGGAGTTCGCGTTATGTTAACGCAATTATTACGCATTTCTTATGATGTAATCAGACGCAGCTTGCGTTTTCTTTTTCTTCTCTTATTTTCCTCTCCGTTTTTTCCACTTTTTTTTTTGTTTTTTTGAATGGCTCGGCATGGAAATGGAAATATGCCTGCGCTGCGTTTGTGGGGGCAAAAGTTTTGCCTGCTTGCCGCAGCCGAAAATGAAGCGAAATAAAACTAAATTATGGCAATTGAAAATGAAAAGCGAAAATTAAGCGCATAATGAGTGCGCAGTGCGCGCTCCTCGCGGGGGCGGCTCCAAGATTAAAGCAGCAAGCAGCAAGCAACAAGCAACGTTGCCACACAACACAATACAACGCACATAACACAATAAGCCGAGCCGTAATAAAAAAAGCTGCTCCCACTGCAGTCCACGCAAGACACTCAGACAGACAGTCGTCGCACTGAAGCGAACTCGAACTCTGCTTGTGGCACTTAACGAGCGCGTCTTGTCTTCAGGCACATTTTCTTTTGTGAGTGGGGGGGGGGGGGGGGGGTACTCCTCGTCAGCAACTAAACACACATGCTCTAAATCAGTCAACGGAAATCGACGCGAGTCGCGGCAGCCGCAAGGCGACCAAAATGTCAGCAAGCTGCTCGAAAGTGACGCCAAAAACCGGCAGCAGAAATATTACAGGATAATGCAAAAGAGTTGAATTAGAAGGCAGAAACAATTGCAGGGAATAGTAATAGAAGTAGAACTTAGAAAGAATTACTCATTTAAACTCAATTTGAATAAATGTGAGTGAGGGGAAGACGAAGAGCAGAAGGAGTGAAAGTAAAAATGCTAGTAGAAAATTTTGAATACGAATGATTAACTAACAACAAATGAGAGAAAAGCTCTTGGTATTTTGTGAATAATAAACAGTAGATAATAACTAAGACAGCATCTAAATAACTAATACAAATTGTTGTACAAATAGTTGAAGTACATTATAAACTACATTATTTTAACTTTAGAAATTAAGTCTTGGTTTTTAGTAGAAAATTAATGAAATAACTAAGCTAGACTAAAAAACAATAAGCAAAAAGTGAGAGAAAAGCTTTTGGTATTTTGTGAACAATAAACAGTAAATAGCATCAAATAACTTAAATAGCATCTAAATAACTAATAATAATTGTTGTACAAATAGTTGAAGTATTTTATAAACTAAATTATTTCAAGGAAAGTATAACTTTAGAAGTAAAGTTTGGTTTCTCAGTAGACAATTAATAAAATAACTATGCTAGTCTAAAAAAT
This sequence comes from Drosophila rubida, assembly GCA_035046165.1. Taxonomy (NCBI): domain Eukaryota; kingdom Metazoa; phylum Arthropoda; class Insecta; order Diptera; family Drosophilidae; genus Drosophila; species Drosophila rubida. Next base: position 4,151,393 of record JAWNOF010000023.1, on the reverse strand, counting down.
AGTAAGCAAAACGTTGGAGAAAAGCTTTTGGTATTTTGTGAACAATAAACAGTAAATAGCATCAAATAACTTAAATAACTAATAAAAAATGTTGTACAAATAGTTGAAGTACTTTATAAACTGCATTATTTCAAACTGATTGCTTCAATTAAAAAGAGTAGAACTATAGTAATAAAATTTAGTTATTTAGTAGAAAATTATAAAGACTAAAAACACTGAGCAAAAAGCAAAAGAAAAGCTTTCGGCTTTTAGGAAACAGGAAAGCAGAAAACTATAATTTTGGTCATAAAAAGTGACATAATACAAACAAACCTACTTCATAGAATTCACAATAAAATGCAGTAAAATGACAACAAAATGTAAATAGTTAAAGTATTTTATAAATTAAATCAGATGTAAATGATTAAAATGAGTAAATGATTATAATGATTTTGAAATTATAACAATAAGTAACAGTAGAAAGAAAAACTTTCGTTATTTAGTTAACTATAATAAGCAATAAGCAGAAATCTATAATTTCTGTGATGAATAGCTGTTAATAGATTGATTAGAAATATGAATAAAATACGCAAAATTCTGAGGGACTAACAAAAATACTATAAAATCAGTCTACATTCAAATTGTTGAAGTATTTTATAAAGTAAAGCATTTCAAAAGTGATTGAAAAGAGTAGAACTTTAGAAATAAAAGTAGATAATTATGAAATAACTTACCTAGACTAAAATCAAAGTATGAAAACATAAAAGCTTGCAGCTTCAATAAACAACAGTAAGCAATAAACAGAAAACAATAATCATTTTATTTGTGCCAAAAAAAACATTTAAATTAAATGCTTTTATAGATGGAATTTAGCTACGTAAATTACTCCAAAAATTGGTTTAATTTGCTGACTTCTTTCAGCATGCAAATAGTTGAAGTATTTTATAAAGTAAAGCATTCCAAAATTGATTGATTGATGCAATTATAAATAGCAGAACTTTAGCAATAAAATGTGCATTTAGTGTTCGTTGTTGCTGATGTGAAGGCTATTGAAAACAGCTTTAGTAGCGTGTCAAATATTGCATTGAAATTATGCCACAATTATTAGATTGATTAGATTGATTTGTGAGCTTGTAGTCGATCGAAATGTCAACGCTATGTGAATGAGTTAATTAAATCGCATGCGATAAATGCTTTCGGTCAATGCGAATAAATGAATGTAATGCAATAACAAAGAGAGAGAGAGAGAGGGAGATGGGAATTGAGAAAGTGGAAATCAAATGTTTGCCATTTGTAGGTGGACTTTGTGTCGCCTGGCTGGCGTGGCAAGTGCAACACGCTCGCCGCTGCATGTGTGTCGAAAGGGGGCAGGAAAAAACAAACTGTTCTGTCACTCAAATCTGACACAAGACAAATCGCATAGCAGCGCATCGCATTGCATCGCCTCGCATCGCATGGCAATCGGAAACGGATTCACAGACTGTGCCATGCTATTTCTTTTTGTTGTCGTTGTCGTTGTCGTTGTTGTTGTTGTTGTTCTATTGACTCCGGCCAAGTTTGCAGCTATTGTGAATTTCGCTACACTTCAGCAATCAATTCACAATTACATGGAGTCAAGCTCGACGCTTGCCAAGTCTTGCTCCGCTCGAATGCAAAAGTTCAATTCAATCTTGCCGTTGTCACTGGCAAAAACAATAAGCAAGTGTGTGTGTGTGTGTGTGTGTGCGAGGGAGACGGCAAACACTTGACTTTAGTGAGGTTAGATTGAGTTTAGTGGCGTCCCTGCTCCTTGTGTCATTTGTTTTCCTCTTGCTTATTTAGAATTTCAATGTTGACTGCCTGTGTGCGTGTGTGGCAATTGAATTTGCAATGCGAAATCTAATGAAACGTGTTTAAAACAATTTGTTCCCCATATTGAATTATCCACTCGACTGCCTTCGACTTCTTTCTGCTTGCCACAAATGCCAGCTGCCTGCAAGTGTCTCCTCATTGAGGTGCTGCACATATGCGCCAGCCATGTAATCAACTTGCCACATGTGACGTTGCAACGTGTAGCATTTCCTACACAATGATTGTCATTAGTTGCCCCAGGACTACCAGGCGTATGCGTAATCTTGCCAGCCGTTCAAATTTCATTGCATTTGCTGCAATTGCAGTATCAATATAATCTATAAGTGCATGTTCCACATTTCTTTACAGTTTCCACTTCAGTGTCGTTGCAAGTGATACTGCGTAATTTTCATTTATTATTATTTATTATTTCTTAACAAACATTTCATTTTCCTTCTTCCTCTATATTCCACATTAATTCGATATAGTCAAATTTAGAATAATTGCCAATATTTCATTGCATTTGCTGTAATTGCAGTATCAATATAATCTCTTCATTTATTGTGGCAATTTCTTGAAATTTTTAATTTCAATTTTTCCTCTATATCGTTGCCAATATTTCATTGGATTTCCAGGAATTTCGTTTTCAATATAATAATAATGCCATATTATATTGGTATCAAATATAAGAAGCTCATGTTCTACATTTGTTCACGTCCTCAAAGTTCTCTGTTTAAGCTTCCAATTGAGTGTCGATGTCTGTATAATTTTTATTTATTTTGCCAATTTCTTATCAAACATTTCATTTCCCTTCTTTCCCCTATATTCTAAATCAATTATAGAAGGGTATATTAAGGTTGTGCAATTGTATCTAACAGGGAGAAGGAAACGTCGTGGGCTATATGTTGATTTTCTAAATCGATTTAGACATGTCCATCCGTCTGTCTGTCCGTCCGTCTGTATGAACGCCTAGTTTTTGGAGACTATAAGAGCTATCATAACCAAAGTTGGTATTCAGATTCTTCTAGGTCTGTTTCTATACGAGTTTGAACTTTTTTTTTTCTTTTAAACCCTCCACCCCCTCTAAGCCGACTATAGATTTTTGCGAATAACTTCTACACTGTGTATACGATCTTTTTTAAACTTGGTTAAATGGCTTTGTGTCTAAATATTTACATTTCTGCCAAATTTCACCAGATTTAATTAGTTAATTTGTTTTTTTTTTATTGATTTTGATCCCCTTCATCCACAAAAGTTCTACTTAGAACTGTTTTAAATATTTCTTTGCTTCCGCAGCGCTTTTATTAGGCGCTTGCTTCTATCCAGCACTTTGCTCACTTGTTGCGTGTGAGCTTCAGTTGCTGCTTGTTTCGCTGTTGCGCTTCGCAGCAGGCTTCATTAGGCCCACGTTGCGTATACGCAATGCGGATTTATTAGGCCATTTAGCGAGCTGTCGATGCTGCGAGGTCAAGTGAATGTTTGGGAATGGTTTAATCTGCTTTTTTGTCGTCTCCCTTGTGCTGGCGTTTTTTGTGCGCTTTCATTTCGTTGGCGCGCTCATAATAAAATTGAAACAGCAGGCGGAGTTGCAACACACAGCAGCAACAGCAACGACAAGCCATAAACACATGTAAGCGCTGCCAGATTGTTGGTGTAGTTGTTGTTGTTGTTGTTGTTGTTGCGCTGCTGTTGTCTGTCTGGTAAACCAAAATTGTTGCTCGTTTTCCGCATGAATCACTTGCATCATCATCATCATCAGCAACGTCGTCGTCGTCGTTGTCGTTGTCGTGCCCCGCTTGCAATCCTTTTCTGCCCACAGTTTCATATGAAACCACAGCACTGTAATTGTGTGTCTACGTGTGTGTGCACACTCACACACACACACGCACACGGACGCAAGCGTTTGGTTTGTGCACTTTGTAAGTAGCTTTTAATATATTTTGCCGCAAGCCTCCTCCCCCGCCAAAGAAAAAAAGCAGCGCACAAAAAATCATCGAAAATATATATATATATATATACATATAAAAAATACACAATATATATACTCTCCTGTGTGTGTGTTGCACTCGCTGTTGGAGCCTTTTATGTGTGCTGAAATTGGATTAAAATTAAAATAAAAATAAATGCACACACAAGAGTGCTTTTTTCGGCGGAGCCGCCAATGAACGATCAATAGATACTCAGTAGCTTCAAGTTCTCTGCAGATATGTGGTAGATAGTTGTGTAGATCAGTTTGTAAGTGAAAGATGAACCATCAATAGATACACAGTAGCTCCAAGTTCTCTATAAATAATCTGTAGATAGTTGTGTATATATAAGATGAAAAAGTGATAAGTATATCAGTTTGTAAGTGAAAGTAGCTCCAAGTTCTCTATAGATATGCTGTAGATAGTTGTGTAGATCAGTTTGCAAGTGAAAGATGAAGGGTCAAAAGATACTCAGCAGCTCCAAGTTCTTTGCAGATATGAGGTAGATACTTCTGTATATATTTACAAGATGAACATGAGATAAGTAGATTAGTTTGTAAGTGAAAGTAGCTTCAAGTGCTCTGCAGATATGTGGTAGATAGTTGTGTAGATCAGTTTGTAAGTGAAAGATTGAGATAGATCAGTTTGTAAGTGAAAGGTGAACGATCAATAGATACTCAATAGCTCCAAGTTGTCTATAGATATGCTGTAGATAGTTGTGTATATATAAGATGAAAAAGTGATAAGTAGATCAGTTTGTAAGTGGAAATAGCTCCAAGTTCTCTTCAGATATGTAGTAGATAGTTGTGTAGATCTGTTTGCAAATGAACGATTGAGATAGATCAGTTTGTAAGTGAAAGGTGAACGATCAATAGATACTCAGTGGCTCCAAGTTGTTTATAGATATGCTGTAGATAGTTGTGTATATACAAGATGAACAAGTGATAAGTAAATCAGTTAGCAATTAAGTAAAAGATTGAGATACTTTTGCTGTTGACTCTGTAGTCGATAGAGCTCGCTGCTGGCGGTTTACAGCGTAGCCACATGCCATGCACAAAATTAAATGAAATAAAATATAAAATCTGCGAGCTGCTGGCCAAAGGCCAGAAATACGGGAATCAACAAGCAAGGCAGGAGTCGGAGTGTTGCCCTCTCTCTATCCCCCTACCCCCCCAATGCCCTCCCCCGCTGGGCAATTTCGATTTGATTGTTTTACATTCGATTTGTGCTCGAGTTACAACAATTTTCGGGCCGCTCTAAGCATCAGTCAACAATAATAACGTTAGTTGGGGCAATTTATCGGAATTGCGAGTCAAGTTATCGATATGCTTGTCTGCTCTCTCCCTCTCTCTCTCCCCTCTCTCTGTCTGGCTGCATAATTTATGCTGCGTAAACAAGCAAACAATCAAATAGTTACACTTATTTACACTCGCACACACACAAATGCGTTTTGTGCATATTTGCTCAATTTGCGGCGCTTCAATTTAATTGCAAACTCTGCGTTTATGCGCGGCGCTTAACGCGATAACTGCTTGTTTGCGATAAGCATATTTGTGACGCAGTTTCTTGAGGTTTCATAATTTTTTCATTCACTAACAGTTGGTCTAGAATTAGTTATTAATTTATCTTTATTAGTTCACAGTTTGTCTACAATTGGAGTTGTAGTTTAGTTATTAATTAAATGTTTATTGGTTTATATTTCATATATATCAGCAGAAGAGACTTTAATTTTTGGATTAGTTATTAATCGAGCTTTAATATTTTATTACAGTTTTATTTTATGAGAGACTTTAATTAGAGATTCGTTAAGAATTTGGCTTTATTATTTTATTATTTATCCAGGATTGTTGCTTTATTTTGCGAATCCATCATTTGTCAACAGCTTGTCCAGACGAAGCTTTAATTTTAGCTTAGTTATTAGTTTATTTTTATTATTTTACTGTTTGTCTACGCTGCTTGTTGTATTAGCATTGTTTCATTTATCAACAGTTTGTCTAGGCGATGCTTTATTTTTTGGATTAGTTTTTAATTTATCTTTATTATTTTATTATTTATCCACGATTGTTGCTTTATGACGCGAATCTATCATTTATCAACAGTTTGTCTAAACGAGACTTTATAATTAGATTAGTAAATAATTTATTTTTATTATTTTATTGTAGATACTTTAATTTTAGATTAGTTAACAGTTTATATGTTGTTATTTTCTGTTATTATCTACGACTGTAGTTTTATTTTACGAGTCTATAATTTTCCATTTATCAACAGTTTGTCCAGCCAAAACTTTAATTTTTTAATTAGTAATTTGTCTTTATTAGTTTATAGTTTATTTACGATTGTAGTTTTATTTTACGATTCTATCAGTGTTCCATTTATCAACAGAAGAGACTTTAATTTTTGGATGAGTTAGTAATTTATCTTTACTATTTTATTGTTATTCGCAAATGCTTTTAAACATTCTTCAATTAGTTTGTTTTTCAACTACGACCTGATTTAATGTAAATTTTTATTTTTCTCTAGCAATTGCTGGAGATAAATTGAAGCTGAATTCCTTGGCATGTTGTAAGTTTGCTTAATGCACCTTTTTGACTTGTGTTGCATGGCAAAAGGTTTTGCTTTGGAGGTAATTATGTTTGGTTATCGTGTTCGAGGAGTGCGCATAAACCGCTGCATTGGGCGGGGACTCGTTTATTATGAGCAATTCGCGCACACAGCAAGAAATGTGGCAACAAGCACACAACAACAGCAGCCATGATGGGGATCAAAGTTGCACAGAGAGTTGCGAGTCAATTAAGTAGATACAATTTGATGTCCATTAGAAGTGCAGCGCATTTTGGAGTGGGGCAACAGACAAATTAGGAAAGTGCGAGGCGAAGAAGGCAAGCGGAAGATGGCGAGTTGCAGTTGCACTACCAGTTGCAGTTGCAGGAGTTGCAGGGGCAGGAGTTGCAGCTGTCACTCGTTTGGTCATTGTCAATGACGTTTACAAGCTGGCGTTTTTTTTTAGCACAGCCACACACGAAGTTTGTGCTTAGCTTGCCACTTGCCACTTGCCACTTGCCACTTGCCGCACGCCACACGCCACATGTTGTTGCTGAAAGTTTTCGCTGACGTTTGCATTGGCTCTATTAACATTTAAACTAAGTGCAGCTCGTGCCCCCTTTTGTGTCTGTCGTCTGTCAGTGGAAAGGCGCCGCAATTACTCGTCAATTGTTGCTGTTGTTGTTTGTTCCTGTCACTTGTTGTAGTTGCAATTTGCGCTGTCTTAAATAGTTGAAAATGTTGCATTTGACGTTTTCGAGCGCGCCGCAAGTTTTGATTTATGTGCACACACACGCACACTCGCACACACGCGCAGCAAACACGTGTAGCTACAAATGTATCCATCAGATACATGTGTGCGAGCGCTTCATTAATTTGTCATACGAAGCGAAGCAGAAAGCTGATATAACTACAACTACAAGCGACTCCACGGACACATCATTAAGCCCACAAACGAGCACTCACACACACACACACACAAGTCTGCAATTACAGTTTTCAATTAACACACAAATGCTGAACTGAAAGTTGGAGAATAAAAAACAAACGAAATGTGCATTGACAAAAAGCAATAATGAATAAGAATCAGCAGCAGAATGAGAAATTATCAATGTACATATGCACGTATACGTTTTTTTAAAATGCGCTTAAATTGAGATTTAAATAAAAGTGTCACTCGATTTGCATGCCAAATGCGTTGACAGTTTTTCGCCGCTGCCTTCAACTCGCTGTTCCCAGCACCACAAACGCTAAAAATTTAGGTGGATCGAAACTGAAGACAATTGCAATTGTTAGAAATAAAAGCAGATTTAACAAATTTGTATTTGAAGAAAGCGCATGAAATTAAGTAGTAGACATCAACAACTAAGGAAAATAAAGAGTAGAGATTGAAAAGTGAAACCAAACGAAACTATTATTTCTATCTATCTATTTATTGTTTTTAGTTTGAAATAAAATCAAAGCTAACGAATTTTTAAGGAATTAATGCATAAAATTAAACAGTAGACATCAATAGGTGTTTAAGTAACTTAATGGAACCAAAATAAACTTCTATTGTTCTAAGTTTGAAATAAAATTTAAGTAATTAATGCATAATATTAAGTAGTAGACATCAATAGGTGTTTAAGTAACTTAATTGAATCAAAATAAATTTCTATTGTTCTAAGTTTGAAATAAAATCAAAGCTAATGAATTTTTAAGGAATTAATGCATAAAATTAAACAGTAGACATCAATAAGTGTATAATTGAATCAAAGTAAACTTCTATTGTTCTTAGTTTGAAGAAAGTACTTAAAATTGAATAGTACAGATCAAAATGAAGATAAGTCACTTAGTTGAAATGAAAGAAATTGCAATTGCTTCTATTTTGAAATAACATCACAACTAAGGAATTTTCACTTAAAGAAAGTGCATAAAAATAAAGAGTAGAGATTGAAAAGTGTATTAGTTAGTAACTTAATTTAACCAAATGAAACTATTGTTTCTATCTATCTATCTATTGTTCTTAGCTTGAAATAAAATGTGAACTAACGAATTTGCACCTCAAGAAAGTGCATAAAATTAAATAATTATAATCAATAGGTGTTTAAGCAACTTAATTGAACCACATTCAACTTTTGTTGTTCTTAGCTTGAAATAAAATCAAAACTAACGAAATTTTACTCAAAGAAAGTGCATATAACTAAATAGTAGACATCAAAAGCTGTATAAGTAATAGCTAATATTGCTAAAGCACTTAAAATTGCTCGTCTCGTATTCCCGAAATAAAAGAAATGTTGAATTTGTAGTTTGAGTGCGAATGTAAAAAAGTGTAGCATACTTTTTTGCGCCAACAATTTATTTTAGCTGCGAGCAGCTGTGATTCAATTCAATTGCTTTTATGTGCAACTCGAATTAAATATATATAGTCTGCAGCTGCAAAATAAAAGTAAAATATATTTAGTAAATGTTTACAAACAAATGCTAAAGTTAATTATAGAATAATGTTGAAATTTGCTTAAGCGCATTTAAATTCGTTGATGCATAAAGTGTTTAATTTAATGGCAAAGCAGTTATAGTAAATATTTACAAAAAAATGTTTAAATTAGTTTTAAAATAATGCGAGCATTCGTTGATAAATAAAATGTTTCCTTTGCATTCTCTTTTCGTTAAAATGATGGCGAGAAAACGCAATTGAAATATTTTACTTTGAAAGCAAATTATATTTAGTAAATATTTACATAGAAATGCTAAAATTCATTATAGAATATATATATATATTAGTATAAGAATTCGTTGATTGTTCACTTACTGCAAAGAGCGTTAAAATTGTGTGGAAAAATGGAATTTAAATATATATTTTTGTAGTTCGCGAATGCTGCCTGATGTGTGAAATTATCGGAGAGAACGCGTTTTATATTGTCGGAATATATGGCAGCAGGATGGCAGCGAATCACGCTGATTTATGTGCCTGCGAGGGGGACGCAAGGCGACAAGAGTGATAGGGGGGGGGGGGGGAGTTGTGTGGGGTTTGATGTGAAGGATGTGCTGCGACTGGCCGCCTTTGTCAGCATCGCTCTTTATTTATTGTGTTGCTGCTTTAACCTTGATGCCAGCGGCTGATCCGATTTCTCTGACACGAACACCCGCCCCCGCCCTCCGGCCTTCGGCCCCCGCTGCCGTTTTGCTCCCCACTGCGTCCCTCTGTTTTGTGCTGGCAAATGGCGAACGCCGTGGGCGACAATTGAAATTATGGATTTTATGTGTCATAAGCTTTTATTGATGCAACAATCAAATATTTATGATGACAATTCCCGATGACAATGATGACGATAAAAGTGCTTTTAGTACTGCCCCCCCCCGCCCCCTCCCTCTCCCTATCTATTGATACATATATTTATATATATAGATTTCAATGGGGATAGATTTCAAATATCATTTCATGCACTTGCCAAAAAGGTGAGCCACACATTTTTACGACTCCCCCACGCCCCTTCCCCCCCCACTCACTCCCTGCTCTGTCCTCGACTGTGTGCAAATCGCAGCTTATTTCTGTGTCAAACACATTTTTCATGGCGCCGTTGCCGTCTATTGATTTGCCGGATTCCATTTATCCTTTTGCCTTCTCCTGTTGTGCCACAAAGGGCAGCGCATGAAATATCGCTTTGTGGCACTTTGCCGCTGCATATGTCGCGTGGGGCATGTGACATGTGGCAGACTCCGAAGGGACTCCGTTGCCACGCTCTGAGTCAGTCTATTAGCTTCACTTCCTTCTGCCTCCATTCGTTTCCTCGCCTTTCTTTGCCAAGTTGCTAGTTTGTCAATTATGCTCGGCTCGATATTGACTTTCGATTCGCTTGCCACATTGCAACAACGGTTTACAACGGTTGCTTTGCTTGGCTCCACTCGCTGGCTCTTTCTTTTTAAATTGAACTCTCTGCTCTCCAGACTGTTTTCTTTAGCTCTCTCTCTGCACTTCTCTTTGTGCTTTTTCGTGAAACTTTAGCTGATTGTTTTGTGTTTCTCTCTGAGCTTAGCTTTGTGCTTCTCTCTGCAAATTTGTCGTATCGTCTTATGTTTCCTTCCTTCTCTTCTGTGCTTATCTCTACCAATTTGTCAGATCGTCTTGTGCTTTTCTCCGAGCTTTTATTTGTGCGTCTCTCTGTGAATTTGTCGTATCGTCTTATGTTTCTTTCCGAGCTTCTCTTTGCAAATTTGTTTAACGTCTTGTGATTTTCATTCACCTTCTCTTTGTGCTTAACTCTGCTAATTTGTCTGATCGTCTTGTGCTTTTCTCTGAGCTTTTATTTGTGCTTCTCTCTGTGAATTTGTCCGATCATCTTATGTTTCTATGTGAACTTCGCTTTGTGCTTCTCGCAAAGCTTCTATTGCTTTTCTCTGCACTTCTATCGGTACATTTGTCTAATCGTCTTGTGCTTTTTTCTACACTTCTCTTAGTGCTTCTTCCTGCAAATTTGTTTAATTTTCTTGTGTTTCTATCTGAGCGTCTCTTTATGCTTCTTCCTGCCTATTTGTCTAATAGCTTTGTGCTCTTCTCTTCTCTTCTCTTCTCTTTGTCTTTGATCTTTTTATGCTTTACTCTGCACTTCTCTTTGTGCTTCTTCGTGCAAATTTTCCTGCTTGTTCAGTGCTTTTCTCTTCAGCTTTCTTTGTGCTTCTCTTTGCAAGCTTGTCTAATTTTCTTGTGTTCCTATCTGAGCTTCTCTTCGTGCTTCTCGCTAAGCTTCTCTCTCTGTCTGCTTATTGCTGCGCTTCTCTTTAACTATTCCTTCTATCTCTTTTGCGCCGTTTACCTCATTTGGTAGTCTACTCAAACTGCTCTTGATTGCTTTTAAGCGGCTGTGCAATGAGTCGTTTATCGAGCAGCGCTTAAGCATTTAATCGTCTATTAACAGTTGTTGCAATTAACACAATGTGAATAGCCGCAGAGTTCCACTTTGGTGGTCTTTAAAATGCAATTCGTGGATGCGAAAAGAAGGCGCAGATAATAGTTAAATATTCGTATATCCAGCTGCTATTGCAGCGCACAAAAGGGCAGACAGACGGGCGGACAGACGGACAGACGGACGGACGGATATACGGACGGACAGTCAGACAGTCGCTTGGTATAATTTATGTAGAGCAGCGCACAGACAGCAGAGTATTCACCTGGGCTTGCCACACTCACACACACACACTCACACACACACACACTCTCACACACACACACACACACTCTCACACACACACACACAGTCAGTCACACTTTCGCAGTCGCATTCAGCGTGGAAAATGCTTTGCTCCTGCTACCTGCATATCATGTAACCGGACTCAGTTCGCTATTCCTTCCGCAGTCGGACTGCTCGCCTCGCCCTCGCTCCCCCCCCCCCCCCTCCAGTCTCTTGCCAGTTCTTTGGCTGTTAGTTTCTAGCCATATGCAGACAGTCAAACAGCGAAATATCTATGAGTGCATCCATTATCCTTAATACACTTACGTGCACTAATGTGCTCCACATTAATGTGCGGGGCTGCTTGCAAATTTCAGGTTTTCCCGCTTTCCCTCTATCTGTCTCTGTCTGTCTCGCTCTCGCCCGCTCTCCTGGGCAACACGTTGCGATTTCCGTTTACATTCGCCCAATGCTCTCCAATTGTCTGGCTGGTGTGCGGAGGCGTGTTCCCTCCTCCCTTCCCCCCCTCCGCGTTCCACGCTTGCTCCACTTCTGCTTGTAAATTGTTTTCATTATCAATTTGTCAAACTAGTTTGCACAAATTCGTTTCCCTGCCACGTCTGCCAAACCGTTTGTTTGCCAACTTTAAGCAAGCTTCAATTGGCAGCAGAAAGAACTCTATATCAGCACTATATGAAATCTTTAGCATTGCCAAACTATCCAGCAAATGGTAGAAAGCTCAGTAAATTGCGCTTCAATTGTGAAATGAATTTGAAGTGTAGTCAAATTTATAGCCGATTTTTTTAATCATACCTGGATTAATTTTCAATTATTTACAGAAACAATTGAATGAAAATTTCAGCAGCTTTTGAATTACATCTTTAGCATTTCTCAACTATAAGCTATATATGATAGAAAGCTCAATGATTTGCATATCAATTACAAAATGAATTTGAAGTGTAGTGCAATTTATAGCTGAATACATAAACATTAACCAAGCAATGTGCTATAATTTCGGATTTTTTCAATGAGACTTGGATTCATTTTGGTTTATTGACGGAATACATTTAGTCCTCCTTCCTATTTAAGCTGAAATTGACAGCTGAACAAAAACTATATCAGCGTTTTGAATTGAATCATTAGCATTTCTTTTTCATTATCGTAATTAGCACAAAACTTTAAGCATTTATAGATATTGCTAAAGGTCAATGAATTTGAAGTGTAGTCAAATTTATAGCAGAATACTTAAAAAGTAAGCAGGAAGTAATAAGCAAGAGCAGTGTTTTCAAATTCAGATTTTATCAATGAGAACTGTATTAATTTTGGTTTTTTTATGGAATAAATGTAGTTCTCTTTTCTCTTGAAGCTGAAATTGACAGCTGAACGCAATCTTTAGCAATCTTCTTGAACTAAATCTTTAGCATTTCTTTTTCATTATCGCAATTAGCACACAAGGTGAAGCATGTGGAGGAAGTATTGCTAAAGCTCAATGATTTGTGCATCAATTTACGAAATGAATTTGAAGTGTAGTGAAGTTCATATATGAATAACTTGTTTGCCTCATGAATAGTTAAGTTGTTTGATAAGCACTAAAAAATAAGAAAGCAAGCAAGCAATAAGCAAGCTAATTTGACTTTTTTAATAAGACCTTTTATTAATATTAGAATTATTTGCGGAATAAATTGAACTTTAGCTGCTGCAATAAGTAATTTCTTCAAGTTGAAGCTTATTAAAAACTGTCTAAACTGTCTTGCAAGAATATATAAGTTTTTGTTTCAAATGCTAATACTTTGTTAATCATATTCTCAGTTAAAACAGTCTTGCAATAAATTTGTGCTTAAATTTGCTATATAAATGCTTTGCTCAGTTTATACTCTACTGCAATTAATTGATAAGTGTTTAAATTCAGTTTTAAATGACTTTGTAATTTAGATTGTTAATGCTATTCTCAGCTATAAGTGCTTAAATTGTGTTTGTAACAAATTTACTTTTAAATGTTGTGATGATATGTTATAAATGCCATTCTCAGTTAAGTTTTGAGTGAATTTGTCTGTCTCATCATAAACAAAAGATGTGCAAAATATGCGACTGCATTCACAGTGCGAATTAATTTGATGCACATTGCTCAAGTTGTTGCAACAAATTGCCAAATTCGGCAAATTTAGCAAATTTGGTAAATTTGGCAAATTCGGCGAATTGTTTATGCAAATAAATTTGCCGTGTTTGTAATATGTGGAGCCCGTGGAGCAAACACAAATAATACTGCGAAATGCTTAAAGTTATGCCAACAATTTATTAGCGAAATCGAGCCAATGTTTGCCAAACTCTTTGCCCAGTTTGTCAACAAACAAAACGAAAACGAACAGCAACAAAAAAATGGCGCTTTAAACCAAATTTAAACACGGCAAACGGCAAGTAAATAAACGCATATGGCAAATGTAAATACACAAGAAAAAAAAATGCAGGCCAAAAGCGAACGTGAGCGAGCGAGAGAGAGAGAGAGAGAGAGAGAGAGAGAGAGAGAGAGAGAGAGAGAGAGAAAAGAGAGAGAGAGAAAGGGAGGGAGGGGAAATTGTATGCAGGCGCAAATATTTTAAATGTTAACAATAAAACATGCGCACAGTAAATAAATGCAGCGCGCTCAGTGCACGTGCATGTGTGTGTGTGTGTGTGTGTATTGTCTATGTGTGCATGTGTGTGCGTGTGTGTTTGTGTGTGCGGTGTAAACAACGCTGCTGCGCAGGGCAAACCGTGCAAACAAACAACAACGCAGCAAACAAACAGTTGAGCCTAAAAGTATGCAACGCTTTTGCTTCGCTGCCTGCCGTTGACCAGCAATCCCCCTCCCTTCTCCCCTCACGCCTTCCCTGCAGCTGTGTCCTACTGCGCCGCATTCGCATTCAAACAAAAACCGCTTAAAACACTTTACTATCGCATTTTGGAATTGTTCAAATATTTCCCACTCACTCTCAACTCTCGCGCTGTCTCGCTCTCGCTTTCGCCGTTACGCGCTGCAGTTTTATTTTGTGCGACAACAACAAAGCGATTAAAATTCTCAAATATTTGCGCCAAACTGTACGAAAAAATAGAGCGCAAAAATGCAGAGCGAAGCGACAGCAGCTAAGGCCAGCTTTAGCGAGGATGCTCGACTGCTTTCTACTGCGCAGTTGCTCACGAGCATTTTCAATTCAATAGCAATGCAAATCAAAGCTCAGAATTAGTCCTTATGATATATTGCATGAGGTTTATGCTTGTACTGGTTCAACTACTTAACAAATTTATATAAATCTAAAAAATATATATACAAAATTAATACATATATATACAAACAATAGATATACATATCTTTGACAGAACTTCTTTTTCGAATAAACTTTGTGCAGTTTGAATGTTAAAATTAAATGCGGATAAATATTATAAAATAATTCAATAGTTGACAGAACTTCTTTTTCGAATTAATTTTGTGCAGTTTAAAAGTTAAAATTAAATGCGGAAAAATATTATAAAATAATTCAATATTTGACAGAACTTCTTTTTCTAATTACCTTTATGGAGTTTAAATTTTAAAATTAAATGCGTATAATGATTATAAAATAATTAAATTTCCAGGCATTATTACTACAAAAGAAATGTCATAACTATTTTTATTATTTTCTTTACTTTATTGTAACACAATCGACATTTGTAGTAAGTCTTAAAGCAACACATTTGTATTCTTCTCTGGCAGCTGAAGAGTAGTCTAAAAAGTCTTGAGCAAATCAGCAAGCATTGCCAAAAGCTTTGTCAGTTTTAACCTCAAAGATGTTGCTGCTTCGATAATTGTATATTGCCGTCTCTGAGGTAATTGCGTTCTTCGAGTGTAGTGGATTTTGTGAAGCGCTTTGGCTGTCAACTCGGCCAGGGAAACTAATGCCAAAAATGGCAGTCAATCACTTGAAGAGCGTCAGAAGAATTGTAAAAATTTTGTCAATGGGTTTTTGTGCAAATTGAAATTGTTTTTTGTGCAAATGCGAAAAATTGTAACTTTCAGCACATTTAACACACACAAAGTGGTCAGTGACAAACCACACACACACACACAAACACACAGAGACAGCAGACAACAGGCAACAATGCACACGTAGATCGAGGGGAAATACACGTGTCTTGATTATTGAAAAACAAAAACCACAATTGTTCCGAACAGCAGCAGTTGCATGCGAGGACAATGGCCATTGCCATTTGAGCTCGATTTGTTGCACAAAAGGATAAACGCACACAAGCAGACGCAGGCATGCATGTGGCATGCAACAAACACACACTCACACAAACACGCAGGCGAATCTACAAATCCGCAAAATATATTTATACACAAATATTTTACAGCATGTTTTGTTGGTCAAATGATGGCAACCAGCAGCAACAACATTCGTCTGTCTATCTGCTGCGCTGCATCTAGCTACGAGTGTGTGTAGGTGTGTGTGTGTGTGTGTGTGTATAGGTGTGTGACTCCTGCATGCTTGTGTGTATTTAGTTTAAGTTGTAGTTACAAAATATGCACAAGTCTGGCAGAGTTATTTATAGTGTGTGCGCCGTAGACTGCGCGCAAAGCAGCAGACTCAACTAACCAATACCCTGTAAACATGCCGCTAAAGCCAGTAAGTTATATTGGTAACTAAGCATCCTCAAGTTGCGCATCAAAAATTTATATTTTTGTCACAATTTTTAGGGTATTTTCATAGTTTGAATTTGGCTTTTGCTACACAACAACTTCAACTTCAAAATACGTCTATTGAATACATCTTAAACATATATTAAACATACCTCTAAAGTCAGTCAATAATTTGGAAAGCAAACAGCGTCAAATTATGTTTAAAGTATTTCCATTTTTGTTACAGTTTTTACAGGTATTTTTATAATTTAAGTTTCTCCTTTGCTCCACAACAACTTTAACTCGAAAATACGTTCAGTGAATACATCTTAAATATATGTTGAACATATCTCTATAGGCAGTCAATCATATGGAAAGCTATCATCGTCAAGTTGCGCATTCAAAGTTTATATTTTTGTTACAGTTTTTTACAGGTATTTTCATAATTTAAATTTCTCCTTTAATCCACAACAACTACGAAAATACGTCCAGTGAATACATCTTAAACATATATGAAATGTACTCTAAAGTCTGCCAGTGAAATAGGTAACTAATCATCCTCAAGTTGCGCATCAAAAGTTTATATTTTTATTACAATTTTTAGCATATTTTTACAATTTGAATTTCTTTTTTAACTTGAAAATACGCCTAGTGAATACAACTTAAACTTCTACTACTAAATTAGTGTAACTAAAACATTTCAACGCAACTTGATTTGGAATTTTTGTAATGTGAACTATGCTGATGCTATGCTATTAATGGCAAAGTAGTAAAATATGCATAGCACTTTAAAAAGAAGAGTTTAATATTTCCTAGCTAGCTGGATTTAAAGTTCTATTGTTTTTATTTTGAGTGGAGCGCAAAGCTAATTGCAGACAAATCGTAGCTTAATTATTTGTATTTGCTAGTTGTTCTAAGCAAAAAAAGATATACTCGTAGACTGCGCGACATTGAATCTGCTTTGCCGCTTTTGCACATTTACAGGGTATGCAAAGACAAGCGCAAAGAGACGAGTGCAAAATGAATAATTTGTGTGACAATGTTGCCGGAGTTGGAGCTGAAGCTGCAGCCTGGAGTTGGTTCCTGTTGCGAGTCGTTTTTCGGGCACACTGGCAAAATGCAAATGGAAAAAATATCTTAACATTTGCATCTTTTACATGTGCATTGCATTGTGTGTTTGTGTGGGGGGGGGGGGAGGTGCAGGGTAGTTGGGAGTTGGATAAGGGGCAGTCAAAGATTGCAGAAACACAGACAGAGAGCTTGAGTGGGCGGTTTGGTAACCAGAGCTCCGCTTGCACCTGACACGAGAGTGGGAAACGGGCTTGATACGATTGTTACCCATCAACCGAAAACTGACTGCCTGACTGCCTGACTCCCCGACTCCCCCTCGCACTCCTCCGTTTGAACTGTGTGCTCAGTCTGTGCCGTTCATGTTGCTAATAGTTTAAATTCATCTGCATGTCTGTCTTCAACTCCATCTCCAACTCCAGCTCGGTGGCAGTGTGTGTGTGTGTGGGTCTGGTTTCACGCTTTATGCACTGCTAATGATTTCATGTCGTCTACAGAACTGTAGAGTTGCCACCTCGTGCTGTCCCCCCTAGCTTTTGTTTCTAGCTATCAACTTGCTGCAATTTTATGCAGCCAAAAGTTATTCAAGACTTTGGCAACTTCTCTCACTCGAATCCATTAAAATCTGATGGCAAAGCTTTATAGCGACAGTTGTCAAAAGTCAGAGACTCGAGTTCTTATTAAATCGTCCATTAAACATAACGATAATTTGCATATTTTTGTTGATTAACTCAACTTACCTCGGTAGCAGCTGCACAATTCGAAAGTAGTGAAAAAACATTTGCAATTATTTTTATACGTATTTTTCTTTATTTTGCAGTTTTGCAGTTGTCCACTTAAATTTGGTTTTACATTAAGTTTTTGTTTTTTTGTTTTTTTTTAATATAAGTTGATGCTTGTCGTACAGCTTGTGTGTGTGTTTTGGTTTTGTTTCGTGTTTGTCGACCAGAAATTTACAATACAAATCGAAACAATTATTATATATACATGAAACTTAACGTGTAAACCAGAATTGTACCGAGCCGTGAAGTCATCAAACACTTCATTTACGTAATTTGAATTTGTTCATTTATTGTATTTGTATTTCCATATCTACTTTTCGCAGAATTTCACAGAGTTGTCATTAGCCATAGCATACGAATTGAGTTTACAAAGTTCTTCATTCGATTGCACATTCGCAACTATTTCAATGTTACTGCTTCTTGAGCATTTCTCGTGTTCAAAAGTGTTTCTCAAATAAATTTCTACAAATTCGCCAAAATGCGGCTTGAACTCTGCGCGAAAGTGGAATCGGAAACATATTTCTTGAACGGAATTTTACTTCAGCTTCAACTTTCTTTAGATATTTTCTTTTTTTTTTTGTTTTTGGGGAGGAATTCTTGTAGCGTAGACATTGAATGTAATACGGTTATTAGTTTCTTTTTAATATATATACTTTTGTTTTTGTGTATTTTTTTGGTACGATTAACTTAGTTAAACTTAGCTTAAATCATAGTTGCGTTTAGTTCATGTTGTGGGGAATTTTCACTAATTTTGTTTTTTTTTTGTCTCGTTTTTTTTTCGGTTGTTATTGTAGTTTGTGTATATTTTACTTATAGTTGTAGCTTTGATTTGCTATGCGATATCAATATCATCCACATTATCCACACACAAAAAAAAAAAAACACCACATTATATACTATAGACTATATATATATATATTTGTTTTGTAATTTTAACTTTATTTATTTAAAATGTATTTCGTTCGCTTGTCGACTGCCGACTCTTCTCTTGCTCAGTTGCTCCAATACATTTGTGGTACGTATATCAAGTCAGAGTACGTCCTGG
The DNA here is from genome assembly GCA_035046165.1 of Drosophila rubida. Lineage (NCBI taxonomy): Eukaryota > Metazoa > Arthropoda > Insecta > Diptera > Drosophilidae > Drosophila > Drosophila rubida. The sequence continues at coordinate 4,132,404 of JAWNOF010000023.1, read as the reverse complement.
GTTCGTCAGTTAGTAATGAGTAGCTTGCTTGGGCGCGTGGCGGGGCGTGGTGGGGAAGGGGAGGGGAGGGGCTTGGAAGGGCGAGACGGCGACATGCTCGCAACATTTGTGTATCGCATCCTTCGATTCGTATCAATAGTTATTATCGTATCGTGCTGCGTGTCAAACACACACATAACCACTTCTCTATATCGTATATTTTCTCTGATTTCATGTTTAATCTCTACCTCCGTTTGCATTTGGCACATTTTGACTTGTTTGCAATTTACACAATATTAAACACGGATTCAAGCTGAACACACACACACACAAACAAATACTTATTCATACACATGAGAAAGAGGAAGAGAGAGAGAGAGAGAGAGAGAGAGAGAGAGAGAGAGAGCGAGAGAAAGCTGCGTTTTTGCTTTCAAAAGTGGTTCCAAATAGTTCATTTGTCGGTTCATTTGAGTTGCCAAAGCATATTACACTTTATTTTGATTTACGCAACTATTTTAGCTTAATTGAGGTTATGTGTAAGTAGAACTAGAACTAGTTACTAGTTTGAACTAGTTCCAAAGAACGAGAAGTGAATTGAGTTTATGTGGAAGTAGAACTAGAACTAGTCACTAGTTTGTGTTAGTTCCGAAGAACGAGTAAAAGAATGAGAACTAGAACTAGTTACTAGTTTGAACTAGTTCCAATAAATGATAAAATGAATTGAAAGAAAGTGAAAGAAGAACTAGAATTAGTTACTAGATTGAACTAGTTCCAATCAACGATAACATGAATTGCGGTTTTGTGGAAAAAGAACTAGAACTAGTTACTAGTTTGAACTAGTTCCAATAAACGATAAAATGAATTGAGGTTATGTAGAAAAAGAACTAGAACTAGTTACTAGTTTGAGCTAGTTCCAAAGAATGTGAAAATCAATTGTGGTTATGTGGAAGTAGAAATAGAACTAGTTACTAGATTTAGCTAGTTCCCAAGAAATAGAAGAACTTGAACTAGTTACTGGTTTATGCTAGTTGCCAAGAAAGAGAAAATGAATTGAGGTTATGTTGGAGTAGAACTAGAACTAGTTCTTATAATAGTTCCAAAGAGCCAAGAAATGAACTGAACTTGAACAAGAGTGTGCGTGTAAACTTGTTGCGCAACATCGTATTTATCACGACTGGTTCAGTTGAGCTAGTTCATTTCAAGGCGAAGCAAGTTAATAGATTTGTTGTTGGCTTGCCGAATTGAACCACTTTTGTTTTCACGCAAACAGAGCTGTAGCTGAGTTGAAGCACGGCTTTCCTCACCTTTCGTAAAACTATTATGTATAAAAGTATTTATACACTAGTGTCTGGTGTGGACCTAATGTCATTGAGCTAACAAACCGAACAGAAGAAAAACGTGGAGCAAAACAGAGAATCGATGGGGCATAAACAACAATTTTCTTAATTGTTTAACAAATAAGAAAAGCTACGAGAACCAACGACTGGGGGAATACTACAACAAATGGGTGCAAATATTTACAATTCCGTATTCGTAATCTGTTCAAATAATGCTCATAAATGCCGTGCATGCATGTCGTGTAGGTGTGCTATTGATTTGAGCTGAAATATACTAGGTATATAACATGTATATGTGTGTATATATGGATGTAACTACGTCTAAGATCGTGTATATACAGAAGCTCCTATAACCTAGCCAAAACACGATGAACGCACACTTGCATATCGTCGCGTAGTTTAACGTTATTCCAAAACAATTTATGTGATATCTGTGCGATATGGTATATATATGTATATGCATATAGTTGATGCTCGTCGCATGTGCGCTTGATAAGCTAATTGGGTTTGTTTGCGGCTTGCCTGGGATTCACCACATTAAGTACTTGGAGTAGCCAAAGCCATTCAAAGAACCGAACCGAACCAAACTGAACAACATGAAACTCTGCAATATTTCGATATTTTCGAATGCGCTTGAAAATACCAAATCGACAGTAATCTTGCTAAACTATATAGTGAATAGTTATCAGCTGGGTTTGTGTGAGTTAATCGTAACATAACTATTCTATTTGCTGGTTTTCATCGATCAACTGGAGAACAGCAAAGGTTTTTATCACAACAAATATTTAAGCTGGATTTGAGTGAGTATTCTGCAACTTAGTTATTGAAACGGACAACTAGATCGGTTTGTATTTGAAATGATTAAAGCCATCAAAGGTTTTCATCACAAAAATATTTCAGATTAAAGGCAATTAAATTGCATTGCAATTTCAATTCAAGTATTAAACGAACTTTCAGTTCAAGAAGCAACTTCACAAAAGTTACTTAATATCTCAATGTCTTGATAATTAGGAATACAATTTGAAAGTTGTTCAATAAGTTTAGCTTCCTAAATTCAAAGTGTTACTTTCAAATAACTAAATAATTCAAAAGAGAGCTCACAGATAGTTGGATTTAAAACGGTTTGATACTTGCTGCCAATCATTTCAGAATAAAGTCAATTAAATTTAATTGTAACTTCAATTCAAGTGTTAAACGAAATGAGAAATAGGAAGTCAACAAAATTTATGTAAATAGTCGAATGTATCTAGATAAATAGGAACATACTTTGAAAGCATTTGAGTAAGTTTAGTTTCTGGAATTCAAAGTGTTACTTTCAAATAAATAAATAATTGAAAAGAGAGCTCAAAGATTGAAGACAACTGTTTAAGATTTGCTGCTAATCACATTCTAGATGCTTAAATTTACTCAATTTATTTATAAACTTGGTCAATTTTTGGCTTTTTCAAGGGCATTCTTCTATTCGGCCTGCCGACTACAATTTTTTTCCGTTCTTGATGCTTTTTAGCTGTATTTGTTTTGTTTTTTTTTTTTTTTTTGTTATTTTCTTTTCACTAACGAGGTAACATTTAAACGCTGTTTGAGAATTTTTCAAATATTCCATTTGGTTTTTTTTTGTGTCATTTGCTGCTTTTGCATTGGGACTTAACTACTTATGGTTACGCGTACTTTGGTATTGAATTATTTGCCGCCCTCCAGCTCAATTCGGCCAGTGGCAGGGAGGGGGTAGGGAGGGTGCGTGGGCGTCGCTCTTGTCCTTTGGCCATGTGTCTGTGTCTCTGTATGTGTCTGTGTGTGCTTGTGTGCTGTGCTGCTGCTGCTGTTGTTGTTGTTGTTGATACTTTGCCTGCCTGATAATTACAATTTAATTAAGCTATAATACTAAATGTCTTTTGTTGCTGTCATTTTTATTGTTGCGCTTGTCGAGGCGCCTCTTTGTTCCAGTCGCTGCCGCTGCTGTTGTTGCTGCTGTGGAACTACTGCGCTGAATGCTGTCATGCGATGTGGTCTTGTTATCTTTTGTTTGGCAGCCGCACAAGTTGCTGGCCAACAATACGCACAGCGCCAATACCAATGTCTTTATTAGCCTTATTGTTGCTGCTGTTGTTGTTGTTGTTGCCCCGCTGGCCGCATCCGCTTCCTGGCTGCGATCCTTGTACAGGCGGCCATTTTGATTGCGTGAGCCGTCCTCATGGCGATTCTCTTTGACCACCACCTCGTTCTTCTGCAGATGAAACAGTCGAAGTTGCCGCTTCTTGTAGTTCCCACTCGTACATTGTAAACGTCTAAAACTCTGTGTGCGTGTGTGTGTGTGTGTGTGTGGCAAACTTACCGTTACTTCGTTGAGCTCCTCTTCGCGTAGGTTCTTCTTGCCGGGTCGTTCCATTTCTGCGGCACAAAGAGCAAGCAATCAAATAAGTGGATTAGCAGTGTACAGCAAATTAGATAATTTAAACAAGAGTTCTTTACGTTACAACTTAATACAATATAATACAAAATACATAGTTTATTAGAGACAGCAAATCAGAATTTATTATTGCTACTCGAAATTAAAAAAAAAAGTCAATCATTATCACATTATGATATTAATGTTAATGTACAACAACTTTCTATTCAAATTTGGAATTGTTGTAAAAAAGTGAATCAGTTACTTCTTGAAAGTTTTTCTGTTGAAACTTCGAATAGTGGATTAGTGTCAGATTATTATATTAATGATAATGTACAACAATTTCAGCTTCTTAAAAGCATTTCTAATCAAATTTTGAATTGTACAAAAGTCAATCATTGTCACATTGTTATATTAATGTTAATGTAAAACAATTTCAGATACTTCTTGAAAGTTTTTCTGTTGAAACTTTGAATAGTGAATCATTGTCACATTATTGTATTAATGTTAATGTACAACAACATTATTAACCTTATTATATTAATGTTAATGTATTATTTAACAACTTCGCCTACAATATTATTAACATTATTATATTAATGTTAATGTATTACTTAACAACTACGCCTACTTGCAATATTTCTATTGAAATTTCGAATAGTAGTAAAAAAGTGAATAATTATTCATTATTATATTAATGTAAATGTATTATTTAACTACTTCGCCTACAATATTATTAACATTATTATATTAATGTTAATGTACAACAACTTCGCCTACTAATTGCAAACATTTCTTTTGAAATTTCGCATTGTATTTAAGCCGAAGTTTGCAAATGAGTCGTGAACAGTAAATAGTTGTGCAAGTTAAGCGGAATACGGTCACACTTACCATACAAGCGGATGGTGCCTTCGGTGTCGCCGATGCTGTTCTTCGAGATGCACTTGTAGCCGCCAAAGTCGGAGGACTGCAGGCGACGGATGTGGAGAATCATCTCGATGGCGTACATGTTGTTGTCCTTCTCGGTGAGCGCATAACGATCGCCGGCAATAATCATTTCACCTGCGGCACAAAGCGAGTGAGTGCGAGCGAGTAGGCAAATGAGTTAGGGGAGGAGGGGGAGTGGGGAGGCAATAGTTCGATGATGTTGTTTGGCCACAGGCTCGTTTCGAGTTGGAGAGTGGAATGCGGAATGCGCACTCGTCACGTTTGCAATATACGTCAAATGCACTTGACGTTGCCACGGCAGCAGCATCAAAATATTTCAGCATCGAGACACGAACCAAATAAAGACAAATTGCGGCATTGCGAAAGGTTTATAAACCCAACTGGCACGGCGACTGTGAAGCGACTGAACCGCACCACACCACACCGCACCAAACCAAACCGAACCGAAGTGAAGCGAACTCCAACTGAACTCGAATTGAACGGAGCTGAGCTGAGCCCGGCCGCACAACAAACCAATAAGCCAGCCAGACCCGGAGATGTTTGGGGTGGTGAGCTTGGGGAACTTACCATTCTCGCGCTGCCAGTAATTGATGGCTTTGGGCGATGCCTCAACGTTGCAAATTAATGTGACATCCGTTAGAACCGGAGCTCCAACCAATTGATTTGGCACTTGCACCAGCGGATGAACTGGAGTGGGAGAGGGCGAGAACAAGAGAGAGAGAGTCAAGATTAAAGCGAGCCAAGAGTTCCTCATCAACGACAACTTTTTGTACCCTGTACTCACAGCATTGGAGAGCGTGGTCGGAGCGGCATTTTGCTTGCGATTGTGTTTTAAGTGTGTGCTTGTAACTACTTTAACTTAGTACTTATTGTTTTTCCATTTCGCTACATTTTCTTCTTGAGTTCCGCAAAAAGTTAAGTAAAAGTTGCCGAAATTCAAATTGTAAAACAGCTTCAAGATTTTGTCTGCTTTACATAAGAATTTCTATTTCTATTATTATTGTATTTCGTTCATGAATTCCGCAAAACGTTAAGTAAAAGTTGCCGAAATTTAAATTGTAAAACAGCTTCAAGATTTTGTCTGCTTTACATAAGTATTTCTATTTCTATTATATTGTATTTTCCTCTTGAGTTCTGCAAAACGTTAAGTAAAAGTTAACGAGTATTTTAATATATTATAATCAGTATTTTGTCTGCTTTTCATAAGTATATCACTTATATTTCTATTATATTGTATTTCATATTTGAATTCTGTAAAATGTTACAAAACTTGCCGAGTTTTATATTGTAAAACAGCTTCAATATTTTATCGGACATTTCATAAGTATTTCATTTTTATATTGCTATTTCTATTGCATTTTCTTCTTGAATTCTATAAAACGTTAAATAAAATTGACGAGTTTAATATTATAAAACAATATTTATCAATATTTTGTCTGCCTTTCAGAAGTATTTCTATTTCTATTTCTATTTCTATTACAATTATAGTGTATTTCCTTCTTGAGTTCTGTGAAACATTAAGCAAGAGTTGACAAGTTTTTAACTAAATACATCTTCAGTATTTAGTCACCTTTTCATAAGTATTTGTATTTCTATTTCAATTATTTTGTATCTGAACTTTTATTTCCTTCGTAAATTCTGCAAAACGTTAAGCCGAAGTTAAAGAGTTATTATATTGTGAGACAATATTTATCAATATTTTGTCTGCTTTTCATAAGTATTTGCATTTCTATTTCTATTATAGTGTATTTCCTTCTACAGTTCTTTAAAAAGTTAAGCAAATTCTGTCGACTTTTGTAATCGTTAATATTCAATATTTTGTCTACTTTTCATTTCAATTTCTATTTCTACTATATTCCTTTAGTTTGTGTAATATTCAGCGTATGTTCTTATGTGTTTTAATACTCTGCAAATCTGCTTAGCACGTGCTCCAGAGTCGAGCAGACTTCGTTTGCTGGCCAGCGAGATTTGTTAGTGGCGAACAGCGCCAACTGATACGATTTTAATTGAAAATGAATTATTCTGTTGTTAGAAACGCCAAAAACGCTGCAGATTTTCAGCTAGAGTTGCTGACTGAACTCCAAGTTAAACAACAAAACTTCGAAAAGCAATAGTAGACGGTTAACTTGTGGTATATTAGCTAGGCAAAGACGTTGAATAGACGTTCAATGGACATCAATAATAATTTTCCATTTGACACTCAAAATATCACAAATAATTTGCGACTTAAATGCAATGAGATAAATTGTTTAAATTAAAGTAATAAGTAAATTATTTGAACTTTCAATTTAATCATATTAACTGAACTAAAGAAAAGTAAATTAATGATGCAACTTGCTGCAACAATTTTCAATTAAATTATAGACTCTGCAATGTATTTTTTTTTGATAACTCATTCTAAGTCACTAATGAGCAAACATAGAGTATTTCTTTATTCGTTCAGCGCTCGCTCAGTGTTTTCGCTGTTCGTACTTCAACGCTGCGTGTTTCGTGTCAGTTTGAGGTTTTTCTTTTTGCTTTTCCTCGGCTGTTTTTCACTTGTTTCGGCAGCAGCATTTTTGCCTGTTGTCTTTGCCAGTTTCTTGGCCCTTGACTGCGTGGTGTGGGGTGCGGGGTGAGGGGCGCGGGAGACGAGCAGCCACTGACCATCATTGTTTTTGGCTTTTCAACTTTGCCGCTGGCTTCGTCTTCTTGTTGTTTCTCGTTTTTTGTTTTTCGTGTGTGTTGGGGGAGGCTTCTCTTCTGTCTGGCAGCTGGCCGCCGTGGCATGCCCCGCCATTGTGCCGGGGCCCTTTTGTCTCGACATTGGCTGCGTTCAACCGTTCATTATTGGTCAATTTATTGGATTTGTGCATGCCTCACTCATGTGGCTCTCTCTGTGTTGTGTGTTGTGTGTTGTGCTTCCAAATAATGTAGCATATGTCATGTGTTGTTAGTGTCGATTCGTGTTGTAATCCCTGCCCCATTCCCGTCGCCGTCGTTGTTGTTGCAGTGGCCTACGCTCTTATTGAAAATTCAATTTGTTCTAATAGAGTTTTGCAACTGCTGCAACAGCTGAAATTACAAAACGACACACGCGGCGTATGCGTAATTTGTTCTTGTTCTCTACCCCAGAGCGAGCTGCTTAAATCAGCTGTGTCTGTTTCTGCTGCGCTACCGAAAGGCGTCGCACAACTAAATACATTCTAGACAGTCAAATTCATGAACACAAATTCAAATTGCAATGGTTGCCAGTTCAGTTAAATGATAATTTAAAAAGTGATGCGACTCAAAGTTTAAAGAAAGAGCTTGCAGGGTATATACTATTCAAATAGAACTATAAAAAAGGGCAGCAAAGAGTTTGTCGTCTCAACAGCTGCAAACATTTGCATCAAAGACTTGAAGCTTAAAATCAGCTTGATGCTACAATAAACATAAATATTTCCATAATTGCAGTTGCATGCAAATTAGTTGAAGACCAATGTAAAGTTAACTGTTTCAATAGTGTAGTGGAATAGTATGTCATATAAATATTATTGATTATCATCTGAAGTAATAGCTAGAATAATGTTTTGCCTTGAAGACTTTTCACATGTTGGCATTCAACTAAATGAATCAAAAAACAAGTTCGAACGCAACGGTCGAGATTTATGGACTCTAATAATAATAAACTCGTATAAAACAAACCTAGAAGAATCTGAAGCTCTAGCTCCTATAATCTCCAAGAACTTGGCGTTCATACAGACGGACAGACAGACGGCCGGAAATGTTGAAATTAATATGGAATTGGATGCCAAGCACATTGGTTGTAACAACATATGGTCTATGACGATTTCTTCTTGCTGTAACATACATTTGTATAAACTCAATATACTTCTTTATAGGTAATGGGTATAAATATGAAATGAATAAGGAAAAGTTCTAATTTTGAATGAATATGGACTATTTGTAAACCTTAAAAGGTTTTTTTTCTTGGTCATTTTGTCTTTTGTCATCAAGAAAGTTGGCCATTTGGTCGACATTGTATTCAATAACTAACTCAAATAAATTGTAAAGAATCAAACTAAATAAACATAAAACATTTTCCATGCATTTTCGTTTTTTTCCAAAGTTATTCAATATTCTCATACCGAAGCTCCCTTTAGATATCATTATAAATGATTTATAGTAACATTTAATTATAAATACTAGTGCATGAAAATAGCCTTTAAGCTGATTTAGATTCAATAAACACTTACTAGGTGGGGTGAAAAGTAATATCTATGGCAATGAGAAAATTAAAAAAAAAACAATTTTTTCCTGTTGAACCTTCTTAACATCGACACACTTATTTCAGCAATTTTGCAACTTTTTTCTCCCTCCAAAAGGTAATCTTCTTGAAGGTCTGCACCACAGCGTTGATGATCTTCTCTCGCTAACTGAATTTATATATGTGATTCATCTTTAGAGGTTTGAAAAGAGTTTTTAATCAGAGGCAGCCACGTCGAGGGATAAGTTGGATGTGGAAGCAATTGGAGTCTCAAATCGTTGATTTTCAAAGAGCGTTCGCATTTGTGTTTTGTGTCTGCAGTCGTCATAAGCGGCACCCAGAGAAAGTATCTTTTATTCTTGTGTAGAATCTCAATCAAAATATTGAGTGTGCCTAAAAAGTATCTTTAGTTTGCGAACCTTCAATTTCCAGTTAGTCTACAACATTTCGTGTATTTTGTGTGTTGTGGACTTCAATCGTCAGTGGAGTTTCGACCACTATGAAATTCTCTAAACCAATATTTCATGGTTTAGTCTGAAGCAGCATGCGTCCTATAATATGTATTACTAATTGGTTAGCCTACTTTTCACCTAGTATCTTTGCTGTATTTTGGTGATAGTGATAGACCCGAAGAGTTTTATGCATAATCAAGTTTATTTCCACTCAAAAGAGTGCGGCACATTCAGCTGAAGAATGCAGAGCAGCCATAGCACCAGCCTATGTGGTGGTGGCGGTGCTAGACTCAGTGCTGCTAACGGTGGTGCTCGATGGCTCGGTGGTGGAGCTGGTGCTCGAGCTGGAGCTGGAGCTGGAGCTGCTGCTGGAGCTGCTAGAGCTGGAGCTGCTGCTGGTGCTCTCCGTGGTGGTGGAGCGACGTGGCGGCGGTGGCGGTGGTGGTCCCCACGGACCCCACGGATCCCATGGACCGCCGCCTGGCGGACGACCGCCACCTCCACGGCCGCCTCCACGGCCGCCTCCACGACCGCCGCCTCCACGACCGCCGCCGCCACGACCTCCTCCACGGCCGCCGCCTCCACGACCGCCACGACCGCCGCCTCCGCGACCGCCGCCGCCGCTCAGGGCACCTTCGAGGCCGCCGGAGGGTGGTGGGGGTGGTGGCGGCGGGCCGTCGTGGGGCCCGAAGGGACCCTGGGCAATGGCCACGGCCACCAGGGCGAGTAGAGAGACAAGTATAAAGGTTCGCATTGTCGCCTGTCTCGCAGTTAGAAACCGACTACAAATCCCCCAGATTCTTGCGCTTTTTATAATCCCTTCACCTTTGTGTGCTTAGCTGCAACCGCGATTGCAACTGGTCAAGTGCGTCATCTGCTGTTTGCCCATCGCTTTGTCCATCTTTCCGAGTCGGCTACACAGCTGTCGTCTATTTGATTTTCCATTTGTTTGCTTGCTCGCCATGCAGCTGAAGAAAGCTGCGGAAAATACTTGTAGACGGCAATCGCGTGTTAGCTGTGGAAATTCCAAAGAATCCACACAAAACGCTCTCAAGTGTCATCCACATGCTTGAGCTGCATTGGGAGCTGCTATTTTGGTTAGTGTTTAGTCGGATTCTTGATTCTTTAGTCGAATGCTTTCAAGAGCCTTCATATGGTTGAGCTAGATTGCGAGCTACTAAGCGACTGCTGTTTTGGTTAATGTTTAGTCGGATTCTTGCGCTATCTTAAAAATCAGAGTTTCAATGAAAACTACTAATAAATAGACCAACTTCTTATTTACTTTCTGAATAATAATTCCTAATTAACTTAAATTTATTTTTTTAGCGAATATTTCATCTAAATAAGTGTATAATGTATCGAATGTGGCTGTCAATCTTAACGATTTGCGATTTTTGTATGAGAAATATTTTAAAGTCGAAATATAAGAATTTTCTGAAACTAGAAAATGATAGAACCTAATTCATTTAAATGAGGTCTTAGCGAATATTTACTCTACATACATTGAAATATTTATCGAATGTGACAGTTAATCTTTACGATTTATGTCTACATTATTGTAAAATATTTAAGGTAACTTCATAAAGAGAGCAAAATTAAATAAGAGAATTTTCTGAAGTTTCTTTCTGAAAAAGCAATAGATAGCGTCGAATATGTTGAATAGATCTAACTCTTGATCCAAGCTGAAAGTCTCAATTAATATAGCTTAACCTTGTATGTGATATAAAATAATTTCTAAGTAATTTAATAAGATTTTAGCTAATATTTTATCTAAATAAATTCAAATATTTCCAAGTGTGGCTGTCAAACTTTGCGAATTAAGTTAACAATATTGTATGCGAAATATTTTGAAGACAAAGGTAAATATAAGAATTTTTTGAACTTAGAAAGAACAAAGAAAGTTTAAAATGTGTTGAATTGGATTAACTTATGATATGCAAGTCTTAATTTATTAAACGTAATATGAAATAATTTCAAATTCATTTAAATTAGTTTTTGGGAAATATTTCATCTAAGCAAATGCATATATTTCTCAAGTGTGGCTGTCGATCTTTACAATTCACGTTTACATTATTGTGTGCGAAATATTTTGAAATGTAAGAATTTTCTGAAGTTTGAAAAAGGGAAGCAAAAAGATGTTTCAAATATGTTGAATCTGATTAACTTTTGACCTAAAGTGCAAAACTCAGTTAAGTAAAGTGATTAATGAATTTAGACTATATATAATTATAGCTAAGTAATCGCTTAAAGAAAATGGTTTGACGAAAAGAATTTAGCACTTTAGCGACTGCTTAACAGTGTCAAATATATTCGGTAGAGTGCGTCAAAACTTTGTGTACTTTGCTTAAAAATTAAGTATTTCGCATGACTAAAATAATTGGAAAGTCAACGAAGTCAAATGGGCAATATGCTCGTTGTAGTTTTGAGGGCAGGGTCTAAGAAACTGGAGCTAATGAATAGGAATTCGAGTTGCAGACAGACAGCAGATGCGTCCTTAAAACGTAGTTGCCCATTAAGCCTGATTACGTTTGAGCTTTTAAGCGCTTTCAACCTGTGGAGCTTTAAGAGAGCGCCCACTTGTGCGTGTGTGAGTGTGCAAAAGTGTGAAAATGTGTGTGTGCTATTTGTAAGCTGCTTCGTTGAAGTACCCAAATGTTGCAGACAGACACAGACAGGGCTCTAACCACACAGACCGCTCCCCGCTCACCGCTCTCCGTCCCTGGCGGCCCATCAGAGACAGACAGACAGCAGAAGATATTTAACGGTCTGGTTGGAGCTGGCTGTGGCTCTGGCGAAAAGAGCCAAAGAGAGCCACTTAATTTTCTGATTAAAATCAATCAAGCAAAGCAGCAGCTCAGAAAATCAAGCGCACAGAGGTTAAGGGTGGATTAAAGTCAGGTTAAGACAACAAGGCGAAGCCAAGCAGCGCAGCCATGTCAAAAGAAGATGTGAAAGCGTGACACGAAAGTGAGCGAGAGAGCAGGCGTAGGGGGAATGGGGGGGGAGGCTGTTCCATATGGGTTTTTAAATTGAAATTGAGACGCAGTCGCAGCAGCTAACAAAGCCGAAAGCAATAAAGGGGCAAAGCAGCAAGGAAGAGAGGCGAGAGGAAGAACGGGGAGCTGACTGACAGCTAGAGAAGCGCAGATGAGAAGGAAATGACAAAAGAAATGAAATGAAACGAAATGAAATGAGAGAAAGCAAAGCCGAAAGCCGAAAGCCGAATTGGAGCAGATAAAAAAAATGGAAATTAATTTTTGCGGCGACGAACGCGCAGAGGAAGCGGCTCATACATACAAGTATATCTGACATGTTTAAGTAGGACGACACACACACAGGCACACAGACACACAGAGAGACTGCAGGTGCGAACATTTGTGCCGTGTCAATATAATTTGCAGATAAAATCTAGATCTTAAGCGCTCCGCTCTTAAAGCGCTCGCTTGTCGCTCTTTGCTCCAACATCGTTGCTGTTGTTTTTGCCTTCGCCCCTTTACTGTTTCTTTTCTTCTTCATCTGCTTCTTGGTGGAATTTCATTAAGTTTAATGCGCTGCTGCGAGTGTGAGCAGCACAGCACTAGACTACAGCGTGCTGCACAGTGTGTTGAGGTCGCTGGCTTTAAGCAGCCACGGGTTCCCTTTTTTTGTTCTCCTGTTGTTTTACTACAGAAACGTGACGTTTGCGCCAAGAGTCTAGACCTCGGGCTGAGCTGCCTGCTCAGGTTTGGCGCTAATGCATTTGGAAAGTTTGCGTGGAAGGAAGGAAGGAAGGTGCCGGAAATCGAAACGGAAACACTTGCAGTTCGCGTTATTGCGTTATGCTGCGGTTCACTTTGCCTTCGTTTCGCACACGCACATCCGTGCATCCGCATATTCGCCTATTCGCACATCCGCTGGCGTCGTGTACGTGTGTGTGTGTGTGTGTGTGTGTGTGTGTGAGGCCATTATGATTATTATTATAATGGCGAGTTTGGGGCTATAAATCAAAGCATTTTGTTAGCCCCTCCGCCACACACTCGCCAAGCTGCTGTAAGGTTAGTTTCAGTTTATACTCACAATGCACCTGTAGCTTCATCCGCTTGCTAACGGTGGGAGGCACGCCATTGGAGGCGATGCACATGTAGGCGCCCATTTCCGATCGCGTGACTTTTGACAGCGTCAGCATTTCACCCTCAACCGAAATGGCTGCAATTTTTGCAATTTTATATGGCATTTAAGATTGACATGCGGTTTGTTTGATAACACACTACCCCCCGTCGCCGTTTCACCCCATTTTGAATCGCTCACCTTTGGTTTTCTGATGCACGCCATTGCGTGCAATGATCTCACGCCCGTCCTCGCGACGCCAAGTGATCTTGGGCTTGGGATGGCCGCGTGCACGGCACACAAGCTTGGCGGAGCCGCCCTCGGGCACCATCATGTCGCCGGAGGTCTCCTCGTTGATAATATCCGGCGGTATTACCACCTCTAGTGTGGCGGTCTAATAAAATGAGAACGAACAACAAGAATTATAATAAACGTGTAGTTAGATGAATATTTAGTTTTACAGTATTCGAGACGAATACGCATTTTGTAATATTATAATTATGCCATACGCACTTTCAAAATTTAGTATTTTATGTGAAACATAAAATCAGTTTACATTTCTGCAGCATGTTTGCGTCACTGTGCAAGCTTCATTTTGCAAGCGCATTCAGCTATTTCACTCTTACACCCTAAATTATGAGAATGCTCCGCCTTGCGCAGCCAAAAGGAAACGATCACCAGAGCGAGACGGCAGCATTTACTGTTGCGTTCATTTTGTGTGCTCACATGACATATGTATGTATGTATGTGTGAGTCTGAGTTGCTCAGTGTTCATGTGGGAGGCGGATCGATGCGTTGCATATGAAAGTAATTAGTTAAATATGTACTTAATTCAAATCAAATAAGTTATTTTAATTGCTCAAATTGCTTAAATTTTGCGCTTATTATGAGACATTTAATATATGTATGCCGCTCTTTTGTTTGCAGTTTTCTTCAATGCTTCTCTTGCTGATTTGTCGCTCCGCCTTTGGCAAACCAGATGCACAAGATAAGAGCAACGCCAGCGCAGCTGTCGGAGTGAGAGAGAACAAGTTGCGCTTGCAGTCGCGTCGTTAATTAATTTGCTTGCCAAATAGCAAATATAATTGCATCGTTAAACACAGTTTGAGTTTCGGTTTCGTGACGTTAAAGTGATCGCAACGTACGCGGGGTGAGTAGCATTTTTGTCATATTCAACATAGTACTTCAATTGGCAAACATATACACGCACAAACATGTATAGGCATATGTGTGTGGCCTGCTCTTAATTTGCAAAAGAGCGAGAGCAAGAGAGCGCAAAGAATTGCTGATAAGATGTCAACGCAGTGACACAGATAGCAATGACGTAACAAACTGTGTGTCACAATAATTGCATTAATCGTATGGAATATTAATATTTTAGGACAACATCAGTCAGCAGTAAAATAACAAGTTATGTGACGTTAAGTGAATTTGCCCTTGGCTGCAACGTTTTTATTCTGTTATTTTATTGTAAATTAATATGACGCTGATGTTGTCGCCGTCGTCGTCGTCGACGTCGTTGTTGTTGCTGGTGCTGCAGTTGACAGTTGCGTCATAAAATAAAGTCAACGTCACAAAAACCCCAAACGAGCGAAGCGCGAAATTTATACGAAAAA
The DNA here is from genome assembly GCA_035046165.1 of Drosophila rubida. Classification (NCBI taxonomy): domain Eukaryota; kingdom Metazoa; phylum Arthropoda; class Insecta; order Diptera; family Drosophilidae; genus Drosophila; species Drosophila rubida. The sequence goes on along the minus strand of JAWNOF010000023.1, from coordinate 4,117,372 downwards.
AAAGTGGTAGGCAAGGAGAAAGTAGGGGCGAAGGAAGCGAGGAGGAATGGGTTAAAAGGCAGATGTGGAAGCTGCTTTCTGTTTGCTTTTTATTTGTCTCATATTTGCTTTTCACTCAATTCGCTTTGTTAGGTTGATTTTATTACAAGCCGTTTTTGCCGGCAGAGGGCGCTGCAGTTGTAGCTGTAGCTGTAGCTGCAGCTGAAATGAGATGGCGCGATGGAGACGTAACGGAATGACGACGAAATGAAATGAAATTGAAAACGCAATCGCTTTGCACATGTCGCGCGGGCATTTAATGGGCGGGCAGCGACGCCAGAGAAAACTCAACGTAACGTAAGTTGACGACACACACACACACACACACACACAGAGCCAGAGAGGGCGACGGAAGCGTTGCTGCTGCTGCCGCATTGTTTGTTATTTATTTTTGTCATTAAAGCGCTTCATTGTTTATATATCGTGTTTAAATGTCAGCAAACCCGCGCTTCTCCTCTGCACACACACACACACACACACAGGCCTAGCGCAACGCATACCCGCAGACAGGCTGGCAACGCTGGCAGCAGTCAAAGGCACACGAGCATATGACAAGTGCAGCCCCAGAGTAAATTCATTTCATTTCATTCATTTGAATTTTAACTATTATTATTACATTTTTTCCACATTCTCGAAATTCAACTTTCTATACCGCGCACTCCAAAGCTGCAAGGTTTGCTATACTTGCTGGCCTGATACAATAAAAAGTGGAATTACAAAATACTTTGATTCGATCGGCAGGTAAAATAAACTATATATTTGTTGATAGATTTTGAGTCTCAAAGTTGCACGAAGTCCAGTATTGTGTTTCATGGCAATCCTATGGAATTCTTTAAATCAAATTCAGTTGTAGTATTGCAGAGTCGAGCACACTCGACTGCACTGTTTTTAATAGTTTTATTTTCATTTGTGCTGCATATTAAGCTCACAAAGCAAGCTGATAGCATTGATGCCGTAGTTGCGCTCTTACTTTCGCAATAAAACGAGAAATATTTATAAATACTCGCCTGGCACATACATATATTCGTATATATATATTCGCAATCGCAAACAGATTAATTTCCCTTAGGGCAACAGTCACGAATTAGTTTTGTTTTTTGCTTTTAATGCATCTGCCATTGGTGTATTAAGTGCAGATTACATTTTTCACTGCTTTCGCTTAAAACCCCTCTCTCTCTCTCTCTCTCTCTCTCTCTCTCGAGCAGTTCATTTTGAAAATATTATAACATGCATTTCGACGCACAATGTTTTGCTGCTACACGTGTTTTTTACCGTGTTTACACAGCTCTTTTGCGGGTGAACAGCTTGATTGCATTTGACAGAGGATAATCTCAGCTCACCGAAATGCAACACGAGCTTCATTTGTCGATCCAACTCCTCAAAATATGCTATCCTTTTTTTACAGCTAGCGTTAAATGAATTGCGTTGTAATTGCATTTTTTCGAAGATGATTATTAGCAATTTAGCTGAATTTTGTTCAGTTTTCATTATCGGAAAGTGAAAAAATAACATTTGTTGAATGCCTCTTAGGTTTTTAACTTTTTTCGAAGCTTTCAACCTTTTTTATGTACATTTACCATAATAACTCATTTTAGGAATATCTCATATCAAACAAACTTCAACATATATGTCATAAGTTTTCGTTTACTGATAATTTAGTAATTTCAATATAGTTTGAAAGATAGTTCTTATAAGCTTACCTATATGGCTCATATATGATTTGTAGAAAACTTTTGAACTTTAGCAATGTGTTTGAAGAAGGTTCTTGAAAAGTTACATCGCTGAAATCATGTAACATTGTAATGCTGCTTTTGAACTCTTCATTTTTGTTCTTTTAGCGATCTTCTGTTATAAGTCTAATAAGTTATGTTCACTTTGTAATTTAGTAAAATATTAAAACAACGCTAGTTTTTTATAACTATTCCTTCACTATGTCAAATGCAAATATAAATTTACAAACACTTGCGATATTTCTGCAACTTTTCATGGACTTCAACTGCAAATTGCTTAAATGTTTAGTATCTGAGTTGAGGGGCATGCATGAGAATCTCATAGATATGCAATGAAAGAGTTTTCTATAACTATTCTTCCACTATACCAAATTTATACTAATTCAATTCCCCAATTTCTGCAACTCTTCATTTGCTTAAACAGCAAATTAGTCGGACTTGAGACTTGCTTTTGACAGGTATATAATATAATTAATACATATTACTTACTTGCATTTTCATGGGATCGGTGTTGACCTGGCACATGTATTTGCCGGCGTCCTCCATCTTGACGCTGCGTATGTTGAGGGTCCAAGTGTTGTAGTCGTTGTGCGTCACCGATAATCGATCATTGTTGGTTATCACGTGCTCGTGTATGGCCAAAATTGCCTTGGCGTCGGCCTTAATCCAGGCGACCTGATGATGGACATCCCACCAAGGCCCATCCACATCCCAGACCAGTTGATGACAAGCACAGTTTGCGACGAGATGATGAGACGTTTCATTTCATTTCATATCGTTGCAATTGTGTGCGGGTGTGTGTGTATTGTAGTTGTTTCGTTTTCGAGTTCGTTTTCGTTTCGTTCCCGCAATGCGAGGCGAAGCGTTGCCAGATGTTGTCGAAAATCGCAATTTGATGGCGACGTCAAGTTGAAGTGCGAATTAAGTTGGACATTTGGTTGGTTGGATGGATGGTTTGGTTGGTTTGGTTGGTTTGGTTGGTGCATTTGTGCATTTCGGCATTTTGGTTATATAGCATCGCATTATTAATCCCATTTATTGACAGCCCATTGTCGGCGCGCATTCAGCAATTTCCGGTTCGTTGTTGTTGTTGTTGTGTTTTGTTTCGTTTGTAGTGAAGGTTCGTTGTTGTCGAAATCGATTCGGCGGATGTATTAGAATTTTGTTGGAAGTTTTGCGTTGCGGCGGCGCCAGTTGGCGATGCCATTCCACAGTTGGTAACCAAGTTGCCAGTCGGTTGTATGTGTGTGTGTGTGTGTGTGTCAACGATACAAAAGTTGGCCGTTTGTTGGTGTCGTTTGGTGTCAGTGTCGTTGACAATGCGCACAATGGCGACGCGGGGCGGAGCGGGGCGGGGGGTCGAGCGGCGACGTTAGTTAGTCGTCAGCGTCGTCAGATGTCAGCGCAATTTGACGCCATTTCCATTTTTGTTGCAGGCATCAAGGCAAAACGCAATTGTTGTTGATGCCGCAAGTTTTTGCAAGTTTGCGAGAGACAAAGAGTGAGGCGGGGGGGATGGTGTGTTGTCAAGGATATGAAATCGGGATATTTCAAGTGCAATTAGTGGAATTGGTTTTGTGGTCATTGGTGGCGCATGTGTTCGTGTGTGTGTGTGTGTGTAGGAAGAAGAAAAAAATCGCAATTAGTTTAGATTTGTCAACGTTGGTTTCGCTTTTTTGTTGCTCTGCTTTTTCAACTGAAGAAAATCCATCAAAGTATAAACATATACATTGTACAGTTGGAGTGGAGTGGGTATCGGGTGGCTGGCAGTTCTTTTGCAGGTGCAACGCTAACATTTAAACAGCTGACATCAAATGCAAACGAAAGAGAGAAAAAAACAGAAACGAAAAACAGCTACACACGCACATGCAAGCTCTAATGTAACTACAACAAAGAACACATTCACATGCAGGCGAAAGATAAGCAAAAAAAAAACAGTAATAAACCGTTGCCTACACTCGAGCGCGCTGTTAACTTTACGCCTTCATTACGTTAATGCTGCGTGTGCGTAAGCGAGACGGCTAATCTCGTGAGTTGTCGCTGCTAATTAAATGCGCACTTGAGACGCTAAGACGGCGCTGTTAATAACAGCAGACTGCTAAATAACATAACATGAGCTGCTCGCTTCTCAACTGTAAACACGTTGCTCCCTTGAGTTGTTGTTGAAATCGTTACATTGCCTTTTAATAAGCGCTAAGACGGCGCTGTTAATAACAGCAGACTGCTAAATAACATAATATGAGCTGCTCTCTTCTCAACTGTAAGCACATTGCTCCCTTGAGTTGTTGTTGAAATCGTTGCATTTTAATAAGCGTGAAATTGGAACTGTTATTGACTTACGTTGGCGTAATGAATCGTTACGAATTCATGGGCAATATGACAGCCGGTGTAAACACGAAAGAGAGCGACGCAAATTCTCTTCATTCCCGATTCGATTGTCGTTATTAAAACGACTTGAGGTCGCCAATCGGCCGCGCTCTTTATGAAAGGCATCCACAACATCGTTTGCATTGAGCCGCGGAAAAATGAAAATCTGAGATGCCAATAATGCTGATGGCTCAGCACATTGAGGATGCTCGAGTTAACAGGCAAACAAAAGCGAATGCGAATGCAGCTGTGACGGCCGCAGTGCCACGCCCCAATTGTTTGCCGTGTGTCAATAGTGGAGCCTCCAAAAAAACAAAAAAGCGCGATAAACCAATAAATAGGCAAGCGAAGTGAGTTGCGGGTCGGGAGGCGACAGGACACAACAATGCGCCGGCATTTGATGTCGCTCGGACTGTCACTTTATTTATTTACTCAATAAAGCAAATTTATTGAGTAATGCTCAGGGAGTTAACCCGTCGCCCGCCCCCGCCCCCGCCCCCGCGTCGTCTGTGTCGCATACAAAGAGCGGCGAACGGATTCCGATTTCGATTGTGAATGCCATACAACAAAGTACAGAGGAAAAAAAATCAGAGAGCTGAGTATGGAAATAAAAACATTGTTTGCGAGCCATGTAAAAACGCCAAATGTAAATGCAAATACAGCGAGCAAATGTCATAAAGCAAGGATACAGTGGCACTAAATACGGGACTACCGAGGACTACGGGACTACAGGACTACGGGACTACAGGACTATTGTGCACACACTCACACGCATACAGTCGAAACATACACACACACACACACAGATCTATACATAGTTATATGAAAATGGTGCAAAGTTTGTTTCGGTTTTAACTCGGTGCGCTTGAATTTATTTTTATTAATATTTCTGTAGCTGTTTCTGTTTCTCTGTTACTCTGCAACAAAAACAAAACTCAACAAAAAACGTACACACACACACACACACAAATATATATATGTGTATGTGTGTGTGTACGTTATGTACACATAACAAAATGATTAAGAAAACAATGAAAAAATAATCGAAACGCGTATGAAAACAATGCAACGATTATGCGACTTCTTTTTGTTGCCACGCCGTTGCATGTTGCACGCGGCGTGATAAAACAGAGGCGAATTTATATTTTGAACACAAAAAAAAAAAAGAAACACTGCAAAAGATGTTTTAAATTATGCAGCACACACTCTTTGTTTTGTTGAAATCCGCTTGTCGAATTTCCTTACTACATTCGTACTTTGTCGAACAAATTCGCCGACTGCGAAATTTGAATATGCGAAATAAATGTGCAATGCTGAAACGCGAATTTTCCATTTTCAATTTTCAGTTCTCTATGTGATTTTAGTCGCCATTTCCCCTCCCAAAAACTTGCAGTATTTAAGTGGAACTGCAAACATTTATTTATGTCATTTCGTGTGCACTTAATTAAGAGTATTCGCTGTTCGTTCCGTTTTGTAGACGACGGCGGCTTTTGTTATTTCAGTTGCTCATTTTTCGAGTTGAGCGCACGCAATTTATTTTATTATGTTGACAATATTTTATTTGTGGCGCGCTTAAATAACATGCAATTGAGCGTCCTTCTAATTGTCGTGCCGTCGTGCTGCTGTGCTGCTTTGTCCGATTGAAACATCACTGGATTTATGCGAAATGGCGTTTTTATTTATGATGCCATCCCGTTGATTAACACCCTTTGACGTGCGCTGCACTCTGTAAACACACAATGTGTAAACAAAGTGCATGCATCGAATTACACGACAGTTATAGCAGCCACATTAGAGATGCAGAACTATCGATAGTAAGCCCCATTGATATGCGACGATAGTTTACTTTGAAGTGACGATAGTGCCATCGATAGTTCTCCACCTCTAAGCTACATAGAGTGCATATTTCGGACAACTATAAACTATGTACGCAGAAGTAAGTTTTGGTATTTGCATTTTTGCGACGATAGTTTACTTTGAAGTGACGATAGTGCCATCGATAGTTCTCCACCTCTAAGCTACATAGAGTGCATATTTCGGACAACTATAAACTATGTACGCAGAAAGAGGTTTTGGTATTAGCATTTATGCGACGATAGTTTACTTTGAAGTGACGATAGTGCCATCGATAGTTCTCCACCTCTAAGCTACATAGAGTGCATATTTCGGACAACTATAAACTATGTACGCAGAAGTAAGTTTTGGTATTTGCATTTATTCAAGTAGAATCGTATCGATTGTGAGCTTCTTTCTAGTTGTCCTTCTTGGCTTTCTCCTCCACCACTTTCTTCTTCTTAAACTAAACAGCTGCAGTTAGTAATGTGGTATGCTTTTGGTATACGTTACTTACTAGTGAGAAGAACTTCTTCAGCAGCCACATAATGCCCTCGGATAGACCGACGTAGAGCAGCAAGAGCACCAGCACACAGATGGACATCACCAAGAACGAATCGTTCTTCGTGTCGTGCTTCGGCTCGTAGGGCACGACCAGATCTGGCTCGTTCTTCATTTCAATGGAAATTTCGTCCGACATTTTTCGTATTAGTTCAAATTCAAATTACCATCAGAAAACAGCACACAAACTCGAGTGAACAGTTTGCTGAAGCGCACAGTTCTGAAAGCAATAGCACTGAGTCTAGCTAGATGTAATGCCAGATTGCTCAAGCGAAGCCTACTTCCAGATGGAATTTAACGACTTACTATATATGCAGAGAAAATATTTGAAGGCAGTTTTCATTGTATTACGTTGCTTGTTTCGATTGTTAGGCGGCTTTATTTTTAATCTACTCTCGCTGCACTTTTACATATTATTATTATTAAATTTTTCTGTTTTTTTTTTTTGTTTCCTTTGTGTTCTCGCTCAAACGCGTTGTTGTTTCTAGTGGCTGTGTTTTTTGTTGATTCAAATAATAATGCGTTGATACAAACAAAATATGGTAAAAATGTCTAGTCGCTGGTGTACGACTAGCCGATACCCTGCAGCCTTACTCTGCAAGTGTACAGACGAGTGTGGATAGAGGGTATATGCCTTGCCTGCAGACCAATTGGGGTATCAATCTTGTCGATAGTTATTTGGTTTTTGTGGTGCATTGGTGCGTTAACTATGCAGAGTGCTATTATTATGATAAATATAGATATATATATATATATAGATATAGTAGTAAGTATATATTTTTACTTATATACTTGCGATTATTAAGTTAAGGTGCGCTTAAAAGGTTACATATGTAATTGTGATTATTGTGCGGTTTTGTGCGATCTGTCATTACGTAAAACTGGTGCACTTCAAATTCGGTGAGCAGGTGTGTGACAAACTGTTGTTGTTGTTGTTGTGCAACTGTAATCGAAAATTTGCTGCTTCGATACGAAATCGTATAAAGGAAAATCGATAAAAAAACGATAAGAAACGCAAAGTGAAAACGATAAACGATAAACGAGTGACGAAAGAGTGACGAAAAGTGGTGTGTGGAGTCGTGACTTCTGTTGTGGTTTGTGAACGGGCTGGTTAAATTGAAACGCTGCGATTGAAACCGATACATACCTTGGCTGGAACTGACGCACCGTCAGCACTCACCCGATGGCCACCCAAATTGTTTACCACACACGTGAAGGTCGCGTCCCGGCCTTGGGCCACGGTGACATTCTCCAGCGGTATAACAAAGTCCGGCTCGAAGGTGCTCACTGAGGACGATTTGTTTGAAACGGAAATATCTTCATTTCAATCGTTGCATTGCCATGAAGAGAAAACATTGATGGAACAAATTAACGAAGTTTCTTCTTTGTTTGTTTCTAGTGTTTTGTGGTTTATCGGCATTTCAATAAAGTCTACTAAAGATCAAGAGATTAATGCATTGTTATGTACAGTGGCAAGTATTGATAGTGAGCAAGCGAGCAAGGCACAACTAAAGCAAGTTTTTCCAGTTATCGATGGTGGACGACAAGCGACAATCGATAAATGAACGACAAGTGATTGAGTCTTGTCGCTTGGCTTAAATAGTGCGCGAAATCAAAAAGTCTGTAGACTATCGATAGTCGTTGACGAAAATTAATCGATATATTTATGATAAGCAATTGAATGTTGTAATTTGGCTCAAATAACGCAAAAATTAAGCAAAATTCTGTTGATTATCGATAGTCGATGACAAACATTTATCGATAGCTTATCGATAAGTTATTGAATGTTGTAATTCGACTTAAATAGCGCAAAAGTTAAGTAAAATTCTGTTGATTATCGATAGTCGATGACAAACCTTTATCGATACTTTATCGATAAGTGATTGAATGTTTTTTTTTTGGCTCAAATAGCAAAATAAAAAAGCAAAATGCTGTTGATAATCGATGGTCAATGTCGCACATTAATCGATAGTTTATCGATAAGTATTAGAATGTGGTGATTCCGCTGAAATAGTGCAAACATGAAGCAAAATGCTGTATATTATCGATTGTCAAAGTCGCACATTAATCGATAACTTATCGATATGTAATTTGATCTGGAAATTCGCTTATTTATCGATAAGTTATCAATGGGTTTTGGCTGTATAGGATTGATCGGCTATTGCTTTAAGCTCGAAGCACTCAAAGCAACTACATAGCGTCGATAGCTTGCTATCGCTTTAACTCGCAAGGTGCTGAACGCCATAACAATCGACTCACTCTCGCTCTGGACTTACCAATGCAATTGCAGCACAGCAAGACGAGCAGCAGTAGCTGCAATCCAACGCCTGCTCCATGGGCCTGCGAGGGGGCCTGAAAACGCGCCAGCTTCTGTCCAAATGCAGATTGATTGGTCTGCCGCTGGCTAATGGTCTCTAATTGTTGCTGTCTCTGTCGCCGTTGTTGTTGCTGTTGCTGTCGCTGTCTCTGCTGACGATGGCCGCACATCCAACTGAGATTCGGGAACTTTTTCTGAAAGTTATCGCTGCGTTCGCTTTGTTGCTTGCTCTGCTTGGCGATTTGGTCGCCGTTCTGTTGGGCCACCATCATCATAAGACTGATGTAGTTCCCATTAACATTGCTTCAATGTGTGCGCCTTGTTGTTGTCGCTGATGATGATGATGACGGTTGCTTGAATGCTGCGGAATAGTTGGCAAATGAGTTATGCAAAATGTTTTCACTTAACGGCAAAACTTTCAATTTGATATGTGAACTGATTGACTGATTGACTTTGATTGAACTCGAGCACAAAACTTTCAAGAATTCCCAACTCACTTCAAGGCGCCAGCATTGCAAGTGTTCGACGCTTTAAAAGACAAACAAATAGTTGACTTGAAAAATGTAAATTAAAGATACTTAAATAAAACTTCGAAGTTTGCTCTGCTCAAGATATTTCGAATGTTTTTGTAAGCATTTAAATACAACTCTAGGTAATTAGTAGTAATGCTTCCTGACTACTTTACTTCAGATATATTAGTGATATTTCCTGATTACTTTACTTCGCTTGGCATCCAGAAATTGCTTTATTATGCAATTGAATGCAGTGAAATGTGAGCGATCGAAAGTCGCACTCAAGTCAAGTCATTGCAGGCGCTTACAATGTTTGCTTGTTGAACTGAACAGAAATGTCGTCGTCGTCGTCGTCGTCGTCGTCGTCGTCGTCATCGTCGTCGTCGTCGTCGTTGCAGTTGCAATTGGCAAATGAAGTTTCCTGTTGTGCGCAATTTGCATTCAGCTGTCAAATTGCCGGCAACCGATGGGTAAACCGCTAAAAAGCAAATGCAACGACGTGGAAACCGGGACGAGAAGCGGCAGCAGCAAATAAATAATCTAAATATTGCACATTGTGTGGCACTGTGTGTGTGTGTGTGTGCGCAGCGTCGTCGCAGTGGCAGTCAACGCATCTGTATCTTCTAGATACTTTATCTATTGACAAAGCGCAGGCAGCGGACGTTCCTCGACTTGCCTCGCCTTTGTTTGGCGACGACAACATTTTTATTGCCAGCAGGACGAGGACGCGGCGAGCATTCATCTTGGGGCACACACACACACACACGCACAGTGCTGCAGTGTGGCAGAGGACTGTGCTGCACGTGCCGCTATTTACATTTGCACGTAATAAATTCAGTGGGACAGCAGCGGGGACGCACAAGGAGCAGACGGAAATGTGCAGGAAGTGCATATGCCGGCTGTCCTTTGACTACGACTTGGACTTACACTTGGCAATCGGGCTACGTGTTGCATGCGGCATGCGGCAAGCGGCAAGCGAGTGCACGACGTGCCGCACTTCAGCTCCTCGGCTCGGCGCGCGCTCTCACATATTTACATTGACAAAATTTAATGAGCTCACAGAGCGAACGTAGCTGAAACTGAGGCTGCTGCTAACTTGGCCAAATATTTGCTGCCAGGCTGCTCGCCCAGATCGAAGCTGGCACATTACACCACCCCCCCCCCCCAACCCCCGCCGGCCCCGCCTGCCTCAACGCGTGCTAGCCATTTTATTAGATACGTGTCCTATCTATCCTAGGCCATTCAACACTGCGCCTCAACCAATTGCCGCCCTTGTAATCATCCATGGCACGGAACGCCCTTTGTGTGTGCACTTAAACACTTTCAACATCATGTGGCTGACACAGTTCCAGCCTGAGATCTGTCCTTGTTTTTTGCATACCCTGCACCCACTCGAACTCCCACAAAATGGGGTGTATTCAGTTGAGTGTGTGCTGCTGATCTGCTGATTAGATACATATTTTTGTTTGCATGACTTTCGCCATTTCTTTCTTACATTTCAAGCGCATTAAGTTTGATTACATAAGCACATGTTTACAACAATTAATAAGCTCAAATGTTTATTTGTCTACTTCTGTATTAAAGTGTTAAATGATGCTTTGAAGACGTTGCAACAAAGGTGTAGTTAAACCAAATGCAAAAGATAGAAACGTATTCAAAATAAGTAATAAGTTCAACAAAGAACGTCTTTCAAATTCTTCGGTATTAACAAAATTTATGTCCCTTCATGACTTTCGGCATTTCCTTTTTATATTTCAAGCGCATGAAGTTTGATTACTTAAGCACATATTTACAACAATTAATAAGCACAAATGCTTGTTTGCTAATTTCAATATCAAAGGGGTAAAATGTGCTTTGATGAGTTTGTAGCAAAGGTGTCTTTAAACAAAAAAAGCAATGTTTTTAAAATAGGTAATAGAACTAACAAGGAACGTCTTTCAAATTAGCTGTTAAAACCTTAAGTTAAGAAGAATAAAGCAAACTTCTCTAGGGCATCGATAATCAATGCCGCACATTAATCGATAATTGATCGATTAGCAATTGCATGTAATGATTCGGCTCAAATAGCGCAAAAATGATCAATTATCGATAAGTAATTGACTGTTGTAATTGGGCTCAAATAGCGCAAGAATAAAGCAAAACTCTTTATATTATCAAACGACAATTTCGCACATTAATTGAATGTTGTTATTCGGCTCAAATAGCGCAATAATTAAGCAAAATTCAGTTGATAATCGAAAGCCAATGTCGCTCATTAAGTAAATTATGCTCGAAGGCCGCTTGAACAGGGTAGCTAAGAGGCGATGAAGCTCGACTAAAGCATTTTAGCTTGTTATTCTTGCAGTTCATCAGAATTGCGAGCTGTTTACTTTATGTAATGGATTACGAAATGCAGAGTCTAAGCAAACAGCAGCTGGACCAAACAATGGAATTTGACTGCAAATTAAAGCCAATTAAAGCCATAAGCTGCTGGAGAAGTTTTTCAAACGGAAAAGCGCAGACAATGAGAACATAGTGGTAGTTAATTGGCCAATAAGTGACACAGCAAATACGTAGGTATTAATTAGTGGTATTAGAATTGCAACAATTTAATTAAGAGAAAGTAGCAGCATTGTTGCACTCGGCCTGTTGACGAAACCTATTTGCCAATTGCAATTTGGGGCACTTGAAGACAAGCCACAATCGATTGCTCAGGTGCAGTGCGAACGACAGAATGGAATGTTGGCCAACATGCTGCACATAATGGTGAATTTCACTTTTTAATTGATGGCCAGCCAAAGTGAAATGAAAGGCCATGGCAACATTGAATCCAAATGCCATTTATTTGCGCCCCATGAGGCCACAAGACTTTAAGTGGATCGAGCTGCATGCCAAGTTCTGTTGTGGGTGCTTTTTTGGCTTTTGTATCGAATTTGCATATTTCAAATGTGCAGCTCATAAATTCTGTTGCAATAGTTTCGTCGTTTTGTCTCGCATTTCCTGCACACGTTGCTCCATTAGCTAGTGACTTCATTTTCTAATTGAAGCACATATTCAGTCAAATATTTTTTGGCGTTACAACGCAACGAAACTACAAAGAAATTGCTCAGGTTGTAAAAAAATGTCAGCAGTTTACTAAAGAATTCAATTTGCGGGATCTTAGAAAAGACTTCTAGTATCTAGGCATTAAGTATCTAGTATCTAGTACAAAAGGCTTCTAGTATCTACGTATTAAGTATCTACCTAGATACTCGATATCTAGTAGCTAGCATCCAGTATCCAGTATCCAGTATCTAGTATCTAGTATCTAGTATCTAGTATCTAGTATCTAGTATCTAGTATCTAGTATCTAGTATCTAGTATCTAGTATCTAGTATCTAGTATCTAGTATCTAGTATCTAGTATCTAGTATCTAGTATCTAGTATCTAGTATCTAGTATCTAGTATCTAGTATCTAGTATCTAGTATCTAGTATCTAGTATCTAGTATCTAGTATCTAGTATCTAGTATCTAGTATCTAGTATCTAGTATCTAGTATCTAGTATCTAGTATCTAGTATCTAGTATCTAGTATCTAGTATCTAGTATCTAGTATCTAGTATCTAGTATCTAGTATCTAGTATCTAGTATCTAGTCTCTAGTATCTAGTATCTAGTATCTAGTATCTAGTATCTAGTATCTAGTGTCCAGTATCTAGTATCTAGTGTACTATCTACCATCTACTATCTACTATTTACTATCTACCATCTACTATTTACTATCTACTATCTACCATCTACTATCTACTATCTAGTGTCTATGTATTTTAGCCAACTTTCACGCATAGATTGCTTTATAGTGCAGTTGGAATATTAAAATGTTGATTTGCCTGCCATATATTTATGCTATATTGCAATAGCTTTTGCGGAATGTTACAGTTTCAAGTTGAAGTGCAATTAATGCCTTGCTGCAGCTGAAGTATGTATTCGATTTGCGAGCCATTCAATTGCAGATTGTTTTGGCCCCATATCAATTTACGAAGTCGGTTCAGTGAACAAGACAATTGCACTGCTAGCCAATTAGCTTGTGTTTGGAGTTACTTACTATTGATTTGCATGCATTTAAATCTAGTGAAAGCACTTTGCGCTCTCTTAAATTTGCCGGGCAGTAAATCTTGTTTCTCCACGTTTTTTTTCCTACTTGGGGATTGCTCTGCTGTTGCAAGTTAAAGTAAATCAGGGTCAGAGCTGAAGCAAGACACACATTATGGAGTTTGCTGCCTTTCTGCGTGTGTGTGTGTGTGTGTTTATTGTTGCTGACATTTAAAATTACACACTTGGGAATGCGGGAGAAGTTTTGCTTGAAAGTAAACTAAATTAAACACAGAGCAACATTGGCATAGCCTCAGACTAGGCAAGGGCAAGAGGTTAAATAAATGACAACTGACCATCGAACGGTGAAACGTGCCACACACACACACACACACACACACACAGAGAGAGATACATTGTTGACCTGGGGGGAATGCCACGCCTTTGTAGCAACTGTAACTGCTTCGTTGTCCTGGTCAGCACAAAACTTGCCAAGCGACAACTAACTCTATATTTGTATAGGGCGGCGGGGGGGTAGAGAGAGCACACACATATATAAATATAATAGACTGAAGCTTAGTGCGGGGCCTGCTACGTTGTGTCAACGTTGTGTTTCTGCTGATGCGACGGATTTTGAGCAGGACGCAGGACTCACAATTCAGGACTCACAACTCGGCAAAAGTGTAAATGAGCATTCATAGCCAGCGGCGCAATTGTCACACTTGCAGCCTCCAACACACACACACGCACACACACATACGCTTGCATATGCATGAGTGCTCAACTGTCAACTGAATCTCTCGCTTCCCACCTCATGCCATTTTCCACCATGCATCTATATCTTTGACTCTGTGCAACACACACACACACAGAGCATGTCATATTTTTTTATTTGCCCCAGCTCCCCGCTAGCTGTGTTTTTTTTTTGTGGACCGCCCCCCTGCCCCCCCCCCCCCCCCGCCGCACTGTTGCTCTAATTGGAGTGCTTTAGCGAGCTTAGTGCCTGGCGGACATTTTCTGGCATTTTAGCGACTGTCGATTGCTTCGTTCTCCATTTGGTTTGTTCGGTTTGCTGGGGTCTGGGATCTGCCTTTTTTGGCTCTGATGCTTGGCTTTACGGTTTACCTCCCCCCATCCCCCTCACTGTCTGCGTCTCCTATGCAGCCATTGATAACTGCGATTCGCGCTCGTTGATAACTGCTCGAAACACACACAAGCTCGCAATTGTCCACTTTATCCTTGGCATCCCTGGCATCCTTTGGCTCGTTTACACAACTGGCGTCTCCACGTGCAGCTGCAGTTAACCTTTCCAATTGAGACTGAATTCTTATTCCCATTTACAGCATTTTTGCGAGCACTTCAAAAGTTGTACAGCAATATATCATAATGAAGCCATAAGCTTGAAATTATTGCTCCACTTCAAGTTGGGCAGCATCGTTTATTTGATTTCCTGTCTACACACGCCATTTAATTACAATTCCCCAACCCGCTCTCTATTGTTGTAAAGCACTTTTCAGACATTCCCGACCGCCCATAAATTGCCGACAACTTTTCATCGCAACCCGAGCAAAATACAATGACACAACAAAGCTGTAAGATCTATAGTTCTATTATCTTGGGGCTTTTATGTGGCGTATGAAATGCAGATGAAATAAGTTTTCGAGTGGAAATGTAATTATTTTGCTTGCAGCTAATTAACTTGTAACTCTCACATTGAGAAGCTATTTAATAAGCTGTATCAATAACTCAGTCTATTAATGCGCAATCTACAATGAGCAGCTCCTCCGGGTGCCGCAACCCATTGCCATCAAGTGCCAAATAAAGGCATAACCCGGCATTCAACGCTTTCGCCAGCTGAAACCATTCTCACTCTCTCTCTCTCTCTCCACCCCTCCCCTGAAGCAAAAGGCCAGCGACCCGTTGTGAACTTCACCCACAAGTTGGTTCACAGTGGTCCCAGGCGCAGGCTCACAAAAAAAAAGGATAAGTAGCAAAAGGATAAGAATGGGGGGGGGGGGGGAGAGCATAAAGATTGTAGCTTGTAAATGGGCAAATAAAATGGAAATGAATATTATAAAGCAGCCTTGACGCCGCCTGCGGATACAGAAAACGCAAAGCGGCAAAGGACGAGGGCAAGTGGAGGGCTGACAAGTAGCTTACGTAAATAATGTCAACGGAACAATAAAAATAATAAACGAATTAGCTGCTTATGCAGCGCGGGCCGGAGGCAAACTTCACGTCCAAGGAGTCGCCGTCGTCAGTCCAACAGGATACGCTTCTTGTGGGCTCCAATGAAAACGAGAGCTGACAAGCGATGGTTTGAAATGCGGGCACGACACGACTCAACACGACACGACTTTGCACGACACGACACGACACGGGACGAGGCGGCGCAAACATTGAATGCGACTTTTCTGCTTTTGGCCCCGCGGGGAAAAGTGGGAAACTGTAGTCGATTTGTCGCTGTCCGCATCGCTTGCCTTTTTCGCTTTTTCGGCTACTTATTTCGCAGCTTTTCTTTAAACTTCTTGTTGCCGGCCCCGAACACGACGTTAAGATGTTTATGGCTTGTCAAGGATTATTGTTATCACCAGCCAGCCAGGTATGCAAACAGCAACGAGCCCAAAGCTCCTGACTCCTGATACCGACCAGCAGCTGCCCCGTAATTGGCTTGTAACAGTGTGCACTGACTTCGTGTTAATGCTTCGATTCCTGGCTCATTGAGCCGGTCTAGCAACGAGAGTGGCTAGCTTGCAGTTTACGTTCAACTGATTGGCTTTACTGCCGCTTAAGTATATAATTCTAACAGCCAGATAGTTTATTGTAACACACGCACGACTTTAACACTCTGACAGCTGAACACAACTCTTCTACTTTGACTGCCTGTTCATACTGCTGATTCCAACTGCTAATTCCGATTACTTATTCCAACTACTGGTTCCGACTGCTGGTGCCGACTGCGATTCCCACTAGTGATTCCGAATACTGATTCCGACTGCTGATTCCTCCGACTTATTCCGAGTACTGATTCCGTCTACTGATTCCGTCTACGTATTCCGACTTCTGATTCCATCTGCTGGTTCCCACTACTGATTCTAATTATTTCCAACTGTTTATTCCTCCAACTTATTCCGACTGTTTATTCTTAATGCGGATGCTGACTATTAATTCCGACTACGAATTCCGACTGCTGATTCCTCCGACTTATTCCGACTGTTTATTCTTAATGCGGATGCTGACTATTAATTCCGACTACGAATTCCGACTGCTGATTCCTCCGACTTATTCCGACTGTTTATTCCGACTACCGATTCCGTCTTCTAATTCCGTTTACCTATTCCGAGTACTGATTCAAAGTGCTGATTCCCACAACTAGTTCTAATTAATTCCAACTGTTTATTCCTACTGCTGAATCTGACTGCTGATTCCGACTACGGATTCCGTCTGTTAATTTTGATTGCTGGCTCCCACTTCTGATTCCCCCTACTAATTCTGACTGCTGGTTCCTACTGCTGATTCCGACTGCTGGTTCCGACTGCTGGTTCTTACTGTTGATTACATATTTCGACTGCTGATTCCGATTACTTATTCCAACTACTTATTCCATCTAGTGGTTCCGACTGCTGGTTCTGACTACTGATTCTGACAGCTGATTCCCACTACTGATTCCAATTGTTTATTCCTACATCTCACTTTGATATCAATTCTTGCTCACGCCGATTAATCGCCTATTCCATCTTACAATTGTTTGTTTGAACTGACAAGTAGAACTACGAGAGCTCCCTACTCTACAGTGCTATCTGTTTCTATCTACAAATGCTTGCACCTGTAAATCTGTAGTTTAAGTAGCTACATTTAAAACTAGAGTCACTAAATTCAAAAAAAAAAAAAGAAATGTGTCCGCCTCAATGTTGAATCTTGTTACGAAATAAAGGGCAGGAAACTGTTTAGCCTGTTTAGCGGTCATCTGAGTCAAACTCGAACTGCTGCAATTTGACTTGCAAAAGAAATACAAAAGCGATCGTTTAGATGATTGCCCAAATTGTTGCAGTTTCGTCTGAGTTTTCTGTCCAATTAAAATCGGCTTATGAGCAATTCGCATGCAAGTTTCTCGAGTTCGGCTCAACAATTTCGGCTGCAGAGTCTTTCCCAAGTTCATCACATAATATGCTAGTTAATTTACTTGACGGTTAGTTAACTAACTTGGGAATAATTGAAGTACGCTTGCCATCACTTAAAGCTGCTGCTGCAGTTGATAGTCGTTTTCTTTCGGCTTGTGCTTTTGATATGTTGCTCTCGGTTCCATTAGCCTTAAGCTCCTGTTAGCAGAGTGCTGAACCAGAAAACTGTTGAGTGTTATTTAATCCCCACACACACACACTACACTACACTACACTACACTGCGCTACCTGAAAACGGAATTTATGAGCACTGACTTTTGTTCGCCTTCCCATTTATGTTGTTTTTTTTTTTGGAGCTCTCCACTTTTTGGTCGGTGGCAGTCAGGAACTGTGACAAAAGGATTACCGGGGAGTTACTTATGTCAGTTGTCTCCATAGTCCGTGCAGATCGTAGGCTAAATGAGATTAATTTTGAGATTAACCGAGAGTAACAATGTCCCTTTGTTGCCCTGCACACGCTCGCCTAAATTAAAATCAAAATCTCCACTGGCTGTCTGCCAACTCGATTCATTTGAACGCCTCGCTTCCGCAGTTGTAGGCCAGGTGCGGGGGCTGCCTGTCGATTGGTGCGACGTGCAAATTTATTAGATTAACAGCAAATATCAAATAGGAAATTAACTGTCGTCTGGAAAACACGTACACGCCTGCAGACGCATATAGAGCATCAGCGCCGGATGCTGGACAAGTGTCGCTCACTTTCCTGCATTCGGCAGCGTCGGACAGGACACAAGCTTGTCGAGTACACAACGGACAATTGTTTGTGCTCGTTGCGGTGGTCGAGCGTGGCTGGCTGAAATGTTAAA
This sequence comes from Drosophila rubida, assembly GCA_035046165.1. Taxonomy (NCBI): domain Eukaryota; kingdom Metazoa; phylum Arthropoda; class Insecta; order Diptera; family Drosophilidae; genus Drosophila; species Drosophila rubida. The sequence goes on along the minus strand of JAWNOF010000023.1, from coordinate 4,098,981 downwards.
TGTAGCTTGAATGTTGTCAGCATTGCTCAAATGCTATCAAATGCTCGTCATCAGCATGTAAGCATGTAACAAAAGTGCCAGGCGTTTGGTTGCCCACTCAGACTCAGATTGCAACGTGTTGCATAAATGGACGGACAAGGCAAAAAGCTTATGACATAAGCAGGCAAACACACAGCAGCCACGTTGATGCCGCAACAAGCTGATGTCTAAGGCAGCAGCAACACCTAATCAGCTTACAACGTTGCACTGCCAACTTGGACTAGGCTGGTTGCATCAATTGCTTTACCTGTAAACATGCAACTCCTTGTTCCGACTTACTGACTGCACTGCTTTCGCGATCTAATCATGCAAAATAGCTGCGCTAAGCAGAGACACAAACCATAGCGCGTATTTTAACCAGTGCTTATTAAAGAGTTGACAAACTCTTTCGTTTTCTACATTAAACAAATGAAAGTCAACTGCAAGTCAACTTATTTGCAATTACAAACGTCTAGTGGCAGAGCAAAGATTTGATCACTACGAAATTATGATCAAATCAGAAGTCGTATCAAAAATGTATAATTATGTCGACTGCAAGTTTTGTCATGCTGTGTGAATTCCAGTTGACGGCTGCTGCACATCTCAGCTAGTTTATTGGGAGGTGTGAATATGCTTGAAGCCAAATGAGTTGCATCAAGTCATGAAGTCACCTTTGCTGCGGTGCAAGCTGCTCAGTTGCACAGTCTCGGCTGCCGCTGGGCAGGGTCAAGTGGCACAGTGGCAAAGGGCGAGGCGAGCGGCATTGTGGCGAGGCAGCAAGTGGCAAACTTGCAAGTGGCAACGGGCAAGTGGCAACTGGCAACTGGCAAGTGGCAAGTGGCAAGTGGCAAGTGGCAAGTGTGGAGCTCAAAGGACACATGCATTGCCATTGGGCGAGGGAGAGTGTGAGGCTGATATGAATACTCTGCGTGCGTGTGTGGATTTGTATTATTATGGCAAATGCCACAAATAGCTGAATCGCATTCCAAGCAACGCAGACAAAGACAAAGCGTTCAAGCTGTCCGCTGTCACACGCTGTGTGCTGTTGCACGCAAAGCAGCTGATTTCGTTGCCATTCTCCAACTTCAATTTCTATTGCCATTGCGCTGTGCAATGAGCGCAATGAGTCAATGTCGCCGGGACACATCCTTTTTCATGTAGCCGCCAAATGCACATGTGTTTGTTTGTTTGTCGTGCTTGTTTGTCCACTGCGTAGTGCTTCAATCATGGCTGCTCTGCCGGTCAAACGCAATCGCCGGCTTCTCATGTCTCGCACACAACACATAGCGCAGTCTGCTCGACTCTGAAGCACTTGCTAAGCAGACAAGCAAATGAATGAAAGATCAATGTGAATGCAATATGCAAGTCTCTGTTAGTTAAGTCTGTTTAATTTCAAAGCTTTAATAGACAAACTTAATATAAAGTATTTCATTTATTAATACAGAAAATTAGCAAAGAAACAACAAAACTACATTCATATTTTAAAGCATTCTGCTGCTCAATCGATAAAAATTCTTATTTTTAATGTAATACTTAAGTTGAAGCTTTGAATTGAACTTAAAAACTTGATTGTTGAATCCACTGTATATTTCAAGCAGCTAATTATGTACTTATGTTATTAAATGTAATATTTCAACTTGATTTGAAGCTTTTAAATTATGTTAAAAACTAGGTTCTTGAATCCACAATTTATTTCATGCAGCTAGAGTTATTTACTTGGCTTATTGCATTTTATATTTCAACCTAAGTTTTATGTTTCACTGATTTTTTAAATTTAATATTTCAACTTAAGTTGAAGCTTGGAAATGACGTTAAAAACTTGATTTTTTAGTGCGAAATTTATTGCAAACATCTAATTATTCACTTATTTTATTAATAGTAATATTTCAACTTAAGTTGCAGCATTTGAATTATATTTAAAATTCAATTTTTGAATCCACAACTGCAATAACTAATACTTATTTATTTATTTTATTGAATCAAGATAATATTACAACTTCAGCTGATGCTTTTAAATAACATTAAAAACTTTATTTTCGAATCTACAATTCATTGAAATCAATTAATTTTTCACTTATTTTATTGAAGGTAATATTTCAACTTAAGTTGAAGCTATCAAAGTATATTTACAACTGGGTTTTGTTGTCAAGTCTATAGTTTATTTCAAGCAGCTAAATATAGATTTAACTAAATTTTAAGTTTGAGTTCGTCGCTAGCTTATCAGTAACTTCTTCCCCTACAAGTACGAGGTATAAGCACACTCATGTGTGTGTGTGTGTGTGTGTGTGTGCGTGTGTGTGGACTGCATGTTGTCCATTTTGTCAGCTGAAAAGGGTTGTGACAAAATTTTTAAATTAATGACAAAACGAACGAATGCCGTGAGGAACGTGCAAAGGAATTTCAATGCTGCCGCCAATGTCGCCCCAACCCTGCGGCTCGCCATCCCTGGCCGTGCAAAGCTGCCCTGTATTCGCTGTAGCTGCTAAGGCAAAAGCGTTTTAATTAAATTTCATGACCAGTTGCAGCTGCAGCTGCAGCAACAACAACGAGAACAAGAACGACAACGAGCGCAACACAATTTCGACTATTTTCGCATATTATTTATAATCGGAGAGAGCACTGAGTGTGTGCTCACTCACACTGAGACTCACGCCCACGCAGGCACTCATTCGGCGATTCACTCTGCGCGTTGTCAGTCACCAAATGAATCTAATGAACAAACTGAATTGACAATTTGAATAAGCGAAATCGAAATGAATCAAATGGAAATTTCAATATTGTTCTGGCCCCCACAAATACGTGTCTCTATCTGTGCGCCGTGTGTGTGTGTGTGTGTTGACAACCCTGGCGCCTGCTGCCGTCTGCAGAGTTGCCCCCCAGAATAGCAGCCGCAAATTCATTCCGACAGTCATTAAATTTGCAGCAAATCGAAATTCTTTCGTGCAAAGTGTAAATAATTTGGGAATGTCAATCGAGTTGAACTTGAACTCGAGCTGACTTTGACTATTTACCTTTATTTGCGAATTATTATGAATCTCATTGATGTAGGCTGAGTATTTTAATTGAATGATTTCAGTTGTTGCAGACAAGCAGCTTGAATTTCGCGCACTTTGCACTACAACTGTCAAGCAATCGTTTTAGAACTTGAATATTTCTTTTAATTTCACAAACATTTCTAAAGCCAGCGAAATTAGACAAAAGTCTAAATAGTTTTTTTGCCTTCCCTAATGAATTAATTTCTCTTTCTTCAAGTTAACACTCAATAACGCTCTAAATTAATCCATCTCACTGTGATTTTAAGATAAGCCGCTTCTTATTATTTTAATTGCTAATTTAATGTCGTTTATTCATTTAATTTCGAAATCTACCGAAATTAAACAAAGGTCACAATAGTATTTTGCCTGAATGAATTAATTTCTCAATCTTCAATAGCATTCAAAATTAATCCATCTTTCTTTTTTTTTAGATAATCCGATCAACAACAACGTAAAACGTAAGGTGCTACTTATTATATTGTTGACTTTTGAAGTGTTACTTTAATGTTGTATATTCATTTAATCCGCCACAAATTTGTAAAGCTACCGAATTTAGACTTAAGTCAAAATAGTTTTTAGCCTTAACCAAGTTAGGTGCCAAATAATGAATTCTTTATTCCTCAGTTTAACACTCAATAACCTTCTAAATGAATCCATCACACTGTGTTTTTAAGATAAGTCGATACCTATTATATTGTTGACTTTTGAAGTGCTCCTGTAATGCCAGATTTAGAACTTCAATGCATAATCGTTCGATTTGTCGTTAATGCTCTTATGGGAAATAAATTGCAGTGCATAAATCTGAGTACTGCATATAATTTGTTTATACTCGTATGCGTACTTTGCTCAGTACGTTCTATTTATAATGCAATTTATGGCCCAAAGTCACCCTGTAAAACGGCCAGAAATTCAAAGGGTATATGGAGAAGGTGTATGCGAATGCGGCTTTAGTTTCGTGCAAGATATTTGACTAGTCGTCGAGTTAGGCAAACATTCGAGTCGTTGTATCATGTCTGCTTTGATTAGGCACTTCTCTGAATCCTCGAAATGTTTTCGTGTTGTCGTTTTGGGGCTGCGAGTCATGTGTGTCATGTGCATGTTTAGCTGCAATAAGGCAACTTGAGCAGATCGTTTACACAACAACATTTGCATGGGGGTTACGAGTATTACGAAACGCAAACAACGCACGAAAGCGAGAGTGGCAAACGAGCCGCTTTGAATTTTGATTAGGCACTCAAGTATGTATAAACAATAAAACGACAAGACTGGCAACAAGACAACAACTTAATGTGCCGCAGTTGCAAGGTTTTTTTTCATCGAAAGTGTTGCCCCACGACCAGGCTACAGAAGAAGCCAAGCACGAGCACGAACCTGCACAAGGACACACGCCAATCAATTGTCGAATCTTACGTTTGTCAAGTGTTGAATTGCGTTGCAGGAAAGTCTCAACATAACCTATAGAATGCTTGTAAATAAAGTGTATTTATTTGCTGACTATTCAAGTTGCATTGTATTCAATTTTGTAAATAAATATTAAATATTATAATATTATATTTCCAATTATTTAGATTCTTTCCTCGAATGCAACGCGAAGTTAATTGAGAAACTTTCAACAGTTGAGAGGTTTCATAAAATAACAATTGTTGTAAGCGTTTGGCAAGGATTCGTCGTGAGAGGAGGGGCTGGTCAAGCATTTTAATTTGAGGTGAGCGTGGACGGAGGCAAGTTCTCACCGCGATTTAACAATTTGTAATGGTTGGGGCACATTAAAGCCAATGGCTGGGGCAATTTGTTAGTCCATCCGCAACTTTTACTACTGTTTTTTGGTCTCTGCTTCGTTTCATTTCGTTTCAATTCGTTCCGTCTCGTCTCGTCTCGTCTCATCTCTCTTCGTGCATTACGCATACGTCGCGTGGTGAGCGGAGCAAGAATGCAATTTCAACTGGAACTGCACTAAAGTGAAAGAAAGAGCAAGTGCAGTATGTCTGTGTCTGTGTGTGTGCGTGCGTGTGGCCCAGACAGGTAGACGACCAATTCAGACCGTCCGAATCAGAAGTAACCATAAAATGTTGAGGGAGAGAAGTAATAAAATTGCCAGTGGAATGAAAAGGCAGCTGAAACAGCAGCAGAAGCACATTCGACCCCAGCCACGAGTGTGTTCTTAAAGTGTATTAAAATTTTAATGCCGCAACAGCAATCGAGTTCATTTAGCCTCGCACTGCACTCCAACAAAATGCGGGCCAAAATGCAAAACATTCGTCGACAGCCGTTTTCGATTATGGCCATAAAATTGCCAACGGAGCTAAGCTGCAGCAATTTATACATTTTAAGGAAAGAAAGTTTTAAAAAATTAAGAAAGCTCCATTGATTGGAAGCAGAAATTAGCTTAAATTAATTTAAACTTTTTCCACTTTCAGAAAAGATCTTAAAATACGAGTATTATCAATAGCAGTCGAACTTTGAATAGAATCCGCTTATAGCGCTTTATTTTGTGTGACAGGAAATCCTTTAAGACATAAATCATTGGTTTTAAATTTAATTTGTGTATTTCCTACAATTTGAGTTTATTTTGCCATGAATTGAACTGCATTTGCATGTCTTTGTGGTCACTTTGTGCAGCCACCAAATGACGTCAATAAAAAGAAAAATCGCCACTTTTTGCCCCCATCTTCAGCCGCATTAAAACCCTGCCACATTCTGCTTCTTGTGCGCTGCTCATGTGTGGTACCATATATGTGGCATTTCGTCGCTGATGCGTTTTTAATTGTGTTTATTTCCGCTTCGTTGTGACACGTCATTTATTAGCTTCCTCTCACTCTCCCTCTCTGCGCGCCGTGCCTCGCTCTGGCCTTTTGTTTGCCCTGTATCGAGTTGTGATTTATATGCATTTACATACCTCCCAAAAAAACAAAAAAAAAAAAAAACCAGGAGCAGGAGCAGGAGCAGCTGTAGTTGCAGCTGAAGCTGTTGCTGTTGCTGAAGCGGGATCACACAGCTCATGCTTTGTTCACAGCTCGTATTACGCATACGATGCGTGAACAGCATAAAAAATACATATACATGTACATATAATACGGCAGCAACAAAACATTGCAGTGGTAATATGCAAAAATAAGAGCTAGCAACAGTCAGACAGCACAACTTGCACATACTCCGTAGAGGAAGCTTAATGTCAACCATTTAGCTTGTGAATTGCATTTACTAACACAAAAGTTTGATGCATAGCGCTGTTTATATATTTATTTGATATATTTGAAAGACTTTGCAAATTTGATATGTGATTTTTGATAGTTAGAGTAGGAATTTTTAAGAAATTCAGTTTTTTTTCACAATTTTATGTGTGTACTACTTTCTTTTTATTTTGATGTATGGCTTAAGATGCTTAGAGTAGGAATTTTTAAGAAATTTAGTTTTTTTACATTTTTATGTGTGTATTAATTTTTTTTTTTATTTGATATGTGATTTAAGATAGTTAGAATAGGAATTTTTAAAAAACGCAGCTTAATGCCAGGATCCAAATTACTTAAGCTGCATAACAGTCTTTCAGATCTTACTATTGCTGCTAAATGAGCCCAATTAATGAAGTAAAATAATGCTTAGTCAAATCAAGTTCAGTTTCTTAAAAACAAAGACTATTCATACTAATTTTAATCCCTGACTAAAGATGCTTAGAGTTGGAACTTTGAGAATGCCAGTTCTGTGGCATGATTGAATTATGTAAACTATATAAGTTGAAAATCTCTGCTGTCAGTCCGTCAGTCAATCAGGCCAACTAATTTGATGCAGCCTCAGAGCCTGTGCCTGTGCTTGCCGCATTTGCGGAGTATGCAACGTTGGGGCAACGCTGAAAGCTGCAGCTGGAAGAGAGTCATGTGCAGCGACATGTTGAGCGCTTTTGTTAGTTTGTGTGTGTTGTTGTTCCGCCTGAATTCCATCATAATTACAGTTTCAATTTCTTTTGTTGGCATTTCGCCTCAAATAAGCAACTGCAGGGACGCATATGTTACTTCCGAAAACGGGGTCGCCATGACGAAGCGGAGCGCACGAAGTTCATTCTATTTTCATAGTCGGCTTGGCCTTTAATTGCGGCTTTGTATTATGCGTTAAAACAAAAGCCCACACACTCGCACGAGGGCCACAAAATTTATGCTAATTTGTTTTTAATGCACGTCGCCCATGACGAAGCCGACAGCCAGCAAGAACAATGAGGACAACAAGTGCAACAGCTGCCGAAATGGCCAATAACAATGAGAGGAACAAGGCCAGGAACAGAAACGACGGCCAACCGAAATACATTTCTCATTATCATCGTTAGTTTCGCGACACGCCCCTCCACCACTAATCATCGCCATCATTCAACCCAAATAATTGGCGTTCAAAAGGAACAAATATCAGCTGAAGAGCTGCAATTGCAAGCCAGCATATTTGACAACACTTCCACAGCCAGCTTTGTCTGCGTTTCAAATATTTGGCTGGCTGGTGATTGTACATAGTAGGCATTTACTCGATTGTCGAACTCATGGGGCAGTTCAGTCGGAACACACAGAGAGCTGAACATTCCGAGCTCACACTTCAGACTGTAAACATCATAATCTAAAATAAATATATTTACAAATATATTTTTTTTCCCTCGATAATATGGCTGACTCGAAGAAAGCCATCGAGTCGTGGCCGGCCTATATACTCTATCAAATCACGTGCTTCCTGTACTCCATACTCAACATACACGAGGAGGAGGAGGAGAAGGCACCTGAGACGAACATCGCGCTCACCTTGGTGTGCGCTTTCTGGGCCTTTGTCCTGTGCATCTTCGTGTTCCTCTTTTGCGGCAAAGACTCGATTACCGTAAGTACCAACGACACAGTCAACAGGCTGATCGCTGATCGACTACTTACACTTGGCAGGCGGAGGCACGTTTTCGACTCGAGGATTTCCAAGAACAGTTGCGACAGTCAGCGGAATGCCACAATTACCAAACCAATCTGGCCTTTGAGAAGTTCAACGAAGATTTACGTGGAATGCGCGCCGCATCGGCCTTAAGATGTCGCAATGCAATTGCCGCGGAGGCGTGCAATGAAGTTTGTGAGGCACCGCGCGATAATGCTAGCGATAATCCAGACAATGCATTGCCCGACCTGGACCTGACGCCATCCACAAGCGGCCTGCAACGTCTGTCCACTTGTAGCACATCTCAAGATGAGAATGACGCCGATGATCGCGAAGAATCATCCGATATAACGGCAAGTGATCCAGTGGAAGTTGACCTGCCGCCGACAAGCAGATCTCTGTATCCGATTACCGAGGCTGAGGTCGAGGAATATTCTGACGAAGGTGCACAAGGCGACTATTGCCATGCACCACACAACGAACAGTGCTATGAGGCAGTCGAGGACAATGCATATGGCGTTGAACCACTCGCAGAGTATGCCAACGAAGCAGGCTCTGACTATGGGGGCGAAGCGTGCGACGACTATCGTGAAGACTATCGCAATGAGTCGCAGAATGTGTCGTGCGATGAGGAGTTGCCAAATTGCAATGAAAACTCCGAGGAGTATCAAAATGAAGCAGTCGCAGAGTATGGCAATGAAACATATGATGAAAATTGCAACGAACCAAGCGATCCATATCAAAGCTATGCTAATCAAACACTCGACTACGAGTTGCCTTCGGCAAGGGGACAATGCCAGGGCAACGTGGTTTGCGATAGTTCACAGCATGAGTATCGCAATCAAACACTCGACTACAAGTTGCCTTCAGCAAGGGGACAACGCCAGAGCAAGCTGCCTAGAGAATCGCTTTATCGCAACAGTTCACAGAATGAATATCGCAATCAAGCACACAACCAGGCATTGCCAACAATAAGCGAAGAACACGAGTCTGACCGCGATGAATATTCTAACGGGTCGCGTGAAGCTTTTGAAAATCAACCACTCGATGAAGGGCCATCGACGAGCGGACTTCAACGGGGCGCATATCGCAGCGGGCTGCGCGAAGTATCGGCAAATAAACCACGCGATCTGTTTGGGAGTAAACAACGCGGTTTAGTGGGAAATAAACAATGCGATGCTTCAGTATATAAACGTGATACATCGGCATACAAACCACGCGATACAGCAGGATACGAACCGCGCGGTTCATCAGGATATAATCCACGCGATAGATCAGGCAACAGGCCACGCGATATTTTCGGAACTAAATCACGCGATGCAACAGCAAACAAGCCACGCACTCAATATGGCAATAAACAGAGCGACGATGTCTTCCCAACGGCCAGAGGCCCACAACGCGACAGGAATCTTCACAGGGAGTCGCCGATTTACGATAGCTCGCGCCATAAACCAGCAGCCATTGATGAATTGCCGTCGACAAGCGGAATGCAAAATACGTGGAACATTTCTGGCGGTCTGCCAATGCGCAGCCAGCCACGCAATGAACCCCAAGATAAATCGCACGCCGAGCAGCGATACAGCGATGACTTGCCATCAGCAAGCGGCTTCAATAGAGATGCGCCGCTTTGCGATACTTCGCGCGATGCATCGCCAAATGAGCCACTCGACGAAGAGTTGCCCTCCACAAGCGCACAGAGCAATGTGACTGAAGCACTCGTCGAGTGGGACGAGGCAGCTGGCTACGAGGCAAGTGCCGATGAGGCAACTGGCGATGAGGCAGCTGGCGACGAGGCAGCTGGCGACGAGGCAACTGACGATCGGGCAGAAGAAGAAACTGAAACGAAGCCATTCGACGACGCTGATGAGTTGCCGTCAACGAGCGGCGCCATTGTGCCGGTGGAGGAGTCGCGCTTTGTGGTCATCGATGATGAGCGTCCGTCCACGAGCGGATTCCAGCGTCGCCGCCAAGTGCAGACTTGCGCTGTCAGTCCGATGCCCAAGGAGAACGACAATCCGCTGGATCGCAGTCAGCAGCCATCGCAGCGCCAACAAGCCAGGCAACGCAATCCAGGTCGTTCCAGCTCACCGCTGCTGGAGATCGATGCTTTGATCTCGCCGACCCAGCGTCGGGACATCAATGCGCTGGTGCGCAATCCAACTAGTCCCAATCGCAATGCGATCATTGACTTCCTGGACGACGATGATGATGATATGCAGCTGCCGCTGCCGCGGCGTCCGCTCTACGTGTCCGAGTGGGATGAGGTGCGTCAGATCGCGTATCGCATGCCGCGTGTTAAGAAGAAACCGGCGAAGCCATTGTGGAAGTGGTAACCCACACATTGTTCTGGTTTTCTGTTTTGTTTCCAAATTTTCGCCATTGCAACTTGCCCCCAGTTTCGAGTTTCGGAATGAGGACAGGATTGAAGCCACACACACACACACACACACGTTACAGACTGAACAGAAGAGCCAACTCTGCATATCAGATGGCTCATATACTTGTTTAAATTGATTGACTGTAATTTTACAGAATTTTTCTTTATAGCCCACGGCATCAACTGCCAATTCTTTTCCACTATAAACACGACCAAACCAAGGAGCATGCAAATATATGTATCTGCAAGATATAAACATCAGTTGTTTGTTTTACAAGCGCGACAGTCGCCGTCCTAGATATAGATAGATAGAGTGGTAATTTGGCAACGAAATATGAGGGGAAAGTTCACACGAAAAATAGAAGTGAAAACAATTTAGGAGTGCATCACATTGATTTGAATTAAAAACGAAATTAAGAAAATAAGAATTGGTTTATGTTTACAAGTTTTAAATTTACTTGGAAAATAATCAAAGAAATTCAATGAAGATAGCAAAGAATTAAGGTCGTGAATATTCATTCATGTGAAAGGAAATTCACAGAAGTTAAAACATTTTTGAAATGCATCACATTGAATTGAGTTAAAAACAAAATTTAAAAAAGTAAGAATTGGTTTTTAAATTTACCTAGAAAATAATCATTCAATTCAAATAACAAGTTAAATAAATTTAATGAAAATAACAAAGAAAATAATCATTCAATTCAAATAATAACAAATTAAATAAATTTAATGAAAATAACAAAGAATTCAAATTGCCAAACTACAATTAAATATTAAAAGTATAATAAATATTATATTAAAAGGAATTCCACAAGAAATTTAAAATATTTAAATTTTTGAATGCGAAACATTAAATTGAGCTAAAACTAAGAGTAGATTACAATGTCAATCTGAAATTTATTAATAATACATTACATTTAATTAAAAAAGTAAACTAATTGATGAATGCAGATACTAAAGAATTGAGGTTGACAAACGACAATTGCATTTAAAAGGAATTCCACAGGAAAAATAAAAATATATAAATAAGAATATTCAATTTAGGAATGCAAAACACTAATAAATTGAGTTAAGAAACAAAAATAAATTGAAATAAACAAAACACCAATAAATTGAGTTAAAAACAAAATTAAAAAGCGAGAATTGGTTTCCAATTTTCAAATTCACTTAAAAAAGAAGCATTAAATTTAATTTAAAATATAAATGATTTAAATGAAGATAAAGAATTAAGGTCGTCAAACGACAATTGCATTTGAAAGCAAACTTTAAAGAAAAGAAAAATATAAATAAGAATATTCAATTTATGAATGCAAAACATAAATAAATTGAGTTAAAAACAAAATTAAAATGCAAGAATTGGTTTCCAATTTTCAAATTCACCTAAAAAAGAAGCATTAAATTGAATTAAAAAAATAAATGTATAATAAAGTATGGAGGTTGCCAAAAGCCACTTAAATTACATTTCAACTCAGCTTAACTTTTACTTTGTCGCATTTTCAGAGAGCAGTCTATAGATTTAATTGTTATAGCTTTGGCTAAGACGATTTTCCATTCATTATCTAAATACTTGCTGTAAGAACTTTCTCATAGTCACAGTCTTTATAATATTACTAACTGCCGAATCACGTTGAGATTGTGCACAGGTGGAAGAAGTTGGTGGTATTTAATTTTTGCAGATTTCGTTATGGATACCGAAGTTGGGTTTTTTTCTGGCACGCTTTTTGTCGGTCAACGTTTTTCAATGTCGCGCGAAAAAGTCGAAAGAAACTTCCGATTACCATTTTTCATTTCGGATTTCAGATTTCGGAATTCACGTTTTGCAGTTGGCATTCCTCGTTTCGCTTTGCGCGCTGCACTTTAATGTGGAATCTCGACTTGCGTGTGTAAAATGAAAATGTACTGCACACACACAGACACACACAGACACACGTGCACACACGGACTCACGCAAAGGAGTGACTCGCATGGAGGAGTTGAAATGCAAGTGGCGACTGTGTAAAATTTATTTAATTAATTAATTTATAAAAAGGACGACAAAGTGCGATGGCAAATGACGCAGGCGATGCGAGCGTCGGGCTTCACGTCTTGCAAAAAACAAGAAGGACAACAACGACAACAACAACAACAAGGAGTTGACACTGGGAAGCTGTGAACGTATTTTGAGTTGTAAAGGAGCAGCTGCTGCTGTTAGTCCTGTCCGCTGCCCGCTGCCCGCTGCCCGCCTCGTCCTGCCTGCTGTCAGTCTGCCTGTCATTTACAATTTTAATCTCGTTGTGCAGTTTAGCTTAAGTTGGCTCCCGGATAATGAGCACAATGTCAGGACAACGCAGAAGACTTGCAACAAACTGCAGCGCGCACACAACAGCGGGCGACGGTAATTAAAGAGGCAAGCAGTCGAGTGCGACGGGGGGAGAGGGGCATCCGCAACACCTGGCCAAAAAGGCAGCAAATTTTTTTAAGCGCGGCGCATTTTCATGGCTAATAAATCACTTTTAATATTAATAAAACATAAATCACGGCGACTAAAAACTTGACAAGAACGCCAGCGAGGGAGGGGGCGTGGCCGGTAGTTTAGTGGCACAACTCCGCCCAGCGCTTTTGTCGCCACCGCCCCCGCCCCCGCCCCCGTCGCCGCGTTGGCAGAAAGTTTTTCGCATGGCCACGACAAATTCGCTCGGGCAGCGTTTAAAAAGATGAAGAATGAATGTGAAATGCGGGCGCCCCGAGATCCCGTTACGCCGATCCCCGCCGCGCCGCGCCGCGCCGCAAACCCCTTTTGATGCGAGCTTGCAGGAACTGCGCGGAAGGAAGGAAGCAAAAGGAAGGAAGTCAAGTGAATGAATCAGACGCGTCTTGAATGTAACAAGTTGAGTGTTTAAGCAAAGAGTCAACTCAACTCCAGCGCGTTATTTGACTTTAAGACTAAAGAGCAGCAAGTTTCAAGTGGAGGATCTAAAACTTGCAATCAGCTGCAGCTAATCAACATTTTCATTATTTAGGCGCAAATATCTAAGAGCGCTAAAAATTCCCTTTTTTAATTTACAAGTTTTTTGTGATATTATTTAAGAAACAGCTTTAACTGAGGTATTTGATGAATGCCAGACAAATTGAATTACTGTCAATACTTTGAGAGGTTTCAATATTCTAGCAACATGAAATTATTTTGTGTTTCCTCGAAATTTGTTTAAAGACAAATTTTGCTTTTGAAAGTTGTTACAATCGCGCCAAGCATCAACTTGACTGCGTATAATCTGAAGTTTAAAAAACACATTGGGATTATAACATTATTATATTGCAGAGTTCTGCCAGAAGCTGCCTAGAGACCTGAACTATATATAAATTAGGGAACCGACTTCATATTGAAAATGAAAATGATTGATAAAAGATTCTACACAATTATGTATACAAATAGCTCCAGATAGCACTTTAATTACCTTTTGCTTGTGGGCAGCAAAAAACACACGCTTAACAACACTGTTTTACTTGGACTTTGTTTATTGGGAAAAAAATTGAAAACAATTATGAAGCACTTGAAAAAAATAAACAGTATTTTAGGCTGTGCACTCGAATTATTTTTGCGAACTGCGAAACTGTATGCTTCACAAACTTGGACAATTCCTCGATTTTTTGATCACTCTGCGCACAAAACACGGTCGAGCGTCGTGCGAGTTGAAACGTTTTGGTAGCGGTCAGAAAAGCGAGTTTTCAACGAATTTACGATAACGCGCAAACGATAATCGCACACGTCCTTTTTTGGCTGATTCTTCTGCTGAGACTTTGCCACGCTGGGGGCTCTCTGGAATTGCGACTGTGACGCTTCTGGATGGCGCCCAATGACCGACCGACGCGCTAGGAAGTTGCCCGAGCACTGAACTTGGCAGCGTTAAGCGACGCTCGCATTGGGCCACAGGATAAGAACAGACAGCTTGGGCCCAACACAGCAACACAGCAACACAGCGCACGGGACCCAACACAACCGAAAGCGAGCGAATCACACGAAGCCAACGAACCGAACTTCCCAAGCGCACACGAACTGTGCCAACGACTCGTAATCGCATCGTTTCGCATCGTCGAACATGTTGCGCCGCTGCTCGCAACATTTCTCAACCGCCAGCAACATGTTGCCAACATCTTCTCGCCGGCATCAATTGCCTAAATATCACATAGCAATTCCATTACTTTCTTGCTTATTTCTTTTTTATATTACTTGAATATTTATGCATTTTACACTGTGAATTCACAAGTTATACTCACATTCCTTTTCTTTTTGTCTTTGCAGCGATGATGACGAGTGAGTTCTACGTGATAAATGTATTATTATAGATGAGTAAGAAATCTCAAATGCCGTGATTATTTTTTGTGTGTGTAATACGATTGCAAATTGTTTTCAAAGTGTTTTCTTTTGAGTGTTTTGTGAATAAAAAGTGGTTGTAAGTAGCGCAATATATAGTGAAGTCAAACAAATTATTTTGCGTGCGCAATTTTTGGTGATCAAATATTAAAAATGTGACCAATTTAAAAAAGCGAGGTTATTTAATTCCCTCTACTTAAAATGGTTCTGTTTTTTCTTCTTTTTTTTAAGTGTTTTGTGAGTAACAAAATCGTAAGTCATTGTAAGTCATTCTAAATAAAGATATAGTAGCATCAATTAATCAAATGATCAAATATTAAATATGTGATGAATGTAAAATAACGCAGTTTTTTCATATTCCAATGTCACAGTGTAATTAAAATAATTCTTTTGTATTTTTTTTAAGTGTTTTAAGAGTAAAAAATGGTTGTTAGGAACTCAAAATAAATTTATAGTGGAATTAATAGATTTATTTTGAGTGTGCAGTTTTAATTATGTGATCAATTCAAAGTTGAGTGTATTTTAAATACTTGTTATTTTTTCTTTTTTTTATGTGCTTTGTGAAAAACAGTTTTTAAGGAATTTAAAATAAATCTAATCTAGTGGAATTAATTGATTTATTTTAAGTGTGCGTTTTATGGCGATCAATTAAATATATGTTCTTGTTATTTTTTCTTTTTTTTAAGTGTTTTGTGAGTGAGAGAATGTTTTTAAGTTATTTAACAATTAGTCAATTCTCTTTGGAATTCGCATCATCAAAACTCGCGGAATTCTTGCTGGGTAAGTCTTGTTTATTTTAACTTTACTTCAATATACCAGTTGTTGAGTATTGGCTGTAGTAATGCACTTTTTTTAATAAACAAAAATGTTTTTTTGGGAGCTAATTAAAAGTTTATAGTAGGCAGATTTGAATAGTTTTGGGAATCATGGAATTAAATGATCACTTTGCTAAGTTAATTTCAATAAGACAAGAGGAACTTTCTTAGGGCAACAATCTGGAGCTGTTACAATTTTCGATTACTCGCTGTCATTGTGTGTCCATTATGCGCGCTTAATAGTTTGATTGCTTTTGGGCTTTTGGGGCTCGCGGCGCCGTGTAACCGCATTAGCTTTTAGTGTAACACGCTTCAATTAAATACACACGAGCAACTCGCTGTAGAGTGCACTCGAAAGCCACACCAGACACAGAGAAAGAGAGAGATAGAGCGGGAGAGGGTGGTGTGAAAATATGCTGGGTTGGGGAATGGCCAAAATATAATTAAAAACGCAGCTGCCTTTAGCGAAATAACTAAGATAACTGCGGCTTTTGCAATCAAAGTCACTTAATATGCGCCAAACCAAGTTACACACACACACACATAGAGATGCTCTTTGGCAGTAACCCTTTCAGCAGACACTTTGTGTCATAGCCCAACGGGAACTAGTTTGGCAGTGCATCCACATACACAAATCAAGGAGACCAATAAACGGAAGAGCCAGCCGAGTGTGTGAGTGTGTGAGTGTATGAGTGTGTGTGTGCAGCACTTTTGCTGCTTGCTTTAATGAAATTCGTTGCGTCGACTGCGACGGCAACGGCGACGGCGACTGCGACGGCGACGGCGACGTCGACGCTGCTTTTTATCAAATGAACACGAAAATTGTAGTCAATGTAAAAGAGGAGAGGCCGCAAAGCGGGAGGCGAGCGCGGCCGAGGAGCTTGGGCGGCACTCACTTTCATGCTTCATAAGTAAATTCATTTGCCACGCCCCCCCCCCCCCCACACACACACACACACAGAGAGGGAGGGAGGGGGCGGGCACGCCTCTATGCTTGCGTTGATTTTAATGAAATGTCATCAACTTTGAGGTGTTTATTGCGCTGACAAGAAGACAAGGGCTCAAAGGGGAAGACAGAGAGAGAGAGAGGGAGGAAGAGAGAGAGAGAGGGAGGAAAGTTGGGACGCACAAAAACCCTTTGAGGCGACACGGCTGCCAGCCAAAGGCGGCGAAAGTAATCTTTGAGTCTTAATGTCACGGCACGCAGCCAGCGAGGGAGCTGAGGGACAGGCGGGCAGGTGTCGAGTTGCCGGTCTTCGGCAAAACATTTTCATGTATCATAAATTGTCAAACACTTAAAAAGTGATTACGTGTGCGTGGTGGCAAAGCCGAAAGTGTCCCCTTGCCTCTCCTTCTCCACCCCGCAGGGCAGCCAAAAGTGAAATCCCCAAGCGGCAGCCTCAATCGGTACATCAATTTATAGACTGTGGCGCCAAGGAGCCTTGTTGGCACTTTAGATAAACAATTTTGTGCAAGTTGTTAACTTTAACGATGACTCATTAATTTCGTAGATTGAACACGCGTAGTTTTATCTATGAACTGCTGCTCAAACTCGTTTTGCTGACTCTTTTGTTTGCCGCCTGCCCCTGCGAACCCCAAATTCATCAGACACAACCCCCTCGCTGACCCTCGCTCGCACATTGCCAAATATATTTCAAAATTCAAATTCGAATCCGGGGCCCCAAACCCAAAACAAAAGCCTCATCCTCATCCTCATTGTCATTGTCACTTGCCGGCATTAAGCGACTCGACAAAGTCACAGTGCAATGGCCAAAAACGAGTGAAATGTGAGCTGAACTGACAGCACATGAAATAATTGGGAAAATCAACTCCTCCCCCCCACCGTTATCATAACATATTCAGGCCGCCAGACGGATTCGATGAAGCTGCCAGCAGCTAATATCAATGCTGCAGCAAACTGACAACTATGCAAAGTGCAGTTAATAAGTCTAGTCCAATTCTTACATCACCAGTTTCGAGCACTTTAACATTTATTTTCCCCTTTTTTTTGTACTTGATACTGATATTTTACTATAAGATTTCCATATTTTTTTCAAGACTCGATAGTTTTATTGTATATTAGGGCATAATAATACGTTTACTGTTGTTTAATCTTAGACGTTTTTTAAATTTCGATTTGATCGCTGTCTTTCGTCGTGTGACTTAATGTACACTCCTCTTCTTGCGGCTCTTCTGCTGCTGCTTTTATGAACAGCTGATCTGTGCTGGCACGGCGTTGCCAGACCTTTCCTACATGCGTTTCTATTGCGATAAGAACAGGTTGTCCTGTATTCATTAAGTGTTTTTTATTCCGAATACTATATTGTTCAACTGAATTGTTAAATGTTACTTTATTTCTTGTGCAATTGTACGGCGTTGCCAGACCTTTCCTACATGTATTTGCATTACATAGAATAGATTGACTGTATTCTTCAAGAGTGTTGTTTATTCCGAATTCCATGTTATTCAACAGAATTGTTAAATGTTACTCTATTTCTTGTGCAATTGTTAACTGAAAGTTGCTTTTAGAATTTATGTATTAGACTTTAATGAATCTTTCAACTTGAGTTTCTGGAGTATCAAGCCAAAATGAAGGACATCGACTATTGATTGACTACTGAAAAACTTGCTGTCATCTCAGAATTTTGTAAGCCAATTCTTGAATTCTAGTTGTTGTTCTTCTTCTGCTGCTTTTCAAGCGTTCTTAGTCTGCTGCTCCTCTATTACGAAGTAAAAATTAATATTACTATATTTCTTGTGCAATTGTTAACTAAAAACTTCTTTTAGAATTTCAAATGTGGTGTGCGAGAGTCGAGCTTACATTATCTTTATCTTTTACCAATAGTTTGTAGATTATCAAGCAAATATGATTGACATTGACTATTGATGCCCTGGAAAACTTGCTTCCATATCTCCCCTGCTATTTTTGTTCTTATTGTACTACGCTTATCGAGAAAACTGCATATAGAATATTGCATGTTGTGTGGGAAAGTCGAGCTCACTTTATCTTTATCACTTAAATTGATTTTGTGTAGTATAATGATTGACATTGCTTATTGCTGCCCTGGAAAACTTGTCTTCCTTGCCATTTTTGTTCTTCTTCTACTACGCTTATCGAGAGTTCTTTGTCTGAATATTAATATTACTATATTTCTTGTGCAATTGTTAATTGAAAATTGCTTTTAGAATATTGCAGGTGGTGTGCGAGAGTCGAGCACACTTTATCTTTATCACTTAACTTGAGTTTGCGTAGTATAATGATTGACATCGCCTATTGATGCCCTGGAAAACTTGCTTCCATGTCTTGCTTGTCATTTGTGTTCCACTTCTGCGGCGCTTCTCAAGCGTCCTTTGGCTGCTGCTCCACTAATATGAAGCATCATTCGCTGAGACGTCCTTATCGTCCGCCAAGAATATTTATACATGGCTATGTAAGTGCTGCTTAGTAGCGAGAAGTGCGCGCTTCAGTTGGCTGCAACATTGTTGTTGCATTCACCTGCACAATATAAGGAATAAAATACAATTTTTTTGCTGCTCCTCCGGCCACTCATTTTGTGCAGTTGGTGTTGGTGTTGTTCGACAAATCGCTACAAAATGTAACTACTTAACAGCGTCAACATTGCCACATTGCGAGGCAGGCATAGCTTGTCTTGCTTGATGGCGAATGGCCGGGGGGGGGGGGGTACGGGGTAGGGGGCAGGCAGTCTGGCAAATTAAGGAATTTCTACTGCAAACACAAACACAAACACAAAGCGAAAAAGCTGCAAGTCACGCAACATCATTTGGCCCTAGGGTCAGCAAGTGGCAGCAAGGTGGGGTGGGGGGGGGGTGGGTTGCGGAAGAGGGCAGTGCAGTTGGCCAGACACGAACGAGCTCGCGGCATGTCCATCAATGAGAATGTATGTTGCTGTTGAAGAACAATCGTTACCCCAACACCTACCAAACACTTCCCCACCTCCCCGTACACCCCTCCTCCCAACCCCCACCAAGAGTGCGTGCCTTCTACTTTATTATTTCTTATTGAATAATTATGGCTCATTTGGTGTTGCGCTGCTCGACGGGGGGGCGGGTGGCGGGTGGCGTTTGGCGGGCGGCGGATGGGCGTGCCCGCGGCGGCAGCGATAACATCGCAAATGGCCGCAAGCGTCAATCGTCAACTGGACTAAAAGAACTCCCCCCTAGCCGCTTGCTGGCATGGTTGAACGCTTCACGTGCTTATCTCGTTTCCGTTGCTTCATTTAAAAGTTAATGACTGCTTTCAATGCCCAGCTGCGAGGACGACGAGCACACAGCTCCGCCTCGGCCGCCACCTCCGTCTCCCCCTCCGCCTCATCCTACTCCCCAAATTCCGTCAGCATTGACATTGGCCATCGAGCCCAGGGCTCGGCGTGTCACCAGACAGCTAAATTGATTAGGTTTTCCACCAGCAACAAATAAAAAAAAAACAAGAAGTAGAGAAAAAATCATTGCATACATTAGGGCGCAGCAGCAAGACTTGAAAACGATTGAGCAGCCAAAATATCTCGTACTTTTGAAGCAGATTGAACGAGGGACACTTCTGATTGATTGACTAAAGCAGTTTGATTGACGTGATAGTGATATTGACTCACTGCGATTGATCTAATAATGGTAATGTTTAGCTAGACTTTTTGATTGATTGAATGCTTGCTGCGTCATAACTTGGCCAATTATTAAGTGTGATTGATGCTTTGATTGAGTAATTTCTTGTTTGATTCATTGCCAATTATTAACACATGAAAACGATTGAACAGCCAGATAATTTCGTACTATTTGTTTGCTGATTAAAGCAGTTTGAATGCGCGAAGCTTCTGATTGATTAACTAAAGCAGTTTGATTGACGCGATATTGACTCTCTGCGTTTGATTTAATAATTACATTGTTTAGCAGTCAACTGCTGTTTGATTGATTGAATAGTAGTATGATGCGTCATAAGTTTGCCTGTTAATAAGTGTCATTGATGCTTTATTGAGTGATTCCTTGATTGATTGGTGGCAGCCAGAATTTCTCGTACTTTCTGTTTGCTGATTGAAGCAGATTGGACGAGGGACTCGTTTAATTGATTTACTAAAGCAGTTTAACTTCACTTGATAGCTATATTGAGTTACGATTGATTTAGTAATTACATTGCTTAGCTGGACGCGTGTTTGATTGATTGAATGGTTGCTGCGTCATAAGTTTGCCAGTTATTAAGTGTGATTGATGCCTTGATTGAGTGGCGCATCTGCGCGTAGCTGACTTACTTACTTGATTGATCGATTGCAACGACTACGAATGCGACTTTCAGTTACTTTGTGTCCATTACAGGGTATTCGAGCCTCACAATGGCTCCTATATTGTGGCGCTGCCTTCGTCGCGTCTTCGTTTTGTTACTTTCAAATTGAAAGTCACGCAACAATTGACCAGTCGCTGTCCCGTTGATGTTGCTCTTGTTGTTGTTGCTGAGAATAACTGCCGTTCATTTCCGTCTATCAGTTTGGCCCGGCAGCCGCGACTCGCGAAGTGGAAAGTGAAATTTGTTTGTGGTGCGACCGCCCCTTGCCCCTCGCCCCTCTGGGCCACCGAAGCACTTTGTCGTCTATCTGGCGACTCGCTCGCGCTCTTGTCACAAATCGCATTAATGTCGCTTGTCTCGCCTGCTGTTTGTTGGCCATTAATGGCAAAATGTTATTGAATCATTAACACCTACGAAGCCAGAGCGCAGCGAGCTCTTGGGGAAAAAATGATGCCATAAAGTTTGTTAGAAGTCGCTTAATGGCAACGGATGTGCGAGTTTATTACAATTTGTAACGAGAGCTCTCAAAAACTGTTGATTTACATACCACTCTGTGTGTGTGCGAGTGTGTGTGTGTGTGTGTGTGTGGAAGCACTTATAAAATATGCACTAGTCGCGTGTCTATTTCCAATAAATACTTGCTAAGCCACTGACTCCTCAACCAATAGCGAAAGCAGCGCTCATTAAGTGGAACGAACGTTTAACGACGTCGCAGCCAAGTGTTGACTGCCAAAGACCCGTTCGCTCTTAAAACGAATGTGTTGACTATAAAACGGTGTAGATTAATGTGCATTGCGGATGCTGTAATTAGAATTTGAGTGAACTACAAAAAGTTCTATTTCTGCACTTTCACTCGAGCATGTCGAGTAAACCAAAGTATAAAGCTGATACCAGTTGTTTTTGGCCAGAGTCAAGCATTCCTTTGTGGCTTACGAGTTTAATAGATTACTGCCGCACATTTGGCATAAACATAAGTGAAATAAACTAAATGCCTGGAAGAGTTGTCGTCATCTGCAATGAAAACGACGGAATCATTACTTCCTTGCGCTGACCTTTCGCAATTCAAGTCCGATATATATAGATAGGGTGGAGTGTGCTGCGGCATTTTGGCGAGATGTAGGTAAGGGTTTGGCCACGTTTTATAATGTTGCCGCCGACAATTTTTAAGTAGCGCACAACTGACGTCAGCGTCGTATCAAGCGGGGCCACTCACTGCCCCAAGGAACTGGCGAAAGGGAAGGGAGAGGGAGGAGGCTAGCTCGTGCTTGGCGTTGGCGTCACCGACGCACGCTTAAGCATAAGTACTTCCGACTTTAAAAGGATGTCACATCCGGTTTTGGCTGTCGAGCGTGAAGCGCAGCCCGGCGACGCGATAAGAGTGGACCGCACCCCCCGCCGTGCGGGGGAGCGGTGGGGGCGGGGGGCGGTACGGTGCGCCAAACCGAGACCCAAAAAGAATCGCAACTCAACCCCACGACGAGAGCGGACAGCACGAAACACTTGCGCCACTAGTCAAGGTGCAATTTCACAACTATGTACAAGTCAAGCTCGTGCAGTTGAGAGGCGTCGAGAGTGTGCGCAGTCTGGTCACACTGTGCAGCAGAAGAAATCGGTAAACCTAATGCACATATAGGAAACAACTAAACTTAACCTGTTGCTTGGAGTGTTGCAAATTAGGGAATCCAACTTTAAACCCGCAAATTGTGGCACACTTCAGTGTGACCAGAGCTGTGTGGCAGTGTTGTTAGACGTCAACTTGATGCCTGCCAGCTGCCAAATCAAAAATGAAGTCACAAAAAAAGAAAAAAAAGGAAACAAACAGCCGACGCAAAGTTGTGACTAATGATGATGTTGAGTGCAGTTTGAAGAATGGGCATATGGAATACGGCGCACGGAATATGGAATATGGAATACGGAATACGGAATACAGTTTACGGATTCGGGATTGGGGCGGAAACAATGGCTGAAAGCACAGACAATGCCTGATGCTGACAGTTATGTAGACATCACAACTGCAAAATTGTTCCCAGCCTCATGAATGACAATGCCGAAGAACGTCGCCTGTACCTTTGGAGAGACCCCTCCCCCCCACCACGCTCTCCTGGCATAGGCCGAGGGCAGCCGAGCGGGGCAGTGGAAGCAACCAAGATTGATGAAAAAGCGCCAGAAAAACAATAAAATGTATCTAAGCCAAGCAGGAAAAAAAAACACAACAAGTTAAACTGCAGTAATTGGTTGTGCACAGCGATCAAGCACCCTGTAGCTGAGCTCGCAAAGCCATTGGGCGTATAAGGCTCGAGATTGTAATAGCTTAAGCATTTCAAAGTGAAATCTGTTATCTATTATAATCTAGACAAAACGTAACAAGAATGTAAAGCAATGAAATGGGCGTGTAAGGCTCGAGATTATATAAGATTATGTATTTCAAAGTGAAATCTTTAATCTATTATAATCTAGACAAAACGTGAAAAGAATGTAAAGCAATAAAAGAGTTATGAGAGAAATGTCAACATATGGAATAGAATAAATTGTGGAATTGTTTGTCATATAAAGCATAATACTCATAATGCAATAATCCAAATCTTTAAGACGAGCACTTCAAATATAACTTGGTTTCCAAAGACACTTTCATAAATATTATGCTCACTTTTTGTCAAATGCGTAAATCTTATTTGCGTCTCCTGAAACTTTAACCATGTCAAATTCTGTCGAATTTAGAGTGATATTACTATAAAGCTAGGGTATCAGGCGTAGAGCCGCTAGTTGGTTGAAATGTGCTGTGGCCATAGCTAGGCTCGTAACTGTATCTGCATCATCTGTAGCTGTGGCTGTGGCTGTGGCTCTATTTCTTGCGCCAACTGTAGTTGTATCTATAGTTGCATTTTGTAACAATAAGTGCAGAAAGAAAAGAGTACAAAAAGAACGCGATTGCAGTACGGACGAGAGCAAGGCAAGGAGGCAGGAGAAGATATAGAAGGGGGGGGGGGGGGGGGCAAGGCAAGCAGAAGAGGAAACGAGAAAAAGAAAACGGAAAACCGCCGACAATGTAGACAAACAGAGCATTGAGAATGATGGCAGTGTAAGCGTCAATGTGAACGAGAGCGAGAGAGAGAGATAGAAAGAGGGAGAGTGTAAGAGGAAGAAGGCGCGCGGAAGGGAGACGGGGAGAAGACGGATGAGTCTGATTGTAGCTGAAACAATACATTTGACAAAAGTAGAGTCAACTGCAACTGCAGCAGTCACACATTGCACAAAGGACAAACGAGACGAGCAGACGGACGAACGAGCGCGAGAGAGAGGGGAGCAATGTAAGGGCGTGGAGGGGGGGGGGGGGGTGGTAGCCTTGGGCAGGGGGAAGCTGGCTGAATGTCGCCGCATAATATGTGTTAAGCCAAAAGGATTTGTTATTCGAAACCGAGCGAAAAGATAAATAAACAAAAGCAGCTTCTTGCTGCGCCGCTCTCCCTATCCACCTCTCCCTCTCTCTCGCTCGCTCTCGCTGTGTTGCTGTGGTGGGCGTGCCAGACTGACAACGGCTAGCTGTGGTGCCAAGGATGTGGCAAGCAGAGCAGCAACCACAGCAAACAGCCATAAAAAAAGTAACCAGAAAATTTTTAATAAGTGCCACAATGCAGCAGCAGCAAGATAAAAGCAAAGCAACAGCAGCCGTTGCAATAATGAATGTCCGCTTCACACACACACACACACACACACACAAACACACGTACATATGTGTGTGTGAGTTTACGCTTGCCGGAGGCTAAAATTCAATCCCAGACATAACGTCAGCCGAAAACACTTGAATGACATGGAAAGCGAGAGCCAAATAGCGAAATTGTGCGTGATTAAAGCGTGATCGCTTTGGAAAGCGCAGTCACCACTTTTAACTGCTGGACAAATAATTAAATCTGATTATAATCTGTGCGGGAAACGCCTGCGAAAATTGTAAGAAGCTGCCAAGTTTGATATGGGAAACTACAGAAAATTTGTTGTGCAGGCAAAGCTAGCAAATGCTTGTTAAACAAATTCGATATCTATTTGAAATTCAATTTAATTTACTAAATAGAGCATAGCGTTGTTTCAATAAGTTTGCAAATGTTTTTACATTCAAATATATTTCAATTTCAGTTAACTTCCTATATTTATGGATACAAGTTTCAAAGACTCTCTTTGACATGCAGAAACATATGATTTTCAGGGCGTGTTGAGCTTAATACTCAACTATAAATACTGTTTTAAATCAAATTATAATCTCTGCCAAAAACGCCTTCAAAAATTGTTTAAATTTGCAAAGTTTGCTATGGATAACTACAGAAAATTGGTTATACAAACTAGAGACAGACAAAGCTAGCAAATGTTTGTTCGGGAAATTTGTTCATTTCAATTTGATGCTCTTAATTTGCCAAATATTTTATGAAATGTTTTTGCCATGAAATATATTTCAGTTTTAGTGAACTGCCTTTATTTCTCAATGCAAGCTTCAAAGACTGCGCTTGAAATGTAGAAACAAACGCAGAGTTTGCAGGATTAAATATTCAACTGCAGATACTCAACTGTTTTCAATCCAATTATAAGCTGCTCATTCGAAAATTGTAAGAAGTTGCAAAGTTTGATATAGAAAATTTGCTATACAAACTAGAGACAAACAAAGCTTGCAAATGTTTGCTAAACAAATTTGATCATTTCCATTTGATGCACTTAATTTGTATCTATAACTTTGCAAATGTTTTTGCCATGAAATATATTTCAATTTTAACTGCCTTCATTTCTCAATGAAAGTTTCAAAGACTGCTCTTTGAAATGCAAAAACATATGATTTTCAAAGCCTGCTGGAGTAAATACTCAACTGTAGATACTCAACTTCAGATACTGAACAGTAGATACTCGACTGATTTATGCTGGGCATAATTATGGCCAATCAATGTTAAAAATCACTGCTTGTTTAACGGCACAATTGCAGTGATTTTACGCGGTGTCCGATGAGCCTTTTGAAGTCGCGCATACTCGGCTTGTGTTGTGTATTTGTATAGGCGGTAAATATGTATTTCTTTTAAATTAATAACATGTGAAATGCGCTGTAATATTATTGCGTATAATGCATGCAAGCCGCACACACACACACACACACACACAGCCAGCGATTTTTTGAGGTTGTTTGTTAATTTTGTAAATTTATACAATTTAATTGGACACGAGAGCCGCAGCAAAAAGCGAGCTGTGTTATTGACCAACAAGTTTACTTTTTGCGGTCAACAGCAGAGAGAGAGAGAGCAAGTGAGAGAGTGAGAGAGTGAGAGAGGAGAGAGGAGTGCAGCAACATGCGCATTAATTGTGCGGGCTCTAATGATGCGCACTCGCAATTCACTTTAAATTTAATTAATGCGCAATTTTCGCTTTTAGCCCAGTTGGCATTTTCCCACCTGTTCGCCGGGCTAACTGGTCGCTCACGCCCAACACCTTCCCCCTCCCCCGTCGACACGTTTGGCTGTCTGCGCGAGCTGCTGTTGTTTTTCAAATTGATGAATTACGTTTAATTAGCTGCGCGTAATTGCACCTCACGCTGACGGAGCTGCCCCCCGCCCCCTACCCCCCATCGACAGTCCAACTGGCCATGTGGTCGAAGCCGATAAGCAGCGCCAGAGTCAGAGCCAGAGTCAGAGTCAGAGTCAGAGCCAGTGTCGATGTCAGGTTGCTCAGCCTCAGTCTGCAGTGCACTGAGCCTCCTCCCACTTTGGCGGCATTTTGTGTGCATTACGGCATTATGGTTAGCTGCAGGTGTTTACAGCGTCCATTCTGCTGCTCTGTCTGTGTGTGTGCTGTGCTGTGATGTGCTGTGATGTGATGGATCATCTGCCTAATGAATATTGCCAATTATCGCAATGAGTTTTCAACGAGTCCATTCAACTATTTTGAAAGCTCTGCAAATCCTTGCCTTGCGGTTGTCCCCATTATTTTGACAAACTGCTCAATGCACGTGTTGGCTTATTATCGACTAACGTTGCGTTCCTCGCTTGCCTGCATCTCAATTTGCAAATTAACCCAGGCCACGCATTTATCTCGCTTAACGGCCTCAGCTGTCAGCAGCATTTTTCCCATTTCTACTTATTTACAGCAGTTTGTATTGAAGTAATGTAACTGTTTTTCAATTGTTCAATGAAAATATATAAATATACTTATATTATTAACAACTAACGTCTCAATTTGCAAATTAACCCAGGCCACGCATTTATCTTACTTAACGGCCTCAGTTGTCAGCAGCATTTTTCGCCTTTCTACGTATTTCCATCAATTTATTTTTAAGCAACTGTTTTTGAATTGTTCAATGAAACTGTAGAACTGCTCTTAAGCGAGTAATGCGCGAATTTTGATATTTTCCCAACATTTAATACTTATGGCTCACATTTTAAATACTGCACAAGTAATTTATTAAATGAAAGACTGAATCAATAGTTGAGAGTGACTTTTCTTTTCGACGCCTTTGCTGCAGTTTTCGGAGTGTGGTCGCTAAGCGAATTTCGATAAATAAAGTGTGGCCCTTAAGTGCAGATGTGCCACAGTCATTCTTAACTGTCTCTCTCTCTCTCTCTCCTTCTCGTAATGCTGCTTCGCACAAGTAACTAACTCGACTCGTTCTGTTTTATTGCATCTTCAAGTTCAGCTTGAATGATAACGATTATGTGAAATTTGGGCAGTGCTGTTGCCCTAGTCGTATCATGCTAATGTTATGCGACAAACCCAATATTTAACTACATTTATACGCACTAATCTCAATTGCTTTGGCAATGGCAGCCAGGGGGCAGGCAGAACGGAAGTGGTGGCGACCAACATTCATTTAAAATCATTTAATAAATTCGCACTAAATTTCAATTCCATTTTCATTAAATGCCACATAAATTATACGCATCGAGGGCTGCTGAGGTGTAACCGCTCTCCAGCGGGCCACGGGCAGAGACACAGACACACTCTCTCTCTGTGTTTGTGTGTGTGTGTGGAGACTGGAGAGGGTGCTCTGTCTCTGTGTGTGTGAGTTGAGGGGTCTGTTGGGTTCAGCCAAATCGCGTGTAACCATATTTCGTATTCATTTTAAATGGCGCGCGCCATTTGCGCGTAAAATGCTTTTAATTTTTCCTACATTTGTCGCTGCTTCCCGCTGCCCCCACTCCTCTTACCGCTCCCCGCACACATTGTTGCCACTCAGTCACTTGGGCACATTTTCAATTCGACCTCAATAAAATTTACACAGCGTCCCCGAAGGCCAGAGATTGAGAGTGCTGCGCAGGAGGAGACTGTAGACTGAGACAAGCGCACGCTGATAAACAAATGGGAGGCAAAGAATGAAGACCACCAACTGCAGCTGTGACAAGTGCTTTTCTTAAGCGAAGGTTCTCTTTAAGACGCTTGGAAATTGAAAAAGAAACGCATTAAAGTCGCAGTAATGAAAGTATGCAACTAAATGGGAGAAATCAATGAGACAATTAGAAGGGAATTACATGAAAGAGTAGACAAATGCAATTAAATGTTGGAGCAAATAAATTTGTAGGTTGAAATAGAAATAAGAATACTAAATAAATTTACAAAAAATTATAAATAAATATAGAATGAATTTGAAGAAAGAGGAATGAAAACAAATGTTAAATAGAAAACTTACAAAGAAAAGCAAAATTAATAAAATATGTCATATTTTGATCAATATTTATTGGTTTGAAAACAAATAAGGAGAATACTAAATGAACGTAGTATTCAAAAATACTAAATAGTTTAGTAATTAGTATTTAGGAAATTAAATTAGAAAAAAAAACTGAAAAATCAAACAAAACGAGTTGAAAAAATTAAAACAAATTAAAAAATGAGAGCATTAAGAATGAATAGCAAAATTAAAGAAATATGTCATATATTTACATCATATTTATTGGCTTAAAAAGGAAAAAGGAGAATACCAAATACATTAATAGAATGAGAAAAGGAAAGGAATTACAAAAATGAAAGCAAATATAAAAAATTAATTAAATAAGTCGTATACTCGTATTTGTCTATATTTAATATCGTCGTATATTTGTATATTTGTCTATAGTTTGAAAATAAATAAAGAAAATGCCAAAAAATAAATTAATGGAGTGGAAGTAAAATTAGAGCAAAACAGAAACAATAAACACAAGAAATTTAAAAACTGAAACCAAATAAAAAACAACATTGAGTAAAAGAAAATGAAAATTAAAAAAATATGTCACTTATTTTTCCAAATTTATTTGCTTGAAAAGAAATAAGCAGAATACTTAATAAATTAATAGAAGTAGAAGATATGAAATTAGAACAAATTAGAAAAAATAAGCAACAAAAGGAATTAAAATAATATCAAAGCAGCCAAAATTGAAGAAATATGTAATATATTGCTCCATTGCTGTCTATGCCTGTTAGGGTATTCACGGGTCGACTTGATGGACCTGAAGTGGTCTCTGTTGCTGTTGCAGGCAGTGCTGTTATTATTGTAACCGAGGCGCGTGTATTTATAGTAGTAACACCCCAAAAAGTGTTCATTTCCTCTTTGCCGTGTTATCATCGCCACTTCCGGCACAAAACGGCAACGACAACGGCAACGGCAACGACAACGACAACGAACGATGGGAGGACGACGTTGAAGGCACTCCGAGTGTCTGTCGGACTGTCCTTAGATATCTATGCGAGCTTAAAGGCAGCAACAATAAATAATACGAACTGAAATGAAATGAAATGAAAATGGCAGTGAAACGAGATGGAAGTGAAACACTTTAATCTCGCATCCACTTGAAACATGGAAATCATGAACTCAAAAGCCTTTCCCATTGTCTGCTGCTCGACGACCTTGCAACGGGCTTTTGTTTTTCGCCCAGCGAGGCGTACGGCAATTGGATACCATTCCCCCCCTTGGCTGCGCTGTCCACAGGGTTGAACTCACGCCCGAATGCAAATACAATTGCTATGCTGTGTGGCCGCCTGTGGCAACAAATCGACTAGAAAGCATTGTCCAAAGACAGCAGCAGTAAGAAGATAGACAGCGTGCCAAAAAGACAAAGACAGAGAGAGAGAGAGAGAGAGAGAGAGATGGAGAGTGAGGGAGAGGGCAGCTGGCGAGCGAGAGGGAAGTAAAGTTTTCACTTAATCGCTTTTCGCTGTGTTTGAAGGAAAACAAACACAGCTAATTTGACTTTATCTCCTTGTGAAAAGTTGCCCAAAAGTGCGAAATGTGCAAAAAGCGGGTAGCAAAATAAGAACTGAGGCCAAAATGGGCGGCAAAGTGTGAAGGCGTGGCTGGCTGGTGGCCGGTGGCCAGTGGACACTCGATGGGCATGATGAAACAACATTATGGTCTTGTTCATTCGGCATTCAACTAGTGTCTCACGTCCACAATTCGAGTATTATCGAGTGTCATGAATAATTTTGGAGCAGCGAGCGAGCAGCTGCAGCGACAAGCAAGCGCGACCAGTGGATACCCTGCAAATTAACTTGAAATCTTGCTAAACTCTCCTGCAACGCTGTTTGCTTGACTGTTGATGACGATTAACGTACACCAAAGTATCGCAACTTTTATTTATGTATTTGCAGCATTCTTAATTGCTGATTGGTGACTAGTTTATAAAAGCTTCAAATATAAATAGATAAACTTCCTCTACTTCAATGAAATATATTAAGTTCTTTTACTTCAATTAGCATCTAAATATCTAAATACTTGTTTAACTAATTTGCAATTTAAGTAACATAAACAATACTTTGCTCTTTAAAACTTGATTGCAGTACAGCATATTTGCTTTTTATTTCCATATGGTATTGCATTGCAAAGTCTTGACAAATGTCTGCTATATATGTATATATATGGCTTATCAGCCAGCTTAATGCAAATGATAGACTTTCAAGAGCTTAACAGCGCTGTCTTCGAATATTTGCAAGCCGAAATGCAAATGCGCTAACTTAATACGGAATTATGCTAACACCAAGAGCTGATTTATACGCACAACATGTTATCTACATGTGTTAGTAGCAAGCAGAGATAATAGAAGTTCAATGAAGTTCTCTTGTGTCAAACAAACTCTTAGTTGAAGCTGATTGCTTCGTGCTTTAAAGCAAATTCAAGAATCCACTTCCTTTGTAGAGTTTGGAGCAACTTGCTGGACACTTAATTGTGCATAGTTTTGTGTGTGAACATCTCGCAAATTTGTAATTGTTTTTGCTCATATTTGGCGGCCATTTGTTTTAGTTGTCTGTAATTTGAAAGCGAAACATTTTGTGTTGCGTGTTGAGCCTGTGCGTGGTGTTTTTTTTTTTTTTTGGCGACAGCCTTAAACGCATTCCGGCCACGCCCACGAAATGTTGCAGAAATGTTTTGTGCACTTGCGACATTTGACAGCTGCGAGTGTCCATTTGTAACACAGTGCATACATCACAAGGCGGCGGGGGTGGCATGTTGATTTTTGGCGGTGTTGTGTGCCATTGTGTGGCATTGCAATGCATTCACCGTGATGCCCGCAACACTGCAGCTTGTGTCATGCGCAACATGCGCTGCACACGTCCTCGATCCTGTCGACTCGTAAATAAATTTGCATTTTTGTCAATTTTGATGGCTTTGCCTGCCTTTGCCTTTTGGCTTTGGCTTTGGCTTTGTATTTGTGTTTGCGTTTGTGTTTGCCCTGAATGAATGCACGCCAAGTATGCAAAGTTTATTCATGTTCATGCTCGGACATGCTTGGACAACGGACTTGCAGCGCTGCGGCAGTAAATAAGCCAGGGATGCAAAGCAAATATAGCACAACAACGCGATAGTAAAGTCAAATGCGACTCCATTGAGAGCAGAAGAAGAGAGCAAAAGAATGAAACGGAGGTAAAAATAGGTGCGAGACAGAAGAAATAAAGAAGCAGCAAGAAGGATACATATAACATCGTGAAAATTCAAATAGAATTACCAGAAATGCAAATAGAAAAATCTAGA
This sequence comes from Drosophila rubida, assembly GCA_035046165.1. Lineage (NCBI taxonomy): Eukaryota > Metazoa > Arthropoda > Insecta > Diptera > Drosophilidae > Drosophila > Drosophila rubida. The sequence goes on along the minus strand of JAWNOF010000023.1, from coordinate 4,067,248 downwards.
AGACAGCATAGAAAAGCACAAACAAATTTCTATATGTTTTCTATTCAATTGTGCTAGCGCTATTAGTGATGTGCAATACATCGTGAAAGTTCAAATTGATTTAGCTGAAATGCAAATAGAAAAAACTAGAAAAGCATAGAAAAGCACAAACAAATTTCTATATGTTTTCTATTCAAATGCGATGAATTGTGCTAGCGCTATTAGTGATGTGCAATACATCGTGTGGCTCACGATCGCCGATGCAGAATAGTTGCATAGTCATGGGGAGACATTGCAGAGGGGGCAGCTTTATGCATGATTGTGGCATGCAGCGAGCACGTAAGTTTGCCGCTTTTCGCCCACAGCTAGCTGATGAATGTGCCGCAGTGGGCGAGTGAAAAGGCGGGTGCACAGCGAAGGGAGAAGGAGAGCAGCAGCAGCAGCAGCAGCAGCAGCCAACAGCAATGACAATGGCGAAAAATGCTGGCGCTGTTGTGTTGGTTGTGTTGCTGCAACAGTCACAAAGTTGCTGACTGCGTTTTTGGTCATCATTTTGTCGTCATTCTTGTGGTCAGCTCATTGTTGTTGTTCTCGTTGTTGTTGTTGTGGCTGTGCTCTAAACACTATTATCGCTACGGCTGGTCAGCGTGCTTTTTTATCCAGTTACCAGCTACCAAAAATTAATTTGCATAATGGCGAACACACCACATACAGCAAGCACAAAACGAACACATGCACGAAGTTGGCCATCGAAGGGCGGCGAGCAAAGCGACATTGCGTCGCATTGTTCGCATATTTGCCGGGAAAACAGACAAAAAATAAATAAAATTACAACACTTGCCTGCAAACGCACTCGGGATTGCAATTGCCAAACGAAATACAAATCAAATGATGTGATCTGTGATGTGAAAGTGCAGGCATCGTAATCACATAACTACGCAACGTTACTAAACAGTGATTGAAAAACAGAAACAACAAAGTTAATGCAGCAAGAAAAGTAGTAGATGAACAATCGATTATATTTCCAACGCAATATATAAAAACAAACACAACGTAGTATTTTAAGCCGCGCAAAGCAAACAGCAAAAAGTGTAGCATACTTTTTTGGGCTGGCCTTTTGAAGAATACCCAATTTGTCGGTGTTTGTTGCAGGGTATCTGGGCAGTCGCTGCTCGTGTGTGGAGTCGGGCTCAGGTTCTAAATTCTTGCGGACCGCATTTAAAATAATTATGCTTAAACTGCTGGAAAATGTTGCAGGAATATGTTATATAAATTGTACACACAAGCACTAGAGTGTGTGTGTGTGTGTGTGTGGGCAGCAGAATGTTGTGCAGAGTCCGAAATGACCACACAGAGCCAAGTTGCAAAAATATTTACAACATTCTTAAGCGCAACCGAAACGAAAACTTATGAAAAATGTTATGAAAATTTTGCTTGCGCTCGCTTTCTCTTCCTTCTTCTTCCGCCTCCGCCTACAACTCTCAGAATCCCTCTTCCTTGCTCTCTTCTTAACTTGCCGCCTACAAATGGGGTTAATGTGGCCCCATTTTAATTGAAATAACTTGGCAAAATGTTTTCACAACTATCAAAAACCCGCAACAAAAACAAAGCAAAATAAAAACCCACAACAAAAATGATTTGACTACAAAATGCTGCTTGTTAAATAAATCAATGCCCAGCGACTTGCTGCAACAATGCTGATAGTCATAACAATAGTAATAGTAATAGTAATAATGATTATAATACAAAGTGATGTGATGATATTAAGACATTTATTCGAATTTGCTTTTAATGTTACTTAGCTACGTGAGGATATAATTGAAAATAATTGTAAAATTTGGAAAATAGTGCAAACATAGGAAACGAAATTGAAAAGACTAAATAAGTTAGCAAAAATACCTAATGGCGCCAAACAAGTTGGCTTGAAGTGCTTTGGGCTTTAGCTTTGCGATTAGCAAGACGAGGACTCTGTGATTGAGCCTGTACTGAAGCTAGAGCCTGACGGCGAGCTTGGCCCTGCGGCTTAGTGATAGCCGGGGGCTGAGCTTTGGAATACGTTTGAGTCTGAGCCTTTGCCGGGTCGGGAGCTGGAGCCGGAGCCGGAGCTTCGGGCTTAGCTACCTCTTGAGCTTGGACCAGAGTTTCAGTTTCCACTGGGCCCGGAATATTGGGCTGAGCTTCGACTGGAACTTGGCGCAGAGCGTCGGGCTGAGCAGTTGACTTATCTTGGGGAATCTCATCATAAGTTTGACCTTTAGCTGCCTTCTGAGCTTGGGCCTCAGCCTCAGGCTGATCTGTGGCCTGAGCTTTAGGCGGCATCTGGTCGTTAGTTTTAGCCTGAGTTTCAGACTGATCAATGGTTTGGCCTTGCATTTGGCCTTGTATTTGGGCTTGTATTTGGCCTTGTATTTGGCCTTGTATTTGGCCTTGTATTTGGGCTTGTGTTTGGGCTTGTGTTTGGGCTTGTGTTTGAGCTTGTGTTTGAGCTTGGATCTGGGCTTGCGCCTGGGCTTGGGTCTGGGCTTGGGTCTGGGCTTGGGTCTGGGCTTGGGGCTGAAGTTGGGCTTGAGCTACATTTTGAGTTTGGCCCTGAGTTTCCATCTGAGCTTGGCCCTGAGATACGCCAAGAGCTTGATCAGGAGCTTGGGCTTGACCTTCATTCTTAACTGGAGCTTGAGCTACATTTTGAGCTTGGCCCTGAATTTCCATCTTAGCTTGGCCCTGAGATAGGCCCTGAGATGGGACCAGAGTTGGGCCCTGAGCTTGGGCCAGAGATGGGACCAGAGATGGGCCCTGAGCTTGAGCCGAAGCTTGGTCCTGAGATAGGCCCTGAGGTTGGGCCTGAGCTTCTATCTGAGCTTGGCCCTGAGCTTGGGCTTGAGTTTCTTTTTGAACTTGAGCCTGAGATGGGCCCTGAGCTTGGGCCAGAGATTGGCCCTGAGCTTGAACTTGAGTTTCATTAATAGCTCCGGCTTGAGCTTCATTCTGGACTGGGGCCTGAACTTCATTCAAAGCTTGGTCCTGAGCTTCATTCGGAGCTTGAGCCTGAGCTTCAATTTGAGCTTGGCCCTGAGCTTCAACCACAGCTTGGGCCTGAGCTACATTCTCACTTTGGCCCTGAACTTCTTTCAGGGCTTGGGTCAAAGTTTCATTAGAAGCCTGTGGCTCAACTTTAGGCTGCTCTTGGATCTGAGCTGCAGGCTCAGTTTGGGCCTGATTGTCAGGCTGAGCCAGATCCTCACCCATCGGCTGAGCCACATCCTCACTCATCGGCATCTTACGGCACTGCTTTGGTCGAGTCTGATTGCGATTGATCGATTGATTCCGCTGTGGACGCTGCTGCGGCTGAGCTTGAGCCGAAGCCTGCGGTGGTCGAGACTGGCTGCGATTGATCGATGGATTCCTCTGCTGGCGCTGCGGAGGCTGAGCCTGAGCCTGAGACGGAGATTGAGGCTGAGCTTGAGTCTTGTTAATGGAAGTCTCACGGCGCTGCTGCTGCTGAACCGGATTGCGATTGATCGATTGGTTCTTCTGTGGGCGCTGCTGAGGCTGCGCTAGCGGCTTGGCTTGGGACTGATCACGAGACTGAGCAAGAGCCTGGTTTGGTGTCTCGCGGCGTTGCGACTGTTGAATCTGATTGCGATTAATCGAAGCGCTTCTCTGATGGCGCTGCGGCGGCTGAGCCGGAGCCGAAGGCGGAGCCTGGCCAGCGGTCTCGCGACGCTGCTGCTGTGGCGCATAGCTGCGAGTGACCGACTGACTGCGTGGCGCGCGCTGCGGCGGCTGCGACTGAGCTGGAGCCGGAGTCAGGCTCCTTGTAGTATTGCGGCGCTGCTGCGGCGGCGGCGGTGCCACTTGATTGCGATTGACCGACTGACTGCGTTGAGGCCGCTGCGGCGGCGGAGGTGGAGTTTGAGCCCGAGTCCTTGGAGTTTCGAGGCGCTGCGGTGGTCGCGACTGACTGCGATTGACCGATGAACTGCGCTGCGACTGTTTAATCTCATTGCGATTCAACGATTGGCTGCGTTGCATCGAGCGCTGCGGCTGTTCAATCTCATTGCGATTGACTGACTGACTGCGCTGCATTGAGCGCTGCTGCTGTTCGATCTCATTGCGATTGAGTGATTGGCTGCGCTGCATTGAGCGCTGCTGCTGTTCGATCTCATTGCGATTGAGTGATTGGCTGCGCTGCATTGAGCGCTGCGGCTGCTCAATCTCATTGCGATTGACTGATTGACCGCGCTGCATTGTGCGCTGCTGCTGTTCGATCTCATTGCGATTGAGTGACTGACTGCGCTGCATTGAGCGCTGCTGCTGTTCGATCTCATTGCGATTGAGTGATTGGCTGCGCTGCATTGAGCGCTGCTGCTGTTCAATCTCATTGCGATTGACTGACTGACTGCGTTGCATCGAGCGCTGTTGCTGTTCAATCTCATTGCGATTGACTGACTGACTGCGTTGCATCGAGCGCTGCTGCTGTTCAATCTCATTGCGATTCACCGATTGGCTGCGTTGCATCGAGCGCTGCTGCTGTTCAATCTCATTGCGATTGGCCGATTGACCACGCTGCGACTGTTCAATCTGATTGCGGTTGAGTGACTGGTTGTGCAGACGACGTTGCTGTTGCTGTTGCAGCTGCAGCTGCTGTTGAATGACTTGATCGCGATCATTCATTGGATTGACATCGACGATTGGTCCACGCGGCTGTTCAACCGGCGGAGGATTCACGTATTCAGCTTGTTGTGCAATTGCATTGTTGTCCTGCACGTTAACGGGCACTGGCTGCGGAGGGCTGCGTAGCGGTCGCACAATCCCTCGAGTTGCGGCGTGATCAGGCGGCAATATTTCGGCATGTCCTGCGCCAAAAGGCCGATCATCAGCATCACACGCGAAAGCATCATAATGCACCGAGAACTGTCCATCCTCATTCAGCATGATCGTTGGGAAACCGGTGCCCATTTCGGGAAACTAAAACGCGACGACAAGTTTTCAAACAATTCGCTGCAATTGGCCATCGACTTACCAGTGTAGTCAATTCGTTCCACAACTTGTAAAACGCAATGCTAAATATTAGCAACACAATAACAATCTTCAGAATGAATAGCTTCATGGACGCCTCGGGCACGACCTCGGGTTCAACTTTCTTCTCGGCAATCGGGCCTGTGACCATGTATGCGACATGGTACAGTATATTATTCATAAGCGATGGCGATTGTGATGATGGTGTTTGTGTCTTGCCCATTTTGAAAAAAAAAATTATTGTTTCTCTTTGAAAAGTATTATTTAATTGTGAACTCAAAAAAAATAAAATGTGTGTAAAATCAAAAAAATGTGTCGAGAGCGAAGCTAATGCTGCGAGCAACTATAGCAAACTGATGCCTAACAAGCCCTGTTGTGTGCTCGTCGAAAAACAAGGCCTACTTTGTTCAATTTTCCATTTGAAAAAAACACAATTCTCTTCGAACGAGATCGCAGTAGGCTGCAAACATTTCGATTCAAGTTGAGTGTTGTTGTCACGTGCAAGTGAAAGTGATTTGTGACAGGCAGTAAATGCTTTAACTACACACTGTTTTATTAGCATAATAAGTGAATACATTTGAGCATGATTTTACACAGCTGCTGCAACATATCTCAACCGAAAGAGTTTTCATTCATTTCGTCCCGCCTGTGGCTGTTGTTAGTTAAGCTTCTTGACGACACGCTCGCGATATTCGTCCAGCGAGATGCGCTTCTTCAGCGGAATGGCCAGTTGAATGGGCTCCAGGGACGGCATGCTGAGCGGCTTCGCGGTGACAACTGCAAAGAAGCATGCAACAGAGCATAAGCTTATTAGAAAGTACCGACTTTTCACATTCAATGGCAGCAGTGGCTGCTGCAGCTCAAGAATTGCGTCTAGCATGATGTTGAGCTATCTAATTCTCTTTGTTTGTGATTTATCATGCGTTTAAGTTGTCTATTTTATATTGACATTCCCGCTTAGCTTCTGCTATATATTTAGGCAGCTTTCTTTGTAAAATTTGGAGACTCCGAGTCAAAGAAATGATGGTTTCTTTATGCAATTTTGAGACTCGGTATAACAGAAATCTAGCTTCTATATTTATGATGCTTTCTTTATGAAAAGTAGAGTCTCAGTAGAAAAGAAATATAGCTTCTATATTTATGATGCTTTCTTTATGAAATTTATGCAATTTAGAGACTCGGGATAATATAAATTTAGCTGCCATATTTATGATGTTTTTTTTTATAAATTTTAGAGACTCAGTATAGAAGATATTTAGCTTCTATATTTTGATGCTTTCTTTATGATATTTAGAGACTCTGTATAAAATAAAATTAGCTTCTATGTTTCAAATTTAGAAACTGTATAAAAGAAATTTAGCTTCTAGAATTATGATGCTTTCTTTATGCAATTTAGAGACTCGGAATAAAAAAATTGATGGTTTCTTTATGAAATTTAGAGACTCAGAATAAAAGAAAATTAGCTGCTATATTTATGATGCTTTCTTTATGAATTTTAGAGACTCAGAATAAAAGAAATTTAGCTTCTATATTTGTGATGCTTTCTTTATGTAATTTAGAAAAAAAAAACAATTTTTTGCTTCTATATTTGTGATGTTTTCTTTATGAAATTTGCATAAATTCAATATAAAAGATATATTTATAAGCAGCATTTGCAACATAGTAAAAATTATGATAAACAATACGTGCTTTCGTTATTATTATAGAATTGAGAGAAGCTATAAATATAACTAATGTTGGCAATGCTGGGTAGTGAACTCCAAACATAAAAAGCTTTTTAGCCGCAGAGTTTTGTGTGTTCATGAAGGATATAGAAACTATGCAGGATCGTCTCTGTTAAGCTCGTAGCTGCTGAAGAAGGATACTGCCAGATTTTTACTTCCGTCTGCAGCTCAGGCAAACTTGGTAGTTTTTGAAGAGTGAAGAGTTGTTGAAGAGGAGCCCAAGTGTGTGCGACGCTCACCTGTGGAAAGCGGCAGATAGCGTTTGTAGCAGTCCATGGGCTCCACGACATACTTGCGTGGCAGCAAAGCGGCGGCAACAGCAGCAGCCGATGACGAAGATGTTGTCGAGCTGATGGCGGCCAGAGAGGGCAACGTGTCGTGCACGAGACAGGTGTTGGAGGGCGCCAGCTTGTGGAGGATGCAGTGGCCAGCGGAGGGCGGGGAGCCGGAAGCAGCCACTGGATGGACAACGGGAATGGGCGTGGCAACAATAGCACTGCGGTTCGAGCTCATCAGCAGCGTCTGCGACTGCAGCTTGGCGTCCGAGATCGCCTTGTACTTCTGCTCGACAATGCGACGCGGCGGCAGCTCAAAGTTGTAGGCACGCCACATGTACTCAAAGTCGCGCAGCTCGCCGGCCTCGAAGTAGCTGTTGGCCAGCTGGTCCATGGTGAAGACGCGCGGATTGTTGTCGAGGCGCAGTATCAGCGTGGGATCGCTGCTCGGACGCCACTTGCCGAAGCCCTGGATCTGGGCGACGCGATGGCCCACGCCGAACTTGACGCGCACAAAGCACGCCTTCACCAGCCGCTGGAAGTCGCCGCGATGCGACAGCAGCTGCAGCGTGCGGCGCGACAGGAAGAGCTTGTGCAGGTTCAACGGGTCCTCGAAGAAGTGGCCGAGCGTCTTGCTGCCCTGCAGCAGCTGTTGCTGCAGTTGCTCGCGCAGCTCCTGCTGCAGCTGCTGCAAATGTTGCTGTGGCTGCGGCTGGCGGTGTTGTTGCTGCTGCTGCTGCTGCTGTTGCTGTTGCTGCTGCTGATGCAATTGCTGCAGATGCTGCGTCATCTGCAGCTGTTGCAGCTGATGTTGCTGCTGCTGAAACTGGCGTTGCTGCTGCTGCTGCTGCTGCTGTTGAAATTCGCGTTGCTGCTGCTGCTGGAAGTCGCGTTGCTGCTGCTGCTGCTGGAGCTTCAACTGCAGCTGCTGCTGCTGCTTTTGCTCGTGAAGTTTGCGCTGTTGCTCCTGAAATTTGCGCTGCTGCTCGTGCAGTTTACGCTGCTGCTGCTCGTACTGTAGTTGCTGCTGCTGCTGCTGCTGCTGCAGCTGCTGTTGTTGCAGCAGTTCACGGTGCTGCTGCAGTTCACGCTGCTGTTGCAGTTCACGATGCTGTTGCTGCTGCTGCTGCTGCTGCTGCTGCTGGTGGTGAAACTCCAGCTGCAGTTTGCGCTGCTGCTCTTCGCGTAGTTGGATCTGGCGCTGCTGCAGCTCCAATTGCTGCATCTCGCGTTGCTGCTGCTGGCGCTGCTCGCGCTGCTTTTGACGCTGCAGCTGCTGCGAGATCGGCGGCACAGTGGTTGGCGCCGGCATCAGCTGCTTGAGCCGCATCTCCTCCTGCCACTTGTGGCACATGCGCTTGCGCCACTTGTAGTCCATGCTACCGGACATGATCGACATGTTGAGCGGCGAACAGTCAACTTGCTGGCTGCGCGAATCAGCTGCAACTGTGCAACTGCTGAGCCTGCACTTATAACGGCGGCTTTAACGCCATCGCCCCGAGCTTTCATTCTTAACGCTGGCGCTTTTGCGCTCTCCCACAATCGTGCGCTCTCCCAGCTCTTTAACAGCGCAGCACAGCAAATCAGCTCACACTCTTTTCGAGCTAGCATTTTTGTAGAGCACGACTAGCAGTTTCCTATGCTACATATATTTTCTACATAGATGTTGCTCTGAAGTTCCTTAACATTCACCAACATTCTATCAAGTTACTAATGCATTTGTTGTGCGCCTGTTTTATTAAGAGCATAGATTAACACTTTTTTGCAATTCGGGAGTGATGATTTGTTGCGCAGTGTAGCTGCTCAAACTTACCGTAGGCAAGGCCACTCTCCAGCCATTGTCAGCGCTCAAAGTGAGTTTGTTTACCATTATTCTTCTTATTATTATTATTACTATTATAATTGCGCTGGCCACTTGTTTGTTTTCGTTGGCGCTAAGCTGAATGTGCACTCAATTCGATTGCCTCGACTAAGCTTTTTACGCTGAAATCCAAACGATCAACAGCGATGCAAATTTGCGGCCCTTCCAAGATCGAAGTGCTCTCAATCCAAGCGGTCGCTGAGCTCGCAATACTTCAATTAAATAACATAATTATAGCAACTACATGGAAACATATGTGATATATAGTAACTACATATATATATATATAGTAACTACATTGCAACATATGCGATTTGTAGTCAGCTGAATGTGAGTTTAAGTGGAATATTTATGTATGGACTCCCTGGGGAATTCGAAGTGCAGTGTCGGGTGGTGTGCAAGGTCCAAGGTTTAACTATTTGAAACACTCGCTTTATTTATTTGTTTGCCGCCCAGTTCGCACTTTGCCGCTTCCACTTGCAGTTTGCGTGTCAGCTTGCAGTCGCCTCGATCTTTTTCCCTGTTTGTTTTTAATTGTCGTCCGGGAATCGTAGTTTGTTTAACTCGTTCGCTATGCGATATGTGTCTGTGTGTATGTGTGTATACGACGTCTTGGCCTTCGCACTTTCGCCCACTGTGCCGCATGTCGCACGCACCATACAACATGCAACATGCAACAGCAGCGTCAGCAATAGCACAAATGTCAGCGCCAATGCCACAGCGTCCGTCTATTATTCCTAAGCTCCGATAGTGAAAAGGATGCCACACAGCAGCCTCGCACAGATCCCAAAAAGCACACAAAGCGGAGTCCGGGGGATGGTGCGGGGTGGCCACGGGGCAGGAGGCAGGGGGCAGGGGGCAGGGGGCAGCGGGTTAGAGCCACACAGTGCGTCTGTGGCTAAGGAATTATGTGCGTCATGCTCAGTGCGTTCTGTCAACCGACAACAAAACAGTAAACAATCAAGTCATTGCTAAACTCGCAGCCACGACTAGGCGCTACCCTGCACAAAAGTTACGTGGGGACAACGAGGAAAATAACATGTTATATATTGGCAATAGATGCATTCGATCTTTGTTGTGGGTCATCAGAAAGATCTTTGCCTTGAATTTCGTAGCAATGCTTTTAGTTTTTACTTAGCTGCATTACTATTTTATTTGATTTTGTTTTTAAATTAAACTCAATTTTACAAGCTTGCTATATCATTGCATTTGATTTCACTTCTTATTCTCTAAAGTCCTTACTTTTGGCATTTCTTTAATGCTAATATTAACGCAAACCAAGCACATCGAATAGCTATTATATTAAGCGCAAGTTACTAGAGTATTTAGCTAAATATTCATATAATTTCAAGTAATTCGTCGAACTTTTCTATTTGAAATATTACATTCTTAAGCTAGACTATTATATTTTGAAATGGAGTAAGCATTTCTTTGGTTTTTGTTTTTATTCTTTCGATTTTTCAAGTTCATAGAATGCATTAGACTTCGTAATTGATTACGAGTATATAGTTTATTTGAGAAAATTAAGTTTAAAAAACTGATTTAAAGCAGAATGCATGTAAATATATTATATATCAATAAATTGGCGTACTATGGAGTTAATGATTAGTATAATATGAGCTACACTACTATGTATATGTTTAGTTAACTTAATCGACAATGTTTTTTTGTAGAGCTTAAATATTGTTTACTAAACTTTCTGTTGGCTGCTTTGGAATAGCCCACAGAGTGCGCTTGGCAAGTAGAGGGTATTAGCTGTGTTGTCAACGGCATGACTGACTAAGTGACTGACTTACTGGCTGCAGCATGAAGGGGCAAACCAAAGAGCTGTGGGCAGCAGCAGGATTAGAGAGACTGCCTGACTGGCTGACTGACTGCCTGACTGCCGCCAGAGGTTGGGCCAACTTCGTTGACTTCGTGGACTTGGCTGACTGCCGACTGTCGACTGTCGAGCTAAGTGCGACGCGTGCTCACATGTTGTCGGCCGTGTAGTTTTCGGAGCAGAGTTGGGGGGGGGCTGGAGGAGGCGCTGCCGCAAAGCACAGACAAGACAGTAAGACAGTAAAACGCGCGCATATTTATAACGAAATGCTCAATTTAAATTCCCATCAATCTTGGTCGAATGCCACAGCAAGGTGGAGGCAGCGGCGGGGCTTCGCACTCCCGTTGCATATTCAAACTAACTGTAGTTGCACACACACATACACACACACAGGGGGCGTGGCAAAGGCATCTTAGTTTCGGCTGCTGCGCCAAAAAAAAACCAAAAAAAACAAAAAATACAAAAAAGACGGAAAGAACACAAAAAATTACACGCCGGCGAGCGGAAACGAAAAGCGCCAGCAGCTTATTGAGCGTTAAATTAAAAAATTCTTATGGCAAAAAGAAAAAACGAGCGAGAAACAAAAGGCGAAAGAAACAAAAACAAAGCGAATACTTTGAATTTATTGAATAAGAACATTTTGTGTAGTCACGAATGCGCCATTCATATGGCCATCATTAGACTGCGAATATGTTGGAGAGCATGAGTGAATAATTATATAGTCGAAGTGGCAACTTGCAGAGAGTCGTTAGATATACATTATAGCGCAAAAAGATCTATAGAGAACTTTGACTTTTGTTGAAATTGAAGTTCTCTGTTTGGTAGCTCTGCTGAGCAGTGCATACTTCATTCCAATTTCATTTGGCCAAAGACTAAAGAGGATTGCTTTGCAACTAGCCACGTTGCTTAAGCAAAGAGTGGAAAAAAACGACTGATAGTCAGCTGATAAGTGTGAAATTGAAAAGTCAGGGTGGTGGAAACGTGTAATTAACGAACTCAATTAAATTGAAAATGTGGAAAATGTGTAAAATGTGATAAGCGAGCATGTCAACGATGAGTCGTCCGTGTGTCCGTCCGAGTGCTGAGCTTGTTAAGCAAATATGCGTAAAACAAAGGTTAACAACGCTCTCTGCGCTCTCCGGTCAAAGCGAATGCAACGCATCAGTTAGTAGTCAGGTGCCACCCTAGGGTAAATACTGGGCGCTATCATGCAGCATGATGACTGCAAGTTGGCTTAGTAATTGAAATTGAAAATGAAATTGTTGCAAAAAACTACACTTCAGTAACGCCAGAGAGATTGATAGCGGAACAAGAGAGAAAGAGAGAGAGAGAGAGCGAGGGAGAGCTGGGTAGATAAGGAGTGAGTCGCGCTTTTCATTAGGGTCAACAGAGACAACGGAGTGTGTGTGGCACACTCGACGAGCAGCACACACTCACAGCAGCCTCGAGGATGCATCACTTTGATCTGTGATACATACGATATGCTGGCAGTGGACAACTGCATTTCCATTTTAATTAAAGTAACACATTTTTTCCACTCATGCTCACTTTGAGCTTTGAGCACTGCGTCGAATTGCAAAAAAAAACGAAGAGAAAAATTACCTGTCTGTTTATCCAATTGTAAACATCTAATTTCTAGCGCATATATTCGCTTATTCTTATTGCCAACGCTGTCGCTGTCTGTTGTTTACTTTGCACTTTGGCGTCGCGACGCCCCTAAATCGATGCTATCAAAATGTTTATGGATATCTGCTGGTTTTGCATTTCGCACCACACACAGATCATGCCAGTCGTGACGATGATGGTGTTTATTTGTTGATTGCTTCACGCGATAGCTGCAGCAGCGCCCAAGGGCAAAGTGTGAGTTCTGAGTGCAAATAAACTATTGCGGAATCAAATGATTGCGGCACAAGCGCAATTCGATGAGGCAGCCAAACACGTTTCAGATAATCATAGCACAGCGCTCGATTCGCCGAATTCGCTGACAAAAAAATAATATAATTAAGCTTGGCATGCCAATCGAAGATTATTTACTTCAATTATTATTACTATTATTGTTTGTTTATGTGGCAAGTTTTGCTCTCTTTCACTCAAAATTCAAAGTTCTAGCCAAACTTCTTTTTTTAAAAGACAGAAATGCATTAAATGTATTTATTAGCAATTAATTTAAACATTTTAATAATTAATAATCTAGTAAAACATGCGCGAATTGTAATTTATGTAATCAATTTCAATTTGTCTCTTTTTCTTGCAGAAGCTGCAACTATCGTGATGTAAGTGGTTTAACTTCTAATGCAAGAAATATAGTGTAAGATATTGCACTATATATCTACACTATATTTACACTATACTTCGAGTTTAGTGTAGTTTCAAAGCGACTTTACAGCTGCTTCCCCTTGCAGTTTGATGGAAGCGAAAGAAAAGTAGGAAAAAAGAGATAAAGCGAAACTAAAATAAAAATTGAAAGGCAAACAATGAAGCGACATGTAATAAACTGACTACAGGCGGTTGCCGCTGCTGTTGCCGCTGCTGTTGCTGTTGCTGTTGCATGGGGCAGCAGTGGAGTTGGGGGAAAAAAAGGAAGCGAGAACGCGGAATGCCTGCGCGCGAGATGATAACTTGGTGGCCGCGTCTTGGCAGTTGCCTCAAGTGGCTCCACGGTTCGCCGCGGCATCGTTTTTATGCATAAGCAAACATGTCAAGCGCAGCCACGCCCCCCAACTCCAACTCTAGTGGGCGGCCCGCGCCAGCAGCGTCTAGATTTCGGGTTGACGCATAATGTTTATCCAGGCGGCAAAGCCGGCGAAAGATGTTTCGCGTGATTTGCGCTGACTTTGGGCGACGACAGAGTTCATTTCGGGCTAATGCCGTGCAGGATGAGCCGCAGGATGCGTACGTCCTTACAGCTTCCATGTGAGTTATGGCCCGCCGTCGCCGTCGCCGTCGCTCTATCTGTCTATCCGTCTGTCTGTCTGAATGTCCTGCTTGCCTTCCAGCTGTGCTTGACTCTTCAACCCGTCCTCTCTGTTTTTCTCTGCGCACTTTTCCTCTTTGTCTAGCAGTCACTACGGAATTGACAGCAAATTTAATTTGCACATTTTGCTGCACTTCCCCAAATTTAAGCTGAACGCCAACGTGAGGTATGCGTAATGCACTCAAGTATCATTGAAACCCAAGTATGGCTTCGATCGAACGCTAATTTCTAGCAGAAACAGGAAGAACTTTGAATTGAATCAAAGACTACCTTGAATGCACTTTAATATTATAGGTATTTTAATTCACAAATCTTCAATGTAATGCTGTATTAACTTGAATTGTTGTGACTTTGTTGAAACATTTAACAATTAATAGGTTGCTAGTTGACTTTTAAAACATGAAATGGAATTGACTTCAATTTGCTTTCCTAAAGTATTGCTATTGAGTTAAAGAGCAGCCCACAGTTTTAGTTGATTTCCAATTAAAAGAATGACTGCATTTAGTTCGTTCTTTTCTAGCTAAACTTATTAGATATATTTAGTTAATCTACAGTCACAGTTTAGCTAACCTACTGTCAACTAAATAAAAATATAAAGTAATCTTGAAGATAGTTAAATATAAATTTGATCAGAAGGCATTTCATTTTGTTTGTGAGAATTGCGACTTCTTACAAATTACTGCTGTTGTTTTCTCAATTTTACTTGACATATTGTACCATAGTTGACTTTTAAGACACGAAATGGTCTTCACTTCAATTTGCTTTCTTTAAGTGTTGCTATTGAGTTAATGGGAAGTTAACAGTTTTAGCTGACTTCCAATTAAAAGAATGACTGCATTTTGTTTGCCCTTTTCTAATAGAGGTAAAAAGCCAGCTAAACTTATAAGATCTGTTTCATTTATGTTCATACATAAAAATAAAAAGTAATCGAGGACTTTAATACAATTTGTACTTTTGGCAGCTGATTTTGTAGATCGATAAATATGAATATGACCAAAAGACATTTCATTTTGGTATAAAAGTTTTTGATTTGCGAGAATTGCGATTGATTTAGTTTGCACTTTTCTAAGAGACTTAGGCTTAATCTATTTAGTTTATCTACAGTCATGAGTTGACTGTCAACTAAATAAAAATAAAATGTTATCTGAAAGAGTTTACTGCAATTTTTACTTTAGACAGCCAAGCGACCGTTGATAAATATAAATTTGATTAGAAAGCATTTCGTTTTGTTATACGTTTATTCTTTTTGAAAAACTGCGACCTTTTACAAATTACTGCTGTTGTGTTTTTCAAATCATTTCGTTACTTTTCATTTACTGCCAAATCTGCGATCAATGCGCATTTGTTATTGACTAAACGAATCGAATTCGCATACATTTGGCGCTCCCTCATTGGCTGTTAAAAAGGGAAGTGTGCATAAAAACGCAGTTTGGCAATAAAAACGGAATGCCGCAAGTATGGCATTACGTATACGCCGCGTGTGTCCCTCCAAACAAAAAAAGGCAAAAAGGCAAACGGCATTTATTTTTAATTTGCAGGCGCCAAGTGAAAAAAAGAAAGGCAAAGCAACTGTGAGGTATTCTCAAAACACACTCAGACGAGGTGTGTGGCGGGGGGAAGGGGAAGGGAAGCGAGGGGAGTTCCTGATAAAAGTTGTCAGAAGTCAGTTTGTTTATTTTAAAATTCAGCGCGAATCATTTTGTTGGAAAATGTTGCACATAATTCTTGTTTAAGTATCTTGTAAATTGCTTAATAACGCCAAAGGGACTCGCACCACACACACGTACCTCGACTCCCCACCCTCCTTTCCCTCCCCACCCCCCCCTTTGGCATAAGGGTAGCAATTACCCCTTTTTCTTTCCCAGTCCCCTCTCCCTCTCGGCGTTCTTGGCAGGTTGGCAACTTTGTATTCGAGTGCGAAGCGAGCTTGAAAAATGTAAGACAAAAACTTTGCGACTCGAACAGGGAGCAGCTGTAAATGAGTGTGCGAGAGAGAGAGAGAGAGGGAGAATGTGCGTGGGTGGCAAGTTGGCACTTGCTTAATTTAATAACAAAATAAATGTTCACGAGCACGTAAATTTATGAGTTGAAAATGCGCTCTCGCAATGCACACATTAACACGTACACAGCGCCCTCACACACACGCACACACACACGCACAGGCCGCCAAATTGTGTGCATATTTGAGGCATAACTCTTTGGCGAAATCCGAGTGAAAAATCAACGCCTCATGCGCAAGGATTCGTCGATGGACAGCGCCGCGTTGGGAGGGAATTGCAATTGGAATTGCTTGCGGCACGAGGCATGTGGCGTGCGCAGCATGTGGCAAGAGATTGTGCCAGCCAACTGTTTGCAGCAAACACGCAAAAACGCCCAAAAAAAAACACACGACTTGATGACTTTTGCTTCGCTAATTATGAGGCAAAATGTTGCGCAACTAGAAGCCCATTTTAATAGGTGATTTAAGCTGCCTAGAGTAGGATTTCAAACTATGTTGGACGGCTAAATACCTGCTTGACTCGATGTATTATTGAGCTTTCTGAGGATGCAACGATATGTTGAGCTAATAAACAGCAAACGAGCTGCAGTCGTTGTGGCGAAGTGGAATGGGAGGCGCAGAAAAAGCAAACTGAAATGGAAACTGGAAATGCGAAACCTTTAGCGCCAGCTCGAATCTGAGCGCTAGGCGACAGCGACGTCGTCATTAACATAAGCAGCGCCACGCACTGCGGGGCGAGGCAGAGCGGGGAGGGCGAGAGGCTTGGGGTTAAAGTGTTGGCGAAGGTGTCTGGAGCGTTTTGCTGGCTTGCCGCACCAAATTATGCAAAGTGTTTGACAAATTAGCAAAGGAAACTTGTTAAGAGTGGAAAAGCGCATGCATAGCAAACGAGTCGCGCATCAAATGAAAATTGTGCAAATTGTTTTCATAATTAGCCGAGCGCGAGGCGACGCCAGAAATGCCATTATGTTTATGCACAGCTATCAATAGACAGAGCCAGCGCATAATGCGTAATGCGTCTCGGAGTCAAAATTCAGTTGCTGGGGGACTGACGACCAACCGTCGCTGCAACCGTGCATAATTGGAGGCGACTTGGAGTCGACTGTCAAATCTGCAGAGCTCCAAGCGCATAACGCCATCAAACGTTTAGCGTCATCGCTTGCGAGCTGTTGTTGTACCCGAAAGTCCCGTAGCGCTTATTTGAAAAACGTTTTATTTTTATTGCAAGGCTCCCAGGCGACGAGTGCTCAGTGTCAGTGAAATGTCATTTCAGATCTTCCAACAGAAAAAAAAAACAAGAAAGAAAACCATGACCTCCCCTTCGACCTGTGCACCCAATCACCCCTTAACCTCGGCAAGTCGAACTGTGAAAGCCATGAAAAGCGTTTCGTCAGTTGCTAAACGCCCGCCACTCCCTCTGCCTTGCCACCCCCTCCCTCCTCCTGTCAGCAGCCAGCAAAGAGGAGAGCTTCTTAAACCGGATGGCAAACGAGCATTTTGTTGTTCGATGCCGATTGCAGGATGCTCTTTAAACGAATTGAGATGGGATGATATTAGAAGCATAGCAAACAAATATGCAAGGCAGCAATGCAATTATGCAATGAGGAAAGTGAAGACAAGGCAGTGAGTAAAATTGATACGATGGGAAAGAGAAATAAGTGAACAGCAAAGTTTGAACTAGAAAGGACAGCTGATATGCACATCGGAGGTAGTTGAGACTTAGAAAATGAGACTGAGAATGCAGGGAAATATGGTAAGACAGCATTACAAAATGAAGTCATCAAATGAAGTTCCTTGAAAAAGCTGGATGAGAGACAACGAATTATAAAGAAGTAAAGTTAGTGAAGAAAAAAGTTGCAGAACTTGAATGTGAAAGAGTATTCGAAAGCAATATCATCATGCGCAACAGCAAACCATACGAGAAGTCTCCGCAATTCCCCTTTAGCATGCTCTCTCCTCCCCCGTCTGTCAAACTGCCCGCTTGTCGATGTGGCAAGCGCACTGTGTGTGTGTGTGGCAAGTGTCATTGCTCGTGAGGCCAACAGCGAGACCCCTTTTGGCTTTTCTGCATGCTGGCAAGACGGAGGGGCAATTGAGGAGGAGCAGCGGCTGTTTGTCTGGGGCATTTGACAAATCAAATGCGGATCACAAGGAACAGAAGACCATGAGAAGCTCAAGAGACAAGAAGAGAACTTGGGGGGAGGCAGCGAGAATTGAATTCGTGTCGCTAAAAAATATTCAAAATGAAAATGTTGAAGGTTAATACGATGCGATTTGGCCGTGTAACACTGGAAACGAAGTCACACACTGTTGAAGACGGGGAGTGACGGTGCTCGTGAGGAAATCAATTGGGAAATGTTTGCCTTAAAGCGGCGCTGGTATCATAAAGGAAAGCGAAGCGAAGTAAAGCAGCCAGTCGACTGTGAAATCCACATAATTCCATTTACTTAAGCTAATTTCACGCCATATTCAATTTACCACATCATGGAATGGCCATTCATTATTTATTCACAACATGTAAAATCAATGGGCACGGCCGTCAACGACGACGACGACGACGACGACGACGACGGCGACGACGGCGACGACGACGACGACGAGCAACAAGAACACAACACGAACAACAACAACAACGACAGCAGCAACATCGGAAAAAATGAATTGTTGAATGTCCGTGCCTGGCAATGGCATAAAAAGCGAGTACGAACATCAGAGTGAGGCATACCCTGTTTAACAGGAGCAAGACTGGGCATAATAGACTGATTGATAGATCGATTAATCAAGTCAATATATTAATTGCAATATAGCGAAAGAAATAAACACGAAATGAGTGCAAGAATTGGGCGCATAAATGAGTAAATTTTAAAATCTACTTCCAAGTAAAGGAACGATATGACTTGTGAGATTGCTAAGCGCCGTGTGTGTAGAGTATATTACAGGGTATGCATTGCAATGCAACTGAGTGGACATTTTGTAGCTGAGAGCAACCCTCGGCCATCAAAAGGCGATGACGTACGCTTAATTTGGAGCGTTGAAATAATTTATGTACAGTATTGCGAGGGTGTGTGTCCAGCCAGCAGACAACCAATAGACCAGACTAGCCAGCGAGAGAGGGGAAGTGGGCGAAAAGAATGCCAACTGGCATTTCGACGCAGGTGTGTGTGTGGGAGGCAGCATGTGGAACGTGCTGAAAAACCGCGTTGTGGCAAAACAAGTGCGAGGCGCATTTGCCCTGTGCTGCTGCTGTTGCACTCTATATAAATCGAGGGGCCAGCAATGATGGAGACGCGCACCTGGACAACAACGCAAAACTGTTCCAGTGGGCTCGAGTTTTTGGGGATTGCTGCAATCGCCATGCGTAGCTCTGTAATTTGGGCAGGCGGGCGGGAGGGTGAGCTGGATAACAGCTGATTGCATTTGTGGTCAGATGTTGCGCTTTAACTTTTTAGCCACTGCCGCTAAAGCGAAAGCCGTCATTTGCGGGGTTAACCCCAGACAAATACCGTTAATTACTGCATAACCCATAGCGAATTTAACAAATTTGCATTTCAAATGCCCCGCAGATTGCTTCCGTAATGGGGTATGCCACACACGCAGTTATGCTGTAGAACACAAATAGTGCGAAGACAATTCTAGAGACCAACGAGGCGTATACTTATTAAGGTCGAAGCTTCAACTTCAACGTAATAGAAGAAAAATGTGTAGAGTATTGTGAGGCTAATTCAAGTAATTAACTGATTAAAAACCTCTTATTTACTGCTCGTGATACGAATTCCGTCAGATACTTTGTGCTTGCGCTACGACATTCCATTGAAATCAATGTCATCTCTCTCTCTCTCTCTGTCGGTTGATCTGCAAATATATATGAATTTGTCGACGCCGTTGTCTCGACTAATCAACTAACCAACTGGTCGACAAGTACAACTGACATTACACATATTCGCACATAGTTGATATAGTCCATCATGAGCTGTGTGTGCTCGGTTCGGCTCGGCTCGGCTCTTAGCCAAACATATGACAGTGATGCGGCACCCACTCGCGAACACTCTTCCCGTCGTTGGGCAAATGGAATAGCAGCCTCGAGAGTGTAGAGAATCGACGGCTGCAGCTGTAGACAGAACGTTGCCGTTAAGGCTGACGCGTTACATTTGTGGCTATAACGGTGTATATGTACATATGACGGTAATGGTAACGGTAACAGCGCCAAATGTTTGCCTGGCCGTCGCCGTGGGAGCTGTGCCAATATTTGCGTAACGTGTTTGACAAAGAAATGAAAACTGAAAGCGCCAGCTTGGAAAATCAAATGAAAGACCTGGCCAACACAACGTCAGCCAGCGCTGTAAAACGTGGACGACCAGCGGGGTTGCATGAAGGGGCTTAGTATAAACAGATCCAGAAGAATAGCGCACAAATAAATACACAAGAAAACGTTACAGTTTTAATAATGGCAATCATAACGCCAAAACTGAATGCTAATGCTAATGCTAATACTAATGCTAATGCTAATGCTAATGCTAATGCTAATGCTAATGCTAATGCTAATGCTAATGCTAATGCTAATGCTAATGCTAATGCTAATGCTAATGCTAATGCTAATGCTAATGCTAATGCTAATGCTAATGCTAATGCTAATGCTAATGCTAATGCTAATGCTAATGCTAATGCTAATGCTAATGCTAATGCTAATGCTAATGCTAATGCTAATGCTAATGCTAATGCTAATGCTAATGCT
Organism: Drosophila rubida; assembly: GCA_035046165.1. NCBI lineage: Eukaryota > Metazoa > Arthropoda > Insecta > Diptera > Drosophilidae > Drosophila > Drosophila rubida. Next base: position 4,046,863 of record JAWNOF010000023.1, on the reverse strand, counting down.
AATGCTAATGCTAATGCTAATGCTAATGCTAATGCTAATGCTAATGCTAATGCTAATGCTAATGCTAATGCTAATGCTAATGCTAATGCTAATGCTAATGCTAATGCTAATGCTAATGCCAATGCTAATTGAGAACATTAATTTACTTTCCCTAACCCCCTCTCTCTCCCTCACTCTCTTTCTCTCTCTTTCCCTACCCCTCTCTTTCTCTTTCTTCCCTGCCTCCGCTTCACTGACTTCTTGCGTAACTGGGATTTGGTCAATCATATTTGAAACATTCCCAGCGGCAACCAAATAATCGACTTCATTTAACTGAAACGCCGCACAATTTCTTTACTTGCCACGTGGTGGGTGGCATTTCGTTACCATTCATTCGCAGTCTTCTTCGCCTTCTGCGCTGTGTGGTTTATCGACGGCATTACGCTGTAATATTACATTATATGATAGATTTATTCCCAGCACAATTTTAACTGCCACTTTTGCCGTTATTTCCGATTTGGACATCGCAACAGTTTCGCAATTCTGTTTCTTTATTCTCCTTTTTTTTGTTGTTGGTGCGCTCAACTTTTCTTCTTCGCTCGTCCGGCTCGCTTTGGCGGGTTTACAACGTCCGCTTGCTGCTTTTTGGGCCATTGCCGATTATGTCCTTTGGGTGCTTTTGCCTCGACTTCGCCAGTTGCTTATTTCTTTCGATGTTTCGCTTCGTGTCTTTCTCTTTTTTTCTTCCTTTTGCTTTTTTGATGGTTGCTGTAGCACTTTATCTACTTGCGAAATCTGTATGCAGAAAATATTTGCCAGCCCAGAGGATGGCGATGGACGGTGGAAGGCGGAGGGACGAGGGGCGGACGTTGAAAAACTTTGTGCCGAAGTGAAAATGATAAACATCTTTGTGAAATTCTGTGATTTTCCTTTTATGCTACAACTCAAGCAGCTGACACAGTTACACAACAACAACAAAAACAACAACAATAAAAAGTGGCCAAGGGGGAGCGAAAGGAAGCATACTAACCATAGTTTTTGGGCAGTGTTTCGTGATCAACCCAAACAAAAAAAGAACAAGAAAAAAGTGCAGCCACAACAGCACAACTATTTCTGCGGCTTGTAGCGGGTTCGCTTCAAGTTTGGGTTTGCGTTGGGGTTTGGGTTCCGTTTTCAGGTTCGGATTCGGGTTCGGGTTCAGCGGGGCTCCATTTCGGTCCCTTGGTCCAACGGATACTCCATCAATGCTTGCTTGGTGTGAAATGTAACAGCCACTTATTGTGATTGTGATTGTGACGCTGCCAGTGGACGGACTAAGGCGTATCAGATAGCGTGCAACCACGCCCCCCTCCTCCTATCTCGCTGTTGCTCCGTTTCCTCTGCTAACATGCCACACACTTTTTCTGTGTGTGTCGCTTTTGACGATGTCGTTGATGGTTTCTGTTGCCTTGTCTTGTAATTCCTGTTGTCCCCAACATTGATTGCAGCATCATTTCCACACACACACACACACACACTCGACATTGTGCGTCGTATTTATCAATCAAATTGAAATCTATTTGTTGTTGCTTTGTTATCACACTCGCTTTCTAGTCGCTCTATAAACTGTCTTCCATTCAATCCAGCTTTCGCTCCTTCTCCTATTATTTTCACAACACATAATTGAAAAAAACGCGGCACTTGAAAGGTGTGGCAAGCTGTATATATCCGCCTAGCAAAGTATCACATAATTTGCATTTAATTATGCTTCCCTTTTGGCGGAAATTCGACTTGCAAATCCACTTTTATTCATATTGAAATATCAAAGATTGAATCAATGAAACCAGCATTTGTTGCCCTGTGAAAATATAGTAATGTTTAAGCATTTTCTTTAAAACATATTTGCATCTCTTTAATTACATATGCCAATCATATTACAATGCATAAAATTAAACCTTTTCTCTGGCATTTTCCATGCAACAGCCAGAAAATAATGTAGCGTGTTTTTCAACTTGTCTCTACTTTACTTTACTTTACTTTGCACTTTCTGTTGCCGTTTCCGTTGCTTCTTTATTTTGGCTGCTCTCGAGTGAAAAGTATTTTCATAATTTAATTAATTTACTCAATTGGTTAAATAAATACAATTATACGAAGCGTTTGTAGCGCAAATTACGTATACGCCCCGGAGGCTCTGCGCACAGAAATATTCAAAAATTGTTTGTTATGAGCCACAGAGGGAAAATATGAAGAAATTTCCAGCTGACTCAATTGGCGAAACATTTGCGAAAATGTGGCGAAGCAAACATTAAACATTGACATTTGTGACTTTGGAGCTGTGTTGTTGAATTACTAGCATCCAAATAGGCGGCGACTTGGCTGTCTAAAAGCTGGGCTGGCTCCATGTTATGAAACTAGAAAACATTTTCAAGCAAACTCTCGACAGAACAACACACACATTTCCCGAATAATTGTGAAGGCAAAAAATTTGAAGAAAACTAACTTGAATTGCTTGAAGGAAACGAACGCATAAAAATGGGCTTACAAAATGCAACAATGGCGAATGCAGCGAAACCTGAAGAGCAGCCAGAGGAACTGCAGCAAGAGCAGCTGCAGCAAGACCAAGAACAAATACAAGAAGAGCAGCAGCAGCCAATAGAGGAAAACCTTGAAGAGCAGCCGCATCAAGAAGAGGGGAAAGTTGAACAGCTGCAGCATCAAGAAGGGGGAAAACTAGAAGAGCAGCAGCAACAAGAAGAGGGGGAACTAGAAGAGCAGCAGCAAGAAATTGAGGGAAGACAAGTAGTGCAGCAGCTACAAGAGGGAATAGAAGATGAGCAGCAGCAACAAGAAATGGGAAAGCAAGTAGAGCAGCAGCATCAAGATGAGGAAAACCAAGATGGAAACCAAGAAGGAAACCAAGAGGGAGACCAAGAGGGAAGCCAAGTGGGAAGCCAAGAGGGAAGCCAAGAGGGAAGCCAAGAGGGAAGCCAAGTGGGAAACGAAGAGGGAAGCCAAGAGGGAAGCCAAGAGGGAAGCCAAGTGGGAAACGAAGAGGTGAACTCCGGGGAAGAAGTAGAAAATGAGATTGAAGGCGAAGAGCAGCCAAGGATTGCGCAATGCGAGTTCGGTGCCATGCTGATCAGCGCGATGGTCGACAAGCGGACGCTGAAACAGATGCGCAAGATTCGCAAGCAGGAGTCGGTGACGATTCCAAAAGAACAATGCTGCACAGCGTGCCAGGTGTCTGTGGACCACATGCGCCAAGTCTGCGAGCTGATGGGCAAGAGACTCGTGGCCAAACGCCAACACAATCGCAAAAACATGCCGCCAGCGAAGAGAGTCAAGTTGAGCACCCCAATGCCGAAGCCACTGCCACCGCCACTGACAGTGCCAGTGCCAGAGCTAATGCCAGGTCTCTCGACGCCTATCAATCGCAACCAAAAGCTCGTGGTGAGGATGCGTTTGAACGCTGACTCGCCGGAGAACGAGGATGACGAGATGAACGGTCTGCCGTCGGTTGTCGATCCGTTTATGAATGTGGCGCCCGCCCACCAGATGTTCAGAGACCTGGTTGCCCTCGAGGAGAGCTTGTCGCCCTTCCACCTGGCCAATCAATTGGAGGTGCACTCAGTCTATCGCGCCTCGATCATCAATTGGCTGTGCCACGTCGACATGATTTACGGCACCTCGCCGGACACCTTTCCGCTGACCATTGCGATTGTGGATCGCTACCTGGAGAGCGTCAACGCCACCAAAGTCAACCAACTGCAATTGCTCGGCCTGACGGCCATGCACATTGCCTGCAAATACGAGGAGATCTCTCCACACATGCTGCTGACTTTCGAGCAGATCCACACCGAGGCCAACATCCGGGCTACACAGATCTTGCAAATGGAATTCTCCGTGCTGCAAGCCATCGACTTTCGTCTGTCGCGCCCGCTGGCGTTTCACTTCCTCTGCCGCTACCTGGCGTCCATTAGACGCGAACGCGGTCGGTATGCCAACATGTCCAAGTACATCCTGGAGTTCTCCATGCTCGAGTATGAGCTGGCCAGCCGCAAGCCCTCGGAGATGGCGGCTGGCGCGCTCTTTCTAGCGCTGTGCCTGCTCAAGAAGCGGGCCCCGGGCTGGACCAGGCGAGCGCGCGATGATGAGGCTATGGAAGAGAATCAGCCCGTGATGGTTCCCCAGAGCTCGGAGCTGGGCGGCGAACTTATGCGCGAAGTGATTCGCGACAATGTGCGCAATGAAATCCAACAACTGGGCGGCTATCGCTTCGAGGACGATGCCGATCTCTGGATTCCTGCTTTGACCGACTACTCCCAATGCACTGCCGTTCAGTTGCGTCCGCTCGTCCAGAAGCTGGCCAGATTGGTGTTCATTGCGCCCATTTGCGAGCACCGATCCATGTTCCTGAAGTATCGCAGGCAAGTTTACGGCCAAATCGCTCTGCGCGACGAGCTGACTGGCTTGGTGGTTTTTGCCATTGCGGATTGCGAGATCCCTGAGCAGCCATGAGCGATGAGTTTATCAACAGTTTGTGTTTTAACATTTCACTTACACATTTCACAAGGATTCTGGATTCGATTTTTTGGGCTGTTCATTGAAATTTGTTTGACCATCACTCTGGATATTAGGATGCCGTTAACTGCGCATGCAAAAATTAATTATTGTTTCTTCAAAAAATTTAATAAGCTTAATAAAAAAAGAAATGTTAACGCCCACTCAATTGGAGTTTTCCTTGTGCGCTTTCAGGGAATAGCGTAAATTTGTAATTTAATCTCAAACAAGCAGAAAAATAATATATTTGATTCGGACTTTGGGTAAGCGAATTGACGCACATCAGCGCAACAAATCACTGGTATCTCTAAATGCAAATATCTGCGTAAATAAGCAGAAGTCATGGAAGAATTCAAACCTTTTATGAATCTATTGTAATTGTAATAAACCTGCATTCACAATCAATATTTACGCGCTTCTTAATGCAAATAGTTAAAATTATCTTTTGTTTTTTCTTGCAAATAGCAGTGAGTGATTTAAGATGGTTTGAGTAGGAATTGTGCAGACTTATTGCAGCCAGTCAGTTCTTACGGTTAGGCCAAGTGTTGGATATCAAAGCAGTTGCCAAGCTGACCTTATTGCAAGGACACTTGGCTGGTAGTTGGCCGGGTCATGCGGGGTTAATGTGACACACGCATTCGTGGACAGTTGCGGGCAATGCCAGGAGCACAGTCACAATGGCCATTTTGCCATTATTTAAACGAGGCGTGAGACAACGGGCGAGCTGCGAGCAGCGAGCAGCGAGGGCGCGGCTGTGGGAGTGGAGCAGACAGGCAGACAGGCAGACAGGCGGGGAGACGGGATGACGGGGAGAGGAGGAGGCGGGGACGGCGTTCAGGACGTTGGCGCATATCCTGCAGCACAATTGAATTAGGTTAGTCATGCTTTAATGCACATCAACATACGTGCAACCAGCCAGCGCATGTGTGTGCGTCTTCTAGGTGTGTGTGTGTGTGTGTGTTTGGGGTTCTCTCATAAATCTCATTGTCAGTGCTTAACTTTCTTGTTGGTTTAACTTAACTTGAAGCAGCAAAGGCAAAGGCAACGGGAACGGCAATGGCAACGGCAAAAGCAAAAGTCATTTGTCATTTCTGTTGGCAACACACACACACACACACAAACGCACACACACACACTGTGAAGTCGACTGACAGTCGCTTGCATATGCATTTGGATATATTGTATTGTATTTGTGTTCTATATCTAATATCCCTGCCACGAGCAGAACATCGCAGCTACAGCATGCAACTTGCAACATGACACAGCGCAAAAACTAAGCTAATTCTACGGTGGACACCAGCTACAACAAGCGCAAAGCATAATAAGTTCTGGATCAGGGAACGCGTATAGCAAAATCAATCACTTGGATTTCCCTATACTACAAACTATTATTGTTCATCATGCATAGTACTTATTACTTAACACTCACAAGTAGTCTTTGCTTATTGAATGTGACGTCAGACGTGCAACACTCTGTTTCGGGAATTGGGATCTAAGCAGGTGGCGACATTGAAACGTGCAAGCTGAGCTCTGGAGCCGGAACTCGAAATCAGTCTCAAGCAAACTCCCAACAGAACAACACATAATTTTCTCGAATTCTCACAAAATAATTGTGAAGCCAAAAAATTGTACAAAGCGAAATAATTGAATTTGCTTGAGAGAAAAGAACGCATAGAGAAGAAGCAGCATGAAGGGTGAAGCCAAGAAGCCGCAACCACGAGCAAAGCGAGTCCGCAGCCAAACAACGCAACAATACATCCGGGAGCAGATAACCCTGGAGCTGGAGCGGGAGATATTGCGGCGGCGCGCGGAATACGAGCGTGAAGAGCGCGAACGCAAGGAGCTCGAGCAGATTGAGTATGACTTGAAGATACGGCGTCAAGCGTTGCTGGTGCGGCGGGAAATGCAGAAGAAATGCGTGCCCGTAGATATATCGAAGGTGCAGCCGTGTCGCTTCGGTGCCCTGGCGATCAGGACCATTGTGCAGCAGGATAAGCTGGACGAGTTGCGCCGGATTCGTGCCGAGGAGGCCAACGATCCGGCGGTGAAGAACTGCACCGAGTACTGCTGTGATGCTTGCCACGTGTCCATGGAGACCATGCGCAAGGTGTGCGCCATGATGAACATGAGGATTGTCGACAAGCCGGGCGCCATACGCAAAGCGCCCTTGAAAGCCAGGAAGGTGAAGCGGCTGTTCAAGCAGAAGCCCAAGCCAGAGTGATGTTGTCTCTCCTGCTTCGTTCTTATGTGCAACATGATTTGTTCAGTTCGAGTTCAGTTTTTTTTTTTTTTTTTTTGTTAACTAATTTTACAACGCATTCGTGATTAATATCGGGCAAACAAGAGGAGCCAAGGACCCGCCCAAGGCATGGAGATTTGGAAATTTTGTGATTTCGTTTTTGGAGTAATCTTCGGGCACAACAAAATTATTGCACTCAATAAGCCCAAGCCGCAGAGATGCTATTAATCCTATTAATCCTTTTTCGGTCTGATGTGCAACAAGATTTGTTGATTTCGAAATTTCTAGATTTAACAGTTTTTTGAGTAATTTTACAACGTATTGAAAATCTTTACTTGCGGACAAACAACAAATGTGAAACAAACCAAATTACTCCCCAAGAAGAAGCCAAGAGGACCCATGGACCTGACCCACCCATGGAGATCTGGACTATTCTGATTTCGTTTTTGGAGTAATTATTGCAAAAAAAAAATGTAAAATGGTTACCGCCCAAGTCACGCTGATGCTATTAGTTCTTTTTCGGTCTTATGTGCAACATGCTTTGTTGATTTCGAAATTTTCAGATTTAGTTTTCAGTTTTTCAAGGCATCAAGAGGAAGAACAAACGATGGAAGAGGGCTTGTGGAAGAGCGCCTGTGAAACTGATGCTGTTAAAACTTTTTCGGTCTTATGTGCAACATGACTTGTTGATTTCGAAATTATCTATTTTTTTTACCAAGCATCAAGTGAACAATTTGGGGCAAAAAATTGAAATAAAATGTAAAGTGACCAATAATTCTGAGTGTTTTGCAAGATTTATAATTGCAGCTACAAATAGATGCTGCTTTTCCATAAATTAGAATGTTTTTAGCGCTTAATGGTCGCTTCGATTTGAGATATTCACAATGAAAGCCATGGGCAATTTATTATTTTAGTTATTTAGACATTATTTGTGTTTAGTGTATTGGGAATTCGTTAGCTTTGGCTTTCGGTTAATTTCATTGTTCGCTCGACTTTATTATTCGTGCAGCGGCTCGTGTGCAGGCAGCATGCAGTCAACTGCAATAAATATTAAGTTGAAAGGATGTTTGCCAGTTATTCTTGGTCCATAATTCGAGTGCACTGAAAAACGCCAAAGCCTTGTGAACTTCGCAAACCTCACAAACTCACAGCGCGCTGCTTTCGCAACTCTCTCTTTCACTCACTCTCCCTTTCTCTCTCTCTCTCTCTCTCTGTGTTGCAATCTCTTTCTTGCTGTCGGCATTTGAGAGCCACTTGACTTAATTAGCAGCAAATTACTTAGCTCTCTTGTCAGCATATTAACTTCATCATCATCAGCATTCAGCATTGAATGTGGCATGTGTTGTTCTGCGGTTGCCAGCTGCGGTTTGCCCATCCCTCCCCTTCTCCTCCTCTCTATTATTTATATTATGTTTATTAATGATTCCTTAACGACAGCGCTGCAATTTACAATGCGGCATGAAGCTGGCAACTGCAACGTGGCTTCAAGGCTCTTAAGTGCAATGAGCTCTTCAACACTTGAGACGATTATTACATTAAGCACAAGTCACTAAAGTTACTACTGTTTTAATTATTGAAGGCGGATGGAAACTTGCGCTAAATTTAGCTAGTTTTTGTTGAGTGACGCAAATGTCAGCGATAGAATCGGTTGTTGCCCGGAATTGAACAATGAATTTCACTAAAATAACGATATTCACACAATCAATGCGCGGCCTGTGGCATTGTTTGTGATATTTGCTGTGAATGCTTTCCGGGGCTTTATCTTGACTTTGGCATCTGAGTGTTGTGTGTATAGTATATTATTATGATCGGCAGACGCAATGGGTATTTCAATCATGTAATTGAGCCACAACAAAGTGGAACAATGAGCCACATTTGTATATGCCAATCAGGGTATTGTGTTTGGAATTTCAACGCAAAACCCCGCAACGAGGCTTCGCCACAATTCCAATGACCCTTTCTGCCAAGCAAAGAGGGGTGCGGCCGGAGTGCATGACAATTGACAATGAGGGTGCAGGGGGGAGGCGGCTTGGCGTGTTAATTACCTGAAACACATGGAAAACAATGAGAAGACTACGAGACGATTGATGGAAGCATCAATCGCTCGATGTCAACACGAGCCTCGACTTTCCACAAGCCACTGAGTGTGTGTGTGAGTGTGTGTGTGTGTGTGTGTGGAAGAGGGTGAAACTTTTTCGATTATATGCTCGTAAAAGTTTTTGATGTTTTGTGAAAAAGCACAACACTCCCACACAGCTGGGCATAACCACAATTTAACCGCAGAACCAGAAACAGCAACCAACAGCTTTAGTTGTTGTTCTAGTTCTAGTTGCTGCTGCCCTTGTTGTTGTTGTTGTTGTTGCTGCTGTCGCTGCTCTTGATATTGGGAGTGATAAAGTAAACCAACAAAACACACACAAAAAAAAAAGAGAACCGAAGCAGGCAAAGTGAAGTAAACTCGAAAAGCAGCTCGTAAACAAGCAATAAAATTGTAAAAAGGATAACCGGCAACCGTTGCCACCAATTGGCATTGTCAAAGGGGCAGCACACACACACACACACACACAACGACACTGCGCGTGTGTGTGTGTGTGTGTGTGTGTGCAGAGGACGCACTTTGGCTTCGGCAAACCTCGGTGGCCTTTCGATAGTTTTCGCTTTCGCATAGTTTGTGGGGTCAAAAGGCAACAAGGACGACAACAACAACAACCGCAGCGAAGGCGACTCAAACCCAACGTGCACACTGGTCCAGCTCCCAAAAGCCAGCGAAAGTCGCTGCAAATAACAAAAATAAAACATTGCAAATAGCGTTGGGTATTAATCTCAATAATTTGCTGTCACTTCAGCTGTGTTTAACTTTGAAAATATATATTTAACTAACTGCTCTATACTTCAATTGCATCTTCGCCTTAATTAAGTGCACTCTATAACTGCACAAGTCTAAGAATAACTGAAAGCTAGAAAGAAATTCTAGAGTTTGCCAAATTTGAATTTAAAATATTTAAAAAAAATGATAATGAAATGAGAGATGAGATGGAGAATTCTAGAATTTGCCAAACCGCAGCTCAAAACAAATGTATTTAAATAAGATTACAATGACATATTTAAAAAAAGCATATTGAAAAATATGGAGAATTCTAACAAACTTTAAATATTTTTATACATTATGCATTATGTGTTTAATATAGTGAGAAAGCTTTAAAGAAATTCTAGAGTTTGGCAAACCGCAGTTGAAATTAGAGTATAATGAAATATTAAAAATAAATTATAATGAAAAGCATGGAGAATTCTAGAATTCGGCAAACCGCAGTTCAAAACAAATGCCTTTAAATAAGACTACAATAATATATTTTAAAAATTCACAATAAAAAGCTTGGACAATTCTAACAAACTTTAACTATTTTTGTACATTATGTTTTTGTATTGAGAAAGCTTAAAAGAAATTCTAGAATTTGCGAACCGGAGTTGCAAGCAAATGCCTTTAAATTAGAGTATAACATATTTAAAAAAATGATATTGAAAAACATGTAGAGTTCTAACAAACGTTAACTATTTTGATACATTATGCATTATGTATTGAGAAAGCTTAAAAGAAATTCCAGAATTTGGCGAACCGCAGTTCAAAACAAATGTCTTCAAATAGGAGTACAATAACATATTTCAACAAGATCTCGTGTGGTAACTTGTAGGCATATTTTAAATGCTGTCAAGTGCTTTCAGTGCCAGCAAGCATAGTGTGGCTGTTAAGTGGAGTGGCGCTTAAGCGAGATACTCGTATGCTTGTAAGCGCTGTTTAAAGCGAGCAATCGAAGTGAGCGCTGCTGTGGCGCCACTGTGCGTCGCCTTGCGTTGCGCGCTCATGTCAAAACTTTTATTAAAAGTGTTTTCCTTGCTTATCTGCCATTCACACACACACATACACACACACACGTGCACGCACTCCTTTCTTTATGGGCAATGTATGAGACTCTTGGGGGTTTCTTTTTAGGGTTTTGCCTGCCGTTATCCCGGCTGTCCAGTGCTGCTGTTGTCCTGCCGGACTGACAGGCGACGTCTGTGCGACTTTCGCATGCCAACGGCGTGCGCTTAAATATTTTAATCAACAAGACGCCTCGATAGCCAAGTTAATAGCGTTGCCCCGCATCCAGGCCAGCGATTTCACTGCGCCACTTCGAATGGGACGGGGAGAGCGGGGAGCTTAAGTTGCTGCTGCTGTCAGCATTGCCTAATTGATTAACACCTGAAAATCGCTCCATTATGAATTCCCCGTCGGGCAACTTGACGCGCAGCTTTGTCCCCGGCTTCGTCTCCGTTTCCGCTCTGCCACTTATAGAAATTAGACAGCACCAGCTTTCTGCCTCCCTCTCTCTCTCTCTCTCTCTCTCTCTTGGCTGCTGTCCGTGTCTTTGTCGCCATCCATTAAGCTTGCGCTCGCCTGGCCACAAATCAAGACGAAACTTGCGCTCGCCTCGGGCAGCTCGCTGGCGCTGCTACGTAAATGTGTCATTAAAAAATTAAAAGCAAATTCCTGCACGAAAGATGGCAACGACAACATTGTTGAAAGCGCCTTTCTGAATGTGGCCAGCAAACGGGATTTAAAGGTCGCGCAACGTTCTGGCCGTGGGGATCAGATGCGCATCCTTGCGGCCTGGCCATAAAGCGGCCACAAAATGCTGCCAAAAGGACCCCAGACATTGTGCCACATTGCAATGCGGCAATTTAGCCACAGCTTGCGAGCACACAAATTAAATAAAACTCTCACTATTTGCTCAACGCCAGATATATATATTTTAGAATACTCGTACACAACTGCGATATCTGCATGCGCTTAATTGTAATGCATAGAACTATTCTGATCTCTGTCTCGGCTGCCATCATGTATATAGCGTGTATGTATGAATGATATTCGTTAGTGAGTCATCTGGGGCTTTTGGCTTGATTACAAGCGAGCAGCTGACCGCAAAATGCATAATTAATTCGATTAATGAAATATTTTAAAATCATAAAAGCCGACTCTGACAGCCAACGCGGCGAGCACGGACGCGAACACGACACCAACACCACCCAAAAAATCACCACAATCGCTTCCCCTCGCCACCCGCCACCCGCCACCCGCGACCCTTGGCGGGGTAATTCGATGCCATGGACAACCGCTGGTTGACTAAAAGCAATCAATGTCAAAGCGACTGCAGGTGTGTAGATTGATGGCGAATTCATCGGGGAATTCCGTGGGAAATGGCACGAGAAATAGGCGCATTGACTATACAGGTTACAGGCAATTCAACTAACGACTGTCATTTCATGTGACATCGTCCACGCAATTCAATAAAAATGTGATAATTAGTAAGGATTTAAAATATGAAATGAACTAAAAATCGAGAAAAATGTATTTTTATTGATATTACTTGTCGTCGATTTAGTTTTATATTTGACTAAAACTTGTTGCAATACTTTTACCTCTTAATGCTTGTTCTCTCGCTTATTTAAGTGCTTCATCGTCTACAGGCGCTGCTAACTGGGAGCATGTTTAGCAATTTAAATTTGTATTAAATTGGTTTGGCGTGAATTTAATTTACTTGCAACATTGCGAGTCAGGAGACAAAATCGCTGAAAGTGTCAAAAAGCGCGAGTCGAAGACAGGCGACAGCCCGACATGGCGCGGGCGCCAAAATGGGGTAACTTTTTTAGCAGTTGACAAAGTGTCGCCGGAAGTTTCGATTTATAATTAGCATGACACACACTCCAAGTGAAAAACTGCAAAGAAGTCTGGCGAAAAATGCAAACTTTAGTCACATTCCCGCGCACTGTCGACAACGCCAGACGGACGGACGGACGGACGGACGGACGGACGGAAGCAGCGAGATAGCAACATGAATGAGACTGGCAAAGGGAGGAGAGGCAGCATCAGATGTTGTGGAGTTGGGGGCATCTAGACAAGAATCAATATTTCCGCAGGGCTTTGGCGTTGGCGTAGACAAAGTTTGCAATTTTCGTACCTCAATTGGTTTTGTGCTGGTGACGACGGCAACTCCTCGAGGCGGCGACGTCGAAGCGTGCAGCTTGAACAACGCACAAATATGCTAGGAATTGCACTAAATCAAATACGATATTAAAAGCTTTACAGGCGCTAATCGAAATCAATAGCCAACAGCTGAAAGTTAACGCCAACAAGGCGAAATGACAAGTAAATGAAGTTAAAAGTCACGTAGTTAGTTACTATCTAAGTGCTTAGAAATCTATTATAATTAACCAAACTAAAGCATTGCAAAGAGTAAGTTTTAACACTTTCGAATATCAAAAGTATTTAGAAATCCAGTTATACAATATTTTGTCAGCTGTCGAACAGCCTCGTGTTTCTATCAAGCTCTTCGTGTGCAGCATATTTTGTGAGACTTTAGAGTTTCGTAGGATGTGGTCTGCAGCTGGTTGAACTGGTTCTTCTTTTCTTTGGCTTGTTGGCTGCAAGCTTTTAATTACAACTTTCGACGGGTTTCGCGTGGGCCGCGAGACAATTTCCCGCAAAATCAATGAGTATCAAGTGTGCGTAATGCATGGCAGCCGCTTGGATGGAGATAGGCGAGCGAACCTGGGGACAACACAGCACTGAGAATGACCTCTGGCCGGAGGAGCAAAATCGAGCGTAAACTTTATCTGGCCAAAAGTCGCTCTTCAAGCCAAGCGGCCAAAGATTTTTGGCTTTTTATGTTAGTTTTAAGTTGGCTCCGCCAGCCCGTAACCCCAAGAAGTCCTGCTGTCGGGCTCTCAGTCTGTCTCTCTTTTGCGGGGTGTACTTTCTTAGTGCCTTAGTTTCAATATCCTCTCGCTTCCTTCCAGTCCCCGCTTTCGCTCTTTCTCTGGCCAGCGAGCAGCATTTAAAACTTTATCTAGCGCGAAACTGCGACTGCAACTGAGGCTTTATAGCATTTGCTTGGGTATTTCCCTTAGCCTTGCTTTTGGCAAAAATAATTTTATTACTTCTTTCACTTCTTCGCTTCGCATTTACAGTTTTCCTTTTCTTTTCTTTATTTTATTTTTGTCGCGCTTTTTCCATTTCTTTATTTTGGCTTTTTACTGCACTGCAACTTTGCTCAAGCAACTCGAATTGAGGAAGTACTTAGATTACGGCAACGAGAGTGAACTTGCCCATTGCTGGGCAAGGGAAGAGCCCAGACAGACCACTCAGTGAGAGTGAGTGAGAGAGGAAGTGAGCTGCACTTTCCCCGCGAGACTGACGAATTGGCGAATCATTTAGAATGCATTTCAGCTGATAGATCTCATGGGCTGCGCATGCTTTCAATGTCACTCAGCAGCCAACAAATCGCTGTCATATAGATTAAGCTAAAGGGAAGCAACTAGCAAACGAATATATTTGTCTCATTTAAGAATACTTCAAGCCGAAACACAACAATTATAAGCCACCGAAGCAGACTTGCTAGAAGACTCCTACCTGCTAAACAACTGAGTCGCTTAAAGCGTCTAGGTTTCGCCACAACGTTAACTCAAACGTGCACGAAAATTGATAAGTCCCTATGTCATATTTGTTTGAGGTTTGGTTCGTATGAGACACAATATATAGCTGCTACTGGTTCAACTACTAAATGTATATAAAAGAACAACTGCAGCTAGCAAAAACGCACAAAATGCAACCACAATGTCTTTAAGCAGTGCAAAACAAATCGAACTAAACATAATTCTGCATTCTACTGAAGAACAAGGTTTCTTAAGAATCTATTCTCTTGGTTTATTCACTACAAATGAGTGTAACTTTTTGCCCTTGCAGACATTCCGATAGTATTGAGTTGTGTGATGCGATGCGAGGTGATGGGCTGGATGGCCATTAAATGATATCGTGGTAATTAGCTGACTGGGAATTCGCTGCTTTTTGTTGGCCATGATTTCACGCATACGCAAAGCAAACACACATACAGTTGTGTGTATTAGGCAGTTAACTCGCTGGCAGCGTTGCCGTATCAGCAAACAACATCAACGAGCCACACACATTTTCATTGAGAAATTTCCGTGAGCGAGTCGCGAACGACGTTGACCAACAAAAAGGCATTAGTGCGTTCCAGCCGCAGGCTATAGGTTGAAAGCGCTTGCGAGCTGCGGGGGGCGGTGAGAGGAAGTCACGAGGGACGTCAGGCTTCAGGCGGTGGGTAAACAGAGCACGAAACGCGTGAAGAAATCTATTATGACATTTGCGCCTTGACAACTTGACGAAAGTCATTAACGATTAGGACGAGCGACAAGCCAAATTACTGTATACTAAAATTAGATCTCGCCCGTTCCACACAAAATTATGAACTAACCGCAACGCAAACAGCAGCAACAACAACAACAACAATTAGAACGAGGCGTGAGAATCAACATGACAAACGAAATCATAGAGAAGACAAAGTAATCAACTCTATTCAACAGGGAATTCCGTGGGATTTCTTTCACAAAATTGCAAAAGTCTTCAGTAAAATAATTCAATTTCTTTTAAGTTTAAGTCAAGAAAGTCTGAAAAAATAGAAAATATAATTTCTTTAACAGGAAGAGTAAGCGAAAGAGAGAGAGAGAGAGAGAGACAGAGAAGAGAGTGTGGGAGAGATTGAGAGTTAATCTATAATATATAGCCTCAGATTAGTTTGATGTCCGTTGGATTTCTTTCACAAAAGTCTTCATTAAACAATTTAAATTAATTTTTTTGAAGTCAAGAAAGTCTGACAAAATAGAAAATATAATACCTGTAATAACAATAGCGAGAGCTGAATATAAAATGATAATTTTTCAGTTAGATATATTGAAAATATAATAATAATTTATAATAATTCAGGCAGCTAAACATAAAATCATTATTTTTATGCATGAAGCAGTTCAACTACTTTTAATAACATAAGTTTTTCTGTTATTTCGTTCGGCATTAAATAGAAATTATAATCTCTCTTTAGCCAGCTGAATATAAAATCATTATTTTTAAGCATGAAGCAGTTTTTACTGCCTGTTAGTAACATAAGTTTTTCTGTAATTTCTTTAAGCAAAACATATCGAAAATATGTCTAAAAACCATATTTAGCTTGTTTTCTCGATTGCTTAGCTCAATAGCTCGGTAACAGTTTTAAAAACCTATTCTTTAAGCAGTCTAGCAATCTAGCAGTCTGCATGGTAGGTATTTTTATTGGAACTTCAGCCGCAGGAATGCTAAGTTTTCAAACATTCTGTATTGTGGAGGCTTCCTCGACAGATTTATGCTTTTGTTTGAGCTGGCAAACTGGCAACTATTTAACAAGGTCGCCACCTGAATGAGGGACAGAACTTCAAAGGCTTTGATTTGTTGTTGATGGCGGTGCGTGTAAGTTCTTTCGCCACTCAGTAAATTGAATCCTTTCGCTTTCAGCAACCAGCGGCCACACGCAATGCGATGCGATGCGATGCGACGTTGTCTTAAGATTGAGAATGCTGCAAGTTTTTGATCTTTGCCAAAACTCTTTACTTCCCCCCGTACTAACACATCCACGCCATAGAGGTCAGGGGTAACTGCTCCCTTTTTTCGTAGTCAAAAAAAAAAAAAAGAGAACGCTGAAAACTTAATCGGATTTGGCGTGTGCTTGTTTTTCTGCTCCCTTTGGTGTTGCGCTTAAAACGAGCATATCGATTTCTGCAGTCGTTTTGTAATGTTTCCAAACTTGGATGCCTAGAATTTAAAGTATAACAGTATGGAATGTATAGTTATATACTCAATAATTGACATTATTCTTGTCGCAATTTTCAATACTAAAAAAGTAAAGAAATTATAAATTAGTAACATTTATCAATATTAAATTACGTACAAATTTGTTGATATTTTCAAATTTTATTTGCAAATATTAATACTCAATCATATTTATACATTTATAAATATTAAATTAAATAATGTACAAATTAGTTGATATTTTTCAATTTGATTTGTGAGTATTAATACTTAACTATATTTCTAGTTTAACCATCTACCTTTTCTTAATTTACTACTTTGGTACTAAACCTATTTGATTTGTGATTTCTCATTAAATATTTGCGCAGTTTGTAATTACTTTCGCAAGTCCGGTTTGGGGAGTGGAGAAGTCATAAAGTTGCTCGCATATTTGCCATTCATCATGCGCGAGTCGAGCTGAGTAGAGTATTTCAATTTCGGCATATTGATAAATGGTTTTGGCTGTTGCGCTCTATTGTTGCCAAAGGGAAGAATTTTAAAATTCAACCGGCATAAATCAAACACTGAGAACGGCAGTTTTCGTGCGCTGGCTGAAAGTGTGCCGCGCATAAAGGATAAACAGCCCCGGCTCCTGCTTGAGCGCCTTGGTCTTTGCGTCCTTTTTGGGACTGCTAGGGAGGGAGGTAGCTGCTGCCAGGATGCCAGTATGCCAGGATGGATTCCAGTCAGGCTGCCACAAAATATTTACGCCTCAGAAAACTTTTTTCCAAACTCATATTTAAACTTTGCGTGTGGGTTGCGTGGCGCGAAAAGGGGACACAACAACGCCGAGGACAGCGCCGTGACTCATTCTCTCTCCCTCTCTCTCTCTCTCTCTCTCTCTGTCTCTCTCCCTCGCTCGCGCTTAGTAATGTTGTTGTAGTCAGCCATGTGTGCGTGTGTGTGTTGTGCCTTGTATTGTTGATTTTGAAAATCTAATTTTGACTTAAATTGATTTTTACTTGCACATTTTTTTGGCCCTGCCCCAACTCTTAGTCCCCGATGGACAAGCGTAAAAGGGTCGCTTGAGTCGAGAACAGCAGCGAAGCGTGGGGAGGGGGGAGAAAGCGGATTCAAATGTGTATATTGATGTAACGCAGAGCGATTAAATTATTGGGCACAAAGCCGAGCATTTAATGCTGTGAAATTAGCCAACAAAAGTATTTTGCAGCCAATATTCCCAAGAAACATTTTGATTGTGCGTCTCGATAAAGAATTTCTTAAGCAAATGTGTGTGTATTGTTTTAAGTATTAATTTCGTTTACTTGCTGCAATTTGATAGCGAGATAGATGCGTGTGTTTTATGCTAAATTAGCAATAAAGCCGAAATGCTATTTGCATGTGAATAATACGCGTATTATGCAGCCAAACTTTTAGTTGCCTACGCATCTGGGCAATAAACTGAATACATTCTCGGCTGAGTTATGAAGTGAGTGAGAGTAGGTGAGAGTACATAGATTGCTGGGCCTATGCGTCGCAATATAAAAGTAGAGAAATGAAGAAGTGGAAGCGCTCAAAATGAATAATTGAAGAGTTTTTTCTCGAGGATTTGCTTTAAAATTGCACACAAAAGGTGCAAAATAATGAAATTCTTGGCTTGTGGCGTGCGGCGTGTGGCGTGTGGCAAAGGCGACCTGCGCTTTGAATACCAAATAAATAAATGAAACGAATACACACACACACACACACACAGACACAAACACACGCAACGAGCACATGGAAAGCTGGGTTGCCAATTTCAAAGGCAGCAGGTCGCCAGATCCCCAAACAGCTCCCGTTGCTCTTGTTGTTGTTGCTGTTGCTGTTTGTCTGGGATGTTCAATTTTTAGCAGCCACAATTTGAAATATTTCTCTAGCATATTTGACAGACAGCTAAAGTTGCGGTCGTCTTCCGTCCATGACACAAACAAAACAAAGCAAAAACACAGAGAAAAAAAAAAACAAGAACAGGAACAAGAACAAGCACAGGGGCAGCACATCCTGCAAGCACCACGAATGACAGGACACACACATTGCAATGCGAAAGGTAGTCGGGAGCCCCAGAGCTCCACACGTCCCGCTCCAACTCCAACTGCTCTCGCTTCGCTTTGTTTGCCTGCGAAAGTGTGAAAACAGAATGTGAAGGACAACAAATGAAATGTTGGCTCATTCCAAGGCTCACTCTCTCGCATTTGCTCTTTTCTTGGGGCGGTAGATAATACTCTGCTGTCTGAAGCTGGTTACGTGTCCAACTAAACACGCACCGCACCACCAACAGTTTAATATCAACTTGTTGGCCAAACAAAGACGAGTTCCCATATTTTCAAATACGCTTGGCTCTCTCTCTCTCTCGTCTAACACGTGCTTTATGCTCCTGCAAAATCTCGTATTCGACGAGTTACGCAGCTAGTTCAAAAAGATGGCTTATGTTACTAGAATAACTTATAAAATTATGCTGGAAATTGAACTGAAATTTAAAGGGTTTTAAAACCAATCAAAGTCGTGTTCTTGGTGTTCATGGAAAAGTATAATGCATGCAGCTGGTATTTAGTGTTATGGTGGAAAACATGAATTTTTGCTTAATGGTCATGGCAGCCATCCAGTTAGCTTGGGAAGCGAACGGTACCTTGCGATTAACCAAGTGTATGAAACGTTAATTCTCAATTAAGCTAGCTTGCCTCTCTCTAATCCCTTCTCTCATCACTCTTCAGTTTGTCTCTCTCACTCTCTGTCCCTCTCTCCCTCTATCTCTCTCACTTTTTGTGTATTATTGTTTGGGTTGGAGATCGTAGACATCGTCCAGTAGAGCTAACAACTCGGCATCGGTGAATTGCTCCTGAGACAGCTCAGCGTCCTTCTCAACGGGATGAAGAAATGAAAGATCCTCCTATGGGTAGAAAATACTTCCAATTACTTCGAGCTGCAAGCTGCAAGTTGCAAGTTGCCGCTTACCGTTAGATGGCGATTGTATCGCGTTATGCCGGCATTAATCAGACGGAAGATGCCCGCGTTGATGAAGATCGCCAAGACAATCTTCAGCCACCAGGACACATTGACAGCGAAGTTGTCGTCCAAGCAGCCGAAGTACACAAACAAATAGCGCACCAACTTATAGACGTAATAATCGTATGAAGGGTAACGCGGCACACCCGGCTCCGTCTCCGTCTCCGTCACCGTCTCCGTCACCGTCACCGTCTCCTGCTCCATTTTCACAATTGAAATTGTACAATTTTATTTATTGCAATTGAATATTATTAGAGGATGAAATCCGAGCTGCCAAATCGAATTGTTTAGACTGAATGAGTGCCGAGATTGAGGCAACTGCTTGCCTCACAATAATGACAGCTAAACCAAAGACTACTCGATAGAGTAAAAAGCTGTTCCATGGAATAGAGATTCAATATATTTAAGTCTGTTTAAAACTTATGAGGAACCCAGTTACCAATTTGAAAAACATTAATGATGCTTTGAAATTCGTGGCAATGAAATATTAACATCGCAAACTTTTTACTCACTTTAAACATGCTTTATACCGATTCCAGAAATATTTGTGGTTGGGTGCATTAATATACTTCTTTCTGATTGATATAAATTGCGTTCGAGCTGAATGGGAAAAACACTTAAAGCAAAAGTTTCTAAAAGAAAAATATATTATTAGTGACTATGTTTATAATACGATGAGCTACTTAAAGCATTTAAGAATAGTAGCATAAATTCAAATGTAGACAAATGCCAAAAATTTAAATTAAACATATATTAATTTAAAGTTCAAGTTCATGTTGCCAGCTTCAACTCATTTTTTGAGCTATAATCAAATGTTTCGTGTCACGATGGATTTTGTTGTTGTTTTTTTTTTAATAGTGGCAACAATCGAGCGTGATTATGAAGTGTGTTTGTGGCAGTGTGGCTGGTGGCTGGGGCACAGGGCAGCACGGTGGTTGTGGGCGTGGGCGTGTGGTCAGGTTAATGTGGGCGTGTCACACTACAATGGCGCTCTAACGAGTCAGTTCGGATCGGGGGACAGCGCTCAGTTTATGTGATTTTCGAGTTAAAATTCTTGCAGTCAAACCCACAGCACACCTCAGAGCACTTCACTTGCCCACTTGTTGCCCGCGCTTCCCCCTCATCGCATTGTGCTACATTTTTTGGTTCGCTTTCTCTCTCTGCGTGTGTGTGTGTGACTGTGTGTGTGTGTGTGACTGTGTGTTTGCTGGCTGTTCGTTTCGCCTTGTATTGTTTGTTTGTTTGCCAGTTTATTTGTTGGCTTATTTGCTCATCCTGCACACAGAGAGAAAATTTATAGAATGAATCGCAAAGAAAAATCTGGAAGTCTGCATTCGTCAAAACATTTTGAAAATACAATTTTAATTGTGAGTTTGAAATATTCGAATTGTTCGCAATATTTTAGTTTTGGATAGAATATAAATTTAAGTTTGAAATATTAGCATTCATCAAAGCATCAAAAATACAGTCTTAATTATGAGTTTAAAATGTTTGAATTGTTAGAAATATTTTAGTTTTAGAAAGCATATAAATTTAAGTTTGAAATGTTATAAATTTTGAGTTTGCAATACTCATCGTTAGATATATTTTAGTTCTTGAAATACTATATATTTTAGTCTGTTCGTTAACGATTTAAGGAATACGCATAAACTTCGGAGTTTAACGATAACATATTTAATCATTAGCAACATACTTTTGAAATGTTTTTCTTTATTATAAGAAGCAAAAAGACACCCATTTCAGTCTGCGTTCAATTTTGACATCGTTTAGTCTTGAGTTAAGAACTTATGCTTGCTTTTAGCATGGTTTTTTTTTCTCAGTGCATCATTCACAATCGCATGTGTGTGGCTTTGGCTGTGTCTGTGCCTGTGAGCGATGGTGGCGGGGGGACAAGGGAAACAGGACTTTTGCTCGGTTCACATTGTGTGAAATTCCTTGCTTCCACTTCATTTGGCATTTCGGTGCCAGGGACACTCAACAAATTCACTCGACTTGACCAACATAGAAAATATTTGCGTTTTTGCCAGCTCCCCCTCTCCCTCCTTCTCCTCCTCGTTGTTGTCCTGCTGTTGATCTGCCTCTTCCTCTGGTCCTGCAGCATAACGTGTGTAACAAATAAGCCAAATACCAGATTTACACCAGCTCCATATCATCTCTGCTCTCCCTCTCTCCCTGTCTCTGTCTCTGTCTCTGTCTCTGTGTCTGCTGATTTCGACAACTTTTGCACTTTTTTATTTGCTCTTCATGCTGCTCCTTAATCTGCCATCCCGTTGTAATCTCGGCTCACATATCCAGTTGCCATGTGTTTTCATCGTCGTTTTCATTTAATTCCCTTGAAATTTATATCAGTTGCAATCCTTCATTCCTTTCGTATATCGAAATATAATTATTTTCTTCAATTTCATTAAGTGTTATGCAAAAACGTAAATGTTTTCTTAATGTTCTGCTTAAATTTATTTAAAATGTTCTGCAGTTCTTAAGTCAAGTTCACCAATTTGCTGTAGTCTGAGGCGCATTGTTCAATGCGTATGGTGGCTGGTATTAAAGCAATCCATCAGCACATTTTTGACGAATGCGGGTCAAAATACTTTCAAAAGTCTGTACGGCTAAACTACACCAACAAGAATGCAATAAAAAGTGCAACAAAAAAAAAAAACGGACAACAAACAGTGGGAAATGAGGGGAAAAATGAAGTGAGTTTCGGGAATTTGTGCAGAGCTCGCGTGATGGTGGCAAATGGAAATGGCCGCAGCCAGATAAATGCTCAAAGAATTTGCAGCAGAATGTGGCAGCTGCTGAAGGTCAAAGAGCAGGCCATACATTGTGCAGCAGGAGGACGAGCCAGAGATGGGGATGGGGATGGGAAAGGCAAAATACACCAAGATGAGCCGCATTTGGCGCCAGACACGAGACATGAGTTGCAGTTTGAAGAAGCCCCCACATATTTCCCGTTATGTCTGGCTCTCTGTGTGTGTGTGTGTGTGTGTAATATGAGCAAATGAATTTTTAATAAAAGCGCCACATGTTGCCAATAGAAGTGCAAATACAAATGGAAATGGAAATGGCCAGACCATGTCATAGCACTCCATTCAAACGCTCCATAGGCCTGTCTCCCTCCCTCTCCCCCTCTCTCTCTGTCTCTCTCTCGCTCGCTCTCGTTTGCTGGTCCACATTTAGCCATACAGTCGCTGCACTGACGAGCCATTAGTGAATGACTTTTTATGGGCCACCCAGCGGCAGGTGGCGCCACTGTCAGTGGCAGGCTGGCAGGCAGGCAGGCAGGCAGGCACATCCAGCAGCCAACCGTCGCTCAGCCTGTCGACTGGGGCATCGTTGCCTTTTAATGTTGCCTCAAAGCGTTTTGTGCTCCATTTATCTTATGCACATTTTGCAACCCAATCCTTGATGTTGATCCCGATCCCGAAACCCTCGCATGGCTCACTTTTTCAGCTGGGCGAAAGTCGCGAATTGCTGCAACTATGAAGCAATTGCAATTTAAACAGATCTCTGCATAAATGCTACACTATGTTATAAGCTTTAAGTTCAACTAAGAACTTAACAAATTGAAAGGTAACAAGTGGCAGGAATTTATTAATCTAACCCATCTTTTGTCTCTTGAGGCCAGCGTCAGACAGCAAAGTGTACTAACCCAGAGAAATACTGTGAAATGACAAATGGCGAAATTGATGAAATTGTTCGCACCAATCGAAAATTTGACTTTCTGTAATTCCACCAGTCAATAAGCTGTTGGAACAGCTTTCTCTAGAATACTACTTATATATTTAACTTTTTCTATTGACCACTTGACGAGCACTGATGATTGGAATGTGTTTGAAACTAATTGCAACACATTTGCTCATTTGAATGCTTTGGCAGTTATGTTATCGATTTTGAAAATTCAAACACAGTAAGCTGTCGACGTCTATCGATATACAGTGTGTTCTATCGCTTGCTAGAAGCTTCCAGAACTATCGTACACACAAACACATATATATATTTTGTCAGCTGCCTCTCTCGGCGATTTTCAAAAAGTCTAGTGACTGCACGTTTTTTCTCATTCTGGTTAGTTGAATTAACTCTTTCGGCCGAACTTCAACTCATTTTTTTTTTATTCTTCTCGTTTTTTCATTTTTTTTTTCGACATTTTTTTTACTGCATAACTCGCAACAACCGTTGAATGCATATTAGACGTTTTCTATATGCATTTTTTTGTGACTTTTTTTAATTCTGCCGTTCTTATTTTTGACGTTTTTTTTTTGTTTTCGTTTTATTTTTGTGTGGATTTTTTTGTTCTTGTTTTTTTTGGCGAATTTTATTAGTCAAAGTTTTTTAACTTTGGTTGTTGTTAACGCATCGTGTTTTCAGGGTTTTGCATAGATTTTTTTTTATCTATTTTGTTTTTTTTTTTTGTTGGTGAGTTAAACTCTAAATTTGTGGCGTTTGCTAGCAAATTAATGCAGCTTATTTGTTAATGCTACAGATACAAACGTTGGAGTGCTAAATTTACCTTGGGAGTGCATCAAAATCAGCAGTAATACTTTTCCCTAATATTCAATTTTTGGATTCTTAATTCTGGCTAGTGATAAATTTTGAGTGATGTGCCTAGATCTTGCAGTGTTCTCAGATCTCCAAGTGATTCCGTAAGTTTATTCTTATTCTAGAAATGATTTGACCAATGACTAAAATTGTTTTCTCATTACAGATATATTCGTGGGTGATTTCAGTTTTGTAAAATAATATTTGACCTAAAGACTTTATAATATGCTACCTATTTATACGGTGAGTTTTACTCGGAAAGTGTCTTGGAAGATGTTGCAATAACTTTTCTTTAACAGCAATTAAACACTTAGTGGAAACAGTGGACAAAAAAAAGATTCGTATTCCAAAGTTAAATTAGATGTGTATTCAAAATCAGCAACGTGTCCTTAGTCAATTTATTATACAATTTTTGGACTATTATTTCTGGAACAAACTGATGGATAAATTTTAAGTGCAGTTGGCTCTAAATAAAAACCAATATTTTCGTCAATCTGATGCTCAAAAAATAATTTCCGAAGGATTGGGTAAGTTAATCTGCATTCCATACATTCAAATTATATAATCACTTTTTCTTTTAACAGGATATATTTTTTGGGGATCTAGTTTCGCAACAATTTAACCTACAGACTTGATAATACTGTTTAAGGTAAGTTTTCGTCGCTATTTAGAAGCGTCTTGAACAATGTTGTAATAACTTTTCTTTGGCAGCAATTGGACGCGTAAAGAATTGGTGGAACAAAGATTCGTATTCCAAACCTAAATTAGATGTGTATTCGAAATCAGCAACGTCTTTAGTCCTATATTGATAATTTTCGGACTATAATTTCTGGAACACACCTAGTATTGATTTGTATTTGTGGAACATATTGATGGATAAATTTGAAGTGGTTGACATCGAGCAAAAGCTGATATTTTGCTCTATCAAGGAATTCCTTGATCTACAAAGGATTGGGTGAGTGAATCTTCATCTGTTGGAAGAAATGTTTGATGAAACTAAACAAAATGTTTTGCTCATTACAGAAATATTCGTCGGCTTTTCCAGTTTTGTAATTTACTTTGTTGGCTTTCATAATGTGCTCCCTATTTATACGGTAAGTTTTACTTAGTATTTAAAAGTGTCTTAAAATAAGTTTGTAATTTGTTTTCTTTTTTTCTTTACAGCAACTGAACACATGAAAGAGAACTAGAAGAATTAAGAAATAAACAAAGATTCGGATTCAAAATTGAATTTAGAAGTGTACTCCAAATCTGCAACGTCATTAGTGTTATGCAGGCAATTTTCGGATTATTATTTCTGGAAAAAACTGATGGTAAATTTGAAGTCGATGGCTTAAGTAAAAACAAAAGATTTTCTCACAGTGACTTCTCGTTTTATCAATCTTGAGCTCAATAAATGTAATAAATGTAATAAATGTTTTGGGAACTCCAGTTTAGCAATTGTTTAACTTACTTTATATTTATATTTTCCTATTTTTGAATTATTAGATAACATCAAAATATTTTTTTTGAGGATGTCAGTTTAACTTACAGACTGATTTGATATATAAATACAAATGAACCTGTTGTAAATTAAATAAATATATGCTTTAACAAACTCTGCGTGTAGATTTATTTAAGCTTATAGTGAGTGTGGACGATCTAGATGGGCGTGGTCAGGCAGGGGAGCGTCTCAAAGTAAAGTGAAGCGTTGCTTTCGATTTGACTATTATGTGGCTTGAGTTCTTACGTTTTTGTCTTGGATTTTTAATTCAGATATTTGCAGTTTCACTTTGACAAAAATTTCATTTCGCATACAAAACTCATTGAGTGCTTTGCTGACTAGTGTTCGACACTAAGCAAGTGAGAACGGCTACAGTCGAGCTGGCCCGACTGTGATATACCCTGTACCATCTCACAAAATAAAATTTAAATTAAACATATATATAAATTTGTCGTTGCCCTAATTAACTTCCAATTATAATTAAAAAGAAATCACATCAAACAACATTCATATCATTTCATTGGAAATGTACCAGTTCAGCTTTGTTTTTCACCTAGAAGCATACCTGCATATGTGTATCCATGCCTACTACTAATATACTAGAAGATTAATGCTTGTTCTTGTTGTTGTTGTGGCGATTGCTAATGACGCTTGCTTTGCATATGTCGAACTTCTTTTGTCAATAACAAGGCTAGTTTATATTCAGCTAGTTTTTCAACTATATTTTGGATTTCGATTCATTTTATAAATATCTACATATTTCACTTCAAATTAACTTTCTAGCTCTAAAACTGTGAATGCCACAGGGGCGGGGGAGGAAAAAGACATAAACGTGTTCAGCGTAAATATATATTACATCTAAATCCAATGTTTGATTACTCTAGCTCTTACCATCTCTTAAATCTAATTGTTCAGACGGACGGACAGACAGACGGGTATGGCTAAAACGATATCATGTTCAATTCTGAACATGTTACAGTCTGTGGCCGAGTAAGAGTAGTATTACTCGAGAAATTCAGAAATCAAAACGAGATGTTCACTTTCGAGATCAAAATAGAACTGAACCTTTATTCTAAAATGAGTACGAACGTGTGTTGTTCGTCGTAGTCGCCTACTGGCGTCTTTTAGTTGTTCGCCAGAGTTGTTTGCTAGAGTTGTCAGCTTGAAGAGGGACGTGTTAACTCCTCCCCCCCCAGTCCGAAGAGGTGGCCATAAAGGGGGAATGGCCGGATCGGAGAAAGGTGGCGGCGTGTTGCTGATTCTTAGAGTTAATCTCATGGTATGTAGCGTCCATTTTAGTTATTATTACTAGGTTGTCTTCCTGTGTATGGGTGGTTCCTGTGTGTCGAGCTGTCGCGACGCCGGTTCTCCTGGTGTTTAATCAAGCTTCTAGAGAAGTTTAATTCAATTTGTCCGTACTCATATGCTTTTTCAATTGTCTCCGGCCGTTGGTTCCTAATGGCTGACCTACGTTCCTAGTTGGATTAAAGGACCCACATCCAACTAGGAACGTATGCAGGCAGAATCTGTCATATTGTTCACGTTTGGCCACGAGGGATTGTCCACTAGGGTCTGCTTCCCTGGCTAGCGACATTAATTCACTTCTTATCTTCGTGGCCGAGTAATACAACTTTCGCATACTCAGTCCATCCGGAAGGTTGTGTAATTCCCTAACGAGCATTTCTTCTGTTTTTTTACTATAATAAAGTCGTTTTAAATTTGTTTTTATATCATCCCAACTGAGGAGTATATCGCAGACACTCAGCGCTTCGTCTGCTCTGCCTTTAATTTTATCACGGATGACTCCAAGTATATATTGTCCAATTGTTGTTTCCTCCATTGGTCCAGCTATAAAAAAAAACTGCTCGATTCTGCTTATGAACCTGTCCAAATTATCAGGTGGGCCTTCGTATGTGGGTAATTGTTGGGCAAGAGTTAATATTTGTTGAAAATTCAAATTTGTGTTTGAGAGGGTTGGTAAATTAGTATCGGTGGGGCTTAGTAGCCCTGATGTGTCACTAGAATCCATGTTTGTCGTTGTTTTTGCCTTGGGATCGGTTTCCTATACGTGTTACAGTGGTTTCCTTCAACCCTAAATATTCTGATATTATAATGCTTAATAATGCTGTAATGTAAGTGATTTAGTAAATAAGCTTAGTAATTTTAGAGGTTAGTGAACAAGTGACAACAATGGATGTTCAGTTGTTCATGAATCATGTTGTAATTTACTCTTTTTCGTATTTTGTATTATTTTCCTTTAGTTTTTTTAATATTTATTTATTCATTCTTCTGATGTGCGTAGTGCGTGGTGGACTTTTTGTATAACATTTGTGCATGTTTAATTCATTTATTCTTTTATGTTAATTGATAAGTGAAAACGATCCCGGTGCCTTAACAGCGATTGTTGTACACATATACGGTCGTTAATCACACAACTTTCGTTTATCTCAGTAAACCACTATATGCGTAAGATCCCGGTGCCTTATCAGCGTTTGATGTACACATATTCGGTCATACGCAGCGGTTTGAGATTTCGAATTTGTTTTTTTCATTTATGAGTTGCTGTGTAAGGATGATCCCGGTGCCTTATCAGCGATTGATGTACACATATACGGTCATCAAACACTAGCAACTATGTCGTTGTCTCACACAAGCGATCCCGGTGCCTTATCAGCGATTGATGTACACATATACGGCCGCTTGCGTTGCAACTTAAATTTAATTTTGCAAGGATTTTCCCTTTTTGCACACACATTTGTGTTTGTTACGTTTTTCCGTTTGCGCATATTTTTGTTTGTCACTTTTTCGTCTGCACACATTTTGTTACTTTTTTTTCGTTTGCACACATATATTTTTGTTTTAAGTTAAATTAATTTCTCTTTTTTTTGATTTATTTATTTTTTTTACGACTAAAATTTCCATTACCACCGCTGTCAACTGTTCACTCACCTCAACCTACAATAAATCGGAACGATAAGCGTAGTGGAATAAAATCCAATGTTCGAAGACCGGCTGCGCCAGTTATGTTCAACAACATGTGGTCTGCGACGTCTACATACATAAACTTGTTCAGCGTAAATACATCTTACATCTAAATCCAATGTTTGGTTACTCTAGCTCTTACCATCTCTGAAAAACATAAACTTGATCAGCGTAAATATATATTACATCTAAATCCAATGTTTGGTTACTCTAGCTCTTACCATCTCTGAAATCTAATTGTTCAGACGGACGGACAGACAGACGGGTATGGCTAAAACGATTTCATGTCATGTGTTCTGCGACGTCTACATTACATACATTCGAACGAATTTAATATACCTTTGTACAGGGTATAAAAAATATATATTTCGACCGCTGATTTTGCACAGATATTAGTGATGGAAGAATGAGCACAATCGCAAAACAAACAATTGCTATTCAAAATTCCCACTAGCTTCTGCAATCGATTATATTTAAAGTGCAAAATTACTTGTATGCGATAATTGAATTGATTCCTTGGCCTGCTCAACTCATCGCTGATTGCACTTGAGTGGCTGCGCGCAGCGAACTGTTTTAAAGAAGGCAAGAAATAATGCTGGATGGGGGAGGCAGGGAGGCATTGTCCTGCGGTTGCAACAAGGATTTGCCGCTAGTTGGACTCGATGCTGCGTTAAGGATGCGCTTGAGCGTAAAAGGCGAACGGTCTTCTTTTTTTGTTTCATGCTTGCTTCCGGGTTTTTCACAATTTCCGCCAAGTGGTTTTTCCGGGCGGCATCTTTCGATTTCAGGGCATTTTTCCAGGCGATTTGCATTGCGCATAGCGAAATAGTTGAATAGCTAAATAGTCGCTCCCCCACACACACACAAAAAGGCGTGGCAATGCGGCAAGTAGGGAAATGCTGGCGGTCGGGAGATGAGAGAGGAGGAGAAGGAAATGAGAAGGCGGGTGGCACGACGACGGATTTTAATTTGCGTTTTATTCAATGAACAAATTGTTTGAAATTACAGAAATTGTGGTTCGATCGACGGCGTTCTTTCCTATTACTATATTCATATTGCATGTATTTTGCTGATCCGTAAATTGAGAGAATTGCTGCAGGGATGAGGGGGGAGTGGGACGGGGCGGTCGAGGGAGCAACTAGTTAAGACGCGGAATATTCTGACGCAGAAAGTGTCCGACACGCATCCAAAAGGACATGCGGCGATGCAGCTTATTGTCGGCCTGCTCCTCGGACTCGGTGAGAAAATCGGTTTCGGGCTCATCGCCGTCCTCGGAGAGCGATGTCAAGTTGCCGCAGAGGAACTCCAGTGCCTCCTGCTGGTTCTGCTCGAACTTGGCCAGTTGCAGCGACTGCTCCTGCTGCTCGTTCTTCTCGAGCTCTTCGTCCATTTCGGCCAAACGTTTCTCGACGCTGTCCGTCGACTCGTCCTTTGATTCTTTTCCCTCTAGCTCTTGCTGCTCCTCTTGCTGTTCTTCTTCCTGCTCCTTTTCCTGTTCCTCCTGTTGCTGTTGCTGTTGCTTTTGTTGCTGTTGCTGCTGCTGCTGCGGCTGTTGTTGTTGTTGTTGTTGTTGTCCCGCTGCTACCTGCTTGTTGTTGGCTTGCTCCGATGCCAATGCCGATGCCGATGCCGATAGCGCTTGCGATGCCGATGCCGATGGCGGCAGCATCAGTTCGTGTTCGTCGTGTTCGTCTAGCTTGCATTCCTGTCCAGCGGCTGCTCGCGACTCCACAGCGTAGACATGTATGTGTAAACTGGGCAGCTCCTTGACCAAAATGCTGCCATTATCCTGCACCAGAACATTGTAACTGGGTCGACCCAACACCACATCGATGCCAATGCCCGTCTCCGCTCTGATCTCGATGCGCTGCAGCGAGGTCGTCAAACTGTTCAACAGCTCCAAGTCATTGATGCGCTGCTGCAGCATTGCCTCCCCCATCGCCTGCTCCATGGGCATCAGTTGGCCCAGCAGCGGCCAATCGAAGATCGACGGCAGCAGACCGCTCTGCATCAGCAAAGCGGGCACCTCGATGGGAAACTTGCGCGCCTTCCACGTGGACCGCAGCTGGTCCACCTCAACCATGCCATACAGTTTGCCGTTCTCTTCCATCTCTTCGGCGCTCAGCATCGAAAATTCATTGTTCATGACTGTGCGGGAGTGTGGAGTAAAGCGTTAATACATAATAGATTGCGCGCAAAATCATAAATGCAAAAATCAAAGTTTCCTCATTAATAATGATGAAGCAACGAACGTGTTTTATTGTATTACAAAAGAGATTTATTGTGATTGCCAAACAATCATGATTGTAAAACCAATAAAATGTGATACTTTGGTAATGATTATTATAGTGCGTAATATATGCCAAAATTCCAACATAACCATATTAAATCAGTGAGCAAAGTTGGCAAGAAAAAACGAAATTCTTAAACGCAAAACTTGAAGTAAAATTAAACAATATCAACCTAAACATAATTCAAATAAATATAGTATTTCAAGTTAATATAATGTGCGCTTAAAGTGTCTGTAAAGTTAGATAAAATGCTGTGTCCCTGAGATACGTGGAGAGTATCTTTCACTTGGTTCTAAGTAGTTGCGTTAATGTTTCGATTGCAGTGGCTGCTGTCCGACAGCGCTGCCAGCTTCAATTGTGTTTATTGTATTTAAATTAACTTATTTATTGTTATGGCCACGAGGCGAATGCCCAACACACAAAAAACGAGGAGACGAAGGAGTGGGGGGCAGGGGATGAAGGTGGAGATGGCCCGCGGGCTGGCCAAACAAAAGTTGACAACGAAAGTAATAAAAACTGAAATTTGTCGCCGCTTGTAAATGGAATTGTTTAAAGGTGAAAGCGACAACGACAATGGCAGCCGCAGCCAAACAGGAACAGCAACAATAACAGTCGAGGCAACGGCAAACAAATAAACAAATTAAGAGGCATCGCACCGTGCGGGGCGGGGAGGGACTGGAGGGAGACTGAAGCAGAGAGAATCCGCAACGGATACGCATTATTTTTGCCAGGCCAGCGAGCAGGAGCCTCAGGAAGAAACTGACGCCGCAACAATAAGCCAAAGCCCCCAGCGCAGCTGCACAAACGGGGTAGGACGCCGAAAAGTGGCGAGGGACTGCGACTGAGATGGGGAAGAAAACGTCTGGGAATTGCAGACGACAACGATGACGATGGCGACGGCGATGGCGGCGCATGGCGATTTAATCTTTGCAGACATTTTTATTCAAATTTATTTTAATATTTTCGTTCTTTTTTTTTTTGCCGCTGCGGATGCGAGCTGCAAACGGACGACAGACGACGACGCACAATGCACGGGAATTATGCCGAAACGAAAAGTCGCAGGTCGGAGGTCGCTTTAGCGGGCAATTCACCTTTAAACTGGGTAGTTGGGGGGGTATTTGAAATGAAGGCGTACTTTCACTTACCGCTCTCAGAAGTTGTGTGTTCGCTTGTTGGCTTCTCAAATAAAATGCGTTAACCAACTCGGACGTGGTCGCTTATTTAACTTAAAATTTGGAATAGTTAATTATTAAAAAAAGAGAGATTTTAGCGTAATGCAAACTCCATCAATTCAGAAATCGCACTCTCGATCTCGCTGTCGCTCTAGCTTACGCTCGCTCCTGGGTTTCGCTCTCGCTTTCTATCACTCTCGCTCTCTCTCTCTCTCTCTCTCTCTCTCTCTCTCTCTCTCTCTCTCTTTTTTTTTCTCTCTCTCTCTCTCTTTCTCTTTGGTCTGCAAGTTGGCGCGGTTCGAGTCACATTCCAGGTGCAAAATCGCAATCAATACTCACTCACATGCAAGTTACGCTCAAAAGTTTGATTTGCTTTTTTTCAGTTTGTCGGTGTTTTTTTTTTGGTGGTCGCGATTGCTTCAGCTCTGGCGCAATATCAGGAGAAATGAAGAAATAAGTAATAACTTAATTGGTGAGTCCCGTGTGAGACTCACTGAAACTCTAACTGAATTTTGATACGGTTGGATAAAGTAGTTCAACGCCAAGTTGATTCTGTGAGATTCTGTGTCAGAAAGCCGTTTTGTCTACTACGATATTGAGATGTAGCTGCTGTGGTTTTCAATTGTTTGGCAAGGCTGCACGAGGATCATGGGGAAGAGAAAGACATTAGTAATGACTATGATTACAGATTGTATCAAATGCTGATCTTAATGCTAATGTAACAAGTGCTAAGTCTAATGCAATTTCTAATGATTAATTAAAGTTTATGTTTACACAGATTCATTGCAGGCGCTAAAGCGTAGAGTTTACTTTCGCAACATACTGCTGGAGGCTTAGTTATTAACCTCAGCATCAGTCTCTGAAGGACTCGTTCTCTTATTAAATTTGTTTAATTTGACTCTACGCTAAGTGGAGCACCGCAACTGCAGCATCCACAGCGAGAGGCGACGTCGCAGTCGGGCAGCATCAAATGTCGGCCATAATGCGCTTAAGTGTGTGACAGTTGCCTGAGCCAGCAGAAGCCGTGCAACCAGCGGTGGCAGCTGCAAACACCAAAGATTTTTGTAAGCTGGCCTAGCACATAAAAAGAAAACAATAGCAGAGCAGAAAAGAAGGCAGAAGGCAGCAAACGACAACCAACTATGTGGCGAAACAGTTGTGTGTTGATGATACTCTAGATGGTGGCGCACAAGGAAGCGGCATATCGATAACTAAGCAGAGCTTGGCACACCAGCAACAGACGAAGAAGAACTTAAGTGAAAGCGAACCCAATGCACTACAAATCAGCAACAGAATTAAGCGGTTTTTTGTGTGGTGTTTGGTTGGTTGGATGGCCAAGTGCAGCGAAATACTCACGCTCCTCTTTATTCAGAATTTGATGCAGCAATATTTTTGGATTTTCAAGGGTCTAATAAAAAGATATATAATGTTTTACAGATTTGTTCACAGACAAATGACAAATTTAAAAAAGAAAACTGTGTGTGCTCAGGCTATAGTATGTTGTGTGTGTAACGTAGAACTGACTCCGAAATTCAGTTTAGAAACTGGCGCTCACAACTGTTCAAGAATCTGACAGTTGGTGGACAGGGGGGTGGGGGGTGGGGGGTGTGCTGTTGAGCAGAGCAGCAGCCGCTCGCAGGGTGAACTGTGTTGGTCAGACATGTTGTCAACTCGGCAAAAAGCGGAAGTTGAAAATTTCACAGTGCGCTGCTGTGCTTGTGCCACAGTTGTTGTTGTCGTCGACGTTGCTACATAGAATTCATTACGGCGGAAAATGTAAAAGGCATAAACAGCATCGCACAACATCCGCATGTCCACACACAGCCATATGCACATACACACACACATATGCACATTTATATATCCGGGTGCACGACACCGAGACGAGAATCAGAACGACTCAGAGACGAGATTCTCAGAAAGAGAGCGAGAGAGTGAGAGAGAGAGTCCGGATTTGTTGTCCAGTTCGACTTCAGTGCCCCCATTTAATATGCTAAATGCTGAAATGCGCCAAGTTCTGTATAAATTTAATGCACCAACTAGAAAATATACAGTTATGTATGAACAGGAGGTCGAAAGGTCGCCGACGCTGCTGAGGCCAATGCACGTCACAGTTCAAAGAGTCGCCAGCCAAAGTGGCGACCTGCAAATATGCATAATTCTACATTTATTAAATGCCTAGCGCACTCTTTGCTCCCAGTGCAGACGAAGAACATAGTGTTTATTATAAAAGAAAACCAAATATGTAGACGACTTGCTGAACTCTTTGGGAGGCACTCAGTTTTGCCACCAAAGTTTTAATATTCCTTAAGCTGCTTTAAAAATCATCAAATACGAATTGCTGAGTACTGCTCGGCCATTTTGTATATCTCAAATATGAATTTCAGAACTTAATAAGTTAACTGTGCTCCAATTGTTAGATAAACAATTTGATATACTTCAATTAGTGAAAGATTTATGTAGATATTTCATTTTGCACTGCACATCTCAGAAGTTTGTTCTGCAAATTTGCAAACAATTTTTAAAATTTTTATATATTTCGATTTGCAGTCTCCTATTTTGTATACACCTTTAAGATGAATCATATGCAAAAAGAATGTGGTACACTTGTAGCAAAATGTTATTGTTTGATTTTGGCATTGGTTTTGCTGGCATTCGCTCTTCAACATTGGTGTAGAGAAACTACAATTTTGCATTGAATGAGTTGCATGTAATGAAACTTTATACTGGCCGATGTGGAATGGCGTTATGCATAATTATTTGCTATTAGTTACAAAATTCCAATGGAATTCCAACTTAATCAGCTAGCAGTTTGTTTGAAGCACAATGAAGTGGTTTTGCCGAGCTCTCCTGCTGTTAGCTGTAGAGCTCTTAGAAGAGCAGAAAGCTGATTATATTAAGTAAATGCTGAAAGCTATTTATCGATTGCAGTTCGAGTTGCTGATGTCGCGCACAGGCATCGACAGCAAGCCGTTAGCAGCGTGGCAACGTGGCAACGTGGCAACGTTGCAACGTGCAGCGGCAGGCTGGCATCCGATAGTTGAACTGCAGCAGCTGCAGATGGAAGCACAATTACGACTAAAACTCTTGCTCCTTGGCCCCGTGGCTCGTGGCATGCCTCTACGCTATGCAAATGCCAGCAATTTGTGGATGTGGCAGTGGCAATAGGCAATCGCAGAGGAGGAAGTCGGGAAGTCAGCGAGAAGCTCAAATCGAAATCGAAATCGAAATGAAAATCTACAACTTGTTGGCGGTAAAGGCGAAAAAATTGTTAAAGCCAATATCCTTGCTGCTGCTCAGAGAGTAAGTGAGAGAGAACGAGTGAGGGAGAGAGCGACAAGAAGTTGTTGATGGTGGAGTGGGGTGGAAAGTCGGAAGAAGCCTGTTGTTATCGACGCCGCCATTGTTGGGCTAATTCATGTGTCGCCTGCAGCAGGCGAAGCTGCTAAATCGATTAAAGAGTCAACAGATTCCAGATTCCAAATGCAGAGCAGCCGCAGGACATGAAATATGCATAGAGATTGCCACACCAACCCCCCCACCCTCCATCTATTGCCCCTATTGTCAGCACTGTGGTATTGGTTGTGGATGCGCAACCAGTTGGTAAAATCTTCTACAGATTAGGTGTCAGTTAATTGCCACTTTTCTCTCCTTCGTCGCCCCAATCCCCCCCGCAAAACTCGAAGTGGATGTCTGTGTAATGGCGATTGCACAAAACAAACAAATACCTGCAAGCTTTAAAATGCATTTCAATTACAATAAACAAACCGCAACAATTGAATTCAAATGTCAGAAACATTAATAAGATTAAATATATGAATGCATTATACATAAACTTGTATGCATAATTGCGACTGTTTATCCGCACAATTATCACGTGTGAATGATTATTGTAAATGTCACAATTAAATTACTTAATAGCCGCATTTCATATGGCAGTTAATACGCTCAGTCAGCCCGATAATTGCCTTAACAATGCGTTGCGGCAATAAGGTCAACCTCTGGCGTAAACTGTAAATCAAAGTCCAATAAAGATGATTAATGCTAATGCTAATGCTAATGCTAATGCTAATGCTAATGCTAATGCTAATGCTAATGCTAATGCTAATGCTAATGCTAATGCTAATGCTAATGCTAATGCTAATGCTAATGCTAATGCTAATGCTAATGCTAATGCTAATGCTAATGCTAATGCTAATGCTAATGCTAATGCTAATGCTAATGCTAATGCTAATGCTAATGCTAATGCTAATGCTAATGCTAATGCTAATGCTAATGCTAATGCTAATGCTAATGCTAATGCTAATGCTAATGCTAATGCTAATGCTAATGCTAATGCTAATGCTAATGCTAATGCTAATGCTAATGCTAATGCTAATGCTAATGCTAATGCTAATGGTAATGGTAATGGTAATGGTAATGGTAATGGTAATGCTAATGCTAATGCTAATGCTAATGCTAATGCTAATGCTAATGCTAATGCTAATATTAATGCCAATGCTAATGAGTCTCCTCAAAACTTCTAATTTGTTTGTTGAGCTATATCGTTGGCATACTTTTAGGTCAACACACGAGCCACACACACGCACAATCTCACATATGTTGCTCACACGTTAAAAGGCATTAAACACAGGAAGATGAACCCGTCGACGGTTGTCGTGCTTCGGCTCTTAAAGTTGTTGTTTTTGTCACTGTTGCTCTGCCTTTATGCCTCTGGCTCATTCAAAAAGAGCGACCAAAGAGTGGAGCTCTTGAAAAGCAACACAGACACACGCACATGCACACACACACACACACCGCACACACATGAGTGTGGGACAGGTAAAAATATAAATCCGCAGCTTTTGTGCGCGTCAACAACATTTTTAACATACTAATTAGTCTTTTGTAAGATTCATTATCATAATTGTAATTAACAACAAAAACGCGCACAACAGCGACAACAGCGGGCGGGGGGTGGTGGTGAAGAGAGGGGAGCGGGGTGCAAGGGCTTGGCTTATTCGTGTTCGCGGCCATGTCAACAAAAACGATTCGCGAAAGGACACAAAAAAGGCGAAAAGGCGAAGCACAAAGAGCGCAAACACATCGACCTGCAGCCTGCTTGTGTCCGTCTACCCCAACACCCCCCCCCCCCCCCTCACTACTGAGAGCGGCAGGGTCTCACCCTCCCTCGCTGTCGCACCTGTACTGTTGTTGTTACTGGCATTGCGGTCGCCTAATCCCAGCCAGCTTTTGCTCCTCTTTATGCCAACTCTGTAGCGTTAACTAACAAATCACATTAAGCCGTTGATTGCGCAGTCTTCGAGCTCGAAATTAACTTGAAGTTACGTATTTTTTTATGGCCACGAGCTGGCTTTAAACTAGCTTTTTTCCAGCTGACAGATAGTCGGAGTTTAGTTCCAAAGGCAACCTTGGCGCTGATTAAATTTCATCAACTGCAAAGTTAACAAACAGTTCTCAAAGTTTCCTCAACACCATGCCATCTCTTTCAATTGCCATCGCTCCCTCTCCCTCTCTCACTCTCTCGCTCTTGCTCTGGTGTAGATTTGCTTAAGCACTTGACGGTTTTAATTTCGTGTTGCGGTTACGACGCCGTTGTTTATGCCACATTATTTCGATGCTTTAAGCGGCATGTGGCAAAGCCACAGTTTCTCCAAAGTGGGCGGCGGCGGCGCCTGTGGCGATGGGCGTGGCGTGGCAGAGCAGAGTCGACAGCAAATTGCATGTTTTATGAGCTACAGTTCTATTAATGTTTGTGTTTTCTGTTTCTCTTTCTGTGGATTTATTTGTGAATGACTCGATGAATTTGCCAGCTTTTCAATTACGGCGACAACACCGCGCAGCCTGAGAAAGTGAGAGCTCAGAAGGCAGCAGAAAAAAGCGTTGGAAGTGTATAAATTGAGGTTGGAGATTAGAGACTGGCAAACTGAATGACAATGAGATTAGCGCGGCCGACAACGTGAAAGAGTCTACAGAAGACTAAAAAGTTGGGAGGGACTATAATTATGAATGCTAGAGACGAAAGCAAAGATCAAGACTCAAGGAAACTAAAGAAAGTATAAAGCAAATAGTTCAATACGATAATAGGCATTAGGGCAAGCAGTCAAATAAAGTCTAAAATCGAAAGATTTAATTTTAAAGATGGAAAACACATGATACTGATGAGTCTAGAATAGAGATTAAAACAATCTTATTATTAAACAGATAGATCATAGAGTGAAGCGAAAGACAGTGAAAGCCTGTAACTAATCACAATTACAACAAAGATTAGTTAGTTACAAATTATATTGCATAAATTGGACAATGAACTATAAAGACTCAACATATAAGAGGAGCACCTCAAAAGTATTGATATATCTGTGCTTCAATCAACAAGAGCAACAGCTATAGGTTTGTCATATAACCGCAATTAACAATCCCTTTTATAGAGAGAGTATAATGCAGCCTACGCTTCTGTTGCCCGTTGGCCGCTTGCCGACTGAGAGATGGAGCTTAATTAGAAGCTAACTGTTTGAAATCGATAGCCAACAATCGGCTTAGTTGCAAATGATATTTAATGTGGTTTATTCATAATAACTCGCATTGCCAAAACGAGTCGAAGCCAAAGCAGATTAAGTGCCTGTGTGTGTGTGGGCGAGTTGTGTGTTGCACGTGCGTGAGTGTGGCACGAATATTAGCTATGCAGCGTGCTGGAAAAACAATCAGCGTCCATTTGCAAAACATATTCATAACAAATGCGTGTGTGTGTGTGTGTGTGTGTGAGTGCTGTATTCAGATTCATTGGCGTTGTTCATATGCCATTCATTCGCGATAATTTATTATGTAATCGTTTTAATGAGCCCTAATTGAATTACAGTCTCAACCTGGATTTCTGTATATGATTATTCATTGGCCGGCGAGCTCAGCACATGTGAGTGTGGACTGTGTGTGTTTGAGTGGCTTTATGCTGTTCGATTGTTTTGTCAAAGTCCACGAGTTTAACAGACTCGCATGTCCGTCTCTTTGCAGTGTCTTTCGCTTAAGTCCTCAGCCTATGCTCTTTCTCTTTCGGTTGCCTTCTTGGGCGTCTCCCTCTCGTATTTGGGGTCCGCCATAAAATTTCAATTAGGCAAAAACCATTGAAGAAATTAATTGACAAAACGGGGCACTTCTTGAATCTTCACTTTTGCGGCCGCCCGCCAGACACTCAATTCAATACCCTATCTGCCATCCCTCTCGCTGTCTGTCGGTCTCCCTCCCACTCCCGCGCCAGCTCATTATCTATAGCCGTCTCTGTTGCTCAACGCAATTTGCAGCTTTTCAACATGAAAATTAATTTTCGACAATTTACTGCGCAATCTTACGCAAAAGTTCAACAAAAGCGACTCGGCTTTTAACTCTCCATACGACCCAGCCCCTGCCCCCGTCCCCGCCCCCGTCCCGTGTGCGCTGTGCGGTTCTTGCCACAGTTAAACCAAACAATCTGCAGCTGCTGTGAGCGGCATTTAACGGCAAAGCGTTAAAATTCCTTTACACTTGGACTGATGCCGCGAAGTGCCAGACATCAGCCTCAAGCGGGGTGGACAGGGGGGAGGGGTAAGGCGAAGTGGTTCGGCAGCAAAACAACAAAAAAAATATTGCATAAAACTTGTTGAAAAATTGTTGAGCTAAGGGCAGCATATGAGCCAAGCGCGCCATCAGCCCCAATCATCCGCATCTATCTGCGCTTACAACACACTCGAAAGCCCCCACACTCCGCCCCCCTTCGCCACAGGGGGCTGCAGTGCTCCTCGCTTGGCTTTTCGCCTACATTGTCATTTAATTTTGGCAATAAATGCGAGCTGTAAGCTGCGGAGCTGGGAGCGGGGAGGCGAGCGCACACAACATTGTGTGCAAACTGTCTGATAATCGTCTTCCGCCTATTTTAACGTGACCTCCAGCTCCACTGCTTACCCCTCGCCCCTCGTCGTTGCGTTGAGCTTTTTTCGCGCACATGTGCGCGTTTAAATTATTCAACGGCAGCGACTTCAACGCCAGCTACAGCTACAAACTCGGCGCGACTTTTGGCCACCCCAGGCATGCGCTACAGCCATCTCTTTCTCTCTCCCTACGGTACGTCTACTGTGTGTGTGTGTGTGTGTGTGTGTGTGTGTGTATAAAATATGATATTATGGCGCTCAAATAAATTACGCGGAAAATTATTATGGCCGAATCGTAGCTGCAAACTCCTTCTCCGTTGCCATCACTGTCTGCAACTCATTCTCCATCTCTGTCTCAGTCTTCCGCTGCGCTGTTCGCACTCCCTGCGATAATTTGCGCATGTGTGCGAGCGTTTTTTCCTGTTGTTGGCTCGCTTAAGGTTGAATCAATGCAGCCAGCCAGTCAGCCAGTCAGCCAGCCAGCTGCAATTGTCTGCCTTGTGCTTGGCAGCAGTTTGTTGCCATTGTTTCGCACACACATTCAACACGCATCAGGCAACTGCAACAACTGAAGCTGCCTCTTTGGCTGTGATAACTGTGTAATAAGCTTGTTCAATGCGCCGCTGAATGATTCCAGAAAGTCAGCTCACTTCACTTGATGGCATTAACATAAGTAGTCAAATTATTTGAGAAGTTGCAAGTGGAAAACTTAAAGCAAAAATGAAATACTTCATTTGAAAGAGAAATTGCTTAAATCTAAAGAGAAGAAGCTAATGATAACTTCAGAAGAATTGCTTTTTATTACACATTACGCATTAAAAAAGAAATCGCTCATAGCCAAAGAGAAGTAGCTAATGATATTGCTAAAAAGTTTGCTAATAATTTGCCAGCTTTTAATTATATTTATTTTTTTGTATTTCTTAATCTTAACTGTCTCTATCTTTGCTTACAGGTTCAGAACACTAACCAACACGATAAAGCGAGTAAGTAGTGAGTAAACTATTCAGTAATCTATATCTATAATAATCTATTGTTTGCTAAATTCGACAAGTTTAAAGTCTAATCTGTCGCCGCTACACGATCAGTATTTTGCAAAGCACATTAAGGCTGCTTAGACTTGCAAGACGAGCATTAACTATCTTTATATTTACTTACAGCTTTAGAACATTAACAACAAAAAGATAATGCGAGTAAGTAGTGAGTAAACTCTATAATATGAAATACTTCACTGCATTCGACAATTTTAATTACAATTTCTCATCGCTACTCGATCAGTTTTTTGCAAAGCAAGTCTAGCTTTAAGTTTCTCTATCTTCAGTTAGCGATAGAGCGAGTAAGTAGTGAGTAAACTGCATAATATGAAATAATTTACTACATTTGACAAGTTCAAGTATAATTTCTAATGTATTCTTGTTACTCGATCAGTTTTTTGCCCAAGCACATTAAAGCTGCATAGCCTGCAAGTGCATGGCGAGCTTTAAGCTCAATCGAGCTTTTGTAGGAGCTGCATCGACTGGTCGAAGAGACTTGGCTGGCTGCAAACTCAATTCAAATTGAATTTATTTTAATTTTTGCTAGTCCGGGACGGACTCCCAACACACAGACAGTTTCAAATTGCTGGGCTGCCCATTAAGCTGGTGGCAAGCGCAATCAAATATTAGCACAAGGGTTACACGCCAAGGGTCGCAAACGAAGAGCGCCAGTCTGAGAGCGAGAGAGAGAGTGGGAGAGTGGGAGAGGGAGCGGGGCCGGCACAAGTGCGTTTGGCATGAAATGAGCTGCAAATCCTTTTGGCAACATTTCCAGCTGGAGAGCTCGAGAACAGGCCTGACCTTTGGTAGTCAGCTGGGGCGTGGGGCAGGGCGACGCGCGGAGTGTGGGGCGAGGGGCGAGGGGGGCGGCGCTGTAATCTCAACGCTTACGTCAGTTTTGGGGCCTTAGTAGTTGGCATCCTTTGGGCTCCTTTTTTGCGGATGCTGCAGTAAATATTTATGCTTGTGTTTTATTTATTTACATTGTCAAAACCAATTTTGCCCAAGGGTTCAATTGTTTTTCACTTTTATGCCTGCCCCCCGTCCTCCGTCCTCCGTCCTCCGCCACCCGTCCCCCGTCTCCGCACCTCGCGCACTGCCCAGAGGCGCCACCTACCCCTGCCACCTGTCGTGTCTCCTTGTCCATTTTCGCTGTCAGCGACACGCATGCAAAAACCTCTACACAATCTTCGACGCCACGTGTTTTGTTCTTTGCGGCGAAAGTGTTTTGTTTGCTTTCAATTAAAAACCCTGCCCGTTGGCGGCGGCTTCTTCACGTGCCACCAAACGCCACGAGTTCGATGCGATGCGATTCGATTCTATTTCGCGACCGATTGCTCCCCAGTTGCCCATCAACTCTCAATTGCATTGCAGGCAGCCGTCGTTCTGAATTATGACTCAATTAGCTGCTGCTTCACTCATGCCACACTCTGCTTTCATGTGTCGCTTGCGTCCATTATACAAGAATGTTCGCATCTGCAGCGTGCCACAAGATGTTCATCAAATTGCCTTTGACTGCCCTCAAAAGTATGCTTACTTTTGCCAAATAACTGCCGTCTTTATTTCTCAGCAGCCAAATCACAAAACAACATGTTGGCATTGGATTTACTTTGGTGTTCATTAAGAACACAACTACAAATCAAGAGAGAGTTAAAAAGAGTCTATAGTCACACGCGTATAGCTAAAAGACTAAAGATAATACTAAAACTAAAGATAAAGACTAAAGATATAATAATAACGAATAAATTGTGAAGTAAATTGTTTTCACAATTTACTCGTTGTTATTATAAATCTTCAGTGTGTTACTTTTACGCGATTAAGTTAAAATTTAACAAAAACATTATCAGTAATAAATAATAAGCCCAATCACATAATTTTAATAATAAATAAGTATAAAATTGAATAATGTCTAATGAATAAATTAATTAAATTAACAGGAATTAACATTGAAGATTGCAATATGTAAATCAAAAGAGAATAACAACAGTTTGTTGATAAACTGCAATACACAAAACTGCAATAATTGAAAATTATCCGTCTGCAAAGCAAACTTGTTATTGTGAGTAGCATAAATATTACAGATTTCTCTCGTTCTGATTCTGTTTCTTCACATTGCTGTGCTATTTTTTGATTTCTTGTTGGTGTGCGCTTCGTCTGCTTCCATTTGGCATTGATTATATCTGCGATTTGGCTTTTGTACTGCACATTATCTGCTAGTTTCCAATCCAATTTACTCAGATACTCAGCGCTCCATAGTGAGGCTAAAGAGCCGACTTGTCCATTCACTCAATCACAGTATGTGTGTGGCTGTGTGTGTCTCTGTGTGTGTGTGGACATAAGGCTGTTTATCACGTTAAGAGATTCAATGGAGTCTCTTGAATTGTGCCACAAAAGACAACTCAAGCACTTGGACACACTGCTTTGTGTTGTTCGTTTGCGCCTTGCTTGTTGCTGCTTTCCGCTGCTCAAAAGGCAGCAACAGCGACGGGGCGGGGCGGGGCGGTAGCGGACGAGGCGGGAGACTCGCCCATCATGGGGCATTCGCATGTCAACAGAAATGCCTTTCAATTTATTTAATAATGACCCCAATCAGTGGCTTGACGGTCCCAGCTTAAATCTCCTTCTGCTTGTGCTTCTGCTCCCCCCCCCCCCCTGCTATTCGGCCTTCGCCTTCTTTGGCTGCAGGCCGTTTTGTTTGTCTGCGAGGCGAGAGGCAGCTTCCCTGTTTGAATGAAAAGTTTCATTAATGCCGGAGCAGAGAGTCGTGCTCTGTTTGCGCCGTCAGCGCCGCTGTTGCTGCTCCTGACATCCGCCATTTGTGTGCAACGCTTCATTATGCGCCTGGAATTATGCAAGCAACTTAAATCCCCGGCAACGGGCAACACAAGATATTAGCACTTGCTCTCCCGCCCAGTCCCAAGGAACGCACTTATCTGCAACTTGCTTTATGCATAAATAGCGCGACTTTGTCTCTTGCCAGCACTCGTCTCACAGACCAAAAACTTGGCAGCGGAGAGGAGCGAAGTGGCACTGCAACAGAGCGGAGCAGGCTCATTTAACGTCGCCTCGTTGCAGGCTGCAAATGAAGTGCCGTGAAGATTGCTGCAGCACTCGAATGCACTCAATCAATCAATTTGCCGTTGACGCTTTAGAACAAACACATTACTCGCTGTTGTCTCCCTACTCATCGCGTACTATTCACTTTTTTTTTTTTAAGTTAACACAAGTTAATTTGTGGGACTCACCTGCAGCAAAGTTGCGAAACAAATACAAAGTAAATTAGTTAAGCGCTTTTTACTCGCCGGCAATTATTCGTTACTCGTTCGACGTTCGACGATTTTGCTCGCTCTCCTTGGGTGCACTTTGCATTCTGCGGCCACACTTGCAACCATTTTGGAATCGAAGCCAAAACGGAAACGAGCTGAACTAAAAACGACAACAACAAGGACATCAGCATAGGCTGGCATCAGCATGAGCATCGGCATCCGCGCTTTGGCTCAACCAAAATGCAATTAGTGGCCACAATATGGCGACAGGGTAACGACGACAGGGCGACGACGGCAACGGAGGTGGAGGTGGAGGTGAGTGAGTTGCGGCTGCTTCGCTTGCTGTTGGGTTTTATTGACGTCAAAATGTAAATGGAAAATGAAAGATGGCGACCACAAGTTTCAAAAATCACTAATGGATTTTTAATACAATAAATAATATGCAACGGCCAGACAAAGGCAACAGCAGTACTTTGAGTATCAGTATCCAGCTAAAAATAGACGAACATCAAAATTAACAATATAGTATTCCTTGTCATCCATTAAAAGGAGACACACAGTAGCAGCAGGGGGAAGATGTCGAAGC
The DNA here is from genome assembly GCA_035046165.1 of Drosophila rubida. Classification (NCBI taxonomy): domain Eukaryota; kingdom Metazoa; phylum Arthropoda; class Insecta; order Diptera; family Drosophilidae; genus Drosophila; species Drosophila rubida. The sequence continues at coordinate 4,002,167 of JAWNOF010000023.1, read as the reverse complement.
CCCCACACTATTACTCTATTAACTATATAGCATTTATGTTGGCCTAAAACCAAAATCGAATCGAAGGGGCGCAAGCACAAAGAGATACTGCCTGGGTGAAGCGACGTTATAATTGAATAGATGCGTCCTTATTGCTATTAATGCGCTCTGCAAAGCACACACACACGCACTTAGTGCTGTTGGTAGCCATGGTAACCACACAAAGCTTTTGACGGTACTCGAAGCACAGACGAATATCTGGCTCTTAATGCCATAAGGTATTATTCCGCAATGGCTACTCGTCACCCGCCAGCGTAAACTCTAAAATAAAGAACTAAAACAAATAAAAATTTATTTAAAGCAAAGCCGAAAAGCAATGAAGTAACACCTAAAAGATAATTAAGCACAAAGAAAAGTAATCAGTTCATTATTAAGAAATTCATTTAAGACAGTAAAACTGAAATGTGTGTGTTAAAAATGAATCGAAATTATAAATTAATATGCTAAATATCAAATCAACTTGAGGCATCTTGCAGTTAACTGTGCGTATACTTAATACTAATAAGCAGACAATTGTACGTATACTTAATATGGCTAAAAAAGAAACACTTATTTATGCAGCAAAAGGAAAACTGCCCATACACAAATGTATGAAATAAACTGAATATAATTGTAAATGCTTCAAAACTAACATTGCAACATATTATATCGCTAGTAAATAGTCATTGATCATAGTTATATCATAGTTAAATAATTATTGAGAAACTAGAATGAAATCGACATATTTCTGCAAACTTTTCCTATACTCAAAATGATTAGATTGCACAAGGCTACAAGGAACTGTGTTTGAACAGTAATAGCATTAATCAATAACTAATAATTATTGAGAAATGCACAACAAATAGACAATAGCAGCTAACAGTGCGTATACGTAATATGGCCAGCAAGAAAGAATGTTTAGTGCAGCACAAAGAGAACTGCTCATAACAAAATTTGAGACATTAACTTAATACAATTGTAAATACATCAAAAGTAAGAGTGCAACAAATTATTATATGATATTAAATAGTTATTGATTATAGTTATTATCATAGCTAAATAGTTGTTGATAAATTAGCATCGAATTGACATATTTCTGCGCACTTACCTATACTTGATATGACCATTAACATACAAATATATTCAGCTAATAATTATTAAAAATTGGGCAACTGATAGACGATTGCAGCTAACTATGCGTATACTTAATGTGGCTAGCAAGAAAGCCAATGTTTGATGCGGATATTGAGCGTGTCTACATGTGATGTATGTGTATATGAAATAATATTATATTAAAAGTTCAGGTCTAAGGCAATGCCATTAAATGGCACGAAATCAATAATTCATTAAAATAATGTATGCATAAAGGCTGAATATTTATGGTTATTCGATGAGCGATAACAGCAACAACAACTACGCAAAATGGACAATGTAAAGTTTGTCGGTGTGTGTGTGTGTGTGTGTGTTTGTGGGCAACTGGGGCAATTGGCGTCAGTTGGCGCACGTAATCCCCAACAATGTTGTTAACAACTGGCGGATTGGGGCTGCCAACGGACTGCGGATAGGTCTGCTTAGCGCAGATAATAACCCGAGACAGACAGAAATGGAGATGAAGATGACGGAGGAGGACTGCCACTCGACTTGGCCAAAAGTCGAAATGGAGATGCAGATGATGAAGACGATGATGATGGCGTCGAGGAAGAAGTTGAAAGGATGCAGCGCGGGCAGCGAAGGCGCGGGCAAAACAATCAAGGAAGCACTTAACCGAATGAAACACAAGTAAACAAATGAAAGTAAGCAAACACAAGGCAAGCCATACAGCAAATAGCCAGACAGCCAGACAGAGAGAGAGAGAGAGAGAGCGAGAGAGAGAGAGCGAGAGCGAGAGCGAGGAAAGTAACGAACAAAGCGCAAGACGTGGCTGCCTTGGTCAAAACTAAAGCAATGAAATAAAACGAAAATGAAAATGAAAATGAAAATGCATTAAGTATGCAGATGCAGATGCAAATGGAGTTGCAGTTGCAAGCTGCAGCCGGCAAGCGGCAAGTTGTTGCTGCTGTGGCAGTCTGGCAAATAAAGACGCTAACGGCCATAACGAAGCGCACCCAGCAGACGTCCCATCAACTTGATACATGGCCAGCGCGAGGACAGACAGAGAGACAGGAGTGGAGGGAGAGGGACAGGGAGAGGGAGAGGGAGAGTCAGACAGCAGCGGCTTGTCACTCATTCAGTCTGTCAAGCCATCCCGTCTGTCAGTTGGCACATAATGCAACAATCGCACTGCATTTAAATCATTTTTATGGCCAGCATTGGCAGCCGCATGCCGCACGCTGCATGCAACAGGAACGGGCAACAACTTAAAGCCAAGGCCACAGAACAGCAAGAGTTTAATTGAGCATTCTGCATTTATCGCAAAAGTTGAGCAATACGCAAAACTAAGCACAAGCAAACTAAGCACTATAAACAAAACAAGCTAATAAAAGAACAAGTTTAGCCTGAGAGTAGTAAAGAAATTGCTTCCTGAAAACTATAGTGATAGCTAAACTATTTTGTGAATTGAAATTACCAACTTATTATACAAATAAGAAACGAAAAAAAGCCTTCAATATATTTTGTTATTTCAGTAACTTATAAATACTAAAGCGAGTTTTTAAATATTACAAAATATGTTAGATAGACAAGAAGATAGCTGGCAACAGTTTGATATGAGATATAATATTATGAATGAATGAAATGAAATTGCGTTTATAATATGCCAACTTATTATACAATAAGAAACGAGGAAAGGCATTCAATATATTTTGTAATTCCAGCAAGTTATAAATACTAAAACGAGTTTCTAAATATTACAAAATATGTTAGATAGACAAGAAGATAGCTGGCAACAGTTTGATATGAGATGTGAAAATGTATAGATTGATAGCTAACCAGTTTTGTGAATTGAAATTGCGAATATAATATGCAAACTTATGCTATAAACAATAAGCGAGAAAAAGCATTCAAATATTTCATAATTTTAGTAAATAGTAGAAACGAATTTCAAAATATTGCAAAATAGATTGACAACAAGAAGACGGCAACAGTTTGATATGAGAAATGACAATATACAGAGAGCTAACCAACTTTGTGAATTGAAATGGCTAACTGAAATGCTATCAATAATAAGTAAGTAAAAGCATAAAAATATTTTGTAATTTTAGTAAATAGTTAAAACGAAATTCTAAATATTGCAAAATAGATTGACAACAAGATAGACGGCAACAGTTCGATATGAGAAATATACAGAATAATAGCTAACCAACTTTGTGAATTGCGTTTATCATATGCAAACTTATGCTGTCAACAACAAGTGCGAAAGAAGTATTAGAATAGTAAGTAACTTTTGTAAGAAATAAATACAAAAATGAATTTACAAATAGTTGCAAATAGAAACAACAGAATGCTAAGCAAAACATTAACTTGAGTGTCGAAAAATATGAAATGCATTTCAATAGAATTGTGTAATTCTTAGAGGGAAGGGAGCCTGCTTGCAAGAGGGCCTCGGCAAACATTTGGCAATAAATTTGAAGAGTGTTGTGTCTTTGTGTGTGTGTTGTTTATAGGGTATTAAAAGATTGGCTGTATCTGCTGTTGCTGCGACAACTTTTTCTATTAGCGAGATTTTGCGATTTTGATAAATTCTGATGCGTCTTTAATATCAGTTTGTCATTGTCGCCGCCTCTGATTATCGTCGTCAGCCAGCGCGACAACGCAGCCAGCATCGACATCGACATCGACATCGACAGCGACAGCGACAGCGACATCAACATCGACAGCTGTTGTATCTCTTGATTCGATGTGGCACACAGACACGCATTTCCCTGATGAGTTTTTCGCTTGAGCTCGGTGTGTGTGTGTGTGTGTGTGTGTGTGTAAACAGCAACAATAAAATATTGGTAAACATTTTTCAAACAACACTTTGTAATTTGACTTAAGTATGCTTCCGCTTGCGCTTGCTCGGCCCCAGTTTTAATACTTCTAATACTCGAGCGCGAAGGCGACGTCGAGCTGGCATCGCCTTCATCCCTGCTCGCATTAAGCATGCTCGTCCCAGAGTAGCAAGCAGCTTAAGAACTATCGTATTTCAATGCAGCCGATTTACCTTCAAATGATTCGAGCAACTTTCAAGAGGCAGCTTATCCCCAGAACTACTGCTTGCCGCACTTACCGGCAGCCTCGTGAAGTATCTTGCCACGTTTCACGGCAAACTTTGCTGCCAGTCAGCGCTGTTGCCGCGCTGTAGGCGTTTAAGGATGACGTGACAAAAGAGAATAAGCTAAAGAGCAGTTGGAGCAACAGCTGGAGCGAATGCCAACATATTAATGCACTTTAATGTGAACTTTCAGCGATACGACGGCGTGGAAATAAATAAAATGAGTGTACAAAAGAATATTACAACAAAAGTGTGAACGTTAAGAAACAGAAAGTGATGAGAATTACGACAATAAAAAAGTGTATAGACTAAAGGCGAATTAGGAGCCGAGCAAGGTAGTGATAGTAGATAATATAAAACTGTGTCACTTGAAGAGTGAGAAGCAGACTATGAAAATAGCGATTTTAAATTAAGTTTGCGACAGGGCAAGAGTTGAATGATTGATTGGAGAAAGCAACAGAATTGAATTCAATGGAGTAAGAATGGGAGCACTGAGAAGCGACTTCTGCTTGATAACTGGGGAGGGGGGCATTTAGAATTCCAAGAGTATAGGTATAATAAGTAATTTATTATACATTTCGCGCTTGAGGCTTGAACTGTTTGCCAAACTGAAAGTTGAACGCCCAACTTGGAGTGAATTGTGGAGCAATTAATTGATTTTGGGCGCTGTTTAATGCTGTTTATTAAATTGCCTCGTTCGGCTAATGAATGAAAATGGTGAAAGTTTTTTGCGTCGAGGCGGCAAGGCGAATAAATCAAATGCGGCCGGCGTTGATTGCAAAGCAATGAACTCGACGCCCAGAACGAGGCGACAACGATGAATGCCAAGTTGTAGTTGGCAGCCGCTCGCTGTGGCAAGTATGGCAGGTGGCAAGTGGCAGGTGGCAGGTGGCAGGTGGCAGCTGCAGCTGTGCCGCTAATTTACTAACGTTAATTAATGGCAAAATCGAAAATGCTCGCTTTGAACTTTGAACTTTCGCCGCAATCGCCGCACGACAGCGCCACTTAAAGTGGCGCCACAGCATCGTCGACTTCGACTCGGAAGCTTGCCACTGCCACACGCACACAAAGGAAGCGAACACTTTGCCACGCTGCTGCTGCTGCGGTTTGCTGGCGAAAGTTGCAAATTGACGCGCGAGAGGCGAAAGAGTTGGGAAGCCGAAGGCTTTTAGCTTGCCACGCAATGCCCGACATCGAACTGCCACCAAACTGTGCAGGTAATTTATGCCATCAAACAGAAATTCCTAATGGCCAGCGAAGCAGCTGAGCCAGACTACAATTCGATAGCGACACCGATATCGATATCTACATCTATATCGATAGCGAGCTGAGCACACGCCCTGAATGGCAAAGCGATTGGAGGCGAGTGCCGGAAACGGATATGATACAAAGCAAAGCGACGAGCTGCGAGCTCGGCGTTGGCACTCAAGGTCTTGGCAAACATTTGATTTGACGCTGGCCACGTCGCCCAGACTGCCAGACTTCCAGACTCGCAGACTAATTTTGCATGCAGCGCACAAAGAAGCGACGGCGACGGCGACGACGACGACGACAACTGGCAGCTCGAGTTGTTGGCCCCGAAAACACACAAAGGCCAAGAGCGTGGCGCCAGCCGAATGGCCACGTGAATAGGTGGACACCAGAGGAGTCCAGGCGCAGTCACAGTCGCAGTCGCAGTCACGCAGACGATTGATTTGGAAACGGGCCATTGTCACGCCGTACACAATCGAGACGCAACCCAGAGCGGCGGTAGAAAGAGAACAGAAGCAACTGCAAAAGGATGCTGCTTAAAGCCGAGCAGGAGCATTAAAGCTGCCAGGGCAGCGACGAACTCGCAGCCAACACGTACGCACTGGCTATTCAAAAGCACGCTGGGCAGACAACGCGCGAGCCAGCTCGACTGCAGGACACCCAAGGTGTAATGAAACAAAATGTATATTTACATAAAATGATCACTCAAACAGAAGCACTCACTTATCAGTCATTGATCGGGCAATAATCAGGCTCACATTTGACATCAATCTCAGGCTTACATTAGACATCAATCAGGCATAAAGAATAGATTAGTTCACCCATAAGTTAAGGCTAGCATCTTATAACAAAACATATATTTGAATAAGATTATTTCTCAAAGAGAAGCACTCACTTATCAGCACTTCATTATTAGGCTTACATTAGTCATCAATCAGGCATAAAGAATAGATTAGGTCACATCTTATAACAAAACATATATTTAAATAAGATTATTTCTCAAAGAGAAGCACTCACTTATCAGCACTTCAATCGGGCCACAATCAGACTAACATTAGATATCAATCAAGCATGAAACAGGCAAAAAGTATGATTGACTGTTGGACAGCCAAGATAAAATGATTACTTAATGAGAATCACTCATTTATCAGCCAGCAATCAGGCAACAATCAGGCTGACATTAGACATCAATCAGGCTCGAAGCAAACATTAACCGGGCATTAATCAGGCATAAAGTATAATTGACTACTGGACAGCCAAGATAGGCTGGCATCTAATTAAAACAAAATGCACAAGTAAATGAAATTATTCCTCAAAGAGAATCACGCATTTATCAGCCATCAATCAGACTGACATTTGACATCAATCAGGCATTAAGCAAGCATTCGTCAGGTATCAAACAGACACAAGGAAACCATCAATCGCACATACACTCGATATCAGTCAGGCATGCTTGCAGTAGTCGTCGGCCTTCAATCAGGCATCAATCAAGCAACAAGCATTCGAAATCTATGAACTGCAAAGCAAACATTGATTCGCTCGCTGCGTCTGCTGACCAAGAAAATGTCGCGCGGTTTGTGTCTAAAGTTTTAATTCAACGAAATGGTAATTTGGTAAAAATAAAAGTGAATTTCCAACGTTGGCGTTTTTTTAGGGCACACAACTAGCTTCGTCGTCACGCGTGGACAGGTTTCATTCTTCTGCTGGACATCGAGCGGCGAAGAGCAAGGCCCGCCCGCAGGATACCGCCAAGCACGATAGATGAACGCTCAATTCAACGAAATGGCAATTTGGCTTGTATATTTTAAAAAAGAACAAAGGCAATCCACAAAAGTGGCAACACCGCTAACATCTCCAACGCGGCTTCTTCGCCTCCGGCTTCGTCACTTGCAGAAACGAGGCATTCTTCGGCTGGATATCGGCCGCAGAGTTCGGTTGACTCGACACAGCTGCAACAACATGAACACGTAAGTATCTCGCGAATCGCGATTAGCGGGCAATGCACTCACGTCTCCAAAGCGGCTTCTTGGGCACGACCTTCGGCACGGGCGGCACGGTTTCGTTGGGCTCTTTGGGCTCTTTGGGCTCCTCGACGTCGTCCTGATTCCAGCCGCAGACAAGCGGCACTTCCGGCCTGAAATTGAGCTCCCTTTCGATGCGGCGATTCTCGCGCGCCTCGGCCGCCTCCGCCTTCTGTTTCATCCGCAAGGCCAGACTCGGCGTCTTCGGGGCCCTATTCCGGACGCCTGGATTCTGCTCGTCGAGCGGTCCCTTCTTGGCAGTCGGTGGTGCAGGTGTAAGTGTAGTCTTTTTGGTGGCTCCGTTCTTTGGTGGTTGTTTCGACATTTTGAATATTTTATTCGAATTTATATTTTGCTAGTCTGTGGTTCCAAGTTTGATGTGAGTATGAGAATGAGAAACTGAAAATGCTGTCGACATATGCGTAAATCGAGTGCCTACTTTAATGCCCAACATTTCGCACTTTCAAAAGCAGCAATCACAAAGCAGGCGGCGCATTTCCGAAAACACTAAAGAGTTGTTACCAACCAGCACACAACAACATCATGCTCTACCTAGGTGCATTTGTAACGAGCAACAGACGCAGACTGACGCAGTCAGTGAGGCACTCAACACGCACACACACAAGCACACACACAGCGAAGAGCCCATTGCAAGTTTGGTAGTTTGAACACGAAATATTTTATTATTATATATAATTTGCTATTATGATGATTATACGTGGGATGTGGATTTCGATTTGGACTCGGATTCGTACTTCGATGGCCCAACGTGTGTATTCGGATTCCGTGAGCGTTCAGTTCCAGCTCCGTCGCAGTTTCTCTTTCCATGTGCCGGACACTGCATACTTTATGGCTGCTGCCTGTTGGCGCAATCACAGCCCAGCTTCCAGTTGCGTCGCGTGCGCAGGGGTGGGCGGGTGTGCGGGTGTGCTCACACCAATTGAATTCATAGATTTGCGCTGCCACGTTTCATGCACTCGCAAACAGATGAGGCCCGCGTGGGGCAGCAAGCAGCTAGCAAGTCTCTGCCTCAATTTGCAAGAGTGCGTTGGTCAACACGTAATGCCACCTACGACTTCATGCCGACGGCAGACGGCTGAATATATAACACATTTTATTGCAGCTGCTCTGTGTGTTTAAAGTGTATGCTTGATTTGCGACTGCTTAAAGCGCAATTGAAGTTGCTGCTTATTTTTAGTGCAGCTCAATCAACCTGCTGTCAGCGTTGTTGCTCCACACAATTCATGTTTTGATTTCACTGGCATGAAACGCAGTTGAACTGAGCTCAATTAGGCATCAATTGGGTCTACAATAAACAATTTTGTTATGTAATCAGTCAAGTATAACTATATTTTCAATCATGCGTCAATAAGCTGTCAATGGCTCATATAGTAGTCTAGTATGAATACCTTCGCCATCAAACAGCCTTCAATCAAGTCTAAATAGGGCCCATTATGCATTAATAAGACAAGCGTCAAGTCGAAATATGTCTTCAATCGAGTACATAATAGTCTATTATGAACACCTTCGCCATCAATCAGCCTTCAATCAAGTCTAAATATGCATTAATAAGACAACCGTCTGGTAAAAAAATATCCTCAACTATCAAACATATAATAATAGTTCAGTATGAACACCTTCGACATCAATCAGCCTTCAATCAAGTCTAAATAGGGACCGTTATACGTTAATAAGACAACAGTCAATCAAGTCTAAACAAGACAACAGTCAAGTCGAAGTATGTCTTCAACTGTCAAACATATAATAATAGTTCAGTATGAACACATTCGTCATCAATCAGCCTTCAATCGCATTTCAGAGCTGCACTCAACTTTAGCAATCAATGAAGGGCAACCAAGTCCTGCGGTTTTAAAGATGCTCTCGCTTTTACTTCCCCCCATATTTGTGTCTCTTTCTGCGCTTGAAGGTCGCGAAAAGTTGCGGCAAATTGGCTGGATTATCATGGCCGAAATAGTCAACTGATTGTCGGATTGCTTTGACATGCACATCATCAGCCTGGCGGCGCAGCGGCGTTGTGGCGAAGGGGTAGCGAGGGAGGAGGGCAGGAAACCGCTTGGCGCATAAATTAAGCAGCTTGCCGCCAGCTGGGGCAAAGAGGTTGGCGGCATGAGCTCAAGTTGCACTTAATTAACTGCAATAAGAAACTGAAATTAACCCCGAGCGAGGAGGCGACGACAAGCGAGCGGCAAAGTTTTTATCGCGATGCCGCAGCGCAGATAATGAAGCTGCCAATGGTAATGCTACAGACAATGATAACGACGCTGACGCTGACGCTGACGATGATGACGCTGATGATGATGATGGAAAGTGCAACAAAGGCGCACAAACTTTGCGCTGCTACGAGCCTCATAACTCCGTTAGCTAATTTGCGTCGTTAGAAAAGAAATGAGGGAAGAGACTGCAACAATAATTGCGTTAATAATTACTAATGGGCAATCATTCGCCATGTCGAGCGACTGCTATTTGGCAAGCAGTTGGGCGCTCAAATGTTGCCAGCAACATGTTGCCGAGCGCCGCTGCCGCTGCCACTGCCACTGCCGCATCGCAATTGGCAGACGTTGTGTGGCGCGTTCGTGTTTTCAGTGTGCGCTCGTGTCGCCAACGACGACGACGACGACGACGACGACGACGACAGTGGTCGTGTGGCACACGGCGCTTGCCACAGAATGCTGCAACACACGGTCGAGAGTCGGGCAAGTGATCCCACACAGTTGACGATTGCCAGCCAGCCTCTCATATTCAATTTCCATGCCAGTTTCTGTTACAGTTTCATCTGCCGTTCGAGTGTCAATTGAAGTTGCTTTGTTTTTTCCGCTTTCGGCCAGTTGCCACGGCAGGCGAGGCAGTCGAGGCAGGCGAGGCAGTCGAATTTGCGCCAAACATTTCAAGTATTTGGGCAGAGCCGCATTTTCCGTAGAAGGCCGAAGCAGGCATACGAAACGAGCCTTTTAGCATTCCGCGCATTTTGCCAGTCGACAACGAAGCGCAGGCTGGCTTACAAACAAATAGCACGCAAAACCCGAAAGGAAAGGAGGCCAAAGAATCTGTGGCAAAAATGCCCATTGTACACAAAGCAGAAGAAAAGAAAAGAAATGCTGCGTTGCCAAAACTCAAACAGAGTTCTACTTAACCTTTAACCCGACCCGACGCACCTTCTTTCTACCTGTGGCTTTTGCCTCCGTCTCCGTCTCTGTCTCTGTCTCTCTCCGCCTTTGCTTTGCTTTGCTGCTTCTCCGATTGCTGAAAGCGACTGCAATCAAAGCCACCTCCTCCCGCTCTCCTCTCTGCCTGCTGCTCTGGCGTTCTCAGTTTCGCAATCTCCTCCTTGGGTTTGACATTGAAATTCCCCAAAGCAATCGCTTATTGAGTTTCCGTTTCAGCTTTCGTTCCAAAACAAAGCTCTCCGACCTCTTCTTCCCTCTTCCTCTCGCCTTCTTTCACGCATCGTGTAAGGAATTTCAATTTGAGCATCCTGTGTGCACAGGCTGCAATCTCTAGTTGCTCAAACGCATTTTTCTTATAATTAGACTAGAGGCAAGCAATGAATTAAACACTACTTGCCGATTATGTCTAGAGTGTAAATAAGAAACAAAAGCAATATCTAATCACAGTGAAACAAACAACTTTTTACAAATTTTAAAACAAAAATATATATATTTTTAAACAAGTAGTGATAATGATTGTCTTGTTGATGTGTTTCTGCTTTTCTCCATATCATTTCATAATTAATATATATAATAATAATTGCGAATTTCAAATGATTTGCTTGTTAATTTGTTGCTGTTTTCCCCCATTTATACATATTTACATTTACTATTTGATATATTTTCTTTATATATAATATATATTTCTTTTTAACGGGCAATAAATGCGAACTTCAAATGTTCGCTTGTTGATTTGTTGCTGCTTTTCTCCAGATATACTTACATTCAACTATTTCATGAGTTATTTGTATTTTTTCCAATTGCACAATTTCGTTGTTATTCAATTCTAATAAAATGTTCATTTCAATGCTTACTTGCATGTACTGATTTGTTGTTTATGCTGCGAAGCAAACGAAATATTTTGCTCGACAGTCAGGTGGCAGCTTTGAAGTGATTCTATTATTTTATTGAACATTCTACACAGAGCAAATATTTATAAAAAGCAAGCAGATGTATAACTGCAGTAAAAGTTAATCAAATCAAAACACAATGTAATAATGCTGGCTGAATGGAGGCAGCAGAGTTGCGAATGCTGCACGAAAACATGCAGAGAGGGCGGCCAGGAAGAAGGAGCAAGACGGGGCGGGACATCGGGCGGCCACTTTGGCAATTTAAACTGAAAGTAATTCCACTAAAATGTTTTAACAAATTCAAATACAAATCGCAATGGCGCGCAGCGGAGCGGCGGGACAATCGGACAGACGGCCAGACGGCCAATAAGCGGAGCGTTGCATGTAACGGCTTGCCTGCCATGGAGGCGCCACACAGGTGAACCGAGACAAAACGATGCAAAAACTGAAAACTCAAAACTGAAAACTGAAAACCGAACGAAGTGGAACGAAACGTTGCGCATTGTTTACCCGCCGCCGACGTCGCCGTTTTGCACACCAAATTTTTCGGGTGGCAACGGAGGCAGAGTCGTCTGAGTAAGCAGACGAAAATTTGAAAGTGAAATCAAACAATGCGAAAATAACTTGTACAACAATGTCAAGTGTGTTGTTGGTGGCCCTTTCCCATATTGCCAGAGTATTTGCACCAGAAGAAAAGCGCTACCATCTTATTTATCTTTCAACATTTTTCAAATGCTTTCCCCTGATTTCCTTGCCATTTTATTTTTCAATGGATTTCCCTAATAGCTCATCTGTTTGAGATCAAAGTGAAACTGTGTAAATCGCCACGATGAGCCTGCTCCAAGCTGCACCTTCTATTTGAGTTCATCTTTTGGCAAATAAATTAATTCGCCAAGTATTTCATTTGCTACTTGAACTATGCAATACTTTGGCATATTTTGCCATTTGTTCTAACTCTAAATAATTACAAATCTTTTCATTTATTTTGCCCACTTACAGGTGTCTTCTTCAGCTTTGATATTTCAGAATTTGCCCTTGAACTATGCAATACTTTTCCAACTGCAAATAATGACAAATCTTTTTATTTATTTTGCCCACTTACATGTGCCTTCTTAGACTTTGATCTTTCAGAATACCTACTTTGGCTTATTTTACCATTTGTTCCATGTAAACAATTGGAAATCGTTGTATTCATTTTGCCTACTTACAGTTGAACTATGTAACACTTTGTATTTATTTTGCCCTCTTACAGATGTCTTCTTCAACTTTGATATTTCAGAATTTCAATACTTTGGCTTATTTTGTCATTTGCTCCAACTGCAAATAATTACAAATCTTTGTATTTATTTTGCCCACTTTCAGGTGCCTTCTTAGACTTTGATATTTCAGAATTCGCGCTTGAACTATGCAATACTTTGGCAAATTTTGTCATTTGTTCCAACTGCAAATATGTACAAATCTTTGTATTTATTTTTCCCGCTTACAGGTGCCTTCTTAGACTTTGATATTTCGCGCTTGAACTATGCAATACTTTGGCAAATTTTGTCATTTGTTCCAACTGCAAATATGTACAAATTTTTGTATATATTTTGCCCACTCACTTAGGCTTATTTTGTCATTTGTTCCAACTGCAAATAATTACAACTAATCTTTTCATTTATTTTGCCCACTTACAGGTGTCTTTTTCAGCTTTGATTTCTCAGAATTCAGCGATTGTTCAAGTTTTTGCATATTTGAAATTGTCAACATTCACTTATTTCATCAAATACTCAAATACTACAAATGCTCAAATACTAAAATTCAGTTTCAAAGATTATTTCATTAATACTTTAATTAAAATGTTGCTCAATGTCATGAAAGCCTATTTGCATTTTCTTTGCATTATGATTATTTGCAATCTTTTGTTTACAATTTTATTTAGTAGCCAACTTCTTCAAATAATCATCAAATTTCACTTAGACGTGTATGTAGTTTACTTTGTATTTTCTTCAAATAATCATCAAATTGCACTTAGATGAATATTTAGTTTACTTTGTATTCTTCTTCAAATAATCATAAAATTTCACTTAGATGAATATTTAGTTGTCTTTGTGTTCTCAATTCGATTCAAATTTTAATGAATTTTGTCATTTATTCTGATTGTGTGTGAAGGACATTTTGTACTTCTTACTTCTTAACTTTACTTTACTCTCTGCAATTCAAATTTTAAGGAATATGAAGTTGTCTTCGCATTTGCCATTGAATTATTATTTTACTAGTACTACATCGTTTTGTGTCGTATATTATAAAAAGTCTACTTAAGTTTTATTTAGTTTTTAGCATGTCTGTTAGACTTTCTCGCAATTTACGCCACGCAAATTGCTTTTATTGCCATCAATATATATGTATTTTAATTTTGCTGCATTTCCTTTGACACTTTCGTAGCATTGGCAACTGAATTTCGCAGCGTGTAGACGCGTTTTAAGATTTGTTTTGACGTGGCCCAAAGGCTTTTGGCTTCGCTTTGGCTTTGCCTTTTGCCGCGACGCAGTTGTATAGTATATATATGTATATAGATATACACATTGTGTGGCTGCAGCCGCAAACAGTTGCGAGCTGTGGCGTAGCCGAAGCCGGCAGGACACTTGAGTCAAGTGCATCCTGCTGGGAGCGAGGCGAAGGTAAACGTTCAACGTTCAACGTTCAACGTTGATTCCATTCAGCGTTTCAGCGCGCTGTCAAAATGACAGCGAGAGGCGGAGTGGTGTGCAGGGAGGATCTGTTGTGATGATATCCTTGCGCGTCGTGGTGCCTCGTGTGGTTGTCGCCAAGTAAAAGTTAACTTAAGCAGCTGCCAAGTGACTTGAAAGCACTTGAGCGCATCCTTAAGCAGGATATCAACTGGCAAAAGCGCTGCAAAGGAGCAACAGACTCTCGCTCTCTTTCTCGCTGCAAATCTCAGCCAATGTCAAAGAGGCAACACAACAAACAGACGACGCCTGGACACACACACACACACCCGCTACACTCCCCCCTCGGTCGGAGAGGGAGGGGGAACTGGTCGCGACCGCGCTGGCAGCACGTTGTGGCCTTTTATTAGATACGTGCTGTATCTCTGTTTACCAACTTTGATGGTGTTAATGCCTTTTGTTCTTGCTGCCTCCGATACACATCTACACACTCTGTTGGGGGCATGCCGCGTCGCCTCGAAGGGCGTAAAAAGTGCAGCGTATGTGCTTTTTGCTTTTTGCTGTTTGCCACTCTGCGCCTGGACCTTGACTCCAAGCACAAGTTGCCGCACTCGACCCGACCGCTTTAATGTGCAGCTTTAACTTTTTGGCCTATTTATGGCTAGCAAACTGACTCGCAACATTGTTGCAAAAATGCAATTAAAACGGCAATTGCACAAAATGGCGAATACGATTGTCAAACAGCTACAAGGCGAGATAAAAGCAAGCGTGGCAAGGGGCGCATAGACACGAGCAGCACAAGCAACTCTCTCTCTCTCTCTTTCTCTCTCTCTTTCTCTATGCAACAAGAATTGTTTTCGGACTCCAATTGGAGGTCATCTGCCAGGGGCGTAGATTGCGAGAGGGTAACAAAGAGGCAGCTTTTGCTTGAGATTGTAAAAGCGCAAGAAAGACAAACGTGAAATTAATTAAAGAGATGTGGAGAAATAGCAGCATATACAAATATACAAAGAACGTTGGAGGATTTAAAGATATTGATAACTAGAAAGCGTACAACTTCGCATTGAATAGATTTGAGTAACTTGTTAGTAACTTAAAAACGAAACAAAGAACAATTCAAACTCCAAACATAAATTTCATAATTAACTAGTTTTAGAAAGTTTCTCATTTGTCAACAAATAATTTGTTAAACTTGTAATTATTTTGAATCCAATGAGAAATCAATTGAAATCACAACTTTATGCTGCAATTGAAAAAAAAAGTTTCTTAAAATACCTAAACACTATATCTGCAGTTTAACTGAATAACTTGAAGAAGATGCATGACAAGTTGTCAAATAATTTCATGTCGTATTCGTTGCATTTTTAAATGTTGAGCTCGATGAACTATATGTTGTGGAATCATCTATTTTATTTTACACTTCTCAACATTTAGCTTATTGCCTTGGCAAATAAATAATTGCATTTTGAAATCTTGAGCTCAACGAACTTTATGTTATGAAATCATCTATTCTATTTTACCATAAGCTTCTCACTTTGGAAATTCGTCAGTCAAGACAAAGCACTTTACATGCATAGATTGTACACTTTCAACTTGCTACTCGACTCGTATTATAAAATAAGAAATCAGCTTAAGGATGTAGTGGAAGTTTCTCTCGCGCAGCTTCTTAAATTATGAGAACAATTAAAATTGTAAAGTTTCGCTGCGTCTCGCAGCATTTGAAGCTGAATGCAGCTGATTGTCCTCTGCAGCTACGCCAATGCATGCGGGATGGAAGAGGCGACCACAAGGACGAGCGAGGCAGAGGAAGCGAGCGACGAGTGGACGTAGGGCAGAGGGCAGAGGGGAGAGGGGAGAGGGGAGAGAATGTTGCAGCTGCAGCAAGCGGCAATCGCTGTAACCGGAAATGCGCAAAAACTAACGGATAATGGCAAATGGCGTTTGGGTAACTGTGCCTGCGACTCGGACTGCAACGCGGGGGAGGGTGGTAGAGGGGGGTGGAGGGGGAGGGGGATCCGAGGGGTGGGGCGGAGCAGCAAATGGGATGCGCACATAAACTGGGAAAGTAACGCTAAATGTCATGGTTATGTTTACATGCGGTGAGCATGGCGAATGAGGCGGAAGTGAGCGTTAAAAACATTTCAGCGCATCGCGCGGCAGTTTGCAATTAAACCAAATTAATGCAAAATTCATGTAGTGAAGTGGACACGCAGAAGGCGGTCAGCGCGCGGGGGGCGGGGGGCGGGGCCGGGTGCAGCGTGCAGTTGGTCAGCGATAAGCTGATGAAGCGAAATGCTGACAGCAATCAGCAAAACTCTAAATTAACCAACAACACGCAAAGCAACAGCATAGAGCATTGAGCTGCAGTTGTTCGAGACCCGCAACTGGCCAAAGCGAACTCCAATCAGAGCTCCTGCTTCATAAAGACCAGCGGCGACTGCGACTTCGACTTGGCTGCTGCTCCAACTATGCGACACTTCGAGGCGCATAAAATATGTCCAAGCCTGCAGCACGTAATTAAATTATGTGCAACGCGCAGCGGGCGACAAAACAACAATCGACAAAAGCCTGCGGCATGTGTTATTAAAGGCGCAGCAGGTGTGTGGCAGAGAGGCGGTTGAAGTGGCACATTCCAGCAGCTGCCGGATTCCTAATTGCATGCATCATGAATGCTTCGACTGTGGCCCCAAAATACAACAGGAATTTTGCAATTCAAGTTGATTCAAGCCGAGACGCGAAACTAGGTAAACCTTGTTTAAAAATCGCAGGCAACCGCTAGACAAAGATAGGATGAGTCTTAGAACAACGCTTCTTTTGACCATAAGTTTAAGCTAGAATAAATTAGGATTCCCATTAGCTACTCCCCAAAATTAGATGGATTGTTACACATTAAGAAAACATATTTTGATATCAAGAATAAAAAATATATTTTGTGTCGTATTAATATAAAATATATAGTAAGCCTGCTTATTGAGTATTTACAAAACTGGAATCGCCGAATATATCCTGTTAACGAGAAAAGTAATCATAATTTCAATATAGAAAATGCTTTGAGACAGATCAACTTACCCAATCCGTTGAGTATCAGATTAGGAAAATGCTTTTGAGCATTTGATTGAGCAAAATATCAGTTTCTGCTCTAAGCCATCCACTCTAAATTTATCATCAGTTTGTTCCAGAAATTATAATCCGAAAATTGTCAGTAAAGGACTAAAGACGTTGCTGATTTGGAGTCCACTTCTAAATGAAATTTTGAATACGAATCTTTTGTTAAATACCATAGTTCTCTTTCAATTCTTGTGTTCAGCTGCTGTAAGAGACAAATTATTACAACTTCAAGATGCTTTTAAATACCAAGTAAAACTCACCGTATAAATAGGGAACACATTATGAAAGCCAACAAATTAAATTATTACAAAACTGGAAAAGCCGACGAATATTTCTGTAATGAGCAAAACATTTTGTTTAGTTTCATCAAACATTTCTTCCAACAGATGAAGATTCACTCACCCAATCCTTTGTAGATCAAGGAATTCCTTGATAGAGCAAAATATCAGCTTTTGCTCGATGTCAACCACTTCAAATTTATCCATCAATATGTTCCACAAATACAAATCAATACTAGGTGTGTTCCAGAAATTAAAGTCCGAAAATTATCAATATAGGACTAAAGACGTTGCTGATTTCAAATACACATCTAATTTTGGTTTGGAATACGAATCTTTGTTCCACCAATTCTTTACGCGTTCAATTGCTGCCAAAGAAAAGTTATTACAACATTGTTCAAGACGCTTCTAAATAGAGAGGAAAACTTACCTTAAACAGTATTATCAAGTCTGTAGGTTAAATTGTTGCGAAACTAGATCCCCAAAAAATATATCTTGGTAAAAGAAAAAGTGATTATATAATTTGAATGTATGGAATGCAGATTAACTTACCCAATCCTTCGGAAATTATTTTTTGAGCATCAGATTGACGAAAATATTGGTTTTTATTTAGAGCCAACTGCACTTAAAATTTATCCATCAGTTTGTTCCAGAAATAATAGTCCAAAAATTGTATAATAAATTGACTAAGGACACGTTGCTGATTTTGAATACACATCTAATTTAACTTTGGAATACGAATCTTTTTTTTGTCCACTGTTTCCACTAAGTGTTTAATTGCTGTTAAAGAAAAGTTATTGCAACATCTTCCAAAACACTTTCCGAGTAAAACTTACCGTATAAATAGGTAGCATATTATAAAGTCTTTAGGTCAAATATTATTTTACAAAACTGAAATCACCCACGAATATATCTGTAATGAGAAAACAATTTTAGTTATTGGTCAAATCATTTCTAGAATAAGAATAAACTTACGGAATCACTTGGAGATCTGAGAACACTGCAAGATCTAGGCACATCACTCAAAATTTATCACTAGCCAGAATTAAGAATCCAAAAATTGAATATTAGGGAAAAGTATTACTGCTGATTTTGATGCACTCCCAAGGTAAATTTAGCACTCCAACGTTTGTATCTGTAGCATTAACAAATAAGCTGCATTAATTTGCTAGCAAACTTTCTTAAATTAAACTCACAAGAGTAAATTCAATGCAAAATCCCGATAGCACGACGCGCTTGCAACAACCAAAGTTCAAAAAACTTTAAAATTTTCACAAACAAAAAAAACAAAAATAATCAACAAAAAAAACGAAAACAAAAATACTCAAACAAAAAAACACGCATAAAAAAAACAAAAAAATTAACGCCAGAATTTAAAGTCACAAAAAAAAAATATAGAAAACATAAACGGTTCTTGCGAGTAATGCAATGAAAAAATTTTGAAAAAAAACATTTTAAAAAATAACAAAAAACAAAACTATAAAAAAAGAACAAAAATACAAAAAAAAATGAGTTGAACGAGTGTCGGAAACGTTAACTCAACTGAACTAGAAGCAGGAAAAGCGTGCAGTCATTAGACTTTTTGAGAATCGCCGAGAGCGACATCACACAAAATATATATATGTATGTGTGTGTACGATAGTTCTGGAAACATCTAGTAGGCGATGAATACACTGGATATCGACAGACATCGACAGCTTACTGCGTTTGATGTCATTCAAAACGATGAGACAACTGTCAAAGCATACAAATTAGAAATTCGTTGCAATTAGTTAGAATCGCATGCCTGTTACTACTCCATGGCCAGTTTTAGTGCAGGCCAGAGCTCAATTTCAAAGACAAAGCCAAGCCGGTGACCGAAGTGCAGGCAGCAATTGGGAAGACAAAGTTCAAAGTTGTGCAGCAAGTACTGAAGTTGCCCTTTCTGCATTATGATGGCCAAGTTGTTGGTTGGTCGTTTGGCAGCTTTTGTTGCCATTTGACTACTGCAGAGTCGACAACAATTGCATAAGACGAGAGCTTAATATTTATTTGTTTGCCATTTATTGTGTGGCAGCCGTTGTTGCTGCGCCTGCCACATGGTGCAAGACGAGTGTGTGCTGCACATTTGGTTGCATTTGAATTTTTATGCTTGTGTCAGAAAGGACATGCAGCTGGAAGTTAGTCGGCCAATTTGCCAGGCTTTTAATTAGTTTGTGCAAAAGGCCACAAGTTGCACATCACAAAAAGAGGCAACTAAAAAAAGAAGCAACGCAGAACAGAACAAAACAAAGGAGAGAAGAGGAAACAAATAAATAAATAAATATGCAAATAAATGCTGGGAATATCAACACAAGAATTCAATTATGCATGCCTAATTGCATTTGGGACACCTCACTTCTTACATCTCACAGCTCATAGCTCTCATAGCTCTCAGCTTTGCTGTGCTCTGCTGCTGCTCTCTTGACTCCTTTTTCTAATTTTACTTTAAATTCCTGTGCTTGTGGCCAGCTCCTTTGCCTAATTCAATAAACGGCATAAGATCCGGTGCAATCTGCTTGAAGTATGCATACTCTTTCACTTCAATCAATTATATGAAACAATCATTTCAGAGGTGCAATACAAGAACAAGTCATTTGGTACACATATCTAATTTTATTTTAGTATAACTTGCCATTATTCTATTTATATTTCTATTCTATTTATATTCTAGTAGTATAGTATAGATACTACTCCCAACTTCTTGTTGCTAGAATTGGAACTTTCAAGCTATTACTGCTCTCAAGAAAATAGTATACTAAAAATTGCTGACGTTCAGTTGTGTTTGTCGTTGAAATTGCAACCATCAAAGCTGGACAAGTGTCCAAGAATTGATTGTGCACAATTTAGAGTGTAAATCAGAGCAGGCCTGATTCCAAAATTTCAAATCATAAGTTTTTTTATTCGTTTTGGCAATTTCCCTAGTTTCCCCCCTCAACGTTGATATTGTAGTAGTTATAGCTTCTTGATGGCGCTCCAGGCACTTTCTATAATGCGTCCCGTTTTATTACATATTGTGAACTTATTGTTATCTACACACACTCCCACACACACACACACACTCAGGGCCATTCACACACACTTCACATATACTCTATTTGTTGGGAAAAATAGCTAAGCAAAAAGCAGCAAACTATTGAAAGCTGTCGAGGACGTTGTTCTAATACACTTGCCAATAGTATAAAGTATTGAATTTATATGTTCATATTATAGTCTTATGCTCAATATAATATTACAATCAGCATACAGGAAAATTAGTAATTATACAACTATTCTACTTATTTGTTTTCTTTTCTTGGTGAACGAATTTTAATTAGATCAGATTTTTAGTTTTCCATTCTGCACCTAGTTTAAATGACTAGAAAGAATGCGAGATACATTGTTGAGTTTAGCTTTGTCCTAACTAGTCGTGATCTTAATGTGTAATAAGTAAAGATCTCTTTTGCTTAAGAACAGTAATCTCTAATTTGTTTGTTGTAAAGAAAGATTTTGAAGAACTGCACTTGAGTTAGAGTTGAGCAACAAGCTTATCAATAGACACTTGATACTTCTGGTGAGAGCATCGCAGAGTAGCCAGAGAACACAAGGCAGTGGGAAAGGGCCGAAGGGGGCAGGAGGAAGAAGGAAGGAGGAGAGCAGAATGCCCCAGAGCCCAATAAGGGATGATGGGAATTTTGCTAAGAATTTTTCATTTCCTTTAACGCATCGTGTATGTCAAGTGGACGTAGGGGGAGGGGCAGGACGGGGGCAAGGATGTTATTGCTGCCCCCAAAACTGGCAGGACAAACAACTGAAGTCGCCTCCCAGCTGCTAGTTGGAGATAGCTCCTCTACAATTTCAATACAAAGCGCAAGCGAGACAGAGACAGGGAGAGGGAGAGGGAGAGGGAGAGGGAGAGGGACAGGGAGAGAGCATTTCAATATATTGGCAAAGAGGAAGCAGCATTCGTATATCATTTATGTTATGTATTTGCTATATTGTCATTTTGTGGCAGCCAATGAAGTGTCCGCCAATAGACTCAGCTGTAACTAAAAACATCAAATGTGGGGCGGACACTGTCAACGCACCACAGACACACACTTTGAGTTATGGCCACCCGCAAAGCCGAAACGCAGCCTCTAGAGGAAATAGTATTGCAGCGATTATTAGGTCAGATTTGGCACAGAGACTATAGCAACAACTCAGCGCACTCGACTGGCGAAATCCTTGCGAATCCTAGAGCAGCTTCTGTAGACACTCGGTTAGTTATATATAGAAGCTTTGCAATTAAAATCAACTCAACTATCAGGGAGCCAAAACTATATTTTGTATTATACTTTTTGTGTTTAGTAGTTTAGCTTTAACTATTTTCTTATTCATATGTTGATTGTTAAGTTCTTCGATTTACTATTTGACGTAGTTATAAATAATTCTAAAAGCCAACCATTAATGTAAATAGTTAAGACATTTTTAATTGTAAATTTTGTGATGTTTATGTAGAATTAAAAATGTAGACGTGTGTAGTATTAATAATTAGGAAATTTGTATATGATCTGTCCTTTTAAATGATGTTTAATTATAATCACTAACTTTAAACTCGAAATTGATAGTATATTTTAATGCAATTTTTGCTCTAATAACTTTAATAGATTGGTAATTAGAATTTGATAGTATATTTTTTTAATACCTTTAATAATAAAAAACCTTTAATATTAAATTTAGTTGAAAACAGCAACTCAACCTTCTAGGCTTGCAACTCCGAACCAGTCGAGAAGCAACTTTCTTCGATATGTTTGGTGTGGCGATTAAAACTGCGAGACATTTTGCAATCTCGCAACGTGTTGTTGTTGGGCCACACTCGCTTTTCACACTTTGTCTGCGTCTCGCTTCTGTTGCTGGCTGTCATGTACAATAAATGAAATCAAAAAGGCAAAACTCGATTACAGAACTTGTCAAAGTTGTTTGGCTGGCCGACAAGCCACTGATAATTACTATCTGGGGAGCACTAACTTATAGCTCCAAATCATTCCCGTTCCACATTATCGCCTACTTCTCTCTACTTCTCCACCTTTTCACTCTCTCTCCAACTTGCGGATACTTTTATCACTTTTTTCTGTTTTTAATATGTAACAAACATATTTGTTTCTGTTTGTTTTCCACAACTGATTTCGATTTCATAACACTAAATATGTGTTTTGTGATAGGAACAAACAAATTAATTGGTATTTTTGATGCTGGTTAAAACATCGACAGGAAATATTAACTCAATGTTCGTCTAGAAGACTACACAAATTTCCACATGGATAATATCTGAAACTCTAGCTGAACTCTCACATGATTTCTGTGGAGTAGAGCTTTATTTGATACTGAAGATTAGAGTATCGCGTGTGCGAATCACAGCAGAGTATTAGAAGAGATATGGCAGCTGATATTGGGGCAATCAAGGCAATGAAAACGTGGTCGGAGCAAACAGTGCGTCAGCAAAAAAGCGGCCAGCAAACAAAGGCGAGGGGCGAGGGGCGAGCACAGAGCGCGCAACACGAAGCCTGTCAAAAGTTGCAAGTTTGCTACGTCCCCTCCCCACTCCCCACTCCCCACTGCCCACCACCTCCCCTCGACTACTTGGACAAATACGTTCGCTGTTGCTGTTGCAATTATTTAACTTTTCATAACTCATACAACTAATAATGCAATATAGCGGCAAATATTTGTCGACAACACACGAGCCAGGGCGCAGGGAACGTGGAGGCGGGGTGTGTGCGGCACATGTGACGTGTGTGACAACATTGTTGACTCGGCGCAAAGTCGCAGCGGCAACTCTGGCGACTTGCAGCTTGCAGCTTGTGCAGCTTGCAACTTGCAACTTGCGAGTTGGGATTTCGCCGAAAATTACTTCATAACTGTTTGCCACGCTCTGTGTGTTTGTTGCAAGCAGCAAGCGAGGGGAGGGGGGCAGGAAGAAACTGTGGTGCCAGCAACAGCATCCATATATTTCGCTGGCAAGTTGCGAACGCGCTTGCAGCAGCAGCAGCAGCATTGCTGACTAATTAAATATGATAAATATGAGACGGGCAACTTTTTGCGGCGCGTGTCAACAGCTGAGACGCTGCTTATGCCACACGCTAAGCCACCCCGCCACTCCCTTCTCTGTCGGAGCTTATAAAGTTGCAGTTGCACGAGAAAAACCCGAAAACATTTTGCGCAGCATTCGTTTCCATTTCTATGGCATCGAAACGCGAGAATCCCACAAAATTAGCCAGCTTCAATGCCAACTTTCTGCAGCTAATGAGAGCGAGCGAGGCACAGGAAAGAGAGAGGCATACGAGGGATGGCAGTCAGTTTAAAGATGGCAACAGCAAGCAATTGCCAAACTGTTAAAATAGAGGAAACGTATTTTGAATAAACAGTATTTGCAAGACAATCAACAATTGTCTTGCTGATACAACTCGTTACTTGTTAGTTATGTTTGAATAAGTTTCGACAATTTTCAGTTGTTCTTAAGAAGTGCATAGCTTAAGTAACCCTCTCAAAAAAATGTGTTTACTTGACAAAAAGCTGCAGATCTTTATTTAATGAAACTTTATTTGCGCAACTAATTGCTAATATGCGTTCATTAATCATTTAAGTCTGCCCTGATCGATGCTTAATAAAGTGTACTCCTGCAACTGCAGTACAACGAGTCATCGATGGAAATTATTGACTGTTCATTCGGTGTCTGTCTAGTGAGGACCACAGTGACTTACAGTCGTCGGAAACCCTATAGTGACCAACTGTTGTCTCGTCGGCCGGCGGACGTAGCAGACAGCATCAGGCGAGACCCGGCGAAACTTGAGCTAGTGCGGTACATCAACACCGTCATCCCGTCCAAGAACTTATAATTCATATTAGTTGAATGCCCTTTAAACTTGTTCTTACCAATTGCAAGGCACTTGTGTCAATGTGCATTCTAAATCCACAACTTGCTTTGAATGCCTCAACACAGCTGTACTTTTTACTTCTAGTCGTTACTTCTACTCGCTGCTTCAACTCGTTACTTCTACTCGTTACTTTTACTCGTC